>OW119932.1:13542014-14994514 GCA_933210815.1 Meta bourneti
GACCCTATAAAGAGAAGTAGCATTTTTCAACACACTGTCGAGCCATGCAGGTTTATTTTCAGCGGTTGGTTTTGTTAGGTGCCAGGCAGATGTAGAGGGGCAGCT
Organism: Meta bourneti; assembly: GCA_933210815.1. NCBI lineage: Eukaryota > Metazoa > Arthropoda > Arachnida > Araneae > Tetragnathidae > Meta > Meta bourneti. The sequence goes on from OW119932.1 coordinate 13,542,120, forward strand.
GAAGAGGTAATGATCAGCGTCGCCCACTGCACCGCATAAACATAAATTAGAAGTTTTAATTCTAAAGCGGTGCAGATAGGCGACGAAGGGACCATGACCGGTAAGGAACCAGGTAATGTATCTATCGGCGATGAGACGGTCTGTAGAGACAATAGGCAGAAATTCCTTAGGTCTTAGACCTTTATCTGAATTATTATAATACAATTGCCAATTATTTATTAGATCTTTTTTATATATTTTGTTTAAATATGATTTAGGGGCAGGTATATTTAAATTCTCACCGCCGACAGTCCCCAACTTAGCAAAATGGTCCGCCACCTCATTACCAAAGATGTCATTGTGTGCCCTGACCCAGCTCAAGCCGAAATTTGTTTGTTTACTGATGTAATTCTTAATTGAGTTTATGTATTTAGATTTTATTTTCGAGGATTTCAAAACTTGAATAGAACTGAGGCTGTCACTATAGATATTAATTCTTTTATTATTGTCAGTAGACCATTTAATAGCTTTAAATATTGCAGTAAGTTCGGATTGAAAAACTGTATTATATAATTTAAATTTATAACAAAAAACTGTGTTTAATTTATTATTGTCAAAGATGCACACCGACGCCCCGATATTGCCATCAATACCGGAGCCGTCGGTGTACACCTCAAAATCAGAATTATCTATTTGAGAAGGAAAGTCCAAAATAAGTTCGTCAGAGGGGATAGGAATAATCTTAATGTTAGTATCGTAATCGTAAGGTGACAGCCCCAGGAGGAGCCGATCAGGGGTCCGCCTTTTCCAAGCATTAAATATTTTATTGAGTTTAAGAAGCGTCACGTGGAGCGGGGGGATGCCAGTAATAACGTTAAGGGCGTCAGTAGGGGCGGTGCGATAGGCTCTAGAAATTTTTAGAAGAAAAGGTCTTTGGATGGATTTGAGCCTATCGACTTGGGCTTTTGTTAAATTTCCGCCCCAGACACCAGCTCCGTAAGTAATAATTTTTTCTATTACAGTAACATACCAAGTTTTCAGGTATGTTACTGTAATAGAAACCAAGTTTTCAGGTGGGATGAAGTTTTGGCAAACGGTGGTTTGTCGACGAATAGATTGGAGACTCTCGCTCCCCCAACTCGCCTTACGGCTTAGAGTTTTTACCGGGGGGCGGAGATTTCGAGGACCTCCACAGCACTTGAGAGAGGGGCACCGGGCAGCCCATCCGGTGGACAGGACGTGCACCGCTTCCCCCAGCGTGTGCGCGCGCGGTCGAACAAATTTATTTGTATCCAAAAATTTACAGCACTAGGGCCGCTCATGGGCCGAGCATATATCTCTTAAAAGCAGAACAAAACATAACGGCGCACAAAACGGCCAAAAGGGCCTAAATATAAAAAACAAATAATGATGATGATGCTATGAGGGTCGTCTCTCACGAAGGCAGGATAAGACCTGAGCTGCGGAAGGAGCCCTGGAGTGTGGTGCAAAAGTGGATGGTAATGTCCCCTAGCCTCCTCTATTCCTGGCCAGACTCTGTCCTCCTATTACTCTCCAAAACTCCACTTCATCCTCTCTTTCCTCTTTTTCAGTCCTGTTTTCCTCTCTCCTCTTTTCTTTTCCTCCTTCTTTTTCTTTTTCTCATCCTTTCGTTGTGGTGTGCTAAAAGGAATTGACTCATCTGGTGGACTTAGAAAAATTTTGTCATTTCCTCTCTCAGTGAGTCCTCTTCCCTTCATCCTCTTTCATCCCTATCTTTCTCCTTTTTCTCACCCTTGTTTTTTTTTTTTAATATACTCACCCCGTTGTGGTGTGCTCAAAAATATAACATAATATAACAAGTACAGGGCCATGAAAAATATATTTTATTAAAACTCATGAGCCCGAAATAAGAATGCACAAGAATAAGAATAACTTCATAAAAGGACGTGTACCAGCCAATTATAGGTCAGAAGGGACCAAAATTTCAGTAAAAGTGAGTTAACTTATTAATACCGTAACTCACGGCGCTATCTGACGCCCTCTATATAGAGGGAGGTGATCAGAAAATATTGATTTAAAAAATTTAAAAATAAAAAAAAAACCAGTAGATCGGTATGTCAAATTTGATATATAAAAGTTAGAATTAAGAATAAATATTTAATAAAATATGATATATATCAAGGATGTGGTCATAAGCTATAAGTAAGCCAACAGATCACCACATCCGAGGACAATCTATTTTAAGAGCGAAATAAGTAATAATGTAACCCAGCGACCACGTTAGCTGCGAGGCTGAACAAAGCGCACCAGAGGGACAGCTCAGGAACTATAGAAATCTTAGTTAAGATCTCAAAAACTCGGGACAGCAACCAAGGCACATCCCCAGGGCATCCACAAGCAGGAGGGAATCGCCAAAGAGAAACGATGGTAAGATGAAAGATAAAACATGAATATTAAAAGTTTTAATTAAAATAAATTATCAATAACATATAATAACAACTCTTAAGACAAAAAATAAAAATTTTAAAAATTTAAAATAGAATAAGTTAAAATTTACCCCGAGGTGAGAGGGAAGGGCAGCGAGCAAAATTACATATTTGATACCTCTCCAGCATAGCCCATACATCTCCTGACCCTATAAAGAGAAGTAGCATTTTTCAACACACTGTCGAGCCATGCAGGTTTATTTTCAGCGGTTGGTTTTGTTAGGTGCCAGGCAGATGTAGAGGGGCAGCTGAAGAGGTAATGATCAGCGTCGCCCACTGCACCGCATAAACATAAATTAGAAGTTTTAATTCTAAAGCGGTGCAGATAGGCGACGAAGGGACCATGACCGGTAAGGAACCAGGTAATGTATCTATCGGCGATGAGACGGTCTGTAGAGACAATAGGCAGAAATTCCTTAGGTCTTAGACCTTTATCTGAATTATTATAATACAATTGCCAATTATTTATTAGATCTTTTTTATATATTTTGTTTAAATATGATTTAGGGGCAGGTATATTTAAATTCTCACCGCCGACAGTCCCCAACTTAGCAAAATGGTCCGCCACCTCATTACCAAAGATGTCATTGTGTGCCCTGACCCAGCTCAAGCCGAAATTTGTTTGTTTACTGATGTAATTCTTAATTGAGTTTATGTATTTAGATTTTATTTTCGAGGATTTCAAAACTTGAATAGAACTGAGGCTGTCACTATAGATATTAATTCTTTTATTATTGTCAGTAGACCATTTAATAGCTTTAAATATTGCAGTAAGTTCGGATTGAAAAACTGTATTATATAATTTAAATTTATAACAAAAAACTGTGTTTAATTTATTATTGTCAAAGATGCACACCGACGCCCCGATATTGCCATCAATACCGGAGCCGTCGGTGTACACCTCAAAATCAGAATTATCTATTTGAGAAGGAAAGTCCAAAATAAGTTCGTCAGAGGGGATAGGAATAATCTTAATGTTAGTATCGTAATCGTAAGGTGACAGCCCCAGGAGGAGCCGATCAGGGGTCCGCCTTTTCCAAGCATTAAATATTTTATTGAGTTTAAGAAGCGTCACGTGGAGCGGGGGGATGCCAGTAATAACGTTAAGGGCGTCAGTAGGGGCGGTGCGATAGGCTCTAGAAATTTTTAGAAGAAAAGGTCTTTGGATGGATTTGAGCCTATCGACTTGGGCTTTTGTTAAATTTCCGCCCCAGACACCAGCTCCGTAAGTAATAATTTTTTCTATTACAGTAACATACCAAGTTTTCAGGTATGTTACTGTAATAGAAACCAAGTTTTCAGGTGGGATGAAGTTTTGGCAAACGGTGGTTTGTCGACGAATAGATTGGAGACTCTCGCTCCCCCAACTCGCCTTACGGCTTAGAGTTTTTACCGGGGGGCGGAGATTTCGAGGACCTCCACAGCACTTGAGAGAGGGGCACCGGGCAGCCCATCCGGTGGACAGGACGTGCACCGCTTCCCCCAGCGTGTGCGCGCGCGGTCGAACAAATTTATTTGTATCCAAAAATTTACAGCACTAGGGCCGCTCATGGGCCGAGCATATATCTCTTAAAAGCAGAACAAAACATAACGGCGCACAAAACGGCCAAAAGGGCCTAAATATAAAAAACAAATAATGATGATGATGCTATGAGGGTCGTCTCTCACGAAGGCAGGATAAGACCTGAGCTGCGGAAGGAGCCCTGGAGTGTGGTGCAAAAGTGGATGGTAATGTCCCCTAGCCTCCTCTATTCCTGGCCAGACTCTGTCCTCCTATTACTCTCCAAAACTCCACTTCATCCTCTCTTTCCTCTTTTTCAGTCCTGTTTTCCTCTCTCCTCTTTTCTTTTCCTCCTTCTTTTTCTTTTTCTCATCCTTTCGTTGTGGTGTGCTAAAAGGAATTGACTCATCTGGTGGACTTAGAAAAATTTTGTCATTTCCTCTCTCAGTGAGTCCTCTTCCCTTCATCCTCTTTCATCCCTATCTTTCTCCTTTTTCTCACCCTTGTTTTTTTTTTTTAATATACTCACCCCGTTGTGGTGTGCTCAAAAATATAACATAATATAACAAGTACAGGGCCATGAAAAATATATTTTATTAAAACTCATGAGCCCGAAATAAGAATGCACAAGAATAAGAATAACTTCATAAAAGGACGTGTACCAGCCAATTATAGGTCAGAAGGGACCAAAATTTCAGTAAAAGTGAGTTAACTTATTAATACCGTAACTCACGGCGCTATCTGACGCCCTCTATATAGAGGGAGGTGATCAGAAAATATTGATTTAAAAAATTTAAAAATAAAAAAAAAACCAGTAGATCGGTATGTCAAATTTGATATATAAAAGTTAGAATTAAGAATAAATATTTAATAAAATATGATATATATCAAGGATGTGGTCATAAGCTATAAGTAAGCCAACAGATCACCACATCCGAGGACAATCTATTTTAAGAGCGAAATAAGTAATAATGTAACCCAGCGACCACGTTAGCTGCGAGGCTGAACAAAGCGCACCAGAGGGACAGCTCAGGAACTATAGAAATCTTAGTTAAGATCTCAAAAACTCGGGACAGCAACCAAGGCACATCCCCAGGGCATCCACAAGCAGGAGGGAATCGCCAAAGAGAAACGATGGTAAGATGAAAGATAAAACATGAATATTAAAAGTTTTAATTAAAATAAATTATCAATAACATATAATAACAACTCTTAAGACAAAAAATAAAAATTTTAAAAATTTAAAATAGAATAAGTTAAAATTTACCCCGAGGTGAGAGGGAAGGGCAGCGAGCAAAATTACATATTTGATACCTCTCCAGCATAGCCCATACATCTCCTGACCCTATAAAGAGAAGTAGCATTTTTCAACACACTGTCGAGCCATGCAGGTTTATTTTCAGCGGTTGGTTTTGTTAGGTGCCAGGCAGATGTAGAGGGGCAGCTGAAGAGGTAATGATCAGCGTCGCCCACTGCACCGCATAAACATAAATTAGAAGTTTTAATTCTAAAGCGGTGCAGATAGGCGACGAAGGGACCATGACCGGTAAGGAACCAGGTAATGTATCTATCGGCGATGAGACGGTCTGTAGAGACAATAGGCAGAAATTCCTTAGGTCTTAGACCTTTATCTGAATTATTATAATACAATTGCCAATTATTTATTAGATCTTTTTTATATATTTTGTTTAAATATGATTTAGGGGCAGGTATATTTAAATTCTCACCGCCGACAGTCCCCAACTTAGCAAAATGGTCCGCCACCTCATTACCAAAGATGTCATTGTGTGCCCTGACCCAGCTCAAGCCGAAATTTGTTTGTTTACTGATGTAATTCTTAATTGAGTTTATGTATTTAGATTTTATTTTCGAGGATTTCAAAACTTGAATAGAACTGAGGCTGTCACTATAGATATTAATTCTTTTATTATTGTCAGTAGACCATTTAATAGCTTTAAATATTGCAGTAAGTTCGGATTGAAAAACTGTATTATATAATTTAAATTTATAACAAAAAACTGTGTTTAATTTATTATTGTCAAAGATGCACACCGACGCCCCGATATTGCCATCAATACCGGAGCCGTCGGTGTACACCTCAAAATCAGAATTATCTATTTGAGAAGGAAAGTCCAAAATAAGTTCGTCAGAGGGGATAGGAATAATCTTAATGTTAGTATCGTAATCGTAAGGTGACAGCCCCAGGAGGAGCCGATCAGGGGTCCGCCTTTTCCAAGCATTAAATATTTTATTGAGTTTAAGAAGCGTCACGTGGAGCGGGGGGATGCCAGTAATAACGTTAAGGGCGTCAGTAGGGGCGGTGCGATAGGCTCTAGAAATTTTTAGAAGAAAAGGTCTTTGGATGGATTTGAGCCTATCGACTTGGGCTTTTGTTAAATTTCCGCCCCAGACACCAGCTCCGTAAGTAATAATTTTTTCTATTACAGTAACATACCAAGTTTTCAGGTATGTTACTGTAATAGAAACCAAGTTTTCAGGTGGGATGAAGTTTTGGCAAACGGTGGTTTGTCGACGAATAGATTGGAGACTCTCGCTCCCCCAACTCGCCTTACGGCTTAGAGTTTTTACCGGGGGGCGGAGATTTCGAGGACCTCCACAGCACTTGAGAGAGGGACACCGGGCAGCCCATCCGGTGGACAGGACGTGCACCGCTTCCCCCAGCGTGTGCGCGCGCGGTCGAACAAATTTATTTGTATCCAAAAATTTACAGCACTGGGGCCGCTCATGGGCCGAGCATATATCTCTTAAAAGCAGAACAAAACATAACGGCGCACAAAACGGCCAAAAGGGCCTAAATATAAAAAACAAATAATGATGATGATGCTATGAGGGTCGTCTCTCACGAAGGCAGGATAAGACCTGAGCTGCGGAAGGAGCCCTGGAGTGTGGTGCAAAAGTGGATGGTAATGTCCCCTAGCCTCCTCTATTCCTGGCCAGACTCTGTCCTCCTATTACTCTCCAAAACTCCACTTCATCCTCTCTTTCCTCTTTTTCAGTCCTGTTTTCCTCTCTCCTCTTTTCTTTTCCTCCTTCTTTTTCTTTTTCTCATCCTTTCGTTGTGGTGTGCTAAAAGGAATTGACTCATCTGGTGGACTTAGAAAAATTTTGTCATTTCCTCTCTCAGTGAGTCCTCTTCCCTTCATCCTCTTTCATCCCTATCTTTCTCCTTTTTCTCACCCTTGTTTTTTTTTTTTAATATACTCACCCCGTTGTGGTGTGCTCAAAAATATAACATAATATAACAAGTACAGGGCCATGAAAAATATATTTTATTAAAACTCATGAGCCCGAAATAAGAATGCACAAGAATAAGAATAACTTCATAAAAGGACGTGTACCAGCCAATTATAGGTCAGAAGGGACCAAAATTTCAGTAAAAGTGAGTTAACTTATTAATACCGTAACTCACGGCGCTATCTGACGCCCTCTATATAGAGGGAGGTGATCAGAAAATATTGATTTAAAAAATTTAAAAATAAAAAAAAAACCAGTAGATCGGTATGTCAAATTTGATATATAAAAGTTAGAATTAAGAATAAATATTTAATAAAATATGATATATATCAAGGATGTGGTCATAAGCTATAAGTAAGCCAACAGATCACCACATCCGAGGACAATCTATTTTAAGAGCGAAATAAGTAATAATGTAACCCAGCGACCACGTTAGCTGCGAGGCTGAACAAAGCGCACCAGAGGGACAGCTCAGGAACTATAGAAATCTTAGTTAAGATCTCAAAAACTCGGGACAGCAACCAAGGCACATCCCCAGGGCATCCACAAGCAGGAGGGAATCGCCAAAGAGAAACGATGGTAAGATGAAAGATAAAACATGAATATTAAAAGTTTTAATTAAAATAAATTATCAATAACATATAATAACAACTCTTAAGACAAAAAATAAAAATTTTAAAAATTTAAAATAGAATAAGTTAAAATTTACCCCGAGGTGAGAGGGAAGGGCAGCGAGCAAAATTACATATTTGATACCTCTCCAGCATAGCCCATACATCTCCTGACCCTATAAAGAGAAGTAGCATTTTTCAACACACTGTCGAGCCATGCAGGTTTATTTTCAGCGGTTGGTTTTGTTAGGTGCCAGGCAGATGTAGAGGGGCAGCTGAAGAGGTAATGATCAGCGTCGCCCACTGCACCGCATAAACATAAATTAGAAGTTTTAATTCTAAAGCGGTGCAGATAGGCGACGAAGGGACCATGACCGGTAAGGAACCAGGTAATGTATCTATCGGCGATGAGACGGTCTGTAGAGACAATAGGCAGAAATTCCTTAGGTCTTAGACCTTTATCTGAATTATTATAATACAATTGCCAATTATTTATTAGATCTTTTTTATATATTTTGTTTAAATATGATTTAGGGGCAGGTATATTTAAATTCTCACCGCCGACAGTCCCCAACTTAGCAAAATGGTCCGCCACCTCATTACCAAAGATGTCATTGTGTGCCCTGACCCAGCTCAAGCCGAAATTTGTTTGTTTACTGATGTAATTCTTAATTGAGTTTATGTATTTAGATTTTATTTTCGAGGATTTCAAAACTTGAATAGAACTGAGGCTGTCACTATAGATATTAATTCTTTTATTATTGTCAGTAGACCATTTAATAGCTTTAAATATTGCAGTAAGTTCGGATTGAAAAACTGTATTATATAATTTAAATTTATAACAAAAAACTGTGTTTAATTTATTATTGTCAAAGATGCACACCGACGCCCCGATATTGCCATCAATACCGGAGCCGTCGGTGTACACCTCAAAATCAGAATTATCTATTTGAGAAGGAAAGTCCAAAATAAGTTCGTCAGAGGGGATAGGAATAATCTTAATGTTAGTATCGTAATCGTAAGGTGACAGCCCCAGGAGGAGCCGATCAGGGGTCCGCCTTTTCCAAGCATTAAATATTTTATTGAGTTTAAGAAGCGTCACGTGGAGCGGGGGGATGCCAGTAATAACGTTAAGGGCGTCAGTAGGGGCGGTGCGATAGGCTCTAGAAATTTTTAGAAGAAAAGGTCTTTGGATGGATTTGAGCCTATCGACTTGGGCTTTTGTTAAATTTCCGCCCCAGACACCAGCTCCGTAAGTAATAATTTTTTCTATTACAGTAACATACCAAGTTTTCAGGTATGTTACTGTAATAGAAACCAAGTTTTCAGGTGGGATGAAGTTTTGGCAAACGGTGGTTTGTCGACGAATAGATTGGAGACTCTCGCTCCCCCAACTCGCCTTACGGCTTAGAGTTTTTACCGGGGGGCGGAGATTTCGAGGACCTCCACAGCACTTGAGAGAGGGGCACCGGGCAGCCCATCCGGTGGACAGGACGTGCACCGCTTCCCCCAGCGTGTGCGCGCGCGGTCGAACAAATTTATTTGTATCCAAAAATTTACAGCACTAGGGCCGCTCATGGGCCGAGCATATATCTCTTAAAAGCAGAACAAAACATAACGGCGCACAAAACGGCCAAAAGGGCCTAAATATAAAAAACAAATAATGATGATGATGCTATGAGGGTCGTCTCTCACGAAGGCAGGATAAGACCTGAGCTGCGGAAGGAGCCCTGGAGTGTGGTGCAAAAGTGGATGGTAATGTCCCCTAGCCTCCTCTATTCCTGGCCAGACTCTGTCCTCCTATTACTCTCCAAAACTCCACTTCATCCTCTCTTTCCTCTTTTTCAGTCCTGTTTTCCTCTCTCCTCTTTTCTTTTCCTCCTTCTTTTTCTTTTTCTCATCCTTTCGTTGTGGTGTGCTAAAAGGAATTGACTCATCTGGTGGACTTAGAAAAATTTTGTCATTTCCTCTCTCAGTGAGTCCTCTTCCCTTCATCCTCTTTCATCCCTATCTTTCTCCTTTTTCTCACCCTTGTTTTTTTTTTTTAATATACTCACCCCGTTGTGGTGTGCTCAAAAATATAACATAATATAACAAGTACAGGGCCATGAAAAATATATTTTATTAAAACTCATGAGCCCGAAATAAGAATGCACAAGAATAAGAATAACTTCATAAAAGGACGTGTACCAGCCAATTATAGGTCAGAAGGGACCAAAATTTCAGTAAAAGTGAGTTAACTTATTAATACCGTAACTCACGGCGCTATCTGACGCCCTCTATATAGAGGGAGGTGATCAGAAAATATTGATTTAAAAAATTTAAAAATAAAAAAAAAACCAGTAGATCGGTATGTCAAATTTGATATATAAAAGTTAGAATTAAGAATAAATATTTAATAAAATATGATATATATCAAGGATGTGGTCATAAGCTATAAGTAAGCCAACAGATCACCACATCCGAGGACAATCTATTTTAAGAGCGAAATAAGTAATAATGTAACCCAGCGACCACGTTAGCTGCGAGGCTGAACAAAGCGCACCAGAGGGACAGCTCAGGAACTATAGAAATCTTAGTTAAGATCTCAAAAACTCGGGACAGCAACCAAGGCACATCCCCAGGGCATCCACAAGCAGGAGGGAATCGCCAAAGAGAAACGATGGTAAGATGAAAGATAAAACATGAATATTAAAAGTTTTAATTAAAATAAATTATCAATAACATATAATAACAACTCTTAAGACAAAAAATAAAAATTTTAAAAATTTAAAATAGAATAAGTTAAAATTTACCCCGAGGTGAGAGGGAAGGGCAGCGAGCAAAATTACATATTTGATACCTCTCCAGCATAGCCCATACATCTCCTGACCCTATAAAGAGAAGTAGCATTTTTCAACACACTGTCGAGCCATGCAGGTTTATTTTCAGCGGTTGGTTTTGTTAGGTGCCAGGCAGATGTAGAGGGGCAGCTGAAGAGGTAATGATCAGCGTCGCCCACTGCACCGCATAAACATAAATTAGAAGTTTTAATTCTAAAGCGGTGCAGATAGGCGACGAAGGGACCATGACCGGTAAGGAACCAGGTAATGTATCTATCGGCGATGAGACGGTCTGTAGAGACAATAGGCAGAAATTCCTTAGGTCTTAGACCTTTATCTGAATTATTATAATACAATTGCCAATTATTTATTAGATCTTTTTTATATATTTTGTTTAAATATGATTTAGGGGCAGGTATATTTAAATTCTCACCGCCGACAGTCCCCAACTTAGCAAAATGGTCCGCCACCTCATTACCAAAGATGTCATTGTGTGCCCTGACCCAGCTCAAGCCGAAATTTGTTTGTTTACTGATGTAATTCTTAATTGAGTTTATGTATTTAGATTTTATTTTCGAGGATTTCAAAACTTGAATAGAACTGAGGCTGTCACTATAGATATTAATTCTTTTATTATTGTCAGTAGACCATTTAATAGCTTTAAATATTGCAGTAAGTTCGGATTGAAAAACTGTATTATATAATTTAAATTTATAACAAAAAACTGTGTTTAATTTATTATTGTCAAAGATGCACACCGACGCCCCGATATTGCCATCAATACCGGAGCCGTCGGTGTACACCTCAAAATCAGAATTATCTATTTGAGAAGGAAAGTCCAAAATAAGTTCGTCAGAGGGGATAGGAATAATCTTAATGTTAGTATCGTAATCGTAAGGTGACAGCCCCAGGAGGAGCCGATCAGGGGTCCGCCTTTTCCAAGCATTAAATATTTTATTGAGTTTAAGAAGCGTCACGTGGAGCGGGGGGATGCCAGTAATAACGTTAAGGGCGTCAGTAGGGGCGGTGCGATAGGCTCTAGAAATTTTTAGAAGAAAAGGTCTTTGGATGGATTTGAGCCTATCGACTTGGGCTTTTGTTAAATTTCCGCCCCAGACACCAGCTCCGTAAGTAATAATTTTTTCTATTACAGTAACATACCAAGTTTTCAGGTATGTTACTGTAATAGAAACCAAGTTTTCAGGTGGGATGAAGTTTTGGCAAACGGTGGTTTGTCGACGAATAGATTGGAGACTCTCGCTCCCCCAACTCGCCTTACGGCTTAGAGTTTTTACCGGGGGGCGGAGATTTCGAGGACCTCCACAGCACTTGAGAGAGGGACACCGGGCAGCCCATCCGGTGGACAGGACGTGCACCGCTTCCCCCAGCGTGTGCGCGCGCGGTCGAACAAATTTATTTGTATCCAAAAATTTACAGCACTGGGGCCGCTCATGGGCCGAGCATATATCTCTTAAAAGCAGAACAAAACATAACGGCGCACAAAACGGCCAAAAGGGCCTAAATATAAAAAACAAATAATGATGATGATGCTATGAGGGTCGTCTCTCACGAAGGCAGGATAAGACCTGAGCTGCGGAAGGAGCCCTGGAGTGTGGTGCAAAAGTGGATGGTAATGTCCCCTAGCCTCCTCTATTCCTGGCCAGACTCTGTCCTCCTATTACTCTCCAAAACTCCACTTCATCCTCTCTTTCCTCTTTTTCAGTCCTGTTTTCCTCTCTCCTCTTTTCTTTTCCTCCTTCTTTTTCTTTTTCTCATCCTTTCGTTGTGGTGTGCTAAAAGGAATTGACTCATCTGGTGGACTTAGAAAAATTTTGTCATTTCCTCTCTCAGTGAGTCCTCTTCCCTTCATCCTCTTTCATCCCTATCTTTCTCCTTTTTCTCACCCTTGTTTTTTTTTTTAATATACTCACCCCGTTGTGGTGTGCTCAAAAATATAACATAATATAACAAGTACAGGGCCATGAAAAATATATTTTATTAAAACTCATGAGCCCGAAATAAGAATGCACAAGAATAAGAATAACTTCATAAAAGGACGTGTACCAGCCAATTATAGGTCAGAAGGGACCAAAATTTCAGTAAAAGTGAGTTAACTTATTAATACCGTAACTCACGGCGCTATCTGACGCCCTCTATATAGAGGGAGGTGATCAGAAAATATTGATTTAAAAAATTTAAAAATAAAAAAAAAACCAGTAGATCGGTATGTCAAATTTGATATATAAAAGTTAGAATTAAGAATAAATATTTAATAAAATATGATATATATCAAGGATGTGGTCATAAGCTATAAGTAAGCCAACAGATCACCACATCCAAGGACAATCTATTTTAAGAGCGAAATAAGTAATAATGTAACCCAGCGACCACGTTAGCTGCGAGGCTGAACAAAGCGCACCAGAGGGACAGCTCAGGAACTATAGAAATCTTAGTTAAGATCTCAAAAACTCGGGACAGCAACCAAGGCACATCCCCAGGGCATCCACAAGCAGGAGGGAATCGCCAAAGAGAAACGATGGTAAGATGAAAGATAAAACATGAATATTAAAAGTTTTAATTAAAATAAATTATCAATAACATATAATAACAACTCTTAAGACAAAAAATAAAAATTTTAAAAATTTAAAATAGAATAAGTTAAAATTTACCCCGAGGTGAGAGGGAAGGGCAGCGAGCAAAATTACATATTTGATACCTCTCCAGCATAGCCCATACATCTCCTGACCCTATAAAGAGAAGTAGCATTTTTCAACACACTGTCGAGCCATGCAGGTTTATTTTCAGCGGTTGGTTTTGTTAGGTGCCAGGCAGATGTAGAGGGGCAGCTGAAGAGGTAATGATCAGCGTCGCCCACTGCACCGCATAAACATAAATTAGAAGTTTTAATTCTAAAGCGGTGCAGATAGGCGACGAAGGGACCATGACCGGTAAGGAACCAGGTAATGTATCTATCGGCGATGAGACGGTCTGTAGAGACAATAGGCAGAAATTCCTTAGGTCTTAGACCTTTATCTGAATTATTATAATACAATTGCCAATTATTTATTAGATCTTTTTTATATATTTTGTTTAAATATGATTTAGGGGCAGGTATATTTAAATTCTCACCGCCGACAGTCCCCAACTTAGCAAAATGGTCCGCCACCTCATTACCAAAGATGTCATTGTGTGCCCTGACCCAGCTCAAGCCGAAATTTGTTTGTTTACTGATGTAATTCTTAATTGAGTTTATGTATTTAGATTTTATTTTCGAGGATTTCAAAACTTGAATAGAACTGAGGCTGTCACTATAGATATTAATTCTTTTATTATTGTCAGTAGACCATTTAATAGCTTTAAATATTGCAGTAAGTTCGGATTGAAAAACTGTATTATATAATTTAAATTTATAACAAAAAACTGTGTTTAATTTATTATTGTCAAAGATGCACACCGACGCCCCGATATTGCCATCAATACCGGAGCCGTCGGTGTACACCTCAAAATCAGAATTATCTATTTGAGAAGGAAAGTCCAAAATAAGTTCGTCAGAGGGGATAGGAATAATCTTAATGTTAGTATCGTAATCGTAAGGTGACAGCCCCAGGAGGAGCCGATCAGGGGTCCGCCTTTTCCAAGCATTAAATATTTTATTGAGTTTAAGAAGCGTCACGTGGAGCGGGGGGATGCCAGTAATAACGTTAAGGGCGTCAGTAGGGGCGGTGCGATAGGCTCTAGAAATTTTTAGAAGAAAAGGTCTTTGGATGGATTTGAGCCTATCGACTTGGGCTTTTGTTAAATTTCCGCCCCAGACACCAGCTCCGTAAGTAATAATTTTTTCTATTACAGTAACATACCAAGTTTTCAGGTATGTTACTGTAATAGAAACCAAGTTTTCAGGTGGGATGAAGTTTTGGCAAACGGTGGTTTGTCGACGAATAGATTGGAGACTCTCGCTCCCCCAACTCGCCTTACGGCTTAGAGTTTTTACCGGGGGGCGGAGATTTCGAGGACCTCCACAGCACTTGAGAGAGGGACACCGGGCAGCCCATCCGGTGGACAGGACGTGCACCGCTTCCCCCAGCGTGTGCGCGCGCGGTCGAACAAATTTATTTGTATCCAAAAATTTACAGCACTGGGGTCGCTCATGGGCCGAGCATATATCTCTTAAAAGCAGAACAAAACATAACGGCGCACAAAACGGCCAAAAGGGCCTAAATATAAAAAACAAATAATGATGATGATGCTATGAGGGTCGTCTCTCACGAAGGCAGGATAAGACCTGAGCTGCGGAAGGAGCCCTGGAGTGTGGTGCAAAAGTGGATGGTAATGTCCCCTAGCCTCCTCTATTCCTGGCCAGACTCTGTCCTCCTATTACTCTCCAAAACTCCACTTCATCCTCTCTTTCCTCTTTTTCAGTCCTGTTTTCCTCTCTCCTCTTTTCTTTTCCTCCTTCTTTTTCTTTTTCTCATCCTTTCGTTGTGGTGTGCTAAAAGGAATTGACTCATCTGGTGGACTTAGAAAAATTTTGTCATTTCCTCTCTCAGTGAGTCCTCTTCCCTTCATCCTCTTTCATCCCTATCTTTCTCCTTTTTCTCACCCTTGTTTTTTTTTTTTAATATACTCACCCCGTTGTGGTGTGCTCAAAAATATAACATAATATAACAAGTACAGGGCCATGAAAAATATATTTTATTAAAACTCATGAGCCCGAAATAAGAATGCACAAGAATAAGAATAACTTCATAAAAGGACGTGTACCAGCCAATTATAGGTCAGAAGGGACCAAAATTTCAGTAAAAGTGAGTTAACTTATTAATACCGTAACTCACGGCGCTATCTGACGCCCTCTATATAGAGGGAGGTGATCAGAAAATATTGATTTAAAAAATTTAAAAATAAAAAAAAAACCAGTAGATCGGTATGTCAAATTTGATATATAAAAGTTAGAATTAAGAATAAATATTTAATAAAATATGATATATATCAAGGATGTGGTCATAAGCTATAAGTAAGCCAACAGATCACCACATCCGAGGACAATCTATTTTAAGAGCGAAATAAGTAATAATGTAACCCAGCGACCACGTTAGCTGCGAGGCTGAACAAAGCGCACCAGAGGGACAGCTCAGGAACTATAGAAATCTTAGTTAAGATCTCAAAAACTCGGGACAGCAACCAAGGCACATCCCCAGGGCATCCACAAGCAGGAGGGAATCGCCAAAGAGAAACGATGGTAAGATGAAAGATAAAACATGAATATTAAAAGTTTTAATTAAAATAAATTATCAATAACATATAATAACAACTCTTAAGACAAAAAATAAAAATTTTAAAAATTTAAAATAGAATAAGTTAAAATTTACCCCGAGGTGAGAGGGAAGGGCAGCGAGCAAAATTACATATTTGATACCTCTCCAGCATAGCCCATACATCTCCTGACCCTATAAAGAGAAGTAGCATTTTTCAACACACTGTCGAGCCATGCAGGTTTATTTTCAGCGGTTGGTTTTGTTAGGTGCCAGGCAGATGTAGAGGGGCAGCTGAAGAGGTAATGATCAGCGTCGCCCACTGCACCGCATAAACATAAATTAGAAGTTTTAATTCTAAAGCGGTGCAGATAGGCGACGAAGGGACCATGACCGGTAAGGAACCAGGTAATGTATCTATCGGCGATGAGACGGTCTGTAGAGACAATAGGCAGAAATTCCTTAGGTCTTAGACCTTTATCTGAATTATTATAATACAATTGCCAATTATTTATTAGATCTTTTTTATATATTTTGTTTAAATATGATTTAGGGGCAGGTATATTTAAATTCTCACCGCCGACAGTCCCCAACTTAGCAAAATGGTCCGCCACCTCATTACCAAAGATGTCATTGTGTGCCCTGACCCAGCTCAAGCCGAAATTTGTTTGTTTACTGATGTAATTCTTAATTGAGTTTATGTATTTAGATTTTATTTTCGAGGATTTCAAAACTTGAATAGAACTGAGGCTGTCACTATAGATATTAATTCTTTTATTATTGTCAGTAGACCATTTAATAGCTTTAAATATTGCAGTAAGTTCGGATTGAAAAACTGTATTATATAATTTAAATTTATAACAAAAAACTGTGTTTAATTTATTATTGTCAAAGATGCACACCGACGCCCCGATATTGCCATCAATACCGGAGCCGTCGGTGTACACCTCAAAATCAGAATTATCTATTTGAGAAGGAAAGTCCAAAATAAGTTCGTCAGAGGGGATAGGAATAATCTTAATGTTAGTATCGTAATCGTAAGGTGACAGCCCCAGGAGGAGCCGATCAGGGGTCCGCCTTTTCCAAGCATTAAATATTTTATTGAGTTTAAGAAGCGTCACGTGGAGCGGGGGGATGCCAGTAATAACGTTAAGGGCGTCAGTAGGGGCGGTGCGATAGGCTCTAGAAATTTTTAGAAGAAAAGGTCTTTGGATGGATTTGAGCCTATCGACTTGGGCTTTTGTTAAATTTCCGCCCCAGACACCAGCTCCGTAAGTAATAATTTTTTCTATTACAGTAACATACCAAGTTTTCAGGTATGTTACTGTAATAGAAACCAAGTTTTCAGGTGGGATGAAGTTTTGGCAAACGGTGGTTTGTCGACGAATAGATTGGAGACTCTCGCTCCCCCAACTCGCCTTACGGCTTAGAGTTTTTACCGGGGGGCGGAGATTTCGAGGACCTCCACAGCACTTGAGAGAGGGACACCGGGCAGCCCATCCGGTGGACAGGACGTGCACCGCTTCCCCCAGCGTGTGCGCGCGCGGTCGAACAAATTTATTTGTATCCAAAAATTTACAGCACTGGGGCCGCTCATGGGCCGAGCATATATCTCTTAAAAGCAGAACAAAACATAACGGCGCACAAAACGGCCAAAAGGGCCTAAATATAAAAAACAAATAATGATGATGATGCTATGAGGGTCGTCTCTCACGAAGGCAGGATAAGACCTGAGCTGCGGAAGGAGCCCTGGAGTGTGGTGCAAAAGTGGATGGTAATGTCCCCTAGCCTCCTCTATTCCTGGCCAGACTCTGTCCTCCTATTACTCTCCAAAACTCCACTTCATCCTCTCTTTCCTCTTTTTCAGTCCTGTTTTCCTCTCTCCTCTTTTCTTTTCCTCCTTCTTTTTCTTTTTCTCATCCTTTCGTTGTGGTGTGCTAAAAGGAATTGACTCATCTGGTGGACTTAGAAAAATTTTGTCATTTCCTCTCTCAGTGAGTCCTCTTCCCTTCATCCTCTTTCATCCCTATCTTTCTCCTTTTTCTCACCCTTGTTTTTTTTTTTTAATATACTCACCCCGTTGTGGTGTGCTCAAAAATATAACATAATATAACAAGTACAGGGCCATGAAAAATATATTTTATTAAAACTCATGAGCCCGAAATAAGAATGCACAAGAATAAGAATAACTTCATAAAAGGACGTGTACCAGCCAATTATAGGTCAGAAGGGACCAAAATTTCAGTAAAAGTGAGTTAACTTATTAATACCGTAACTCACGGCGCTATCTGACGCCCTCTATATAGAGGGAGGTGATCAGAAAATATTGATTTAAAAAATTTAAAAATAAAAAAAAAACCAGTAGATCGGTATGTCAAATTTGATATATAAAAGTTAGAATTAAGAATAAATATTTAATAAAATATGATATATATCAAGGATGTGGTCATAAGCTATAAGTAAGCCAACAGATCACCACATCCAAGGACAATCTATTTTAAGAGCGAAATAAGTAATAATGTAACCCAGCGACCACGTTAGCTGCGAGGCTGAACAAAGCGCACCAGAGGGACAGCTCAGGAACTATAGAAATCTTAGTTAAGATCTCAAAAACTCGGGACAGCAACCAAGGCACATCCCCAGGGCATCCACAAGCAGGAGGGAATCGCCAAAGAGAAACGATGGTAAGATGAAAGATAAAACATGAATATTAAAAGTTTTAATTAAAATAAATTATCAATAACATATAATAACAACTCTTAAGACAAAAAATAAAAATTTTAAAAATTTAAAATAGAATAAGTTAAAATTTACCCCGAGGTGAGAGGGAAGGGCAGCGAGCAAAATTACATATTTGATACCTCTCCAGCATAGCCCATACATCTCCTGACCCTATAAAGAGAAGTAGCATTTTTCAACACACTGTCGAGCCATGCAGGTTTATTTTCAGCGGTTGGTTTTGTTAGGTGCCAGGCAGATGTAGAGGGGCAGCTGAAGAGGTAATGATCAGCGTCGCCCACTGCACCGCATAAACATAAATTAGAAGTTTTAATTCTAAAGCGGTGCAGATAGGCGACGAAGGGACCATGACCGGTAAGGAACCAGGTAATGTATCTATCGGCGATGAGACGGTCTGTAGAGACAATAGGCAGAAATTCCTTAGGTCTTAGACCTTTATCTGAATTATTATAATACAATTGCCAATTATTTATTAGATCTTTTTTATATATTTTGTTTAAATATGATTTAGGGGCAGGTATATTTAAATTCTCACCGCCGACAGTCCCCAACTTAGCAAAATGGTCCGCCACCTCATTACCAAAGATGTCATTGTGTGCCCTGACCCAGCTCAAGCCGAAATTTGTTTGTTTACTGATGTAATTCTTAATTGAGTTTATGTATTTAGATTTTATTTTCGAGGATTTCAAAACTTGAATAGAACTGAGGCTGTCACTATAGATATTAATTCTTTTATTATTGTCAGTAGACCATTTAATAGCTTTAAATATTGCAGTAAGTTCGGATTGAAAAACTGTATTATATAATTTAAATTTATAACAAAAAACTGTGTTTAATTTATTATTGTCAAAGATGCACACCGACGCCCCGATATTGCCATCAATACCGGAGCCGTCGGTGTACACCTCAAAATCAGAATTATCTATTTGAGAAGGAAAGTCCAAAATAAGTTCGTCAGAGGGGATAGGAATAATCTTAATGTTAGTATCGTAATCGTAAGGTGACAGCCCCAGGAGGAGCCGATCAGGGGTCCGCCTTTTCCAAGCATTAAATATTTTATTGAGTTTAAGAAGCGTCACGTGGAGCGGGGGGATGCCAGTAATAACGTTAAGGGCGTCAGTAGGGGCGGTGCGATAGGCTCTAGAAATTTTTAGAAGAAAAGGTCTTTGGATGGATTTGAGCCTATCGACTTGGGCTTTTGTTAAATTTCCGCCCCAGACACCAGCTCCGTAAGTAATAATTTTTTCTATTACAGTAACATACCAAGTTTTCAGGTATGTTACTGTAATAGAAACCAAGTTTTCAGGTGGGATGAAGTTTTGGCAAACGGTGGTTTGTCGACGAATAGATTGGAGACTCTCGCTCCCCCAACTCGCCTTACGGCTTAGAGTTTTTACCGGGGGGCGGAGATTTCGAGGACCTCCACAGCACTTGAGAGAGGGACACCGGGCAGCCCATCCGGTGGACAGGACGTGCACCGCTTCCCCCAGCGTGTGCGCGCGCGGTCGAACAAATTTATTTGTATCCAAAAATTTACAGCACTGGGGCCGCTCATGGGCCGAGCATATATCTCTTAAAAGCAGAACAAAACATAACGGCGCACAAAACGGCCAAAAGGGCCTAAATATAAAAAACAAATAATGATGATGATGCTATGAGGGTCGTCTCTCACGAAGGCAGGATAAGACCTGAGCTGCGGAAGGAGCCCTGGAGTGTGGTGCAAAAGTGGATGGTAATGTCCCCTAGCCTCCTCTATTCCTGGCCAGACTCTGTCCTCCTATTACTCTCCAAAACTCCACTTCATCCTCTCTTTCCTCTTTTTCAGTCCTGTTTTCCTCTCTCCTCTTTTCTTTTCCTCCTTCTTTTTCTTTTTCTCATCCTTTCGTTGTGGTGTGCTAAAAGGAATTGACTCATCTGGTGGACTTAGAAAAATTTTGTCATTTCCTCTCTCAGTGAGTCCTCTTCCCTTCATCCTCTTTCATCCCTATCTTTCTCCTTTTTCTCACCCTTGTTTTTTTTTTTTTAATATACTCACCCCGTTGTGGTGTGCTCAAAAATATAACATAATATAACAAGTACAGGGCCATGAAAAATATATTTTATTAAAACTCATGAGCCCGAAATAAGAATGCACAAGAATAAGAATAACTTCATAAAAGGACGTGTACCATCCAATTATAGGTCAGAAGGGACCAAAATTTCAGTAAAAGTGAGTTAACTTATTAATACCGTAACTCACGGCGCTATCTGACGCCCTCTATATAGAGGGAGGTGATCAGAAAATATTGATTTAAAAAATTTAAAAATAAAAAAAAACCCAGTAGATCGGTATGTCAAATTTGATATATAAAAGTTAGAATTAAGAATAAATATTTAATAAAATATGATATATATCAAGGATGTGGTCATAAGCTATAAGTAAGCCAACAGATCACCACATCCAAGGACAATCTATTTTAAGAGCGAAATAAGTAATAATGTAACCCAGCGACCACGTTAGCTGCGAGGCTGAACAAAGCGCACCAGAGGGACAGCTCAGGAACTATAGAAATCTTAGTTAAGATCTCAAAAACTCGGGACAGCAACCAAGGCACATCCCCAGGGCATCCACAAGCAGGAGGGAATCGCCAAAGAGAAACGATGGTAAGATGAAAGATAAAACATGAATATTAAAAGTTTTAATTAAAATAAATTATCAATAACATATAATAACAACTCTTAAGACAAAAAATAAAAATTTTAAAAATTTAAAATAGAATAAGTTAAAATTTACCCCGAGGTGAGAGGGAAGGGCAGCGAGCAAAATTACATATTTGATACCTCTCCAGCATAGCCCATACATCTCCTGACCCTATAAAGAGAAGTAGCATTTTTCAACACACTGTCGAGCCATGCAGGTTTATTTTCAGCGGTTGGTTTTGTTAGGTGCCAGGCAGATGTAGAGGGGCAGCTGAAGAGGTAATGATCAGCGTCGCCCACTGCACCGCATAAACATAAATTAGAAGTTTTAATTCTAAAGCGGTGCAGATAGGCGACGAAGGGACCATGACCGGTAAGGAACCAGGTAATGTATCTATCGGCGATGAGACGGTCTGTAGAGACAATAGGCAGAAATTCCTTAGGTCTTAGACCTTTATCTGAATTATTATAATACAATTGCCAATTATTTATTAGATCTTTTTTATATATTTTGTTTAAATATGATTTAGGGGCAGGTATATTTAAATTCTCACCGCCGACAGTCCCCAACTTAGCAAAATGGTCCGCCACCTCATTACCAAAGATGTCATTGTGTGCCCTGACCCAGCTCAAGCCGAAATTTGTTTGTTTACTGATGTAATTCTTAATTGAGTTTATGTATTTAGATTTTATTTTCGAGGATTTCAAAACTTGAATAGAACTGAGGCTGTCACTATAGATATTAATTCTTTTATTATTGTCAGTAGACCATTTAATAGCTTTAAATATTGCAGTAAGTTCGGATTGAAAAACTGTATTATATAATTTAAATTTATAACAAAAAACTGTGTTTAATTTATTATTGTCAAAGATGCACACCGACGCCCCGATATTGCCATCAATACCGGAGCCGTCGGTGTACACCTCAAATCAGAATTATCTATTTGAGAAGGAAAGTCCAAAATAAGTTCGTCAGAGGGGATAGGAATAATCTTAATGTTAGTATCGTAATCGTAAGGTGACAGCCCCAGGAGGAGCCGATCAGGGGTCCGCCTTTTCCAAGCATTAAATATTTTATTGAGTTTAAGAAGCGTCACGTGGAGCGGGGGGATGCCAGTAATAACGTTAAGGGCGTCAGTAGGGGCGGTGCGATAGGCTCTAGAAATTTTTAGAAGAAAAGGTCTTTGGATGGATTTGAGCCTATCGACTTGGGCTTTTGTTAAATTTCCGCCCCAGACACCAGCTCCGTAAGTAATAATTTTTTCTATTACAGTAACATACCAAGTTTTCAGGTATGTTACTGTAATAGAAACCAAGTTTTCAGGTGGGATGAAGTTTTGGCAAACGGTGGTTTGGTCGACGAATAGATTGGAGACTCTCGCTCCCCCAACTCGCCTTACGGCTTAGAGTTTTTACCGGGGGGCGGAGATTTCGAGGACCTCCACAGCACTTGAGAGAGGGACACCGGGCAGCCCATCCGGTGGACAGGACGTGCACCGCTTCCCCCAGCGTGTGCGCGCGCGGTCGAACAAATTTATTTGTATCCAAAAATTTACAGCACTGGGGCCGCTCATGGGCCGAGCATATATCTCTTAAAAGCAGAACAAAACATAACGGCGCACAAAACGGCCAAAAGGGCCTAAATATAAAAAACAAATAATGATGATGATGCTATGAGGGTCGTCTCTCACGAAGGCAGGATAAGACCTGAGCTGCGGAAGGAGCCCTGGAGTGTGGTGCAAAAGTGGATGGTAATGTCCCCTAGCCTCCTCTATTCCTGGCCAGACTCTGTCCTCCTATTACTCTCCAAAACTCCACTTCATCCTCTCTTTCCTCTTTTTCAGTCCTGTTTTCCTCTCTCCTCTTTTCTTTTCCTCCTTCTTTTTCTTTTTCTCATCCTTTCGTTGTGGTGTGCTAAAAGGAATTGACTCATCTGGTGGACTTAGAAAAATTTTGTCATTTCCTCTCTCAGTGAGTCCTCTTCCCTTCATCCTCTTTCATCCCTATCTTTCTCCTTTTTCTCACCCTTGTTTTTTTTTTTTAATATACTCACCCCGTTGTGGTGTGCTCAAAAATATAACATAATATAACAAGTACAGGGCCATGAAAAATATATTTTATTAAAACTCATGAGCCCGAAATAAGAATGCACAAGAATAAGAATAACTTCATAAAAGGACGTGTACCATCCAATTATAGGTCAGAAGGGACCAAAATTTCAGTAAAAGTGAGTTAACTTATTAATACCGTAACTCACGGCGCTATCTGACGCCCTCTATATAGAGGGAGGTGATCAGAAAATATTGATTTAAAAAATTTAAAAATAAAAAAAAAACCAGTAGATCGGTATGTCAAATTTGATATATAAAAGTTAGAATTAAGAATAAATATTTAATAAAATATGATATATATCAAGGATGTGGTCATAAGCTATAAGTAAGCCAACAGATCACCACATCCAAGGACAATCTATTTTAAGAGCGAAATAAGTAATAATGTAACCCAGCGACCACGTTAGCTGCGAGGCTGAACAAAGCGCACCAGAGGGACAGCTCAGGAACTATAGAAATCTTAGTTAAGATCTCAAAAACTCGGGACAGCAACCAAGGCACATCCCCAGGGCATCCACAAGCAGGAGGGAATCGCCAAAGAGAAACGATGGTAAGATGAAAGATAAAACATGAATATTAAAAGTTTTAATTAAAATAAATTATCAATAACATATAATAACAACTCTTAAGACAAAAAATAAAAATTTTAAAAATTTAAAATAGAATAAGTTAAAATTTACCCCGAGGTGAGAGGGAAGGGCAGCGAGCAAAATTACATATTTGATACCTCTCCAGCATAGCCCATACATCTCCTGACCCTATAAAGAGAAGTAGCATTTTTCAACACACTGTCGAGCCATGCAGGTTTATTTTCAGCGGTTGGTTTTGTTAGGTGCCAGGCAGATGTAGAGGGGCAGCTGAAGAGGTAATGATCAGCGTCGCCCACTGCACCGCATAAACATAAATTAGAAGTTTTAATTCTAAAGCGGTGCAGATAGGCGACGAAGGGACCATGACCGGTAAGGAACCAGGTAATGTATCTATCGGCGATGAGACGGTCTGTAGAGACAATAGGCAGAAATTCCTTAGGTCTTAGACCTTTATCTGAATTATTATAATACAATTGCCAATTATTTATTAGATCTTTTTTATATATTTTGTTTAAATATGATTTAGGGGCAGGTATATTTAAATTCTCACCGCCGACAGTCCCCAACTTAGCAAAATGGTCCGCCACCTCATTACCAAAGATGTCATTGTGTGCCCTGACCCAGCTCAAGCCGAAATTTGTTTGTTTACTGATGTAATTCTTAATTGAGTTTATGTATTTAGATTTTATTTTCGAGGATTTCAAAACTTGAATAGAACTGAGGCTGTCACTATAGATATTAATTCTTTTATTATTGTCAGTAGACCATTTAATAGCTTTAAATATTGCAGTAAGTTCGGATTGAAAAACTGTATTATATAATTTAAATTTATAACAAAAAACTGTGTTTAATTTATTATTGTCAAAGATGCACACCGACGCCCCGATATTGCCATCAATACCGGAGCCGTCGGTGTACACCTCAAAATCAGAATTATCTATTTGAGAAGGAAAGTCCAAAATAAGTTCGTCAGAGGGGATAGGAATAATCTTAATGTTAGTATCGTAATCGTAAGGTGACAGCCCCAGGAGGAGCCGATCAGGGGTCCGCCTTTTCCAAGCATTAAATATTTTATTGAGTTTAAGAAGCGTCACGTGGAGCGGGGGGATGCCAGTAATAACGTTAAGGGCGTCAGTAGGGGCGGTGCGATAGGCTCTAGAAATTTTTAGAAGAAAAGGTCTTTGGATGGATTTGAGCCTATCGACTTGGGCTTTTGTTAAATTTCCGCCCCAGACACCAGCTCCGTAAGTAATAATTTTTTCTATTACAGTAACATACCAAGTTTTCAGGTATGTTACTGTAATAGAAACCAAGTTTTCAGGTGGGATGAAGTTTTGGCAAACGGTGGTTTGTCGACGAATAGATTGGAGACTCTCGCTCCCCCAACTCGCCTTACGGCTTAGAGTTTTTACCGGGGGGCGGAGATTTCGAGGACCTCCACAGCACTTGAGAGAGGGACACCGGGCAGCCCATCCGGTGGACAGGACGTGCACCGCTTCCCCCAGCGTGTGCGCGCGCGGTCGAACAAATTTATTTGTATCCAAAAATTTACAGCACTGGGGCCGCTCATGGGCCGAGCATATATCTCTTAAAAGCAGAACAAAACATAACGGCGCACAAAACGGCCAAAAGGGCCTAAATATAAAAAACAAATAATGATGATGATGCTATGAGGGTCGTCTCTCACGAAGGCAGGATAAGACCTGAGCTGCGGAAGGAGCCCTGGAGTGTGGTGCAAAAGTGGATGGTAATGTCCCCTAGCCTCCTCTATTCCTGGCCAGACTCTGTCCTCCTATTACTCTCCAAAACTCCACTTCATCCTCTCTTTCCTCTTTTTCAGTCCTGTTTTCCTCTCTCCTCTTTTCTTTTCCTCCTTCTTTTTCTTTTTCTCATCCTTTCGTTGTGGTGTGCTAAAAGGAATTGACTCATCTGGTGGACTTAGAAAAATTTTGTCATTTCCTCTCTCAGTGAGTCCTCTTCCCTTCATCCTCTTTCATCCCTATCTTTCTCCTTTTTCTCACCCTTGTTTTTTTTTTTTAATATACTCACCCCGTTGTGGTGTGCTCAAAAATATAACATAATATAACAAGTACAGGGCCATGAAAAATATATTTTATTAAAACTCATGAGCCCGAAATAAGAATGCACAAGAATAAGAATAACTTCATAAAAGGACGTGTACCAGCCAATTATAGGTCAGAAGGGACCAAAATTTCAGCAAAAGTGAGTTAACTTATTAATACCGTAACTCACGGCGCTATCTGACGCCCTCTATATAGAGGGAGGTGATCAGAAAATATTGATTTAAAAAATTTAAAAATAAAAAAAAAACCAGTAGATCGGTATGTCAAATTTGATATATAAAAGTTAGAATTAAGAATAAATATTTAATAAAATATGATATATATCAAGGATGTGGTCATAAGCTATAAGTAAGCCAACAGATCACCACATCCAAGGACAATCTATTTTAAGAGCGAAATAAGTAATAATGTAACCCAGCGACCACGTTAGCTGCGAGGCTGAACAAAGCGCACCAGAGGGACAGCTCAGGAACTATAGAAATCTTAGTTAAGATCTCAAAAACTCGGGACAGCAACCAAGGCACATCCCCAGGGCATCCACAAGCAGGAGGGAATCGCCAAAGAGAAACGATGGTAAGATGAAAGATAAAACATGAATATTAAAAGTTTTAATTAAAATAAATTATCAATAACATATAATAACAACTCTTAAGACAAAAAATAAAAATTTTAAAAATTTAAAATAGAATAAGTTAAAATTTACCCCGAGGTGAGAGGGAAGGGCAGCGAGCAAAATTACATATTTGATACCTCTCCAGCATAGCCCATACATCTCCTGACCCTATAAAGAGAAGTAGCATTTTTCAACACACTGTCGAGCCATGCAGGTTTATTTTCAGCGGTTGGTTTTGTTAGGTGCCAGGCAGATGTAGAGGGGCAGCTGAAGAGGTAATGATCAGCGTCGCCCACTGCACCGCATAAACATAAATTAGAAGTTTTAATTCTAAAGCGGTGCAGATAGGCGACGAAGGGACCATGACCGGTAAGGAACCAGGTAATGTATCTATCGGCGATGAGACGGTCTGTAGAGACAATAGGCAGAAATTCCTTAGGTCTTAGACCTTTATCTGAATTATTATAATACAATTGCCAATTATTTATTAGATCTTTTTTATATATTTTGTTTAAATATGATTTAGGGGCAGGTATATTTAAATTCTCACCGCCGACAGTCCCCAACTTAGCAAAATGGTCCGCCACCTCATTACCAAAGATGTCATTGTGTGCCCTGACCCAGCTCAAGCCGAAATTTGTTTGTTTACTGATGTAATTCTTAATTGAGTTTATGTATTTAGATTTTATTTTCGAGGATTTCAAAACTTGAATAGAACTGAGGCTGTCACTATAGATATTAATTCTTTTATTATTGTCAGTAGACCATTTAATAGCTTTAAATATTGCAGTAAGTTCGGATTGAAAAACTGTATTATATAATTTAAATTTATAACAAAAAACTGTGTTTAATTTATTATTGTCAAAGATGCACACCGACGCCCCGATATTGCCATCAATACCGGAGCCGTCGGTGTACACCTCAAAATCAGAATTATCTATTTGAGAAGGAAAGTCCAAAATAAGTTCGTCAGAGGGGATAGGAATAATCTTAATGTTAGTATCGTAATCGTAAGGTGACAGCCCCAGGAGGAGCCGATCAGGGGTCCGCCTTTTCCAAGCATTAAATATTTTATTGAGTTTAAGAAGCGTCACGTGGAGCGGGGGGATGCCAGTAATAACGTTAAGGGCGTCAGTAGGGGCGGTGCGATAGGCTCTAGAAATTTTTAGAAGAAAAGGTCTTTGGATGGATTTGAGCCTATCGACTTGGGCTTTTGTTAAATTTCCGCCCCAGACACCAGCTCCGTAAGTAATAATTTTTTCTATTACAGTAACATACCAAGTTTCAGGTATGTTACTGTAATAGAAACCAAGTTTTCAGGTGGGATGAAGTTTTGGCAAACGGTGGTTTGTCGACGAATAGATTGGAGACTCTCGCTCCCCCAACTCGCCTTACGGCTTAGAGTTTTTACCGGGGGGCGGAGATTTCGAGGACCTCCACAGCACTTGAGAGAGGGACACCGGGCAGCCCATCCGGTGGACAGGACGTGCACCGCTTCCCCCAGCGTGTGCGCGCGCGGTCGAACAAATTTATTTGTATCCAAAAATTTACAGCACTGGGGCCGCTCATGGGCCGAGCATATATCTCTTAAAAGCAGAACAAAACATAACGGCGCACAAAACGGCCAAAAGGGCCTAAATATAAAAAACAAATAATGATGATGATGCTATGAGGGTCGTCTCTCACGAAGGCAGGATAAGACCTGAGCTGCGGAAGGAGCCCTGGAGTGTGGTGCAAAAGTGGATGGTAATGTCCCCTAGCCTCCTCTATTCCTGGCCAGACTCTGTCCTCCTATTACTCTCCAAAACTCCACTTCATCCTCTCTTTCCTCTTTTTCAGTCCTGTTTTCCTCTCTCCTCTTTTCTTTTCCTCCTTCTTTTTCTTTTTCTCATCCTTTCGTTGTGGTGTGCTAAAAGGAATTGACTCATCTGGTGGACTTAGAAAAATTTTGTCATTTCCTCTCTCAGTGAGTCCTCTTCCCTTCATCCTCTTTCATCCCTATCTTTCTCCTTTTTCTCACCCTTGTTTTTTTTTTTTAATATACTCACCCCGTTGTGGTGTGCTCAAAAATATAACATAATATAACAAGTACAGGGCCATGAAAAATATATTTTATTAAAACTCATGAGCCCGAAATAAGAATGCACAAGAATAAGAATAACTTCATAAAAGGACGTGTACCAGCCAATTATAGGTCAGAAGGGACCAAAATTTCAGTAAAAGTGAGTTAACTTATTAATACCGTAACTCACGGCGCTATCTGACGCCCTCTATATAGAGGGAGGTGATCAGAAAATATTGATTTAAAAAATTTAAAAATAAAAAAAAAACCAGTAGATCGGTATGTCAAATTTGATATATAAAAGTTAGAATTAAGAATAAATATTTAATAAAATATGATATATATCAAGGATGTGGTCATAAGCTATAAGTAAGCCAACAGATCACCACATCCGAGGACAATCTATTTTAAGAGCGAAATAAGTAATAATGTAACCCAGCGACCACGTTAGCTGCGAGGCTGAACAAAGCGCACCAGAGGGACAGCTCAGGAACTATAGAAATCTTAGTTAAGATCTCAAAAACTCGGGACAGCAACCAAGGCACATCCCCAGGGCATCCACAAGCAGGAGGGAATCGCCAAAGAGAAACGATGGTAAGATGAAAGATAAAACATGAATATTAAAAGTTTTAATTAAAATAAATTATCAATAACATATAATAACAACTCTTAAGACAAAAAATAAAAATTTTAAAAATTTAAAATAGAATAAGTTAAAATTTACCCCGAGGTGAGAGGGAAGGGCAGCGAGCAAAATTACATATTTGATACCTCTCCAGCATAGCCCATACATCTCCTGACCCTATAAAGAGAAGTAGCATTTTTCAACACACTGTCGAGCCATGCAGGTTTATTTTCAGCGGTTGGTTTTGTTAGGTGCCAGGCAGATGTAGAGGGGCAGCTGAAGAGGTAATGATCAGCGTCGCCCACTGCACCGCATAAACATAAATTAGAAGTTTTAATTCTAAAGCGGTGCAGATAGGCGACGAAGGGACCATGACCGGTAAGGAACCAGGTAATGTATCTATCGGCGATGAGACGGTCTGTAGAGACAATAGGCAGAAATTCCTTAGGTCTTAGACCTTTATCTGAATTATTATAATACAATTGCCAATTATTTATTAGATCTTTTTTATATATTTTGTTTAAATATGATTTAGGGGCAGGTATATTTAAATTCTCACCGCCGACAGTCCCCAACTTAGCAAAATGGTCCGCCACCTCATTACCAAAGATGTCATTGTGTGCCCTGACCCAGCTCAAGCCGAAATTTGTTTGTTTACTGATGTAATTCTTAATTGAGTTTATGTAT
Organism: Meta bourneti; assembly: GCA_933210815.1. Classification (NCBI taxonomy): domain Eukaryota; kingdom Metazoa; phylum Arthropoda; class Arachnida; order Araneae; family Tetragnathidae; genus Meta; species Meta bourneti. The sequence goes on from OW119932.1 coordinate 13,572,195, forward strand.
TTAGATTTTATTTTCGAGGATTTCAAAACTTGAATAGAACTGAGGCTGTCACTATAGATATTAATTCTTTTATTATTGTCAGTAGACCATTTAATAGCTTTAAATATTGCAGTAAGTTCGGATTGAAAAACTGTATTATATAATTTAAATTTATAACAAAAAACTGTGTTTAATTTATTATTGTCAAAGATGCACACCGACGCCCCGATATTGCCATCAATACCGGAGCCGTCGGTGTACACCTCAAAATCAGAATTATCTATTTGAGAAGGAAAGTCCAAAATAAGTTCGTCAGAGGGGATAGGAATAATCTTAATGTTAGTATCGTAATCGTAAGGTGACAGCCCCAGGAGGAGCCGATCAGGGGTCCGCCTTTTCCAAGCATTAAATATTTTATTGAGTTTAAGAAGCGTCACGTGGAGCGGGGGGATGCCAGTAATAACGTTAAGGGCGTCAGTAGGGGCGGTGCGATAGGCTCTAGAAATTTTTAGAAGAAAAGGTCTTTGGATGGATTTGAGCCTATCGACTTGGGCTTTTGTTAAATTTCCGCCCCAGACACCAGCTCCGTAAGTAATAATTTTTTCTATTACAGTAACATACCAAGTTTTCAGGTATGTTACTGTAATAGAAACCAAGTTTTCAGGTGGGATGAAGTTTTGGCAAACGGTGGTTTGTCGACGAATAGATTGGAGACTCTCGCTCCCCCAACTCGCCTTACGGCTTAGAGTTTTTACCGGGGGGCGGAGATTTCGAGGACCTCCACAGCACTTGAGAGAGGGACACCGGGCAGCCCATCCGGTGGACAGGACGTGCACCGCTTCCCCCAGCGTGTGCGCGCGCGGTCGAACAAATTTATTTGTATCCAAAAATTTACAGCACTGGGGCCGCTCATGGGCCGAGCATATATCTCTTAAAAGCAGAACAAAACATAACGGCGCACAAAACGGCCAAAAGGGCCTAAATATAAAAAACAAATAATGATGATGATGCTATGAGGGTCGTCTCTCACGAAGGCAGGATAAGACCTGAGCTGCGGAAGGAGCCCTGGAGTATGGTGCAAAAGTGGATGGTAATGTCCCCTAGCCTCCTCTATTCCTGGCCAGACTCTGTCCTCCTATTACTCTCCAAAACTCCTTCATCCTCTCTTTCCTCTTTTTCAGTCCTGTTTTCCTCTCTCCTCTTTTCTTTTCCTCCTTCTTTTTCTTTTTCTCATCCTTTCGTTGTGGTGTGCTAAAAGGAATTGACTCATCTGGTGGACTTAGAAAAATTTTGTCATTTCCTCTCTCAGTGAGTCCTCTTCCCTTCATCCTCTTTCATCCCTATCTTTCTCCTTTTTCTCACCCTTGTTTTTTTTTTTTAATATACTCACCCCGTTGTGGTGTGCTCAAAAATATAACATAATATAACAAGTACAGGGCCATGAAAAATATATTTTATTAAAACTCATGAGCCCGAAATAAGAATGCACAAGAATAAGAATAACTTCATAAAAGGACGTGTACCAGCCAATTATAGGTCAGAAGGGACCAAAATTTCAGTAAAAGTGAGTTAACTTATTAATACCGTAACTCACGGCGCTATCTGACGCCCTCTATATAGAGGGAGGTGATCAGAAAATATTGATTTAAAAAATTTAAAAATAAAAAAAAACCAGTAGATCGGTATGTCAAATTTGATATATAAAAGTTAGAATTAAGAATAAATATTTAATAAAATATGATATATATCAAGGATGTGGTCATAAGCTATAAGTAAGCCAACAGATCACCACATCCAAGGACAATCTATTTTAAGAGCGAAATAAGTAATAATGTAACCCAGCGACCACGTTAGCTGCGAGGCTGAACAAAGCGCACCAGAGGGACAGCTCAGGAACTATAGAAATCTTAGTTAAGATCTCAAAAACTCGGGACAGCAACCAAGGCACATCCCCAGGGCATCCACAAGCAGGAGGGAATCGCCAAAGAGAAACGATGGTAAGATGAAAGATAAAACATGAATATTAAAAGTTTTAATTAAAATAAATTATCAATAACATATAATAACAACTCTTAAGACAAAAAATAAAAATTTTAAAAATTTAAAATAGAATAAGTTAAAATTTACCCCGAGGTGAGAGGGAAGGGCAGCGAGCAAAATTACATATTTGATACCTCTCCAGCATAGCCCATACATCTCCTGACCCTATAAAGAGAAGTAGCATTTTTCAACACACTGTCGAGCCATGCAGGTTTATTTTCAGCGGTTGGTTTTGTTAGGTGCCAGGCAGATGTAGAGGGGCAGCTGAAGAGGTAATGATCAGCGTCGCCCACTGCACCGCATAAACATAAATTAGAAGTTTTAATTCTAAAGCGGTGCAGATAGGCGACGAAGGGACCATGACCGGTAAGGAACCAGGTAATGTATCTATCGGCGATGAGACGGTCTGTAGAGACAATAGGCAGAAATTCCTTAGGTCTTAGACCTTTATCTGAATTATTATAATACAATTGCCAATTATTTATTAGATCTTTTTTATATATTTTGTTTAAATATGATTTAGGGGCAGGTATATTTAAATTCTCACCGCCGACAGTCCCCAACTTAGCAAAATGGTCCGCCACCTCATTACCAAAGATGTCATTGTGTGCCCTGACCCAGCTCAAGCCGAAATTTGTTTGTTTACTGATGTAATTCTTAATTGAGTTTATGTATTTAGATTTTATTTTCGAGGATTTCAAAACTTGAATAGAACTGAGGCTGTCACTATAGATATTAATTCTTTTATTATTGTCAGTAGACCATTTAATAGCTTTAAATATTGCAGTAAGTTCGGATTGAAAAACTGTATTATATAATTTAAATTTATAACAAAAAACTGTGTTTAATTTATTATTGTCAAAGATGCACACCGACGCCCCGATATTGCCATCAATACCGGAGCCGTCGGTGTACACCTCAAAATCAGAATTATCTATTTGAGAAGGAAAGTCCAAAATAAGTTCGTCAGAGGGGATAGGAATAATCTTAATGTTAGTATCGTAATCGTAAGGTGACAGCCCCAGGAGGAGCCGATCAGGGGTCCGCCTTTTCCAAGCATTAAATATTTTATTGAGTTTAAGAAGCGTCACGTGGAGCGGGGGGATGCCAGTAATAACGTTAAGGGCGTCAGTAGGGGCGGTGCGATAGGCTCTAGAAATTTTTAGAAGAAAAGGTCTTTGGATGGATTTGAGCCTATCGACTTGGGCTTTTGTTAAATTTCCGCCCCAGACACCAGCTCCGTAAGTAATAATTTTTTCTATTACAGTAACATACCAAGTTTTCAGGTATGTTACTGTAATAGAAACCAAGTTTTCAGGTGGGATGAAGTTTTGGCAAACGGTGGTTTGTCGACGAATAGATTGGAGACTCTCGCTCCCCCAACTCGCCTTACGGCTTAGAGTTTTTACCGGGGGGCGGAGATTTCGAGGACCTCCACAGCACTTGAGAGAGGGACACCGGGCAGCCCATCCGGTGGACAGGACGTGCACCGCTTCCCCCAGCGTGTGCGCGCGCGGTCGAACAAATTTATTTGTATCCAAAAATTTACAGCACTGGGGCCGCTCATGGGCCGAGCATATATCTCTTAAAAGCAGAACAAAACATAACGGCGCACAAAACGGCCAAAAGGGCCTAAATATAAAAAACAAATAATGATGATGATGCTATGAGGGTCGTCTCTCACGAAGGCAGGATAAGACCTGAGCTGCGGAAGGAGCCCTGGAGTGTGGTGCAAAAGTGGATGGTAATGTCCCCTAGCCTCCTCTATTCCTGGCCAGACTCTGTCCTCCTATTACTCTCCAAAACTCCACTTCATCCTCTCTTTCCTCTTTTTCAGTCCTGTTTTTCCTCTCTCCTCTTTTCTTTTCCTCCTTCTTTTTCTCATCCTTTCGTTGTGGTGTGCTAAAAGGAATTGACTCATCTGGTGGACTTAGAAAAATTTTGTCATTTCCTCTCTCAGTGAGTCCTCTTCCCTTCATCCTCTTTCATCCCTATCTTTCTCCTTTTTCTCACCCTTGTTTTTTTTTAATATACTCACCCCGTTGTGGTGTGCTCAAAAATATAACATAATATAACAAGTACAGGGCCATGAAAAATATATTTTATTAAAACTCATGAGCCCGAAATAAGAATGCACAAGAATAAGAATAACTTCATAAAAGGACGTGTACCAGCCAATTATAGGTCAGAAGGGACCAAAATTTCAGTAAAAGTGAGTTAACTTATTAATACCGTAACTCACGGCGCTATCTGACGCCCTCTATATAGAGGGAGGTGATCAGAAAATATTGATTTAAAAAATTTAAAAATAAAAAAAAAACCAGTAGATCGGTATGTCAAATTTGATATATAAAAGTTAGAATTAAGAATAAATATTTAATAAAATATGATATATATCAAGGATGTGGTCATAAGCTATAAGTAAGCCAACAGATCACCACATCCGAGGACAATCTATTTTAAGAGCGAAATAAGTAATAATGTAACCCAGCGACCACGTTAGCTGCGAGGCTGAACAAAGCGCACCAGAGGGACAGCTCAGAGGGACAGAGCGACGAATAGATTGTATTCCCTTGCAATCGTGTCCTCTTATCGCACACACTTGGAGAGCCAACAGTCTCCAAGTGCGCCAATATGACTAACAGGACTGCTCCAGGCACGAAGTTTAGTTACTCAGAAACAGGTTTCGTGCGTTTTGAGTGGGATGAAGTTTTGGCAAACTGTGGTTTGGCGACGAATAGATTGTATTCCCTTGCAATCGTGTCCTCTTATCGCACACACTTGGAGAGCCAACTGTCTCCATGTGCGCCAATATGACAAACAGGACTGCTCCAGGCACGAAGTTTAGTTACTCAGAAACAGGTTTCGTGCGTTTTGAGTGGGATGAAGTTTTGGCAAACGGTGGTTTGTCGACGAATAGATTGTATTTCCTTGCAATCGTGTCCTCTTATCGCACACACTTGGAGAGCCAACAGTCTCCAAGTGCGCCAATATGACTAACAGGACTGCTCCATGCACGAAGTTTAGTTACTCAGAAACAGGTTTCGTGCGTTTTGAGTGGGATGAAGCTTTGGCAAACGGTGGTTTGGCGACGAATAGATTGTATTCTCTTGCAATCGTGTCCTCTTATCGCACACACTTGGAGAGCCAACTGTCTAAGTGCGCCAATATGACAAACAGGTTTCGTGCGTTTTGAGTGGGATGAAGTTTTGGCAAACGGTGGTTTGTCGACGAATAGATTGTATTTCCTTGCAATCGTGTCCTCTTATCGCACACACTTGGAGAGCCAACAGTCTCCAAGTGCGCCAATATGACTAACAGGACTGCTCCATGCACGAAGTTTAGTTACTCAGAAACAGGTTTCGTGCGTTTTGAGTGGGATGAAGCTTTGGCAAACGGTGGTTTGGCGACGAATAGATTGTATTCTCTTGCAATCGTGTCCTCTTATCGCACACACTTGGAGAGCCAACTGTCTAAGTGCGCCAATATGACAAACAGGTTTCGTGCGTTTTGAGTGGGATGAAGTTTTGGCAAACGGTGGTTTGTCGACGAATAGATTGTATTTCCTTGCAATCGTGTCCTCTTATCGCACACACTTGGAGAGCCAACAGTCTCCAAGTGCGCCAACATGACAAACAGGACTGCTCCAGGCACGAAGTTTAGTTACTCAGAAACAGGTTTCGTAGTTTTGAGTGGGATGAAGTTTTATCAAACGGTGGTTTGGCGACGAATAGATTGTATTTCCTAGCAATCGTGTCCTCTTATCGCACACACTTGGAGAGAAAACTGTCTCCATGTGCGCCAATATGACAAACAGGACAGCTCCAGGCACGAAGTTTAGTTACTCAGAAACAGGTTTCTTGCGTTTTGAGTGGGATGAAGTTTTGGCTAACGGTGGTTTGGCGACGAATAGATTGTATTTCCTTGCAATCGTGTCCTCTTATCGCACACACTTGAAGAGCAAACTGTCTCCAAGTACGCCAATATGACAAACAGGACTGCTCCAGGCACGAAGTTTACTTATTCAGAAACTGGTTTCGTGCGTTTTGAGTGGGATGAAGTTTTGGCAAACGGTGGTTTGGCGACGAATAGATTGTATTCCGTTGCAATCGTGTCCTCTTATCGCACACACTTGGAGAGCCAACAGTCTCCAAGTGCGCCAATATGACAAACAGGACTGCTCCAGGCACGAAGTTTAGTTACTGAGAAACAGGTTTCGTGCGTTTTGAGTGGGATGAAGTTTTGACAAACGGTGGTTTGGCGACGAATAGATTGTATTCCCTTGCAATCGTGTCCTCTAATCGCACACACTTGGAGAGCCAACTGTCTCCAAGTGCGCCAATATGACAAACAGGACTGCTCCAGGCACGAAGTTTAGTTACTCAGAAACAGGTTTCGTGCGTTTTGAGTGGGATGAAGTTTTGGCAAACTGTGGTTTGGCGACGAATAGATTGTATTCCCTTGCAATCGTGTCCTCTTATCGCACACACTTGGAGAGCCAACTGTCTCCATGTGCGCCAATATGACAAACAGGACTGCTCCAGGCACGAAGTTTAGTTACTCAGAAACAGGTTTCGTGCGTTTTGAGTGGGATGAAGTTTTGGCAAACGGTGGTTTGTCGACGAATAGATTGTATTTCCTTGCAATCGTGTCCTCTTATCGCACACACTTGGAGAGCCAACAGTCTCCAAGTGCGCCAATATGACTAACAGGACTGCTCCATGCACGAAGTTTAGTTACTCAGAAACAGGTTTCGTGCGTTTTGAGTGGGATGAAGCTTTGGCAAACGGTGGTTTGGCGACGAATAGATTGTATTCTCTTGCAATCGTGTCCTCTTATCGCACACACTTGGAGAGCCAACTGTCTAAGTGCGCCAATATCACAAACAGGTTTCGTGCGTTTTGAGTGGGATGAAGTTTTGGCAAACGGTGGTTTGTCGACGAATAGATTGTATTTCCTTGCAATCGTGTCCTCTTATCGCACACACTTGGAGAGCCAACAGTCTCCAAGTGCGCCAATATGACTAACAGGACTGCTCCATGCACGAAGTTTAGTTACTCAGAAACAGGTTTCGTGCGTTTTGAGTGGGATGAAGCTTTGGCAAACGGTGGTTTGGCGACGAATAGATTGTATTCTCTTGCAATCGTGTCCTCTTATCGCACACACTTGGAGAGCCAACTGTCTAAGTGCGCCAATATGACAAACAGGTTTCGTGCGTTTTGAGTGGGATGAAGTTTTGGCAAACGGTGGTTTGTCGACGAATAGATTGTATTTCCTTGCAATCGTGTCCTCTTATCGCACACACTTGGAGAGCCAACAGTCTCCAAGTGCGCCAACATGACAAACAGGACTGCTCCAGGCACGAAGTTTAGTTACTCAGAAACAGGTTTCGTAGTTTTGAGTGGGATGAAGTTTTATCAAACGGTGGTTTGGCGACGAATAGATTGTATTTCCTAGCAATCGTGTCCTCTTATCGCACACACTTGGAGAGAAAACTGTCTCCATGTGCGCCAATATGACAAACAGGACAGCTCCAGGCACGAAGTTTAGTTACTCAGAAACAGGTTTCTTGCGTTTTGAGTGGGATGAAGTTTTGGCTAACGGTGGTTTGGCGACGAATAGATTGTATTTCCTTGCAATCGTGTCCTCTTATCGCACACACTTGAAGAGCAAACTGTCTCCAAGTACGCCAATATGACAAACAGGACTGCTCCAGGCACGAAGTTTACTTATTCAGAAACTGGTTTCGTGCGTTTTGAGTGGGATGAAGTTTTGGCAAACGGTGGTTTGGCGACGAATAGATTGTATTCCGTTGCAATCGTGTCCTCTTATCGCACACACTTGGAGAGCCAACAGTCTCCAAGTGCGCCAATATGACAAACAGGACTGCTCCAGGCACGAAGTTTAGTTACTGAGAAACAGGTTTCGTGCGTTTTGAGTGGGATGAAGTTTTGACAAACGGTGGTTTGGCGACGAATAGATTGTATTCCCTTGCAATCGTGTCCTCTAATCGCACACACTTGGAGAGCCAACTGTCTCCAAGTGCGCCAATATGACAAACAGGACTGCTCCAGGCACGAAGTTTAGTTACTCAGAAACAGTCTTGGGAGAATATAATGCTGTCTAAAGGTTGCCAACACTGCAGATATCACTAAAAAGCAAACATCTGTAGTGTTGAAAACATCAGCGTAATATTCTCAAGGTTTTTCTCGTTAACGCCTTCTACTGATCAAATCTCGTAGAATAATTCTCTTTTTGGGAATATTTGTGCTCTCAAATGCTGACAACATTGACAGTAATCACCAAACTAAAGGCCGCGGAAACCCGGTTGGAGGAGTAACGTATTGACAATCGGAGGGTTCCGAGTTCGAATCCAAACAAAAGACCATCGTGTACAAAGGGACTGGTGCACGTTAAATCTGTCGTGGAATCAAATGTTCTCACGTCGGCGTGGTGTGGAAGTTCGGAGAGTGGGGTGCCAGCGCAGGTGTGACCTCGTCATCTGACCGTGGTTCAAAATTACGTGGTGTTGTCCTGGGATCTTTCCCTTCGGGTTTTGATCCCGATCCGTCGCCAATAGCCCATTGTGTTGCTTCAGTGCGACGTTAATTAAGATACCTACCTACTAAAACTAGAGCAAAGCCTATATGACATCTCCGTATAAGTCCTCGCGTAGGTAGGTATTTAAATAACGTCGCACTGGAGCAACACAGAGGTCTATTGGTGACCGTTCGGGATCAAACCCGAAGGGAAAGATCAATTACACCACCACGTAAGTCCACGGGGATGTCAATGGAAAGTGGCGCGGACAAGATCAAAACGAACAGAATCATTGCACTAATTCTACACCGAAAAGTACATGAAAGGATTGTACGAAAGTAATCGAATAAATTGGTTGTACTTTCATTTTTATTAGTATTCTTAGATGGTAATTTACAAATGAGACATTTAACAGAAATCCACAAAGCTGAGAAATACGTCTTCCTAAGCAGGCTATAAAACCAAAAAGGTCTCGTCTGGAAACGTCCTGCTAGTATCACATAGTCGAATTTACGTCTCACTGGAACAACACAGCCACAGCGTGCTATTGGCTACTGTCCGGCTTCAATGCCGCAGGGGAGAATCTTACAAAAGCTATTCCTGGAATCCTTCCACACTACGACTGGTTCTTCCAACACCTCCCCCAGCCAAATATGGTCCATGCGCCATAAAACCTCAAATCCACCAAGTAATCAATCGATCCAGCAATTCCCCTGGTAACCAGGGCATTCAGGACTGCTCCAGACACGAAGTTTAGTTATTCAGAAACTGGTTTCGTGCGTTTTGAGTGGGATGAAGTTTTGGCAAACGGTGGTTTGGCGACGAATAGATTGTATTCCGTTGCAATCGTGTCCTCTTATCGCACAAACTTGGAGAGCCAACTGTCTAAGTGCGCCAATATGACAAACAGGACTGCTCCAGGCACGAAGTTTAGTTACTCAGAAACAGGTTTCCTGCGTTTTTAGTGGGATGACGTTTTGGCAAATGGTGGTTTGGCGACGAATAGATTGTATTCCTTGCAATCGTGTCCTCTTATCGCACACACTTGGAGAGCCAACAGTCTCCAAGTGCGCCAATATGACAACCAGGACTGCTCCAGGCACGAAGTTTACTTACTCAGAAACAGGTTTCGTGCGTTTTGAGTGGGATGAAGTTTTGCAAACGGTGGTTTGTCGACGAATAGATTGTATTTCCTTGCAATCGTGTCCTCTTATCGCACACACTTGGAGAGCCCACAGTCTCCAAGTGCGCCAATATGACAAACAGGACTGCTCCAGGCACAAAGTTTACTTACTCAGAAACAGGTTTCCTGCGTTTTTAGTGGGATGAAGTTTTGGCAAATGGTGGTTTGGCGACGAATAGATTGTATTCCTTGCAATCGTGTCCTCTTATCGCACACACTTGGAGAGCCAATTGTCTCCAAGTGCGCCAATATGACAAACAGGACTGCTCCAGGCACGAAGTTTTGTTACTCAGAAACAGGTTTCGTGCGTTTTGAGTGGGATGAAGCTTTGGCAAACGGTGGTTTGGCGACGAATTGATTGTATTTCCTTGCAATCGTGTCCTCTTATCGCACACACTTGGAGAGCCAACAGTCTCCAAGTGCGCCAATATGACTAACAGGACTGCTCCAGGCACGAAGTTTAGTTACTCAGAAACAGGTTTCGTGCGTTTTGAGTGGGATGAAGCTTTGGCAAACGGTGGTTTGGCGACGAATAGATTGTATTCCCTTGCAATCGTGTCCTCTTATCGCACACACTTGGAGAGCCAACTGTCTCCAAGTGCGCCAATATGACAAACAGGACTGCTCCAGGCACGAAGTTTAGTTACTCAGAAACAGGTTTCGTGCGTTTTGAGTGGGATGAAGTTTTGGCAAACTGTGGTTTGGCGACGAGTAGATTGTATTCCCTTGCAATCGTGTCCTCTTATCGCACACACTTGGAGAGCCAACTGTCTCCATGTGCGCCAATATGACAAACAGGACTGCTCCAGGCACGAAGTTTAGTTACTCAGAAACAGGTTTCGTGCGTTTTGAGTGGGATGAAGTTTTGGCAAACGGTGGTTTGTCGACGAATAGATTGTATTTCCTTGCAATCGTGTCCTCTTATCGCACACACTTGGAGAGCCAACAGTCTCCAAGTGCGCCAATATGACTAACAGGACTGCTCCATGCACGAAGTTTAGTTACTCAGAAACAGGTTTCGTGCGTTTTGAGTGGGATGAAGCTTTGGCAAAGGGTGGTTTGGCGACGAATAGATTGTATTCTCTTGCAATCGTGTCCTCTTATCGCACACACTTGGAGAGCCAACTGTCTAAGTGCGCCAATATGACAAACAGGTTTCGTGCGTTTTGTGTGGGATGAAGTTTTGGCAAACGGTGGTTTGTCGACGAATAGATTGTATTTCCTTGCAATCGTGTCCTCTTATCGCACACACTTGGAGAGCCAACAGTCTCCAAGTGCGCCAATATGACTAACAGGACTGCTCCATGCACGAAGTTTAGTTACTCAGAAACAGGTTTCGTGCGTTTTGAGTGGGATGAAGCTTTGGCAAACGGTGGTTTGGCGACGAATAGATTGTATTCTCTTGCAATCGTGTCCTCTTATCGCACACACTTGGAGAGCCAACAGTCTCCAAGTGCGCCAACATGACAAACAGGACTGCTCCAGGCACGAAGTTTAGTTACTCAGAAACAGGTTTCGTAGTTTTGAGTGGGATGAAGTTTTATCAAACGGTGGTTTGGCGACGAATAGATTGTATTTCCTAGCAATCGTGTCCTCTTATCGCACACACTTGGAGAGAAAACTGTCTCCATGTGCGCCAATATGACAAACAGGACAGCTCCAGGCACGAAGTTTAGTTACTCAGAAACAGGTTTCTTGCGTTTTGAGTGGGATGAAGTTTTGGCTAACGGTGGTTTGGCGACGAATAGATTGTATTTCCTTGCAATCGTGTCCTCTTATCGCACACACTTGGAGAGCCAACTGTCTCCAAGTACGCCAATATGACAAACAGGACTGCTCCAGGCACGAAGTTTACTTATTCAGAAACTGGTTTCGTGCGTTTTGAGTGGGATGAAGTTTTGGCAAACGGTGGTTTGGCGACGAATAGATTGTATTCCGTTGCAATCGTGTCCTCTTATCGCACACACTTGGAGAGCCAACAGTCTCCAAGTGCGCCAATATGACAAACAGGACTGCTCCAGGCACGAAGTTTAGTTACTGAGAAACAGGTTTCGTGCGTTTTGAGTGGGATGAAGTTTTGGCAAACGGTGGTTTGGCGACGAATAGATTGTATTCCCTTGCAATCGTGTCCTCTAATCGCACACACTTGGAGAGCCAACTGTCTCCAAGTGCGCCAATATGACAAACAGGACTGCTCCAGGCACGAAGTTTAGTTACTCAGAAACAGTCTTGGGAGAATATAATGCTGTCTAAAGGTTGCCAACACTGCAGATATCACTAAAAAGCAAACATCTGTAGTGTTGAAAACATCAGCGTAATATTCTCAAGGTTTTTCTCGTTAACGCCTTCTACTGATCAAATCTCGTAGAATAATTCTCTTTTTGGGAATATTTGTGCTCTCAAATGCTGACAACATTGACAGTAATCACCAAACTAAAGGCCGCGGAAACCCGGTTGGAGGAGTAACGTATTGACAATCGGAGGGTTCCGAGTTCGAATCCAAACAAAAGACCATCGTGTACAAAGGGACTGGTGCACGTTAAATCTGTCGTGGAATCAAATGTTCTCACGTCGGCGTGGTGTGGAAGTTCGGAGAGTGGGGTGCCAGCGCAGGTGTGACCTCGTCATCTGACCGTGGTTCAAAATTACGTGGTGTTGTCCTGGGATCTTTCCCTTCGGGTTTTGATCCCGAACCGTCGCCAATAGCCCATTGTGTTGCTTCAGTGCGACGTTAATTAAGATACCTACCTACTAAAACTAGAGCAAAGCCTACATGACATCTCCGTATAAGTCCTCGCGTAGGTAGGTATTTAAATAACGTCGCACTGGAGCAACACAGAGGTCTATTGGTGACCGTTCGGGATCAAACCCGAAGGGAAAGATCAATTACACCACCACGTAAGTCCACGGGGATGTCAATGGAAAGTGGCGCGGACAAGATCAAAACGAACAGAATCATTGCACTAATTCTACACCGAAAAGTACATGAAAGGATTGTACGAAAGTAATCGAATAAATTGGTTGTACTTTCATTTTTATTAGTATTCTTAGATGGTAATTTACAAATGAGACATTTAACAGAAATCCACAAAGCTGAGAAATACGTCTTCCTAAGCAGGCTATAAAACCAAAAAGGTCTCGTCTGGAAACGTCCTGCTAGTATCACATAGTCGAATTTACGTCTCACTGGAACAACACAGCCACAGCGTGCTATTGGCTACTGTCCGGCTTCAATGCCGCAGGGGAGAATCTTACAAAAGCTATTCCTGGAATCCTTCCACACTACGACTGGTTCTTCCAACACCTCCCCCAGCCAAATATGGTCCTTGCGCCATAAAACCTCAAATCCACCAAGTAATCAATCGATCCAGCAATTCCCCTGGTAACCAGGGCATTCAGGACTGCTCCAGACACGAAGTTTAGTTATTCAGAAACTGGTTTCGTGCGTTTTGAGTGGGATGAAGTTTTGGCAAACGGTGGTTTGGCGACGAATAGATTGTATTCCGTTGCAATCGTGTCCTCTTATCGCACAAACTTGGAGAGCCAACTGTCTAAGTGCGCCAATATGACAAACAGGACTGCTCCAGGCACGAAGTTTAGTTACTCAGAAACAGGTTTCCTGCGTTTTTAGTGGGATGAAGTTTTGGCAAATGGTGGTTTGGCGACGAATAGATTGTATTCCTTGCAATCGTGTCCTCTTATCGCACACACTTGGAGAGCCAACTGTCTCCAAGTGCGCCAATATGACAAACAGGACTGCTCCAGGCACGAAGTTTTGTTACTCAGAAACAGGTTTCGTGCGTTTTGAGTGGGATGAAGCTTTGGCAAACGGTGGTTTGGCGACGAATAGATTGTATTTCCTTGCAATCGTGTCCTCTTATCGCACACACTTGGAGAGCCAACTGTCTCCAAGTGCGCCAATATGACAAACAGGACTGCTCCAGGCACGAAGTTTAGTTACTCAGAAACAGTCTTGGGAGAATATAATGCTGTCTAAAGGTTGCCAACACTGCAGATATCACTAAAAAGCAAACATCTGTAGTGTTGAAAACATCAGCGTAATATTCTCAAGGTTTTTCTCGTTAACGCCTTCTACTGATCAAATCTCGTAGAATAATTCTCTTTTTGGGAATATTTGTGCTCTCAAATGCTGACAACATTGACAGTAATCACCAAACTAAAGGCCGCGGAAATCCGGTTGGAGGAGTAACGTATTGACAATCGGAGGGTTCCGAGTTCGAATCCAAACAAAAGACCATCGTGTACAAAGGGACTGGTGCACGTTAAATCTGTCGTGGAATCAAATGTTCTCACGTCGGCGTGGTGTGGAAGTTCGGAGAGTGGGGTGCCAGCGCAGGTGTGACCTCGTCATCTGACCGTGGTTCAAAATTACGTGGTGTTGTCCTGGGATCTTTCCCTTCGGGTTTTGATCCCGAACCGTCGCCAATAGCCCATTGTGTTGCTTCAGTGCGACGTTAATTAAGATACCTACCTACTAAAACTAGAGCAAAGCCTACATGACATCTCCGTATAAGTCCTCGCGTAGGTAGGTATTTAAATAACGTCGCACTGGAGCAACACAGAGGTCTATTGGTGACCTTTCGGGATCAAACCCGAAGGGAAAGATCAATTACACCACCACGTAAGTCCACGGGGATGTCAATGGAAAGTGGCGCGGACAAGATCAAAACGAACAGAATCATTGCACTAATTCTACACCGAAAAGTACATGAAAGGATTGTACGAAAGTAATCGAATAAATTGGTTGTACTTTCATTTTTATTAGTATTCTTAGATGGTAATTTACAAATGAGACATTTAACAGAAATCCACAAAGCTGAGAAATACGTCTTCCTAAGCAGGCTATAAAACCAAAAAGGTCTCGTCTGGAAACGTCCTGCTAGTATCACATAGTCGAATTTACGTCTCACTGGAACAACACAGCCACAGCGTGCTATTGGCTACTGTCCGGCTTCAATGCCGCAGGGGAGAATCTTACAAAAGCTATTCCTGGAATCCTTCCACACTACGACTGGTTCTTCCAACACCTCCCCCAGCCAAATATGGTCCTTGCGCCATAAAACCTCAAATCCACCAAGTAATCAATCGATCCAGCAATTCCCCTGGTAACCAGGGCATTCAGGACTGCTCCAGACACGAAGTTTAGTTATTCAGAAACTGGTTTCGTGCGTTTTGAGTGGGATGAAGTTTTGGCAAACGGTGGTTTGGCGACGAATAGATTGTATTCCGTTGCAATCGTGTCCTCTTATCGCACAAACTTGGAGAGCCAACTGTCTAAGTGCGCCAATATGCCAAACAGGACTGCTCCAGGCACGAAGTTTAGTTACTCAGAAACAGGTTTCGTGCGTTTTGAGTGGGATGAAGTTTTGGCAAACGGTGGTTTGTCGACGAATAGATTGTATTTCCTTGCAATCGTGTCCTCTTATCGCACACACTTGGAGAGCCAACAGTCTCCAAGTGCGCCAATATGACTAACAGGACTGCTCCAGGCACGAAGTTTAGTTACTCAGAAACAGGTTTCGTGCGTTTTGAGTGGGATGAAGCTTTGGCAAACGGTGGTATGGCGACGAATAGATTGTATTCCCTTGCAATCGTGTCCTCTTATCGCACACACTTGGAGAGCCAACTGTCTCCAAGTGCGCCAATATGACAAACAGGACTGCTCCAGGCACGAAGTTTCGTTACTCAGATACAGGTTTCGTGCGTTTTGAGTGGGATGAAGTTTTGGCAAACTGTGGTTTGGCGACGAATAGATTGTATTCCCTTGCAATCGTGTCCTCTTATCGCACACACTTGGAGAGCCAACTGTCTCCATGTGCGCCAATATGACAAACAGGACTGCTCCAGGCACGAAGTTTAGTTACTCAGAAACAGGTTTCGTGCGTTTTGAGTGGGATGAAGTTTTGGCAAACGGTGGTTTGTCGACGAATAGATTGTATTTCCTTGCAATCGTGTCCTCTTATCGCACACACTTGGAGAGCCAACAGTCTCCAAGTGCGCCAATATGACTAACAGGACTGCTCCATGCACGAAGTTTAGTTACTGAGAAACAGGTTTCTTGCGTTTTGAGTGGGATGAAGCTTTGGCAAACGGTGGTTTGGCGACGAATAGATTGTATTCTCTTGCAATCGTGTCCTCTTATCGCACACACTTGGAGAGCCAACTGTCTAAGTGCGCCAATATGACAAACAGGTTTCGTGCGTTTTGAGTGGGATGAAGTTTTGGCAAACGGTGGTTTGTCGACGAATAGATTGTATTTCCTTGCAATCGTGTCCTCTTATCGCACACACTTGGAGAGCCAACAGTCTCCAAGTGCGCCAATATGACTAACAGGACTGCTCCATGCACGAAGTTTAGTTACTGAGAAACAGGTTTCTTGCGTTTTGAGTGGGATGAAGCTTTGGCAAACGGTGGTTTGGCGACGAATAGATTGTATTCTCTTGCAATCGTGTCCTCTTATCGCACACACTTGGAGAGCCAACTGTCTAAGTGCGCCAATATGACAAACAGGTTTCGTGCGTTTTGAGTGGGATGAAGCTTTGGCAAACGGTGGTATGGCGACGAATAGATTGTATTCCCTTGCAATCGTGTCCTCTTATCGCACACACTTGGAGAGCCAACTGTCTCCAAGTGCGCCAATATGACAAACAGGACTGCTCCAGGCACGAAGTTTCGTTACTCAGATACAGGTTTCGTGCGTTTTGAGTGGGATGAAGTTTTGGCAAACTGTGGTTTGGCGACGAATAGATTGTATTCCCTTGCAATCGTGTCCTCTTATCGCACACACTTGGAGAGCCAACTGTCTCCATGTGCGCCAATATGACAAACAGGACTGCTCCAGGCACGAAGTTTAGTTACTCAGAAACAGGTTTCGTGCGTTTTGAGTGGGATGAAGTTTTGGCAAACGGTGGTTTGTCGACGAATAGATTGTATTTCCTTGCAATCGTGTCCTCTTATCGCACACACTTGGAGAGCCAACAGTCTCCAAGTGCGCCAATATGACTAACAGGACTGCTCCATGCACGAAGTTTAGTTACTGAGAAACAGGTTTCTTGCGTTTTGAGTGGGATGAAGCTTTGGCAAACGGTGGTTTGGCGACGAATAGATTGTATTCTCTTGCAATCGTGTCCTCTTATCGCACACACTTGGAGAGCCAACTGTCTAAGTGCGCCAATATGACAAACAGGTTTCGTGCGTTTTGAGTGGGATGAAGTTTTGGCAAACGGTGGTTTGTCGACGAATAGATTGTATTTCCTTGCAATCGTGTCCTCTTATCGCACACACTTGGAGAGCCAACAGTCTCCAAGTGCGCCAATATGACAAACAGGACTGCTCCAGGCACGAAGTTTAGTTACTCAGAAACAGGTTTCGTAGTTTTGAGTGGGATGAAGTTTTATCAAACGGTGGTTTGGCGACGAATAGATTGTATTTCCTAGCAATCGTGTCCTCTTATCGCACACACTTGGAGAGAAAACTGTCTCCATGTGCGCCAATATGACAAACAGGACTGCTCCATGCACGAAGTTTAGTTACTCAGAAACAGGTTTCGTGCGTTTTGAGTGGGATGAAGTTTTGGCAAATGGTGGTTTGGCGATGAATAGATTGTATTCCCTTGCAATCGTGTCCTCTTATCGCACACACTTGGAGAGCCAACTGTCTCCAAGTGCGCCAATATGACAAACGGGACTGCTCCAGGCACGAAGTTTAGTTACTCAGAAACAGGTTTCGTGCGTTTTGAGTGGAATGAAGTTTTGGCAAACGGTGGTTTGGCGACGAATAGATTGTATTCCCTTGCAATCGTGTCCTCTTATCGCACACACCTGGAGAGCCAACTGTCTCCAAGTGCGCCAATATGACATACAGGACTGCTCCACGCACGAAGTTTAGTTACTCAGAAACAGGTTTCGTGCGTTTTGAGTGGGATGAAGGTTTGGCAAACGGTGGTTTGGCGACGTATAGATTGTATTTCCTTACAATCGTGTCCTCTTATCGCGCACACTTGGAGAGCCAACTGTCTCCAAGTGCGCCAATATGACAAACAGGACTGCTCCAATCACGAAGTTTATTTACTCAGAAAAAGTCTTGGGAGAATATAATGCTGTCTAAAGGTTGCCAACACTGCAGATATCACTAAAATGCAAACATCTGTAGTGTTGAAAACCTCAGCGTAATATTCTCAAGGTTTTTTCGTTAACGCCTTCTACTGATCAAATCTCGTAGAATAATTCTCTTTTTGGGAATATTTGTGCTCTCAAATGCTGACAACATTGACAGTAATCACCAAACTAAAGGCCGCGGAAACCCGGTTGGAGGAGTAACGTATTGACAATCGGAGGGTTCCGAGTTCGAATCCAAACAAAAGACCATCGTGTACAAAGGGACTGGTGCACGTTAAATCTGTCGTGGAATCAAATGTTCTCACGTCGGCGTGGTGTGGAAGTTCGGAGAGTGGGGTGCTAGCGCAGGTATGACCTCGTCATCTGACCGTGGTTCAAAATTACGTGGTGTTGTCCTGGGATCTTTCCCTTCGGGTTTTGATCCCGAACCGTCGCCAATAGCCCTTTGTGTTGCTTCAGTGCGACGTTAATTAAGATACCTACCTATAAAACTAGAGCAAAGACTACATGACATCTCCGTATAAGTCCTCGCGTAGATAGGTATTTAAATAACGTCGCACTGGAGCAACACATAGGTCTATTGGTGACCGTCCGGGATCAAACCCGAAGGGAAAGATCAAGGACACCACCACGTAAGTCCACGGGGATGTCAATGGAAAGTGGCGCGGACAAGATCAAAACGAACAGAATCATTGCACTAATTCTACACCGAAAAGTACATGAAAGGATTGTACGAAAGTAATCGGATTAGATTGGTTGTACTTTCATTTTTATTAGTATTCTTATATGGTAATTTACAAATGAGACATTTAACAGAAATCCACAAAGCTGAGAAATACGTCTTCCTAAGCAGGCTATAAAACCAAAAAGGTCTCGTCTGGAAACGTCCTGCTAGTATCACATAGTCGAATTTACGTCTCACTGGAACAACACAGCCACAGCGTGATATTGGCTACTGTCCGGCTACAATGCCGAAGGGGAGAATCTTACAAAAGCTATTCCTGGAATCCTTCCACTCTACGACTGGTTCTTCCAACACCTCCCCCAGCCAAATATGGTTCTTGCGCCATAAAACCCCAAATCCACCAAGTAATCAATCGATCCAGCAACTCCCCTGGTAACCAGGGCATTCAGGACTGCTCCAGACACGAAGTTTAGTTATTCAGAAACTGGTTTCGTGCGTTTTGAGTGAGATGAAGTTTTGGCTAACGGTGGTTTGGCGACGAATAGATTGTATTCCCTTGCAATCGTGTCCTTTTATCGCACACACTTGGAGAGCCAACAGTCTCCAAGTGCGCCAATATGACAAACAGGACTGCTCCAGGCACGAAGTTTAGTTACTCAGAAACAGGTTTCGTACGTTTTGAGTGGGATGAAGTTTTGGCTAACGGTGGTTTGTCGACGAATAGATTGTATTCCCTTGCAATCGTGTCCTCTTATCGCACACACTTGGAGAGCCCACTGTCTCCAAATGCGCCAATATGACAAACAGGACTGCTCCAGGCACGAAGTTTAGTTACTCAGAAACAGGTTTCGTGCGTTTTGAGTGGGATGAAGTTTTGGCAAACGGTGGTTTGTCGACGAATAGATTGTATTTCCTTGCAATCGTGTCCTCTTATCGCACACACTTGGAGAGCCAACAGTCTCCAAGTGCGCCAATATGACAAACAGGACTGCTCCAGGCACGAAGTTTAGTTACTCAGAAACAGGTTTCGTGCGTTTTGAGTGGCATGAAGTTTTGGCAAACGGTGGTTTGTCGACGAATCGATTGTATTCCCTTGCAATCGTGTCCTCTTATCGCATACACTTGGAGAGCCAACTGTCTCCAAGTGCGCCAATATGACAAACAGGACTGCTCCAGACACGAAGTTTAGGTACTCAGAAACAGGTTTCGTGCGTTTTGAGTGGGATGAAGTTTTTGCAAACGGTGATTTGGCGACGAATCGATTGTATTCCCTTGCAATCCTGTCCTCTTATCGCATACACTTGGAGAGCCAACTGTCTCCAAGTGCGCCAGTATGACAAACACAAATGAATTCCGACATAGAGTAAATTCTTAGCAACAGACAGCCGCAAATTTTCCGTCTGGAGATGTTATCGTGGTAGGTAAACAGTAAACGTATAGTACCATCAGGTGGGTATTTTAATTAACGCCGCACTGGAGCAACACAACGGGCTATTGGCGACGGTCCGGGATCATCCTACGAAGCGAAAGATCCTAGGACAACACCACGTAAATTTGAACCAAGGTCAGATGACGAGGTCACACCTGAGGTGGCACTCCACTCTTCAAATTTCCACACCACGCCAAAGTGAGGACAATTGAGTCCACGACAGATTTAAAGTGCACCAGCCCCCTTTGTACACGACGGTCTTTGGCTAGGTTCGAACTCTCAACTCTCCGTTTGCTAGTCTATAGTAGTCTAGTCTATAACCCTATAGTACCATCAGAAAAAGTCCTCTTATCAACTCCCTCCTGAACACCAGGGAATTACTTCTATCGGATCTGCCCCAGACACTAAGCTTAGGTACTACAGAAACAGGTCTCGTACATTTTGAGTGGGATGAGGTTTTGGGGTACAGCTTTGATATAAAGATACTTTTGTGGCAACGATTTGGCGCTCTTATTGTAGAGAGTTATGGCAGGTAAAGGTAACCCATCTTTATTAGGATTATTTCCGCTTTTATGGCAACCTCTGGCAAGCGGAAAGTTTAAATTTTCATTTCGAATATTCTATAATGTTTTTTTTTCATTTCCGTTAAATTGTCCTTTGATTTTATTAGTTCTTTAAAAAAAATTTCCCAATTCTTTCCCATTTCATGCAAATTTGAAGAATTAAAAAGTCCGGTTTGACTTTAGAGCAGTCGCATCAGATTGTATCGCTCTTGCTATTATCTATATTTGAAAAGCTGTATTTTTTTCTATTTTAACATGTTTTCTTTGTTTGGTGTTGTAGATAAGTTCAGGGTGTTTTCTCGCGAATTTCGAAGTTTCATTTCTCTGGTGGTAGGGCACTTTGGGAAGTAAGGGAGTGAGTAATAATTTATTTTATATACATTTATGTCATGATAAGCAGCTTTTTTGGATTTCCTTCAGGAATCGGTATTAATTAAATCGGAACTATTGTGCAAAAAATGCAAAGCTCGGAAGTTTTTCCAAGTTTTCTAACTGTTTCCATTAATTATTTTCCGCTAACGCGTATTATTTTCTGTTGAGATAAAGTTTTTTCCAAGAATTTCTTCCCTGGTGACATAAAAGGTGCGCAAAAGCGTTTCCACAAAAGTATCTTTATATCAAAGATGTATCGGTTTGGGCGACGCTTAGAATGTAGCCCCTTGCAATCTTAGGTCGTCTTATCGCACAAACACTAGGAGAGCCAACTGTCGCCAAATACGCCAATACGACAAACCCAAATGCATTAAGAATCAACTATAGAAAACGTAGTTTCGGCAAGAAACAGCCGCAAACTTTGGAGCAGTGATCGCGGTAAACAGACAGTCGGCGTATAGTACCATCAGATAAAAGTCTATGGCCCACCTTCCATCTGAGGTTAGTAAGGCATAGTACCAACAATCCTTTGAAATCAACTGGATTCTGTAGTTGGCTTGGGCTGTGGTGAATGAAAAAGTTGATCCAAAGACAATGGCTTTAGTAGTTGAATCATCTTCCGGTCTGATGAAAAATCACTCAAGTGAAGAAATGGTCTACTACTAGGGTGTATTGCTTATCTGAAAAGCAGTAAAATTAAATAATATTGTCAAATTTAATCGTATCTTTTAAGAATTCAAGACAAATGAATTTGACTAAAATAGTTCTTAAAATGCTACAATCTCAATATTGCCTGAAAATACAACCTTCTCCATCTAATGCACGAAGTGATGACACGTTTAAATATGCAAAATTCAACAGCTGTCTGGTATTATAGGTTTCATTGAAGGTGCTACGATGATGGTAATGGTAACGTCGTACTGGAGCAACACAAAGGACTATTGGCGATGGTCCGGGATCAATCCCCAAGGGTCCTAGGTCAACACCATGTAATTTGGATCCACTGTTCAGATGACGAAGCCATACCTGAGCTGATCATCCCACTCTCCAAACTTCCACACCACGCCAACGTGAGGACATTTGAGGCCAGGATAGATTTAACACGAACCAGCCTCCTCTGTACACGACGGTATTTGGTCTCATTCGAACTAGCAACCCTCCAGTTGCTAATCCGTTATTCTTCCAACCGGGCTAACGCGGCCCATAAATTTGGAATGGGGTGCCAGCTCAGGTGTGACCTTGTCATCTGACCGTAGTTCAAAATTACTTGGTATTTTTGTTATTGTTATTTCAATTAACGTCACACTGGAGCAACACAACGGGCTATTGGTGACGGTCCGGGATCAATCCCAAAGGGAAAGATCCGAGGACAACACCACGTAATTTTGAACCACGGTCAGATGACGAGGCAACACCTGAGCTGGCACCCCACTCTCCAAACTTCCACACCACGCCAACGTGAGGACATTTGAGGCCACGACAGATTTAACGTGCACCAGCCCCCTTTGTACACGACGGTGTTTGGCTGGATTCGAACTCGCAACCCTTCGGTTGCTAGTCCGTTACTCTTCCAACCGGGCCACCGCGGCCCTCAAAATTACTTGGAGTTGTTCTCGAATCTTTCCCTTCGGGTTTGCTACATTGTAGGTAGGTATTTTACCGCAATAACCGTACCGAAAGAAATATTCAATATTATGTTCCATAATATAAGGAAATAGGAATCTCCTCTTATCGTGAGAGTAAATTTTCCATGAAGCTCCTGTGCCGAATTCATCAATTTATTATAGTGGTTCTTTTTTATGCGGAAATTGGAAATATAAGTTTGCTAGTAAAAAAATCTGAGTCTTGACATCTTTACGTGGGTGACAGACGGAGCAACCCGTTGGGTCAATATATTTCTATCCCGTTGGGTCATACATTTCTATCCCGTTGGATTTATATTTAACTATCAGAACACACGCAAGTTCGGATCATTTGCAGGAGAGCAATCAATCACTCTGTAGGGGTGACAAGCTAAAGCTCCTCTAAACAGGGGAATCAGTGTTTTCTACGATTCACACCTCTTAGGGTTTGTAATTAAAGATCTGCATTTTACAATTGTACAAAAATCAATACTTGAAAAGTGTATTGATTCACAATAGAGCAAATTTACTCTTTTTATTGATGCCTTGCTCGTAATTTCTTTAATAAGTTGAATAAACACCTCCACAATGAGGCTAATGTAAAAGTTGCCATAATATTTTATTCGTTAATTTCCATTTATGTATATTTTCAGATATTTCCTTAGTTCATTAGCACAGAGTAAAAGATATGCGTAGCTATTTACTCTGTGGTTTCATGTTGCTCATTTTAATTAATTTGTATATGGACATGGCGAAGAACATATTTACTACAAATGGCTGACGAGACCTTTTGATGACAAGTACATTTCGACGGAATTTCAAAAACCTTTTGAGAGTGGCAAAATACCATTTTTATCTTTTTACTATTTCATTTATTTTTCAATAACTGCCGGGTACAGGAAGACGGGCACAAATATCATGGGTTCCATTATTACGAATGATGACGTCATAGCGTGTGTAAGCCCTAATAAAATGGCGAATTTGGATAGTATTTGTTTTCGTTAACCTATATTATTCACCCAGCATCAAATCGAAGAACTATGAAAGGAAGTGCTACTAGAACAGGTGCGCCAAAACCGTATTTTGTTTGCAATATTCGTAAGAATGTGATTGACTCTGGTGTTTGAAGGTTGATGTATTAAGTTTAAATACTAAAAGCTGGATTCAAAAAGTCTCAAAACAGGAAAATATTGGGGTTAAATAAACATTTTTTACGATGTTCCAGCAAAATAAAAAATGTTTCTTTTCAAGATTTACTTTTACTGGGAATTACTTTAGTCGCTTTTGCTAGAAATTAGATTATAGTAATGGCATCGTTAGGTTCTTTTTCCGCGAGAGTTCATGAAATAAAATTTTGAAATCTTCCCTTCTGTTTATAAAGGAGTACACTTTTCCATTTCAACCGGTATTAATGAGCTCTCTGCACAACAGCGAGAGAAGTATATCCTTAACTATTTCTATCGATGTTTTAAGTTGAGTCCTTTCCAATTCTGTGACTGGAAAAAGTGAGATATATATCGTTCTTTTTGACATTAGGGAACTCCACATTTTCATACTCATAATTCAGAAACGGCTTGGTTAAAGACTAGAAATATGACATTCGAGGTTAAATTTTGATATAAATTCTAAATTTTACATAACAATTGGGTGTTTGTATGCAATTTAATATCAAGACAATCTCTTATACAAATCTTATGCATATCAATTTATAAACGTGATAGAAAACAATATTAGGTTTGGCAAAAGGAAAAAGTTAACTTTAGTGTAATAAATACATTTGGATTCGGATGTTACCAGAGATTTAGAAAAATTACTTAATGTTTTGCAACAGTTGCTCCTTGTGTGTGAATATTTCAGTACCTCCAGATTATCAAATGTAAGGAAAATTGTCTTGTTATGCATGTGGTGTAAAAATTCTTTCTTCAACTAACCAATGTTTTAGATAAGAGTAATTAATTTAAATGCTTTTTAAGAGAAAAATATAGGTATGCTAATTATTTATTTAATAATTAAAATTCAATAATTTACATTCAATTAGAAGTAAATTCATCAAGTATTCTAATGCATATATCTTGATTTTAATGTTTGATTAATTATAAAATTTGATTTAGTTTATATGAAATAAAAATATTGATATATTTTAATCTGCAAAAACCAGTTATGAGCAAGGGGCTGCTAAGTTACCTGCGCATGGTAGCTTAAATGACGATCCATCATTGTCAGGAAGAGAAATAATGTAAAATAAACTAATTCAGACTAGTTATTGAGGGGTAAAAGTATCTTTAGAGAAAGAAATAACGACCTTAATATAAAAAACGTCTTATCGGTGGAAAATGTTTTATTCAGTTTAAATTGCAAATTTTTTGGTGGTATTATGTTCTATTAAATTAAAAAAATTTAAACGATATTTCAGTTGTTCTGAACAAAAAGAAAAACCGAGGTTCGAACGGGGTTCCCTGGCGTTGTAAGCCACGACGCTACTAATTCAGATATGCATTACGCTTTCGAAATGACCTACTAAAGGATTTTAAAACATGAATACGAGCATTCCGTTGCTACGAATGGCTAAGAAATACTTAACAATTTGTAACAATACAAGAGTCTTACCGCAGACCATACAAGAGCACCATTTTTAATCTGCGCATGCGCGACCTGTATAAGTATTCTGAGGGCGGAGCTTATTTAACGAAAGGAAGTAGAGGCTTACCCTGACTTCGAGAGTATTTGAGAACAAAAGCATGAGGGGAATTTTAATGTTTTTGTTTTGTTAGGGTTAGATCTCGTGTGATTTAGTACGGAAAAATACCTGAACCTGGTACAACAGCAGATGGATTTTAAGGTGAAGGTAAGCAAACTGTGATTGTTAGAAACTTGTTGGCGCAATAAACAGCGATACGATTTGAAATAGTGGCTGCAATAATTTTTCCATTCTATTTTAATGTGGTGCATTGATTGAAAAACAGCATCCCAGTTTGTGCAAAGTGATAGCAGAATTGTCATCATGTACTAACGTTATGCTTTTCTGATAATGCTAGAAATTAGGAAATTTTTTCAATGTCAGACTTACTGAGTGAAGTGTTAACTGGCTTAGCTGTAGGCAGTGCAGATTCATTGAATTAAAAGTTCTCATCAAGATTGGTTAATACTGGTGGTGTAGTTTTGCATCATTCATTTTAACTACACAGATGTAGAAGAAGCAGAACCATTTATTGTTTTATTTTTTATAAGAATGAATTTAAGAATCAAAATTAAAAATTTATAAAGGTGGGTATGTTATTTTTGTAGCTAGATGAACCTTTTTTACAATACAAATGAGAAACTTACAAAAATTCAAATTAGATAATTGTTCCAGTAACAGCAATACATGACTATTAGCAGTTCTGCCTTCTTGTTTTAGTCTATCCTCTTATATAATAAGTTATAAAATTCGACAAATATATTTATATTTCAAAGAATCTAACATGTACACAAAGCATGTATACACAATATAGTGCATCAAGTATGAATTTAGTAATTATAATATATGGGGCAATGTGTGTCACTAGTGTAGATCAGTCAACCTTGCGTCAGTCGATTCATGAAAAGGTGTGAAGAGTGTTCAAAAGCTTGAGAAGAAAAGGCTGTATATGTAAAGCATGAATGGTTTTCCTTTGCCAACATGTTATCACTGCTATCGCTTTTGACACGGAACAGTAAACTTAAAACCAGCTAAAGACATCAATAGAAGACATGGTTTACATTACTGCCACAGTATCCTAATTTAGTATGACTTGTTCAAGACCATGTGACTCAACTGCCAACTCGTGGGGACCAGACATACTCTGGCTAGGGAAAGTTGTTATTTGAGTTGATTTTGTGTGAATGAGTGGGGGATGCTTAAGGGCTGGTTCTAGATTACAATACCACACCCACAAATGATGGCGCTGATTTTGAATTTTGTGTCGGAAGTGTGATTGCAACGAGTATGAGCTGGTGAAACAATTAACTATCAATGGCAATTGCCACATAATTTTGTGTATGTCTGCACTTTCCCCTGGTAAGCTTATGTGCCTGTTCTCATGAACCATTCAATATTTTATTTGTATTAATCATGGAAGTTTAGCATCAGGGCAGAAACAAAATGAAAACTTACTTTTTTATAGCATTTATTAAATTTAGTGGTAGTCATAAATTTGTTACTTAAAATACTAAGTAGCCAACAGAAAATTATAAAAAATTAAATTATGTGCATGTAGTTGATCACAGCTGTATTGTTTAGATTAGATATTGATTGTTTGGGTTTGTTAGATGTGTTTTGGGGCACTTAGTTACTTAAAATGTTTACAAAATTCGTCACTTTTCCTTGGGTCAATGTTGCAGAAAGTTGCTTAAGTAGAGATTCTTACATTTTATGGCTTCATTATATTAATACTACATATCTAAACTATTTCAGAGATCTAGTTAAATTACAGATGACTGACAAGAGTATACTGCATTTGTGTTGGAAAAAGAGTAAAGCAACTGTTTCAGGAAGTGGTTCCAATAGTCAGTAATGTGATGTAGATTACATCTCTTCTCTTCCATTATAATTAGCAGGTATAAAGCACATCTTCAATAGAATATCTGATGTAATTGAATCATTCATATCATAGGAGGATAATCAATGAGCTTGAAGAAACATTACTAATCTGATTTTTCAGTCATTCCATGTGAAATAAAGAACACATTTTTGACATATTTTGTATCTTTAGTTTATTGTTACCACATTAAGATTTCTAAATACACTGCTGGCCACCCAAATTGCAACACCAAGAAAGACAAGAGATATCACAACAAAATTTATTTTGTAGATAACATGTTGACCAAGTATCAAATGATTAAATTTATAGACTTCTGTGAAGTGTGGTTCCTGCCAAAATCAGTAGCCAGAGTAGCCGCCATTGTTGGAGATCACCGCTGCCACACGCCTCGGCATTGATTCAAAGAGACTTTGGATGTGTTCTTGGGGTACAGCAGACCAAGCAGCTTCCACACGTTGCCAAAGTTGATCTGGTGTGGCAGCTGGGGATGTATTCTGGGTCAATCGTTGAGCAACCATGGACCACATGTTTTCTATCGGCGAAAGATCCGGAGAGCGAGCTGGCCAGGGAAGCAATTCAATCTGGCGATTGACGAAGAACCCTTGGACAATGCGTGCCACGTGTGGTCGCGCATTATCCTGTTGAAATATGGCTGTGGGCAAGCCCTGAAGGTAAGGAAGGACAACTGGCTCCAACACCTCGGAGATGTAGCGCTGGCTGTTTAAAATACCGGCAATGCGTACTAGAGGAGTGCGAGAGTGATATCCAATACCGCCCCATACCATAATACCCAGTGCAGGACCAGTGTGGCGGTGCATAACGCAGCTGTTCAGCATCCTCTCTCCACGGTGTCTCCAGACTCGAATCCGACCATCGTGGTGTTGCAGACAGAAGCGTGACTCGTCAGTAAAGACAATTTCATTCCATTCTGCCGTCCACATCCTTCTTTCATCGCACCATTGGCGGCGGAAACGTCTGTGGTTCTGCGTCAAGGGTAGACGAAGCAATGGACGTCTTGCGGACAGACCACTCTGCTGTAAACGGCGTCGAATGGTACGCGCAGACACTGGATGATGCGGTACAGACTGAATGTGCTGTGCTATGGTTCGTGATGTGGCTGAGCGATCCGTCACTGCCATACGCACAATATGCCTGTCATCACGTGAAGTGGTGCACTGAGGTGGATGCGATCGAACACGTCGGTCCGTCGTACCCTCCTGCATCCAACGATCACATATCCGCATTACAGTTGTTTGGTTTCGTCCAACACGACTACCGATTTCCCTGAAAGATAATCCACAATCTCGGTAGGCCACTATCCTTCCTCTGTCGAACTCGGATACTTGATCAAAAGATGATCGCTGTTTTCTACGAGGCATAATTGATCGTTTTTTTGAAAAAACCACAAGAAAAACACAATTGCCGTACTTGAAATCGTCGAAATCTCCAAGCCTTAAATAGCGCTTTGAAGTGGCGCCACAGGCGCGCGTGATGTGCGTCTGCGCTGAAATTCTAATCATTTGCATATCTCACCTCCGCTAATGCATGTTGTAAATTTCATATTATTTGCATGCTTCCTTCAGGGTGTTGCATTTACGGTGGCCAGCAGTGTATAATCATTTTTTACTTTATACCAATTAAGTGTTTATTTTTATTTTATCATCCTATAGTAGGGTACTATGATCTAATGTCTACTGTGTTGATCTAAATGCGTTAATTTTCAGATACCCTTTTCATCTCAACTAAAATGGATGCAACAGTGTTGTGTGACACTAATTCTGGAATGGTAGCTTTAGAATAGAAATTATATAAAGGCCTGTATAAAAAATTTATATTTGTAATATAAATGACCTTTTTGAGTTCTATTGAAAATAAAAGTTTTCTTTGCCACTTAGTTGTGTTTTACAGAATATCTTGTATTCACCATGATTTTCTATAACTAAGAAACTCATTACATTATCTGCTATATTTCAATTTTGCCAATATAATTTTTAAATATTAAGTTTTTTTAAGCTTTTTTCTACAAACATCAAACATGTTTTAATTGTAAATTTTTCTTTAACCATGAAAATAAAAATAGCCCGTTGTGTTGCTCTAGTGTGACTTTAATTAAAATACCTACCTTTAATCATGAAATATAAAGGAAATATTCACTGTAACTGTAACATTTTTAGTTTGTTTACTTAAAACATGTAACCTATTATTAATCTTATCTGCTTTTTCCTGCATGAAACATACTGTAACATTTTTAGCTTGTTCGTTATTTATAACTAAAGAAACAAGTATATCGCATACTGTTTTGTAAGTAATATTTTAAAGGAGTTTTCTTTTACCTTTTCTTAATTTTCTTGTTTACAAAAAAGCCTAAGCTTTGCACAATGTTAAAAAATGTATTTTTTATTTGTTTACTAAAATTGAAATGGGTAGTTTAAATAGCATTATTTATTAATTGTAACTTGTAGAAGTTATACTTCATGATAAAATTTTTGCTACAAGCAATTTGCAACATGTTTATACATATAAAATGCTCATCCACAATTTAAAGTCAAATGTTTATCTTCTAATGCATTTCTTACCAAGTAGGGTTAAAGTGTGGAATTTAATCTCTGTATTTACTATCCACTCTGAACAGGACTGGGCTTATGATTTTGCAACTTCAACTTGGATTCAACTATTTGGATTGTTTTACTAAGATTAAAATCTGCTCATTGAAGTTCAGACAATTAAATTAATGCATATTACACTTGTACTTTACTAGAATAAATTTGTATTCCAATATTTAATATATTGAGATAAATATTAAAATTTTAACTTTTCAGAATTTTCGCAATACAGGGCTCTTACAGTGACAACATTATAGCAGGAGCGCATTTTCATAAACCTTTTCTGTGAGACTCTGAAAACTCAACTAAAATAGATATAGGACTTTATTTCTAGTCCTCCGCTACTAGTAGAAACTGAATTTAAGTATATTATACTTTATCGTGGAGTACATTAGAAAGTTCACATTAATGCCTTTATTTTCCTTGTTTTTTTATTTTAAATCAGTCATTAATACTTGTAAGTGCTGTATTCATATTAACCGTCCTGGTGGTCATCTCGACGAGGTTTCTCGTTTCATTAGCAAAACTGACCTAATCTTGTCAGAAAATGGGCAATATCTTGAGATATGTTTCGTTGTAACCACTTGGAAGGTTATCTTATTAAATTTGAAATTATAGGAAACTTAATTTCAAAATACCATTTTGAGATTAATTTAGAGTAAATCTTTTTATTCCAATCAATTGGATAGAAACACCCAAACTTGTAAAATCTTAACTGGATTCGCTTACGTATAGGAACCCTGTGTAAAGAATCATAAATTTGTAATTTTGTTTAACCCTCTGACACCCGTACACATCTCATGTCATTCCAAACCCAAAACGGCCAAGTTTCATTAGTACGATCGGTAACAAATTCTTTTCCCTTCCTTACAACTTATTTTACACCTCATCTGGGACCCCACTTTTTTCGATGGGGGTGTGTCCTTTTCAACTTATAAGTCGAATTTGGAATTAGACATGTTTGCTGATGTCAGGCATCTAATACATAGCATTTTTTAAACTTGTAAGGAAAACAGGAATCAAAGGAAATTGGTTAGAAAAACAATTTTATCCATACTCTTAAGAACTCTTTCGATGAAATATAGCCCTAAATTAAAACAATGAGAGATTATAATAGAACTTGGAAAATATTTTTTTCTCTTAGATCAAACAC
The DNA here is from genome assembly GCA_933210815.1 of Meta bourneti. Lineage (NCBI taxonomy): Eukaryota > Metazoa > Arthropoda > Arachnida > Araneae > Tetragnathidae > Meta > Meta bourneti. The sequence goes on from OW119932.1 coordinate 13,603,061, forward strand.
ATTATTCTAAGAATAAGTCGATATTTTTCAATAAAAATGTTTTCAAAAACTAATTTGTTTATTTCCCTCCAATATCTTATTTCAAAGCTTTCGCTACAGGAATACAATGGGTTCTGCTTTTTCTGTTGTGCTATCAGCAATTATTTACTTTATTTTTAAAAGCAGTGTAAGAAATTCATAATTTTTTGAAGTAAAAATATATTTTTTGCTTTGAAATTGATTAAACATCCATTTCAAAGAAATCAACTGAAAGAAAATCAGAAAAACAATGCAATGATAGAAATGGTCATTTTCAATAATTCTTTATAAATAGAATCTCAACAGCATGAAATTTTTGGTAATGGTTTTATTTTCCAATTGTTGATTTGAAACATTTAGGTACATCGAACTTTCACTAGAATCATGGCCCAATAGATTCCTGAAATGGAGGCTTTGGTGGTTTCGCCAAGAGCCCTAATCCTCTTTAGCAGCAGTTCCCACCTCTAAATTTAATAACCAGTTTATTACCAAAGGATAACTAGATATTGGATGTATGAAAAATTAAATTTAAAATAATTTCAAACCAGTGAAAAGCACCAGCAGGTCAGTATGATGTTGTTAAAGGTCATTTAATAGACTAGTTTTTATATTGAATTTTCTTCAATTTAAGCAGCTTCCACACTAGTAGGTGCTGCATCAAATTAACATGCAATTAAAAAGATAAATTTACACTGCTGGCCACCGTAAATGCAACACCCTGAAGGAAGCATGCAAATAATATGAAATTTACAACATGCATTAGCGGAGGTGAGATATGCAAATGATTAGAATTTCAGCGCAGACGCACATCACGCGCGCCTGTGGCGCCACTTCAAAGCGCTATTTAAGGCTTGGAGATTTCGACGATTTCAAGTACGGCAATTGTGTTTTTCTTGTGGTTTTTTCAAAAAAACGATCAATTATGCCTCGTAGAAAACAGCGATCATCTTTTGATCAAGTATCCGAGTTCGACAGAGGAAGGATAGTGGCCTACCGAGATTGTGGATTATCTTTCAGGGAAATCGGTAGTCGTGTTGGACGAAACCAAACAACTGTAATGCGGATATGTGATCGTTGGATGCAGGAGGGTACGACGGACCGACGTGTTCGATCGCATCCACCTCAGTGCACCACTTCACGTGATGACAGGCATATTGTGCGTATGGCAGTGACGGATCGCTCAGCCACATCACGAACCATAGCACAGCACATTCAGTCTGTACCGCATCATCCAGTGTCTGCGCGTACCATTCGACGCCGTTTACAGCAGAGTGGTCTGTCCGCAAGACGTCCATTGCTTCGTCTACCCTTGACGCAGAACCACAGACGTTTCCGCCGCCAATGGTGCGATGAAAGAAGGATGTGGACGGCAGAATGGAATGAAATTGTCTTTACTGACGAGTCACGCTTCTGTCTGCAACACCACGATGGTCGGATTCGAGTCTGGAGACACCGTGGAGAGAGGATGCTGAACAGCTGCGTTATGCACCGCCACACTGGTCCTGCACTGGGTATTATGGTATGGGGCGGTATTGGATATCACTCTCGCACTCCTCTAGTACGCATTGCCGGTATTTTAAACAGCCAGCGCTACATCTCCGAGGTGTTGGAGCCAGTTGTCCTTCCTTACCTTCAGGGCTTGCCCACAGCCATATTTCAACAGGATAATGCGCGACCACACGTGGCACGCATTGTCCAAGGGTTCTTCGTCAATCGCCAGATTGAATTGCTTCCCTGGCCAGCTCGCTCTCCGGATCTTTCGCCGATAGAAAACATGTGGTCCATGGTTGCTCAACGATTGACCCAGAATACATCCCCAGCTGCCACACCAGATCAACTTTGGCAACGTGTGGAAGCTGCTTGGTCTGCTGTACCCCAAGAACACATCCAAAGTCTCTTTGAATCAATGCCGATGCGTGTGGCAGCGGTGATCTCCAACAATGGCGGCTGCTCTGGCTACTGATTTTGGCAGGAACCACACTTCACAGAAGTCTATAAATTTAATCATTTGATACTTGGTCAACATGTTATCTACAAAATAAATTTTGTTGTGATATCTCTTGTCTTTCTTGGTGTTGCAATTTGGGTGGCCAGCAGTGTAATTACATAATTTTACTAAACCTCCACTCAAAAATTACGAGCACTTTGCAGTTGCACTAAATGAAGTTACTGCGAAACCAGTGGGCGGTAAGAAAATTTTACTACCAACAAAGATACAAAAGTGGGCAGTAAGTATAAAAAGGTTTGACTACCCCTGCATTAGAGGAACACAACGAGCCAGGATCAATCCCGAAGGGAAAAGCCAAGAAAGAGAAAAGATTAAACACCAGTTAATTAAATTGTATTGATTTTGAGTCACCTATAGTATGAATACAAACATTTGAACAATATTAATATAAATGCAAACAAACACAACTTTTGTGGTTTGATACATGTTTTACAAAATTGGAATTAAAATTAAACTAAAATATTACCAATTTGATTAACTGAAGCCAGAAATTCTCCCTTGATTGACACCTTGTTATAATACTAACTCGTAATTAAAAATAAAGCCACAAGAGCATAACAAAGAAAAACACCCATGACAAGCACAGAACACAAAACCCTTTCAGTTAAGATATGTACAATGAATCATAGAGGACTAGATCTTCAAGTATTGCAATTCTAAATAGTTCCGTTTAAATATATAATCTCGAGATTGACGGAATCTTATAACACTAAAAAACTAAGCTCGTAAAGCATGAGGCCATGAAACAAACACAAAATACACCTGATAATATATATGTACAATGATGAATCACTATATAGGGCTAGATCCTCAGGTATTGCAATTCTAAATATATTTCCATTTAAATATATAATCTTGATTCCAAGCATTTTGGACACTGAATATCACCTTTTGCTTCAGCTCTGATGTACAAACCTATGTACATCATGCTCCTGTCGTCTCAAATGGAAATTCTTGTCATAAGTTTTGTAAACACTTGTTTACCATAACACTTGTTTACCAATTTTAATCTCCTTTTGAACCTGATCTAGAGAGATGATAGATTAATACACACGATGACATTCAGAACAGGAAAACATTTTGTAAACAATTTCAATGAATTAAATGCAAGAAACACTGAATTCAAAATTTACAGAATTATACTAGATATCAGGTAATTAAATTTTAGAAACGCTAATTTTTAACAAATGAAAATAAACAAGAAATGAAAGAAACACAACAGTTCATAATCACTAAGAAACTTTGGAAAGAAAGACATACTATCACTTAAGAGTAATAGAAGTAATCCAGAAATGAAAGAAACGTAATACTTAAGTGATTTTCCAAACCGACTGCAAAATTTCTCTTGTGGAAAGCTCTCGCTGACCAAAAGGCCGCGTTTATAAGTCCTCAGAAAAAATCCGCTGTCCAGATTTCAAAATTTGCCAGGCTAGCTAACCCTAACAAGAAAATATTACTCGACTCCCCCACCTCAGAACTAACCCTTGTAAACACTAACACTGGAAATTTCCCGCTTTTGCTTTTATACTCTCGAAATCAGGATAATCCCTACTCCTTCTCGTCAGATAAGCCACGCCTTCCGTATACTTAAAAAAGTTCGCGCATGCGCAGTTTAGAAATGGTGCTCTTGTATGGTCTGCGGTAAGACTTGTCTTAAACAATTAACCAATCAGATTCAGTCACAGCTTAGAAACACTGATATTCTTAGTAGCAGTCACAGTTTGAACTGTTACCGTGAAATCACTCTTTGTAACCTTGCAATCTTAATTACAACGATATATTACATTAAATTAGCTTCCATTCCAGAAAGCTAACCGAAACCTAAAGCCCTATTTGTTGGAGAATGTTCTAATGTAAATAAAGAATAATCATACAAAAATAAGAATTATTATTCTACTGGTGAGTAAAATTCAACACTAATAACAAAATATTCAATAAGATTTAAATATTTATTTCTGACAAAATTCAAATGAATAGGCTAATACAGAAACCACGAAACAACATTTTTGGAAACGGACTATTTCATACATTGTACCTGCCTGCAACAACCCTTAGCAACACATTATAGTACGAATTTTCAACAATAGATGGCGGCGCATGTCCCAGAAGGCCAAAATGATTTAGTTTCGGTGAATGTTGAATAAAAAAAGATAATTGTTTTTTTTTTTTCAAAATGAGTGAAATCACTGACGGAAACATTCGATAAGATTTAAGTGTTCGCGTTTGACAATTGGAGAGGTGAGTGAAAGACAACACGAATTTTGGAAACCGATTTGATTGCAAAATTGGTTTCTAGAGTGTCGCGAGATAACTTGTGAAGATATCAAGCCAGCAAGTGTTTTCAGCTGAATTGGGAAATACAAGGCGATGAAAAAAATGGAACCTAATTTTAAAGCATTTGATAGCAAAAAGCTTACAAAGCAACTTTCATGTCCATTTAGTAGGCTATATATACAATGCACACGGTTGTTACGAATTTCTAAAATAAGCGTAAGTATTACAACAAATCTAATTTTTACAAGGAAACCACTCAGATCGAGTATCAACCATCCTTTCGTCGTAATGCCGAAAGGTGCGATCATCACTAGCCGTGAAACTTTCGAAAGAGAGTACCATCGGCCATATTCACGCTCAGGTCGAGACCCCATCTCACATCATCGTGGTTGGGTTCTCTGCAAAGTTCGGTGAGTGAACTCGCTAATCATACTATAGAAATGATCCTATGAAGTATGATCTTGTCTTTACTAGGAACCCGAAATCTTATACATATTATAAAAAAAGAAAACAATTGGTAGTTAAAAATAAGGTAATTACACAAACGGGCTATTGGCGACGGTCCGGGATCAATCTCAAAGACAATGGAGGCAGAGATTATCTTAAGTACTCCAAAATTGATAAACTGAATGAAAGTATATTATTTATTTCTAAAACAAACAGGAAATATTCTAACGAGTAACATTTATATTTGTTTTGAAAACACAGTCTGAAAAGGAATTCGAGAATCAATTTTATAATCGGAACAATTATAAACTTTAAAAATCAAACATTCGGTCATACCTTTTGTACTTGCATTACGATATTTCAGAATGCATTCATTACCGCTATAAACATCATTGTGTTGATCCTTCCCATGAAGCTGCTTCCCCTTGAGAAGAACTTCAAAGAATGCACAAACTCATAAAACGATGAAGAAATGCACAGTAAAAAATTACGCATTCAAGAAAGGAATGTCAAAACGCAACTTCGGATTCATAATATAAAAGGGACAAATGAGAGAGTAAAGTGCTCATTAGGGCTTCTTAAATAATTATGTTACTCTGGTAAGCATATTTTATTCATATGTAAAATGACGAATTTTTAAAATTATTATTTCAATCACATTACCTTCGCATACTTTTAAAACTCTTTCTTCCTTCATCTTTAAATTCTAAAATAACACTATGTAGGTATAATTGAAGAGAGTGAAATTACAGAATAAAAAAAATTTCTCAGTGTAAAAATTCAGCATGCAGCCATCTTCTTATTCTATTCACTAGCAATATCATATAATCATCTTTTGGCCCCCTGATTTAGACTCATTCAATTTGTAGCCTTTCAGAAGTACCAACTCACGTAATTCATTTTTTAGAATTAAAAACAATTTACAAGTGGTTAAAAAGAATATTTTTGTTTTAACGAAACCAAAAAAATAAAAAAAATCCTTACCTCATGTGTTCTTTCCATAAAAATGTAACTAAATAAACAATTAGAGAAAGTTGAGCAACAAAAACGCTTCGGTTTCAACTAAGCGATATCAGCTCAATCACTGCTACCGAATCACAGATACTCAACCACTGTTCATTTGATATTCCAGTAACAGGTAAGAACTGTGATTCCAAAGTATCGGTGATTGAGTAGCAGTTCTGCGATTCGCTTAACATTCCCATTGGAGAGGAACCACTTAATGAGCCTAAACTAATTTTTGGATCCCACTCAGTGGGATGAAGCTAACAATAAAAGATCCACTTCACTGCAAAAAATCTCCCACCTCCAAAGATTAAGTGCGTAACAAATGTTATTAACTTCGAAATTGACGTTAACGAAAAATTTGTTTCATAGAACTAATTGATTTCAACTTTTGTTTAAACAAAATTAGAAAGAAATCATGAAATTTTCATCTTTTGTTATTTTAAAAGCTAATTTTTAATATTTGTCAATAACTAATTTAGTGACACTGATTTGAAGTGCAATCGAGAATAGCCTGCCCGCACTCTTCTCACCAACGTCAAATTGAAAATAGGGAACATTGTTACAACACCCTTCTGGATATGCGAGCTATAGGATATCTTCTATGCAAGTATATCTGCTTTTGAAATTTTTATCCCACGGAGTGGGATCCAAAAATTAGTTGAGGCTCATTAAGTTGTTCCTCTCCACGGTAATCTTTAGTAAAAGGCGAAAGATTAGCACGATTATGAAGAGAAACCAGAGCATACCTTAACAATGAAGCAAAAAATTTCATATTCATTTTTACTTTTTATAACTAGTGGTAGGTATAAATTCAGCCATATTATCATGTACTGGTCAATTACAGATTTTTCAATATTATGCATTTCGATGCAAATTAATGAAAGGTACCATGTGATATGGGATTTCCAATTGGTGATAAATTAACATACAACTGCATGTTTTTAATGGGTTTTCCTATAGAGCTAAACATAGAGGGCGCTAGAGGTGTACGTACTGCATTTAATTCGAAAAGGATGTGACAGGAATGTTATTTTAGAATGTCATTTAAGAATCAATAATAAATTAATCGATAGAGGTACAACTGAATAAGACTAAACTAACTTTTAGATCCCGGGAAACAGAAATCGAAATCTTGTACATCTCTTACAGTTGTACCATGAAAAGGCGCTGCAATCGTATGAAATTCATGCATGGGTTATTTTTCTTTGGAAAATTAGAAAGTAGTACAACGTTGACAAATTGCACGCTTTTTTCATATTTTTCCTGTACAATAATGCCTGCGTCTAGTGGCAACTTTTTATTAGTTTCGAAAATTATTCTAAATACTAACCTTCTTCAGGCTATCATTGTAAAAATTAAATTTTATTGTCAATAAAATATTGAGAACGAATTCCTGATAAAGACAAGTCCTCTTTCTGATAATCAGCCTCATAAAACAAATGATAACCTGAAGTGTAACCAAATTACTCGTTACAGCGCTCTCTTCTGGCCATTTCTGTAAGAAGTAGGATTTTTCAGCAAACCAAATGCCCATTTAACTTAGGGTATCCATTAAAAAATTATATATATATATATATATATCATCTGAGATATATATTTTACTTTGATTATAAAATTGTTTATATAATCAAAACAAACTTTTAGCTCTCGTCATAATATAGCCACCACTTAAAAATATTGTACAATGTTATGTCCTATATATATTAGAGCTTGTACCTAATGGTATTGTACTTGCTTCGGCAGTACATATACTAAAATTGGAACGATACAGAGAAGATTAGCATGGCCCCTGCGCAAGGATGACACGCAAAATCGTGAAGCGTTCCACATTTTTTCCATAAAATCGTATGGATGAAATTTTTGAATACAGGTAGCCCTCGTATAGCACTGCAACCTATAACACGGTTTCGCTCTAACCGTTACCACCGCGATAACAAGGCCTGACCGCTGCCGTCATGGCGTCTCCCTAGTAGTCATACGTGCGATACGAACGACCACAGCCGTATTGGAATATTCAAAGCTTAATACAGTGAAATCCGTCTACAACGATACATAATATATTCTATATACGTCGAGACCACAGGAAAATATTGTTATACGTTATTGCAAATTATTATAGCAGTTTGTAAATATGGTTTTTCCCTAGTCAAAACTATGATAATCTCAGAATGAAACTTCCACACCCTCGCGTCTTTCTTCCTTATTTACAAACGAATCAAAGCAATTGAACTGTAAAATACGATTTATGTAGTATGTTACCTATCTGGAGGAGAGTCTCATAACAAGCTATAGTTTTCTGCTCTCATACATTTCCAACATAATCACCAGTCAACATTACTTTAACCTCAAAAATGTCAATATAACATCAGAAATAACAGATGTACTACAAAAAACTGTACATAAGTTGAATAAATTTATTCTTTTATTCTTATAAACAGATTGTAAATGAGGGTTTCCTGTTTAAACGGGGCTGCCAGTCGTGAACTGAACCCTCAGTCGCACCCCATTCGATTTTTTTGTAAAATGGAAAACGAAATTTCAAAGCAAACCATTATAAAAAATGTCAAAAATACATATAAAAATAAAATTATTTATTAGAAACAGTATCCAGCTTCCTTTTTTTATTTTTGCCCAATCTATCGTTGGATTTTTCACAATAATTTTTCAATAGAGTGTTTGTTGTGCTATTAATAATGAATTTTAAAATGGTTTCATGCTTATGATTTGCACATGTATTGAATTTGTAATGTTCTGATTCATGCAGCTGCCAGTATTTAAAAACAAAATTTATTATAAAATCTCTTTTGTAATGAATGCTCAGAAACTCATCCTCGTAATAATTAAGTAGTTTGTTGAACAATATATAATTAATTAAAACCACACGAACAGCACCATCTTTTGGAAACGATAAACCACCTCGATTCAAATTTTTAATTAAATCATAATTTTCCTCAACAACCATTTGCTCATCATACACCAACCCTGTTTTACACAGTTCACACTTTATGTTTCTTAAAATTTTATAACAACAATAGCCTGCCAAATAAGTTATCACTGACATTTCATGTTCAACTTGTTGAAAATCACTTACTTCGAGATGTATGTCCGGATTAAATGAGTTGTCCCACTGTTTTTGTTCTTCATAAGAACAATCTAAGTTTTCTGAAAAACTGGTTATGGGTATATTTCCAAAAGTTTGTGATGACAAGGTCAAAAGAGATTGAATTCTTAATTTTTTCTCCGATTCGTATAATTGCCTGATCGATATGTTGTACTGACCACCTGATAATTGTCTATATTTTCCAAACCGATATTCCAAAGGATCTGTTTGAAATTTTCCTAACAAAACATAATTCATTTTAAGTTCTTGTAAACAATATTGCGTAATTTCCAACATTCCATGAATTGTGTGAGAAAGAGCGGTATGGGTTTGGGGTGAAAGTTTATGAGGAAAATCACAATATTTCCAAGTATCAAGCCAGAGAATCATTTTCCGCAAAAATAACAATTTAGGGTCATCTGGATTCTCGAGTAGAGGGGTTTGGAAATTATCTTTAAGTCGCTGTCCTTTCAATGGTGTTTTCACATTGACAATTTTCCACCAGGTTGATACAATATCTATGAATTCAGCTGTTTCTTCAGAATTTTCTATTTTCGTTCCAAATTTCAATAGGGCCTCTTTCACAAACGGATTGAAAACTTTTAAAGATAGACTGACATTCTGACGTTCAAAAGTAGTTGGAAATAATGCTTTCAGCGATAAAGAATACCCAAATTTCAATAATTTATCATGCTCCAATTGATGTAACAATATTAAGGAATTGAAATTTGCAATTTTTTTCTCACCTGTCTCGAAGTCTGGGAAGGTTAAGATCTTGTTACTCTTAGGATTCAACCAATTATTTTTTATACATTTTAGTAAATGAACAGAGTCGTACAAGAAGAAAATAGGGCGTGTGTTGTCACATGGATGTGGATAAACTACGCTTGATTGGTTTTTCGGTGAAAAATTCCTCATAGCTTTGCCATTAAGTGCATTGTTATCACTGATAATACAAAATACTTTGTAGCCTATCTCTTCTAATTTAGTGACAATTGTTCGAATACAATCAAAAAGAATGTCACTGCTGATGGTTGAAGTTGGAAATATATGAATAACTTCCTTTAACTTCGATGTGACACTGGATAGCATGAATGCGTAAGCGGATGTAGCCAAAGAATTGCCGTTAAATGCATTCCCTACAATATTTCCACCTTTGAAGTCCAAATAAGGTTGAACATGAATTTCATCCATAAGCAGTATGACATTTTTCTCATGCTCTTCTAAAAGTCTGAAAAGAGAACGTGCGTACGCGAGAAACAATTTTCTATCTTCATCGGTTGGATCGGTTAAAAATTTATTACAAACAGTTTTTATTTTTGATGGATGAGGTAAAATTAGCGAACTGTAGTGCCGTAAATATTTGTATGCATGTGAGTTTATTGAATGCATAACGGATGAAAAAATCATTGTATTTGCAGAATAACGATATCTCTCTTTTGGAGTAACAAGAAAATTTAACTGTTCTGAAAGAAAATTGAGAGAAGCACGTTTATCAAGGTCATCACACTCTACTTCAACCAAGACATTTCTTAAATGATGTATAATTTGTTTGAAGCTATTATCATAGTTGGCTGAAGAATTTTTCATTGATATTTCATTTATAAAATTCAAACAATTTTCAATAACTTCCAAATTATTAACGTGGCAGGGTGTTTTGATTTGATTGTTATCTACAGAAATTTCTTGGCCATATAAATATGTTTCCATTTTCAGATTTGAATGTATTACAACAGTGTAATTTGTTGTAGGTCCTGGATTAAAACAAATTTTGAAAAAAGTAACTTTTGACTCCTCAATTAGTTTAAACCAATTTTGTTTATGAGGTAATGAATCCAGAATTTCTAATAGCCTATTAAAATTTTGAAAAGAAATAGATTCATGATGAGCAATGAACTCAGATTTGCTTTCGTTGATAGCTCTCAATAAATTGGATTCCTCAGTTTCACGAATTTTATCTTCCCTGCTTTTACGAACTGTGGGACAAGTTTTCGAGAGATATTTAGGGCAATTCGGAAATATACTTGGTATAGCACCAACTTTTAAGCGGAGACGTTTCATGGAAAAGGTAGAACACTCACCAGTTTTTTTGTTGAATTTGGATACATTCCGGACGATATCATCGTTTTGAAAATGAAGTTCGCAGACTTTGCTGCGTTTTGATGGTGTAAAGTCGGCTCGTGGAATCGCCCTGAGCCATCTTTTTCTAATATTTTCATCCTCTGGAAAGGAGAAAACCGCCACTTTTGGTGCATCACCATATCCATAATTTCCAGAGCAAGAAGGTACACAGCATCTAAAAGGCATTTTAGATAACCTCGTGGTAAGCCTAAAGAAATCGGTCTGGACACACGTTAAACGTGTTGTTTGACGAAAGCCTTTAACACCTCGACACTGTAATGTTCCACAAATGTTATATAACAATATATAACTGCAGCTGTACTTACTTTCCGGTAAAATAGTATAAAAAACCCTAATTTCTTACGCTACATTAAAGGTAATCCACAAGTAGCCGACCATGCGGCGATGTTTGTTATGACTACTAGTAAGCGAGTCACGTGATTGAAACGTCACAGCGGTCTGGCCTTGTTATCTCGGTGGTAACGCTCTAACACGATAAGAAAATTGCGAAAACCTTTGTACAACACTGTACTTCTACAGTACTGGATAACATGATTTTTGTTTAACATACTTAAAAACTAAATTACCTTAAAACAATGACTTTACATGCAAATATATATAAATAAATTAATTTACTCATTTATAACTCTATTCCGACGTTATAACTGAAAGCGTCATGCACATTTTACGCGTCATCCGCGGCGAGACTTGCCGTCTCAGAGATGTAGTATTGCGGAAAGTCCCGCCGTATCTAAAAGGATAAAGTGCAATGCGACGACATCATCGTATTGTAACGATCTGTTGTGAAATGCGTTCGCAGCCAAGGGCCCATGAAGGGCAGGCCCTTTTTTTTCTTTTCATTTCCGTGGTCTACAGACAAAGTGTCAAGCGGCTGGTCGGCAGTCTGCGTCGAGCGACGATATGTTAAAGAGTGTTAAATTGTCCTTTGATTTCATTAAAAAAAATTTCCCAATTTTTTTCGTTTCATGTAAATTTGAAGAATTAAAAGGTCCAGTTTGACTTTAGTCCGGGCCCAGAGCAGTCGCATCAGATTGTATTGTTCTTGCTATTATCTATATTTGAAAAGCTGTATTTTTTTCTATTTTAACATGTTTTCTTTGTTTGGTGTTGTAGATAAGTTCAGGGTGTTTTCTCGCGAATTTCGAAGTTTCATTTCTCTGGTGGTAGGGCACTTTGGGAAGTAAGGGAGTGAGTAATAATTTATTTTGTATACATTTATGTCAGGATAAGCAGCTTTTTTGGATTTCCTTCAGGAATCGGTATTAATTAAATCGGAACTATTGTGCAAAAAATGCAACGCTCGGAAGTTTTTCCAAGTTTTCTAACTGTTTCCATTAATTATTTTCCGCTAACGCGTATTATTTTCTGTTGAGATAAAGTTTTTTCCAAGAATTTCTTCCCTGGTGACATAAAAGGTGCGCAAAAGCGTTTCCACAAAAGTATCTTTATATCAAAGATGTATCGGTTTGGGCGACGCTTAGAATGTAGCCCCTTGCAATCTTAGGTCGTCTTATCGCACAAACACTAGGAGAGCCAACTGTCGCCAAATACGCCAATACGACAAACCCAAATGCATTAAGAATCAACTATAGAAAACGTAGTTTCGGCAAGAAACAGCCGCAAACTTTGGAGCAGTGATCGCGGTAAACAGACAGTCGGCGTATAGTACCATCAGATAAAAGTCTATGGCCCACCTTCCATCTGAGGTTAGTAAGGCATAGTACCAACAATCCTTTGAAATCAACTGGATTCTGTAGTTGGCTTGGGCTGTGGTGAATGAAAAAGTTGATCCAAAGACAATGGCTTTAGTAGTTGAATCATCTTCCGGTCTGATGAAAAATCACTCAAGTGAAGAAATAGTCTACTACTAGGGTGTATTGCTTATCTGAAAAGCAGTAAAATTAAATAATATTGTCAAATTTAATCGTATCTTTTAAGAATTCAAGACAAATGAATTTGACTAAAATAGTTCTTAAAATGCTACAATCTCAATATTGCCTGAAAATACAACCTTCTCCATCTAATGCACGAAGTGATGACACGTTTAAATATGCAAAATTCAACAGCTGTCTGGTATTATAGGTTTCATTGAAGGTGCTACGATGATGGTAATGGTAACGTCGTACTGGAGCAACACAAAGGACTATTGGCGATGGTCCGGGATCAATCCCCAAGGGTCCTAGGTCAACACCATGTAATTTGGATCCACTGTTCAGATGACGAAGCCATACCTGAGCTGATCATCCCACTCTCCAAACTTCCACACCACGCCAACGTGAGGACATTTGAGGCCAGGATAGATTTAACACGAACCAGCCTCCTCTGTACACGACGGTATTTGGTCTCATTCGAACTAGCAACCCTCCAGTTGCTAATCCGTTATTCTTCCAACCGGGCTAACGCGGCCCATAAATTTGGAATGGGGTGCCAGCTCAGGTGTGACCTTGTCATCTGACCGTAGTTCAAAATTACTTGGAGTTGTTCTCGAATCTTTCCCTTCGGGTTTGCTACATTGTAGGTAGGTATTTTACCGCAATAACCGTACCGAAAGAAATATTCAATATTATGTTCCATAATATAAGGAAATAGGAATCTCCTCTTATCGTGAGAGTAAATTTTCCATGAAGCTCCTGTGCCGAATTCATCAATTTATTATAGTGGTTCTTTTTTATGCGGAAATTGGAAATATAAGTTTGCTAGTAAAAAAATCTGAGTCTTGACATCTTTACGTGGGTGACAGACGGAGCAACCCGTTGGGTCAATATATTTCTATCCCGTTGGGTCATACATTTCTATCCCGTTGGATTTATATTTAACTATCAGAACACACGCAAGTTCGGATCATTTGCAGGAGAGCAATCAATCACTCTGTAGGGGTGACAAGCTAAAGCTCCTCTAAACAGGGGAATCAGTGTTTTCTACGATTCACACCTCTTAGGGTTTGTAATTAAAGATCTGCATTTTACAATTGTACAAAAATCAATACTTGAAAAGTGTATTGATTCACAATAGAGCAAATTTACTCTTTTTATTGATGCCTTACTCGTAATTTCTTTAATAAGTTGAATAAACACCTCCACAATGAGGCTAATGTAAAAGTTGCCATAATATTTTATTCGTTAATTTCCATTTATGTATATTTTCAGATATTTCCTTAGTTCATTAGCACAGAGTAAAAGATATGCGTAGCTATTTACTCTGTGGTTTCATGTTGCTCATTTTAATTAATTTGTATATGGACATGGCGAAGAACATATTTACTACAAATGGCTGACGAGACCTTTTGATGAAAAGTACATTTCGACGGAATTTCAAAAACCTTTTGAGAGTGGCAAAATACCATTTTTATCTTTTTACTATTTCATTTATTTTTCAATAACTGCCGGGTACAGGAAGACGGGCACAAATATCATGGGTTCCATTATTACGAATGATGACGTCATAGCGTGTGTAAGCCCTAATAAAATGGCGAATTTGGATAGTATTTGTTTTCGTTAACCTATATTATTCACCCAGCATCAAATCGAAGAACTATGAAAGGAAGTGCTACTAGAACAGGTGCGCCAAAACCGTATTTTGTTTGCAATATTCATAAGAATGTGATTGACTCTGGTGTTTGAAGGTTGATGTATTAAGTTTAAATACTAAAAGTTGGATTGAAAAAGTCTCAAAACAGGAAAATATTGGGGTTAAATAAACATTTTTTACGATGTTCCAGCAAAATAAAAAATGTTTCTTTTCAAGATTTACTTTTACTGGGAATTACTTTAGTCGCTTTTGCTAGAAATTAGATTATAGTAATGGCATCGTTAGGTTCTTTTTCCGCGAGAGTTCATGAAATAAAATTTTGAAATCTTCCCTTCTGTTTATAAAGGAGTACACTTTTCCATTTCAACCGGTATTAATGAGCTCTCTGCACAACAGTATAGTCAGAGAAGTATATCCTTAACTATTTCTATCGATGTTTTAAGTTGAGTCCTTTCCAATTCTGTGACTGGAAAAAGTGAGATATATATCGTTCTTTTTGACATTAGGGAACTCCACATTTTCATACTCATTATTGCTTCAAAGAGGTTAAAATTCATCTAAAATATGTATAATAAAAGATGTGAGAAGTTCACTCACCCTTTTTCTTGAATTCTTACCCTCTTTTCTAGGGCTGGGCAAAAAAAGATGGAATTCTATGATGCTTTTGTATTATCCATTCTTTCGCTGAAACTTAGTATACGTATATTCATTCACAGAGAAGCTCAAATCAAATGAAAACACATGGTATAAATTTCGCTACTCTTTAATTGCGCCGATATATTTACATGATATTTACAATTTTAACAGAAACAGGAACAACACATTTTCTCCCGCTCAATCCGAGAGTTCTAAAAAATTAAAGAATGTTCTGGCTGTTTTTCCGTTTTGCGCATGCGCGATCAGTCCGCAGAAACGATAGCAGGCTCGCATTCGCGACATCCTCCCACCCCTGAGTTTCAGGTTCATGAAACTCAGGAATCAATCAAACGTTGGGCAGGTCTTAAACGTCGTCCAAACCTTGATATTCGAATTCTACTTTTATCTGGGTTTGTAGTTTCTAGTTGGTTGGGCGCAGCATCAGATACGTCCACAGAAGAGGTATCAGGTTCCTGATCTTTCGTAGTCGGTGGCAAATCTCTTTTAGGAATTGATGGTTTTTCATTTTCTCGAATCTCCAAAGGGTATAATCTCTGGACAGGCCGTAAGAGGGATCCTGTCTGAGTTTTAACTTCGACGACTCGAACTTTACCATCTTTCCCAGGAAACAACTTCACAACTTTAGCTAATGGCCAGTTGGACCTCTTAGAATTATTGTCACCAACTAGGACTATGTCTCCTTCTCCAATGTCAAATTCCCTTCGAACCTTGGAAAAGTCTCTGAGTTGGCCTAGATATTCGATTCTAAAGCGTTTCCTAAGCTCCTCACGTAGCCTTTGTTTATAAACAAATCGCCTATTCCTCTTGTTGGCATCGATCAGATCTATGTCAGGAACTCCTGTCTCCTTGATTTCCTGTAAGAACATGGCAGGAGTCAGAGCTATAAGATCATCACTGTCTTCAGAAATATACGTTAATGGTCTTGCATTAATAACACTTTCGGCATCGCAAAGAATCGTGTAGAGCTCTTCATACTGCAAACAAGCCTTACCCAGCACTCTTCTAAGTATGTTCTTTAACATGCCAATCATACGTTCCCAAAATCCACCCCACCAAGGTGCAGAAGGAGGGTTGAACTTCCAATTGATGTTCTTCACTGAAGCATAGTCTTGTAATCTTTTCCAGTCAACCGATTTCAACTCGTTGGATGTTCCAACTAGATTTGTCCCATTATCGGAGTAAATAGTATTTGGCCGGCCCCTTCTGGCGATGAATCTTCTGAGAGCTTGAATAAAACTATCTGTCGATAAAGAAGTAACTAATTCGATATGGATGGCTCGAAATACAGCACATGTAAATAGCACGATCCAACATTTAGTACTATTCCTTAAAAACAAAGGGCCGCACAAGTCAACACCAACAACTTCGAAAACTTGGGCTTCTCTAACTCGATCTTCAGGAAGAGGTGCCTCGTGAGTTTCCGTAGGACGAACAGTAAATCTCTTGCATTTGATACATCCACTGAGAACTCGTCTTATGGTTTTCCTACTCCTAAGTATCCAGTATTTCTCGCGTAGAGTAGACATCATAATCTGGAGACCTGCATGGCAGAATTCATCATGCTTATTCAAAACTAGTTTAACTACAATATGGTGTTTTGAAGGAAGAACTATGGGATAACGAAAGTTTTCTAAATCCTTTCTCATGCTAATTTTAGATTTGACTCTTAACAAGCCATCTGAATCTAGTAGTGTTTGCATTTTTGATATTCTTGTTTTGCAGTCTTTCCCAAAGCTTTGTCTCTGAACTTGTTTCAATACTGTTTTTTCAGCTTTCTCGATCTCTTCAACATTCAGACCACCATAGTTTCTTTCATCGATCTTGACTTTGGCATTTCTGTAGAAACGAAAAATCCATGCCATGATTCTGATTATTTGGTTGTAAGTTGAAATTCTAGTACAAAATGCTAGACTCTCTGATTCAATGTTGGTAGCCGATACTACTGTTTTTCGTCTTTCCAAATTGACAACATCAAAATCCGGGCCCGCATCCGAGACTGGCCATTTATCACTAGGTTGTGCCAGCCACTTTGGTCCCTCCCACCAGCGACCTATCTTCAATTTTTCAGCAGTGCATCCCCGTGACGGTAGATCAGCCGGATTTAAAGTACCGGATATGTGTTTCCAATCCTCAGGATTCGTTAGAAGCCGAATTTCTTGTACTCGATTGTACACAAATGTTCCCCAGTTTTCATTTCTTCTAATCCAGTATAGCGCATTTACTGAATCAGACCAATAAAAGGTTTTCAAGTTCTCTACCTCTAGTTCTTTGAGTATGGTGTTTGCCAACCTTGCTCCGATAACACAGGATAATAACTCCAGTCTTGGAATAGTTGCTTCTCTTATTGGAGCTACTCTCGTCTTGGCTTGTATTAGTTGGCAAGACACCTCGTCATTGTAGGATGTTCTAAGAAAGATGCAGGTGGCATAAGCTGATTTACTTGCGTCGCAAAATATGTGGAGACTTGATTCACCAAGTTGGATGTCATGAGGTGAGAGCTTACGCGGGATTCTTATTTTCTTCAAGACTTCTAGTTGTTCTTTCCATTTTGTAAATTTCTTTTTCATATCTTTGGGTAGTTCATCATCCCACTTGAGCTTTAGTTTCCAACACTCTTGCAGCATTAGCTTAGGCAGGAGAGTAACCGGAGCGGTAAATCCTATAGGATCAAATACTTTGTTGGCTTCAGAAAGAACAAATCTTTTAGAGATCTTCTTTGGATCGCTTTTTTCTTCAAAACTCATCAAGCTAAGCCTGTCATCTTCTATGTGCCACTGCAGCCCCAAAATTGGTTCAGATGATTTTTGGTCTTCCATGAGTCCTATGCTTTTACCTGCTATGTTGTCTTTAACAGGAAGATTGTACCGCCAACCTCGTAGGTCAAATTGCGCTGACCCTAATATATTTCTAGAATTGGCAATAAATTCTTGTAATTCTTCTTCCGAATCTACACTGGTTACGCAATTATCGACGTAGAATGAATTCTTCAGCTTTTCAGCTGTATGTCTGAGAGGCTCTTCTACTTCGTTTAAAAGATGCAACAAGGTCGCCGCTAACAGGAATGGACTAGCATTAATGCCGAAAACCACTCGACAATGCCTATAAACTTGCAGCTGTTTATAATCACCATCTTTATACCAGAGAAATTTCAAAAAGTTTTTGTCCTTCTCTTTTAAGCTGATCTGAAGGAATGCTTTTTTGATGTCTGCACTGACGCCTATTTTACCCTTTCTGAATCTGTGCAATATAGAGGGTATCAGTTCTATCAGGTTTGGACCCTTGGCTAAGCAATCATTTAATGATAAGGAGTGTTTCTCTTTTGCAGAGCCATCAAAAACAGGTCTTATCTTAGTAGTAGAACTTTGACGAATCACAGCTCTATGAGGTAAAAAGTGACCTTCATTTGCACCCGAGTCAGGAATCGTTTTTATGATTCCTTCAGTTTCCCATTCTTCGGACACTTTCTGATACGCATCTAAATTCTCAGAGGACTTCAAGTTATGAACCGTTGACTTAAGTCTTTTTTCCGCTAGTTCTCGATTAGTAGAAAGTGTCGGATGATTTTCAATCCAAGGTAGTGAGACAATATACCTTCCATCTGAATCTCTATCCACCGTGTTATTAAATAAGTCTAAAGCCTCTTGGTTTAAATCTTCGGCTTTTTTTCTCTCGATGGGATCTCTTATTCCAAGTACGTCTAGTTCCCAAAGGTCTTTCAATTTTTCACTTTTAACATGTAAGGAAATGGCAAGTAAAGAAGTGTTGCCAGTTCCCCTAGACTCTGGAACCTTCCCCATCAAAGTCCACCCTAAATGAGTCTCAATTGCAGCGAGGCCACTTGATAAAAGCTTAAAATTTCCAGTGAAAAGCTTCCCAATAATATCTGCCCCAATTAGCAAGTGGATTTCATTGTTCCCTGTTTTAGTACTATGATCTGAAAACTCTATTCCGCAGCGTTTTGCTTCTATAATCCAGGGACCATCTGTAATTTTTGGGATCTCTGCGCATATTTTTTCTTGGTCAAACACTTCAAAGTTACATGAAAAAGTTTTTGAAAGATTGCTTAAAAATATTTTGTACCGCTCATGGGTTCTAGTTTCTTCCGACCCCCCGAAAAGACTGTGATTCATTTCTTGTTGTCCCAAAGACTGATAACCAATATCCTGAACTATCTGCTTTGATAGGTACGAATGCTGACTTCCAGAATCATACAAACATCTTATAAGGATCTCTTTATCATTATTTTTTAAGATTACCGATGAAGTCTGCATTAATACATCTTGGTTGCAAGTTTTGTTAGCCAAGGCTTGGGTTTTATCACTCGCTTTATGCTTGGGAATATCTTCGTGACGTTCAGTTTTGTTGACATATTCTGGGCACATAGTAGAGAAATGTCTTTTCTGACATTCTGAACATCTTACATAACACTTACAGTTTCGGGCGAGATGTCTAGGTTTTAAACAAATAAAGCAACAACCTCGTTCTGATAGAAATCCCTTTTTCTCTTTCATAGACTTATTTTTAAATGTGTTACACTCCTGCAAAGAATGGGTTTCATCACTGCATAACACACATTTATTAACCCTTCTACTGGTATCATTTAATAATCCTGACGCAGTGGGCACATTTTTATTAGGTGTAAAAGAACGATAGCCAAAATTTCTATTCTGTCTGGCAGGCAACTCGAACTCTTTCGTTTTAGCGTCATACGAAGTGGTGTGATGCGAAAATCCTTTGTCATTTGAAAGATGGTTTTGAACCAAAAATTGGGCTTTCTCACGTGACTCTAATTCTAATTTTACAATATCCAACATTTCAGAAACTTTCCAAATATCTTCAGATCCACAATTTTTAGCAATTTCAATTACAATTTCTGGAGGCAATAATTTGATGAGAATAGGGCAAAATAATGCTTCATAATTTTCAGGATTTAATCTGAGCGATTCAAGGTTACGCACCTGTGTCAGACATGTGTCATATAATTTTAGCAATGCGTGAATATCGGTAATTCTTTTCACAGGGGTTAAAGATAAAAGTTTATTTAAATGTGAATTAATCACTAATGTTTTCTTTCCGAAACGCTCTTTTAAAGTATCCAGAGCAACTTGATAATTGTCATTGGTTAAAGAGAAACCTTGAATTGCATGGGCTGCTGATCCGGTTAAATACGATTTTAGATAGTTAAATTTATCGACATTAGCAATATCTCTATTTTTATGGATAACCGACTCAAATTGATCGAAAAATCGTTGCCAATCACCAGGATCATTGTTAAATTTCTCAATAGTGATCGTGGGTAATTTAATTATAGAACTTTCTGGCATTCTTCCAACAGACATAATACTTTTACCTTGAGCCATTTTATTCGGATCAGTAACAGTAGGTATCAAACTTGTTTTTAAATTCTCAATTTTTCTTTTTATTTGCACTTTACACACAATTAGCTTCTCATTGTAGTCATTACTAATAACTATTTCTTCTTCAATGTCCTTAACATCCAAAATTAATGCTTCAATTTCACTGTTTACTTTACTAAGTTCAACTTCTTTAAGAGAAAGTTGTTCTAATAACACATGCAATTCATCCTCAACAACATTTTCAGATAGTTTCCCTTCAATTTTATTAATTAATTTGGTAGTAAGTTGACGTATAACTGAACGTTTCGATTTCGCAAATTCCATGTCGGCCAGTTCCTTTTCACAAAATTCTATACTGGTCGTTTTTAAATTGCGAATATTTCAATTTTATAATAAATCAATACTTCTAATATTGAGGGAGAATTGCAAAAGTTCATACAAATAAACAAAAGGCATCAATATCACTCAAATATATTCACTTTCGATTTTGCCCAAGTCCCTGTTCGGGCGCCATAAAATATTGCTTCAAAGAGGTTAAAATTCATCTAAAATATGTATAATAAAAGATGTGAGAAGTTTACTCACCCTTTTTCTTGAATTCTTACCCTCTTTTCTAGGGCTGGGCAAAAAAAGATGGAATTCTATGATGCTTTTGTATTATCCATTCTTTCGCTGAAACTTAGTATACGTATATTCATTCACAGAGAAGCTCAAATCAAATGAAAACACATGGTATAAATTTCGCTACTCTTTAATTGCGCCGATATATTTACATTATATTTACAATTTTAACAGAAACAGGAACAACACATTTTCTCCCGCTCAATCCGAGAGTTCTAAAAAATTAAAGAATGTTCTGGCTGTTTTTCCGTTTTGCGCATGCGCGATCAGTCCGCAGAAACGATAGCAGGCTCGCATTCGCGACACTCATAATTCAGAAACGGCTTGGTTAAAGACTAGAAATATGACATTCGAGGTTAAATTTTGATATAAATTCTAAATTTTACATAACAATTGGGTGTTTGTATGCAATTTAATATCAAGACAATCTCTTATACAAATCTTATGCATATCAATTTATAAACGTGATAGAAAACAATATTAGGTTTGGCAAAAGGAAAAAGTTAACTTCAGTGTAATAAATACATTTGGATTCGGATGTTACCAGAGATTTAGAAAAATTACTTAATGTTTTGCAACAGTTGCTCCTTGTGTGTGAATATTTCAGTACCTCCAGATTATCAAATGTAAGGAAAATTGTCTTGTTATGCATGTGGTGTAAAAATTTTTTCTTCAACTAACCAATGTTTTAGATAAGAGTAATTAATTTAAATGCTTTTTAAGAGAAAAATATAGGTATGCTAATTATTTATTTAATAATTAAAATTCAATAATTTACATTCAATTAGAAGTAAATTCATCAAGTATTCTAATGCATATATCTTGATTTTAATGTTTGATTAATTATAAAATTTGATTTAGTTTATATGAAACAAAAATATTGATATATTTTAATCTGCAAAAACCAGTTATGAGCAAGGGGCTGCTAAGTTACCTGCGCATGGTAGCTTAAATGACGATCCATCATTTTCAGGAAGAGAAATAATGTAAAATAAACTAATTCAGACTAGTTATTGAGGGGTAAAAGTATCTTTAGAGAAAGAAATAACGACCTTAATATAAAAAACGTCTTATCGGTGGAAAATGTTTTATTCAGTTTAAATTGCAAATTTTTTGGTGGTATTATGTTCGATTAAATTAAAAAAATTTAAACGATATTTCAGTTGTTCTGAACAAAAAGAAAAACCGAGGTTCGAACGGGGTTCCCTGGCGTTGTAAGCCACGACGCTACTAATTCAGATATGCATTACGCTTTCGAAATGACCTACTAAAGGATTTTAAAACATGAATACGAGCATTCCGTTGCTACGAATGGCTAAGAAATACTTAACAATTTGTAACAATACAAGAGTCTTACCGCAGACCATACAAGAGCACCATTTTTAATCTGCGCATGCGCGACCTGTATAAGTATTCTGAGGGCGGAGCTTATTTTACGAAAGGAAGTAGAGGCTTACCCTGACTTCGAGAGTATTTGAGAACAAAAGCATGAGGGGAATTTTAATGTTTTTGTTTTGTTAGGGTTAGATCTCGTGTGATTTAGTACGGAAAAATACCTGAACCTGGTACAACAGCAGATGGGTGTTTTGGTTTCTTTTTATTGAGTGAATCGAGTAACTCGAGAGGTGACACGTCTGTGTTGGCTGCTGACAGGAATTTCGAATTTTTCGAATTGGGAGGTTTTTTTGGCTGCTTTGTGCCTTTAGTCTTTTCAATATTATTATTCCCCTAGTGAAGGTTTCACTAGGGCTTTGCTTTTGTTCATACTACTTGGGTAAGTAGTTTTTTTCTATTATCGGCTGATCAAATTTTTGAGAGAACAGAGGTTTACCCCTCTCAATGAGTGACGATCTTACATCGTCCCCGGCGGGGACGAATCCTGCACCTGAACTTTTACAAGACATCGACCTAATTAACTATTGTAGTGATGAGGGGAACTATAACTTCACTTTCATCATTCGCCCAATCCAACCTTTACTAAATAAAAATCCATATATAATTAAAAAAGAAATATATAAACACTTCTCTGAACCCAAAAATATCATAGTATGCCGACGAACTCGAAACAACAACATTATCATCACAGTAGAAGGTAAAGTCGCAGCCCACGAAGCTTCCAAAATCAAAAATATCCTGAATACTATAGTTGATACCAAATTAACGAAGGACAATTTAATAACGCAATACGTAATAAATGGAATAGAAACAGAAATAACTTTAGAAGATATAATTGAAGATCTAGAAGAACAAGGAATTAAAGTCGCAAATATTATCAGATTCGAAAAAAATGTCAACCAAATAAAAATCCCGTTAAAAACTATAAAATTCGACACCCCTACCCCTTGGAAGAAAATTGGAGATAAAGTGCACATAGGGATGATGATACACCAACTGAAACTATACATAGAAAAACCAAGACAATGCAAAAACTGCTGGCTATTTGGACACGGCATGAAAGGTTGCAGATCCAACCAAAAATGCAAAATCTGCTCAGAAGACCATCCAGAAATAATGTGCCCAAATAAAGAAAAAAAATGTTGCAGAAACTGTAAAAAACCGCACACAGCAGATGATGAAAATTGTGAAAAGAAAAAAGAAGAAATAGAAATATTGAAATATAAAAACGAAAACTTAATAACCTACATAGAAGCAAAAAATACACTCGCAACCTCATACGCCAAGGCGATTACTCAACCAAAAAAAGGAGATCAACACAGAGAAGAAAGAGAAATAATAAAAAATAGCGAAATAAAAGAAATAATACTTGAAACTTTAAAACCAATACTAACTATAATCGAACAAATTCAAAGAAATCAAACGTATATATTAACACTAATGATTGAAAATAATATAATACCAAAAGAAAATATAATTTATGAAACTCAAGAAAATATTACAGATGAAAATGAAATGATAGAGGAAGAAAATAATAAACAAACCACTCAAGATCAAGAAGAGGAATCACAAAAAGATAAACTACTAGAATGGCAAATAAAAAACCTAATACAAAATAGGAAAAATAGTGTAGATAAAAATAATACCACAATAATAAAACGTATGAGCGAAGATTCTAAAATCACTCATAACCAAAAAAAAACTGACAAAAACTACACATCCACCATCTCCAATAGAACAATCTATCACATGTGGCAAAATGGAATACGAATAGGACTTCCCGCTGCCTGATCCTTAAATTTATTTCTTTCCTTTTGTACCGTGTTTGGAATCAACCTCATTCAATGGAACTGCCAAGGCGCCAGAGCGCGTCAATTTGACCTAAATTACAATAAATATTTTAACCAGGCTGACATTTTAATTTTACAAGAAACCTTTTTAAAACCGAATAATCGTTTTACTCTTTTCAAAAAAAACATTTTTCGTTTTGATCGACCCTGTCCTTTCAGAGGAGGAGGATTATTAATAGCCATCAATAGTAACATCAGTGCTCAACTCATCAAAGAGGAAAAAAATCAATTTTTCGAATCTCAAGAAATAAAAATTCACTATAACAACACAGCCATACACATTATCAATATTTATTGTCCTAAAGGAGTTAAAGAAGAAAGAATGCTCAACGATCTCAAATTAGATCCAAATAACCTTTATATTCTAGCCGGAGACTTCACCGCAACACACTGTAATTGGGGTTTCAAGAATAACACCAGCGGAAGAAAATTTAATAAAATGGATAAACAACCATAATCTAATTATACTCAATCACCAAAGTGGAACTCATATCAGCAATGACGGAGTCATGTCTGCTATTGATCTAACTTTGGTATCCAACAACTGTACCTCAATAACCTCTTGGCAGGTGCATCAAGATAATTTTGGAAGTGATCATTTCCCCATAAAATTTTCCTATAAAACTCCGACTAACAATAAACGTAATTCTACTATACAATTCAATTGGAACATCTTCAGCAAATTCTTAAACGATAACCTTAATAATCTAAGTGATCCATGTTCTTTTAACGATACTTTTCAGAAGGCCATAGAGATTTCCCAATCTAAAAAAGAACTTCCGCCACCCAGGGCCCCTTGGTGGAATTCAAAATGTAGTCAACTAAGAGCCAAAAGTAGACAACATCTGAATAAAACTAAAAAAGATATAAGTACAACTGACTGGGATCAATATAAAAAATATAAAAAGAAGTTAAAAGAATTAATTCAGAAACTAAAAAAAAAGTTCTGGTATACAACTTGTAAAAACGTAGCAAAAGATAAAAATATATATAAAATTCTCCAAAGACTGAAAGACCCCGCCAACAAACAAAAAGAATCTTACAACATCATTCAAATCAACAATATGAAGATCTATTCCTCTGAAGAACAAGCCAACCTATTTAATAAACAATATACACCAGATGAAAATCTGGACTTCCTTCCCCTCAGTTTCGTAGATCACAATAACAATTCACTTAATAAGGATTTTACATGGAATGAGTTCTCCAAAGCAATCACCCAAATAAGAAAATCAACCCCAGGAAAAGATAAGGTCACAATTACAATGATCAAAACATCACAAGAAATTATCCAAAAAAACATTCTCAATATACTTAACTCCAGCTTTAACACCGGTAATATCCCTACCTCTTGGACCCACTCTCTTATCCCGATATTAAAACCACACAAAAATCCTATTGACATCAACTCTTATAGACCAATATCTCTAACCTCAACTTTCGCCAAAATTTTAGAACGAATGATCCTAAATAGACTTATAGAAGATATCTACTATAATAGAAAATGCATCAACAAAAATAATCATGGTTTCCTACAAAATAGAAGCTGTACTACACTTCTAACACAAATATTTAACGACATCGTAATAGCAAGAAAAAAGAAAAACTATATAGTCTTCGCCTCCATAGACTTAAAGGGAGCCTATGATTCAGTGTGGAGAGATGGTCTCATGCGTAAATTACTAAAAAAAGGAATCACTGGTAAAATAGCTCTATGGATAAACAATTTTATTAATCAAAGAACTTGCCAGGTGAGATGGAGAAACATTTTATCTGAAACTAAACAAAGCTCCCGAGGTATTCCACAAGGAAGCATACTCAGCCCTTTTCTCTTCCTTATCTTCCTTGACGACTTATTTATACATATTCCTACACAAGTCAAATGCTTAGTATATGCTGACGACATTTTCATTTATAGCGAAAACCAAGCATTAACAGATTCCACAGAAGCTATCCAAACCACAATTAAAATTATCAACAATTGGTGCAATCGCTGGAAACTAACTATCAGTTTAAACAAATGCAATATCATCAACTTCTCAAATAAAAAACTACTCATAAATGCAATATCAAAATCAACAACACAACAATTCCAGAAGTAAACAAAATCAAAATCATAGGTCTCAACTTCGATAAAAAATTAACTTGGAACCAACACTTCAAATATCGACAAGCCAAAGCTGCACGAACTCTAAATGCCTTTAAAATACATAGCTTCCAATAGGTGGGGTGCTTGCACTAAACACCTAATACAAATAGGAAATTCCACAATCCGCAACCAATTCGATTTCGGGGCTCCTATTTTTAATGCTGCTGCAGAATCTCATTACAAAAAAATAAACCCAATATACAACTCGATGCTAAGAATCGCAACAAGCCTTCCAAAATATACTCCTATTGAAATCTTACACGCTGAAACTCAAGCTTCTTCTCTGCAACAAAGACACAAACTTCTAAAAACAACTTTCTATTTAAAACATTCAAGCCTAAGAGAATGGTCTCCAATTTACGACCTAATATACAATCCACCTTCCATTACATATGCTCCATGGAAGGGCAGAAACAAACCAATAGCAGCAGATACGAACAACTGTTTAGACAATTTAAACATCACTAAAAGAGATATTATCCCTTGGTGCCCTCCCACTTCAAACTTTAACTATAAAATATATCTTCAAAAATTCCCTTTCCAAAACAAAAATCTACCCAATAATGCAATTCAAATAGCCTTTGAAGACTTTCTACAAGCATTTCCAAATCACATTATAATAGGAACAGATGGATCAAAAACTAACAGCACCAGTTCTTTTGGAATTATCATACCTAAATTATTTGTTGAAAGAAGCTACACAGTAAACAATATCAACTCAATATTTACAATAGAAGCAATGGCAATTTTCAAGGCTATACAAGACGGTAGAAAAATTCCAAAATTTTATTATAATAACTGATAGCTATAGTGTCTTATCAAGCTTAGAAAATATAAATAAACATTCAAATAATATCATTTTACAAATTCACCGAATTCTAAGTAAAAAAAAGCCAGTACAACAACATCATGCTGGTGTGGACCCCAGCACACAAAGGCATAGCCATCAATGAAAAGGCCGATCAGATAGCTCAAAAGGCAGAACTATTTAACGTCGCTGAGGGAGTCTCGGCCATGGACATCATAAAGTATTATAAAACTGAAAATAACCAAATAATATGCAACCAGTGGAAAAAATACTATAAAAACAAAAACTACCCTCATGTCAACCCAACAATTCTGTGGTATGAAAACACTACCTTAAACAGAAAGGACGAAACTCTCATCCAAAACTTTCGAGCAAACACTTTAATGACAAATTCAATCAAAAACAAAATCAAACTCTCAGATACCCCTAACTGCCTAAGATGTCACACCTATGAAGACTTAGAACATATTATATTCCACTGCCCAACTTTTCAAAAAGGTCGAAACAATCTCATTCATACTCTCTCCACTCAAAAAATTCCACATTCTTTGAATGGAATATATTCCAATTTATCTTTGACCATCTACAATGCCATTTGCTTATTTTTAGGCACCAATCCACGTTTTTAATCTCTTGCATTTTGAATTATTATCTTAGTTCTCTAGAGGCACAAGGCAAAGCACCCAAGCCTCAACTCTGCTTTTCTCCGAAAAGCATCATCATCATCATCATCATCAACAGCAGATGGATTTTAAGGTGAAGGTAAGCAAACTGTGATTGTTAGAAACTTGTTGGCGCAATAAACAGCGATACGATTTGAAATAGTGGCTGCAATAATTTTTCCATTCTATTTTAATGTGGTGCATTGATTGATAAACAGCATCCCAGTTTGTGCAAAGTGATAGCAGAATTGTCATCATGTACTAACGTTATGCTTTTCTGATAATGCTAGAAATTAGGAAATTTTTTCAATGTCAGACTTACTGAGTGAAGTGTTAACTGGCTTAGCTGTAGGCAGTGCAGATTCATTGAATTAAAAGTTCTCATCAAGATTGGTTAATACTGGTGGTGTAGTTTTGCATCATTCATTTTAACTACACAGATGTAGAAGAAGCAGAACCATTTATTGTTTTATTTTTTATAAGAATGAATTTAAGAATCAAAATTAAAAATTTATAAAGGTGGGTATGTTATTTTTGTAGCTAGATGAAGCTTTTTTACAATACAAATGAGAAACTTACAAAAATTCAAATTAGATAATTGTTCCAGTAACAGCAATACATGACTATTAGCAGTTCTGCCTTCTTGTTTTAGTCTATCCTCTTATATAATAAGTTATAAAATTCGACAAATATATTTATATTTCAAAGAATCTAACATGTACACAAAGCATGTATACACAATATAGTGCATCAAGTATGAATTTAGTAATTATAATATATGGGGCAATGTGTGTCACTAGTGTAGATCAGTCAACCTTGCGTCAGTCGATTCATGAAAAGGTGTGAAGAGTGTTCAAAAGCTTGAGAAGAAAAGGCTGTATATGTAAAGCATGAATGGTTTTCCTTTGCCAACATGTTATCACTGCTATCGCTTTTGACACGGAACAGTAAACTTAAAACCAGCTAAAGACATCAATAGAAGACATGGTTTACATTACTGCCACAGTATCCTAATTTAGTATGACTTGTTCAAGACCATGTGACTCAACTGCCAACTCGTGGGGACCAGACACACTCTGGCTAGGGAAAGTTGTTATTTGAGTTGATTTTGTGTGAATGAGTGGGGGATGCTTAAGGGCTGGTTCTAGATTACAATGCCACACCCACAAATGATGGCGCTGATTTTGAATTTTGTGTCGGAAGTGTGATTGCAACGAGTATGAACTGGTGAAACTATCAATGGCAATTGCCACATAATTTTGTGTATGTCTGCACTTTCCCCTGGTAAGCTTATGTGCCTGTTCTCATGAACCATTCAATATTTTATTTGTATTAATCATGGAAGTTTAGCATCAGGGCAGAAACAAAATGAAAACTTACTTTTTTATAGCATTTATTAAATTTAGTGGTAGTCATAAATTTGTTACTTAAAATACTAAGTAGCCAACAGAAAATTATAAAAAATTAAATTATGTGCATGTAGTTGATCACAGCTGTATTGTTTAGATTAGATATTGATTGTTTGGGTTTGTTAGATGTGTTTTGGGGCACTTAGTTACTTAAAATGTTTACAAAATTCGTCACTTTTCCTTGGGTCAATGTTGCAGAAAGTTGCTTAAGTAGAGATTCTTACATTTTATGGCTTCATTATATTAATACTACATATCTAAACTATTTCAGAGATCTAGTTAAATTACAGATGACTGACAAGAGTATACTGCATTTGTGTTGGAAAAAGAGTAAAGCAACTGTTTCAGGAAGTGGTTCCAATAGTCAGTAATGTAATGTAGATTACATCTCTTCTCTTCCATTATAATTAGCAGGTATAAAGCACATCTTCAATAGAATATCTGATGTAATTGAATCATTCATATCATAGGAGGATAATCAATGAGCTTGAAGAAACATTACTAATCTGATTTTTCAGTCATTCCATGTGAAATAAAGAACACATTTTTGACATATTTTGTATCTTTAGTTTATTGTTACCACATTAAGATTTCTAAATACACTGCTGGCCACCCAAATTGCAACACCAAGAAAGACAAGAGATATCACAACAAAATTTATTTTGTAGATAACATGTTGACCAAGTATCAAATGATTAAATTTATAGACTTCTGTGAAGTGTGGTTCCTGCCAAAATCAGTAGCCAGAGTAGCCGCCATTGTTGGAGATCACCGCTGCCACACGCCTCGGCATTGATTCAAAGAGACTTTGGATGTGTTCTTGGGGTACAGCAGACCAAGCAGCTTCCACACGTTGCCAAAGTTGATCTGGTGTGGCAGCTGGGGATGTATTCTGGGTCAATCGTTGAGCAACCATGGACCACATGTTTTCTATCGGCGAAAGATCCGGAGAGCGAGCTGGCCAGGGAAGCAATTCAATCTGGCGATTGACGAAGAACCCTTGGACAATGCGTGCCACGTGTGGTCGCGCATTATCCTGTTGAAATATGGCTGTGGGCAAGCCCTGAAGGTAAGGAAGGACAACTGGCTCCAACACCTCGGAGATGTAGCGCTGGCTGTTTAAAATACCGGCAATGCGTACTAGAGGAGTGCGAGAGTGATATCCAATACCGCCCCATACCATAATACCCAGTGCAGGACCAGTGTGGCGGTGCATAACGCAGCTGTTCAGCATCCTCTCTCCACGGTGTCTCCAGACTCGAATCCGACCATCGTGGTGTTGCAGACAGAAGCGTGACTCGTCAGTAAAGACAATTTCATTCCATTCTGCCGTCCACATCCTTCTTTCATCGCACCATTGGCGGCGGAAACGTCTGTGGTTCTGCGTCAAGGGTAGACGAAGCAATGGACGTCTTGCGGACAGACCACTCTGCTGTAAACGGCGTCGAATGGTACGCGCAGACACTGGATGATGCGGTACAGACTGAATGTGCTGTGCTATGGTTCGTGATGTGGCTGAGCGATCCGTCACTGCCATACGCACAATATGCCTGTCATCACGTGAAGTGGTGCACTGAGGTGGATGCGATCGAACACGTCGGTCCGTCGTACCCTCCTGCATCCAACGATCACATATCCGCATTACAGTTGTTTGGTTTCGTCCAACACGACTACCGATTTCCCTGAAAGATAATCCACAATCTCGGTAGGCCACTATCCTTCCTCTGTCGAACTCGGATACTTGATCAAAAGATGATCGCTGTTTTCTACGAGGCATAATTGATCGTTTTTTTGAAAAAACCACAAGAAAAACACAATTGCCGTACTTGAAATCGTCGAAATCTCCAAGCCTTAAATAGCGCTTTGAAGTGGCGCCACAGGCGCGCGTGATGTGCGTCTGCGCTGAAATTCTAATCATTTGCATATCTCACCTCCGCTAATGCATGTTGTAAATTTCATATTATTTGCATGCTTCCTTCAGGGTGTTGCATTTACGGTGGCCAGCAGTGTATAATCATTTTTTACTTTATACCAATTAAGTGTTTATTTTTATTTTATCATCCTATAGTAGGGTACTATGATCTAATGTCTACTGTGTTGATCTAAATGCGTTAATTTTCAGATACCCTTTTCATCTCAACTAAAATGGATGCAACAGTGTTGTGTGACACTAATTCTGGAATGGTAGCTTTAGAATAGAAATTATATAAAGGCCTGTATAAAAAATTTATATTTGTAATATAAATGACCTTTTTGAGTTCTATTGAAAATAAAAGTTTTCTTTGCCACTTAGTTGTGTTTTACAGAATATCTTGTATTCACCATGATTTTCTATAACTAAGAAACTCATTACATTATCTGCTATATTTCAATTTTGCCAATATAATTTTTAAATATTAAGTTTTTTTAAGCTTTTTTCTACAAACATCAAACATGTTTTAATTGTAAATTTTTCTTTAACCATGAAAATAAAAATAGCCCGTTGTGTTGCTCTAGTGTGACTTTAATTAAAATACCTACCTTTAATCATGAAATATAAAGGAAATATTCACTGTAACTGTAACATTTTTAGTTTGTTTACTTAAAACATGTAACCTATTATTAATCTTATCTGCTTTTTCCTGCATGAAACATACTGTAACATTTTTAGCTTGTTCGTTATTTATAACTAAAGAAACAAGTATATCGCATACTGTTTTGTAAGTAATATTTTAAAGGAGTTTTCTTTTACCTTTTCTTAATTTTCTTGTTTACAAAAAAGCCTAAGCTTTGCACAATGTTAAAAAATGTATTTTTTATTTGTTTACTAAAATTGAAATGGGTAGTTTAAATAGCATTATTTATTAATTGTAACTTGTAGAAGTTATACTTCATGATAAAATTTTTGCTACAAGCAATTTGCAACATGTTTATACATATAAAATGCTCATCCACAATTTAAAGTCAAATGTTTATCTTCTAATGCATTTCTTACCAAGTAGGGTTAAAGTGTGGAATTTAATCTCTGTATTTACTATCCACTCTGAACAGGACTGGGCTTATGATTTTGCAACTTCAACTTGGATTCAACTATTTGGATTGTTTTACTAAGATTAAAATCTGCTCATTGAAGTTCAGACAATTAAATTAATGCATATTACACTTGTACTTTACTAGTATAAATTTGTATTCCAATATTTAATATATTGAGATAAATATTAAAATTTTAACTTTTCAGAATTTTCGCAATACAGGGCTCTTACAGTGACAACATTATAGCAGGAGCGCATTTTCATAAACCTTTTCTGTGAGACTCTGAAAACTCAACTAAAATAGATATAGGACTTTATTTCTAGTCCTCCGCTACTAGTAGAAACTGAATTTAAGTATATTATACTTTATCGTGGAGTACATTAGAAAGTTCACATTAATGCCTTTATTTTCCTTGTTTTTTTATTTTAAATCAGTCATTAATACTTGTAAGTGCTGTATTCATATTAACCGTCCTGGTGGTCATCTCGACGAGGTTTCTCGTTTCATTAGCAAAACTGACCTAATCTTGTCAGAAAATGGGCAATATCTTGAGATATGTTTCGTTGTAACCACTTGGAAGGTTATCTTATTAAATTTGAAATTATAGGAAACTTAATTTCAAAATACCATTTTGAGATTAATTTAGAGTAAATCTTTTTATTCCAATCAATTGGATAGAAACACCCAAACTTGTAAAATCTTAACTGGATTCGCTTACGTATAGGAACCCTGTGTAAAGAATCATAAATTTGTAATTTTGTTTAACCCTCTGACACCCGTACACATCTCATGTCATTCCAAACCCAAAACGGCCAAGTTTCATTAGTACGATCGGTAACAAATTCTTTTCCCTTCCTTACAACTTATTTTACACCTCATCTGGGACCCCACTTTTTTCGATGGGGGTGTGTCCTTTTCAACTTATAAGTCGAATTTGGAATTAGACATGTTTGCTGATGTCAGGCATCTAATACATAGCATTTTTTAAACTTGTAAGGAAAACAGGAATCAAAGGAAATTGGTTAGAAAAACAATTTTATCCATACTCTTAAGAACTCTTTCGATGAAATATAGCCCTAAATTAAAACAATGAGAGATTATAATAGAACTTGGAAAATATTTTTTTCTCTTAGATCAAACACATTATTCTAAGAATAAGTCGATATTTTTCAATAAAAATGTTTTCAAAAACTAATTTGTTTATTTCCCTCCACTATCTTATTTCAAAGCTTTCGCTACAGGAATACAATGGGTTCTGCTTTTTCTGTTGTGCTATCAGCAATTATTTACTTTATTTTTAAAAGCAGTGTAAGAAATTCATAATTTTTTGAAGTAAAAATATATTTTTTGCTTTGAAATTGATTAAACATCCATTTCAAAGAAATCAACTGAAAGAAAATCAGAAAAACAATGCAATGATAGAAATGGTCATTTTCAATAATTCTTTATAAATAGAATCTCAACAGCATGAAATTTTTGGTAATGGTTTTATTTTCCAATTGTTGATTTGAAACATTTAGGTACATCGAACTTTCACTAGAATCATGGCCCAATAGATTCCTGAAATGGAGGCTTTGGTGGTTTCGCCAAGAGCCCTAATCCTCTTTAGCAGCAGTTCCCACCTCTAAATTTAATAACCAGTTTATTACCAAAGGATAACTAGATATTGGATGTATGAAAAATTAAATTTAAAATAATTTCAAACCAGTGAAAAGCACCAGCAGGTCAGTATGATGTTGTTAAAGGTCATTTAATAGACTAGTTTTTATATTGAATTTTCTTCAATTTAAGCAGCTTCCACACTAGTAGGTGCTGCATCAAATTAACATGCAATTAAAAAGATAAATTTACACTGCTGGCCACCGTAAATGCAACACCCTGAAGGAAGCATGCAAATAATATGAAATTTACAACATGCATTAGCGGAGGTGAGATATGCAAATGATTAGAATTTCAGCGCAGACGCACATCACGCGCGCCTGTGGCGCCACTTCAAAGCGCTATTTAAGGCTTGGAGATTTCGACGATTTCAAGTACGGCAATTGTGTTTTTCTTGTGGTTTTTTCAAAAAAACGATCAATTATGCCTCGTAGAAAACAGCGATCATCTTTTGATCAAGTATCCGAGTTCGACAGAGGAAGGATAGTGGCCTACCGAGATTGTGGATTATCTTTCAGGGAAATCGGTAGTCGTGTTGGACGAAACCAAACAACTGTAATGCGGATATGTGATCGTTGGATGCAGGAGGGTACGACGGACCGACGTGTTCGATCGCATCCACCTCAGTGCACCACTTCACGTGATGACAGGCATATTGTGCGTATGGCAGTGACGGATCGCTCAGCCACATCACGAACCATAGCACAGCACATTCAGTCTGTACCGCATCATCCAGTGTCTGCGCGTACCATTCGACGCCGTTTACAGCAGAGTGGTCTGTCCGCAAGACGTCCATTGCTTCGTCTACCCTTGACGCAGAACCACAGACGTTTCCGCCGCCAATGGTGCGATGAAAGAAGGATGTGGACGGCAGAATGGAATGAAATTGTCTTTACTGACGAGTCACGCTTCTGTCTGCAACACCACGATGGTCGGATTCGAGTCTGGAGACACCGTGGAGAGAGGATGCTGAACAGCTGCGTTATGCACCGCCACACTGGTCCTGCACTGGGTATTATGGTATGGGGCGGTATTGGATATCACTCTCGCACTCCTCTAGTACGCATTGCCGGTATTTTAAACAGCCAGCGCTACATCTCCGAGGTGTTGGAGCCAGTTGTCCTTCCTTACCTTCAGGGCTTGCCCACAGCCATATTTCAACAGGATAATGCGCGACCACACGTGGCACGCATTGTCCAAGGGTTCTTCGTCAATCGCCAGATTGAATTGCTTCCCTGGCCAGCTCGCTCTCCGGATCTTTCGCCGATAGAAAACATGTGGTCCATGGTTGCTCAACGATTGACCCAGAATACATCCCCAGCTGCCACACCAGATCAACTTTGGCAACGTGTGGAAGCTGCTTGGTCTGCTGTACCCCAAGAACACATCCAAAGTCTCTTTGAATCAATGCCGAGGAGTGTGGCAGCGGTGATCTCCAACAATGGCGGCTGCTCTGGCTACTGATTTTGGCAGGAACCACACTTCACAGAAGTCTATAAATTTAATCATTTGATACTTGGTCAACATGTTATCTACAAAATAAATTTTGTTGTGATATCTCTTGTCTTTCTTGGTGTTGCAATTTGGGTGGCCAGCAGTGTAATTACATAATTTTACTAAACCTCCACTCAAAAATTACGAGCACTTTGCAGTTGCACTAAATGAAGTTACTGCGAAACCAGTGGGCGGTAAGAAAATTTTACTACCAACAAAGATACAAAAGTGGGCAGTAAGTATAAAAAGGTTTGACTACCCCTGCATTAGAGGAACACAACGAGCCAGGATCAATCCCGAAGGGAAAAGCCAAGAAAGAGAAAAGATTAAACACCAGTTAATTAAATTGTATTGATTTTGAGTCACCTATAGTATGAATACAAACATTTGAACAATATTAATATAAATGCAAACAAACACAACTTTTGTGGTTTGATACATGTTTTACAAAATTGGAATTAAAATTAAACTAAAATATTACCAATTTGATTAACTGAAGCCAGAAATTCTCCCTTGATTGACACCTTGTTATAATACTAACTCGTAATTAAAAATAAAGCCACAAGAGCATAACAAAGAAAAACACCCATGACAAGCACAGAACACAAAACCCTTTCAGTTAAGATATGTACAATGAATCATAGAGGACTAGATCTTCAAGTATTGCAATTCTAAATAGTTCCGTTTAAATATATAATCTCGAGATTGACGGAATCTTATAACACTAAAAAACTAAGCTCGTAAAGCATGAGGCCATGAAACAAACACAAAATACACCTGATAATATATATGTACAATGATGAATCACTATATAGGGCTAGATCCTCAGGTATTGCAATTCTAAATATATTTCCATTTAAATATATAATCTTGATTCCAAGCATTTTGGACACTGAATATCACCTTTTGCTTCAGCTCTGATGTACAAACCTATGTACATCATGCTCCTGTCGTCTCAAATGGAAATTCTTGTCATAAGTTTTGTAAACACTTGTTTACCATAACACTTGTTTACCAATTTTAATCTCCTTTTGAACCTGATCTAGAGAGATGATAGATTAATACACACGATGACATTCAGAACAGGAAAACATTTTGTAAACAATTTCAATGAATTAAATGCAAGAAACACTGAATTCAAAATTTACAGAATTATACTAGATATCAGGTAATTAAATTTTAGAAACGCTAATTTTTAACAAATGAAAATAAACAAGAAATGAAAGAAACACAACAGTTCATAATCACTAAGAAACTTTGGAAAGAAAGACATACTATCACTTAAGAGTAATAGAAGTAATCCAGAAATGAAAGAAACGTAATACTTAAGTGATTTTCCAAACCGACTGCAAAATTTCTCTTGTGGAAAGCTCTCGCTGACCAAAAGGCCGCGTTTATAAGTCCTCAGAAAAAATCCGCTGTCCAGATTTCAAAATTTGCCAGGCTAGCTAACCCTAACAAGAAAATATTACTCGACTCCCCCACCTCAGAACTAACCCTTGTAAACACTAACACTGGAAATTTCCCGCTTTTGCTTTTATACTCTCGAAATCAGGATAATCCCTACTCCTTCTCGTCAGATAAGCCACGCCTTCCGTATACTTAAAAAAGTTCGCGCATGCGCAGTTTAGAAATGGTGCTCTTGTATGGTCTGCGGTAAGACTTGTCTTAAACAATTAACCAATCAGATTCAGTCACAGCTTAGAAACACTGATATTCTTAGTAGCAGTCACAGTTTGAACTGTTACCGTGAAATCACTCTTTGTAACCTTGCAATCTTAATTACAACGATATATTACATTAAATTAGCTTCCATTCCAGAAAGCTAACCGAAACCTAAAGCCCTATTTGTTGGAGAATGT
Organism: Meta bourneti; assembly: GCA_933210815.1. Lineage (NCBI taxonomy): Eukaryota > Metazoa > Arthropoda > Arachnida > Araneae > Tetragnathidae > Meta > Meta bourneti. Next base: position 13,640,521 of record OW119932.1, read on the forward strand.
TCTAATGTAAATAAAGAATAATCATACAAAAATAAGAATTATTATTCTACTGGTGAGTAAAATTCAACACTAATAACAAAATATTCAATAAGATTTAAATATTTATTTCTGACAAAATTCAAATGAATAGGCTAATACAGAAACCACGAAACAACATTTTTGGAAACGGACTATTTCATACATTGTACCTGCCTGCAACAACCCTTAGCAACACATTATAGTACGAATTTTCAACAATAGATGGCGGCGCATGTCCCAGAAGGCCAAAATGATTTAGTTTCGGTGAATGTTGAATAAAAAAAGATAATTGTTTTTTTTTTTTCAAAATGAGTGAAATCACTGACGGAAACATTCGATAAGATTTAAGTGTTCGCGTTTGACAATTGGAGAGGTGAGTGAAAGACAACACGAATTTTGGAAACCGATTTGATTGCAAAATTGGTTTCTAGAGTGTCGCGAGATAACTTGTGAAGATATCAAACCAGCAAGTGTTTTCAGCTGACTTGGGAAATACAAGGCAATGAAAAAAATGGAACCTAATTTTAAAGCATTTGATAGCAAAAAGTTTACAAAGCAACTTTCATGTCCATTTAGTAGGCTATATACATTGCACACGGTTGTTACGAATTTCTAAAATTAGCGTAAGTATATTACATCAAATCTAATTTTTACAAGGAAACCACTCAGATCGAGTATCAACCATCCTTTCGTCGTAATGCCGAAAGGTGCGATCATCACTAGCCGTGAAACTTTCGATTAGCGGTGAGTGAACTCGCTAATCATACTATAGAAATGATCCTATGAAGTATGATCTTGTCTTTACTAGGAACCCGAAATCTTATACATATTATAAAAAAAGAAAACAATTGGTAGTTAAAAATAAGGTAATTACACAAACGGGCTATTGGCGACGGTCCGGGATCAATCTCAAAGACAATGGAGGCAGAGATTATCTTAAGTACTCCAAAATTGATAAACTGAATGAAAGTATATTATTTATTTCTAAAACAAACAGGAAATATTCTAACGAGTAACATTTATATTTGTTTTGAAAACACAGTCTGAAAAGGAATTCGAGAATCAATTTTATAATCGGAACAATTATAAACTTTAAAAATCAAACATTCGGTCATACCTTTTGTACTTGCATTACGATATTTCAGAATGCATTCATTACCGCTATAAACATCATTGTGTTGATCCTTCCCATGAAGCTGCTTCCCCTTGAGAAGAACTTCAAAGAATGCACAAACTCATAAAACGATGAAGAAATGCACAGTAAAAAATTACGCATTCAAGAAAGGAATGTCAAAACGCAACTTCGGATTCATAATATAAAAGGGACAAATGAGAGAGTAAAGTGCTCATTAGGGCTTCTTAAATAATTATGTTACTCTGGTAAGCATATTTTATTCATATGTAAAATGACGAATTTTTAAAATTATTATTTCAATCACATTACCTTCGCATACTTTTAAAACTCTTTCTTCCTTCATCTTTAAATTCTAAAATAACACTATGTAGGTATAATTGAAGAGAGTGAAATTACAGAATAAAAAAAATTTCTCAGTGTAAAAATTCAGCATGCAGCCATCTTCTTATTCTATTCACTAGCAATATCATATAATCATCTTTTGGCCCCCTGATTTAGACTCATTCAATTTGTAGCCTTTCAGAAGTACCAACTCACGTAATTCATTTTTTAGAATTAAAAACAATTTACAAGTGGTTAAAAAGAATATTTTTGTTTTAACGAAACCAAAAAAATAAAAAAAATCCTTACCTCATGTGTTCTTTCCATAAAAATGTAACTAAATAAACAATTAGAGAAAGTTGAGCAACAAAAACGCTTCGGTTTCAACTAAGCGATATCAGCTCAATCACTGCTACCGAATCACAGATACTCAACCACTGTTCATTTGATATTCCAGTAACAGGTAAGAACTGTGATTCCAAAGTATCGGTGATTGAGTAGCAGTTCTGCGATTCGCTTAACATTCCCATTGGAGAGGAACCACTTAATGAGCCTAAACTAATTTTTGGATCCCACTCAGTGGGATGAAGCTAACAATAAAAGATCCACTTCACTGCAAAAAATCTCCCACCTCCAAAGATTAAGTGCGTAACAAATGTTATTAACTTCGAAATTGACGTTAACGAAAAATTTGTTTCATAGAACTAATTGATTTCAACTTTTGTTTAAACAAAATTAGAAAGAAATCATGAAATTTTCATCTTTTGTTATTTTAAAAGCTAATTTTTAATATTTGTCAATAACTAATTTAGTGACACTGATTTGAAGTGCAATCGAGAATAGCCTGCCCGCACTCTTCTCACCAACGTCAAATTGAAAATAGGGAACATTGTTACAACACCCTTCTGGATATGCGAGCTATAGGATATCTTCTATGCAAGTATATCTGCTTTTGAAATTTTTATCCCACGGAGTGGGATCCAAAAATTAGTTGAGGCTCATTAGGTTGTTCCTCTCCACGGTAATCTTTAGTAAAAGGCGAAAGATTAGCACGATTATGAAGAGAAACCAGAGCATACCTTAACAATGAAGCAAAAAAATTTCATATTCATTTTTACTTTTTATAACTAGTGGTAGGTATAAATTCAGCCATATTATCATGTACTGGTCAATTACAGATTTTTCAATATTATGCATTTCGATGCAAATTAATGAAAGGTACCATGTGATATGGGATTTCCAATTGGTGATAAATTAACATACAACTGCATGTTTTTAATGGGTTTTCCTATAGAGCTAAACATAGAGGGCGCTAGAGGTGTACGTACTGCATTTAATTCGAAAAGGATGTGACAGGAATGTTATTTTAGAATGTCATTTAAGAATCAATAATAAATTAATCGATAGAGGTACAACTGAATAAGACTAAACTAACTTTTAGATCCCGGGAAACAGAAATCGAAATCTTGTACATCTCTTACAGTTGTACCATGAAAAGGCGCTGCAATCGTATGAAATTCATGCATGGGTTATTTTTCTTTGGAAAATTAGAAAGTAGTACAACGTTGACAAATTGCACGCTTTTTTCATATTTTTCCTGTACAATAATGCCTGCGTCTAGTGGCAACTTTTTATTAGTTTCGAAAATTATTCTAAATACTAACCTTCTTCAGGCTATCATTGTAAAAATTAAATTTTATTGTCAATAAAATATTGAGAACGAATTCCTGATAAAGACAAGTCCTCTTTCTGATAATCAGCCTCATAAAACAAATGATAACCTGAAGTGTAACCAAATTACTCGTTACAGCGCTCTCTTCTGGCCATTTCTGTAAGAAGTAGGATTTTTCAGCAAACCAAATGCCCATTTAACTTAGGGTATCCATTAAAAAATTATATATATATATATATATCATCTGAGATATATATTTTACTTTGATTATAAAATTGTTTATATAATCAAAACAAACTTTTAGCTCTCGTCATAATATAGCCACCACTTAAAAATATTGTACAATGTTATGTCCTATATATATTAGATCTTGTACCTAATGGTATTGTACTTGCTTCGGCAGTACATATACTAAAATTGGAACGATACAGAGAAGATTAGCATGGCCCCTGCGCAAGGATGACACGCAAAATCGTGAAGCGTTCCACATTTTTTCCATAAAATCGTATGGATGAAATTTTTGAATACAGGTAGCCCTCGTATAGCACTGCAACCTATAACACGGTTTCGCTCTAACCGTTACCACCGCGATAACAAGGCCTGACCGCTGCCGTCATGGCGTCTCCCTAGTAGTCATACGTGCGATACGAACGACCACAGCCGTATTGGAATATTCAAAGCTTAATACAGTGAAATCCGTCTACAACGATACATAATATATTCTATATACGTCGAGACCACAGGAAAATATTGTTATACGTTATTGCAAATTATTATAGCAGTTTGTAAATATGGTTTTTCCCTAGTCAAAACTATGATAATCTCAGAATGAAACTTCCACACCCTCGCGTCTTTCTTCCTTATTTACAAACGAATCAAAGCAATTGAACTGTAAAATACGATTTATGTAGTATGTTACCTATCTGGAGGAGAGTCTCATAACAAGCTATAGTTTTCTGCTCTCATACATTTCCAACATAATCACCAGTCAACATTACTTTAACCTCAAAAATGTCAATATAACATCAGAAATAACAGATGTACTACAAAAAACTGTACATAAGTTGAATAAATTTATTCTTTTATTCTTATAAACAGATTGTAAATGAGGGTTTCCTGTTTAAACGGGGCTGCCAGTCGTGAACTGAACCCTCAGTCGCACCCCATTCGATTTTTTTGTAAAATGGAAAACGAAATTTCAAAGCAAACCATTATAAAAAATGTCAAAAATACATATAAAAATAAAATTATTTATTAGAAACAGTATCCAGCTTCCTTTTTTTATTTTTGCCCAATCTATCGTTGGATTTTTCACAATAATTTTTCAATAGAGTGTTTGTTGTGCTATTAATAATGAATTTTAAAATGGTTTCATGCTTATGATTTGCACATGTATTGAATTTGTAATGTTCTGATTCATGCAGCTGCCAGTATTTAAAAACAAAATTTATTATAAAATCTCTTTTGTAATGAATGCTCAGAAACTCATCCTCGTAATATTTAAGTAGTTTGTTGAACAATATATAATTAATTAAAACCACACGAACAGCACCATCTTTTGGAAACGATAAACCACCTCGATTCAAATTTTTAATTAAATCATAATTTTCCTCAACAACCATTTGCTCATCATACACCAACCCTGTTTTACACAGTTCACACTTTATGTTTCTTAAAATTTTATAACAACAATAGCCTGCCAAATAAGTTATCACTGACATTTCATGTTCAACTTGTTGAAAATCACTTACTTCGAGATGTATGTCCGGATTAAATGAGTTGTCCCACTGTTTTTGTTCTTCATAAGAACAATCTAAGTTTTCTGAAAAACTGGTTATGGGTATATTTCCAAAAGTTTGTGATGACAAGGTCAAAAGAGATTGAATTCTTAATTTTTTCTCCGATTCGTATAATTGCCTGATCGATATGTTGTACTGACCACCTGATAATTGTCTATATTTTCCAAACCGATATTCCAAAGGATCTGTTTGAAATTTTCCTAACAAAACATAATTCATTTTAAGTTCTTGTAAACAATATTGCGTAATTTCCAACATTCCATGAATTGTGTGAGAAAGAGCGGTATGGGTTTGGGGTGAAAGTTTATGAGGAAAATCACAATATTTCCAAGTATCAAGCCAGAGAATCATTTTCCGCAAAAATAACAATTTAGGGTCATCTGGATTCTCGAGTAGAGGGGTTTGGAAATTATCTTTAAGTCGCTGTCCTTTCAATGGTGTTTTCACATTGACAATTTTCCACCAGGTTGATACAATATCTATGAATTCAGCTGTTTCTTCAGAATTTTCTATTTTCGTTCCAAATTTCAATAGGGCCTCTTTCACAAACGGATTGAAAACTTTTAAAGATAGACTGACATTCTGACGTTCAAAAGTAGTTGGAAATAATGCTTTCAGCGATAAAGAATACCCAAATTTCAATAATTTATCATGCTCCAATTGATGTAACAATATTAAGGAATTGAAATTTGCAATTTTTTTCTCACCTGTCTCGAAGTCTGGGAAGGTTAAGATCTTGTTACTCTTAGGATTCAACCAATTATTTTTTATACATTTTAGTAAATGAACAGAGTCGTACAAGAAGAAAATAGGGCGTGTGTTGTCACATGGATGTGGATAAACTACGCTTGATTGGTTTTTCGGTGAAAAATTCCTCATAGCTTTGCCATTAAGTGCATTGTTATCACTGATAATACAAAATACTTTGTAGCCTATCTCTTCTAATTTAGTGACAATTGTTCGAATACAATCAAAAAGAATGTCACTGCTGATGGTTGAAGTTGGAAATATATGAATAACTTCCTTTAACTTCGATGTGACACTGGATAGCATGAATGCGTAAGCGGATGTAGCCAAAGAATTGCCGTTAAATGCATTCCCTACAATATTTCCACCTTTGAAGTCCAAATAAGGTTGAACATGAATTTCATCCATAAGCAGTATGACATTTTTCTCATGCTCTTCTAAAAGTCTGAAAAGAGAACGTGCGTACGCGAGAAACAATTTTCTATCTTCATCGGTTGGATCGGTTAAAAATTTATTACAAACAGTTTTTATTTTTGATGGATGAGGTAAAATTAGCGAACTGTAGTGCCGTAAATATTTGTATGCATGTGAGTTTATTGAATGCATAACGGATGAAAAAATCATTGTATTTGCAGAATAACGATATCTCTCTTTTGGAGTAACAAGAAAATTTAACTGTTCTGAAAGAAAATTGAGAGAAGCACGTTTATCAAGGTCATCACACTCTACTTCAACCAAGACATTTCTTAAATGATGTATAATTTGTTTGAAGCTATTATCATAGTTGGCTGAAGAATTTTTCATTGATATTTCATTTATAAAATTCAAACAATTTTCAATAACTTCCAAATTATTAACGTGGCAGGGTGTTTTGATTTGATTGTTATCTACAGAAATTTCTTGGCCATATAAATATGTTTCCATTTTCAGATTTGAATGTATTACAACAGTGTAATTTGTTGTAGGTCCTGGATTAAAACAAATTTTGAAAAAAGTAACTTTTGACTCCTCAATTAGTTTAAACCAATTTTGTTTATGAGGTAATGAATCCAGAATTTCTAATAGCCTATTAAAATTTTGAAAAGAAATAGATTCATGATGAGCAATGAACTCAGATTTGCTTTCGTTGATAGCTCTCAATAAATTGGATTCCTCAGTTTCACGAATTTTATCTTCCCTGCTTTTACGAACTGTGGGACAAGTTTTCGAGAGATATTTAGGGCAATTCGGAAATATACTTGGTATAGCACCAACTTTTAAGCGGAGACGTTTCATGGAAAAGGTAGAACACTCACCAGTTTTTTTGTTGAATTTGGATACATTCCGGACGATATCATCGTTTTGAAAATGAAGTTCGCAGACTTTGCTGCGTTTTGATGGTGTAAAGTCGGCTCGTGGAATCGCCCTGAGCCATCTTTTTCTAATATTTTCATCCTCTGGAAAGGAGAAAACCGCCACTTTTGGTGCATCACCATATCCATAATTTCCAGAGCAAGAAGGTACACAGCATCTAAAAGGCATTTTAGATAACCTCGTGGTAAGCCTAAAGAAATCGGTCTGGACACACGTTAAACGTGTTGTTTGACGAAAGCCTTTAACACCTCGACACTGTAATGTTCCACAAATGTTATATAACAATATATAACTGCAGCTGTACTTACTTTCCGGTAAAATAGTATAAAAAACCCTAATTTCTTACGCTACATTAAAGGTAATCCACAAGTAGCCGACCATGCGGCGATGTTTGTTATGACTACTAGTAAGCGAGTCACGTGATTGAAACGTCACAGCGGTCTGGCCTTGTTATCTCGGTGGTAACGCTCTAACACGATAAGAAAATTGCGAAAACCTTTGTACAACACTGTACTTCTACAGTACTGGATAACATGATTTTTGTTTAACATACTTAAAAACTAAATTACCTTAAAACAATGACTTTACATGCAAATATATATAAATAAATTAATTTACTCATTTATAACTCTATTCCGACGTTATAACTGAAAGCGTCATGCACATTTTACGCGTCATCCGCGGCGAGACTTGCCGTCTCAGAGATGTAGTATTGCGGAAAGTCCCGCCGTATCTAAAAGGATAAAGTGCAATGCGACGACATCATCGTATTGTAACGATCTGTTGTGAAATGCGTTCGCAGCCAAGGGCCCATGAAGGGCAGGCCCTTTTTTTTCTTTTCATTTCCGTGGTCTACAGACAAAGTGTCAAGCGGCTGGTCGGCAGTCTGCGTCGAGCGACGATATGTTAAAGAGTGTTAAATTGTCCTTTGATTTCATTAAAAAAAATTTCCCAATTTTTTTCGTTTCATGTAAATTTGAAGAATTAAAAGGTCCAGTTTGACTTTAGTCCGGGCCCAGAGCAGTCGCATCAGATTGTATTGTTCTTGCTATTATCTATATTTGAAAAGCTGTATTTTTTTCTATTTTAACATGTTTTCTTTGTTTGGTGTTGTAGATAAGTTCAGGGTGTTTTCTCGCGAATTTCGAAGTTTCATTTCTCTGGTGGTAGGGCACTTTGGGAAGTAAGGGAGTGAGTAATAATTTATTTTGTATACATTTATGTCAGGATAAGCAGCTTTTTTGGATTTCCTTCAGGAATCGGTATTAATTAAATCGGAACTATTGTGCAAAAAATGCAACGCTCGGAAGTTTTTCCAAGTTTTCTAACTGTTTCCATTAATTATTTTCCGCTAACGCGTATTATTTTCTGTTGAGATAAAGTTTTTTCCAAGAATTTCTTCCCTGGTGACATAAAAGGTGCGCAAAAGCGTTTCCACAAAAGTATCTTTATATCAAAGATGTATCGGTTTGGGCGACGCTTAGAATGTAGCCCCTTGCAATCTTAGGTCGTCTTATCGCACAAACACTAGGAGAGCCAACTGTCGCCAAATACGCCAATACGACAAACCCAAATGCATTAAGAATCAACTATAGAAAACGTAGTTTCGGCAAGAAACAGCCGCAAACTTTGGAGCAGTGATCGCGGTAAACAGACAGTCGGCGTATAGTACCATCAGATAAAAGTCTATGGCCCACCTTCCATCTGAGGTTAGTAAGGCATAGTACCAACAATCCTTTGAAATCAACTGGATTCTGTAGTTGGCTTGGGCTGTGGTGAATGAAAAAGTTGATCCAAAGACAATGGCTTTAGTAGTTGAATCATCTTCCGGTCTGATGAAAAATCACTCAAGTGAAGAAATAGTCTACTACTAGGGTGTATTGCTTATCTGAAAAGCAGTAAAATTAAATAATATTGTCAAATTTAATCGTATCTTTTAAGAATTCAAGACAAATGAATTTGACTAAAATAGTTCTTAAAATGCTACAATCTCAATATTGCCTGAAAATACAACCTTCTCCATCTAATGCACGAAGTGATGACACGTTTAAATATGCAAAATTCAACAGCTGTCTGGTATTATAGGTTTCATTGAAGGTGCTACGATGATGGTAATGGTAACGTCGTACTGGAGCAACACAAAGGACTATTGGCGATGGTCCGGGATCAATCCCCAAGGGTCCTAGGTCAACACCATGTAATTTGGATCCACTGTTCAGATGACGAAGCCATACCTGAGCTGATCATCCCACTCTCCAAACTTCCACACCACGCCAACGTGAGGACATTTGAGGCCAGGATAGATTTAACACGAACCAGCCTCCTCTGTACACGACGGTATTTGGTCTCATTCGAACTAGCAACCCTCCAGTTGCTAATCCGTTATTCTTCCAACCGGGCTAACGCGGCCCATAAATTTGGAATGGGGTGCCAGCTCAGGTGTGACCTTGTCATCTGACCGTAGTTCAAAATTACTTGGAGTTGTTCTCGAATCTTTCCCTTCGGGTTTGCTACATTGTAGGTAGGTATTTTACCGCAATAACCGTACCGAAAGAAATATTCAATATTATGTTCCATAATATAAGGAAATAGGAATCTCCTCTTATCGTGAGAGTAAATTTTCCATGAAGCTCCTGTGCCGAATTCATCAATTTATTATAGTGGTTCTTTTTTATGCGGAAATTGGAAATATAAGTTTGCTAGTAAAAAAATCTGAGTCTTGACATCTTTACGTGGGTGACAGACGGAGCAACCCGTTGGGTCAATATATTTCTATCCCGTTGGGTCATACATTTCTATCCCGTTGGATTTATATTTAACTATCAGAACACACGCAAGTTCGGATCATTTGCAGGAGAGCAATCAATCACTCTGTAGGGGTGACAAGCTAAAGCTCCTCTAAACAGGGGAATCAGTGTTTTCTACGATTCACACCTCTTAGGGTTTGTAATTAAAGATCTGCATTTTACAATTGTACAAAAATCAATACTTGAAAAGTGTATTGATTCACAATAGAGCAAATTTACTCTTTTTATTGATGCCTTACTCGTAATTTCTTTAATAAGTTGAATAAACACCTCCACAATGAGGCTAATGTAAAAGTTGCCATAATATTTTATTCGTTAATTTCCATTTATGTATATTTTCAGATATTTCCTTAGTTCATTAGCACAGAGTAAAAGATATGCGTAGCTATTTACTCTGTGGTTTCATGTTGCTCATTTTAATTAATTTGTATATGGACATGGCGAAGAACATATTTACTACAAATGGCTGACGAGACCTTTTGATGAAAAGTACATTTCGACGGAATTTCAAAAACCTTTTGAGAGTGGCAAAATACCATTTTTATCTTTTTACTATTTCATTTATTTTTCAATAACTGCCGGGTACAGGAAGACGGGCACAAATATCATGGGTTCCATTATTACGAATGATGACGTCATAGCGTGTGTAAGCCCTAATAAAATGGCGAATTTGGATAGTATTTGTTTTCGTTAACCTATATTATTCACCCAGCATCAAATCGAAGAACTATGAAAGGAAGTGCTACTAGAACAGGTGCGCCAAAACCGTATTTTGTTTGCAATATTCATAAGAATGTGATTGACTCTGGTGTTTGAAGGTTGATGTATTAAGTTTAAATACTAAAAGTTGGATTGAAAAAGTCTCAAAACAGGAAAATATTGGGGTTAAATAAACATTTTTTACGATGTTCCAGCAAAATAAAAAATGTTTCTTTTCAAGATTTACTTTTACTGGGAATTACTTTAGTCGCTTTTGCTAGAAATTAGATTATAGTAATGGCATCGTTAGGTTCTTTTTCCGCGAGAGTTCATGAAATAAAATTTTGAAATCTTCCCTTCTGTTTATAAAGGAGTACACTTTTCCATTTCAACCGGTATTAATGAGCTCTCTGCACAACAGCGAGAGAAGTATATCCTTAACTATTTCTATCGATGTTTTAAGTTGAGTCCTTTCCAATTCTGTGACTGGAAAAAGTGAGATATATATCGTTCTTTTTGACATTAGGGAACTCCACATTTTCATACTCATTATTGCTTCAAAGAGGTTAAAATTCATCTAAAATATGTATAATAAAAGATGTGAGAAGTTCACTCACCCTTTTTCTTGAATTCTTACCCTCTTTTCTAGGGCTGGGCAAAAAAAGATGGAATTCTATGATGCTTTTGTATTATCCATTCTTTCGCTGAAACTTAGTATACGTATATTCATTCACAGAGAAGCTCAAATCAAATGAAAACACATGGTATAAATTTCGCTACTCTTTAATTGCGCCGATATATTTACATGATATTTACAATTTTAACAGAAACAGGAACAACACATTTTCTCCCGCTCAATCCGAGAGTTCTAAAAAATTAAAGAATGTTCTGGCTGTTTTTCCGTTTTGCGCATGCGCGATCAGTCCGCAGAAACGATAGCAGGCTCGCATTCGCGACATCCTCCCACCCCTGAGTTTCAGGTTCATGAAACTCAGGAATCAATCAAACGTTGGGCAGGTCTTAAACGTCGTCCAAACCTTGATATTCGAATTCTACTTTTATCTGGGTTTGTAGTTTCTAGTTGGTTGGGCGCAGCATCAGATACGTCCACAGAAGAGGTATCAGGTTCCTGATCTTTCGTAGTCGGTGGCAAATCTCTTTTAGGAATTGATGGTTTTTCATTTTCTCGAATCTCCAAAGGGTATAATCTCTGGACAGGCCGTAAGAGGGATCCTGTCTGAGTTTTAACTTCGACGACTCGAACTTTACCATCTTTCCCAGGAAACAACTTCACAACTTTAGCTAATGGCCAGTTGGACCTCTTAGAATTATTGTCACCAACTAGGACTATGTCTCCTTCTCCAATGTCAAATTCCCTTCGAACCTTGGAAAAGTCTCTGAGTTGGCCTAGATATTCGATTCTAAAGCGTTTCCTAAGCTCCTCACGTAGCCTTTGTTTATAAACAAATCGCCTATTCCTCTTGTTGGCATCGATCAGATCTATGTCAGGAACTCCTGTCTCCTTGATTTCCTGTAAGAACATGGCAGGAGTCAGAGCTATAAGATCATCACTGTCTTCAGAAATATACGTTAATGGTCTTGCATTAATAACACTTTCGGCATCGCAAAGAATCGTGTAGAGCTCTTCATACTGCAAACAAGCCTTACCCAGCACTCTTCTAAGTATGTTCTTTAACATGCCAATCATACGTTCCCAAAATCCACCCCACCAAGGTGCAGAAGGAGGGTTGAACTTCCAATTGATGTTCTTCACTGAAGCATAGTCTTGTAATCTTTTCCAGTCAACCGATTTCAACTCGTTGGATGTTCCAACTAGATTTGTCCCATTATCGGAGTAAATAGTATTTGGCCGGCCCCTTCTGGCGATGAATCTTCTGAGAGCTTGAATAAAACTATCTGTCGATAAAGAAGTAACTAATTCGATATGGATGGCTCGAAATACAGCACATGTAAATAGCACGATCCAACATTTAGTACTATTCCTTAAAAACAAAGGGCCGCACAAGTCAACACCAACAACTTCGAAAACTTGGGCTTCTCTAACTCGATCTTCAGGAAGAGGTGCCTCGTGAGTTTCCGTAGGACGAACAGTAAATCTCTTGCATTTGATACATCCACTGAGAACTCGTCTTATGGTTTTCCTACTCCTAAGTATCCAGTATTTCTCGCGTAGAGTAGACATCATAATCTGGAGACCTGCATGGCAGAATTCATCATGCTTATTCAAAACTAGTTTAACTACAATATGGTGTTTTGAAGGAAGAACTATGGGATAACGAAAGTTTTCTAAATCCTTTCTCATGCTAATTTTAGATTTGACTCTTAACAAGCCATCTGAATCTAGTAGTGTTTGCATTTTTGATATTCTTGTTTTGCAGTCTTTCCCAAAGCTTTGTCTCTGAACTTGTTTCAATACTGTTTTTTCAGCTTTCTCGATCTCTTCAACATTCAGACCACCATAGTTTCTTTCATCGATCTTGACTTTGGCATTTCTGTAGAAACGAAAAATCCATGCCATGATTCTGATTATTTGGTTGTAAGTTGAAATTCTAGTACAAAATGCTAGACTCTCTGATTCAATGTTGGTAGCCGATACTACTGTTTTTCGTCTTTCCAAATTGACAACATCAAAATCCGGGCCCGCATCCGAGACTGGCCATTTATCACTAGGTTGTGCCAGCCACTTTGGTCCCTCCCACCAGCGACCTATCTTCAATTTTTCAGCAGTGCATCCCCGTGACGGTAGATCAGCCGGATTTAAAGTACCGGATATGTGTTTCCAATCCTCAGGATTCGTTAGAAGCCGAATTTCTTGTACTCGATTGTACACAAATGTTCCCCAGTTTTCATTTCTTCTAATCCAGTATAGCGCATTTACTGAATCAGACCAATAAAAGGTTTTCAAGTTCTCTACCTCTAGTTCTTTGAGTATGGTGTTTGCCAACCTTGCTCCGATAACACAGGATAATAACTCCAGTCTTGGAATAGTTGCTTCTCTTATTGGAGCTACTCTCGTCTTGGCTTGTATTAGTTGGCAAGACACCTCGTCATTGTAGGATGTTCTAAGAAAGATGCAGGTGGCATAAGCTGATTTACTTGCGTCGCAAAATATGTGGAGACTTGATTCACCAAGTTGGATGTCATGAGGTGAGAGCTTACGCGGGATTCTTATTTTCTTCAAGACTTCTAGTTGTTCTTTCCATTTTGTAAATTTCTTTTTCATATCTTTGGGTAGTTCATCATCCCACTTGAGCTTTAGTTTCCAACACTCTTGCAGCATTAGCTTAGGCAGGAGAGTAACCGGAGCGGTAAATCCTATAGGATCAAATACTTTGTTGGCTTCAGAAAGAACAAATCTTTTAGAGATCTTCTTTGGATCGCTTTTTTCTTCAAAACTCATCAAGCTAAGCCTGTCATCTTCTATGTGCCACTGCAGCCCCAAAATTGGTTCAGATGATTTTTGGTCTTCCATGAGTCCTATGCTTTTACCTGCTATGTTGTCTTTAACAGGAAGATTGTACCGCCAACCTCGTAGGTCAAATTGCGCTGACCCTAATATATTTCTAGAATTGGCAATAAATTCTTGTAATTCTTCTTCCGAATCTACACTGGTTACGCAATTATCGACGTAGAATGAATTCTTCAGCTTTTCAGCTGTATGTCTGAGAGGCTCTTCTACTTCGTTTAAAAGATGCAACAAGGTCGCCGCTAACAGGAATGGACTAGCATTAATGCCGAAAACCACTCGACAATGCCTATAAACTTGCAGCTGTTTATAATCACCATCTTTATACCAGAGAAATTTCAAAAAGTTTTTGTCCTTCTCTTTTAAGCTGATCTGAAGGAATGCTTTTTTGATGTCTGCACTGACGCCTATTTTACCCTTTCTGAATCTGTGCAATATAGAGGGTATCAGTTCTATCAGGTTTGGACCCTTGGCTAAGCAATCATTTAATGATAAGGAGTGTTTCTCTTTTGCAGAGCCATCAAAAACAGGTCTTATCTTAGTAGTAGAACTTTGACGAATCACAGCTCTATGAGGTAAAAAGTGACCTTCATTTGCACCCGAGTCAGGAATCGTTTTTATGATTCCTTCAGTTTCCCATTCTTCGGACACTTTCTGATACGCATCTAAATTCTCAGAGGACTTCAAGTTATGAACCGTTGACTTAAGTCTTTTTTCCGCTAGTTCTCGATTAGTAGAAAGTGTCGGATGATTTTCAATCCAAGGTAGTGAGACAATATACCTTCCATCTGAATCTCTATCCACCGTGTTATTAAATAAGTCTAAAGCCTCTTGGTTTAAATCTTCGGCTTTTTTTCTCTCGATGGGATCTCTTATTCCAAGTACGTCTAGTTCCCAAAGGTCTTTCAATTTTTCACTTTTAACATGTAAGGAAATGGCAAGTAAAGAAGTGTTGCCAGTTCCCCTAGACTCTGGAACCTTCCCCATCAAAGTCCACCCTAAATGAGTCTCAATTGCAGCGAGGCCACTTGATAAAAGCTTAAAATTTCCAGTGAAAAGCTTCCCAATAATATCTGCCCCAATTAGCAAGTGGATTTCATTGTTCCCTGTTTTAGTACTATGATCTGAAAACTCTATTCCGCAGCGTTTTGCTTCTATAATCCAGGGACCATCTGTAATTTTTGGGATCTCTGCGCATATTTTTTCTTGGTCAAACACTTCAAAGTTACATGAAAAAGTTTTTGAAAGATTGCTTAAAAATATTTTGTACCGCTCATGGGTTCTAGTTTCTTCCGACCCCCCGAAAAGACTGTGATTCATTTCTTGTTGTCCCAAAGACTGATAACCAATATCCTGAACTATCTGCTTTGATAGGTACGAATGCTGACTTCCAGAATCATACAAACATCTTATAAGGATCTCTTTATCATTATTTTTTAAGATTACCGATGAAGTCTGCATTAATACATCTTGGTTGCAAGTTTTGTTAGCCAAGGCTTGGGTTTTATCACTCGCTTTATGCTTGGGAATATCTTCGTGACGTTCAGTTTTGTTGACATATTCTGGGCACATAGTAGAGAAATGTCTTTTCTGACATTCTGAACATCTTACATAACACTTACAGTTTCGGGCGAGATGTCTAGGTTTTAAACAAATAAAGCAACAACCTCGTTCTGATAGAAATCCCTTTTTCTCTTTCATAGACTTATTTTTAAATGTGTTACACTCCTGCAAAGAATGGGTTTCATCACTGCATAACACACATTTATTAACCCTTCTACTGGTATCATTTAATAATCCTGACGCAGTGGGCACATTTTTATTAGGTGTAAAAGAACGATAGCCAAAATTTCTATTCTGTCTGGCAGGCAACTCGAACTCTTTCGTTTTAGCGTCATACGAAGTGGTGTGATGCGAAAATCCTTTGTCATTTGAAAGATGGTTTTGAACCAAAAATTGGGCTTTCTCACGTGACTCTAATTCTAATTTTACAATATCCAACATTTCAGAAACTTTCCAAATATCTTCAGATCCACAATTTTTAGCAATTTCAATTACAATTTCTGGAGGCAATAATTTGATGAGAATAGGGCAAAATAATGCTTCATAATTTTCAGGATTTAATCTGAGCGATTCAAGGTTACGCACCTGTGTCAGACATGTGTCATATAATTTTAGCAATGCGTGAATATCGGTAATTCTTTTCACAGGGGTTAAAGATAAAAGTTTATTTAAATGTGAATTAATCACTAATGTTTTCTTTCCGAAACGCTCTTTTAAAGTATCCAGAGCAACTTGATAATTGTCATTGGTTAAAGAGAAACCTTGAATTGCATGGGCTGCTGATCCGGTTAAATACGATTTTAGATAGTTAAATTTATCGACATTAGCAATATCTCTATTTTTATGGATAACCGACTCAAATTGATCGAAAAATCGTTGCCAATCACCAGGATCATTGTTAAATTTCTCAATAGTGATCGTGGGTAATTTAATTATAGAACTTTCTGGCATTCTTCCAACAGACATAATACTTTTACCTTGAGCCATTTTATTCGGATCAGTAACAGTAGGTATCAAACTTGTTTTTAAATTCTCAATTTTTCTTTTTATTTGCACTTTACACACAATTAGCTTCTCATTGTAGTCATTACTAATAACTATTTCTTCTTCAATGTCCTTAACATCCAAAATTAATGCTTCAATTTCACTGTTTACTTTACTAAGTTCAACTTCTTTAAGAGAAAGTTGTTCTAATAACACATGCAATTCATCCTCAACAACATTTTCAGATAGTTTCCCTTCAATTTTATTAATTAATTTGGTAGTAAGTTGACGTATAACTGAACGTTTCGATTTCGCAAATTCCATGTCGGCCAGTTCCTTTTCACAAAATTCTATACTGGTCGTTTTTAAATTGCGAATATTTCAATTTTATAATAAATCAATACTTCTAATATTGAGGGAGAATTGCAAAAGTTCATACAAATAAACAAAAGGCATCAATATCACTCAAATATATTCACTTTCGATTTTGCCCAAGTCCCTGTTCGGGCGCCATAAAATATTGCTTCAAAGAGGTTAAAATTCATCTAAAATATGTATAATAAAAGATGTGAGAAGTTTACTCACCCTTTTTCTTGAATTCTTACCCTCTTTTCTAGGGCTGGGCAAAAAAAGATGGAATTCTATGATGCTTTTGTATTATCCATTCTTTCGCTGAAACTTAGTATACGTATATTCATTCACAGAGAAGCTCAAATCAAATGAAAACACATGGTATAAATTTCGCTACTCTTTAATTGCGCCGATATATTTACATTATATTTACAATTTTAACAGAAACAGGAACAACACATTTTCTCCCGCTCAATCCGAGAGTTCTAAAAAATTAAAGAATGTTCTGGCTGTTTTTCCGTTTTGCGCATGCGCGATCAGTCCGCAGAAACGATAGCAGGCTCGCATTCGCGACACTCATAATTCAGAAACGGCTTGGTTAAAGACTAGAAATATGACATTCGAGGTTAAATTTTGATATAAATTCTAAATTTTACATAACAATTGGGTGTTTGTATGCAATTTAATATCAAGACAATCTCTTATACAAATCTTATGCATATCAATTTATAAACGTGATAGAAAACAATATTAGGTTTGGCAAAAGGAAAAAGTTAACTTCAGTGTAATAAATACATTTGGATTCGGATGTTACCAGAGATTTAGAAAAATTACTTAATGTTTTGCAACAGTTGCTCCTTGTGTGTGAATATTTCAGTACCTCCAGATTATCAAATGTAAGGAAAATTGTCTTGTTATGCATGTGGTGTAAAAATTTTTTCTTCAACTAACCAATGTTTTAGATAAGAGTAATTAATTTAAATGCTTTTTAAGAGAAAAATATAGGTATGCTAATTATTTATTTAATAATTAAAATTCAATAATTTACATTCAATTAGAAGTAAATTCATCAAGTATTCTAATGCATATATCTTGATTTTAATGTTTGATTAATTATAAAATTTGATTTAGTTTATATGAAACAAAAATATTGATATATTTTAATCTGCAAAAACCAGTTATGAGCAAGGGGCTGCTAAGTTACCTGCGCATGGTAGCTTAAATGACGATCCATCATTTTCAGGAAGAGAAATAATGTAAAATAAACTAATTCAGACTAGTTATTGAGGGGTAAAAGTATCTTTAGAGAAAGAAATAACGACCTTAATATAAAAAACGTCTTATCGGTGGAAAATGTTTTATTCAGTTTAAATTGCAAATTTTTTGGTGGTATTATGTTCGATTAAATTAAAAAAATTTAAACGATATTTCAGTTGTTCTGAACAAAAAGAAAAACCGAGGTTCGAACGGGGTTCCCTGGCGTTGTAAGCCACGACGCTACTAATTCAGATATGCATTACGCTTTCGAAATGACCTACTAAAGGATTTTAAAACATGAATACGAGCATTCCGTTGCTACGAATGGCTAAGAAATACTTAACAATTTGTAACAATACAAGAGTCTTACCGCAGACCATACAAGAGCACCATTTTTAATCTGCGCATGCGCGACCTGTATAAGTATTCTGAGGGCGGAGCTTATTTTACGAAAGGAAGTAGAGGCTTACCCTGACTTCGAGAGTATTTGAGAACAAAAGCATGAGGGGAATTTTAATGTTTTTGTTTTGTTAGGGTTAGATCTCGTGTGATTTAGTACGGAAAAATACCTGAACCTGGTACAACAGCAGATGGGTGTTTTGGTTTCTTTTTATTGAGTGAATCGAGTAACTCGAGAGGTGACACGTCTGTGTTGGCTGCTGACAGGAATTTCGAATTTTTCGAATTGGGAGGTTTTTTTGGCTGCTTTGTGCCTTTAGTCTTTTCAATATTATTATTCCCCTAGTGAAGGTTTCACTAGGGCTTTGCTTTTGTTCATACTACTTGGGTAAGTAGTTTTTTTCTATTATCGGCTGATCAAATTTTTGAGAGAACAGAGGTTTACCCCTCTCAATGAGTGACGATCTTACATCGTCCCCGGCGGGGACGAATCCTGCACCTGAACTTTTACAAGACATCGACCTAATTAACTATTGTAGTGATGAGGGGAACTATAACTTCACTTTCATCATTCGCCCAATCCAACCTTTACTAAATAAAAATCCATATATAATTAAAAAAGAAATATATAAACACTTCTCTGAACCCAAAAATATCATAGTATGCCGACGAACTCGAAACAACAACATTATCATCACAGTAGAAGGTAAAGTCGCAGCCCACGAAGCTTCCAAAATCAAAAATATCCTGAATACTATAGTTGATACCAAATTAACGAAGGACAATTTAATAACGCAATACGTAATAAATGGAATAGAAACAGAAATAACTTTAGAAGATATAATTGAAGATCTAGAAGAACAAGGAATTAAAGTCGCAAATATTATCAGATTCGAAAAAAATGTCAACCAAATAAAAATCCCGTTAAAAACTATAAAATTCGACACCCCTACCCCTTGGAAGAAAATTGGAGATAAAGTGCACATAGGGATGATGATACACCAACTGAAACTATACATAGAAAAACCAAGACAATGCAAAAACTGCTGGCTATTTGGACACGGCATGAAAGGTTGCAGATCCAACCAAAAATGCAAAATCTGCTCAGAAGACCATCCAGAAATAATGTGCCCAAATAAAGAAAAAAAATGTTGCAGAAACTGTAAAAAACCGCACACAGCAGATGATGAAAATTGTGAAAAGAAAAAAGAAGAAATAGAAATATTGAAATATAAAAACGAAAACTTAATAACCTACATAGAAGCAAAAAATACACTCGCAACCTCATACGCCAAGGCGATTACTCAACCAAAAAAAGGAGATCAACACAGAGAAGAAAGAGAAATAATAAAAAATAGCGAAATAAAAGAAATAATACTTGAAACTTTAAAACCAATACTAACTATAATCGAACAAATTCAAAGAAATCAAACGTATATATTAACACTAATGATTGAAAATAATATAATACCAAAAGAAAATATAATTTATGAAACTCAAGAAAATATTACAGATGAAAATGAAATGATAGAGGAAGAAAATAATAAACAAACCACTCAAGATCAAGAAGAGGAATCACAAAAAGATAAACTACTAGAATGGCAAATAAAAAACCTAATACAAAATAGGAAAAATAGTGTAGATAAAAATAATACCACAATAATAAAACGTATGAGCGAAGATTCTAAAATCACTCATAACCAAAAAAAAACTGACAAAAACTACACATCCACCATCTCCAATAGAACAATCTATCACATGTGGCAAAATGGAATACGAATAGGACTTCCCGCTGCCTGATCCTTAAATTTATTTCTTTCCTTTTGTACCGTGTTTGGAATCAACCTCATTCAATGGAACTGCCAAGGCGCCAGAGCGCGTCAATTTGACCTAAATTACAATAAATATTTTAACCAGGCTGACATTTTAATTTTACAAGAAACCTTTTTAAAACCGAATAATCGTTTTACTCTTTTCAAAAAAAACATTTTTCGTTTTGATCGACTCTGTCCTTTCAGAGGAGGAGGATTATTAATAGCCATCAATAGTAACATCAGTGCTCAACTCATCAAAGAGGAAAAAAATCAATTTTTCGAATCTCAAGAAATAAAAATTCACTATAACAACACAGCCATACACATTATCAATATTTATTGTCCTAAAGGAGTTAAAGAAGAAAGAATGCTCAACGATCTCAAATTAGATCCAAATAACCTTTATATTCTAGCCGGAGACTTCACCGCAACACACTGTAATTGGGGTTTCAAGAATAACACCAGCGGAAGAAAATTTAATAAAATGGATAAACAACCATAATCTAATTATACTCAATCACCAAAGTGGAACTCATATCAGCAATGACGGAGTCATGTCTGCTATTGATCTAACTTTGGTATCCAACAACTGTACCTCAATAACCTCTTGGCAGGTGCATCAAGATAATTTTGGAAGTGATCATTTCCCCATAAAATTTTCCTATAAAACTCCGACTAACAATAAACGTAATTCTACTATACAATTCAATTGGAACATCTTCAGCAAATTCTTAAACGATAACCTTAATAATCTAAGTGATCCATGTTCTTTTAACGATACTTTTCAGAAGGCCATAGAGATTTCCCAATCTAAAAAAGAACTTCCGCCACCCAGGGCCCCTTGGTGGAATTCAAAATGTAGTCAACTAAGAGCCAAAAGTAGACAACATCTGAATAAAACTAAAAAAGATATAAGTACAACTGACTGGGATCAATATAAAAAATATAAAAAGAAGTTAAAAGAATTAATTCAGAAACTAAAAAAAAAGTTCTGGTATACAACTTGTAAAAACGTAGCAAAAGATAAAAATATATATAAAATTCTCCAAAGACTGAAAGACCCCGCCAACAAACAAAAAGAATCTTACAACATCATTCAAATCAACAATATGAAGATCTATTCCTCTGAAGAACAAGCCAACCTATTTAATAAACAATATACACCAGATGAAAATCTGGACTTCCTTCCCCTCAGTTTCGTAGATCACAATAACAATTCACTTAATAAGGATTTTACATGGAATGAGTTCTCCAAAGCAATCACCCAAATAAGAAAATCAACCCCAGGAAAAGATAAGGTCACAATTACAATGATCAAAACATCACAAGAAATTATCCAAAAAAACATTCTCAATATACTTAACTCCAGCTTTAACACCGGTAATATCCCTACCTCTTGGACCCACTCTCTTATCCCGATATTAAAACCACACAAAAATCCTATTGACATCAACTCTTATAGACCAATATCTCTAACCTCAACTTTCGCCAAAATTTTAGAACGAATGATCCTAAATAGACTTATAGAAGATATCTACTATAATAGAAAATGCATCAACAAAAATAATCATGGTTTCCTACAAAATAGAAGCTGTACTACACTTCTAACACAAATATTTAACGACATCGTAATAGCAAGAAAAAAGAAAAACTATATAGTCTTCGCCTCCATAGACTTAAAGGGAGCCTATGATTCAGTGTGGAGAGATGGTCTCATGCGTAAATTACTAAAAAAAGGAATCACTGGTAAAATAGCTCTATGGATAAACAATTTTATTAATCAAAGAACTTGCCAGGTGAGATGGAGAAACATTTTATCTGAAACTAAACAAAGCTCCCGAGGTATTCCACAAGGAAGCATACTCAGCCCTTTTCTCTTCCTTATCTTCCTTGACGACTTATTTATACATATTCCTACACAAGTCAAATGCTTAGTATATGCTGACGACATTTTCATTTATAGCGAAAACCAAGCATTAACAGATTCCACAGAAGCTATCCAAACCACAATTAAAATTATCAACAATTGGTGCAATCGCTGGAAACTAACTATCAGTTTAAACAAATGCAATATCATCAACTTCTCAAATAAAAAAACTACTCATAAATGCAATATCAAAATCAACAACACAACAATTCCAGAAGTAAACAAAATCAAAATCTTAGGTCTCAACTTCGATAAAAAATTAACTTGGAACCAACACTTCAAATATCGACAAGCCAAAGCTGCACGAACTCTAAATGCCTTTAAAATACATAGCTTCCAATAGGTGGGGTGCTTGCACTAAACACCTAATACAAATAGGAAATTCCACAATCCGCAACCAATTCGATTTCGGGGCTCCTATTTTTAATGCTGCTGCAGAATCTCATTACAAAAAAATAAACCCAATATACAACTCGATGCTAAGAATCGCAACAAGCCTTCCAAAATATACTCCTATTGAAATCTTACACGCTGAAACTCAAGCTTCTTCTCTGCAACAAAGACACAAACTTCTAAAAACAACTTTCTATTTAAAACATTCAAGCCTAAGAGAATGGTCTCCAATTTACGACCTAATATACAATCCACCTTCCATTACATATGCTCCATGGAAGGGCAGAAACAAACCAATAGCAGCAGATACGAACAACTGTTTAGACAATTTAAACATCACTAAAAGAGATATTATCCCTTGGTGCCCTCCCACTTCAAACTTTAACTATAAAATATATCTTCAAAAATTCCCTTTCCAAAACAAAAATCTACCCAATAATGCAATTCAAATAGCCTTTGAAGACTTTCTACAAGCATTTCCAAATCACATTATAATAGGAACAGATGGATCAAAAACTAACAGCACCAGTTCTTTTGGAATTATCATACCTAAATTATTTGTTGAAAGAAGCTACACAGTAAACAATATCAACTCAATATTTACAATAGAAGCAATGGCAATTTTCAAGGCTATACAAGACGGTAGAAAAATTCCAAAATTTTATTATAATAACTGATAGCTATAGTGTCTTATCAAGCTTAGAAAATATAAATAAACATTCAAATAATATCATTTTACAAATTCACCGAATTCTAAGTAAAAAAAAGCCAGTACAACAACATCATGCTGGTGTGGACCCCAGCACACAAAGGCATAGCCATCAATGAAAAGGCCGATCAGATAGCTCAAAAGGCAGAACTATTTAACGTCGCTGAGGGAGTCTCGGCCATGGACATCATAAAGTATTATAAAACTGAAAATAACCAAATAATATGCAACCAGTGGAAAAAATACTATAAAAACAAAAACTACCCTCATGTCAACCCAACAATTCTGTGGTATGAAAACACTACCTTAAACAGAAAGGACGAAACTCTCATCCAAAACTTTCGAGCAAACACTTTAATGACAAATTCAATCAAAAACAAAATCAAACTCTCAGATACCCCTAACTGCCTAAGATGTCACACCTATGAAGACTTAGAACATATTATATTCCACTGCCCAACTTTTCAAAAAGGTCGAAACAATCTCATTCATACTCTCTCCACTCAAAAAATTCCACATTCTTTGAATGGAATATATTCCAATTTATCTTTGACCATCTACAATGCCATTTGCTTATTTTTAGGCACCAATCCACGTTTTTAATCTCTTGCATTTTGAATTATTGTCTTAGTTCTCTAGAGGCACAAGGCAAAGCACCCAAGCCTCAACTCTGCTTTTCTCCGAAAAGCATCATCATCATCATCATCATCAACAGCAGATGGATTTTAAGGTGAAGGTAAGCAAACTGTGATTGTTAGAAACTTGTTGGCGCAATAAACAGCGATACGATTTGAAATAGTGGCTGCAATAATTTTTCCATTCTATTTTAATGTGGTGCATTGATTGATAAACAGCATCCCAGTTTGTGCAAAGTGATAGCAGAATTGTCATCATGTACTAACGTTATGCTTTTCTGATAATGCTAGAAATTAGGAAATTTTTTCAATGTCAGACTTACTGAGTGAAGTGTTAACTGGCTTAGCTGTAGGCAGTGCAGATTCATTGAATTAAAAGTTCTCATCAAGATTGGTTAATACTGGTGGTGTAGTTTTGCATCATTCATTTTAACTACACAGATGTAGAAGAAGCAGAACCATTTATTGTTTTATTTTTTATAAGAATGAATTTAAGAATCAAAATTAAAAATTTATAAAGGTGGGTATGTTATTTTTGTAGCTAGATGAAGCTTTTTTACAATACAAATGAGAAACTTACAAAAATTCAAATTAGATAATTGTTCCAGTAACAGCAATACATGACTATTAGCAGTTCTGCCTTCTTGTTTTAGTCTATCCTCTTATATAATAAGTTATAAAATTCGACAAATATATTTATATTTCAAAGAATCTAACATGTACACAAAGCATGTATACACAATATAGTGCATCAAGTATGAATTTAGTAATTATAATATATGGGGCAATGTGTGTCACTAGTGTAGATCAGTCAACCTTGCGTCAGTCGATTCATGAAAAGGTGTGAAGAGTGTTCAAAAGCTTGAGAAGAAAAGGCTGTATATGTAAAGCATGAATGGTTTTCCTTTGCCAACATGTTATCACTGCTATCGCTTTTGACACGGAACAGTAAACTTAAAACCAGCTAAAGACATCAATAGAAGACATGGTTTACATTACTGCCACAGTATCCTAATTTAGTATGACTTGTTCAAGACCATGTGACTCAACTGCCAACTCGTGGGGACCAGACATACTCTGGCTAGGGAAAGTTGTTATTTGAGTTGATTTTGTGTGAATGAGTGGGGGATGCTTAAGGGCTGGTTCTAGATTACAATGCCACACCCACAAATGATGGCGCTGATTTTGAATTTTGTGTCGGAAGTGTGATTGCAACGAGTATGAACTGGTGAAACTATCAATGGCAATTGCCACATAATTTTGTGTATGTCTGCACTTTCCCCTGGTAAGCTTATGTGCCTGTTCTCATGAACCATTCAATATTTTATTTGTATTAATCATGGAAGTTTAGCATCAGGGCAGAAACAAAATGAAAACTTACTTTTTTATAGCATTTATTAAATTTAGTGGTAGTCATAAATTTGTTACTTAAAATACTAAGTAGCCAACAGAAAATTATAAAAAATTAAATTATGTGCATGTAGTTGATCACAGCTGTATTGTTTAGATTAGATATTGATTGTTTGGGTTTGTTAGATGTGTTTTGGGGCACTTAGTTACTTAAAATGTTTACAAAATTCGTCACTTTTCCTTGGGTCAATGTTGCAGAAAGTTGCTTAAGTAGAGATTCTTACATTTTATGGCTTCATTATATTAATACTACATATCTAAACTATTTCAGAGATCTAGTTAAATTACAGATGACTGACAAGAGTATACTGCATTTGTGTTGGAAAAAGAGTAAAGCAACTGTTTCAGGAAGTGGTTCCAATAGTCAGTAATGTGATGTAGATTACATCTCTTCTCTTCCATTATAATTAGCAGGTATAAAGCACATCTTCAATAGAATATCTGATGTAATTGAATCATTCATATCATAGGAGGATAATCAATGAGCTTGAAGAAACATTACTAATCTGATTTTTCAGTCATTCCATGTGAAATAAAGAACACATTTTTGACATATTTTGTATCTTTAGTTTATTGTTACCACATTAAGATTTCTAAATACACTGCTGGCCACCCAAATTGCAACACCAAGAAAGACAAGAGATATCACAACAAAATTTATTTTGTAGATAACATGTTGACCAAGTATCAAATGATTAAATTTATAGACTTCTGTGAAGTGTGGTTCCTGCCAAAATCAGTAGCCAGAGTAGCCGCCATTGTTGGAGATCACCGCTGCCACACGCCTCGGCATTGATTCAAAGAGACTTTGGATGTGTTCTTGGGGTACAGCAGACCAAGCAGCTTCCACACGTTGCCAAAGTTGATCTGGTGTGGCAGCTGGGGATGTATTCTGGGTCAATCGTTGAGCAACCATGGACCACATGTTTTCTATCGGCGAAAGATCCGGAGAGCGAGCTGGCCAGGGAAGCAATTCAATCTGGCGATTGACGAAGAACCCTTGGACAATGCGTGCCACGTGTGGTCGCGCATTATCCTGTTGAAATATGGCTGTGGGCAAGCCCTGAAGGTAAGGAAGGACAACTGGCTCCAACACCTCGGAGATGTAGCGCTGGCTGTTTAAAATACCGGCAATGCGTACTAGAGGAGTGCGAGAGTGATATCCAATACCGCCCCATACCATAATACCCAGTGCAGGACCAGTGTGGCGGTGCATAACGCAGCTGTTCAGCATCCTCTCTCCACGGTGTCTCCAGACTCGAATCCGACCATCGTGGTGTTGCAGACAGAAGCGTGACTCGTCAGTAAAGACAATTTCATTCCATTCTGCCGTCCACATCCTTCTTTCATCGCACCATTGGCGGCGGAAACGTCTGTGGTTCTGCGTCAAGGGTAGACGAAGCAATGGACGTCTTGCGGACAGACCACTCTGCTGTAAACGGCGTCGAATGGTACGCGCAGACACTGGATGATGCGGTACAGACTGAATGTGCTGTGCTATGGTTCGTGATGTGGCTGAGCGATCCGTCACTGCCATACGCACAATATGCCTGTCATCACGTGAAGTGGTGCACTGAGGTGGATGCGATCGAACACGTCGGTCCGTCGTACCCTCCTGCATCCAACGATCACATATCCGCATTACAGTTGTTTGGTTTCGTCCAACACGACTACCGATTTCCCTGAAAGATAATCCACAATCTCGGTAGGCCACTATCCTTCCTCTGTCGAACTCGGATACTTGATCAAAAGATGATCGCTGTTTTCTACGAGGCATAATTGATCGTTTTTTTGAAAAAACCACAAGAAAAACACAATTGCCGTACTTGAAATCGTCGAAATCTCCAAGCCTTAAATAGCGCTTTGAAGTGGCGCCACAGGCGCGCGTGATGTGCGTCTGCGCTGAAATTCTAATCATTTGCATATCTCACCTCCGCTAATGCATGTTGTAAATTTCATATTATTTGCATGCTTCCTTCAGGGTGTTGCATTTACGGTGGCCAGCAGTGTATAATCATTTTTTACTTTATACCAATTAAGTGTTTATTTTTATTTTATCATCCTATAGTAGGGTACTATGATCTAATGTCTACTGTGTTGATCTAAATGCGTTAATTTTCAGATACCCTTTTCATCTCAACTAAAATGGATGCAACAGTGTTGTGTGACACTAATTCTGGAATGGTAGCTTTAGAATAGAAATTATATAAAGGCCTGTATAAAAAATTTATATTTGTAATATAAATGACCTTTTTGAGTTCTATTGAAAATAAAAGTTTTCTTTGCCACTTAGTTGTGTTTTACAGAATATCTTGTATTCACCATGATTTTCTATAACTAAGAAACTCATTACATTATCTGCTATATTTCAATTTTGCCAATATAATTTTTAAATATTAAGTTTTTTTAAGCTTTTTTTTCTACAAACATCAAACATGTTTTAATTGTAAATTTTTCTTTAACCATGAAAATAAAAATAGCCCGTTGTGTTGCTCTAGTGTGACTTTAATTAAAATACCTACCTTTAATCATGAAATATAAAGGAAATATTCACTGTAACTGTAACATTTTTAGTTTGTTTACTTAAAACATGTAACCTATTATTAATCTTATCTGCTTTTTCCTGCATGAAACATACTGTAACATTTTTAGCTTGTTCGTTATTTATAACTAAAGAAACAAGTATATCGCATACTGTTTTGTAAGTAATATTTTAAAGGAGTTTTCTTTTACCTTTTCTTAATTTTCTTGTTTACAAAAAAGCCTAAGCTTTGCACAATGTTAAAAAATGTATTTTTTATTTGTTTACTAAAATTGAAATGGGTAGTTTAAATAGCATTATTTATTAATTGTAACTTGTAGAAGTTATACTTCATGATAAAATTTTTGCTACAAGCAATTTGCAACATGTTTATACATATAAAATGCTCATCCACAATTTAAAGTCAAATGTTTATCTTCTAATGCATTTCTTACCAAGTAGGGTTAAAGTGTGGAATTTAATCTCTGTATTTACTATCCACTCTGAACAGGACTGGGCTTATGATTTTGCAACTTCAACTTGGATTCAACTATTTGGATTGTTTTACTAAGATTAAAATCTGCTCATTGAAGTTCAGACAATTAAATTAATGCATATTACACTTGTACTTTACTAGTATAAATTTGTATTCCAATATTTAATATATTGAGATAAATATTAAAATTTTAACTTTTCAGAATTTTCGCAATACAGGGCTCTTACAGTGACAACATTATAGCAGGAGCGCATTTTCATAAACCTTTTCTGTGAGACTCTGAAAACTCAACTAAAATAGATATAGGACTTTATTTCTAGTCCTCCGCTACTAGTAGAAACTGAATTTAAGTATATTATACTTTATCGTGGAGTACATTAGAAAGTTCACATTAATGCCTTTATTTTCCTTGTTTTTTTATTTTAAATCAGTCATTAATACTTGTAAGTGCTGTATTCATATTAACCGTCCTGGTGGTCATCTCGACGAGGTTTCTCGTTTCATTAGCAAAACTGACCTAATCTTGTCAGAAAATGGGCAATATCTTGAGATATGTTTCGTTGTAACCACTTGGAAGGTTATCTTATTAAATTTGAAATTATAGGAAACTTAATTTCAAAATACCATTTTGAGATTAATTTAGAGTAAATCTTTTTATTCCAATCAATTGGATAGAAACACCCAAACTTGTAAAATCTTAACTGGATTCGCTTACGTATAGGAACCCTGTGTAAAGAATCATAAATTTGTAATTTTGTTTAACCCTCTGACACCCGTACACATCTCATGTCATTCCAAACCCAAAACGGCCAAGTTTCATTAGTACGATCGGTAACAAATTCTTTTCCCTTCCTTACAACTTATTTTACACCTCATCTGGGACCCCACTTTTTTCGATGGGGGTGTGTCCTTTTCAACTTATAAGTCGAATTTGGAATTAGACATGTTTGCTGATGTCAGGCATCTAATACATAGCATTTTTTAAACTTGTAAGGAAAACAGGAATCAAAGGAAATTGGTTAGAAAAACAATTTTATCCATACTCTTAAGAACTCTTTCGATGAAATATAGCCCTAAATTAAAACAATGAGAGATTATAATAGAACTTGGAAAATATTTTTTTCTCTTAGATCAAACACATTATTCTAAGAATAAGTCGATATTTTTCAATAAAAATGTTTTCAAAAACTAATTTGTTTATTTCCCTCCACTATCTTATTTCAAAGCTTTCGCTACAGGAATACAATGGGTTCTGCTTTTTCTGTTGTGCTATCAGCAATTATTTACTTTATTTTTAAAAGCAGTGTAAGAAATTCATAATTTTTTGAAGTAAAAATATATTTTTTGCTTTGAAATTGATTAAACATCCATTTCAAAGAAATCAACTGAAAGAAAATCAGAAAAACAATGCAATGATAGAAATGGTCATTTTCAATAATTCTTTATAAATAGAATCTCAACAGCATGAAATTTTTGGTAATGGTTTTATTTTCCAATTGTTGATTTGAAACATTTAGGTACATCGAACTTTCACTAGAATCATGGCCCAATAGATTCCTGAAATAGAGGCTTTGGTGGTTTGTATACTTTTCAATCTTTTCCAAAAAACACTAAGGCACACTTTTAAATGCGGTATAAAGCCGACATGTGATAAAAACTTGCTTATTAGAAGTATAAGTTCCACATTCTTACTGTCACTAAATAAATTAGCATTGCAGGTTCCCATTCTCTTGCATATATTCAAGTCAACCATCTCTATAGTCCATATATTTAAATGAAAGTTAAATTTGTTACGACTCCAACTTATGACAAATTTTAATTTTGTAAATGCCAAGAATGGGAACAGGTATATTCCATAACCGAATATAACAACTATTAAAACATCAAATTGGTGTAAGTTTCAGGGTACAATTTTGACATGTCCTAAAATGAACGACTCCATTTCCACATCACCCATGGGGTAGGAATCATGATGCGTTTTTTATAGAGGTATCGCCAAGAGCCCTAATCCTCTTTAGCAGCAGTTCCCACCTCTAAATTTAATAACCAGTTTATTACCAAAGGATAACTAGATATTGGATGTATGAAAAATTAAATTTAAAATAATTTCAAACCAGTGAAAAGCACCAGCAGGTCAGTATGATGTTGTTAAAAGTCATTTAATAGACTAGTTTTTATATTGAATTTTCTTCAATTTAAGCAGCTTCCACACTAGTAGGTGCTGCATCAAATTAACATGCAATTAAAAAGATAAATTTAATTACATAATTTTACTAAACCTCCACTCAAAAATTACGAGCACTTTGCAGTTGCACTAAATGAAGTTACTGCGAAACCAGTGGGCGGTAAGAAAATTTTACTACCAACAAAGATACAAAAGTGGGCAGTAAGTATAAAAAGGTTTGACTACCCCTGCATTAGAGGAACACAACGGGCCAGGATCAATCCCGAAGGGAAAAGCCAAGAAAGAGAAAAGATTAAACACCAGTTAATTAAATTGTATTGATTTTGAAAGTCACCTATAGTATGAATACAAACATTTGAACAATATTAATATAAATGCAGACAAACACAACTTTTGTGGTTTGATACATGTTTTACAAAATTGGAATTAAAATTAAACTAAAATATTACCAATTTGATTAACTGAAGCCAGAAATTCTCCCTTGATTGACACCTTGTTATAATACTAACTCGTAATTAAAAATAAAGCCACAAGAGCATAACAAAGAAAAACACCCATGACAAGCACAGAACACAAAACCCTTTCAGTTAAGATATGTACAATGAATCATAGAGGACTAGATCTTCAAGTATTGCAATTCTAAATAGTTCCGTTTAAATATATAATCTCGAGATTGACGGAATCTTATAACACTAAAAAACTAAGCTCGTAAAGCATGAGGCCATGAAACAAACACAAAATACACCGGATAATATATATGTACAATGATGAATCACTATATAGGGCTAGATCCTCAGGTATTGCAATTCTAAATATATTTCCATTTAAATATATAATCTTGATTCCAAGCATTTTGGACACTGAATATCACCTTTTGCTTCAGCTCTGATGTACAAACCTATGTACATCATGCTCCTGTCGTCTCAAATGGAAATTCTTGTCATAAGTTTTGTCGCAACATAAACACTTGTTTACCAATTTTAATCTCCTTTTGAACCTGATCTAGAGAGATGATAGATTAATACACACGATGACATTCAGAACAGGAAAACATTTTGTAAACAATTTCAATGAATTAAATGCAAGAAACACTGAATTCAAAATTTACAGAATTATACTAGATATCAGGTAATTAAATTTTAGAAACGCTAATTTTTAACAAATGAAAATAAACAAGAAATGAAAGAAACACAACAGTTCATAATCACTAAGAAACTTTGGAAAGAAAGACATACTATCACTTAAGAGTAATAGAAGTAATCCAGAAATGAAAGAAACGTAATACTTAAGTGATTTTCCAAACCGACTGCAAAATTTCTCTTGTGGAAAGCTCTCGCTGACCAAAAGGCCGCGTTTATAAGTCCTCAGAAAAAATCCGCTGTCCAGATTTCAAAATTTGCCAGGCTAGCTAACCCTAACAAGAAAATATTACTCGACTCCCCCACCTCAGAACTAACCCTTGTAAACACTAACACTGGAAATTTCCCGCTTTTGCTTTTATACTCTCGAAATCAGGATAATCCCTACTCCTCGTCAGATAAGCCACGCCTTCCGTATACTTAAAAAAGTTCGCGCATGCGCAGTTTAGAAATGGTGCTCTTGTATGGTCTGCGGTAAGACTCTTGTCTTAAAACAATTAACCAATCAGATTCAGTCACAGCTTAGAAACACTGATATTCTTAGTAACAGTCACAGTTTGAACTGTTACCGTGAAATCACTCTTTGTAACCTTGCAATCTTAATTACAACGATATATTATATTAAATTAGCTTCCATTCCAGAAAGCTAACCGAAACCTAAAGCCCTATTTGTTGGAGAATGTTCTAATGTAAATAAAGAATAATCATACAAAAATAAGAATTATTATTCTACTGGTGAGTAAAATTCAACACTAATAACAAAACATTCAATAAGATTTAAATATTTATTTCTGACAAAATTCAAATGAATAGGCGAATACAGAAACCACGAAACAAAACATTTTTGGAAACGGACTATTTCATACATTGCACCTGCCTGCAACAACCCTTAGCAACACATTATAGTACGAATTTTCAACAATAGATGGCGGCGCATGTCCCAGAAGGCCAAAATGATTTAGTTTCGGTGAATGTTGAATAAAAAAAGATAATTGTTTTTTTTTTCAAATGAGTGAAATCACTGACGGAAACATTCGATAAGATTTAAGTGTTCGCGTTTGACAATTGGAGAGGTGAGTGAAAGACAACACGAATTTTGGAAACCGATTTGATTGCAAAATTGGTTTCTAGAGTGTCGCGAGATAACTTGTGAAGATATCAAACCAGCAAGTGTTTTCAGCTGACTTGGGAAATACAAGGCAATGAAAAAAATGGAACCTAATTTTAAAGCATTTGATAGCAAAAAGTTTACAAAGCAACTTTCATGTCCATTTAGTAGGCTATATACATTGCACACGGTTGTTACGAATTTCTAAAATTAGCGTAAGTATATTACATCAAATCTAATTTTTACAAGGAAACCACTCAGATCGAGTATCAACCATCCTTTCGTCGTAATGCCGAAAGGTGCGATCATCACTAGCCGTGAAACTTTCGATTAGCGGTGAGTGAACTCGCTAATCATACTATAGAAATGATCCTATGAAGTATGATCTTGTCTTTACTAGGAACCCGAAATCTTATACATATTATAAAAAAAGAAAACAATTGGTAGTTAAAAATAAGGTAATTACACAAACGGGCTATTGGCGACGGTCCGGGATCAATCTCAAAGACAATGGAGGCAGAGATTATCTTAAGTACTCCAAAATTGATAAACTGAATGAAAGTATATTATTTATTTCTAAAACAAACAGGAAATATTCTAACGAGTAACATTTATATTTGTTTTGAAAACACAGTCTGAAAAGGAATTCGAGAATCAATTTTATAATCGGAACAATTATAAACTTTAAAAATCAAACATTCGGTCATACCTTTTGTACTTGCATTACGATATTTCAGAATGCATTCATTACCGCTATAAACATCATTGTGTTGATCCTTCCCATGAAGCTGCTTCCCCTTGAGAAGAACTTCAAAGAATGCACAAACTCATAAAACGATGAAGAAATGCACAGTAAAAAATTACGCATTCAAGAAAGGAATGTCAAAACGCAACTTCGGATTCATAATATAAAAGGGACAAATGAGAGAGTAAAGTGCTCATTAGGGCTTCTTAAATAATTATGTTACTCTGGTAAGCATATTTTATTCATATGTAAAATGACGAATTTTTAAAATTATTATTTCAATCACATTACCTTCGCATACTTTTAAAACTCTTTCTTCCTTCATCTTTAAATTCTAAAATAACACTATGTAGGTATAATTGAAGAGAGTGAAATTACAGAATAAAAAAAATTTCTCAGTGTAAAAATTCAGCATGCAGCCATCTTCTTATTCTATTCACTAGCAATATCATATAATCATCTTTTGGCCCCCTGATTTAGACTCATTCAATTTGTAGCCTTTCAGAAGTACCAACTCACGTAATTCATTTTTTAGAATTAAAAACAATTTACAAGTGGTTAAAAAGAATATTTTTGTTTTAACGAAACCAAAAAAATAAAAAAAAATCCTTACCTCATGTGTTCTTTCCATAAAAATATAACTTAATAAACAATTAGAGAAAGTTGAGCAACAAAAACGCTTCGGTTTCAACTAAGCGATATCAGCTCAATCACTGCTACCGAATCACAGATACTCAACCACTGTTCATTTGATATTCCAGTAACAGGTAAGAACTGATTCCAAAGTATCGGTGATTGAGTAGCAGTTCTGCGATTCGCTTAACATTCCCATTGGAGAGGAACCACTTAATGAGCCTAAACTAATTTTTGGATCCCACTCAGTGGGATGAAGCTAACAATAAAAGATCCACTTCACTGCAAAAAATCTCCCACCTCCAAAGATTAAGTGCGTAACAAATGTTATTAACTTCGAAATTGACGTTAACGAAAAATCTGTTTCATAGAACTAATTGATTTCAACTTTTGTTTAAACAAAATTAGAAAGAAATCATGAAATTTTCATCTTTTGTTATTTTAAAAGCTAATTTTTAATATTTGTCAATAACTAATTTAGTGACACTGATTTGAAATGCAATCGAGAATAGCCTACCCGCACTCTTCTCACCAACGTCAAATTGAAAATAGGGAACATTGTTACAACACCCTTCTGGATATGCGAGCTATAGGATATCTACTTTTGAAATTTTTATCCCACGGAGTGGGATCCAAAAATTAGTTGAGGCTCATTAAGTTGTTCCTCTCCACGGTAATCTTTAGTAAAAGGCGAAAGATTAGCACGATTATGAAGAGAAACCAGAGCATACCTTAACAATGAAGCAAAAAATTCCATATTCTTTTTTACTTTTTATAAATAGTGGTAGGTATAAATTCAGCCATATTATCATGTACTGGTCAATTACAGATTTTTCAATATTATGCATTTCGATGCAAATTAATGAAAGGTTCCATGTGATATGGGATTTCCAATTGGTGATAAATTAACATACAACTGCATGTTTTGAATGGGTTTTCTTATAGAGCTAAACATAGAGAGCGCTAGGGGTGTACGTACTGCATTTAATTCGAAAAAGATGTGACAGGAATGTTATTTTAGAATGTCATCTAAGAATCAATAATAAATTAATCGATAGAGGTACAACTGAATAAGACTAAACTAATTTTTAGATCCCGGGAAACAGAAATCGAAATCTTGTACATCTCTTACAGTTGTACCATGAAAAGGGGCTGCAATCGTATGAAATTCATGCATGGGTTATTTTTCTTTGAAAATTAGAAAGTAGTACAACGTTGACAAATTGCACGCTTTTTTCATATTTTTCCTGTACAATAATGCCTGCGTCTAGTGGCAACTTTTTATTAGTTTCGAAAATTATTCTAAATACTAACCTTCTTCAGGCTATCATTGTAAAAATTAAATTTTAATGTCAATAAAATATTGAGAACGAATTCCTGATAAAGACAAGTCCTGTTTCTGATAATCAGCCTCATAAAACAAATAACCTGAAGTGTAACCAAATAACTCGTTACAGCGCTCTCTTCTGGCCATTTCTGTAACAAGTAGGATTTTTCAGCAAACCAAATGCCCATTTAACTTAGGGTATCAATTAAAAAATTATACATATATAAGTAGTCATATCATCTGAGAAAAATATTTTATTTTGATTATAAAATTGTTTATATATTCAAAACAAACTTTTAACTCTCGTTATCATGTAGCCACCACTAAAAAATATTGTACAATGTTATGTCCTATATATATTAGAGCTTGTACCTAATAGTTTTGTACTTGCTTCGGCAGTACATATACTAAAATTGGAACGATACAGAGAAGATTAGCATGGCCCCTGCGCAAGGATGACACGCAAAATCGTGAAGCGTTCCACATTTTTTCCATAAAATCGTATGGATGAAATTTTTGAATACAGGTTATACTATTTTACCGGAAACTTACTTTCCGGTAAAATAGTATAAAAAACCTAATTTCTTACGCTACATTAAAGGCAATCCATTTGTAGTCGGCCATGTGGCGATGTTTGTTATGACCACTAATTAGCGAATCACGTGATTGAAACGTCAGAGCGATCTGGCCTTGTTATCTCGGTGGTAACTTTTATATTCGGTGAATATTGAATAAAAATAAGATAATTGTTTTTTTCAATGAGTGAAATCACTGACGGAAGCATTCGATAATGTTCTAGTGTTCGACAATTGGATAGGTGAGTGGAAACACGAATTTTGGAAACTGACATGATTGCAAAATTGATTTGTATTGGGTCGCGAGAGAACGTGTGAAGATATCACATCAGTAAGGTGTGTTAAGTTGACTTAGTAAATATATGGCGATGAAAAAAATGATTAAGTAAAAAGTGGTACATAATTTAAAACCATTTGATAGCAAAAAGCTTGCAAAGCAACGTTTATGTCCATTTCTAACCGCTCAATTTAGTTGCTAAATGACCAATTAGCATATATTTGCTCATTAGAAATTATCCAAATTTCAGAGAAAGAAATAGGTTTGCCCCAAGATTCATAAATGAGCTATGAGGGGGAAAGTAACCTTGACTTACCATCTAAATAGTCAATCGCTGGTACCAAGACCACATTCCAACACAACTGAATCATAATGTACAGATCACGTCAGCTGTTTATGAATTTGTGGAATCCAGAGTGATGTGATGATATTGAGTGATGATGAAGCCACACATGTCCCCGAAGGGTCCTTAATCTTAGGTATTGAAAATTAGTGCACGAAAAAATTGGATTGGTTGGTTTAAATTTAATGGCATAGGGTCCAGTTTGGAAAAGTTGAGCCAAAGGCAAGACGAAATGAAAATCATTAAGTATACGTGAAAACATTGAAAATATCAAGCAAAACCAACAATAAAAAGTATATTAAAAATAATATAAAAGCAGAACACTTGGAAGAAAGAATTTAATCAAAAATATTGCCAAGCATAAGATTAAAATTCGCAGTCATTAATATAAAATCATAGATGATATGAATTGATGATTTAAAACATGTTAAATAGCAATAAGGTGTATAGTATAAAAGGGGTATGATTAATAAATAAATATCAAATGAGGTTTAAAAAGCCAACATCATTTAAAAATGAAAGAGATTTGATTTTCCCCAATCAAATATTGTTATAATTAAAATATTTATGACGGCGATGATTAAAAGTTGGACAGTCAATTAAAATATGATAAACCGTAAACGAAACTGCACGTGTCACATAGGTTCATTTGCACCTAAAAAGAGATGTCTGAGCGTGAAACGGTTTGTCTGATATTTAGCCGAGTTAAAACCATGTCGGAATGTCGGGTACGTAAGCATGGCCATAATGAAAGTAATGGATGAATGCCATGGAGCTTGTTAAGATGTGTACTCCAGTCGTTCCACCTAATATCTCGGACAGCTTGTCGGAGATCAGTGTTCGGAACGTGAGAACTCGTCTCGACGTGGCCAGGTATCCAACAAAAGGAGTCACCAAAGCCACGACATGCGATGGACGTTTATTACAGCAAGAGCTAGAAGATGTTGCGGGGAGTCTGATGTTAAGCACTCCAGGACGCTTTTCGAGTCGGTGTAGATTATAAATTGACCGTTTCCGAGGTGAGAAATGTGTTTCAATGCTCCATACATAGAAAATAATTCGGCCGTAAAAAAGAAAAAACACAGGACAGGGAGTAGCTAACAGTGGCCAATTAACACACTAAGGCAGAGCCGACATGTGGCGTGGTTTGGGTTTTAAGGCGCAAGGTGCATTAGCGGACAAGCTGCGCCAAACGCAAGATTAAATATACCCAATAAAAACAGGTAAAACAGACCGCCAAAGTATTAATATAGTGGTCTAAAAGTTAAGTTTCCAAATATTATAAAAGTGCTAAGTTGAAAAATATAAATACAGGATGATTCTTTCTTTTCAATACAAAGAATGTAGATGAACGTAAAAAATATGAGAAATTATGCATCTTTTAAAATATGACTGCTATATACATTTGAAAAATGAAGTTGACCAACCCTCTATACAATTTATAAGTTCAGAACATCGTAAAAAAGGAGAGTGCAGAGTTGGGAGGATTACCCAGCAAGGCAGACAAACTAGGCGAGGAAGTTTTAAAAAAATCGAATGTAAAATGCCATAAGCCAGGACATAAAGTTAAGAAATGTGAGATTGTAAGATCTCCGTTGCAGTGGTGGCACTAAGGAGAATTTTCTCCATCCAGCAAGTATCGATGTGTATACTTCGAATGCCCGATACGGAACCTAGTTAGAAATTACGTCTAGACGACGAGGACACAAAGAGATAACAGGTGGAATGCTGTTTTGTATGGCACACAGACTCAAGAAGTTTACACCATTCGTTGCGGCAGTGTCAACAAGTTCATTGTCGGTAATCCCAACGTGACCTGGTATCCAGCTGAAAGAGATGCCATAACCACGCAGAGCAAGCTGACGATGGAATTTCAGCACGGCAATAGCTAAAGGTTGTTGTGGGCGATCTGCTGACAAGCAGTCCAATATACTTTTTGAGGCCGTGTAAACGATAAAACTCCTTATTTCCTGGTAAGAAATACATTTCAACGCTTCATTCAAACTACAATATAAATGACACCGGGCAAACATAACTTGGAGTGATCGATCTACAAAGGCGCAATCAACATGTTCTGTTGATTTCGATCCATCTGTAAAAATTGCAGTGTTAATCTCTGTAAAGACAATGGCGAAAAGTTGACGGTAAATGAGCGGACTGGTGTTCGACTTTTCAAAACCTGAGAATAGGTTCTAGTGGGAAACACTAGTAGGCTTCCAAGGGGCAAAAGAAAATAAGGGACTCTCAGTTGATATTATTAAGGGGTGTAGTACTCAGAGCATTTCGCATTCGTAACCTGAAAGGTGGAATGCAAGAAGGGCGATTCCTGAAAAGGCGATCAAAAGATGTACCGATGAGCGAACCTCGAAGTGGATGACATAGAACGCGAAACTATAGCCGAAGCGACAACCGAAGACGAAGTCAATGGTGGTTCGACACATAAAGGCTTTTCACTGGTGAAGTTCGAAAGGCTCCGGAACAGATCCTAAGTGCGGTGCATTGTATCGAGCTTTCGAAGAACAGATGGACGGGCAGAGTCGTAGGCTGTACACCCATAGTCCAAACGGGAACAAATTATAGTACGATAGATGTTGAGTATGGAGGACCGTTCCGTCCCCCGAAGATGTATTAGAGAATACCTTTAAAAGATTGAGCTTCTCGCAAGACATCCGCAGCTGCTCGACGTGAGGGAGGAAGGTAAGTTTCTGGTCGAAAACGATACCGAGAAACCTTACTCGGTACACCACTGCAATCCTGTTACCATCCAGAAAGATCTCTGGGTCAGCATGCAGGTTCTGACATTGGCAGAAATGAACGCAGGATGGCTTTTAAGAGGAAAAGCTGAAGCCGTTGTCGACACTCCACAGCGTGTCGGCACACAAAACGTGCGGTTTATGATTAAGTATGAAACAGACGTGAAGATCTCGCCAAGAAATTTAAGTTTTAAAATTACATTTTTTTCTTAATAAGGTTTTTACGATGATCTAGGTCAACCAGATTGTGATGTTCTTTCGTTGTTGCCATGGCATGGTGTCAAAACTTTGCGCCCTTTGGAAAATTTTCTCATGAAAGAAAAATACAAAAAATATTTTTTCCGTCTGCAATTAGTTAAATGAAGGGAATTAAATTTTAATTGACTTTCAGTGAATTTTCCAGTCACCCAAAATTTTTAAAATAGGATCTTCAACTTTACTCAGATACCCCTAGTCACCAAGGTTGAAAATTAGTAGGAAAGAGTCGCCTTTTGGTCGTCTGTGGCAGTCCAGTATAGCAGTGGTTCTTAACCTTTTTAAGCCGCGACCCAAATTTGAGAAATATGTTCATGTCGCGACCCAAAAAAAAGTCAAAATTTTTTCATTGCTTTATTTTAGATCGTATTTTTAAAAAATCTTCAATCCTACGATGATGATTTTTTTTAACTTACAAATTTTTTATTTATTTTTTTAATAATAAAGATAAACAAAAGTACTTTTCGATCCAAGGAAAATTTAATTAATAATCAAGTGTTTTTAATAATTTTTATTGACCAAATTAAAATATATTTATAACTTTTTGAAAATAATTGACATTTTAACTTATTCCTAAAAAAAAAAGAAATATCAATACATATGTTAAGTCTTTTAAATTTTAAATGCAAGTCATACAGTTTTAATGAGAACCTTGTGCTTGAATACATTTTGAAAGATCTTCAAACCTCGGTTGAATGCTTGTCAAGGAGCACCTTATATCTATTTCAGGATTTAACTTGTTCCAGTAATTGTTTTTGATTACACACAGAGCCGAAAAACCAGCCTCACACATATATGTTGTTGAAAAGGGCAATAATACTTTTAGGGCTTCTTTAACAATTATTGGCTTTTCGGTTTTTAATTTTAACCAGAAAGCACATAAAGATTCAGTGTTTTTGTAGAAATTGTATCGAAGTGCTTGGTCACTTTGTATTTCTATTAATTGTTCTTGAAATTGATTAATATTAACAAATTCCTCATGCAAATCACTTACATCAAAATTAAATGGCATTCGAACCCAATTATATTTGAAAACATCGTCTGCAGGGAAATATCGATCAAAGTCTGCTATTAGTTTTTCTAAATGATTAATAATAATTTTCTGTATTTCAAAATCTGTGATATCAATATTATTGTCCTCAACAAGTAAATTAAGAGTCGGGAATGAAGCAAGTTTCTTTACTTCAACCTTATTTCTCCATAATTTGAGTTTATTTTTAAAACATGTAATTTTTTCAGTTAATTCAATAATAGTATGATTACGTCCTTGCATAGACATATTTAGATTATTTATTTCAAATAAAATATCTGACAAATAAGCAACTTGAGTAATCCACTTCAACTCGGAGAATTTAGATGCTAATGGGTGTTTCTTTTCTCTCAAAAATAATTCGACTTCTGTCCGTAATGATAATACTCTTTGAACAACTTTGCCCCGGGACAGCCATCTAACTTCAGAATAATATAATAAATGTTCGTATTCTGCACCAAATTCGAAACACAGTTCGCAGAAAATTCTACAGTTAAGAACTCTTGATTTGATAAAATTGACTACCGCAACAATTTCATCCAAAATACATAATTCGGGTGATAATTTTTTTGAAGCAAGATTTTGTCTATGTAACAAACAATGAATCGATATAATTTGTGGATTCATTTGTTTTGCTCTTGTCGAAAATCCCTTTTGAGATGCTGTCATGGCAGCTGCACCGTCGGTGCAAATACTGAAACACTGATTCCAATTTAATCCTTCTTTAAAAAACGAATCGACCATAAGAAAAATATCTTCACCTCTAGTTGTTGTTGACATTGGTTTGCAAAATAAAATGTCCTCCTGTATATCTGTTAAACCTGGATACCGCACGTAAACCATGAGTTGAGCATCTTTACTTACATCTGTCGTTTCATCCAGTTGAATACTAAATAAACCAGCAATTTTTATAGCAGAAATAAGTTGATTCTTAATATCAAATGACATATCATTAATTCGTAAACGAATTGTATCATTTGATAATGGTATCTTTTGTAATTTCTTTGAACTTTCATCTCCGCACATGATACGTGCCATGTCAATGGCAGCAGGTTTTATAAGTTTTTCAGCAATATTATGGGGTTTCTTTTGTCTTGCAATATGCCAAGCCACATGAAAAGAAGCAAGTGTAGCTTGTTTGGCAGAATTTATAAAACCACTACTACTTGGTGCATCCAAACGCTGTCTTTTTAAATGGGCTTCTTTTCTTTCGAAAAAGTACGATCTTTTCCCTCAAAGGAAAAATTTTTATGTTTTGCATCAAAATGTCTTTTAAGTGTGTTCGGTTTCATCGATTCATTACTTAATATTTCACTGCACAACACGCATTGCGGCTTGTTCACTCCTCGATCATAAATGCAAGTAAAACCTAATTCTAAAAATGCTTCCTTGTATTCACGTTTTGCCATTATTAGGGTGATTACAATTTTACAATACACACTGCAGCTTGATCACTCCACTATTAATAATAAGACAAAATTTGTTTCTAAAATGCTTGTATTCACGTTTCACTGTTATTACACGTTTCAGTTATTCACAACACAATACGCAGAAACGAGTTTTTGACAGAGCTTACTGAGTCTGCGCGCACGCAAAGCAATGGCGTGCGTATTACCAACACCTCCTAGAAGAGAAAGCCTCAGGACAGGAATTGGACGTCACTTCCGGAAGGCCATTCGCGAAGAGCGGTAAAACCGAAACATTGTATTAGGGAATAACTCTTCTAGGAGGTGTTGGTATTACTTATTATTTGGTGTATTACTAACTGTTTTGGTTCGACTCAGCGCGACCCAAGAAATATGCTTCGCGACCCAATTTTGGGTCGCGACCCATAGGTTAAGAACCGCTGCAGTATAGAGTACTTCTCTTTTCGTAAGTTTAAAAATTTGCTTTTCAGAGAAAAATTGCAAATGTTGCAGAAATTACTTGGAACTTGCATTTGTAGAAATTGGCCACTCAAATTGTAAATGGTTCAGGAATATACATCCCCGAAACAAAGTTTAAAATGAAATAAAACATTTTAATTATATACTGATAGAATTCAGAAAGAAAATTTTATTTTAAACCTTAAAATCATAACAATATGTATAAGAGGGCACGAATATCAAAACATAACCATTACATTTTTTACAAAGCATTCAATCAAAAATGTTTACAAAACAAACTCCAACATGCAATATCAATTAAAACTAGCAGACATATTCTAGTGTATAAATTCAAGTAGAGTAAAAAAATTTCGAAATCTGAACATTTCTTTCCAAACACAAAAATGAGATTCAAAAAGGCTAGAACAGTTTTTAAATTTAATATAAAAAATCAGATAAAATGATATATTCAGGTCAATCAGATTCTATCACTCTTCCAATAAAGAGGAAACAAATTCATTTATATTTTGGGGATACAATTTAGTTAGTCACAGTTCCTAAACACACATACGTAGTTGCGGGAAAAAACGAACCACACCCCTTTTTTTCGAGCACTATTCAGAGCAAAAAATTCAAAGATATCATTCAACAAGGAATAATGTCCTCTACAAATTCAAATAAATTGCATAAAAGGGCTGTCTTCATATAACATTTTACAGAAACAACAAATTTTCCAATGGAAACACCCTGTTTTGATACTTTAATCAGATTCCGCATTGTCAAATTAGTCTAAATATGAAATTTCAAGACTATCTTTATATCCTGAGATATGCAATGTCAGTTGCTGTCAATTTCAGGGATCATCCCCATATTGAAAATCGCTAATCGTAGATTCAGATTAATTGTAGTTATAGTTACCTGAATTTCAAATTTGAACACTATTATAGTCTATTTCAACAGTATTTGTCATCATAAATTCTTTAGTGCCCAAAGGCATATAAGGCCTTCAATCTAGATCGCCAGTTTCCTGTCCGATGCAGCAAGTCTAGCTTCATACCAGCTCGCCCATCCAGTCTCATTTCTCTCTTGTTCCAAACAGAATTTCTCAGCACGTGTAAATGAGATATCCCAGAATTATTATATTTATTATGTGCGTGCAAACAATCCGAGAATTTTTATCCAAGGATTGTCGGAAATTTTTGGTTGCCCCCGAAAATTGCAATATTGAGGAAAATTTAATGTAACTCAAAAACTAACGATTGGAATAAGCTGAAATTTTGCATGGTCATATTAGAAGTAAGTCCTCCTGAATCGATTCCCATCAATATAGCAAAGTTCCAATTCATAATTTTTTCAAACATTAATTTAATAATTATTATTGTAAACTAAAAACTATTTATACTATAAAATATTAGGTGAATTTTGTTTGGGTTGTTTAACACACAGTAAAACATGGTACAAAATATCAGCGCTATAGAAATAGTATTTAGGAAGATATCCATAAAAGTCTAAGAAACTGATTTCACATTAGGAGCTCCAATCTTTCTGTACTCGTAACTTTGAAACGATAAGTCGTAATGACATGAAATTTGGTATCTGCATTTAAATTTTGATATAGATTCGAAATTGTGTGCTGAAATAGGGGGTTTCCATTGGAAATTATGAAGTTGGTGCTCAATTTAATAAGACAGCCCCTTATGCAAATTTTATGCATTTGAATTTATAGGAGTTAGTTCCTGTCAAACGCCATCTTTGAATTTTTTCTACTGTTAAAAGTACTCGAATAAGGGGTGGTTCGTTTTTTTCCCGCGACTGTACCATCTAAAGTTTTAGTTTGATTTTCAAATTTAGAACG
This sequence comes from Meta bourneti, assembly GCA_933210815.1. Lineage (NCBI taxonomy): Eukaryota > Metazoa > Arthropoda > Arachnida > Araneae > Tetragnathidae > Meta > Meta bourneti. The sequence continues at coordinate 13,685,108 of OW119932.1, forward strand.
GTAAAAACTTCAAGCATCAAATCTCAGAATCATAGTCTGAAAATTGGTTAAAGTATGTATATTTTTTAATATATTATCCATAAATTAATAGTTTGAGCCTTCGAACATTCAGATTTGACTCAATAAGCACAAAAATACTTTCATAATTTTAAAATATCACAATTACTTCTTTTTAATTTTTTTTTACAAAAAATCCACTTAAAATTCCATTCATTCCATAATAAAATACATTTGACTTGGTGGAAACTGATTCCTTTTTATACAAATTGATTAACTTTTTCTACGTTTTATAAAACATCAGACACACGAAAGGACTTGATGCCTCACTTGCACCAGTTTGAATTTACACACAGTGAACGAGGACTCTTCTTTTTTTCGTCTATAGCACTTTGTGATATTAGTATTTCATTTTGCCTATAGGAATAATAGAAAAAGTCTTGGTTTTTCCTTCAGATGGGTTTGTAGTTTCCGACAGGTTTGTTGAACACGTGACCAGTGACAATTCGTCTGGAAAGCTCCCTCCATAGTAGTTTTCTCTCCCTGGCAGACTTCTTCAAAAGGCAGTTGTTTTCTTGCGCTCGTCGAGAAAGGTATGGGAGGACTTCGTCTATTGGACCGTATGGCACGTATTTATATACAGAATACCCTGACTGACCTGTGGAAAGATTTCTAATTCAGACAAGGAAATACATGTGATATCCAGATAAATTTTATATTTGACTAAGTTTACTGTGATTTAATTTATCTTTGACTAAGTTTACTAGATTGATAATATATGCTTATGACATAGAACTTATATAAATGTAGACTACGATAACACTAAGTGAACAGTTTTGTCAATATGCAATTCAATTTGGACACTTTTTTCCCATTAAAGTGTGCTAATCATGAGTACAAAAACACATGTCTAAGGTTTTATGCACAACAGATAGATCACTAGAGACAAATTTAGAATTTCATCTAATTATGGTCATGTGTCAGGGTGAAATGGGTTAAGTCTGACTTTTGATGGGTTCAAAGAAGCCAAGTGCATCATTAATTTAAAAAATAATATATTATGCTTAAAATCGAAACTAAATGAATCCACGAATCTGAATTGCAATTATTTGTATCAAGGCATGCTTCTTTTTCTTGTTGAATATTTGAGAAAGATTTGAAATATTCAAATTGTTGGATTAATTTTTAAGAATTAATTGTATATTGTTTTTAATATTTATTTGTGAATATATGTATATTGTCATGTATACTGCCTTTTGAGCACTTGGTAATTTTTCCTCAAGAGAGCACTAAGAGGTAGGTATTTTAATTAACGTCACACTGGCGCAACACAATGGGCTATTGGTGATGGTTCGAGATAAATCTCAAAGGGAAAGATCCGAGAACACCACCACATAATTTTGAACCACTGTCAGATGACGAGGCAACACCCAAGCTGGCACCCTTCTCTGAACTTCCACACCTCGCCAACGTGAGGACATTTGAGGCCACAACAGATTTAACATGCACCAGTCCCCTTTGTACATGATTGTCTTTGGTTGGATTCGAACTCAAAACCCTCCGGTTGGTAATCCTTACTTTTCCAACCGGGCTTACTGTGACCCCGTTAGCTGTGAGAAAAAATATATATAAGGAATGTAATCTTGAACCCCTGTGGATGGGAAAAGCAAACAGATCAAGCCCATTTCCATTGAGAAGAAAGTGCTCATTACCCATTTTCATTGAGGGGAAAGCGCTCATTACCCATTTCCATTGAGGGGAAAGTGCTCAGTACTGGCGTATTTGATTTTTGACCCATTGGCAGTGTTTCGTCTGGGTTTTTGTCCACTCGTGAAAGGGGGATTCTGATGGCTAACCACTTAGAATAAGTGGGCTTATCTTTTAAGGGTTTACCTTTTGATGACAGTTGATTGATTTGGCGGTTCGTCAGAAATCAAAGTATGATACAAATTGTCATACATGCCAAAAATCAGTGCACTTTTTTCCTTTGGGGAATATGATCGGAAGAGAAAATGGCAAAGAACAGATTACCCTAAAGAATTTCCCGACAACCATGTGGATTACATGGGATAGAATATCTTGATAAATCCGAGAACCACGCACCTCCATGGGTTGTGCCTGCTACCATTTTTGATGCTACAAAAGGTGAAAACACCTTCCTCTTTACCAACTGGAACCTATGCCTGGCACCTGGCATGCCGAAACCTCAGAGTATCTTCCCAAGATCTTTCGCCAAGAGCGAGTCTTACTTCGGGTTTTGCCACCAGTCCTGTCCCCATCTCCTTTCTTCTGGACTTTTATATTGTATTTTGAATCGTTATTTGAGAAAATTGATTTTTCTGTCTTGTCGAGGGCCTTTTTTTATTTAATTGTTAATTTGCATTCATCCATCCTTTGATTTTTATGTAATAAATTTTCTTATTTAATTTCAAAAGAACTGTGTTCAGATGCTTTATTGTTTATGCGGAGGCAAATTTTTGCAACTATATAATCCAAACTCATAGTCTTAACACAGCAAAATTAAGACTCTGAGGAGTAGACATTTTGTAATTGACACCAACGAGATGGTTTGTCAATATTAGTAAGCAATTAATAGAAGTGGTAGCTCTCTGGCTTTTCGTTTCTGTACAAAAGATTGCACAAAATAAATTTCCAGTTTATGTTTTACATGTGCTAAACACAGAAACTACTCCAATACAAAAATTACATTTCAGATTTTTGTATAGCATTTCATTTCATCAAACACTGCATTTGGTTTAGTTAGTCATCCTATGGTTATATTTTGTTGAACAAGGACCACATCCTATACAGACATAGGCAAAACTATTGACACTATGGAGCAATGCATTTGAAACGAAAGATCTTTAGCTCTGCACTAGAGGTTGGTATTAACATCAAAGTTACCAGGAAAATCAGCCCAAACATTTATTACTTAGTAGAACTTCATTTCTTTCTAATTAATAATTACATTTATATTATTATAAAAGCAATTTGTGTTAGAGATGATTGGTTGGTTGCTTTGGGGTTTATGGTGTAAGAGCTACATCTGGTCAAGCTGTGCTAAACACAAGACAATGTAAAGTAATTATGAAAAGAAAGGACGAAGAGGAGAAAGTAGAGAAAGATTGCTTAGGCATCCTGGGGTCATGACCCCATGTTTCCCAGAGGCAGTAAAACCCATGGCGAAAGAATAGATCACTAGGGTACCTCGGGCTTGTGAATCTCATACACAAGTACAGTGCCAACAAGGGGAGAGATTATTGGATCTCATCCACTTAAATACTAATTGATCAAATCTTGTACTATAACATCCTACCCAGAAAGATAAATATAAAAGCAGCTTTTATAAAAGCTTTATGAAAAATTTCCATATATATTTGATATTAAAATCAATTCTTCATACTAAAATGGGATGGCTAAACCAAATACTCACCGAGCAGGAAACTGACTTGATCGCACATACCGAAGAGCTGTCCAAAACAAATCACCTTGTGTTCTGGTTTGATTCCAAGTTCTTCCATCCTGCAAAGAAAGCCAACCTTTACATTAATACCCATCGTTCAAATGTCTGTCTAAAACGAGAATTGCCCCTGCCACCGAATCCGAATGGTCAGTTATAGAAACAGACTCCATTCATTTTGAGAAGGGGTATCTTAATTGTACTAAGCCTTTACTAAGTGCTAGTAACAGAAAGAGGTAGTGTACTAGCATCAGGACTACTACAGCCATTGTGAAATAACAGCATGTATAGTTGTGGAACACCCCGGAAACACTCCCTTTATTTCGAGCACTATTCATAGTAGAGTAAATTCAAAGATATTATTCAATAGGCAATAACGTTTCTCTACAAATTCAAATGCAAAAAATTTGCATAAGAGGACATTTTCATATCAAATTTTGCACAAACAAAATTTCCAATGGAAACACCCTGTTTTGACGCCTTAATCAGATTCTGCATCGTTAAATTAGTCTAAATATGAAATTTAATGACTTTACTATCTTTACATCTGGGGATATTCACTGTTAAAGTTGCTATCAATTTCAGGGATCATCCCTGCATTGAAAATCGCTGTTCATAGATTGAGATTAATTGTAGTTATAGCTATCTGAATTTCAAATTTGAACACTATTTCAAACATTTGTCAGAGCATGCAAACGATCCAAGAATTATATTTATTATGGAAGTGAAAACGATTGGAGAATTACATTATATTTATTATGCAAGTGCAAATGATCCGAAAATTATTATCCAAGGTTTATCAGATGTTTTTTCAACTTTTGGTTGCCCCCTAAAATCACAACATATTGAGGAAAAGTTAAAGTAAATAAAAACTAATGATTGGAATGAGCTGAAATTTTGCAGTCATATTAGGCCTTCTGAATCGATTCCCTTCAAAATATAATAAGGTACCAATTCATAATTTTTGCAAACATTAATTTAATAATTATTATTGTATACTAAAAACTATACTGTAAAATATTAGGTGGATTTTGTTTAGGATGCTTAGCAGTAATATGGTACAAAATATCAGTGCTATAGAAATAATATTTAGGAAGATATCCAAAAAAGTCTAAGAAACTGGTTTCACATTAGGAGCTCCAATCTTTCTGTACTCATAACTTCAAAACGATAAGTCCTAATGACATGAAATTTGGTATCTGCATTTAAATTTTGATATAGATTCGAAATTGTGTGCTGAAATAGGAGGTTTCCAATGGAAATTATGAAGTTGGTACTCAATGGCTTGGTATCCACTGGAAGACAATGATCCAACCAGAGTTCAAGATGTCACTGGCAATTAAGTGAGCTCTGGCCAAGCGAACACAATGAGGTTGTTTATAGGAGCATAAGGCCAAGATTGCCACCTGAGTCAACCAGAATGACTGATTTGTTATAAGTGATGAAAAAAAGTCTAGAAATGGCTTCAATTTCAGTCTCAAAATTTGTGGCTTGTTGATCAATTGCGACAGACCCCTCGAAACTGCCCTCACAGAAGAAGCCGGATCCAGAGTTCCCATTTGGGTCAGAAGAGCCATCAGTTAACAGACCAGACTGAATAATTAAAAATATAAAAGACGAATAAAAATGCATTAATAAAAGGATTTGTTCTGCAAAATAAGTGGATTCAGTCAGAAGGCCGCATTCATGGACCTAGAAGGCCAGTTTCTCCACTCCTGTGTTAAATTATATCAATTCAATTTATATTAAATTTCACAAAATCGATACATTTTTAAAAGGCAGTGAAAACAGAAAATTTAAACACTGAAATGAGTTCTCTGTAAACTCACAAAAATCCAGTCTGCATAAATATTTATGGTCTGCTGCAAAGTGGCATACTTACTTGTTAACAGTGAAGCGAACAGTGTCCTCGTTATGTGAAGCAACCATGACAGCTGTTTTACGATCTCCCTTCCTCACAATTCCTCGCAGAATCTCCGTGAGAGTGTTGTGGTACATCGCAGTGGTAGATTCATACGTGGGGTTAATGGGGTCCTCGTAACCAATTTCTTTGGCTCGTAATCTCTCCTGCAAGAGTTTGCAAATACAGAATCTTACTACAGTAAGATTTTCAAATTACTGACATTCTCATTACGGTAAATTAAAGACGAAAATTCTCAATGCCGTTTTAAGTTCTAGTTTCAGTTTTGAGCATTCTAACGGACCAGAGGTACTCTAATGATCTCTTCTTTTCCCATGGGGGTTACTATCTTTAGTAAACAAGGGAGTCTCAATACTGAGATACCCAAGCAATCTTTTTCTGCTTTCATTCCTCCTTTCCACAATCCTTTTTTTCTCCTTTCTACTTTGTTTACTTGACGTTGTCCTGTGTTTGTCGCAGCTTGGCTTTTGTGCCATAAAACCCAAAACCAACTTACAGAGCAGTTTTTAAGGACATGTCTGAAATAACAGCAATCTCTACTGTGGTAAAGGCAATAATATGCAATTTTTGTTAACATGTAAATCTTTGCCAAATTTACAGCAAAATTTATTTTCTTCCCAAGAAAAGATATTCCTTTAAAAAGATATCGAAATGGAGAACTAAACGAGAGTTCATGGGTCCTGTCACTGAACCGATTGAGTGGAGGGTAAATAGCTGAATTAATGCAGCACTGGAGCAACATCATTGGCTAATGGTCTGGGATCAATCCCGAAGAGAAAGATCCGAGAACAACACCTTGCCATTTTCAACCACGGTCAGATGACGAGGTCAATACCTTATCTGGCATCCCACTCTACACCATGCCAAAATGAAGACATTTGAGGCCATGAACATGCACCAGCCCCCAAATACACTAGTTTGGTTAGATCAAATTTTGAACTTGCACCCCATCCCCATTTGTCTATCTGCTAATCATCCAACTGGGCTACAGCAGCCCTATTGAGTGGAGGGACACATATAGATATTGAAAATAATACTATTACAGGTATATGATGGCATTTGAAACTACTGCTGTTGTGTAGCAAAGTTTAGTAACCACAACAATAAAAAAAGTGCTAATGTCCTATTTTCAATACATTATTATGAAAGTTTTGTACATTGGAAAGCATTTTTTCTACTCAGTAGTAAAAAGTAAAGAAATAAAAATTACTAAATTAACTGTTGCTAAAAATTTACAAAATCGGGCTGCCCAGCCAAAGCACTTACAAAATAGAAGCAACAATTTTTAAAAATAGTAGCATAAAGTCTTTTATCTTAAACCCTATTTTAGTAGCAATTTTAGTTGCTCAGATACAAAATTAGCAAAAACATAAAATGCGCTATTTAATATGTAATAGACGTTGATTGGTTGAATTGGGTTTTTTGGCACAAGGGCCATATTTGCCCATGCTGCACTAGATGCAAGACAGATATTAAGTAATGGACCTACACACACAAGGAAAGTTTTATTGACACAGAAGAGAGAGAAATATACCAAGGAAGGAATTGAACCTACAACTCGAAGGCTGCTCGAGCAGTGGGCCATGATGTCCCAGAAACACATTGGAAATTTTGCCAAGAAACTTAAATTTTAAATTTGCATCCCTTGGAAAAGTTTCTTCTACATGAAAAATCCAAAAAGTATTTTTTCTGTCCACTATTAGCTGAAAAAATGGAAACTAAATTTTTGTTGACCTTTAGTGAATTTGCCAAAAAGTTCACCAAAATTTTGAAATTAGTGGCTACTGAGACAATTTTGCTTACAAAGATACTCCTAGTCACCAAGGTTGAAAAATAGTAGCAAAAAGTTGTCTTGCCCCTTTCCTAAGGTATAGTTATATCACAAATATGACACACGATTATAAATCACCATGAGAAAGTGTTACCATTTTTTAATTTCTAGAGTATGGAGTCAAATCATTCATTGGTTATACCTGCTCCATATAGGCTCCTCTGACAAGTTTGGCTCCGAAATAAAAATCCTGTCGTTCAGCTAATTCTAAATCCAGCACCACACTGTTATAGGCTTCCTGAAACAAAGTTTAAAACTTGAAGTCAACAAGGTTGGTTGGTTTGGTTTTATGGTGCAAGGGCCATGTTTGGCCATGCTGCCCCAGACACACACACAAAATGAAAATTTTGACACAAAAGAGAGAAATACACCCAGGAAGGAATGCACCTGACAGGAATCGAACCTGCGCCGCCTACAACTCGAAGGTTGCTAGCGCAGTGGGCATAACCCACTGAGCCATGACGGCCCCAAATGATTCATAGAAAGAGCATGACAGAAATTAATTGAAAAACAAATGAAAATTCAAGGATTAGTTGATTTCAAATAAAATACTTGTAGTGTTTTTATGAGAAATTGTAAGGATTAATCTAACATCACGTCATAGGCAATGCATTTCAAATACAGCAACGAAATTCTGAAAATATTTGCATACTAGTCAGCAGTTTTTGTACATGATGGCAACTAAAATCTTTTTATGCAATCTTTACATTCCATTATTTGTCCGAGAAAGTCATATGGAACCAGAGAAAAAAATGTGTTTTTAATTAATAAAATTTGATGACAATTGATTAAACTTCTATCATTGTGTCCTATAAAAACAATTCTAAATCTTTGCTAGATAAATGCATTAAAATGCTGTGACCAGAGCATCCATATACTGTGATTCAGAATGATACATTGGATAAATAATTTTTCCATTTGAATAGCAGTGGTAGCTTGCATTGCTAGGCTTTTAGTGTCTTTTAGTCATATTTGCTGATTTTAGTGCTTGTTATACACTCATGTCCAAATTTGTCTTCACATACCCAAAAATAATGATATCCAATCGATGTAATCCATTTTTGCAGGGAATGTGTGAAAGACAAGCCTAATTAGCATTATTCAATCAAAAGTGATCAAATGGTTTCCGATATGTAAATCAAGGTGTTACGTCATCCGACGGTGAATCAAGAGCTTTGAGCAAAGTGAATATATGTGTGAATTTCTGCAATACAGCGTTTGATTTCAGTGTTTAAGGACTCAAAACGGTTTGTTATGACTCTGAAGTATCATTTGAAGAATCTGTGAAGTGGTGAATTATCGGCCGTTTAGAAGCAGGGCAGACAATCATGGAAGCAGCGAGATGTGTGAATATTTCAAGAGTCTCTACGCTATGGAAACAATTTCAGAACTCTGGAATTGTTGTAAGGAGGTATTGGTATTTTCAATTAACGTCACACTGGAGCAACACAATGGGCTATTGGTGACGGTCCGGGATCAATCCCAGAGGGAAAGATCGAGGACAACACCACGTAATTTTGAACCACAGTCAGATGACGAGTACTAAGGAGGGTCTGGACAAGGTCGTAAACGAATAACTGCTTCTCAAGATCAATATTTGGCAACAACTGCCCGTCGCAACAGGAAGTCTACTGCTCGGCAGTTAAGTTCAGAGGTTGCAGCTGCCACTGGAACTGTTGTATCACGGCAAACTACATAAGAAGGTTTAATGAAAAAGGCCTTTATGCCAGAAAGCCAAGGGCATGTGTTTCATTGTCTTCACAATAAAAGAGGGATCGCTTTAATTGGTGCAAAGAACATCAGAACAGGAGTGAACACCAATGGACCCATGTTCTCTTTACTGATGAGTCGAGGTTTAGTTTAACATCTGATTCTAAACGTGTTTACATCTGGAGGGAGTCAGAAACGTAAAATCTTCCTTTGAACATTAAGGAATGTGACCGTTCCAGTAGTGCATGTGTGATGGTATGGGGAGGAATAATGATCGATGGGCGTACGCCCATACACGTTTTCAACAGCGGATCTATGACCGGCCAGAAATATCGGGATGAGGTCTTAGAACCTTTAGAGATGCATATGGATCTGACTTTTTATTTATGGATAATAATGCTCGTCCACATCGAGCAAACCTCGTTAACGAATTCTTTGAAAGTGAAGTCATTGAGCGAATACCATTGTCAGCAAAATCTTCTGATCTGAACCCGATAGAAAATTTATGGGACTACCTTGGAAAAGCAGTTGCACGTAGACATCCTCCTCCTAGAGATGATATAAATGCCCTGAAGACCGACCGCATTGCTGGAGGAGTGGAACGTAATTCCCCAAACTGTTGTTAACAACATTATTGCCAGCATTAAAACACATTGTGATATGTGTGTACACGTCAGGGGAGATCACATTCCATATTAAATTCACAAGCCTTAATTTTTTCCTGAGTTATTCTTTTTTCTGAACTCTCCTTGTCACATATTATTGCCATTTTCATTGTTTCATGCTACAGTTTTATATCATATGCAGTGCTCTTAAATTTTTTCCTTTGTATTTATGTGTTATGATGTTATGTATCATTTCACACAAATTCATAAAATTATAGTTTAGTTTCTGAGAAATCCGTGATTTTATACATGTAAAGATAATTTTGGACATGAGTGTAGATAAAATATGTTGGTTATGTCTATGAACTAATTGACACATTTAATTTGATTATATTGAACATACTATATGCATAACATTGCATAAATGAGTATTAAGACAAAAATTCAACTAAAAATACCGTTTTTTGCTTCTAAATTTTAGCGCCTTTGTGGCTATTTTTGACTCAATCCCTTCCTCAGTCAGGTTTTTATTGAAAAATTAGGTTTACATAAAATTATACTGAATAATAGTTTCATTTTTCAGTATTGGATTGGATTTTGTAGTTTTATGGCGCATGGTCCAAAAGTGGACAAGCTGTGCCAAACACAAGGTAGAATGATCCAATAAAAGAATGAAATATTTAAAAATTAATAGTCTGACAGTTAAAAGGTAGATTAAAGCATGTAAAATTTCATTTCTCAGGAGTATGTATAATAGTTTAATACCTTTAAGTAACACTGGTAGGTATTAAAAATTATAGCTTTTTCTTTGTTATACTTGCGCATAAGCTCCATGGTAATTCTGTTGATAGCAGGCTGAAAGTAGGTCTGCTCAGCGTCTATCATCACTCGGACGTCTCTGTCACGAGCCACCTGATTGGTAGAAAATTTTATTTAGGTCTGGAATGGGGAAACAGTTTACGTAAAATCAAAAATATTTTTGGATGAAATGTTTTCAAACATGCAAGAATCTGAAACATAACTTTCTAAAAAAACAATGCCAAATGAAAAAATATAAATTTCTGCACCTTATTTTATTTCATACCTGTGCAGGACATCTCTGCTAAAATTTTTTAATTGTTTATATCTTTTCTATCCAAGTCAGACCACTGACCTCTTGGCCTGAGGTGCTACAAGGGGCGAATTGATGGCTATTTGTGAAGGAGCACCCAATAGGTGAGTTGCTGCTACTCTTAAAAAGAAAAATCACTAACATCCATGCACTAACAAACCAGGATTCAAACCTGCGACCTACTAGGAGGTAGACAAGCACTATAACCACTATATCAGTTAGGTGGCAATTACTTATATAAATTGTTGGCTATGTTACTCGCATTTCACCTTATTTGAATCCATTTATAATGAATCTAAGCATTGATATGTACATTATATACAAATGAAATAAGATCGATCAAAAATTCCTAAAAGCATTATTTTGTGTATTTCATGTTGTGTGTGTTAATTCTTATTTCCAAACATCCACATCCATTGCATCCTATTGACTTGTTCAAAGAGAATTCGGTACTTTTTTTAAGTTTAAATATATTTTCCTGTCCCCTCACATTGCAATATTCCACATTTATCAATGCCTTCTATAATCAGGCTGCTGAAAAATTTCTGCTGCTAAATCATAGTTGTTGACTTAGCTATCCCTTTTAAAAATATTTAGTTCTATAAAACTCTATAGAATTATAAAGAAACAAAATTTCGTTTTTATAAAAAAAAAATTCTGTAGAACGAGATGATTCCATAGAAATGTATTTCTATAGAATTCTACGGAGAAGTTCTATAGAAAAATTATGTTAGAGGTTTCTAGCCATTCTATAGAGGGTTCCTAGCCATTCTATAGACAGGTTTCTAGCCATATTCTATTAGAAATTTCTAGCCATTCTATAGCTATTTTTTTGAGATCATAGAACAGGCCATAATTCTAGACGATATTCTACAGAAATTTTTTGTACGGGATATTACAGTTCCATAAAAATCAAGAATATTTAGATTAAGCAGCAAAATTGGTACATGAATGCAGTAGATTTTATGGTTACATTTGTTGCTATTTGCCAATACATAAATAATGTCGATTTCTGTGCCACTTACACTAGCGAAATACAGATAACTGCTTTCATTTTTTCGGTTAATGAATTAGAAATATCCTGAAAAATTACATGAACTCACCTTTGCAATGTGATGCAATCTCCTCATCATATTGCAAAACATTTCTTCCTCCTCTTCTGTCAAGGCAGAAATGATTGGCTCCATTCTACCAGTCTGAAAAAAGATAAGTCATGTTTTACACAATTGGACCCATTGCAGTAAACACTTAATGTATTGGCTTCTTGGTGGGCAAGAAAAAATAGTGGTATGGCAAATGATGAGAAAAACTTTCTCATTAGAAATGGTTTGTTGGCTTTGGGTTCTATGGAGTAAGGGTTATATTTGGCTAAGCTGCGGCAAACACATGAAGGGCAACATGAAGTAAAAAATGTTATGCAAGGGAAAAAGGAGTGATTGGAGATTAGAGAAGTGGGATGAACAGAGAAAGATTGCTTGGGTATCCTGGGAGTGGGATCCCCATGTTTACTAAAGACAGTAAACTCCATGGGAAAAGAAAAGATTACAAGGGTATCTCGGGTGCATGACGCCTGTACGCATCTAAAGTAGATGTGCCTGATTGCTAATATAGTGGGATGAAAGCAGAAAAAAATCGCTTGGATATCCCAAGAGCATAACCCCAGTGTTTACTGAAGACCGTAAACCCCATGGGAAAGGAAAATATCACTAGAGTACATTGGATCAGTGAAGCCTGTACACATCTGAAGGACATGTACCCCTGAGGGTGCTCATTAGGAATGAAAAAAAGGCTGAAATCATACATCAGTAAATGCATTTATGTTTAATAAAATTTAAAGCTACACATCCATCACAAAATCGATGGTGAAACCTCTTAAAAGAAAACCAAATATGGAATAATTGTGAAATAAATACCTTCTTGTCCACAATTTTGAGACTTTTAAATCTTTGTTACCTATTCAGTTTAGGATAATTGCTTGAAATAAGTGACCTGAGATCCTAATTCTAAAGACAGGTTGAGATTACCTTAAGACGGCCATTTTTCATTTTTTAAGGTTACATTTCACATAGATCAACCTGTAAGAGCACTGGAGAATAAACTTTCATGAGTGCTTAGTGCATGTGCTGGATAATTGAAATCTTGGGTCAAAGAATTAAGAATCATTTGCATGTTTCCATTTTGTTCTCATTCTTTCGATACCAGCTGTGGCAACATTAAAAAGATATCTTCAGAATTTGTGTAAGTGTTACATTTAGAACTGGTTTGTGTTAAGAATTCTTAGATTAATTGCATGCCAATTCTTTGTGTCTTAAGCACAAATTTTGTAGGGACGCATGGAATCATTATTTCAGAGCCACGACCTTTGTTAACATACATAGAATTTTGCAAATAAACAAGTTTTTTAATTATACAGTTCACTTATTTGAACCTACTACATTGCCAGGGATGCATAGTTTGGCTCTTCCACTTAGAAAACATCAATTTGTGGCAAACCTATAAATATACCATCGTTTTCTGATGACGTTTGACTTTAGAAGAGTATCATTGACCCAGGTTTTTAAATAAATTTAAGGACTTTCAGCAGATATTAAGGGTTCTTAAGGACCCTTAAAAACTAAAATGAAAAATCAGGCCTTTTAATCCAGAATTGAAGCTACAGAATCAATTTCAATTCAATTAGATGATATAAATGATTAGTCCAATTGAAACAGTCAAAAAATTTCCATGAAGCCTTGTATCCAGTAAGCAGATACATTTTTGTTCTTTTATTCCATCTTAAACAGAAATGTCAACAGAAAAGTTCAAGTTATGCTTATCCAAAGCATACATACTTTGATAATAAAATTATAAGATAACATGGCTAATCTATGACAATCCGTTGATGCAATTTAAAATTAATAATTTTACTGAACAAAAATGAACTTTTAAGTTAATATGCATGACACATTATCAGTTAGAGCAAACTCATTAGCTAACATTTTTTGGGAGAAGCTAAATGCTTATTTTCATAAGTTGGTTGTTTTGGGGTTTTTATGGAGGAAGGGCCACATTTGGCCAATGTACGCCAGACACAAGACATACAATATAAGTAATAGATATTGTGTATTATACACATCCAATGAAAGTTTTACTGACACAGAAGAAAGGGAGGAATACACCCAACAAGAATCGAACCTGAGCAGCCTACAACTCAAAGCATGCTAGTGCAGTGGACATACCCACTGAGCCACGATGGCCCCTTATTTTCATAAGAAAATAGTTGTATTGTAATGTGTTTAAAGATAAACAAAACTATCAAAATGCTTATGATTTGAATTTTTTGACCAAAGAACTAACAGTTAACTAGTTATATTAATAACTCAAATTAAGTACCTTTATATTTGGAACTTTGAACAAATCAGAAATGACATAATCCATATCCACGAGTCCGCTCCAAGAAAAGATATTCATGAGACTGAAATATAAGTAAAGAATTCCATTAACTGAATGGCAATCTACAAATTCCCAAACTGGTCTAGTAACTGTCGAAGACCCCAGACTTGGTGTTGGCAGCAGTTTTCTAGACCAACAGTATTGTATCACGAGAACTGTTCCCACCACTTAGTCTGGGCAATGGTGGTTGCTATGGGAACTGGGCTCATTGATTTTGAGTAGTGGTGATTGGTGGATGTTTGAATTTGTTTGTTTTAAGCAAAGGTTGGTGGCAGAAACAGTTTGTTATTGCAAGTAAGAATAACAAATAGAAGCACTCTTCACTTCATGATTGAATTCCATCCCTACGACTTTCCCAAACTTGTCAGTCTTAAAAATGACTTGTCAGAAAAAAGTCTCGACCCCCTTAAAAATAAAGAATTTCACGAATCCATTGAGATTATAAAATTAAATGGGTATATCAAGACCGGCATAAGACCATAGTGATCCTTATTGTTCACCTTCAATTGCATTCCATTCCCTAGTTCAAAAGCGATTCTGTATTTTTGTGTTCTCTTACACATTCTTGACAGCCCTGATTACCATCTTACAGATGTCTCACCGCCTTCTTTAATGAGACTGCAAGAATTTCATTAGAGTGGAAAGCTTTTCCTTGCTTATGCAATTCCACAGCTCAAAGCAAACACTTAGAGGCAAAAATGATAAATAAATGACTGATTTTACATTATTGTCACGTAAATATACTTTTTTAGTCTCAATACTGTTTCTATCTGTTGCCATTTGGCAAAATTCAAATATCTTCTTTTGCCATGTATGTTAGTGAAATATCTTTATAGTATACATAGATATCTACGAACATCTGAGCTGTCAGAAGTGTGCAGTGAATAAGCACAAGTCTGAAAAATTAAAACACATGCGTCTTAAACAAATCTTATTAATTAGAATTTAAAAGGTCTATATTGAGCTTGGATGTAGATGAGAATGGAATTAAGTTTTTACAGCTGTTGTAAAAACTTAAGACTTCTAATTATATACAAAAATTAATGCCAAAGGACGAGGAGCCCCAACATTGCGAACGCAGCACTCAGCAACGCCAATCAGGAGATCCCTCCATGACCTTCGGCCCTGGAACGGATATCCTTCTCTTCAAAAAAGAAAACACTCTTCAACGTGAGAGGAAAAAGAAAGGATGTTTTTTTCGAACTATCTGAACTTAATTTCGATTTCTGTAAATACTATTCATAGTTTTTTCAAATATAATAAAATAATTTACAATGTAGAGCTATTTTTCATTTAGTTTTGCCCCTTATTTCCTCTCCAACAAGATATAACAAATCTATCAAGACTTAAATTAATTTATTATGTAATAAAACAAAGTACTAGTATGTGGTTGATCTGCATGAGCCACATATAATTTTATACACATTCAGAACAGTGAACATTAAAGATCCCTTTTTAAATACAAGTAAATTTTTGTTCCGTAATTGGAGAGGTTTTAAACATTTATGTACTAATCTTTAGCCTAAATATTGGTAAATCTAGATAAACATATATCAAGTCAGTTTGTGAATAAATAAAGCTTTAATTGTAAATAAATGTAACAATAAACACCTAAATAAACATGAGACAAGATTCAACAGTTCTATTAATTTATAGATTTCATTTCTAAAATGAATTCCAACAAGACAGAACTAAATATATGGCTTGATTAATTTTTAATTTATTCTCTTAATGTAAGCTACAACTATTAATACTTTAAAATAACTAATGAATATGACAATAAATGAGAATATTTAATTAGTAAAATACATTAATTATTAGTAAAATATGAAGAAATAATAAAATACTTTTAATACAGTGAAACCTCAAAACATTGTTTTGTACCTATTACCCAGCTGCCAGGAAGCATTATAATTTCATTGTTTACAGATTTATTATAATCTTAAATATAGTTTAAAATCAATTTATTTACATTTTCTCAAAATATACCAAAACACATAAACAAAACCTGTCTACCAGGAGAAGGTAGTTTAATTAATGTTGCACTAGAGCAACACAACAGGCTATTGGCAATGGTCCAAGATCAATTCAAAAGGGATTATGAGACAACACCTCGTAATTTTGAACCAGTCAGATGACGAGGCCAATACTTGAGCTGGCACCCCCTCTCCAAACTTCCACGTCATGTCAATGTGAGAACATTTGAGGCCACAACAGATTTAAAGAGCACCATGTACATGACGTTCTTTGGTTGGATAAAGTTTTGAACTCTCAACCCTCCAGTTGTAAATATGCTACTTGCCAACCGGGCTGCCGTGGTCCCACTGTGAGAAGAAAGTTGAGTCATGTTGTTTTGAACGAGTCTATTAATTAAATCAAGGGACTGTTAATAACAAACAAAGGTATAGCTTTGATATAGACCTTTTTGTGGTGATGCTTTTAGTGTGCTTTTCATGTCGCCAAGGAAAAATTTCTTAGAAAAAATGTTTCAGGCTTATTGGAAAATAATTAAAAAATTAACGAAAATAATTTAAAAATAAAAAAAAATTTACATCTGATTATTCTTACAACTACTAGGTAAGTATTTACTTTTATGTAAAAAATCTACTTTTTCTGAAATATTTTTACAGAAGTTTGTCCAACTTAAATAATTTATTAGTTGTCTAATCTAATCAGTCTATAAGAATGTTATAAAAGATTACATTAATTCTAGCAAACTAAAGTTATTTTAGTATGGCAAAATTAAAAAGATAATTGTTTACAAAAGTTAACGAGATTAAAATAATTGTGAGGTTGCAGTGATCCTAATAAAGCAGGGTTGCCTTTGCCCACCACAACTCGCTACAAAAAGCATGCTAAAAAACAAGAGAAAAGAGTTGCCACAAAGTCTATACCAAAGCTTTAAACAAAAATCCTTCCGCAATTGGTGTCTGGCATAAATTCTGGTTATACCGTTTGATGCAGAAACTGACAGTACTGATCAAGTGTTGGAAGGGGGGACAGTGATTGTCATTCATGATTTTGTGTAAGGCACCCTTCTCCTATCACATCTAATCAAAAATCAACTGACCCAAGGTCAACTACTTTCTCCTGGAAGCCATACAAGACAGACACATGTTTTGTTTGAACTGTACACACTGACCTAGAAAACAACGAATCGCGATTTCACTGCATTATAAATTTAAGATAAAGATGACATGTCCTTAAAAAAATTCACCTGCTGTCCAAATATTTGAGGGTTGAAGTGCTGCCATTCACATTTTTAAAAGTTTATAGGAAGAATAGCCAGTGGAATATAGTATTATACCCTTTCTTATCGTAGTCCATGTGTTCCAAAAAACTCTGCATGTCTTTCTTCTCGAGGTGGATGTTGCAATCCTCCAACTTGTGCTCCAGTAATTCTGGAGTGACGTTGACCAGAGCCATGCTACGGTCGGCCCCAGTGACGCACTTGAAGAACTTCCGGGTTTGAGCGATTACCTCGGACAGTTGCATCTGCAAAAAACTCCCAATGAGATACTGTGAAGTTTAAAACCAAAATCTGTATACAGTCGAACCTAGTTAAGGTAGGTAGGTACTCAATTAACGTCACACTGGAGCAACACAACAAGCTATTGGCGAACGTCCTGGATCAAACACAGAGGAAAAGATACGAGGCCAACACCTTGTAATTTTGAACAAGTCAGATGACGAGACCAACACCTGAGCTGGCACCCCACTCTTCAAACTTCCACACCGCACCAATGTGAGGACATTTGAGGTCAGATTTAACATGCACCAGCCCCCTTTGTACACAATGGTCTTTGGTTGAATTCAAACTCGCAACCCTCCGGTTGCTAGTCCGTTACTCTTCCAACCGGGCTACAGCGGCCCGAAACTCAGTAAGACAAACTTGCTTAATATGAATTACTGATAATAAAAAACTTAATTCTAATCATCATTAAAATGCATATTCAAATTTTAAAACTCTGGTTAAGACAAACAATTTTTCGAAATTTAAGGACAAACGGATTTTTCAAACACATTATCAGAAACATTAAATGACAATTCAGGTGAAGGAATAAACATGCCTTCTTTAAAAGTTACTGCTGGTTTAGAAATTGTTCACTGCTTTTTGTTATGCACTAAAAATTTATCCGCTCAATTAAACAGTGTTGACAATGTGGTGGGATCAGTCCATGCTTGAATTCTAATATTCGTTTCTTCAGTTGTGCTGCACGATTTCTTTTTCAGCAAGGGAGTTGAGATTTAGCGATTAGAGAAGCTACTCTTTTTACTTGTTGGTAGCTAACCGATCATCATGTTGTTTTATATCTAATGTTATTTATTAAAGTCATGTCTTTACTTACAGCATACCTTACTCAGTTTTGAATCAACCAACACAATATAGAGTATACGAAGCAATTCCTTATACCTATAACTACATCAAAGATTTTCTTAAAGAATGTCACGAGAAAAACAAAACACAAAAATCAATAACAGAACTATTTCAAGACCAAAAATTTATAATCAGGAATCATCTGTTAATAAAGAATACCATTCATCTGTGAAACAAGAATTGTACAGTAATTAAATACATTATATATAATACTTTATTTTATTGTAGAAATAATGCTTTTCTCTGGTTTTGGAAAACAAACTACGGTTAATACAAATTTTATATGGTCCCATGACATTCATCTTAACGAGGTTTGACTGTGTATGCTTTGCTAAGGTTGGTTGATTTTGGGCTTAATGGCACAAGGGCCATATTTGGCCAAGCTGTGCCAAAGACACAAGACAGATAATGTCAAATAATTGCTAAAAGAATGGATGGAGAGGAGAGAAAGATCGCTTGGGCATCCTTTGGTCATGACCCTCATTTTTACCAGACAGAGGACCCCATGGGAAAAGAATAGATCACTAAGGTATCTTCGGTTTGAGAAGTCTGTACACACCTAAAGATGTGCCCCAAACGGGTATAAATATAAAATTGTCTATTACTGGAATTTCCCAATTTTGCAGCTTAGTTTAAATGCTTGATTTGAGATATGGAATTGCATAATATTGCTAAAACTATGTGGAAGGACTTGTCAATCTAATGAAAATTTGCAGTCTGATTAGAGTAATGAGATATCTAAAAGATAGAAATCAGAGCAGAAAAAAACATGCAAAAATAGTTTGTGTCAAAAAATGCTGAATCGCTTTTGAACCGGACTGCTGACATTTTGAGGAAAGAAATATAAAGCTTTTAAAGGCCGCTTCAAAGCTATTTTTCATTGTTTAAGGCTACATTTAATAGATTTTGGGTCTAATGAACTCAGTTGTTAAAACACATGCTTAGCTAATCTCAGTTTTTTTTTAAATTTGAATGAAACTTGACTGGGGACAAGTATTATTGAACTTGGATTTTGAGAATGCAGATGAGATAATAGTATGATGATAAATGCTTTAAGGACTTCCAGAAAATAAGGTAGAAACTATAATGAAAAATTAGGCCTTCGTAAGGTCTGGAAACTGAAGAAGGTGAGCAAAATCCTGAGCAGCTGAACACAGCAAGCCAAATTTTTTAAGTTATAATAAACAACTAGTTGAATTACCCGGCGTTACTCAGGTTGAATTGTTTATAATTCATTGTAATATTACTCAATATTATTCCTATGGAGATTTCAAATCGTTTTTAGCTCCTCTACAAACCCAGGACCAGTAGAACAGAGGTTAATATCTAGCCTATGTTTCCCACAGGATTCTAAAGGATGAATTTGATGGGAATTAGTAAACTAATAGTAAGGATTCTCAATGTTATTCCTATGGGGATGTCAAATTGTTTTTAGCCCTCTCTGCAGACCCAGGACAAATAGAATGGGGTTAATATACAGCCTATGTTTCCAGCAGGATTATACAGGATGAATGTACCAAATTTGGTGTATTGGTCTGACAGTGATTGTATAAATATGCAATGTTATGCCTATGGGAATTTTAAATTGCTTTTTGGCGCCCTCTGCAGATCCAAGATTAATAGAACAGGATTAATATGTAGCCTATATTACCTGCAGGGTTCTAAAGAATAAATGTACCAAATTTGGCGTGGATTGGTAAAACAGTGTAAATTTGTATAGAGAACAGATGCCAACTCTGCTTTATATATAGCTACCACAATACATTTAAATATTTACTGAAAAATTATAATATATTATAGCATACTAAAAGTTGGGGCCGTCCCAAAGCAGTCATCTTAATAGCAGCAAAGCCAGTGGATTGTGTGGTACCTGTAAGAAAGTTTCTCATTAAGTTGACAAAAATGTAATTCTTTTATGAACAAAACAATTTTCAACATTGCTGATCAGATTATGAAAATTTAGAATGGACATACTAAATGTGAGACCTTACAGCAGCGATTTTCAAGGTGTGTCGCGAGAATGGCAATACTGTACCTTACGAATGGTGAAACAGTTTAAATTGAATGCAATATCAAGTTTAGTTTGAACTTGACCCATGTGTTTACAAATAATTTCAAATACCAATACAAATAATTCTGAGTGTTATCTTTTTATTACAATATATTATATAATTAAATTCTCAAAAAGATTTTAAGTCACTTTTTGATGCAAAAAGGGTAAATAATCCTTATTCTTTGTAAATGAATCAAAATTGTCTTTTGTCAGATCGTCAAAAAATACATATTTTAGTGTGCTGCAGTTTAAATAAGTTTATGTGTGCCACGAGATGAAAAGGTTGGAACTCACTGCCTTACTGTAAAAATAAAGGTATTTTTTAAATAATTTAAATATCTGAAATTCTTAAATCTGAAAAATTAAGCTATCAGTGCACCTACCACATCATGAAAATATATCTTATCTTAATCTTCAAAGAAAAAATTATATTTGTTAAAAAAATATACTTTCTTATCACACCTAAAACTATAAATATGCATTGTTTTTCAATAAACATAGCTATGCCATTCAAAGAAAATCTCTCCTGGGACCACTGTAAAAAGTAAATAATTAGGCTACTCATTGATTTAATAAAATTTTTTTTTACGCTTTGAGTTTTATGGTGCAAGTGCCATATTAGACCAAGCTGTGCCAAACACAAGACAATATGAAGTAATGGACAAACACACACAATGAATGTTTTTAGACACAGAAGAGAGAAATACACACCCAGGGAGGAATCTAACCTGACAGGAATTGAACCTGTTCCACCTACAACTCACAGGTTGGTAGTGCAGTGGACAACCCACAGCAGCCTCCAAAAATTGAGTAAAATTTGGTAACCCATAGCACAAAATGAAAAACTGTTAGTTATCGTAAAACTAAATTTTTCATTCATTTGATTTTTTATGGTGCAAGGGCCATATCTGATCAAGCGCCAAACACAAAACAGACATCAAGAGGAAATACACAAATGGAAGTTTTACTGACACAGAAGAGAAAAATACTCCCAGGGTGCCAATCCAGGGAAAAATCCAACCTGTGCTGCCTACAACTCGCAGGTTACTAAGGCAGTGGGAATACCCACTGAGACATTTCAGCCAATTCTAAAGCTTATCCTAGTGCATCTAACCAAATTATCATGTCTGTATACAAACTAAACTGAAAGCTTAAAATACTTAAAAGCAACAAACTACACCGTTTTACCTGCAACTGCATTGATACACTTGAGAAAAGTTTCCATATTCTTTTCACACTGAGCTTCATCGAGGTAGAAATAAGTTCTTGCAACTGAATGATATTTTCTCCTGTCTGCAAATTCTTCATAAGGTTGATACTGCTTTAGTTCTCCTAAAATGCAGAAAGAATCAAATTTAAAAAAAATATTTGATATAAAATTAAAACTAAAATCACAAGGACTGAATTCAGTTTCAAGAGTAGACTTAAAATATATGGTGTCTAAGTCGTTTCATAAAAAATATAAAATCACATTACAGAAGCTTTTCAGTTGCATACATGGAGATGAACGAACGCTTGTTAGAAAAAAAATCACATTAAAAAACTAAAGATGATACAAAATTAGAGAGAACACCGATCAACTCTTTTTCACTCCATCTCCAATTCTTCTATATTTCAAATTAATTTTTTTAATCAGATTCCATATCATGGTTAATGTTTGTATGTAAATGGTTAAAAAACATATTTACTAATATTATAGTTTGCACATACTTAATAAGTATAATATAAAGACAAAATAATGATTAAAAATACACTAATAGCAGTTGGTAACAAAAATTTAATTCATAGATTATGGGGAAGAGAAGATCCTCTAGGAACTAATTACTATTCCTTTTCAGGGGAAAATTTACATTCTTTACTTTTCGAATTGATTTTCTTTTCTTAGAAGTTTTAGTGTTTTAGAAAAAGCACCACAGAAGTGAAACATTTTTAAGTTAGCATGTGATTGAAACAAAATTTATAAGCATAAAATATGTCAAACAAAAATTAATTTTGAACCTTGTATCTATTCTAACCATATCACTTACCATGCTAATCCTGTTTCTTAAAACTGCATAGAATCTATTAACAGGTTTTTAATTTAATTCTCAAAATTCTATCATTCTATTTATTAGATTAAATGCACTAATTTTTCTTGTATCATCTATCTCAAAAATATTTTTAATGCAAAGCAACCATCACACTCAAAAAGAAATTTCTGTTATTAGCTCAAAGTTCTTAAACGAAAATATAAGTTTTCACGAGATTAGATGTCAGGGAATCCTCTTTAGGATACTTTGGGGAACCCTGATTTGGTTAAGATCCAATACGTTCAAAGTGAGCGATAGGTCTAATACTGAGATCACTACTAATCATATCAAAATTTTAATATTTTCTAACACTTTACAAGTTTAAATTTAAAGTTGATTGTTTTAAAAAATCTTTAGTTTTAACTGAAGTTATCTTACCTAGCTTTCCATCTTCAGAAGCAGAAGACAAGCAACCACTGAAAAAGAGTCACACAATCAAACTTTCATGAAAAATAAAAAGGGTTTCTTGAACAGATTTGATGTCACAGAAGCGTCACATGTGAGCAAACAAAGACACAAGGCAAAATCATTGATCAGAGTAAAATTGTTTTTGACAGAAACATCTAAATTCATTGGCAATTGTCATTCAAATGAAGTCAAGGATATTTTGACTTTTTCATTCACTTCTGGCATTTCTGAAATAAGTCATACAAATGTAACTCGAAGGAACTTTTCATACAGTATTTTTGCATGTCTTTGTAGATCAGGAACCAAATTTATAAAACCCAGTACCTACATACTCCAAAATTTAGCTTGGAAGGAACAGACCAAAGCAATGAAGGGGCATCCAGGATATCCAACTGGAGGACTATATTTTCATTGCAAGCTGATTCTAGAATTTTGGGGTGATTTTAAAATTTCTTTGAAATATAGATTTTGGAGAATGTTACCTAGAACCTAGTCTTAGAGAAGCTACCTAGAAACTAGTCTTAGAAAATGCTACCTAGAGACTAGGCTTGGTGATGCAAAGAAACTAGGCTTGGTGATGCAAAGAGACTAGGCTTGGTGATGCAAAGAGACTAGGCTTGGTGATGCAAAGAGACTAGGCTTGGTGATGCAAAGAGACTAGGCTTGGTGATGCAAAGAGACTAGGCTTGGTGATGCAAAGAGACTAGGCTTGGTGATGCAAAGAGACTAGGCTTGGTGATGCAAAGAGACTAGGCTTGGTGATGCAAAGAGACTAGGCTTGGTGATGCAAAGAGACTAGGCTTGGTGATGCAAAGAGACTAGGCTTGGTGATGCAAAGAGACTAGGCTTGGTGATGCAAAGAGACTAGGCTTGGTGATGCAAAGAGACTAGGCTTGGTGATGCAAAGAGACTAGGCTTGGTGATGCAAAGAGACTAGGCTTGGTGATGCAAAGAGACTAGGCTTGGTGATGCAAAGAGACTAGGCTTGGTGATGCAAAGAGACTAGGCTTGGTGATGCAAAGAGACTAGGCTTGGTGATGCAAAGAGACTAGGCTTGGTGATGCAAAGAGACTAGGCTTGGTGATGCAAAGAGACTAGGCTTGGTGATGCAAAGAGACTAGGCTTGGTGATGCAAAGAGACTAGGCTTGGTGATGCAAAGAGACTAGGCTTGGTGATGCAAAGAGACTAGGCTTGGTGATGCAAAGAGACTAGGCTTGGTGATGCAAAGAGACTAGGCTTGGTGATGCAAAGAGACTAGGCTTGGTGATGCAAAGAGACTAGGCTTGGTGATGCAAAGAGACTAGGCTTGGTGATGCAAAGAGACTAGGCTTGGTGATGCAAAGAGACTAGGCTTGGTGATGCAAAGAGACTAGGCTTGGTGATGCAAAGAGACTAGGCTTGGTGATGCAAAGAGACTAGGCTTGGTGATGCAAAGAGACTAGGCTTGGTGATGCAAAGAGACTAGGCTTGGTGATGCAAAGAGACTAGGCTTGGTGATGCAAAGAGACTAGGCTTGGTGATGCAAAGAGACTAGGCTTGGTGATGCAAAGAGACTAGGCTTGGTGATGCAAAGAGACTAGGCTTGGTGATGCAAAGAGACTAGGCTTGGTGATGCAAAGAGACTAGGCTTGGTGATGCAAAGAGACTAGGCTTGGTGATGCAAAGAGACTAGGCTTGGTGATGCAAAGAGACTAGGCTTGGTGATGCAAAGAGACTAGGCTTGGTGATGCAAAGAGACTAGGCTTGGTGATGCAAAGAGACTAGGCTTGGTGATGCAAAGAGACTAGGCTTGGTGATGCAAAGAGACTAGGCTTGGTGATGCAAAGAGACTAGGCTTGGTGATGCAAAGAGACTAGGCTTGGTGATGCAAAGAGACTAGGCTTGGTGATGCAAAGAGACTAGGCTTGGTGATGCAAAGAGACTAGGCTTGGTGATGCAAAGAGACTAGGCTTGGTGATGCAAAGAGACTAGGCTTGGTGATGCAAAGAGACTAGGCTTGGTGATGCAAAGAGACTAGGCTTGGTGATGCAAAGAGACTAGGCTTGGTGATGCAAAGAGACTAGGCTTGGTGATGCAAAGAGACTAGGCTTGGTGATGCAAAGAGACTAGGCTTGGTGATGCAAAGAGACTAGGCTTGGTGATGCAAAGAGACTAGGCTTGGTGATGCAAAGAGACTAGGCTTGGTGATGCAAAGAGACTAGGCTTGGTGATGCAAAGAGACTAGGCTTGGTGATGCAAAGAGACTAGGCTTGGTGATGCAAAGAGACTAGGCTTGGTGATGCAAAGAGACTAGGCTTGGTGATGCAAAGAGACTAGGCTTGGTGATGCAAAGAGACTAGGCTTGGTGATGCAAAGAGACTAGGCTTGGTGATGCAAAGAGACTAGGCTTGGTGATGCAAAGAGACTAGGCTTGGTGATGCAAAGAAACTAGGCTTGGTGATGCAAAGAAACTAGGCTTGGTGATGCAAAGAAACTAGGCTTGGTGATGCAAAGAAACTAGGCTTGGTGATGCAAAGAAACTAGGCTTGGTGATGCAAAGAAACTAGGCTTGGTGATGCAAAGAAACTAGGCTTGGTGATGCAAAGAAACTAGGCTTGGTGATGCAAAGAAACTAGGCTTGGTGATGCAAAGAAACTAGGCTTGGTGATGCAAAGAAACTAGGCTTGGTGATGCAAAGAAACTAGGCTTGGTGATGCAAAGAAACTAGGCTTGGTGATGCAAAGAAACTAGGCTTGGTGATGCAAAGAAACTAGGCTTGGTGATGCAAAGAAACTAGGCTTGGTGATGCAAAGAGACTAGGCTTGGTGATGCAAAGAGACTAGGCTTGGTGATGCAAAGAGACTAGGCTTGGTGATGCAAAGAGACTAGGCTTGGTGATGCAAAGAGACTAGGCTTGGTGTTGCAAAGAGACTAGGTTTGGTGTTGCAAAGAGACTAGATTTGGTGTTGTGCAATGGTGTGTCAGACTAGTTTTGGAGTGCATTACCTAGACTAGTTTCTGAGTGCAATATCTAGACTAGTTTCTGAGTGCAATATCTAGACTAGTTTCTGAGTGCAATATCTAGACTAGTTTCTGAGTGCAATATCTAGATTAGTTTTGGTGTGGGTTATCCAAGAGACCAATTTTAAAGTGACTATTCCAAGAATAGAAACTGTATTGAAGGGAAAAGGTGTCAACATTTCAATGAAATATAAAAATTTTCAATTATTTTATCCAACCCCAGTAAATGAGAAATGGAAGTTTTGAAAATGGGATAAAAGCAATGAATAAATATTAGTCAAACTGCAAGGAGAAAATATCGAAACACTTTTAAACACAATTTTTAAATCAATCACTGAATTAAATAAGGATATTTTTTGATTTTTATACGATCTGAGTGGGGTTTAAGCCCCCATAGAAACCTCTGTATGAGTGTCCATGAAGCAATGTATCAGTTTTGTACAAATACAGCTTAGAATATAAGCTCTAATCATTCATTAAAAAAAAGACATAACTGAAGCCATTCCAAACACATTAGTCGGTCAGGATACAGTTCAGCTCTGGCAAGTTGCCATTTGATTCCCTCAGTTTTGAACATGTCTATTCATTAAATTAGGTTAAGACATTGTTGTATTGTGTTTCTTATCCCACTTTGTCTAGACAAGGTAGACTAAGTTCACAAGTTCTTGTACCTTGAAAAGTCCAAGATGAGCAAAGAATTAAAATGCAGATCCCCTCTCCAAACAAGCCAAGAGAGGCCTCATTCATATTCAAGGTTCCACAGCCAAAGCTCTAGTGAAATAGCATACATTTATAAAATGATAGCAAAAACTCTTAAAACCTTTTTTAGTAGCAATTAGTTGCTAAGATACAAAATGAATCGGCTAATGCACAAAATGTGCTAATTCAGTATGAAAGACGTTGAAGATTCACCAAGAAATTTAAATTTTAAAATTGAAAAACTAAATATTTCCTTTTTAAGGTTTTCTTGACAATCTTAAAACAGATTCTGGCGTTTTTCTGTTATGGTTATCACGGCGCCAAAACTCTGAGTCCTTTGAAAAATTTTCTCATGGAAGAAAAAATCCGAAAAATACTTTTTATCCTGTATTAAAAAAGGATTACATTTTCGTTGACCTATGGTGAAACAAAAAGTCCCTAAAAGTTTGAATAGAAGTTTTGAAACGATTTTGCTTCAAAAGACATACCTACTCGCCAAGGTTGAGAAATAGTAGCAAAAGGTCGCATATGGCAGCCCTGAAATTGCATTTCTGATAACCAACTTTTAAAACTATAAATTATTTAAACCAAAGATCAAATTAAATTAATTTCAAATGTCCAGTCCAGAGATGAGTCTGCTGACTTGTCATCCATGAATTTGAGGGTATCTACGGAATATTTTCTGATACCAACTATTGCTGGAGGTTGGTATTGGTATTTTCAATTAACATCACACTGGAACAACAGAACAGGCTATGCTATTGCTGGAGGAATTTTTTTCGATGTTCTGAACTTTCTACACAAAAATCTATACATATAAAGCAGAGTTGCCATTTGTCTGTTCTCTATACAAATCTTCACCGTTTGACCAATCTACACCAAATTTGGTACTTATTCTTTGAAACCCTGCGGGTAACGTAGGTTACATATTAACCCCCGTTCTATTGTCTTGGGTTTGCAGAGGGGTGTAACGTCCCGTCATCCTGACAGAGTACTTGCTAGGGGGCACTCTCCCCCTGTTTGGCTGTGCAGATGACGTCAGAACATCTACAGGAGTTGCCTCTCAAGATGATCTAGGGAGGTTTTTTAGAATATCAGAGTATAATGCAATCTCAGATGGGTGTGGTTGCTCTGAAAATCGCTCGGTATCATCGTTCAGTTATCCTGTCCGTAAATTCTTAAACTGTAGCTTTATTATTGGAATGCAAATTTTTATAATATAAGATTAATTTCATAGAAAATGGTCTTTTTTATCCATGTTACAGGGAGCTAAAGGCAATTCGAAATTCTCATAGGAATAACATTACGTATTTATACGATCAATGTTAGACCAATTCCCACTAAATTTGGTACGTTCATCCAGTAGAATTCTGCAGGACACAGGCTATATATTAACCCCGTTCGATTTGTGCGTCCTGCGTCTGCAGGGAGCTAAAAACAATTCGAAATTTCAATAGGAATAATATTGAGTAAAATTACAATGAATTATAAACAATGCAACCCAAGCAACACTGGGTAATTCAGCTAGTCACCATATATTTTTGTATTGCAGCCACTTTCCCTGGCACACTTAACACCTTTCTAGATGTAGACTGGCCAAAAGCCATCTGCTTTCCAAACTGACATGTCATTTCAAATACCAACTGTCTCAACTAACCTCATCTCTGCTTCCAAAGCCTGTTCTTCACTCAGGTCTTCTTCGGCACTGTAATCGAGGATGCTCTTCACACCGAAAGTGTTCATTCTCCTGATGACCGGCTTGATGTCTCGCTCATTTTCGCCTGCAACAAAGTGTCCATAGAAAGTGTTCTTCATGAGAAAGCGAAAGAGTGTGGGTCCCAGGACACGCTTGCCCAGTTTCATAAGCTAAAGAAAAAAATTAGAACATGAGTGTTTCTGCACTTTATTTAAGAACTGATAAAATAATGAGTTGCTAGCAAAGAATATTCTCCAGATACTAACCCTTATGGAACATTTCTATAGAATTCTGTAGAATTATGGTCACTTTTTCTATAAGCTCTAAAAAGTAACCTCTATAGAATTCTATGGCTCATTTCTTCTTTCACGGCTATAACTTTTCTATAAAATTCTATAGAAATAGATTTCTATAGAATCAGCTTGTTTTCTCTATAGAAATCGATGGTACTCTAAAATTTTTATGTAAGGGAAAATTTGGAGAATATTCAACTTATGGATATTTTGGTTAACGAGACAATGGAGAACCAATGATTGCTGATTGCAGGTTTTATTTACATACGATACAAACAGACATTGTAATTTAAGTTGACAATTGACGAATATATTACAACAAACAAGTATTCACAGTAATAAATCAAAAGTGAATTGGAACTGAAAATTAAAGTTGTAGTACTTATCGTATGCAAAGCAATAGTAGTGTTGTCACAAACTTTCTATTTAAACCCATTTTTAAGTAATTGCAATTTAATGATGGCTGAAAATGAGCCTCTACGCTTGGATTTGCGAACATAACAGGAAATGGTTCAGGCCCCCTGGATATACCTATTTAGGGGTGACCAAAACAGGGGATAAGCTGGGCCATTCTATATTATGAAGGTAAGAAATGCATTACAAAAGCATGATAGCTGATTTAATAATCAAGAAAGCTAGAGGCTCCATTAGTTTAAAACTCAAACTTTCCTTTGTTAAGTTATTGCCATTTCAATATGGAACGTGTCATGGAATAAACTAAATAACATTTTTTAAAATGACCTATTCTTAAATTAGTCACAGGTGTGGGGATAAGAAGTTGAAATTTGTAAACATGTAAAATCTGAAAAATTAGAATATTCAATCGAACATTTAAATATGCAGTTCGAAAATTAATCTTCAGAATTAGATTTTATCTTAAATCAGCAGATCTTACTGCAAACAGTGAACAAATAGGGCTGTCACAACCAATGTACTTGTGAAACAGTAGCATAATTTTTTAAAAGTAGTAACAAAAGTCTCCTCTTATACCCTATAAAATGAATCGGCTAAAACACAAAACGCTCTAAGTATAAAACGACCTTGAAGACCTCGCCAAGAATTTAAAATTTTCATTTTTTTAAAACTTGTTCCGATGTTTTTCTTTCATAGTCGCCACACCTTGGCGCCAAAACTTCGAAATTGACGTCCCTTGGAAAATTCTCCTTAAAGAAAATTTTTCCCGTTCCTTTGCTTACAAAAAGGGACCAAATTTTCGTTGACCTTAGGTGAATTTTCATAACAGTCGCCAAAATTTTGAAACTAGGAGTATTTGAAACGATTTTGCTTAAAAAGATCCCTTTAGTCGTCACGGATGAAAAACAGTAGCAAAAAATCACCCGTAGCAGCCCTGATAAAATCACGAATTACAGAGATAAAAACTTGAAGGAGATTTGGATTCTTCAACTAAATCGTGAAATGCTTTTTTTGTTTAGCAACTGTCAAAATAAGCAAAACCAGTCTCTCAAACTGAATAAACAGTATTCAACAATTATAAAAAATACAGCTTGAGTGACTGCCTTCCACATGAACTTTCAACGATTAATGCACAATTTTCATTCATAAATTCAAAAACATTTTTGAATGCAAAACGTTCAAGTTTAGCTCCATGTTCCAGACGCGTCTTGCACCTGAATAACTAACTCCTGTCGGTAAAAGTAATGACAAGGGGGAAACCCGAACTAGCAGCTGTCTCACTCTTGCATTTTCTTTTAACTATCAAAATGGCGCTATGCCAAAACGTCATCAACGAATGCGAACATTTTTGTTCTGATTCTACACTTTCCGAACAATGCCTTACGCGCGTGTAGAGGAGCCAAGAGATTTCTGCGTTTCTTCCGATTTCCTCAATCGCAACTTTGGATTCAATCGAATTAACTGTACGACCTTCGAAAACGTAAACAGGAAGCTCACTGCCAAGTCATTTTACATAATGGATGTTTTACATAACGATTGCTTAATTTTAAGTTAGGTAAGAGTGACCAAAATAGTTGTGGATAAAAACACGCCAAGCCGTAAGTGCCCAACGCGCTTGCCTCCCTAGCATTTTTGTGTTAACCCTCATAGTGGTTCGACGGTATATATGCTCCATCAAGATCTGAAAAATTTTGCTTTGACAAGATATTGTTGACAAGGTATTGATAATGAGATCAAGATCTGGTCAGTTTTCTTCTAATGACGACAAATCTCGTCCACCAAGATCTGTTAACGGTTTTGCTTATGAAGAGACAAGCTGAATTACCCGGCGTTACTCGGGTTGAATTGTTTATAATTAATCGTAATATTACTCAATATTATGTGTATGGAGATTTCGAATTGCTTTTAGCCTCCCAGCAGACCCAGGACAAATCGAACGGGGTTAATATATAGCCTGTGTCCCGCAAAATACTACAGGATGAATGTACCAAATTTAGTGAGAATTGGTCTGACATAGCCCCCTGTACCATATCGACGATAAAAAAGACAACTTTCTATAAAAATAATCTTTTATTATAAAAATTCACATTCCAATAATAAAGCTACAGTTTAAGAATTTACAGACGAGATACATAAACGATATGATACTGAACGATTTTCAGCGCAATCGCACCTATCTGCGATTGCGCCTTACTCTAAGATTCTAAACAAAACAAGGTCATCTTGAGAGGCGACTACTGTAGATGTTTAACTCTGACGTCATCTGCACAGCCAAACCGGGAGAGCGTCTTCTAGCAAGTGCTCCAGGATGACGGGGCGTTACACCGCTCTGCACACCCAAGACAAATAGAACGGGGGTTAATATGTAGCCTACGTTACCCGCAGGGTTCCAAAGAATAAGTGTACCCAATTTGGTGTAGATTTGTAGAGAACAGACAGATACCAACGCTGCTTTATATGTATAGATATCTCGTCAAGTCTACCACCAGGAGAGTTAAACTTCTCCCTAATAGGGATAAATATAGCAAATGTGCGAGGGATTTTCAGTGTGAATAAACCAGAAGGTTTGAAGAATACTTTTCCTAACTAAATGTCCTCGCATGATACATGTCGGGTTACCTTGATATGTAGTTTATCGCCATTTGGACAACGTGTGTCGTTGAATCTAATTGGTGCTGACCAATTAACTTTTTTGCATCAATTCTCAATTTGTTTTTTGGAATTTTTTTGGGGCACCTAGAAACTAAACTGAGGGGGGTGTCAAAGGCATTTTCTAAGTTTTTTAATCACCAAAATCCTAGCACAAATTACAGGTAATTTACGAGATATTTTCAGTGCATACAAACAAACCAGACGGTCTACCAAGACTACCTCTGCTGTCTATATGTCCTCGCACGATACATATCGGGGTACTTGAAAATGTAGTTTACCATCGTTTTGGCAACGCTTGACGTTGAATCTAATAGGTTTTGTCCAATCAACAACCATTCAAATTCGGAATTTTTTAGGGGTACCTAAAAAATGAAAAATCAGGCCGTGGGAACTCTGTAAGTTAAGTACGTAATCTTTCCCTTCGGGATTGATCCCGGTCCGTCGCCAATAGCCCGTTGTCTTGCTCCATTGCGACGTAAGTTCAATTACCTATCTACCTCAACTTTCTCAGTTTACCGATATATGTAGAGAATTACTGTTCCTTCTGCATGTTTATCCACATTTTTGCATAAGAGCTTTCTTAAAATTCCATCGTTATGCACTAAACATATCAAGCTCCGGTCGGTGATTTATTTACATAATCACATTTTCCAAGGCAAGG
Organism: Meta bourneti; assembly: GCA_933210815.1. Taxonomy (NCBI): domain Eukaryota; kingdom Metazoa; phylum Arthropoda; class Arachnida; order Araneae; family Tetragnathidae; genus Meta; species Meta bourneti. Next base: position 13,717,499 of record OW119932.1, read on the forward strand.
TCAGGGAAAACAAAATTATCTGATGAACCATTTCGAAACGCATCGGGACATATTACATCCGAGTTTCAGCATCACAAAATGACAGGATTTCCACGTCGTAAAGATCCCGAAATTACTGAGCGTTATCTGCGAAATCCCTCCTTGAAATTTCGCGTTGGTGTCGTATAATGTGAGGTAATCGTGGAAATAATTCAGAAATAATGACGTCATTAGCCCGTTATTGCAAAGCTGAGTCGCAATTAAACAAGTTGCAGCAGCAATTACTTTACATTTCGCAAGTTTTTCGATATTCTGTCGGATAATTTTATTTTAGATTTTTATATTCTTTTAATACAGGATGTAAGGCAGAACGAGGTACACTTTGGTACATTTTTTCATTTATATTTTTATTGAATTCACAATTTTAAATTGTTTTAACTATTTAAAGTATTCAAGAGTATAATCATGAGGAAATTTTAGGATACTAAACAGTAGTTTCGTTATAAAACTAAGCACTCTGTACCAAGTCACTCGGCCAAAATTTCATTTGGAGAACACCCCAAAATCGAAATTCAATTTCGATATTAAATATAGCGTAGCGTAACATTTAAACTGCGGATGCCAAGATTGAATTTGCTCAATTAACTATGCGTAAATAAAAGGGGGTGGTCCGATTAATTTTATGCAGCTGTACATCTAATCAGCCAAGGAAACATCTCGTACCATGATTGGTTGGTAGGTATTTTAATTAACGTCACTGGAGCAACACAACGGGCTATTGGTGACGGTCCGGGATCAATCCCGAAGGTAAAGATCCGAGGACAACACCACGTAATTCTGAACCACGGTCAGATGTCGAGGTCACACCAGAGCTGGCATCCCACTCTCCGAACTTCCACGCCAACGTGAGGACCGTTGAGGCCACGACAGATTTTACGTGCACCAGCGCCCCCGTACACGACGATCTTTTGGATCTGGTTTCGAACTCGCAACCCTCCGGTTGACAATACGTTACTCTTCCAACAGGGCTACCACGGCCTCTCAAGTTCGTGAAAATGAAAACATCTTTTCCACGTTAAATTCGTGGCCTCGAATGCCCTCACGTTGGTGTGGAAATTTGGTGGGGTGCCAGCTCAGGTGTTGACCTCGTCATCTGACCGTGGTTCAAATTGACGAGCTGTTGTCTTCGGGATTGGTCCCGGACCGTCGCCAATTAACTACCTACCTTGATTCAATCGATGACTTATAATTTATATCAACAGGCGATCGCCAATGAGTCAACACCAAGTTGCGTCCCGAGTCATTTAACACAGGAGAACGGATATATCTCCTCAAACACAGGAATCTCCGCGAACTTGACCTGCCCATGACCAAACACGAGCTGTACCCAAACACAGACCGCTACCTCGCCACACACTCCAGACAGGGCTGTGGACACAGGCGGCAGTTTACGAGCGCTCGAGTTTGCTCAGAACGCCCTAATAAAACCCATTTGCGGTGGATAAGTCGCCCGCTGATGACATTCAGAGGGCGCATGCCGTCATCGGCCGTGATGTACGAGCACTCAGTTTGTTGACAAGCATCAAGCAGACACGGCGACAGGTGTTCCTCCACCCGTGTGAACTCAGCTCGTTTTTTACTTTCGTGCGGTAGTCAGGGGAATGAAATTTTAAAAGATGTTTCGCCTGTTCGGTCACAGCGAATTCCATCACATCAGCAGTCCGGGTTCGGTTTTGCGTTCGGTAGGTAGGTAATTAACGTATCACTGGAGGAACGGGCTACTGGGAATGGTCCGGGATCAATCGCCAAGGGAAAGATCCCAGAACACCAACCTAATTTTGAATTTTATTGATGACGAGGCCACACCTGAGCTGGCACCCAACTCTCCAAACTTCCACACCACGTCAAAGTGAGGGCACTTGAGACACGAGATTTAACGTGCACCAGCCCCCTTTGTACACGACGGTCTTTGGCTGGACCGAGCTTGAACTCGCAACCCTCCGGTTGCAAATCCGTTGCTCTTCAAACTGGGCTACCGCGGCCTTCGGTTTTGCGTTCACTCTTTGCTATACGAGGGCTAATTCGACCTGTTTGGTTTTAGGTTTTATGGCGCAAGGACATTTTTGGTCAAGCTGCGCCAAACTCGTAAAGAATTTGGTGTAAGGGGGAAAAGAAGCATTGGGGAACAGAGTAGTGGAATGAAAGCAGAAAAAGATCGCTTGGGTATTCCGGGTTGGTTGGTTTTGGGGTTTGATGGCGCAAGGGCCATATTTGGCCATTGGGTATTCCGGGAGCGCAACCCTCGTGTTTAAGGCAGTAAACCACATGTGAAAAGAAAAGATCACTAGAATCTCGGTGCCGCGAAGGGCGTACACACCTAAACAGGGCCGACCTTAGGCACGTGCGACCGCACCTGGCCCCGCGCAATGAATAAAATTGCCGAAATTTTAGTCTTACAGATGAAATAAAAAATAAAGTGAGATATTAGAGAAACCACTTTTAATTTTAATAACAGTGTAATGTAGTTGCAGTATATAGTCTTTGTAACACGGAGAGAGAAAAGCGAGGGCCATGTGTGTGATGGTGAGGGCGTACGGTAAGTATGGAGGAGCCTCGCGGGGTGAAGGTTTGCACATGGCCTCGCAACAGCTAAGGCCGGCTCTGCACCTAAAGGAGATATGCCCCTGAGAGCTAATTTGACACGATAAATTACTATTAACTATTAAAGCGGATACCGAAACATCACGAACATTCATGTCTTGATATGGTTTTGGTTCCGTTGGGGTTTTAAGGCGCTAGGGCCATATTTCACCAGACAAGACAGATCTGCAGTCCGGGTTTGGTTTTGCATTCATTCTTTTCGCTAAAGGAGGGCTTTACTTGACAGATCTACGGCTTAACCCTCCAAGTGGTTTTGACGAGATATCTCGTCGTCAAGAATGCCGATTGATTCCAAATGAAGATATTGCCGTTTTTTGTGATCGAGATAAAGTTTTTCTAATTAAGAGATATCTCGCCCATAAGATCTGGTCAGCTTTGCTCATAACGAGATACCTCGTCGATAAAACCACCAGGAGTTAAAGCGGATACCCAAACACTACGAACCAAGCCTTGATCTGGTTTTCGTCTTGTTTCGATGGGGCAAGGTTCATATTTTGCCAAGCTGCGCTAAACACGACAGTTGATTTTCAAGAAATGGATGCGGACACGGTAGTCCAGCTGGAAGAGCAGAGGATTAGCAACCGGAAGATTGCGAGTCCAAAGCTCGGTCCAGCCAGAAACCGCCGTGTACACTGGGGCTGGTGCACGTTAAATCTGTCGTGGCCTGAAATGTCTTCACGTTGGCGTGGTGTGGAAGTTTGGAGAGAGAGATGCCAGCTCAGGTGTTAACCTTGTCATCTGAACGTGGTTCAGAATCACGGTATTTTTTTAATTAACGTCACACTGGAGCAACGCAACGGGCTGTTGGTTACTGTTCGAGATCAATCCCAAAGGGAAAGATCCAAGGACAACACCGCGTAATTTTGACCTGAGCTGGCGCCCCACTCTCCAAACTTCCACACCACGCCAACGTGAGGACATTTGAGGCCACGACAGATTTAACATGCACCAGCCCCTACATACACGACGGTCTTTGGCTGGATTTGAACTCACAACCCTCCGGTTGCTAGTCCGTTACTTTTCCAACCGGGCTAGCGCGGCCCTCAAAATTACGAGGCGTTGTCCTCGGTTCTTTCCTTTCGGGATTGATCCCGGCCCGTCGCCAAAAGTCCGTTGTGTTGCTTCAGTGCGACGTTATTACCTACCTATCTTCAAGACATGGACATACATAAAAGACGGAATATGCATTTTATCGATTCATTGATATTTTCAAGGTGATTGAACAATTTAAGGGCTAGTTTACTGAAGAATAGAGCATGATATAGACAAGTTGGTCGAGTCTAATGGCACAAGGGCAATATCTGGCAAAGGTATGGACAGGATAAAAAGCTTTATGCATAAAATTTGCATTACTTTACAAGCGTAACTAAACATAAATCTCGTTTCTTAACAGATAGATTGCAAAACCCACCCCACGATACCTAAAACTAACCCCTAAGTACAATTATCACCAGAGACGTTTCCCTTTTCTCCCAGGCTTTGTCTCCCTTGGCCAAGGGGTCAATATATCTTGCCACCCCTTTCACCTTTGAACTCCCGCGGACTCTCCTGCTTTATAATCGCCTATGTAAGATCAAATTACTCCTTCGTTAAACCACCGATTTCTACCAAGGAACTTTCTTGACAGAACCCCTGGTGCAATAATCTTTCTCTTAATCCTCTCTAGCGAGTTCATTGTAAACTATTCATTCTTTCACGAGTCCCTTAGAATAAGGAGCTCTCAGAGCCGTTCCAAACACCTACCTTCAACCTACACGCCTTATGATGCAGGTTTCTTGTTTGTTATATCAATAAACTGTTATGGAATTTTTTGACTCTCCATTTGTGGAATCATCATTACACTCAATGGATCATTCTCTTCGGTTGCCTTATACCACTCTTGCCACGACTGCAGGCTTATAATTTCCTTTATTATGACATAATCTTAAAAATAATTCCAAAAACTCGGGTTCTGCTCGTGTCATGAGGTAAACATTAAGGTTATACCCTAGATCAGGTTCAACGCCTGAATAAAAGTGGTTTTTCCATCTATTTTAGCCCACAAAACCTTAAATCTAGAACTCAATGAAAACCCATTTTCTGCTCAACCATTCCAAGATCCCTTTGGCTGTAGGGGCTGGCAAATGAGAAATGTAACAAGAGAAGACAACCCCCAGGAAAGTTAACGACTGGATAATTATCAAAGACGTTTATTACAGCCTTTATTTTTCGTGCGAAAATGGTGTAATAATTCGACATCTGTGAGATCTGGCTTCTCCTGTCATATGGTACAGGAAGATTCAATTACTCTCTACTGAGAGAACTGCTCCCGCTACAAAGTCTGCGCTTGTCCGTTGCCGCTCAACATAACGAGGCGTTGTCTCCTCGGTAGGTAGGTATTTTAATTAACGTCGCACTGGAGCAACATACCGGGCAATTGGCGACGGTCCGGGGTCAACCCCCGAAGGGAAAGATCCGAGAACACCACGTAATTTTGAACCACGGTCAGATGACGAGGTCACACCTGAGCTGGCACTGCACTCTCCAAAGTCCACACCACGCCAATTCGATGACGTTTGAGGCAACGAGATTTAACATGCACCAGCCCCCTTTGTACACGACGGTCTTTGGTTGGATTCGAACTCGCAACCCTCCGGTTGCTAGTCCGTTACTCTTCCAACCGGGCTACCGCGGCCACGCGTTGTCCTTGGATTTTCCCCTTCAGGATTGATCTAGGACCGTCTCCAGTAGCCAGTTGTGCTGCTCCAGTGCGATGTAAATTCACTTACCTACCACACTGGAGTACGGATATTTAGGAGTGCTGCATTTTGGATCTCGTATGAAAGTGAGAGTATAAAATTACGATCCTGTTATTTTTTTGGCTCAAATAGACACCTTTTAAAGATTAAAATATAATTAAAAACACCCGGAAGAGTTGGTTTTAAATCTGAAAGATTGCTTTCAATATTAAGGGTTATTTAATAGCATTGTAAACGATTTCTCCGGTTTGGTTTTTTTGGGGTTTTATGGCGCGGGGCCATATTTTGGCCATGCTGCGACAAACACAAGACATACAATATCAAGTAATAGACATACACACAATGAAAGTTTTTACTGACACAGAAGAAATACTCCCAGGGAGGAATGCACCTGACAGGAATCAAACCTACGCCACCTACAACTCGAAGGTTGCTAGAGTAGTGGGCATACCCAGATCCACGACAGCCCCTAATTAACATGGGTACTATTTCAAGTAGATTTTAAGGTTGTGAAATCAGAACTTGGAACTTTCTCAGGCATTCTGTATTTGACGTCAACTGCCAAGCAGAAGTGCTAGTCACTTTAAGGCGCAAATTAATGGAAAATTAAGTTGGAATTGTTTTTGCTTCTAATAGAGCTGGGATATAAATGGGTTTAATTTATACGAAACAAGACGTCGACAGCGCCTACTTTAAACTTTATTTTTTGTTCCATTTGTTGTCTAGTTTAATTGCTCCTGTTACGGATTGGTTGGCACGTCGTACGTTCTTTCTGTGACGTCAGATTCTGACGTACAACTTTTTCCTTTTTTTGTCAGTCGTTTGTTTTTATGTTGAATTTAATTGGGACGAAAAGTTGGGTAGTGTTTCCTGATCCCCCAATGCTATATTTCCAAATTAAAGTTTAGTCAAATTGGTGAAAAAATGGAAATGTATTTGTGATTTTTACTGGTTTCCAAATCGTACATCCAATTACCTTTTTCGCTGCCAACGTTCGCCCAAAACAAAGTAGAATAAAGATACACCAGAGTTACTCCCTACTCAAAATGAACAAGTCCTTTTCCCATAGCAACTGTCTAGGTCAACTAAATCACACTAGGTGGTGGAAACAGTTCTCGTGGTAAAGCAAAAGTATCCTTATGTAATTCATTGGTTGCTTCTTTGAAAATTGTGTATAAAGGTGTTTTGATATTTTTCTTCTTACAGGCCAACTAATATTTATTCATTGCTTTCAGTCCATTTACAAAATTGCTTCATTTCTTATTTACTGGGGTTGAATTAAACAATTGAAAATTTTAATATTCATTAAAAACGTTAGCATCTTTTAACTTCAATATACCTTCTATTCGTCTTAGAGTAGTCACTCCAAAACTAGTCTCTTCGTGACACATTCCAAAACTAGTGTCTCTTGGTGACACTCCAAAACTAATCTTCAGGTGACACTCCAAAACTAGTCTTCAGGTAACACATTCCAATAGTCTTCAGGTGACACATTCCAATAGTCTTCAGGTAACACACTCCAAAACTAGTCCTGTGGTAACACTCCAAAACTAGACTTTAGGTAACACACTCCAAAACTAATCTAGGTAACACACTCTAAAACTATATATTTCAAAGGAATTTTAAAATCGCCGCTAAATAAGGAGCTTACAATGAAAATGTAGCCCCAGTTTGATATTCTGAGTGTGCCCCTCTTTGTTACCATTTTTAGTGTCAGCTTTACTCAATTTGTTGCTTCACCGTGTTGTCACGGAGAACATTCCTTAAAATCCGCCATGATGAAACGCTACACGTATTATTTACGAAATAAATGTTTTTTCTATGTCATGCTGACGTAGAATATAAATGACCCTGAAAGAATTCCGTGCTATAATTTTTGCATTTAACAGGCCTGTCTTAAAAATGATGGAACACATCGATCAGAATAATTCTATTTCATTTTAATCTCAACAAGAATTATTGTATGCTTTTTTTTCAAGAAACCGCAGAGCAATCCGAACAAACAAGTAGGAGACCTTGCCCTTAAATGATATCGGACACAGATACAGTTATGACGGTCAAAACGGCGGGCAAGGACTGGTTTCGACTGGAAAGAATTCCACGAAAAACGAAAATTTTGAGCGTTGCATGTAAATTAGGTTCATTTGAATAATGACACGTTTTGCGCAGAAAAAATAATATCAAAGATTTAAATTGACGCGTAACTCAAAGTTCACTTAATTTTTTTTAATGAACTACTGCAGAAGAGGATAAAATGATAGAATAAACAACTAATTGTGCAATAAATTCTCGCACGGTTCATAATTCTTGATTGGATTTACAAACTCAAAAATTGAGTTATCCTTTCTTGGTAACTTATTTTAAAATTTTAGTGCATTTTATGTTGTACGAATTAATTTTGAGTCTTTCGAAAAACATGTAGATTTTCTAACCAGAATTTAGAATTCTTGCAAAAGATTGTTATCAGTTTAAATCTAGAGTCAACCCATACACATTCTGAATTCCTTAAAATGCGATATTTTATTAGCTTATAAATCTTAAAATGAACTGACACAAAACAGTAAAGTTGAACACTCAAGCGCTACTATTGTTTTTCCAGACAGAAAAAGTGCGTATAAAAGTTAACGGAGGACCAGTCTAGAAACAGTAGATGGGAAGTCATTCATTACAATGCAGGAAAAACTTTGTAGAATAAATAATTAACCTTTATGGTTATTGTACTTAACGTGTCACCTACATAATTTTCTGATTAACTGTGTCTCAATCTCATTCGTTAGAGAACAGGGTTTCCACTTGCCAAGTTAAAGAAAAATTAGGGTCTTTTTAAGGTCTTTTCAATGCTATTTTTGATTTTTAAAGGCTACATTTAACAAAGATAGCAATAACTCGTGAATGCGAGGTGAAGAAACTTTCAGGCTAGGGCTGCCAGTTTTGAAAACAAATTTTTAGCCAAAGCACATAGTATATTAAGTGGGCCGCGATAGGCCCACTTAATAGGCCCTGGAATAGATAGGCCTAGTTGGAAAAGTAGCGGATGGGGGTTGGTGAACGTCAAATGTCCTCACGTTGGTGTTGTGTGGAAGTTTGGAGAGTAGGGCGCCAACTCAAGTGTTGACCTTGTCATCTGACCGTGGTTCAAAACGACGAAAGATCTTTCCCTTCGGGATGGATCTCGGACCGTTACCAATAGCCCTTTGTGTTGCTTCAGTGCTCCTCCCTATTTTCCACAAGGGAAGGTCGAAAAAAATACAAACGTTGGCGCACTTAATGATAAATTGGAAAATATATTTATGATTTTTACTTGTTGCCGAAGTCTATATTAATAATCTACCTGTTTCAGCCGCCGACATTCGCCACAAAACAAAATGAAATTAAGACACCCATTAGTCATCCCTACTCAAAATGAGCGGTTCTGTTTCTATGGCGACCGCAAGACTTAGTGGCGGTAGTAGTTCTCTGGATGACACAGTACAACTTGAACAGAATTAGGTACATATATTGATGGGCCGTATCTATTGTGCGGGCCTGAAAAATATCTGAAGGGCCGTATCTGGACTGCGGGTTGGTTAAACCTGTCCGGCCTGTTGACCGTATCAAGTCTGCGGGCTGATAAAAATATTTGGAGGGCCGTATCTGGTCAGTGCGCCGGGTAAACCTATTCGGTGGGTCATATTCGCACTGCGGGCCCAATCCAAATATTTGGAGGGACGTATCTGCCTCTGGGGCTGATAAAAATATTTGGAAGGCCGTACCTGGGCCGCGGGCCCTACATAAATATTTGAAGGGCCATATCTAGTCTCTGGGGCTGATGAAAATATTTGGAGGGCAGTATCTGGTCACTGCGCCGGGTAAACCTATTCGGTGGGTCATATTCGCACTGCGGGCCCAATCCAAATATTTGGAGGGACGTATCTGCCTCTGGAGCTGATAAAAATATTTGGAAGGCCGTACCTGGACCGCGGGCCCTACATAAATATTTGAAGGGCCATATCTAGTCTCTGGGGCTGATGAAAATATTTGGAGGGCAGTATCTGGTCACTGCGCCGGGTAAACCTATTCGGTGGGTCATATTCGCACTGCGGGCCCAATCCAAATATTTGGAGGGACGTATCTGCCTCTGGGGCTGATAAAAATATTTGGAAGGCCGTACCTGGGCCGCGGGCCCTACATAAATATTTGGAGGGCCATATCTAGTCTCTGGGGCTGATGAAAATATTTGGAGGGCAGTATCTGGACTGAGGGGGTATCTGCACTACGGATCGGAAGACAGTTGGCGGGTCGCATCTGGTCTGCGGGCATGAAAAAATATTTGAAGGTCCGGATCTGGTCTACGGGGCTGACATCAATCTATTCGCTAAAATTTATTTATCATACGCTTACGGTGTTTGTGGATGAGAACACTATTTCTGAACTAAAAAAATCGAAGATTTTATTTCAGGTAATCCATACATTTTGGACTCCATCTTCTGCAAAAAAAACTCACAAAAACCTCTTAAAGCAATCCGCCTGAACAACGCGAAATATCAAAGCAGTGTGATTGTGCAAACCAAGGATCTCTCTCAAACGTCATGATAGAGGAAGTGTGATCATTTATCTCTGGGTGGGCATCTTGCCCGATGGCGTCCCAATTGAAACTTCAACCCCACAAGTTTCTCTTTTTAAAGCTCAATGTGGCTGGCAGAAAAGTGGGAAGGGTTTGTTTTGGTGACTAACGACGCAGACGCGAGGGGATATTTGGAACACGCCGGTAAACAGCACAAAGGTTAGAAGAGATTGTCTACCTTTCTTGTTTGCACTTAGAACCGGAGTTTTGCACCCAGACTAGCCAACTCGCGGTAGGTATTTTTATTTAATGCCACACTGTAGCAACACAACGGGCTATTGGTGACGGCTCGGGATCAATCCAAAACGGAAAGATGCGAGGACAACACCACGTAATTTTGAACTACGGTCAGATGACGAGGCAATACCTAAGCTGGCACCCCACTCTCCAAACTTCCACACCACGCCAACGTGAGGACATTTGAGGCCACGAGAGATTTAACATGCACAAGCCCTGTGTACACGACGGTCTTTGGTTGAATTCGAACTTGCAAACCTCCGGTTGCTAATCCGTTACCGCGGCCCCGAAACTAGAACCAACCAAAAGACCTTCGTATACATGGGGTCTGGTGCACGTTACATCTGTTGTGACCTCAAATGTTCTCAAGTTGGCGTGGAAATTTGGAGAGTGGGGTGCCAGCTCAGGTGTGACCTCGTCATCTAACCGTCGTTCAAAATTACGTGGTGTTCTCGCATCTTTCCCCTCGGGTTTGATCCCGGACCGTGGCTAATTGCCCATTGTGTTCCTCCAGTGCGATGTTAAGTTTGGAGAGTGGAGTGCCAGCTCAGGAGTGACCTCGTCATCTGACCGTAGTTCAATATTACATGTCCTCGCCAATAGCCTGTTGTGTTGCTCCAGTGCTGTGTTAATTAAATACTACCTACTTACTCTTGCCAGTGCGATGTTAATTAAAATACTTACCTACCTACCAGTTTGTTTTCCCGGATTCATTGCAAATTTTCTCGAAAAATGCCATTTCTCACAATTAAAAAAAATCAAGTTAAAAAATATCAATTTACGTCACTGAAAATTTCAATTTGCTGTCATAATTTAGATTCCTAACATCTTTCATTCGTTTGGTATTGGTATTTTCAATTAACGTCACACTGGAGCAATACAACGGGTATTCTCTGTAAAGTTAAATATACGAGGAGTGTTCAAATGAAAAGGTACGAAACGTCGTAAAAACCAAACCGGTTGAAATTTGAATATGCCGCTTTGGGATAACGTAGTGAGACATCTAAGGAAGCGAATGCACGAGTACCGGCGTGGTTGTGCGCATGCGCGGGCGCCCGCACATGACGCAGAAGAGAAGCATGCAGTTGTGTGTTCCGTCCAATTGACGCGGCAGTGCGTGTGAGGACATCATGGCGTTCACATTGCAAAATTCGACGATTGAGGAGCAGCGAGGTGTTATCAGATTTCTGATTGTGGAAGGTGTTAAACCGGTAGGTGAGACACTCCGTAGCCTACGCAAGTCCATCAAGAGCAAACGGCCTGGGCTGCTCACGGAGGGAGTGATTCTGCTCCACGATGACGCGTGTCCACACGTCTCCAGGGTCACACAAAGTGTACTGGCCAAGTTCAAGAGGGAGAAGCTTGAGCATCCGCCCTGCAGCCCGGACATATCGCCCTACAACTTCCATCTGTTTTGTCCGCTAAAAAACATCTCAAAGGGAAGCGCTTCAACTCGGACGACGAACTGAAGGACACAGTGGAGGACTGGCTCTTGTCACAGCCACAGGAATTCTGGGAACAGGGAATCCTTCGGCTCGTGAAACAGTAGGATAGTTGTGCTCACTTTTGAATAAAGACTTCAATTATACCCACAGTGTCGTTTCGTACCTTTTCATTTGAACACCCCTAGTAGGTGGCCGTAGTGATTCAGCGGCGGAACGTGTTTCCTGCCGTATTCCGAACGTGACGTCAATTGACTTACTTTCAAATACGAATTCAGTACTTCCGCGAATTCCGAATTGATATACGATAGTTGATTGGTCAGCATCAATTAGGGGTTGCAAAAACGGGCGATTAACTACATTTGTCAACCCCTATATGTATCATGCGTTAGCATTTGTAGTCAGCAAAATCTTTGCATTCGCATGGTTTCAGACACTGAAATTTCATCTCATAGACCGGATCTCGCGAGTTGGAATTTGAGACACGTGGTTTTGAAAGAATCTATTGGATAGATTGAGGGCAGGTTCAATGTAAATAATGCGTTCCCAGTTGGAGTCTTCAGAGCGGTTTCTGGTTCCGAGTTTACCATTCGTGCCGGAACGACAGCAGTGATTACGAGTTGGCGAAACAAATAATTACCAATGGTGATCGCCGTGCATGAATTTACGATATCAGCTTTGCCATGACAGGCTTAACCCTCTGTGCAAATGTACTTGCCAAAGGTCATCTTCTCACCGGATCCGCACAAAAAATTTCGTTTCCGGTCTCCCTTTATCTCACAAAAAATTTCTTTGAGGCGCCATCTCTGAAGCACTTTGAACTTGTTTTCCTGCTTTGTTCAGTTATATCGTAGTTTGGTTGGTAAATAGTTGAATTAATGTCGCACTGGAACAACACACCTGGTGTGTTGTTCCAGTGTTCCAGCAGTCCAACATTGGCGACGGTTCGGGATTGGATTTTGGAGTTTTATGGCGCAAGGTCCAAAAGCGGACAAGCTGCGCTAAACACAAGACAGGATATCCAATAAAAGGCGACGGTTCGGGATCAATCCCGAGAAAGATCGGAGGACTACTCGTAATTTCGAACCACGATATCGCAGTTTGGAAAAGATGAAATGTTACTTTATTAACATGACGTTGGAAACAAAGAAATGCATGTCACAAAGCAGGGTCAATAGAAAAAAATAAAAGGTAGGTAGGTATTTTTTAATTAACGTCACACCGGAGCACACAACGGGCTATTGGTGACTTTCCTTTTGGGATCAATCCCAAAAGAAAAGATCGAGAACACCACGCAATTTTGAAGCAGTCAGATGACGCGGCAACACCTCAGCTGGTACCGCACCCTCCAAACTTCCATATCACGCCAACGTGAGACATTTGAGGCCACGACGGATTTCACGTGCACCAGCCCCTTTCGTACACGACGGTCTTTGGTTGGATTCGAACTCGCAACCTTCCGGTTGTTAATCCGTTACTCTTCCAACCGGGCTACCGCGGCCGGAAATAATAAAAATTTTCCTTGCATTGATTAGGCTGATACAAGACAAATGAAGCATAATTGAAATATTACATAAAAACATATTTTTTAAGAGCAGCTTGACAGGGCATTTCTTATTCTTTTAGAAAGCCACAATGTTATTCAAGACAAAACAAATTGGTTGGTTTTAAGTAAATAGATGCACTTCGGCCTTTACAAATTACCTGCATTTAAAAACCCTTAATATTGACGATTCTCATTCAGTAAAGTCAGTATTGGATGTCTGAGTAAATGGTTAAAGTAGAAATTAAAATTTTAAGAACCAAGTTTGATTCTTTCCAAATTTCTAAAAAGAAAATTAGTTGCTAGTTTAGTGAAATAAAATGCAAACAATTGTTGGTAAACTTTAAAAACATGTAGATGTTCAACAGAGTTTGGCCATTTTGGGGGAACATTTAGTTTCGTTCATAAATCTGACAGTCAACAAATTAGCTATCAGATGATGTCATCTATATGAAAAACACCTACTTTTATGTTAATTTACATTTAATGTTAATTTACATTTATAGTACATTATAGTACAGCAGTTAATGTTAATTTACATTTATAGTACAGCATGTACATTGAAAGTTTAAACAAATAGATACTTTAACAATGGATTTATTTATTTTCTAAAACCTGACAACTTCATTTCAGGTCTGAACTTTTTCATCTTTTTTAGTTTGTTTATAAAAAAGCAAACATTTCACTTCATTCAAAATTACATTTGGATGTGTTGCTCAATTCCTTGCAGTTTTTGAAAAATTTATCACTTTAGGTCTATTATTTATATTGGTAAAGATGGTAAATTAATTAACGTAGCACTGGAGCAATATAACAGGCTATTGGCGACGGTCCGGGATCAAATAATAAAAAAACATCCAAAAACACCACCACGTAATTTTTTACCCTGATCAGATGACTAGGTCACATCTCAGCTGGCACCCCACTCTCCAAATTTCCACACCATACCAATATGAGAACATTTGAGGCCACGACAGATTTAACATGTACCAGCCCCCTTTGTACACGATGGTCTTTGGTTGGATTTGAACTCGCAACTCTCTGGTTGTAAATCTGCTACTCTTCCAACTGGGCTACCATGGACCATCATTTATGTTGGGAACACTTAATTAAAATAATTAGAAGAATCTGTCGAACTGTGCAAGGCATATTAAGCATATGCCTTCATACAGTTCTCGAACTTTTTCATGAGCTATGGATTTTAGCAGCTAATCAGAAAAATTTGGTTGGCCTTTCCACTTAAAAAAAAGTCACACTATTATTTAAACAGAATAATCAACTTTTCATAAACAAAGGGAAAAGACTAAAATTGATATATTTTTTAATGTCAACCTCTTCAGTGCTATAAGGTGCAAACTGGTGGCACCCAGAGTGTTAGCCATCTTGCTTCTAACAGGGGCAACCACCAACACCATTACAAACCGAGATTAACCCAGGAACTACCGTGACAGACAAATGTGCTATGACCACTATACCAGGTAGGAGCTTTAAAATGGATGGTATTTAATGTCTCACTGGAGCAACACTACAGGCTATTGGCGACTGTCCGGGATAAATCCTGAAGGGAAAGGTCCAAGGGCAATGCCTTGTAATTTTGAACCACGGTCAGATGACGAGGTCAACACTTGAGATGGCACCCCATTCTCCAGACTTCCATGTGAAGATATTTGAGGCCACGACAGATTTAATGTGCACCAGCCCCAATGTACATGACGGTCTTTGGTTGGACCAAGTTTCGAACTCGCAACCTTCCAATTGCTAATTCGTCACTCTTCCAACCAGACCACCACAGCCCCACTTTAAAATGGAACCTTAACCACTGCAAACATCCATTGCAGACTGGGTATCAAACCTAGAATCTGTTGTACTGAACCAAAATCACTTGGATATGAAGGACACATTTTCACATAAAAGTGTACATGAAATTATCTAGAAGCAGTTCCTTGAAAACCAAATTCAGTGAATCAAGCATGAATGATTCATATATGGTTGGTTTTAGGGTTTTATGGTGCAAGGCACCAGACACGACATACAATATCAAGTAATAGACACACAATGAAAGTTTCACTGACACAGAAGAGAGAAATACACCCAGGGAGGAATGCACCTGACAGGAATCGAACCTACACCGCCTACAACTTGAAAGTTGCTAGAACAGTGGGCATATCAACTGAGCCACGACGACCCCAAATGATTCATAGAAAGAGCATGACAGATATTAATTGAAAAACAAATGGAAATTCAAGGTTTAGTTTATTTGAAATAGAATACTTGTAGTGTTTTTATGAGAAATTGTAAGGATTAATCTGACATCATGTCATACGCAATACATTTCAAATACAGCAACGAAATTTTGACAATATTTGCATACTAGTCAACTGTTTTTGTACATGATGATAACTAAAATATCTTTGTACAATGAGAATATGGAACATTTCTATGACCTAAGACAAAAAGCTCAACATATAATCAACCACTTTTTTCATCATAAAGGCTGTAAAAGTCAGATGACCCACCAATTGCAAAATTCCTACTTTTATCAAGTCATCATAAGTGACATATGTTTCTATATATTGTCTGTCTACCACAAGAATTGCTCTTGCCACTATGGCTGGGTGATGGCCATTATCAGATAGGAACGCGGCTTGTTCATTTAGAGTCAAGATTGAAGATTGTTGACTGCTTTGAGGTTTATGGTTGCGACGTTATCGACCTTCACCTCTATTGCTCGAGTGTGATTTTGTTTATTGATAATCAGAAAAGTGGAGTTATTAGTGTCAAGATGACTCGGGTATTTCGATTTTGAATAGGGTTGGTGTTGGAAAGAGGTAGTTCACAATGAAGATCTTCTCGGTAACAAGTAAAAATCATAACAAATACAAGCATCCACTGTGGAAAATAAGAGTCTTCCTACAACACATAAGCACAAACTTAGTGGCAGAAGCAATTCCAGTGGAAGACACAGTATTACATGCCCTTCACAACTTCATATGGGAAAGATGACTAGTTATGAATTTCACATACACCATACTAGTTATGAATTTCACATACATATGCAGTTACATTTCAGATCAAAGACCAAACCCAAATATGAATGCACTTCTCACACATCTTTGGGTTAAGTTAGCCAAACTGTTTCAATTGATTACAAAAATTTACCATAAATGATATCAAGTATTTACGCAGGTGTGTTGAATATCGAATTCCGAATAGCTAAGCAGAAGTTTAATAAAGATTTTAACTGGATTAAAACTTTGGTTAATCGTTTTGGTCCACTCTTACTAAAAGCAATATTTGGGTCTGAGAAAACATGCATATATTTTCATATTTGGATTGAGAAAAAATTAAAATCCAGGGATTTGGAAATAAAATATTGCATGTGGTTCACAACTTGGTAAAGATATACAATATAGCTGACGATAGAACATTCTTGTTTTTGACAGATATTTACATTTCCAATATTAAAAAAACAAGTAACAAAGTTCAATTGATTTAATAAAACTTACTGTTTATCAATTATGCTGACAGCAAAAATAAATCTCGCAGAAATTTAAACACTTTACTAAGTAAAAAAATTTGATGTTGTAGATAAGAAAATTTTATAAAATATGCAAAACATATCAGCTACAAATCTTCCCCAAATAACCCAAGTGGTACAAATGAAAGTTGAAATGGATTGTAGTAATAGATTTCAGAAGTTTTAAATTTAATTTTAAAATGACAAAACCTTGAAAAATAAAAAACTAAAGTATGCTTGATAAATTATTCAAATAATGAATAAATTTTATATTTAAGAACTAGTCAAAAATAATTGAATTTTTTACCAGACAAGAATTTTTTTTAATATTTCACAAGAATTAATGCATACAAATATAAAAATCGTTGAACTATATGATAGATTTATGTTATTGCTAGTACTACCAACTAAATATCACAAATAAAATATTAACGTAAACTAATGTTATAATAGTTAAGTAATAGTTTATGGTCAAATCAACAAATAACATTCAATTATTGCTTAGATTTAAATGCTTACACAAGGTATCAATTTATAAATCTTATATATTAGAAGCTATATTCAATGACGTTTTTTACTAGAATACGATCAATATTTGCATAAATATACACAAATCAAATTTTAGAGGAAAATAATTTGTCGATTCGATATGGAAATTTGATTTAAACATGACCCAATTCTAAAAACATTACGAAGCATTTTGGATGTAGAAATTATTGAAATGTAATTATCACGTCACCATAAATTACTAGATTAACCTCCAGTCAAGAGATATGTTTGAATAAGCATTTCTTTAATGACCTTATTCAAAACCATGCAAATGAAATACTTCTTAAAATGCATCCGTTACAAAGAGAAACATTTCAAGCAACACGAGATCGCTACGGGAATACTATAAATACACAACGGAAACAGATGTTTCAAAGTATTTAAAATAGCACGTTTTTGTCACAAAATGGCAAAATATTAATGACTTAAAAACCACGAAAACCGTTACTTTTCAGGGGTACAGGACGAACTGAAACTCACCTTTTGGTTGTTTTCCACGAGGTATTCCGAGGTGGTCAGCTTGAGGACCATGATCGCACGGATAATTTCCCACGTGGTTTTACTTTTGTAGGCATCTTTCGCGTTCTCGAACGTCAGATCCAGCACATCCTTCTGGAATTTATCGCCTTCTCTGGTTTCGCTCGCATCCGCAGTTACGACGGTAGCCGAAGTCGATTTCCATTGCTTGGGCAGGTACTGTTCCTTCTTCAAATTGTTCCTCAGCGAGGAATAACTGCGGTGCAGGAGTTTGGGATTCGATTTGGAGAGAGAGACAAGAACTCCACGTGTGGCCATTGAAAGAACCGAAGGAGAATTGAAAAGGGTTTCCCGAGAAAACCGGACGCGAAACGGGTGTTTGTCTGTTCGAGATCGGAAGGATCAGACGCAACCACAGCGCAATCCACAACGTATGTGTCGCCAGGAAGTCTGGGAATGTTTTTTACCCACGCCACTTGGAGGAGTTGCTTTACTGTGTTGAGTTGCTCAGTTCTCTACAAACGATACGCGGAGATTTCGGAACGCTTTAAATGCATAGTTTTAAAATTGTACCTAGTTAAAAAAACTTAAAACGAATTTTAGAAAATTATTGTGGCGTGAAATTTCAATCTCAATCGCCTGTGATTTACAGAACACAGTGTATTCATGTGGCAGAGACAATTATAAGACAATTACTATATCTAAAAGCAAAAATGAATTGGTTGCGTCATCAATGTCAAGTTTTGGCTCTGTTCCCGAAGGTTGCGTGGACATTGAAATGTCTTTTCACTTTAGATGACAACACAAAAAAATTATCTGTGCCTATTTTTTTCTTGTGATGTTGCCAGTGGGGTGTGGGGGCCCGACTAACCCCCAAAATAGTGATGGATCTGATTTTAAAATATCTTTACAAATAAAACACCTTGATGCATGGAATACTTGTTTGTTCTTCAAATAAGATGAGAAGCTTCATTGAAAAGGAATGAATCGATATGTTTTATAACACATTAGTTCAATGACAATATTCTTAACATTCAGGATGAAAGCATACGTTTTCAATTGAGATGATTCAACTATCCTCTCATTTATTCATATAAGTTGAGTCGGTGAATCAAAGTGAAAACAGGATACAAAAATAATTCTAAAACGTTCAACAAAATTAAAGATCATTTATTGCACATTTTATTGCTAGCCTTCATATTTTACAATTTTTATTTATGAGAAATAAAAATAACAACTAAAAATATCCCAAATTGAAAACTAAATCAGTTAAAAAATTTGACAACAAAAAATAACAGCTTTTTAGAGATGTGAAACGATTTTAACTGCAAAACAATTCATTTTAAATTTTGGGTCCCCTTCGAATTGGCTAGACAATGGATATATTTTGTTGCATGTAAGATTTCATTGAATAAATTTGTAAGTTAAACAATATCGTTAATCCATTCAGAGAATTTTTGTTTTATATAAACAAAAACTGTTTCAGCCATACACTTTTCAAACAAGACTTCGGTGTCAAACTTAATTACTTTCGGTGTAAATTTTGAAGTTAATATAACAGAAGTGTTCGGGTTATCTCCCATTCATTTTTTAACATGACTTCGCGTGCATACATTACAAAAAGTATGTCCAAGCCTGTCGCAGAAAAGGCAATTTGAAAATTAAATAGAAAAACAATTGATTTTATAAAACATTAATAAACATGCATTATAAAATCAACAGTAATATTTGCAATTGAACAATGTACATTATAGCCAGAAGAACAGTGTTACAAAAAGCTATAAACACGCAATGCGAAATACAATGCCAATGATAACAAATGGAGGACGATAAATCCTCTGAGGATACAATTAAATTTAAAAAACAACAAACCAGGTATTCATAAAAATGAAATAAAAGTCGATCTAAGGTAATTTGGGTACTTAAAAATCTTCCAAAAGCAAATTTTAATCTTCTTAAGATAAGCCCATAAGTCCGACAAATTGAATTCTTAATCTGCTCACTTAAATCCTATTACTTGATACATTTTGTCTCTTTAAGTGAGAAAATTCGGCAGGCATTGAGAAATTGTTTCATTCAATTTACAAGCAGATTAAACATCAAACAAAAGCGTTTAATAAAAGAGTAGTTGGAAACTTTTCCGTGTTGTTTAGCAATCGCTGCATTGCAATCCTTCATTTCTATTAGGGGATTGTATTTTATTTTTAACATTATTTTTAACGTGAGTTAATTCAAAGAAATATTTACAGAACTGTCTAATTAAGAAAGTAACAAATTTGGTTCTTTTACATCATTATTTACGGATTTTTGGAGAGCACGCACCTGCGAGAATGTGAGGTTTATCTTACAAATACGCTGGATGAATGATTTTTCATTCTCGAAATTAGAGATCCCGGTATCTCAGTTGGTAGAGTCGCGTATTTCCAACCGGAGGGTTGCGTGTTCGAAACTAGATCCAACTAAAGACCTACATATATGTGGGAGGGCTGGTGCACGTTTAATCTGTCGTGGCCTCAAATGTCCTCATGTTGGCGTGGTGAGGAAGTTTGGAGAGTGGGGTGGCAAGCTGTTCGTTACTACAGAGATCGTCTATTTTACTTAATAAGGTTACTGAAAATTTTAAAAAGTGGAAAAATACTGGTATTTTACTTAAACGCATTTTACACATAACAAAACTATAGTTTTAAAGGTTGATGGTAGGATTTCTCATGTCTCATCGCCCATCTAAGCACTTCTGCATATCAAATGAGAGAATATTTACAAACCTTAGTTGTCTTCATGTACCTAGAATATTAAATATTCTAGGTACATGAAGGATACATAAAATGGGTTTAGACTGTAGAATAAATTTTATTTCAGTCTAAACCCATTTCAAAGACGAGAAACTCCCTCTCCCCTGAAAGAGTTAAAACAAATTTCAAAAAGGAATTAAATTCCTCTTTATTCCTCGTTGATAAAATGCGTTTCAAAATTTCTATTTCATAGCCTTTTAATATTAAAATGGCTATGAAAGAGAAAAAATGTTGTCGACAGTGATTGAAATTTTTGCTTGCATCGATAACACTGTAACAACAAATATTTCCGTCAGTTTTTTTATTTTGAAATATGGGAACAAGTGAAACTATTCCCACAGCAAGCACTTACACATTTCCTACACCATAATGGGTTCGTTTGTCGCTCTACAGTTATCTTTTGCATCACGAGGGCCAATTAGACCACATGATTGCGCGATTTTTTTCGATGGAATAGACTATGGTTGGTTGGTTGGTTGGTTGGTTTTTTATGGCACAAGGGCCAGATTTGGCCATGCTGCGCCAAACAATAGCTAGTTCATAACTAACAAAAGAGTGAATTTAAGGTGTTTTTCAATGTAAAGAAATTTTAATGGTTTCCGAATCGCAAGACGTGAAATGGAGAAAAAGGAGGGGTGGGGAATAGAGTAGTGGGATGAAGGTAGAGAAAGATCGCTTAGGTATCCCGGGAGCGCGACCCCCGTGTTCACCAAAGACAGCAAACCCCTGGGAAAGAAAAAGATCACTCAGGTACCCCGGGGTTGTGAAGCCCGTACAAACCTAAAGAAGGAATGCCCCTGGGGGCAGGAATAGACTATGAGAGGGATTTACTATGTAAACAAGCCAGACGGAATGCGCAGATTTTACTTCCAATACCCAAATGCTCTCGCATAACACATATCGGGGTTATCTTCGATTGTAGTTTCTCGACGTTTGGCGTTTAATCATGGCGTTGACCAATCAACTATCATTTTTCAATTCGGAATTCCCTTTTTGGAATTCGGGGCCGGTTGGATAAGTTGCGGATTAGCAACCGGAGGGTTGCTAATTCGAAACTCGATCCAATCGAAGACCGTCATGTACGTGGAGGGCTGATGCATGTTAAATCTGTCGTGGCCTCAAATATCCTCACATTGGCTTGGCGTTGAAGTTTGGAGAATGGGATGCCAGCTCAGGTGTCGACCTCTTTACCTTACGGTGGTTCCAAATTACGAGGTTTAGTCCTTGGATCCTTCCCTTCGGGATTGATCCAGTACCGTCGCCAATAGCCCGTTGTGTTGCTCCAGTGCGACGTTAATTCAATTAAGTACCTCTGGAATTCCTTTTGACGAAGTACTGAAATCGTGATAGAAAACAAGCAAAGCGATGGCACGTCGGGAATACTTACAGGAAATACGTCCGCCGCAGAAACACTACCGCCAGCTGCATTTAGCTTGACAGAAAATACCACATGGACCAGAAGTCTCTTACATTGACCCTCACAGGTGCATTTTGAGTAGTTGACCAAAGGTATTTTTCAAAGGTAAATTTGCAGCATTTCTTGGGGTTAGTAAATCAGTGCCACATCATCTAGATATTCTAATGACTCACATTTATCAAGTGCTCACACGTGATCCGAGAACACGCCATTAAGAGCAGACGATATTTCCTTGGTCCTGAAAACAAATTCTGAAAATAACATCCTAAAAAATTAATCTGCATAAACACAACAATGAGGAAGTTTGGAATGCATCCAAATAATTGCAAAAGTGTAAGGGTGAATCCTCGACTTGTTAAAATCCGTCAAGTTAATTTGGCGGGAAAACAACAGCGAAGAAAACATGTTCCTTGATTTCTAAGTCTCAAAATAAAAGGAATAGTAGATAGCAGAGCTAGACAGACGTGAGTTGGAATAAGGAACTACGTTATCTGATGTTGTTTCTGAACTTTTGCCGAGAATGAGATTCGAAAACGTGCTGAAATAGAACTTGAGTAACGATTCGGATACATACGCACGGTCATCCAGGGGTGCCCACAGGGGGATCATGGCGCAAGTTGCGCCATCAGAAATTTTGGGGGGAATTTTTTCAGGGCGGTTTTTTTTTGGAATTTTCAGGGTGGAAATGTTCTAGGCAAAAAATTATTTGATAATAAACCTTTTCATTGTTATATATATTTTTTCATAAGTAATTAGACTATCTCTGAATTTGTTTAAAAGACTACTCTTTCCTGTTATGACAACAATTTCACTATAGGAAGTTATTCCATAATTTTTTATTGAGCAATGCTTAGTTGGCAGCACTGATACCCTGCCCATTCATAAACATCTGTCATCTTCAGGATTTTCCGTCCGTCCGTCATGTGGATCGCTAGTAGTCCCATACATAAGATAAAGTTAAGTCACCAATTGAATGCAGGTAGCCGTCTAGCTGTGTACGTTTTGTGTAGTCTGTCTCAGAGAAGGAAAGGAATTTTAGTTCAGTGCTGTTCGATTCCTGAAAACGTCATTGAAGATTTAGAAATACAACCCTCTTCATCAAGTATGACCCAAGGGGTAGATTTTGAAAACCTTGATGAAAATGAAAGTCAGGAAGAAGTTGTTGATGAAACTGAATTAGGACACGGAGAGGTAGAATCATGTAGCAATCTATCTGCTGAAAGACCTTTAGTTTCCATTCAACAAGAGGAAACTAATTGAAGATTCTCCTGATGATAGATTGAAAACCCCAAGAGATCCAGCATCATATGCCAACATCAACTGTCAGCTGAGGAAATAAATTAATCACTATATTTGGAAAATCAAGATTTGTCTTTTGTCACTTTTCCTTCAACTGGAAGAAAATTCAATCCATCATGGAAGAATGAAGTTTTACCAAATAAAAGTGTAAAAGTTAGAAAATTGTTGGTATATAGCCAAGAAAAATATGCCGTATTTTGCTTGCCATGTACTCTGTTTTCCCTCCCACGCGAACAGTCAATATGGGGAACAACTGGCTATAGAGGATGGACAAAGCATAGGGGGACCGGGATATTGTACTCCATGAAAAATCTAAAACAACTTATCAGCACAAATTGCAAGGATCCAATGGATCTCTCAAAGGAGGATTGTTCACGTTTAGCTGAATCAGATCAGTTAGTCCATCACAATCGAGAGGTGCTGTCTGTTGTCATCGATTGTTGTCCATATTTATGTGAAGAAATGCTTGGATTTCGTAAAAAGGGTGTAGCAAAAGGAAAACTCATAGGTCTTTTCAGTCTATTGAGTGAATATAGTCCTGATGCTAGGGTATACCTTGAAAAAATTGATAAAGCTAGAACTGAAAAAGGAAAGCTGGGGTCTAATTTCTTGAGTTATCGAAACGTTTATGATGTAATTAACATGAGTGACATCGTTGCTTCAAAAATCACATAGTATAAAAACAACTAACATTTATTCTATTATTCAATACTAAAGACATTAGTAAAAGAGAATGTTCAACATTAGTGGTTCGTTATATTGAGCATACTGACCCGCATGGTGCCCCAAAGGAAAATGTAAAATCTGAAGAGCGGCTCATTAAGATTTTCACTAGTGGAGATACCACAGACCAAAATATTTTTAAAGAAATAATCAAATGCATGAATTTACTTGGTCTTGATCCAAGTGGAATTGTTGATCAAAGTATGGATGGGGCTGGTAATATGAGGAAAATTCAATGGTGTAAAAGCGCTAATCCAGAGAGTCTCAAAGCGCTCTATATATGGTGTCCTTGGCAGATTTGCGTTAATTGTGGAAAAATCTATGGACATATGCACCAAGATGAAAAATCTATTTTCTCTTTTAGAGGAATTGTCTTCATGTCAGGTCATACAAGGCATGATCTTTTTACTACAAACTTGGACAAGGGTCCAACCAAAATAAGGAGACCGAAGAGTGCAAACTACAAGTGGTCAAGCAGAAATGATGCACAGCAAACAGTTGTCACCTGCTATGATACAATAAAGAAGACGTTGCATAGTTTGTACATTGACAAAAAAGCTGCTATTGACTCAAAGGCACTGGCAACTGGCCTGTGAAAACAAATGACTGATTTTGAAAACATTTGATCAATACATGTTGCCTCAGCTATTTTCAAAGCGTTGTCACTAATCACAATTGTTCTACAATCAAAAATAATTTATTATAGCAGTGTGTCAAAAATTGTGGCTGAAACCAAAGCTAAACTTGTAAAAATGCGAAGTGAGTCCGAGTGGAATAAAGTGAATGATTCACAACTCTTGCCTTTGCTGATGTGAATAATATTTCGCAACCCCACCGCAGAAGCAGAAAACATAAGAGGTTTATGGATGAAATGGCTATCGATGAAAGAATAGATGATCCTCTTAAGAGGATCAAAGTGGAAGTTTATTTTCAAGTACTAGATTCACTTATTAAACAACTCAATGACAGATTCTCTGACAGTTCTCTTTCTATAATCTCACAAATGGCAGTGCTTCCACATGGAGGAATTTTGAAAATTGCAAGAGAAAAAGAAAAGCAGGGATATAAATTCTTTCCTGATTCTTCATCAGTGAAAGACTTGTGTGGGTTTTAAGATCTTGAAAGTAACCAAATAAGTAATAGAGGAACTAGAAACTTTTTGCAAATGTGTGTAAGGTTACTCACTCAGATCCGATCTGCTTTTAGAGAAAGAAAAGTGCAAAAATAGGACACCAGACAGGGAATCTGACGTTTCAGGAGGTGAAGGTGGAAATGAAGTTGAAGTCCATAAAGAAATGGAGATGAGGAAGAAAATTCAGAACCATGATGAATTGCTTTTGTCTGTTGATCAGTGGGTAAAAAGAGGCTTTGTTAGACCTTACAGATGCCTGTAGTATATGTCAGCATTTCCTCCACATGCTGTATCGTATCCTTTTGTCGTTATCTGTCACAAGTTGCTCAGCGGAAAGGACGATGAGCCGTTTAAAGATTGTAAAGAACAGGTTAAGAAGCAACTTAGGGGACGATTGGTTGTCAAGCTTATTGATACTATAATCTGAGAATGACATTCTCGAGAAAATGACAAATGAAGAAATTATCGAAAAGTTTGACATATCAAGAGCACAGAGAAAAAGCTTCAGTTAAAATATTATAAATAGTACATAAATCCCAGTGCTAAAGAATTTATTTTCTGGTCATACTATAGATTTTTTTCAACCTAGAATGTTCGTATTTTTTCTCTTCCCTCCGCATAAGATAGCTGTTTTTTGTCACTACTCTAAAACAATTTAGTTTTTAAGGTTTTATGAATACTTACGCAACTCATGTAAACATTACGATAATACTCAGATCATTAGTTTTTACACATTTAGTTCGTTTTTTCAATATCTGATTATTGAATTAGTGATTATTATTGATGTGTTCATTTTTTATATTCTATTCTTCTATTCACTCAATTTTAGAGTTTTTTTTATGAATATAAAAATTATTCTCTTATACAAAAGGTCAAGGTAAAATATTTCTTTTATTCATATAACATTCAGAATCTTTCAAAACAACTGTTTTTACTATATTATAGTTATTTTCATTTGCAAAGTGTAAGTAATATCATTGTTTATACATGAAATTGTTGTTATGCTATACAAACTGTTCATTTTCCTAGCTGTTCTGGTTTTATTTATCTCATCCAAATTTCTCTTAATTTTATTTATCTCTAACTGATTTACAAAATACGAAATGTAGAGCTTTGTGTGGATTCAGTTGGAAATTTTAGATTCCAATAAAGGTTATATAGTTAACTGGATTTGAGGGGGGTGGCAAAGAAATATTGGGGGTGGGATTTGCGCCATTGGGCTTGAGGGGGATGGGCACCCCTGCACGCATCACACCACTTCATGGATGTAGTTTGCGGTTTATCTTTTGAAATGTGAGAATTTGTAACTATACAAAATTTAGGTTGTCTCGTTTGGGACTATGAGAGGGATTTTCAGAGCAAACAAACTAACCAGACGGAATATGAAGGTTCAACTTGTGCTGTCCAAATGCCTCAAGCATGATACATACCGGTTACCTTAAAATGTTGCGTATAGCCGTTATGGAGGCGTTTTATCTTACTAGCTGAATCACCCGGCGTTGCTCGGGTTGAATTGTTTGTAATTCATCGTAATGTACTCATTGTTATTCCTATGGGGATTTCAAATTGTTTTTAGCCCCCTCTACAGAACCAGGAAAAATAGAACGGGGGTTAATATCTAGATTATGTTTCCGCAGGATTCTAAAGAATGAATGCACCAAATTTGATGTTAATTGATCTGACAGTGATCCTAAAAATAGTCAATGTTGTTCTTATGGGGATTTCGGATTGTTTTAGCCCCCTCTGGAGACCCAGAACAAAACGACTGGGGTTAATTTATAACCTGTGTCCCGCAAAATTCTAAAAAGTGAATCTACCAAATTTAGCGTGAATTGGTCTGACATTGATCGTATAAATACGCAGTTATTCCTATGGGGATTTCGAATAGCGTTTTAAGCCCCCTCTGCACACCCAAGACAGATAGTACGAGGGTTAATATGCAGCATAGTTACCCACAGGGTTCCAAAAAATAAGTGTACCAAATTTGTTGTGGATTGGTCAAACGGTGTAGATGTGTATAGAGAACAGACAGAAGCCAACTCTGCTTTACATATAGATTGGCGTTGATAATTTTTTTTATCAATTCGGAATCTTAGGAATTTTTATAGGCGACGCCGACGAGCTGAAATAGTGTTCGTGAAACAAGACAAGTGACACTACGTCCGAAATGTATACATTTCGGTACAACATTTCACCACAAAAACTACCGCCATCAACATTTAACTTGACGGATAAATCCTGTCATGTTTCGGACTATACGCCATACATAGTCAAAACCAGGTGTCTACTTTCGTCCTGATGGTGATAGGCGCAGTCCTAAAATAGCCAGACAATTTTTGAGCTTTCTTTCTTAGTCCTTTTGATGTTTTGACCATTTATTACTTTGTGAAGTATTACACAGTATTTTTCAATGAAGTACCACTTCCTATGTTCTAATTGTCTTAAGTACCACTTCCTGTGTTTAAGTACCACCAATAACGAAAATTTTAAAAGCATATGAAGGAAAATACCTTACATATATTTTGCCTAAAATACCTTAACAATTATTTTGCATTTAAGTTTTTCCAGCTTAAAATCGTTCGTAGAAAATCCATTTTCGTTTTTACATTCTTTTTCCACACTCAGTTCTGGGCCTCGGTAGCCTAGTTGAAAGAGTTACGGAATAACAACAGGAGGGTTGCGAGTTCGAATCCAACCAAACACGGTCGTGTACAAAGGGTGATGGCGCACGTTAAATCTGTCGTGGCCTCGAATGTTCTCACGTTGGCTTGGAAGTTTGGTGAGTGGGCTGCCAGCTCAGGTGTTGCCTCATCATCTGACTGTGATTCAAAATTACGTGGTGTTGTCCTCGGATCTTTCCCTTTGGGACTAATCCCGACCGTCGCCAATAAACCGTTGTGTTGCTCCAGTGTGACGTTAATTAAAATACATACATATATTCCACACTCCAGTTCAATACCCTAATTTAAATATTACAACCCCAGCGATATAATTGCCACTTCTCCATTGCCAAGTAAAGAAGTATTGAATCGAATAGAGGTTTGATTCAATACCTGATAGAGGTATTGAATCGAATGACACCAATCTCTTACCAGATTACGTGGTGTTGTCCTCGATCTTTCCCTTTGGGATTGATCCCGGAACGTCACAAATAGCCCGTTGTGTTGCAATGTGACGTTAATTAAAATACCTACCTACCTTACCAGACTACACACAATTCCATTTTCAGTCCCTTGAATGATCGAGTCTAACGTGAGAAAACATTTATTTTTTCAGGTGTCAGTACTATTAGATCTGGGGGTATTTCAATTAACGTCACACTGGAGCAACACAACGGGCTATTGGTGACGGTCCGGGATCAATCCCAAAGCGAAAGATACGAGGACACCACATAATTTTGAACAACGATCAGATGACGAGGTCAACACCTGAACTGGCACTCCACTCTCCGAACTCCCATACCACACCAACGTGAGGACATCTGAGGCCACGACAGATTTAACGTGCACCAGCCCCCTTTGTACACGACGGTTTGGTTGGATTCGAACTCGAGACCCTCTGCTTGCGAATCCGTTACTCTTCCAACCGGGCTACCACGGTCTCATTTTCTGACAGATCTGAGACGTAGCTGTCAGAAAATGGGGCCGTGATAGCTTGGTTGGAAATATAGGTAAATTACGTAATAGGGATCAGAAAGAATCACGATTTGATTTACTTTGTCTAGGAACGACATCCATGACGTTATTTTGCAAAGATTTTACAAAATAAACAAAGGGGCTCTACGGAAGACAGAAAATATTACAGTATGTGAATAGTAAATTTGTGATACATTTCAAATTTTGAAAAACCTCACGTCTTGGGTTTGTAGTTCATTAACGTCACACTGGAGCAACACAACGGGCTATTGGCGACGGTCCGGGATCAATCCCGAAGGGAAAGATCCGAGGACAACCTCTCGCCATTTTGAATCACGGTCAGATGACGAGGTCAACACCTGAACTGGCACCCCACTCTCCAAACTTCCACACCACGCCAACGTGAGGACATCTGAGGCCACAACAGATTTAACCTGCACCAGTTCCCGTGCACACGACGGCCTTCGGCTGGACCGAGTTCCAAACCCACAACCCTTCCGTTTGCTAATTCGCTACTCTCATGACAAAAAGAAGTTCGGTAAACAAATTGGAATTCTTTGAAAATAAAATTTGTTTGTAATTTTTTCCTATCGACAGTACAAATATTTATCTCTTCAGCTAATCAGATGCCACTCCAACGATTTGATTTTTATGTTTCTAGCACGCGATAACTGCTTTTGCTGGCAGCAATATCAGGCAGAAATGAAATGACTTAGGCGGTGATAAAAAAAAATACCCACTCGTATGCCCATCATTCTTCACCACGCGCTATCACTTCTGTTGATTGAATGGTTAATCGGTCATTCGTCAACCATTTAGTCTCTCTTAATTGAGACATTAACGATCTCTTGAAAGTGATGGAGATTGTACCTCATGGGTATTTGATTGAGCTTTATGATAATTAGATGAACGAATTATCTGGATGTATTGCAGCTCAAATTCAAAATCAATTTGCCTCGAAAGCTGTAATTGGTCACTGACCACGTAGCCAGTCACTTAAATTTTTATTTGGGTGTTTTGTATGTGAATTATTCTGCAGACGGAGCGGAGGATAAGAAACCTTGCGAAACGTGAAAGAAATGCGTCATTCGTCAATCTCAAACGAATATTCTAGTTAAATGATTGCATTGGCGGTATTGCATGGACCAACACTCGTACAAGACTTCGTTGGAGAATGAGAAAAAGAAAAAGAGCCACTAGTTTTCTTTCATTCGAGATTCTCGAACTGGAATTTGGAATATTCTTCAAACACAACCCCTCTTGATATATCGCGCTTATTGGACAAGAAAAAGAGCGAAATACCGAAGATTGAGAAAAGCTTGTTGAAGGAAATAAAAGGCCAAAAATTGTGCATTAAATTATGTATTTCTTTATTTAAAATAATGTAAAACAAATAAAAATCTATGCTGGCCGTGATCAAAATTTACGAGACGTTGTCCTCGAATCTTTCCCAAGGGGATTGATCCCGGACCGTCGCCAATAGTACGTTGTGTTACTCCAGTGCGACGTTAATTAATTACCAATTATCAACCGATACCAAAAAACGGTAAAATGTTGTCCTTTTCGTTCGGGGGCCGCAGTAGCCCGGTTGGAAGGGTAACGGATTAGCAACTGGAGGGTTGGTTCGAATTCAATCAAAGACCGTCGTTTACAAAGGTAGCTGGTACACGTTAAATCTGTCGTGGCCTCAAATGTCCTCACCTTGTCGTGGTGTGGAAGTTTGGAGAGTGGGGTGCAAGCTGAGGTGTGACCTCGTCACCTGACCGTAGTTCAAAATTAAGTGCTGTCCTCGGTTTTTCCCTTCGGGATTGATCAGGACTGTCGCATATAGCCCGTTGGGTTTCTCTAGTTCGACGTCAATTCAACAATTACTACTTGAAGAAATTGATTTTTTCAAAACCCAATGAAATAACCACGAGGGGCGTTCAATCTTCTTCGATTTCAAGAGATCGTTTGGTTTCAGATTGAGATTTTGTCTGCTATTCGATTTAAGTATTTTTCTACGTCCACAAGTTATGATTCAAATTTTCAGAATACCAAAGACCAAGTGAAAAATACTTGCAACTTCAAACATTTTTCCGAAAGTCCCTGTCAATGTTGTACTGAAAAAATGTATTTTTAAAATTCAATATTAAAAAGTTTTGAAACGACAAGGATATTAAATCTTTAAAGTGATTGAATACTACTTTATACATGCCATTGTTCTGGTATTAACTTTAGTATTTTTACACTATATACTTATATTTCATTAATCTAGCTGTGATGTATTTGTGCAAATTTAGACATTTTTACGGGTGTCTGGATACTTTTGATCACATGTACCAAAAATCGTGTTGTGTCTGCTAAAAACAATACAATTTTATGCTAAAACAATTCAAATTGGTGAAGGTTTGTATCCTTTCGGGAAAAGTGCCATTCTCCCAGTTTAGAGACAAAACAAATTGCAGGATTTTAATTTCTTAATAACTTACTTGAATTGTACTAAACATACTGCAACAATATACAGCATACTGTACCGTTGCGGTCTAGCATTCCCACATCTGGAATTCAGATTTTCCCTGACTGCAAAACAAGTTGTCAACTAAATTATCTTGGGCCCTCCATGAGAGGAATGCAGATGGCCACCCCAGGAAAACACGTGTTTTTCAGTTCTGTGGAAGCCCAGGCCAGAGAGACATTAAATCTGTCCTCGGGTCGGGAAGTTGTCGAGGTTCTCATGACCTTCCAATGCAGGGGTGTGAAACTCAGGGATTAACATTCCAAGACGGAGACGAACTCCCCCCGCAAGAGAGGAGAGTAGATTGAAACCATGAAGGGAGCAGTTGCATCCTTCAGACTCTCAGATTTTGGCGAGCCTCCGAGCTCCTTGGAGATGAGATTGTTAAAGCTGTTCCCACCTACCTTTCAATTAATCTAATATGTAAATAATCTTTAAATTTCTCTATTCTAAATAAATATTTTAATTGTGCTGTAAACAGTCTTATGCTTAATTAAAGACAGGAAACGTTACAATACACATAAGTGATTAGTTCCTGAATTTCTTTTAAATAAATTTTTCCAACACACCAAAACATACTTTCTAATGTCTGCCTATACATCAAAAGCCTATTCAATTCTCTAGTTACCACCGTTTGCAGTCTTAAGGAAAACTTAATATTTCCACCGAGACTTGAAAAATTGTCCTCTGTGCAGGGAAATCTAAATACAGATGAGTGTAGGGTAAATTCCTTTTCAACCAATTTTATTAACATAAAGAATTCATAAATATGCATACAAGTACACAATATTTAAAAAAATTGTGTACTTGTACGCATATTTAAGTTATCAATTAGTTGCTAATTTGAAAATGTATGAATCAATTAAGAGAATTTCAAGAAAGTTTATCAGCCCTCTTTAAAACAAACATTCGCCTTCATGTGAATTTCTATTTAGCATATTTTTTCCAAAATCTCGAGACTTGACAGGGAAGAATTGGTTGGATTTGGGATTTTATGGCACAAGGGCCATATTTGGCCATGCTGAACGAGACCCGACATACAATATCAAGTAATGGGCACACACAATGAGTTTTACCGACATAGAAGAGAGAAATACACCCAGGGAGGAATGCACCTGACAGGAATCGAACCTGCACTGCTTACAACTCAAAGGTTGCTAGTGCAGTGGGCATACCCACAGAGCCACAACGGCCCCTGACTGGGAAGGGAGTCAGCTAGAAAAGCAGTACATCCAAAATTAAATGAAGAAACATATAATTTACAGCTCCCAAATACATTTGAGAATTTTCTTCTTTCTCTGGGTCGCGGTAGCTCAATTGGTAGGGTCGCAGATTAGCAATCAGGGTTGCGATTTCGAAACTCGATCCAAACAAAGACTGGGGACTGGTGAATGTTAAACCTGTCATGGCCTCAAATGTCCTCGTGTGGAAGTTTTGAGAGTGGAGTGCCAGCTCAGGTATCGACCTCGTCATTTGACGAGGTGTTGTCCTTGGAAGCTGAACCCCGACCGTCGCCAATAGTCCATTATATTGCTGCAGTGCAACAAATTCAACTACCTACCTCTTCTTCCTCAAATAAATTCTAATTTAGACTGGTCATCAAAAATTGATTCTAGATGACTTTGGTGTTATCATTTTTCATGTATATGTATAAAACGGGCTTATTCAGAGGGTGGGGGCTCTGGGGAGCTTAAAAATGTTATTGATACTATGATAATAAATGCTAAAATAGCATTTTTTTAAATTACACCATCACTTAATCGACATAAATCAAAATTTTGTAAAGCCCTCGAGTAGAAAAATCGTCGACAAGTCTGAAAATAATCAAATATTTTTGTAACCGAGATGCCTGTTCAGTATACAGTAATTTGATTGGTTTATAAAGCAGGACAAGACGAGAAATATCCCATTTCCTAGATACAAGTGATCAAGGGCATATGTAAAAAAGGAAGGACCCCCAGGACTTGAGACCTCCAGGCGAAATATTTTAAATGTTAACAATCAAAAGTACACACAGAAGAAAATGTAATTAAAGTAAATCAAAATTTCTTTTATTGCAGGTAAAATTCACACAGATAAGTCTAAAAGAGTCAAAAAGTAATTTAACCTAATGTTAATTTTTGATTGGAATAGAAATCTTAGTTAAGATTGGGCTCTCTATGAAATTATTTTCAGAATAACGAGTTATAAAAGGCATAAGTTAAAAAATCTGATACATATATCATCACTTTCACATAAAACACCACTTTTCAAACAGGCTGTTTCTTCCTTACACAACCAGATACCATAGTTGGAAAAATGCAACATTCTCACATGATTTGTATGATGCCACTTTTCAAGTACATGATTTCTGTTATTATTTTATTTGTGAAAAATCAATCTAAATTTACGGAATCTATTGAACACCTCAAATTGCCTTGTAAGTTCAATAGGAGGCACGTTAATTTTTAAATTCAATCTTTCAAGAAATCTTTTTTCCCGATTCCAAAAATTTTAACATTTTTCACTTTTATAATACCTTCTTGTTGACTGACCCAAATTGTTCAAAAGTCGATGAAATGTATCAGTTCTAACTGAAGCTTGAAAAGATAGTCAAATAATTTCTTTCAGCCATTGATAATGAAAAATGCAGTTCACTTTAAGTTTTTTAAAATTACATCTAAACATAAAAATTTCAATCAAAGTAATCAATTCAAGTCTAATTTTCACCAACTTTAGAATAAAAAATCAAATCTTTTGCTTCAGTAGTAGTTGACAGGTATGAAAAATTCATTCTTCACTTCGTCATTTATAGGGGTAGTTGAATTAACGTAATACTGGGGCGACAAAATGGGCAACAGTCCGGGATGGATTCCGAAGGGAAAGATCCGAGGACAACACCTCGTCATTTTGAACCACGTCAGATGTCAACACCTGAGCTGGCACCCCACTCTCCAAACTTCCACACCACACCAATATGAGGACATTTGAGGCCACAACAGATTTAATATGAATGTACCCCACGTACATGAGTCTTTGGTTGGATCAAGTTTTGAACTCGCAACCCTCCAGTTGCTAATCTGTTGCTCTACCGATTGGGCTACTGCGGCCCAGTTTGTAGGATGGAAGAGCAGTTAGAAAAGTTAGTACTCAAACAGTTCTTTGGGGTGTAATCTAATTGGAACATTTTGAAACAAACTACTCTTTCCTATTATAATATATATTTTTAATAGATTTCAAATCTAATTTAGTGCCAAAGGCTTAAGAGGTCAGTTGCTTGTGGCATTAAAAAAATCTAATTTGATTATCTAAATAACAAATCATTTCTTGCATTTTAAGTAATCAAAATCTCTTTGAGTTTTCCATGTGTTTCCATTACATAAATCAAGGAGTTTTTCAGATGCCTTGAAAAAATGAATTTATTACCCAGTGATTTTCAAGGATTTCGTGGCAATCTAATTTATCTATTCGGTATAAAATTTAATTCACTTATTTAATAATAAATATTTAATTTAAATAAGAAATCATTTCTTGCATTTTAAATAATCAAAATCCACTTTGTTTTCCATTAGTTTTAAATAAATCAAGGAGTTTTTCAGATCCCTTGAAAAGAAATTTATTTATTCCCTAGAAATTTTTAAGGATTCCATGGAGACATTGATGGTATTCCGAACTTTGATGGTATTCTGAAATGTGTTTTGTGGACTTCAAACAATATTATAATAAAATCTGGTAATCCTGTTACATAGGAACAATTTGCTTTACAATTTTCACAGATCTGTAGTAATTACTATCTATTAAGTTAATGGAATTAATTAGACTAATTTTGCTGTGAAAAAGCACAACATATGCTGATTATAATTGCGTTTGATGATGTCAAAAGCTATAAAGTTACAAAGGTAAGAAAGAAACAGGGGGTAAGCATGAATAGAAAAAGAAATTCTTAGAATAGAGAGAAAAGAGGTAGGTAGGTATTTAATTAACGTTGCACTGGAGCAACATAAAGGGCTATTGAGAGAAAAGAGAATTGAAAACTTTCAATAACCAAAGTTTATGCTTTGCAATACTTAATCAAAAATGGGGAGATCTTTTTCTCCTTCATACTAATAGCTAAAACCAAGCCCATATTTATTCATGCATTAAATTAAAAATGTAATAAAAAATAGTGTATTTTGAATTAAAAAATTGCAAAATTATCAAACTCCTTAATTATTACACACAGGGCTGCCAGTCTAAGCACTTGTGAAGTAGTAGCAATTTTTTAATATAGTAGCAAAAAAGTCTCATCTCAAACCTTATTTTAGTTGCTCAGGTACAAATGAACAGGTTAAAGTACAAAAAGTGCTAATTAAAAGTATGAAATAGATGTTGCAAATCTCACCAAGAAATTAAATTTTATAAACTAAATATTTTCTTAATAAGGTTTTCATTACAATCTAGCAACCACAGATTCCAAAGTTTTCCTTTGATGATTGCCACGGCTTGGCGCCAAAATTGGCATCCCTTGGAAAATTTTCTCCCTTAAGAAAAATCTGAAAAACATTTTTTATGTCCGCTACCTATAAAAAATTATTCTTTTCTAAGGTTTCTCTGACAATCTAGCAATCACAGATAAAGGTGTTCTTCTTTCATGGTTACCATGGCTTCGTGCCAAAACTTCAAAATTGGCATCCATTGGAAAATTTCTTCCCTTTAGAAAAATATTTTTTAAGTCTGGTATTAGGTAAAAAAAGGTTGGTTAAATTTTTGTTGACCTTGTAATTGTTAAAAAAGTTGGCCAACTTTTTGAAACGTCACCAAACTTTTGAAAATGGTTTTTCTTTAAATACAATTTTGCTTAAAAGCTATCCCTAGTCACCAAGGTCGAGGTAGGTAGTTAATTAACGTCGCACTCGAGCAACACAACAGGCTATTGGATAGGCCAGAGATCAATCGCGAAGGGAAAGATCTGACGACAACATCTCATAATTTTGAACCAGTCAGATGACGAGGTCAATGCCTGAGCTGGCACCCCACTCTCCAAACTTCCACACTACGCAACCAAGGTTGAAAAATAGTAACAAAAGTCACCTGTGGCAGCAGCCCTTAAGAAAAAAACCTGAACATTCAAAGCACATTAAACACCTATATAATGCATAGATTAAACAAACTCCAGAACACCAACACAAGTGTCAGAAATGAGACGAGAGACATAAATGAAAAGCAACGAGAGTGAAATGTAAATAAAAATAACATCTTTAATAGTAAAATATGTACAAGTCCGCCGATTCAACACACAACTTAGAAAAATTCCATATAAATAACTTTCAACTCACATCATCGCAATCAGAAGAAGTCACTGGCTTTGTGCCGCTTGGGCATGCTGAGCAGGGTTTCAGTATGAGAGGGAGTTATGACGGTGGTTTTGGCAACTGGTGTGGCGTTTGGTGTGGTCAGAGTCAAGGGGGTCTTGTTGCTGTTGGGGGTCTGCAGAGGGGAGGGGGAGTAGCTGGCTCTGAGAGCTTGGTCAGTGTCACGCTGGATGCCGAGTTTGGCGTAGGCCAACTTGCGAGCTGCGGGGGACATGCTTTGGAGTCGTTCGAGTGGAGTCATCGGCGTAGAGGATCCGAATCGGACAGAGGGGCTAGATAAGAAATATGAAAAATCACTTAAAAAATATGCAGAAAAATGAATTTCAAACAAATATGCAGTTTAGGTTAGGTTAGATATTTAATCAATGTCGCACTGGAGCAACACAATGGGCTATTGATGACAGTCCTGGATCAATCCCAAAGGGAAAGATCTGAGGACACTAAGTAACTTTCAACCACGGTCAGATGACGAAGTCACATCTCCGCTCTCCAAACCATGTCAACAAGAGGACATTTGATGCCACAACAGATTTAACATGATTGAGCCCCCATGTTCATGATGGTCTTTGGTTGGATTCGAGTACGCAACCCTCCAGTTGCTAATGTGCTACTCTTCCAATCGGGCTACAGCAGCCCCAACAAATATGCAGACAAATAGATTTATAACATACAAATAAATGAGGCTGGAGGTGGTCAAACTGGTATAAATGTCACGTATAAAATCTTCCCCTTTATATTAGTAGAAATTCTTCCGTACCTCCTGGCTTCTTCCTTCAAATGTGCTCTGATGGCCATTTTGTACTTTTGTAGGATCCAGTGTTTAAGAGAAACAGATAACAGACAGGTTTGAACCTTTTTTATTTTACAAAAACGATGTTCTAGAGATGGAATTAATCTTTTCAATTTATCGATAACTAATGTTTATTGCTTTAACATTTTAAAATGGCTTTCGCCGAACTTGCTCCTTTTAATTTAAATGTCCAAAATAACTACCATTTTTGCTAACTTTTTAAAATGTCTTTCTCTGCACTTGTTCCCCTTAATTAAAATGTCCAAAATATCTAACATTTATTGCTCTTTTTAAAATGACTTTCAATGCATTTGCAATTTTTAATTAAAATATCTAAAATAACTATTTATTGCTCTAACATTTTAAATTGGCTTATGACATACTTGCTCCTTTTAATTAAAATGTCCAAAATAATTACTGTTTATTGCTCTAACTTTTTTAATTGAATTATGCAGCACTTGCTCCTTTCAATTTAAATTTCTAAAATTTTCATTGAATGCATTTACATTCTTTTCATTAGTATCTTGAATTAGATTTTTGCGGCCGAACTCTACAATATTCAGTCTAAATCTTAGGACAGAGGGACTGGATATGAAATATGAAAAATCACTTTTATCAAATATGCAGACAAATAGATTTATCATATACAAATAATTGGGATTGGGGTGGTCAGTTATAAATGTCATGCATAAAACCTTTCTCTTTATATTCAGTTTAAATCTTAGAATTGTATTTATTTTGACCTTTCATTGACTCTTTTTTCTCAAACCTCCCATACTTGCCAACCTCCCAAGGAAAAAAATTGGGAAGATCCTTACAGCATAAAAACCAATGCTCAATTGTCAGAAAAGAAAAGCGACCAAAAATAATTATTAAAATAAAAAATAATTAAAAGTGCCAAAATAGGTGACAATTGTGCCAAATTGGGCTTAAAGAAAGCAATTCAAAACAGAGAAATTAATCCAGCTCTCTATCTACATGCTTGGCAGCAATTCCAACTGAACCAAAACTGACCTGGTGATATTTTATACAAAATAAGGAGTAGGTACTGTAGGAGTCCCTTGCTTTCCACCTCTTATAGGACATGACTACCTTCAGAGCCACTTACACCCTATTGGAATGACAAGATCAGCTATCTGTCCCCTTTGCGAACTGGACGAAATGGCTGGAGACCACCTCAAGGACTGCCCTAAAATCTCTTACAATACAATTGCAATTACTGTACTGTTTTCAAGCCATATTTTTCCATTTCAGAACTCTATTGGGCTACTCATCTATTGATGGATGATAGGGCAGAGACAGGCGTAGGAAAAAAAATACAAAGAAACTTTCACAAGTGCTATGTTGTGTCTCATAAACCCAGTTTTAAAAACATAATATTTTAGCAAGCCTATAAGTACTATGGCATAGGTCCCAATCATATAGGCATGACTGAGCCAGGGGGTTGGTTGGTTTAGGGATTTTATGGCGCAAGGGTCATATTTGGCCATTCTGTGCCAGACACAATACAATATCAAGTAATTGACACCAGACGTACAATATCAAGTAATTGACACACACATAGTGAAAGCTTTACTGACACAGAAGAGAGAAATATACACCCAGGGAGGAATGCACCTGGCAGGAATCACCTGCGCCACCTACAACTTGAAGGTTGCTAGTGTAGTGGGCATACCCACTGAGCCAGAGGGCATTAGATTGGTTGGTTTGGGTTTTTATAGTGCAAGAACCATATCTGGCCATGCTGTGCCAAATACAATCTTGGCAACATCAAGTAATACACAAGGAAAGTTTTAATAACACAGAAGAGAGAAATACACCCAGGAAGGAATTGAACCTGCACCACCTAGAACTCGCAGATTGCTAGTGTAGTGGGCATACCGACTGATGGCCCTAAGAGTCATTAGGGCCATCAGTCTCTAAAATTTTAAACTTTGCTATTTTAATGAATCCTGTCATGGTTATATTGATGCAGCTAATATTCCTAGCATTGGAAGTAATAGGAAAATTAAAAATCACAAAAAATGGACTAATTGGAAATAACATTTACCTTCGTAAAGAGGAATTTATTTTCTTTGGCTTACGATGCTTCTTTGCTGCATTGTCGGCTAGTGATAAGGCGATTCTCTCCCTTGCTGATAAGTTGGGAATTTTGAACTGTTGACCGCTGGGGTTTTGTGGTAAAGGTGTATCGCCACCATCCAAACGAAATGGCGTGCCTTCGATTTCACCCCAAGTCATAATGGGTGTGTCTGTTACACCTATATATACAAAATAAATAATATCTTTGTACACTGAAAATTTTCTTTTAATACACATTATAATCAAACAGGAAAGTAATTTTCTAAATTTGTGTAAAATTAGTAAAAAGCACGTATTCCCCTTGTTTAAGATAAAGCACGAAAGCTATCAGTTCAACACATCTTGGAGATATCCCTTATACAATAATTACATAATTAATTTACATAAATAAATTTTATAACTAAGAATAAAGATGTATTAGAAACATTCCAAGAAATCTGGGTTTCTATTAAATTACTATAAGCTGACATAAAAGACGTGAGAAGATAACAGCAATTTTATAAGGCTTGCTAAATTAGAATTGATTACAAGTCACATTTTGAGGCAAGTAAACTAATATTATAGTCAAACTATGAACACTGAATGTTTGGTATTTTCAAAATCAAATGGTATAAAATTCTAGGTAACAGTAAAAGATAGTTGTGACTCAACACTCCTTTGGTAGTTAATATATGCTGGGCAACTATTGATTGAGGAACATAAAATCTGTTTGTGGTCTTTAAATTGTGTCAAAAATAACTGTTGCAGACTGTAGGAGTGCTATCTACCCAATTTTACAGTGCATATTTATTTTCACATAACACTTTAGTCATTGTGTGTGTGAACACATTTAAAAATTAAACTGTAATCAAAGAACTAAGCTGATTTCTAACATTTACCAACAAATTCCAAACTTCAACAACCTATTCTGTTCATGAACGATAAGCAAAGCTTAGAACCAGAACAACAGAAACAAAGGTCAACAACACCATAACCATAAAGAAAAATGCATACAACAAATGCAAAAATCTTACATGTCCACCTTTAAGAAAATTTCACAACAAACATGAAAAAACAGTATTGAACTTCTACTTTAATGCTTGAAACAGACTGAGTAAAATCTAAAAATTGTAACAATAAATCTTATTGAATTAATTTATCTAATTGAAAAAATTCCTTAATAAGGATTTCATAACTAGCAACCATAGATTCTGATGGTTTTCTTTCATGACTTGGCACCAAAACTTCGCAATTAGCTAGCATTGTAAAACTTTCCACTAAAGATAAAACCGGAAAATAAATTTTCCTCTAAAGAAAAATCTGAAAAATATTTTTGCCATTAGTTAAAAATATGGAGAACTAAATTCTTGTTGACCTTTGGTGAATTTTCAAAAAAGCCGCAAAGTTGAAAATAGGAGCTTTTGAAACAACGTTTTTGAAAATTTACAAGGGGTCAACAAAAATTTAGTTCTCCATTTTTTTAACTAATGGCAAAAAAATATTTTTCAGATTTTTCTTTAGAGGAAAATGTATTTTTCGGATTTTTCTTTAATGGAAAATTTTACAATGGAGCCAATTTCCGAAGTTTTGGTGCAAAGTTGAAAATAGGAGTATTTGTGACAACTTTGCTTAAGAAGATATCCCTAGTCGATAAGGTTGAAAAATAGTAGCAAAAGATCGCCATTTAGTCACATGTGGCAGCCCTGCTACTCATTTAATGAAGCTTTTAATGTTTGACTTGATATCCTTATTTATTAACGTCTTGGCTCTTACAAAACCTTTAGCTACTACCTTAACACAAACGACTAACTAAAGAGAAAACCATGAATATGAGGTTCTCCGGTCAACACATGGAGGAACGTTGGCTAGAAGGAACCATTGGATCCCCGAGGGATGATGGTAGGGGTGCCCTTGAACGGTTATCCGGGCTAAAAGAAAGAACTGTAAGGGGGAAGGGGAACTCAACTAGCAGACAGAAGAGGACGCATGTGCTTCCTTTTGCTGTTATAGTGCAAGATATTGATGTAA
This sequence comes from Meta bourneti, assembly GCA_933210815.1. NCBI lineage: Eukaryota > Metazoa > Arthropoda > Arachnida > Araneae > Tetragnathidae > Meta > Meta bourneti. The sequence continues at coordinate 13,758,949 of OW119932.1, forward strand.
ACATGCATATTAACGGAATGTAAATAAAGTCTTTTAATCAAGGACACAAGAAGTGTCACTCTCTGGTAACGTCTATATAGATCAGTGGTTCTTAACCTGGGGTATGTGCACCCCTGGGGGTGTGAGAAAGCATTTCCAGAAGTGCAAGAAGTTTCGATGGATGACAACGATTTAATAAAAGACGATCTTAATGAAATACGAGCCAATGTACATATTCAAATAGAATTTGAAAAACTGGACTTGGAACAATTCTGGTGTACGTAGTTAGGACCTTATCCACAGCTGGCAAAAGCAGCATTGCAGACACTTTTGCCATTTTCCACCACCAACCTGTGTGAAATGGGATTTTCAGCACTTTTGCACATGAAAACAAAAGTCAGAAATCGCTTAAATGCAAGTGATGACTTACACGTGGCTCTTTCAAAAAAGGAGCCTCGCTTCAAAAGTATTATGAATAAACAACATAGCCATTAAAAATTAAGATATTGTTTTGTATGTATATGTAAATATGTGTTTATTTTTCAAAAAATAACCTTGCAGTAAAAGTAATTTCCTAAATAAAGAAATACAAACACATTTTTCAAGGGGGTGCGAGAACTTATTTTTAGATTCAAGGGGGTGTCGACCACTAAAAAGGTTCAGAAGCACTGATGTAGGTGATAAAGAACCACAAACAAAAACTGGCGTGACAAAAGCAGGGTTATTACAATGAGCTTACCAGGTACCGGTGCAGGTGTGCCAACAAATCCATAACCGTTCACTTGAGGTGACTCTCCTGGGATGATTTCCTTCCCATCTATACCAACTCTCCCCTCCTTCATCTTGGCCTGCAGAGAGGCAGCCTCTGCTATAGCTTCTTTGTTTGCCTCCTCATCGAAGGGGGGAGCCTCGAACCTTGAATTGGAATGACAAATCGTCTTGCGGTTCTCCTGGGACAGTTTCTCTTCAGTAGTGAACTCAGCACCTGTTGAAAATACAAAAAGATATTGAGATAACTTTTCTTCTGTCATTAAATTGATCCCTGATCTACATCTACCCCAAATCACTTCATATCAGGGGCGGCAGTAGCCTGGTTGGAAGAGTAAAGGATTAACAACCAGAGTGTTGTGAGTTTGAATCCAACCAAACAATGCTGTGTACAAGGGGGGCTGGTGTATGTTAAATCTGGCATGGCCTCAAATGTCCTCACATTGGAGTGGAAGTTCAAAGAGTGGGTGCCAGCTTAGGTGTTATCTCGTCATTTGACCGTGGTGTTGTTCTCACATCTTTTCCTTCGGGTTTGAACCCGGACCATTGCCAATAGCCCATTGTGTTACTCCAGTGTGATGTTAATTAAAATACCTACCTACCACTTGATATCTGGGTATGAAAAAATCATGATATATTTTTTTTAAATCACATAAATTGGATTTATTTGATTGAAAACAGATTTATTTTATTTAAGAGACACACAAATAACAGTGTAGTTTCCAGATTGGTTTGATTTGTGTTAAACATTAATATATATGAATAACATTAATGTATTAGGAAATATAAGCAAAGTAAATTTTTCAGATTAAAACGTGATATTGGAATTAGCGAAGTTAATCACATGATAGAGTAAATAGAACAGCACAACAAATGCCATGCATTAAGCAATGTTTTCCAATCTGGATCTTGGGGTTCAGATTTGTTTGATTTTAACCCATAACAAGTGACATGAAATATTTTGAAATGAAATTTTGAATTTGAATGAAATGAAATTATGAATTTGATTATGAAATATTTTGGACCTAGATAAACAAGGTTGTGGGATCGCACTAACACCATATAAATTTTTGTATAAAATTAATCAAAAATCAGAAAAATTTCAGAATTTTTTGCATTATATATTATGATATATAAATAAAATGTATAGAATTTTCTCAGTTATTTTTATCTGAAGTAATTAAGTAGTTGTTTTTGAGAAAAAAAATCATGTCATTAATAGAAAATAAAAGCACCAAATTCATTAAAAAATTCTTCCTTCACATTAATATTTAGCTAGCTAAAAGTACTTATTTGTGAAAAAGATATTATTTGTAAGTAAATAGTAAAAAGTGAGACAAGACATGAAAATATACATAATTAAAATTAAATATACCTACTTTTCAAATTTTCTCTGAACATTGATAAGTATTTCAAAGTTATATTAAAAGCATATAACAAAACATACAAGAAAATGATGCTTTTCTTTATGAACAGCAATGCATAAGTGTAATAGCATTCCTTCAGAACATGCTAATTGAGTGGAATTTTAGCTTGCAATAAAAATTCATCATTGCAATCATAATCATATAAATAGCTTTCTCTGTCTCAATCCATGACTTATTTTTTTACATACTCAATTATCAGATGAGCAAATTAACTCTTTTACATTCCAAATTTCAATTCCATAAATACAGAATAGTTATGCCAGCAGTGTAAAGAACTCTTAGGGATCAATGTATAAAATTCTCCAATAAAATTTTAATAAAAATAAATCCACATATTAATCAAAACAAAATGAAAATATTAAAATTGCTAACCTTAAAATTGTGACTAAATGTCTTTTTTCATGAAGACTACAATACTAAATAACTAGAACATCTTAAAAAGAATGTAAGTTGCCACAATTTTAATCATTTGAGTGACTTTAATTCCGAGCATCTTCACCCATCACATGAAAGACAGTTCAAAATTGGCAACGTGATTTATAGTCACATGGAATGTTTAAAACAACTCATGCTAGTGAACAGGCTTATGAGTGACACCAATTGGTCAATGGCTCAAGAGGGAAAAACATACTTGAAAGTTATTTGCTTATTTGAATAAAATAATATGCATCTTGTTCGTAGTTATTTCATTTTCAAAATTAATAAACTTAACACAGAAAGGAAAACGGAATTTAAAATTTTCATTTAAATCAATGATTTTTTTAATAAAATCATTTGATTTAAATCGGCATACCCTGCTTGATAGTCAGGCTAGAGCAAGTTGGAATAAGAGAAGGATTTTCAATTTCTTTTAGCCAATTCTGTACTTTTCATAAAATTTTATTTTTAGGTTTCTAAGCGCGTGTGTGCTAAATTTCCCAGTCGAAATTTGCAAAATTGCCCCAGTTATGAACCATTAACAGACATGTGCAGATATCAAAATAAAATCCATTTTTCTAGGAACAGATTTTTAATGAGTGGTTGGCATATCTATAAAACCATTGGATTTATGGACTTGAAATTTTTGCTCAGCATGTCAAGCAAACATTCTTTTATCATTTGATGAAACCAGAAAAGCAATGTTATCAGAGGATAGAAAGGAGATTCCCTGTGATGGAGAGCTGGTCGTAAGTTGAAGCTATCATTAAGTGAAGAATACCTGTATTTAAAATTGATTTGTGTTTTGTCTTTAAGCATGATGCTAATCATGCATCTTGCTAAAAGAAAAAATGGTATTGATGTGTATATATATATAAACCAATATAAACAGCTGCCCAAGACCGAAACTCACAAGATCCTTAGTGATAGAGAAATTAAATATTTTGGCCATTTCAATTCCTGGATTGCGGCAATTACAGCATCTGTTTGTAAACAATATTAGCACCCTTGAAAAAGTCAACTTACCGTCTGGAACATACATCAATGCATTTTTGTTTTTGTACGCCCAAGTCACGAGCTCTGGCTTTCGACCTTCGATGGCCTTCTTCTCAGACGAAGGCAGAGCGATCATATCATCGATCTTCTTCTGCTCAGCGCCTTCATCTTTGTACAGCCACGGGAACTTCTGCTGGTGAGCGACAGCAGATTTCTCCATGATCACATGGAAAGATGCGTTGTCCTCGCTGGTGGTTTCGGCCAAGAACTGGTCGAGAGTTTTGTTGATCCTCTCCGAAGCTACAAATCAGAGAAGGAAAGTTGTTAAAAAGTTTGGGAAACAAGATGGCTAAATCATGCTTTGAAGAATTTACCAGATAAGGACAGATTAATTTTCTGTCCTTATCTGGTAAAATGTATTGTATTACAATTACATTTTTTACATAATATTGCAAATACTCGATTAAGCGGTAACCAATTAAAATCATTCTTAAAAGCAAAGACATCAAAGAACACAAAAAGAATCCAAATTTTAAAACGGTAACCAATCATGAAACGCAATACATCAATATTTTGTTAAATAAAATGCGTTAAAAAAAAGAAGCGCTCTTTCCTTCCGAAAAACCAACCTTTTGCATAGGGTTACCATAAATTTGAAGCAAAACTGCAAGGTTACCATAATTGGCGATAAATCGCCACTGCCTCGGATTCGACAACTCCACCTTTAAATTTTGTGTACTCAGTTATATTACAACTCAATTGAACTTCTTTCAGTTTTACACAAAACATTTTTCTTCCTTTGCAAAAAATGCATAAACTGAAAGGATTAAAAATATATATAAAATTCAAAACTTCTATAGATAAAACATACTACTGAAAACTTTATGAGTTTTAAGAGTGAAGAAATATTTCAGAAAAAAATCAATTCACATAATTTAAAAAAAGAATGAAGCATTTCATGCAGGATAGTGTAAAATAATTACCTGTAATAGTAGAAGCAGCATCATCAAAATCTGTCACTGTTCTTGTAGGTGATGCAATTGATTTCACATCAGGTGTTTCAAATGTAGCAGGAGTGAAACCTTTTAATAAAGAGAATGAAAACATGAATCTAACCATTTTTGCATGTTAACATTTCAACACTTTTTCTTTGCAATAACAGAAAATTATATTTAATTAGTCAGGTTTGTATTTGGAGACCTATGTGTATTTCAATAAATTGGCCACAAAAACAGGTAATTTTCAAATAGTAATGAAATTTGTTTAGAATTTTAGAAGTTATCAATGTTATTGTCTTCAATCACCAGAAATTTGAATATTGCATCACATTTATTTTGTTATGCACTTTACATAACATTTTCATAGCAAACATTTAATACATTAGATATTAATATACTCAGTCATTTTCTTATTGAGAAGCAAACTTTTATGTCTTGTGATATTGAAATAAGAGTGTAATTTAAGTCCAACAAAACATTTAATAATTATAGAGACATACAGAATATGAACAGCATAAAGAAGCAGAGGTAACTGATTCACTGCATATCATAAAAAAGATTATATCAAACAAATGTGCTGATAAGAATAGGTATACCAAAACATTAATGTAAACACAGGAAAGAGTAATATAAATATTTGTGATATACAACACTCATTAACCCTCTCACTGCCTAATTTTTTTTATCAAAATAGGTTCAAAAATTGAGTATTTTTTATTACATATTTCAAATCATATTTTATTATCATATATTTTAGAGTTAAAATATACAAAAATTTTTTGTAAAAGAGTTTTTTTTAAATATAGAATTAAATCATAAAAAAAGGTTGTCGGAATATTAAAATTGAAGAATAATCATATAAAAACATGAAAATATGCAAAATACTTACAAAACATTTATTAGAAATGAAGCAGGAGCTGGTGGAATATTTTGCATATCAATTTTGCACCACTGTCGAACGTTTTGAATAGAAAATGAATCTTCAGATTCATCACTATCTGCAGAGGAATCCGAGAAATTATCATCAGTTTCGCTATAACTATCTTCAATATACATGAAATCAGAGTCAGAACTGCTATCAGTGTCGGAAATGTTGTCAGGAATGTAGGTTATATCACTCGCGAAACGCTTCCTGCCAGACATCTTTGAGCTTTGAAAAGAGTACGCAAAATGTTGCAAAAAATGCTTGTATATTTCGCAGAAATGTGGACATCTAATGCCATCTGTTAACCCAGATTTGAATAAGCAATTAAACATCACAGAAAAGCCAAAATGAAACCATGAACGGGGAAAGAGCGGGTTGCACAGTTAAATAGACGGCAAAAATGCATCCCCACGGAAATCGCGGGCTGTGCAAATTTTGCTACTTCTACGTTGCCCGCGGAAATCGTGGGATGCGCAGCGAGAGGATTAATACAAACACTGAAAGGAAATATGCAACACTAACAAATTAAAAAAAAGGATTCCCAAATATGCTTCATTGGTTTCCTGATTTATGTAAAATAAGGTTTATTATTCAAGAGTGAAAATAATTCTGGTCTTTCTCTTGAATTTATCCATACTTCCAGATATAGTTTTATTCAATTTTTATTCTTAGAAGTAGGATTATAAATAAAATAGGAAATTTGACAAATTGTGAAATTTTGTTGGGGCATCTATAGACTTTTTGAAGATCGGGGTGGGTGAAACTCTTCATCAGTTGGACCCCCAGATGGAAGATAGAAAAATTGTAAATAATCTATTGTATAAAACAGAAATATACAATCATAGTTTTACATAATTTTAAATGAAAAATGCATATTAGAACGTATAACATATAATGCACTTTTTTCTGCAATTAATAGATTTTTCTTGGCAATGCTATATTGCATTTCTTCTTGTACCCTTAGAAGTGTGGTATATCGAGGCTTGGTTGGTTTGGGGTTTTATGGTGTAAGGGCATATTTGGACAAGCTGCACCAAACACAAGACAACTTAATGCAAAAAAGTTGTGAAAGAGGGATTGCAGAATAGAATGGAATGAAAGCAGAAAGATTGCTTGAGTATCCTGGGATCGCGAAACCAGTATGTACTAAAGACAATAAACCCCATGGGAAAAGAAAAGATCACTAGTCCTTGTATCTGGTAAGCCCATACACACCTAAAGGTTGGTTGGGTTTTTATGGCGCAAGGGGTCATATTTGGCCATGCTGCACCAGACACAAGATATACAATATCAAGTTATAGACATACGCACACACAATGAAAGTTTTACTGATACAGGAGAGAAATGGACCCAGAGAAGAATTGCACCTAGACACCTAAAGGTGTGCCCTTGAGGTTGGTATATTGAGGGATTACTGCAATAAGTTTAATGTTCAAAATTCAAATGGAATCTTACCGTCTCTCCCATAGTTGATCCTACTTCTTGTACTTTCTGTCAGCTGATATTCCATTTGAATTTCTTGAACCCTGGCAATGTCTCCCTTTTCCACTGCATCCAGGTAGTTATTCTGTGCCCTCAACTTGGGTAAATCAGGAAAGAAATCCCGGGTAATGATTTTCTCCATTTTCTGAAATGGGAGATCAATTATGAAAACATGCACATAAGCAAAAGGGATTATATTCTCAACTTAGTTAACTACCACATGCACTTGAACAGCTAAGCAGGATAAAAAATAGAGGTAATTTGTTACCAGCAATATAATTTAAAATAATTCAACTCTCCATACATAACTAGTTTTTCTGCATACACTTGTCAACAATTAGCACATTGCTGTCAAAAGTCAGGATATGACAACCTCGTGATATAACCTTCCTAATTGCAGGACATGGAACAATAACTTTTTATTTTGGTCATGTCAGAAAGCTGCTTCATGCTAGATTCGCAAATTCTCTCATTCCTTATAACTACAGATGTGATAATGTAATGAGGAGGGGAAATGTAGCAAATCTAAATAATAGCTTGGGATCAATCATATCATCAAGCGAAAGTCTAGCTTCCTGCCATAAGTTAAAGTGGTTCCGGTCATATTTTCTTGGCAATGAGACATCAATTTGCATTAGCATCGGAAAAGTAAGTTAAAGTGGCTAGACTCATATATTACTAAATATTCAATACATAAAAGTTAACTAATAAGTGATTACCCCTCCAAGTGGTTTACCTGAGATACCTCGTCTAACATGATCCGGCCAATTTTGCTAATCACTAGGTACCTCGTCGAGATAAAAAATTGCCCTATTTTGATAAGGACGAGTCGACAAACCCCCTTTTAAAAGAGATACAAAAGTGGGCTGCTAATGAGTTTTGCGAATGCCCCATTCCCGGTGCCTTTCCCCCAAACAGCCTGAATGATAGGTGATTTTCGTTTGATTGAGCAAGGAAGTTGTTTCAAAAGGCTTTTAAAAGTAGCTTTGCCGTGCTTCTCATACCTCTGAGCATTTTTGCATGTGTTTTGACACTGTTTTAGCTGAAAATCTCAAAATAAGGGAAACAAAGAAGCTGTATCACTTAGATTTCCCAAAACCACCCTACAGACAAACACCTTTCAGCCGATTGAACAAATCAGTGAGGGTCTGTCAAGTGATTTTGTTGAAATGAGTATCAACAATTGCAAATTCACAACTTAACAAAGAAATCCTCAAATATTCCTAAGGGTATTGAGGGGGACTGAGGAGAGGACTTGTTACGGAGCTTCAAAGCAGCTGGGGAAAGGCTGGAATGAATTTGTAATTTCTATCGTCTGTGATTTGTTAACATGGTACTTTTCGGTTATCTCTGGCCACATTTTCTTGGTGACTTTTTGTTGACAAGAGACATCCATGGTGCCATTTGCATTTACTTGAGCCTTCTGCGCTTTTTCCTGTGGCTTCACTTGTGATCATTGAGCACATCATTTTCACACTCTACTTTTTCTGCAGTTTCTCAGTTGCATGTTTAGTAATGATGACCAGAAGTATAGCTTAAAGCGGAGTTTATCTGGTGAAAAAATGTGCAAGAAAATCCTTTCATTGCAATAGGTAGATACGGTAGGTATTTAAATTAACATCACAATGGAGCAACACAACAGGCTAGTGGTGATGGTCCAGGATCAATCCCAAAGAGAAAGATCCGAGGACAACACCACGTAATTTTGAATCATGGTCAAATGATGAGGCAACACTTGAGCTGTTACCCCACTATCCAAACTTCCACACCTCACCAACATGAGGACATTTGAGGCAACAACAGATTTAATGTGCACCAGCCCCCTTTGTACACAATGGTCTTGGGTTGGATTCATACTCGCAACCCTCTGGTTGCTAATCCGTTACTCTTCCAACAGGGCTATTGCGGCCCTCGTTGCAATAGGATTGTTACTCACTGGAAATAAGTGTTTATGAAACATTTTTTTCATTTACCCTTTTTATTTACAACATGCAATTTCTTCCAAAGATTTTGTTCCAAAATGCTTTGGTGTTCATTTTCTGACACAAATGCAAATGGCGCCATGGATGTCTCTTTTATTGACCAGAAAATGTGACTGGAGATAACCAAAAAGTACTGTTAACTCCAAAGGGAATGAATATCTAGGAAAAACAACTTGTCCCATGAATGGAACTGGTGTCAATTTGGAACAGGTTTTTGTATCAGATGCTGGCCACAACAGGGCAGTTTTTGAATCCAGGAGGGCAGTTTTCGAATCTAGGAGGGCAGTTTTGATAAACACACCAGGAAGATTAATGCCTTCTACCCATGGAGCCGCAGTAGCCCAGTTTGAAGATTAACAGATTAGCAACCAGAGGGTCGAGTTAAAATTTGATCTAACCAAAGACCATGGTGTACATGGGGCTGGTGCATGTTCAATCTGTCGTGGCTTCAAACGTCCTCATGTTGGCCTGGCATGGAAGCTTGGAGAGTGGGGTTACAACTCAGGTGTTCACCTCGTCATCTGACCATGGTTCAAAATGATGAGGTGTTGTCCTCTGATCTTTCCTTTCGGGATAGATCCTGAACAGTGGCCAATAACAATTATGTTGCTCCAGTGTGATGTTCAAGCTTAGAAATGAAATTTCTGCATGTGAGGACTAAATAAAAGAGTACACATGAGAGCAGATGGTTAGAACTGTCTTTAACGTTCAGATGCAAAATATTTTTTGAAACTAATATAATTTTAACATGAAAATTTATTTGCAATATTCAAGCATCCGTCATGCAAAGAAAACCTGGTGGAGATGTCGAATCCGAGGCACTAGCGATTTATCGCCAAACATGGTAACCTTGGTGTTTTGATTCAGCTTTATGGCAACCCTATGCAAAAGGTTTTTCGCATAGGAAAGTCCGCGTTTTTTTTAACGGACATACTGGCTTTGGATGCCATCTTGATTTGGAGACAAACATGCCTCGGATTCTACATCTTTACCGAAAACCTTTTTCCAATTATTGTAGTTCATTACAAGAATAACAATAAAAATAATGTTACCTATTATTTTATTAAATCTGAATTAAAAAAGTTTGGAAACAACTTATCCCGTTTTTATATGCAGCATTCGTTATTGCAGTCGAAGCAGTTAGTTTAGGCAATTTTTCCTATAACATTTAAAAGTATTTGGGGTTATAATATTGGATAGTTGAATAAGTTCTCGCTGTTTTCCAACAGATGGCATTACCGGAATTGGTTGCGTTAGTTTATGATAGTGACGCATCTATTTACAAGTACTATAAGCAAGCTTGAAATCCAGCGTATGTTATTTCGCGGAAGTGCAAACAACTTTATTTTTCATTGCGTTAAATATGTCAAATTTCGTGCAAAAAAAGAATATTTGCGGGGAATTTTACTGCACTATTTTATTCAAAAAAAATCTGCAGTTGAAGCTCACAGAATTCTTGTTGAGACTTACGGCGACCATGCTCTGTCTGAAACTCTGTTCTGTTGTAGAGATTGGTTTAGATGCTTTAAAAATAATGATTTTGATCTTGAAGATAAAGAACACTCTGGCGCACCGAAGAAGTTTGAAGACGAACAATTGGAAGCATTACTTCATGAAGACTCATGTCAAATGCTAGCTGAACTTGCAGAATCATTAGAAGTTGATCACACAACAGTTTCGAAACGTTTGAAAGCATTAGGAATGATTCAAAAGCAAGGTCATTGGGTGCCGTACGAGTTGAAGCCAAGAGACGTCGAACGGCGTCTTTTCACCTGTGAACAACTGCTTCAACGGCAGAAAAGGAAAGGATTTTTGCATCGTATCGTAACTGGTGATGAAAAATGGATACACTACGATAACCCTAAGCGTAGAAAATCATGGGGTAAACCCGGCCATCCATCAACATCTTCAGCAAAGCCGAATATCCATGGTTCCAAGCTTCTGCTCTGCATTTGGTGGGATCAGCTGGGTATAGTTTATTATGAGCTGCTCAAACCAAATGAAACCATCACGGGAGATCGCTACAGACTACAATTGATGCGATTAAGCCGAGCATTGAAGGAAAAACGCCCGCTATACGAGCAGAGACACGACAAGGTCATTTTGCAGCATGACAACGCTTGGCCACATGTTGCAAAACTGGTAAAAACCTACTTGTAAACGCTTAAGTGGGAAGTCCTACCCCACCCGCCGTATTCACCGGACATTGCCCCTTCTGACTACCACTTGTTCCGGTCGATGACGCATGGCCTGGCTGAGCAGCACTTCCGTTCTTATGAAGATGCCAAAAATTGGGTCAACTCTTGGATAGCCTCAAAAGACGTGTCGTTTTTCCGATGTGGAATTCAAATGCTGCCAGAAAGATGGGGAAAAGTAGTGGCTAGCGATGGACAATACTTTCAGTAACATGTTTTTTTAAAATAAAACATTAATTTTCACAAAAAAACAGCGAGAAATTATTCAACATCCCAATAGAAATGTATTTCTTGTTCAAAATTAATTTCAATATCAATGATATTTCCATTTATATTTACTGTACCAAACCTTTTGGTTGCAAAAATAAGTGGAGCGACAAAACAAACCAGGAAAACCAAACTTCGAGAAAACCTCAAAGCATAGCAAAAAACAGCCATGTTTCTACTCTTCTCACCATAATCAAAACTGTTTAAAAGCTGTATCAAAGGATGCATGTTTGTGCCCTGTTTGAAAGCACTAGCGTCTGTTTCTGTTCTGTTTAAAAACGAGAAGCTTAGAAGCAAGAGGGCAATCGCTCAGTTGTCCGGTTTGGAGATGTGTACCATTTTTGTTTCTTGTCTATAATTAATGTTGTGTCTTGTCCTGAAATTTGATTTTTATATAGCTGGCCTGATAAGTTGCTATATATACAGGGTGATTCTACGGTCATGAGACAAACTTCAGGGGGTGATAGAACACAACAAACACTTTTCCCCATAGAATGTATGGTCGCAAGTGCAGCAGTTGGCCGCTAGAGAGCGCAGTCAAACGCTTGTATAAAAGCGTTACGTCGGCGATGCGAGGCCTGCATCAGGTGTGGTGGTCGACATTTTGAACAGCTTCTGTAATTGTGCATTTAAGTTGTACTAACCGACTCATGTTTGTACATGTCGTTTCATTTCCATGTGAAGAGTTTCTCATGTTTTGTACATGTCATTTCTTTCTTACCCTTTGTTCCTTGTACTTATCATTAATTTATGCAAATCTAATTGTATTATTTCATTTTCTCAAGCAGTTATTGATGTTCATTTGACATTAAAGTGTTGCTTCCATATTTCATGCCTCTTCTTTCCAACTTACTTCGGACCGTGTGTTTGTGCCGAAATGGAGTGCCCTCTAGAGGCCATACATTCTATGGTGAAAAGTGTTTGTTTCGTTGTGTTCTATCACCCCCTGAAGTTTGTCATATTAGTTTAGACTCACCCAATAGACATTCTATGGGCTTTTATACAAGTGTTTGACTGCGCTCTCTAGCGGGCAACCACTGCACTTGCGACCATACATTCATTCTATGGGGTAAAATGTTTGTTTCGTTGTGTTCTATAACCCCCTGAAGTTTGTCCCATGACCATAGAATCACCTGTATAAAAAACTGGTGCCCAACTTAGTGGCTCAAACTAGCGTCTGATGATTAGTGAATTCGGTGACTGTTAATGAAACATTGCTGCCATAGTATCGTTTGCAAATTCATGGCATTTTTAGAAAAGCGTTGTTGACTTGAAAGTTCTTGCGGAAGAACTAGAAGTCATCAACAGATTTATTGATTTGCACAACGCAATGCTCAAAAGAGTAAACTATGAGGAGGATTTCATTAAAGAAGTATTAACGACTTGTTAATAACAGGACTAGAACTTTGTCCAGAAATGTTTCCAGAGGTAGCCTGTACCTCATGGTGGATAGAATCACCCTAATTTGGAGTTGCCTCATCCATTTTAGCAGATGATATAGAAACAAAACTAAAATGTGCATTGTTGTTACCCTATATCCTTAATTTTGACAAAAATATTCATGAAAATACATAATTCCTGAAAATTACAAAAAATAAATTTTCAAGAATCTGATCATTATTATTCCATTTCACGTTTCACAAAATCCATATTCTCTTTGTCATTGGTAACAAGGATATTGTCAGCTATTTTAGTCTTTCTGACATCTGTTTTCTGATGTAGCAAAAAAGTATTCAAAAGCAAGCAGACGGTAAACAGTTCCTGAATACAATACTTTCTGAATCGCTAGCTTTTGGATTGCTCTTATAAAGTCAATGTTATACGCATTACCTAATACCATACAAATTGGTATTTAAACAAAACCTGATATTTTTTTATAGCAGTTCACGGATCAGATTTACTGTACGGTCACCCTTGGCGCGATTTTTTCCACATTGGCGATAAATTATTTTATATGGCAACCCCATCCGACCCGACAAGGAATTGCAGCAACCCTATTGGACTTTGGAAAAGGTTGGTTTTTCGGAAGGAAAGAGCGCTTTTTTTTTTTAACGAACGCATATTTTTTAACAAAATATCGATGTTTTGCGTTCTATGATTGGTAACCGTTTTAAAATTTGAATTCTTTTTGTGTTGATGTCTTAGCTTTTTAGAAGGATTGTAATTGGTTACCGCTTAACCGGGTCGCAACGGAATATATCACCGGGTCGCAACGGAATATATTAGCAAAACCGGAGAGCTTGAAGGTGATTGATTTATTATTGCCCTATTCAAAAGGTTGTTCGCGTAGGAAAGTCCGCGTTTTTTTTTAAGAACATCCACAGGATTAATTAGACCGTAAGTTTTATTTATTTTTACTTATTATTGCTTATTTGTGTATTCCTCATTTATTATTACCCTATACAAAAGGTTGTTCGCGTAGGAGAGTCCGCGTTTTTTTTAAGAACATCCACAGGATTATTTACACCGTTATTATATTTTTTACTTATTATTGAGTATTTGTGCATTCCTCATTTATTATTGCCCTATACAAAAGGTTGTTCGCGTAGGAAAGTCCGCGGTTTTTTAAGACTATCCACAGGATTAATTAGACCGTTATTTTTTTTTACTTATTTGTGCATTCCTCATTTATTATTGCCCTATACAAAAGGTTGTTCGCGTACGAAAGTCCGCGTTTTTTTAAGAACATCCACAGGATTAATTAGACTGTTATTTTTATTTTTTACTTATTGCTTATTTGTGCATTCCTCATTTATTATTGCCCTATACAAAAGGTTCGCGTAGGAAAGTCCCCGTTTTTTTTTAAGAACATCCACAGGATTAATTAGACCGTTATTTTAATTTTTTTTACTTATTATTGCTTGTTTGAGCATTCCTCATTTATTATTGCCCTATAAGGATACAAAAGGTTGTTCGCGTAGGAAAGTCCGCGGTTTTTTTAAGAACATCCTGGCTTTGGACGCCATCTTGATTTGGCTACAAACATGTCTCGGATTCTACATCTTTACCCATTTTTCACTACGCTGTTTTCTTTAAATCTCGCTCGTGCAAGAAGTCGCCATTTTGGCGACTTTTGGCGAGATTTTGAAAAAGTCGCCAAGGGTGACCGTACAGTAAATGTTTACCCAGTTCACTAAACAAACAAGACGGTATTGATTGATTTTCGAAAAACTTTATTACATAATAATTAAGAAACACAATGCAATCCGACAGCTAACGTAAGGTATTGATCTCTTCCTTTTCTTGTTAAACAATTTCAAATGCATGGGAATTATGAAAATGAGGAAATTAAATTTCTTCTTACCTCTATGTATTTTTCCTCTGGTAAAACAGTTTTCTTCTTTTGAGGGAGCCGAATGTTTTCCAGCTGTTTCAGTTGCATGACTGAAGTGGATGGAGATTGACTGTCAAGTGCCTTTACGATTTCCATGCTGAGTTTATATCAAGTCTAAATACTGGTTTGAGGAGAAGCGTTAAACTATAGAGCTATTTCAAAGCCGCAAATCACATCTTATTTTTAAATAGATGTGGATTATCACTAAAGATCGCGGAAACATTACTTGTCGATGTCTATTTATTTTTATACACAAAAGAGATAGAGATGAGTTGAGTTACTCGATGATGATGATGATGATGATGCTTTTCGGAGAAAAGCAGAGTTGAGGCTTGGCTGCTTTGCCTTGTGCCTCTAGAGAACTAAGATAATAATTCAAAATGTAAAAGATCAAAAACGAGGATTGGTGCCCAAAAATAAGCAAATGGCATTATAGATGGTCAAAGATAAATTGGAATATATTCCATTCAAGGAATGTGGAATTTTTTGATTGGAGAGAGTATGAATGAGATTGTTGCGACCTTTTTGGAAAGTTGGGCAGTGGAATATAATATGTTCTAGGTCTTCATAGGTGTGACATCTTAGGCAGTTAGGGGTATCTGAGAGTTTCATTTTGTTTTTTATTGAATTTGTCATTAAAGTGTTTGCTCGAAAGTTTTGGATGAGAGTTTCGTCCTTTCTGTTTAGGGTAGTGTTTTTATACCACAGAATTGTTGGGTTGATATGAGGATAGTTTTTGTTTTTATAGTATTTTTTCCACTGGTTGTATATTATTTGGTTATTTTCAGTTTTATAATACTTTATGATGTCCATGGCCGAGACTCCCTCAGCGACGTTAAATAGTTCTGCCTTTTGTGCTATCTGATCGGCCTTTTCATTGATGGCTATGCCTTTGTGTGCTGGGGTCCACACTAGCATGATGTTGTTGTACTGGCTTTTTTTGCTTAGAATTCGGTGAATTTGTAAAATGATATTAGTTGAATGTTTATTTATATTTTCTAAGCTAGATAAGACACTATAGCTATCAGTTATTATAATAAAATTTTGGAATTTTTCTATCCAGTCTTGTATAGCTTTGAATATTGCCATTGCTTCTATTGTAAAAATTGAGTTGATATTGTTTACTGTGTAGCTTCTTTCAACAAATAACTTAGGTATGATAATTCCAAAAGAACTGGTGGTGTTGGTTTTTGATCCATCTGTTCCTATTATTATATGATTTGGAAATGTTTGAAGAAAGTCATCAAAGGCTATTTGAATTGCATTATTGGGAAGATTTTTGTTTTGGAAAGGGAATTTTTGAAGATATATTTTATAGTTAAAGTTTGAAGTGGGAGGGCACCAAGGGATAATATCTCTTTTAGTGATGTTTAAATTGTCTAAACAGTTGATCGTATCTGCTGCTATTGGTTTGTTTCTGCTCTTCCATGGAGCATATGTAATGGAAGGTGGGTTGTATATTAGGTCGTAAATTGGAGACCATTCTCTTAGGCTTGAATGTTTTAAATAGAAAGTTGTTTTTAAAAGTTTGTGTCTTTGTTGCAGAGAAGAAGCTTGAGTTTCAGCGTGTAAGATTTCAATTGGAGTATATCTTGGAAGGCTTGTTGCGATTCTTAGCATCGAGTTGTATATTGGGTTTATTTTTTTGTAGTGAGATTCTGCAGCAGCATTAAAGATAGGGGCTCCGAAATCGAATTGGTTGCGGATTGTGGTATTTCCTATTTGTATTAGGTGTTTAGTGCAAGCACCCCACCTATTGGAAGCTATGTATTTAAAGGCATTTAGAGTTCGTGCAGCTTTGGCTTGTAGATATTTGAAGTGTTGGTTCCAAGTTAATTTTTTATCGAAATTGAGACCTAAGATTTTGATTTTGTTTACTTCTGGAATTGTTGTATTGTTGATTTTGATATTGCATTTATGAGTAGTTTTTTTATTTGAGAAGTTGATGATATTGCACTTGTTTGAACTGATAGTTAGTTTCCATCGATTGCACCAATTGTTGATAATTTTAATTGTGGTTTGGATAGCTTCTGTGGAATCTGTTAATGTTTGGTTTTCGCTATAAATGAAAATGTCATCAGCATATATTAAGCATTTGACTTGTGTTGGAATATGTATAAATAAGTCGTCAAGGAAGATAAGGAAAAGAAAAGGGCTGAGTATGCTTCCTTGTGGGATACCTCGGGAGCTTTGTTTAGTTTCAGATAAAATGTTTCTCCATCTCACCTGGCAAGTTCTTTGATTAATAAAATTATTTATCCATAGAGCTATTTTACCAGTGATTCCTTTTTTTAGTAATTTACTCATGAGACCATCTCTCCACACTGAATCATAGGCTCCCTTTAAGTCTATGGAGGCGAAGATAATATAGTTTTTCTTTTTTCTTGCAATTACGATGTCATTAAATATTTGTGTTAGAAGAGTTGTGCAGCTTCTATTTTGTATGAAACCATGGTTATTTTTGTTAATTCGTTTTCTATTGTAGTAGATATCTTCTATTAGTCTGTTTAGGATCATTCGTTCTAAAATTTTGGCGAAAGTTGATGTTAGAGATATTGGTCTATAAGAGTTTATGTTAGTAGGGTTTTTATGTGGTTTTAATATCGGAATGATAAGAGAGTGGGTCCAAGACATGGGGATAGAGCCGGTGTCAAAGCTGTAATTTAGAATTTTAAAAATGTTCTTTTGGATTTTTTCAGGTGATTTTTTAATCATAGTAATGGTAACTTTGTCTTTTCCGGGGGTTGATTTTCTAATTTGTGAAATAGCTCTGGAAAATTCGTTCCAAGTGAATTCCTTATTTAGTGTTTCGTTATTATTATCCATAAAACTCAGGGGAAGGAAGTCAAGATTTTCATCTGGTGTATATTGTTTATTGAATAGGTTTGCTTGTTCTTCTGAGGAATAGATCTTTATATTGTTGATTTGAATGATATTGTAAGATTCTTTTTGATTGTTGGCGGGGTCTTTCAGTCTTTGAAGAATTTTATATATATTTTTATCTTTTGCGACGGTTTTGCATGTTGTATACCAGAATTTTTTTTTTAGTTTCTGGATGAAATCCTTTAGTTTGTTTTTGTATTTTTTATATTTTTCCCAGTCAGTTGTACTTATATTTTTTTTGGCTTTAGTCAGGTATTGTCTTGTTTTTGCTCTTAGTTGGCTGCATTTTGTATTCCACCAAGGGGCTCTGGGTGGGGGAAGTTCTTTTTTAGTTTGGGAATTTTCAATGGCCTTTTGGAAGATATTATTGAGAGATCTTGGATCATTTAAGTTATTTAGGTTGTCCTTTAGAGTTTTGGTGAAGTTGTACCAATTAAATTGTATGGTGAAGTTTTGTTTATTGTTGGTTGGTTTATTATAGAAGAAATTAATGGGAAAATGATCGCTTCCAAAATTGTCTTGATGTACTTGCCAATTGGTTATAGAGGGACAGTTGTTTGAAATTAAGGTTAGATCTATTGCTGACATAGTACCTTTATTACTAATGTGGGTTCCAGTTTGGTGGTTAAGTAAAATTAAGTTTTGTTTATTGATCCATTTAATTAGGTTTTTCCCGCTGGTGTTGTCTTTGAAGCCCCAATTAGTATGTGTTGCATTGAAGTCACCTGCAAGTATATAATGTTTATTCGAGTCCAATTGGATATCATTGAGCATTTTTTCATCTTTAATACCTTTAGGACAATATATATTAATGATATGTATGTTTGTGTTATTGTGGTGGATCTGAACTTCTTGGTATTCAAAATATTGGTTTTGTTCTTCTTTGATTAGTTGAGCACTTATGTTTTTGTTGATGGCTATTATTAGGCCTCCCCCTCTGAAAGGGCAGGGTCGGTCAAAACGGAAAATGTTTTTTTTGATAAGTGTAAATCTATTTTTGGGTTTTAGAAAGGATTCTTGTAAGATTAAAATGTTCGCCTGTTTAAAGTATTTGTTATGTTTTAAGTCGAAGAGGCGCGCTGAGTTACTCGATTAGCTGTTAAAAGAATATTGTTTATTGGTTACAGTTAGAGATAGTTAACATTATTTTAGATATAGGTAGTAAAATTCAAAAATCATCGCACTTGAGCAGATAGGTAGGTATTTCAATTAACGTCACACTTGAGCAACACAAAGGAAAAGATCCAAAGACAACGCCTTGTAATTTTGAATCACGGTCACATGACAAGGTCAACAACTGAGCTGGCACCCTACTCTCCAAACTTCCACAAAACATCCGTGGTTCAAAATTACGTGGTGTTGTCCTCAATCTTTCCCTTGGGGACTGATCCTGAAGTGTCGTCAATAGCCCGTTGTGTTGCTCTAGTGCGACGTTAATTATCATTACCACAACAATCCAAAGTGTTATATTTGATGGGGGAAATAATGTTACGATTCAAATGTTAGAAAGTTATTCTAACAATTACTATAAAAATCAATAAATAACATTTCCTAACGAAGGTTAATAGTTACTAGAAGAGAATGCTAGTTGTCAGGAATCTACAGGAAAATCTACCCGATTTTCTCTATTCCATTAAAAATGCGATTCGCAAGTATTCCATCATATTTTCCTTCCAAAAATATTCAATTGTACAGATATGAGAAATAATTCACGAAGAGAACAAAAATTTTCGTAACGATTTGATTTCCTTTTTATTAGAACAACAGTTTCTTCGACTGATGCCAAAACACAACCAACAAAAGCTCGTTGGAAAATAAAATAATCTGGTGGCTCGTCACATCCTCCCACCTTTTTATGAATGGAAATTTAATAAAAACACTTAATTTAACACCACACACAAAAAATAATACAAAAATCTAGAGTTATAAGATTTACAGTTCAAAGTCCTGTAACTTGGACGGAGCTTTTATGGTTCTACCAAACCTCGTCTGACGCTTAGCTGGTCCGACCATTTTGTTAGGTACATCCTCTTGACTATCTTCCTGTTCATTCTCTCTTTTGTCAATTTTCAAACTATCATATGAATCAGGAATCATCTCTAAGGGATACAACCGTTGAACAGGTCGAAGTATTTCTCCGTGCATAGTCTTCAGCCGAGCAACTCTAATTTCACCATCCTTTCCTGGATACAATTCGAGAATTCTTGCGAGTGGCCATGATAATCGTTTAGAGTTATCACTTCCCACAAGAACAATCTGATCCAACTGAAGAGTAGTGGGACATTTGTTACTTGAGTAATGTCTCAGTTGCCCTAAATATTCAGTCCTAAATCTCTTTCTGAGGTCTTCTTTCAATTTCTGTCTATAACAATAACGTTTGTTCAAACTGGAGGAGTCAAGAAGTTCTAAGTCAGGTATACAGCTGTCTTTTACCTCCTGCAGAAACAATGACGGTGTCAACGGTTGCAAATCTTCAACGTCTTCGGAGAGATAGGTCAAAGGTCGATGATTTACAACATTTTCTGCTTCGCATAGAACAGTAACGAGCTCATCATGTGTCAGTCGAGCTTTCCCCAGGACTCTTTTAAGGATATCTTTTATCGTGCCAATCAGGCGTTCCCACCAACCGCCCCACCAGGCGGCGGTAGGAGGGTTAAAGATCCATTGGATGCGCTGGGCTAATGATACTTCTTTGATGTTTTCCCAATTTATACTTCGTAGAGCGTTATTCGCTCCTACCAGGTTAGTCCCGTTATCAGAATAAACAACGACTGGTCTGCCTCTTCTAGCTACAAATCTTCTAAAAGCCAAAAGAAAGCTATCTGTACTCAAAGATAACACTAATTCAATGTGTACTGCTCTAATCACCGCACAAGTGAAAAGGACGAACCAGGCCTTCTCTCCCGTTCGTAAGTACAACGGACCTCCCAAGTCAATGCCTATTATCTGGAAGACAGCAGCATCTTTGACTCGGTTCCCAGGTAATGGTGCTGGTATAACTTCAGTCCTTGAAGCATCGAATCTTCTGCAATTTCTACATTCTCTTAGAGCTTGTCGAATTGTTCGTCTGCACTGCAAAATCCAAAATCTTTCTCTTAACCGCGACATCAGAGTATGCACTCCAGCGTGGCTCATACTTCTGTGTTCTTCTAAAATAAGCAGCTTAACGGCAGGATGTTTACTAGGCAACAATATTGGATTTTTGAAAGCATTGGTATCTTCTCTTTGTACAAGACGAGTAGTAGTACGGATTAAACCATCTGCATCTAATTTTGGTTGCAGAAATTTCAGAGCATCATTCTTAATCGTTCCAAATGCTTCACGTTGTATTAGCTTCAGTAGCGTTATTTCAGCCGTTTGTAATTCCACAACAGTAAATGCAGATACATTACGGTCTGACGAAGTCTTTTTTGCATTATCTACAAAGCGTTTCATCCAAGCGATGGTTCTAACTATTTTCAAGTATGATGAAAATCTGTAACAATACCAAGGTATTTCCTTTTCGATGCTGACTGCTACTGTCGTTTTCCTTTCCTGAGAAATTTCATCATTCTTAATTGCGACCTCGGAATGAGGCCAATTTTCTTCGTTAAGTTTTAACCAAGATGGTCCCTCCCACCATCTAGATTCAATTAATCTCTTCGCTGTACAACCTCTAGATGGTAGATCGGCAGGATTTTCTTGGCCAGGAATATGTCTCCAGTTTTCTCGTTTCGTTAGCTTTCTAACTTCATCAACTCTGTTTTTAACGAATACAGCCCACTGCTCATCATGCTTGATCCAGTACAATGCGGTAGAGGAATCAGTCCAGTAAAACTCCTCAAACTCATAATTTTTCAAGCTCTCTTTTACAAAATGTGTCAAACGAGCACCAATGCAACATGCCATAAGCTCTAACCGGGGTATGGTAATTTTCTTCAATGGAGCTATTCTACTTTTTGCCATAAGCAACTGGACTGATATATTCTGACCTATTTCACAGTGTAAAAACACAGCTGATGCATAGGCCATGGAAGACGCATCACATAAAGTGTGCAAGGAGATCTTCAATTTGGTAGTAAGATGAACACATCTAGGTATTTTTACTTCAGCTAGAAACTTCTGGTCATCAAGCCATTTCAAAAATGTCTTTGAAACTTCTTCAGGGACTTCTGCATCCCAACTAAGTTTGGATTTCCAACTCTTTTGCAACAAGATTTTGGGACACAAAGATACAGGACAAACTATACCCAGAGGATCAAATATTTGCTGCACAATGGAAAGTATAATTCTCCTACTAATTGGTCCTCCAGGTTTTTGGATACGTCGTGTGTCACAAAACAGAACATCATCTTCCTTGTCCCACAAAAGTCCTAACACAGGAGTCGGATCACATTTTAGGAGACTATGATTCAGGTTTGAATGCTCCCATCCTCGCAAGTCAAATTTTGCTTCTGCCATCATCTGAGTTGACAACTGAATGAAATTTTTCAATTCTGTTTCCGAATCCACAGATGTTACGCAGTTGTCGACATAAAAGGCACCCTTTAGTTTTTCTGTGACCTCAGAGTATACAGCCGATGAATATTGAGTCAAATGATGTTTTATCACCGCTCCAAGAAGATAGGGACTGCAATTCAAACCAAAAACTACTCTACAGTGCTGAAATGCCTTCACAGTATTCATACCTTCATCTTCCCACCAGAGAAACTTGAGGAAATGTCGGTCTTCAACATCCACAGATATTTGTAGGAAGGCTTTCTTAATGTCAGAAATGACACCAATCTTCTTCTCACGAAATTTTAGAAGAATTGATGGAATTAACTCTAAAATGTTTGGGCCTTTTTCTAAACAGTCATTCAAAGACAATTTCCCTTTCTGCTTAGAAGACGCATCAAAGACTGGACGTACTGGAGTTGTAGATTGAAACTTGAACACTCCTCTATGAGGCAAAAAATATCCTCCATCCAAAGAAGTCTCGACAATTATTCCATCGTCTAGCCAGTCTTTAAAAACCTTGTCGTAATCCAGGGATTTTCCTTCCTTTTTAAGTTTTGAAGTAGTGGAATACAATCGTTTCTCAGCAATTTCTCGGTTTTTCGGTAACCCTTCTGGATCATACATCCACGGGAGTCGTACAGAGTAACGTCCTTCTGCGTTTATACGGATTGTATCTTTAAAATACTCTTCAACTGCAGCTTCAATTTCTCCTCTGGACTGAGTTTCGCAAGGGTCTGTGATACCAATGCTTTCAAGCTTCCATAAATCCGTTATATCATTGCTCTGTATCAAAAGTGAGATCAAGTCCGAACCGTAAGAGTCCTGTTCTGAATTACCCGATGACTTCCCCATTATCATCCAACCAAGATGAGTCTGCACTGCAAATAACCCCACTCAAGCTGACGTATTTCTCCTGTGTACAGCAAACCAGCAAAGTCAGAGCCTATGAGAATCTCAATTGGTGGTTGACCATGTCCGACATCTGCCAACTGAATACCCATTTTTTGGGCAATCTCTGAACACTTTTTCTTGTTAAGCCTAGGTATGGAACCACAAATAACCGGTTGGTCCAACGCCTGGATTTCAACTGAATTATTACCATGGAGGCTTCTTAGAACTACATTATAGCACGCATGCACCTTTCTTTCAGCATGCCCCCCAAAAACTACTTGGGTTAACTGTTCTTTAGAAACTGGTACATATTTCATCTCTTTAGCTGTGTTACTTAATATATAAGAACGTTGTGAGCCCGTATCTATTAATGCTCTTACAGTCTTTTCCTTTCCTCGAAAGGACAATCTAACAAGTAATGTTTGTAAAAACACTTCAGCATGG
Source organism: Meta bourneti (assembly GCA_933210815.1). Classification (NCBI taxonomy): domain Eukaryota; kingdom Metazoa; phylum Arthropoda; class Arachnida; order Araneae; family Tetragnathidae; genus Meta; species Meta bourneti. The sequence continues at coordinate 13,782,416 of OW119932.1, forward strand.
CTCTGATTGGATAAAGTGGTGTCCTCTGTCTCTTTTATTTCAATCTCTGAATTTTTCTTACCTAATTCGGGACACATAATTACCCAATGTTTCTTTCCACAAACTGCGCATCTTACATTAGATTTACAATTCAGCGATCGGTGCCCAACCTTTAGACAGGAAAAACAACACTTATTCTTCTTTAAAATATTTGTTTTCTCTTCTAAGGGTAGCTTCTGTCCCCTGAAACAGTCTCTGGAGTCGTGTGTCTTCCCACAAAATTGACATACAGGAATCGACCGGTTTTTTGCACTTACAATCAAATCATTCGCTGTTGGGGTAGAATTTTCTGACTCTTTAAATGTCTGTACTCTCGTGCAATTTTCTTTGAGTTTAAATCCTGTCTTAGCCATAAAAATTCTTTCTTCTCCTTCCACTTCATTTCTTAAAAATAGCAATAGCTGTTTCAATTTATCATTATATTTATTGTCTTCCGATGCCAGTAATGGACTTCTCAGCCAAACTCTTAAAATTTCCTCTGGAATGCACGATTCCACAAGAGGATATAGCATTGCAGAATATTTGTCTGAGCCCATTCCGATAGACTCAAGCGCTCGTAAATAAGATTCTAATTTATCATACAATCGTGTTGTACTATTCTTCCTTCTTGCATCAGTAGTATTTTTTATTACAAGTCCTAGAAGCTCTCTTACATAATATTCAATAAGCAATTCTTCTCTACCAAATCGAGATTTTATACTCTCAATGGCTTTAGCATAGTTTTCTGCAGTAGGAGGAAAGCTGTCGATAATTTCGCGAGCTCGACTTCCGATACTCATACATTGAATTAAATACTGGAATTTGTCCTCCTCAGCCATGTTGCGATCTTCATGAATTCGCTTAAATTGGCTCCAAAAGGACAGCCAATCCTTCACATCACCGCCAAATTTAATAAGCTCAATCTTTGGAAGTTTCAATTTCCTTTGTTCAGTATCCTGCGAATGTATACTCTCAGCTATGAGTGCGGATTGTCTATTAAAATATATGTCGACATTCATTCTAGCTCTATCCATTTTCTCTTTATAATCTTCAATTACTGCATATTCTTTTTCATATTCATCATATTTTGCTTCATCTTCCAATAAATAAATTGTAATCTCCTCATCCATTTTCATTAAATCTGACGCTAATCTTTCTAAAGTAACAAATCGTGTCTTAATAGTTTCTTCCTTCGCTGAATCATCAATTAAAGTATCCATAAGTGCATTAAACGTTTTCGTAAAATTAGCCCGAACTGGCTTTCTTTTCCGTACAATTGTTTCCATAGTTCAAATAGAATATCAACTAAATTAGGCTTAATAAATACCTTTCAGAATGCGATCACGTCCCGGGTCACCAGATGTCAGGAATCTACAGGAAAATCTACCCGATTTTCTCTATTCCATTAAAAATGCGATTCGCAAGTATTCCATCATATTTTCCTTCCAAAAATATTCAATTGTACAGATATGAGAAATAATTCACGAAGAGAACAAAAATTTTCGTAACGATTTGATTTCCTTTTTATTAGAACAACAGTTTCTTCGACTGATGCCAAAACACAACCAACAAAAGCTCGTTGGAAAATAAAATAATCTGGTGGCTCGTCACACTAGTGGTTAACTAGGAAACACACACGTCTTTCACTCATAAATGGTTACTCTTTTGTCAAGTGTAGAAAAGTTATATTGTCTTCTGGGTTAGGCTCTTTCACCGAATGTAGGATTAACGAAAGACTGAAAAACATATTTTGTTCGCCCCTTTTTAATCATTATCAATTAATTTTTATGCTACAAAGTAAAAATTATGAAGTCTTTGAGTGGCGTCCCAGATGTACCTCTTTTCGAAACTTGATTTGCCTTTTTTCGGTCATAAAAGTAATAATTTGTATGAAAATTTTCAATTTGTTCAATACTTTTAATTAGCTTAATATACTTATCATTTATTAGCTTAATATACTTATCATTTATTAGCTTAATATACTTATCATTTATTAGCTTAATATACTTATTATTTGCTCTTCATTTCAATACCCTCTGCAATCATCTACTTCACGGAACCAAGACCGTCTTCTACCTCTCGGTGCTCCAGTCATAGGAGGGAATATAGTCATAGAGGATCCAGTCATAGGAGGGAATGTCAACTGATTCATAGGAGGGAATGTGCAGCTTACAGAAGCTGCACATTCCCTCCTATGAATCAGTTGACAAAAAAGTCAACGGATTCCTTGATCTAGTCTGACTCCGTCAGACTTGATTGGAGATTATTAACAACAACAACTTATCAAAATTTTCAAATAGGTTGTCTGCCTCCATGAAGTCTTTTTCAGTTTTGCAGCGAGAGTCACGAACTTTGTTGACATCTTCTGATAGATGGCGCCACAAAAAATATCCTATCTTTCAAGTGTTGACAGCCGCAGAAGAGATCTACAATTTTACTTTTATTATTATTTTTTTACAAGGGAAAATATTTAATTTTTGAGCTTTTTATTTTTCTACCAGATTTCTTAAACGAAATATTTAAATCTGAAAGTTACTCTAAAGTTCACCAAGTTGTCTTTAACGAAATATTAACAACTTCCGTTAGATGGCGCCACCAAAGAGGCACAGAAAATATCGCTCCAGCCAAAGAGAAATAGCTACATTGTTTCAAAAATATATACATTTCAAGTGCTTATGGTATTCCATTTCTCCCCTCCAGTTTTGAGCTAACGGTAGATGCGTTAGATCAATTCTGTACCTCGGAACCAGACGAACGTAAGTCCAAAAATTACGATTTTCAGGTTATTAGTTTTGCATGGAGAATCTGATTTTGCATCAAGCCATAACAACGTAAATCTGTAAAAAAATTCTCCTTTTATGATTTACTAGGGTTATAGGAGCGTACGTCAAAACCTTTGTTTGAGCCAGACAAACGTAAGTCCATCCACTCAGAAAGACAGTTTGTACTTTCATGTATAAAAACTAGGCCTGTTAGACAACGGAAAAGAGAGTGCACAAGAAGCAAAATCGAGAGCCATACATTAAATTTTAACTTTAATAATAAGGAGGAAGTCATTTGCAAAACTTTTTTCATAATACGCTTTCTATTTCTGAAACCTTCATGAGAGTTGCTTTAAAAAAAGCCACTGAGTCTGGTTTGGTAACGCCACACCTTAGGGGAAAACATATTCCAGCAAATAAATTACCGAGCGTTAGCTTAGAACGGATCAAAAACCATAATTCAAAATTTCCGGTGCATGAAATCCACTACAGCAGGGAAAGATCCAAACGTAAATATTTGGCAATCACCTGAACATTTCCACAATGTACTCACTGTATGTAGATGAGTGCGAAAAATAAAAAAATAAACCAGAGAAAAAGTGGGTTGATTCCAAAGTTTTCAATGAAGATTTCAACTTGTCTTTCCACTCATCAGATAATGACACTTGTGATGTTTTCGACAAACTAGACTGCGAAATTAAAAATGAAAAAAATGATGAAAACCGGAATGAACTTAAATTACAAAAAGAAAACCACCTGGAAGAAACTTCACGTAGGTATGAATTAAAAAGGGAAGATAAACTGAAAGGCCGTGCTAATCAAGGTTTGAGAGTCGCTATGTCTGATGTCCAAATATGTCTTCCAACGCCAGATTTGAAGAACTTCCAAAGTTTTTACTCAAGAAAACTGGACATTAAATAGTACAATTTACGACACAACCGTTGACAAAACTTGGTGTATGATCTGGGATGAAGTTACAGCCAGTCGAGGAGGTAACGAAATAGCATCATGTTTAGTCACATGGGCGAATGAAAAGCTTCGAAATCCTGATAGGCCTACTGAAAACTTAACAGTGTGGACAGATAATTGCAGTGGCCCAAACAGGAATATTAATATGATTTTCATGTTCCTATGGCTGTTGGAAAAAGTTTCTAATCTAAAGGAAGTCAACCATAAGTTCCTACTTGCTGGACACACCCACATGGAAGTAGATGGCAAGCACAGTGTTATAGAGAGCGAAAAAGCAACTAAAGAACCACACTATTTTTACCACAAATGATTGAGCCAATTGTATTGCTTCATGTTCAAAAAAGAACCCCTTTCTCGTGAGAAGGATGTGCCTTGTAGGATTTCTTGATTTTCTCTACTTGAAGAGCAAAGAAGCTCTATTTGTTTCAAGGAAGAAAAACACAAAGAACCATTTTTTATATCCAATGCAGTGTGGCTACAGCTTCGTAAAGGAGACAGCAAGTTGTACTATAAGACCAGTTTCACAGATACCTTTAAAACTGTTGAATTTAAAAGAAATCAGAGAGAACAGAGTTGTTATGCCAGCGACGATTCCAAAATTGAAAGTAACCAAAAACAAGATAAGTAATGAGTAGAGACCTCATGAATTTAATGCAGTGGGTCCCTGAAGAGTATAGACCCTTTGAAAACCTTCCACATGGAGAGAAGGAAGGAAACTTTCCTGAGGATGACTCAACCGCTCTAGAGTAATGTTTTTGCTTCATCTGTAGTTTTTAAGCCATTTACAACATTACAACACTCAATCTGTACAATTTTTTATACAATATTATACATTTTATACAATATTAAACATTTTTGTACTTTCTGTGTTTTTGATAGTATTAAAGACATTGTTACTATGATTGCTCGTGTAGTTTACGTGAAACACCTTTCTAAAGTGATATGTAAATCCTAAAACAGGTTTTTGATGTAGAACCACAATAACGTAAGTCCAGTCCTGTCTTAATGAGCTATAAAATTACATAAAAATTAACCAACAATGGATAAAGCATGTATATTTTTATTATTAACAATCACAATTTTTGCAGGCTAATTCAAATACGAGCTTTGTAGCCAGGCAACGAGATCCTTCTTTTCAGTTTTTATGCTCGCCTGAAAAGTTGGCATAATGTGACTTACGTTTGTTTGGTTCTGAGGTACAGAACTATCACGAGCTTGTGATGCATCCAATGCAAAAAATAGCAGGTTTTGAAACAATTTGGGTATTTCGGAGTACTTGAAAGGCGGTGTTAAAGGCTTTTTTATGAGTGTTTTAATCCTCCAAGTGCTCTCGACGAGATATCTCTTCAAGATATTGCCGATTTTTTCATGACGAGATCTGATCAGTTTTCTTCCAATGACGAAATATCTCACCTATCAATATCTGATCAGTTTTGCTGATGGGGCGAGATACCTTTCTGAGACAATTAACAGGAGTATTGATACGAATATACTGGCCTGTTATTTTTGTGCCAGATTTTCGTATTATTTCACCTGGATTGAATAGCTTAATTTTTTAACCCTACTAGTGGTTGTCTCCACGAGGTAACACGTCATTAGCAAAATTAACCAGATCTTGATGGACGAGATATCTTGTCAATAGAAAAAACTAACCAGATCTTGATCTCGTCATCATCGAAAAATCGGCAATATCTTGATGACGAGTTACTTCGTTATTGTTCAGATGTTGATGGACAAGATTCTCGAAATTGTTCAGATGTTGATGGACAAGATTCTCGAAATTGTTCAGGTGTTGATGGACAAGATTCTCGAAATTGTTCAGATGTTGATGGACAAGATTCTCGAAATTGTTCAGATGTTGATGGACAAGATTCTCGAAATTGTTCAGATGTTGATGGACAAGATATCTCGTCGAAACCACTTGGAGGATTACTAGTGATTAGCAGAGTTGTTACTGAATTACGGCCCCTCTCTTCTAAAAAATATTTGACTTACTAAGCGAAGGTTCTACATCAAGTACACATCATCTGACCGTGGTTCAAAATTACATGGTATTGTTCTCGGATCTTTCCCTTTGGGTGTGATCCCTGATCGTCCCAAATAGCCCGTTGTGTTGTTGCAGTTCGATGTTAATTAAATACCTACCTACATCAAGTACTAATTCAGAAAATATTTTCGAATGGCTTTCTTTCACCCAATTCCCTAAATACCGTAATGTTTAATGAATCATTTTTTGGGGCGGCGGTAGCCCACTTGGAAGAGTAACGGATTAGCAATCGTATGGTTACGAGTCCGAAACTCGGTTCAACCAGTCTTGTATGTGGGGATTGGCTTATGTTAATTCTGTCGCGGAAGTTTGGAGAGTGGGGGCCAGTTCACGTCTGACCTCGTCATCTGACCGTGGCTCAAATTTATGTGGTGTTGTCCTGGGATTATTCCCTTTGGGTTTGATCCGAGGACAACACCACGTAGGCAATAGCCCGTTGTGTTGCCCCAGTGCGACGTTCATTAACATACCTACCACATATGATGGAGCATACACGAATTCCGAAATGGTTGACAGGCATTTAACGTAAATGGCTGTCAATAGGAACGAGAGAGCTGCTAAAAGATAGTACCTTAAAAGCTCCCCAATAGGCGAGTGCCGAATCGTCCAACACATGAACGTTTGCGCTGCCCTGCTGTGTGAAAATGGAATATTTCATATCAGCAGACATGATGTGGATCGGTTGGGAAGTTCAAGCACTCCAGAAAAGGAACACATTTTCTGCAAGTTGCGGAGAAATCTTCCTAATGGGAAGTTTAGTAGTTGAATTTAAATCGCACTGGAGCAGCACAACAGGCCATTGGCGACGGTCCGGGATTCATCCCGAAGGGAAAGATCCGAGGACAATACCGTAATTTGGAATCACGATCAGATGACGAGATCAACACTTGAGCTGGCACCCCACTCTCCAAACTTCCACACCACGCCTACGGGAGGACATTTGCTGCCACGACAGATTTAAAGTGCACCAGCCCCTGTGTACTCGACTGTGTTCGGCTGGATCGAGTTTCGAATTCGCAACCCTCCATGTCATGCATGTCAGCCATATTGGAATTTTTGTAATGCTCCATCACGTGCGAAATCCGCGTTCTGAATGAGATTTTGAAAAATAAGAAACGATTTCCCCTCTAGCACTTACGCATACTTTCGGGGATATACCATCGAAGAAATATAAAAGTAGTGAGCAATGGTAACCTTTTTATGTGCCCAGGATCTTGTGACCAAAATTAGAAGTAACGTGACCCTTAGACTACTTTCGTCAGCTGGGTGGAAACGAACACTCGTCATCTGATTGGTCCACGGGACGGTAGATGCGGTCCATCCATTAATTCATCATCTGATTGGTCCACGGGACGGAAGTCGTCCAACCATTAATTCATCATCTGATTGGTTCACGAAACAATCTTCTATGTTGCGTGAACCAATCAGCTGATGGTTCACTCAACGTAGTTTGCTCGATTTCATAATTTTTGTTCCACTCTAAAAATGCGTGTTCACCCCCTTATGTTCGTGTCATAAGATATTATATCGTCAAATGAGACGACAAATAGCCAAATCGGCCAACCAAGTCAATTAATTCACAGAGCAGTCACGTGACTACTAGTCGACATGATGGTCATATTTTTAAGCTCTTCTCAATAGCAATACTCAGTCTACTTATATTTCCCGTCTTCGATATACATTCTCTTACAAAAAATGTTTATTTTAGGGTTATATTGGCTGTTTTTTATGGGGCATGGGCCAGATTTGGCCAAGAAATTGTTTATTTTAATGTACCCTACCATTCTTTGAAGTTTGACCAAAGAATTTTAAATCTATTATAAAAGGAAGTGTGTGTGTGCGGTGTCCAGACGAATCTATAGCATTTACAGCCATGAAATTTGACACACAGGTAGTCCTAAAAGTGACTGAATGTCCCCTCGAAGCCCAAACTTTAAAATTTAATCTAGAAAATTTTTTAATTAATATTTTGTGCTGCGCGCGTAGCCTCTCGCGCAGAACGATCTGACAAAGATTCTTATTGCGCAATGACGTATCTGCGAAGACCGATTTGACAAAGATACTTATCGCGCGTGCTAACTTCTATTAATATTTTGATCCTGTGGACCATCCAACATATTCAAAGCGCTCTTGATTAACTTTGTTAATTTTTTGTATTTCTTTCTGTTTTTGTTTCGGTATTTTTCGCAAATAGTATAATGTTTTGTAAATGAAGTAACAGTGTTTATTACTGTTTAATTTGGTTTTGATTTCGCTGACATTCTGATTCATTTAGGTTGTTTGTTGGAATCAATGAGGTGACATAACAAGACTTCTTAGAAGTATAGCCTTACATTTAAAGATTGAATCACATTTTTATTTCAGTAGTGGTTATTTACTTTTGAATTTGTTTAATTTCTGCAATTTTAAGATGCCACACCCTACCAGAAAAAACTCTTCAAACAAAACAGCGAGATAACGGAGAAAGAAATCAAAGAAAGAAGTTGAACCCACACCAGAATTAGAAACAAGACAGCGAGAGAACAGAGAAAGAGAACAAAGAGAAGCTGAATCCATCCCAGAAAGAGAAACAAGGCAGCGAGAGAACTGAGAAAGAGAACAGAGAAGCTGAATCCACCCCAGAAAGAGAAACAAGACAGCGAGAGAACTGAGAAAGAGAACAAAGAGAAGCTGAATCCATTCCAGAAAGAGAAAAAGACAGCGAGAGAACTGAGAAAGAGAACAAAGAGAAGCTGAATCCATCCCAGAAAGAGAAACAAGACAGCGAGAGAACAGAGAAAGAGAACAAAGAGAAGCTGAATCCATCCCAGAAAGAGAAACAAGACAGCGAGAGAACTGAGAAAGAGAACAAAGAGAAGCAGAATCCATTCCAGAAAGAGAAAAAGACAGCGAGAGAACTGAGAAAGAGAACAAAGAGAAGCTGAATCCATTCCAGAAAGAGAAACAAGACAGCGAGAGAACTGAGAAAGAGAACAAAGAGAAGCTGAATCCATTCCAGAAAGAGAAAAAGACAGCGAGAGAACTGAGAAAGAGAACAAAGAGAAGCTGAATCCATTCCAGAAAGAGAAACAAGACAGCGAGAGAACTGAGAAAGAGAACAAAGAGAAGCTGAATCCATTCCAGAAAGAGAAAAAGACAGCGAGAGAACTGAGAAAGAGAACAAAGAGAAGCTGAATCCATCCCAGAAAGAGAAACAAGACAGCGAGAGAACAGAGAAAGAGAACAAAGAGAAGCTGAATCCATCCCAGAAAGAGAAACAAGACAGCGAGAGAACTGAGAAAGAGAACAAAGAGAAGCAGAATCCATTCCAGAAAGAGAAAAAGACAGCGAGAGAACTGAGAAAGAGAACAAAGAGAAGCTGAATCCATTCCAGAAAGAGAAACAAGACAGCGAGAGAACTGAGAAAGAGAACAAAGAGAAGCTGAATCCATTCCAGAAAGAGAAAAAGACAGCGAGAGAACTGAGAAAGAGAACAAAGAGAAGCTGAATCCATTCCAGAAAGAGAAACAAGACAGCGAGAGAACTGAGAAAGAGAACAAAGAGAAGCTGAATCCATTCCAGAAAGAGAAAAAGACAGCGAGAGAACTGAGAAAGAGAACAAAGATAAGCTGAATCCATTCCAGAAAGAGAAAAAGACAGCGAGAGAACTGAGAAAGAGAACAAAGATAAGCTGAATCCATCCCAGAAAGAGAAACAAGACAGCGAGAGAACTGAGAAAGAGAACAAAGAGAAGCTGAATCCATTCCAGAAAGAGAAAAAGACAGCGAGAGAACTGAGAAAGAGAACAAAGATAAGCTGAATCCACCCCAGAAAGAGAAAAAACAAGACTACAGCAAGTTAGAACCGGAAGAAGTGCTGCTCGAATGTGCATATGTAGAAATTTAGAGAATGCAGTTTTAATTACGACCCATCAGCAGATTATGTATCTGATCCTTCTTGCGTCATTGGATCAATGTCTGTAACATGTCAACACTGTGAAGCAAAGAAGTGGAAAGGTGTAGTCTCAGGTATGTGCTGCAACGGAGGAAAGGTTCAACTGCCACGGTTAATGGATCCAGCCGAGCCCATACGTACTTTACTGATTGGAGATTGAGCGGAAGCTAAACATTTCCTAGCAAATATTAGAAGGTACAATTCCTGTTTCCAGATGACCTTTTTCGGCACGACAAAAGAAATTAGAGTCCGGACACATGCCGACATTTAAGATTCAGGATCAAGTTTATCACCGCATCGGGAGTCTACACCCTCTACCAAACGAAGAGCTTAAATTTCTGCAAATATATTTTATTGGAGATGGTACACAATAAGCAGAGCAGAGTTGCAAACACGTTCCGCAGACGAGACAAGACATAGTACTTCAGTTACAATATATGATGGATCATCACAACTCTTACATCCACATCTTAAATTCGGCCATGGATACGATCTACCCTGAATTCAAAGGAGTAATCTTAGCGGACAAAACCCCACATGGTGAACAGAGGCGGTTCAATGTATCGACAACAGAAGTGGCTTTAATCATGGTGGGAGAACAACATGGAGCAAGAGACATAGTTTTAGAAGAAAGAAGTGGCACCATCGAGCGAATTCCCGATACGCAGGTCCTACGATGCGCTACAGTATCCACTCATGTTTTGGCAGGGGGAGGATGGATATAATTTTGAATTGCGACAAACAAACCCAACTATAGGAATGCCGCTAACTTAGAAGATTTCTGCTATGCAGTTCTACGCTCACAGGATGATTGATATGCTTTTCAAATTTCAATATTTTACTTAGAAGCAAAGACCTGTTTCATTAATTTATCGTTGACATGTATGCCAAGATTGAATCGGAAAGGCTGTTGTAGATACGACTAAATCAGAGGACGCTGAGAGTGGAACAGTATGCACATTTGAGGGATGCGGTAATGAACGATGGAAATATTGCAGATATTGGTCAGTTGATCATCTTGCCTTCCAGCTTTACTAGGGGTTCAAGGTACATGCACGAGCGTACTCAAATTGCCTTGACCTACGTGAGAAACTATGGTAGATCAGACCTCTTCAACACCTTCACATGCAATCCAAACTGGACAGATACAGCAAGAACTATTTGTTGGGCAAAAACCACAGGATCGTCATGATTTGTTGGCAAGTCTTTCATCAAAATCAAAAAACACACATGAGTCTCATCACAAAGGCAAAGATTTTTGGAGAAGTTAAGTGTCATATGTACACGATAGAGTGGCATAAGCGAGGACTTCCTCATGCCCATATTCTGATTTGGCTCAAAGACACATTACACGTTCACAGAGTGGATGAGTTTATCGGTGCAGAAATCCCTAATCCACAAGACCCAGAACTTTTTTGCATTGTAACGAAGCAGATGGTGCACGGCCCCTGCGGATGCATAAATCCACTCTCTCCATGCATGAAGGATGGAATTTGCACAAAGCGATTCCCACGCCGTTTTTTGAAAGAGACGCAAACAGGACAAGACGGATGTCCCCTTTATCGTCGTAGATCACCACAAGACAGGGGATTTACTACAAATATCAATTTTCGAGGATCAGAAGTGTCTGTGGACAATACGTGGATTGCTCCGTATTACCCTCTATTAACAAAAATTTTCAATGCGCATATCAACGACTCTATTGATAGGAGAGAGGACAGATCACTCGGCTTTCAAATTACCCTTAAATCTGGAAAACGCGGAGACTCCTACATGTCACATTTCAAGAAATTCAGGAAAGGCAAAGGTTTTACAGGATTGCAAGCTCATTTGTCTGTGATGAATGTACTATGTCCCACAAAGCCGCATTCGAAGTACTTGACGTCACGTTGAAAGACATCAGACGTAACAATGAGAGGCGTCACTATGGTGTTGGCTAGCAACTTTCGACAGACACTTCCGGTTATTCCTCGTGGAACCAGGGCGGCTGAAATGCAGGCCTGTTTAAAATCATCTTACATTTGGAATGGCATTCATAGACTTGGACTATCAACAAACAAGCGAGTTCGTGTCCACGGTGATCCCTTTGCCCAGCAATTTGCAGATAACCTACTTCAACTAGGAAATGGTGCCGTTACTTCGGATAATCAAGATGGATGTATAGAAATGCAAACATTGGAAGGATTGTCAAATTGTCCAAACACAACGAGAGCTGAAAGAGGCGGTGTTTCCAAATGTGGCGCAGCACTTTACTGATCACGCATGATGGTGCCAAAGAGCAATTCTTGCCCCCAAGAAACGAAGATGCCAATGGCATCAATAAGCAACTTTTACAAGAATTGCCCGGTAGTGTTAAAATTTACAAATCTATCGACATTACATGTCACTGATGATGCTATGAACTACACAAGAGTTTTAGAAAACATTGGAGCCATCTGGAGTACCCTCGCACATATTAGAGCTGAAGATTGGGGCACCAATTATGCTTCTCAGAAATCTGCATCCACCTCACTTTGCAATGGAACAAGAATCTATATCAAGAAACTGATGCCGAATATTATTGAAACCACCATCATGATTGGACATGCCGCAGGCGAACGCGTGTTCATTCCTAGGATCCCAATCATCCCTTCGGATCTCCCATTCTAATTTAAACGACTTCAGTTCCCTGTTAGTTTAAGTTTCGCCATGAGCATCAACAAGGCACAAGGACAATCCCTGAAAGTTGAAGACTCGATCTCATTAAACCGTGTTTCCCATGGTAAACTGTATGTGGGTTGTTCAAGAGTTGGAAAAGCCGAGAATCTTTACATCCTAGCTCCAAATGGAAGAACATTGAACATAGTGTATCATGAAGCTCTCTAAGCAAGAATCAGTGAGGTGGAAGGAATGAGGCGACATTCCCGTGTCATGTCGGGTGGTGGTGGGACTCATAATTAAAATTATTGTTTTTTCTTTTTAATGTTTTCAGAATCAGTGAGGGCGTAACAAGAATGATGTCACGGGTAAAGCCATAAAGGTTACTGCTAGTTACCTCATAAAGGGCACTGGCCTTTATGACTACTTAGCATGTAATTTACTCAAATATGAAACATACATACATATTGACACAAACCAAGTTTTTTCATACTATCTTTAATGGAATATTTTAAAAATAAGTTACAACTCCTCACAACATGAGGAGATATCTCTCATCAAAATACAAGTTGTGAGCTATACAAAAATTCAGACAAGACTTGAAAGGTGTTGAAATTGCATTGTCTTTTGTGAATTGGAAACACCGCACAAAAAATATACGCACAGGTGTATTGTGACGATAAAACACACATCAGAGAAATGGTTAATAGACAATCCAAACACGAGAAATAATATTATGAGTTATAACGAAAAGGTTACCAGACTTTAGATAAGTATCAGAAAACAAATATTGTTAGCTACTTCTAAGAAATAAAATCTATGAACGGTAATACATTGGAGCACTATCTCGTGGAACACAGCAAGGTGTGTGAAATATAATAGTTTTAATTTTTTAAAAATAACACGAGTCTCTTCTTAAACCCTATTTTAGTCGCAATTTTAGTTGCTCAGATACCTAAAAGGAATCGGTTAAAACACAAAATGTGCTAATTAAGTATGAAACAGACGTTTCAGATCTTGACAAGAAATTTAAATTTTAAAAATAAAAGGCTAAATACTTTCAGTAAGATTTTCATGACAATCTAGGAAACAGATTCCGATGTTTTCTTTTATGGTTGCCACGGCTTGACGGTAAACTTCGAAATTGGCGTCTCTTGGAAAATTTTCTCCTAAAGAAAAGTAATTTCAATAAAGAAAAAAGGGATAAAATTTTCGTTGACTCTTTGGCGAATTTTAAAAAAAGTCGCCAAAGTTTTCGAAGAGTTACGAAAATTTTGAAAATAAGCTTTTGAGACGAATTAAATTTTAAAATTAAAAAAAATTCTTAAAAAGGTTTTCATGACAATTTAGCAACAGATTTCGATGTTTTTCTTTTATGGTTTCCAGTGCTTGGCGCCTTGGAAAATTTTCTCCAAAGAAATATATTTTTTTGGTTTACTATTAGAAAAAAGAACTTAAAAAATTTTCGTTGACGTTTGGAGAATATGAAAACAAAGAATTTCGAAAAGTCGCCAAAATTTCGAATTTAGTAGCTTGAGGCGATTTTGTTTAGAAAGTACCCCTAGTCGCCAAGGTTGGAAAATAGTAACAAAAGTCGCTTGGGGCAGCCCCACACCCTGATAGAACTATTTTTAAAATTTCAATCACCATCCGTATGCTTCACTTCATTCATGCTCTGAGGATGGCAAATGAAATAAAAAAAAATGGCTCCATGCTTTGGCGATTAAGATTGGCAAGCTAGCTGTTGGCGAGAAATAATTGCCCAGGACAATTCTCATTCGATACAATTGGAAATTTCTCAACCAATCATGAAACCACAAAGATTTTCATTTTGCTGTGTTCCACGAGCAGCATGCGACAAAACATACGACTTGAACATGCGCATTTTACAGAAAACATACAGGTACGCATGCGTATTTTAGCCCATTCAGTGTCGCAGGACTAATGCTGGGCCAATGTGTGACTTGTCTATGCGCTATTTTAGAAATAGTTAATAAATTCTATGCATGGATGCAATAGAAGCAAGCATGAAAGGAGACGGCATCGTTTATTGCTGAAGACCTAGAAGGTCGAAAATTCATTGTAAGTTGGTTATTCACATTTACATAAGGAATCGTTAGTATTGAATCTAATACAAGGGGAATCGTTAGTATTGAATCTAATGTAAGGGGAATCGTTAATATTGAATCTAATAACTATCTGGTTTTTCCTTGTGGATTTACGAAAAGGGTAAAATCCTAGTTTACGGCACGGTCTTGGAAATTGTTTGTCACCAAGTCAGTGCCAAATGGTCAGCATTGCAAACAAAACGTCAACTTTGCGACCATACCAGTAACTAGGATCGAACCCACGAAAGTAGTCAAGAAAAAGTTAGTTTTTATTTCCTACAAATTTCGAAAGAAATTAGAAAATCAGTACCTTTTGAGTTATTTTAAGATAATTTTTTTTTATTTTTCAACGTGAAAATACATACAGTAGAATCTCTTTATAACGAACACCCATATAATGAAATATTATTACAAAATTAAGTTCAACACGTTTTTTGAAATCGCATTTAGACAATGAATTAAAAATCTTCGATTATATTAAAAAAGGTTATTGAAAAATTTCGTCACAAAAAATATTTTCTCATTTTAATCATCCAAACATTTCGAATAGTTAAGATGGTCATTGACTAATCAGCCTAATTTTATACTACATATCTTTTTATTTCCGAATGTTCAAAATTATCTATCAATTTAATTATTCTTTTATGAAAATCATGTGAGAAAAAATGCTTTCAATGTTATTTCATGTGAATAATTTTACGAAATAATAAATTGTTAATAAATTATTTACATTGGTGACGGTCCGGGATCAATCCCAAAGGGAGAGATCCGAGGACATCTCATTTTGAACTAGTATGACGACAATACACTGTATTTTTGTCTGGAGGTCAGTTCCGGTTGGAAGAGCAACCAGAGGTTTGCGAGTTCGAAACTCGGCCTAGCTAAAGACCATCGTGTACAAGGGGGTTGCTCACGCTAAATCAGTCGTGGCGTCAAATGTCTTCACATTGGCGTGGAAGTTTGGAGAGTGGGGTGCCAACTCAGATTTGTTCTCGTCATCTTGGTTCAAATGTCCTCGAATCTTGCCCCTTGGGATTGATCCTGGACCGTCACCATAACCCACTGTGTTGCTCCAGTGCGGCGTTAATTAACTACCTGTTCCATATTGCATGTTTGACAGGTCGGGAATACTTTAATACCACGATTAAATGAAATAGTTCTTAAATGTCTACGATGATGGCTGTTATTTATTAGACGCATTTACAAATTGCGTTTTGAAGTATAAATTCTGTATAATTCACAATTTAAATTAGTGCAACAACGGTATTGTTTGGAAAAAGCATCTTCAGTTACATATTTTGGATAGTTACTGGTCGAAAAGCTTGCAGGCAGTTTATTATGCTTGTGTTCGATGAAGGAAAAGAAATGACAAAACAGGGAAAACGTAAGGTTTAGTGTATGGATTCCAAATATTTCATTAAAATGGGTAGTTAAAATAATCAAGAAAAATAATAAACTGGGCCCACTGAGTAATTTTCATCAGTAAAAACAAATCCTCCTGCTTCTATAAAACCTATATATCCCGCCGAAATAGTTACTGACCAGTTTTTCCCGTTTTAATCTTTATTAATCACATTTCGAAGTTAAAATTTTTACTATCAGTTTGACTAAGATTTCATTTGTCTCTACACACATATCCAAAAACTGAGGATAATCCTGAATTCGTATCAAGCAAGGTCACCCGATCTTAATCCAATAGAGCATGCTGGGGATGCTCTTGGGCGTCACATTGCAGTCTACACAACTCCACCAACATTAGGTAGATAGGTGAATTTATATCACACAACGGGCTATTACCCCACCAAAGACAACACAAGAGTAAACATCTGCTATAGTGTGCAAAGGGACTACTTGCCACAACTATTGGACAATCTAGTCGAAAGCCTATCTGCACGTTGTAAGGTTTATATTAGTCAGAGGCCAGTACACTCTCTATTAGGTTGCTTTTAACATAGAAAAAATGTTTATTTTCCGCAATAACTAAAACTTACAATTAGTCCACCCAAGTACTTTATTTTTTCATTTCTTTAGTTTCCAGAAAAACCACGTGTGTTATTTTATTGCACATAGCTTGTGGAATGTTCATTTGTCATTTGAGGTACTTCGGTTCAAGTACAGGATTCACTTCGGATTTTGCGAGTTCGAATCCAACCAAAGACCGTCGTGTACAAAGGGGACTGGTGCACGTTAAAACTGTCGTGGCCGCAAATGTCTTCACGTTGGCGTGGTGTGAGCGTTTGGAGAGTGGGGTACCAGCTCAGGTGTGACCTCGTCATCTGACCGTAGCTCAAAATTACGTGGTATTGTCCTCGATTCTTTGCCCTCCCGGGTTGATCCCGGACCGTCGCCAATAGCCCGTTGTGTTGCTCCAATGCGACGTTAATTAAATACCTACCTACGTTATTCCGGATTGCTTAATTTTTGGTTATGTGGGTAGTAAAAATCTGTATTAATCACACGTAAGGGTATAATTGCTAATAGTAATTGAAGACTAACAGATCAACTAAAGATCAGTATTATCGAGAGAATAGGTATCAAAATCATGATTTCAAATCAAGCAATATTTAATAGAATTTGAGTTCCGAAACACCAATATGGGCATGTTTAAACATTAACAGGATTCTAATCAGATATTCAAAAGAGCATGCATTAATTTTAAACACCCAGAATTAAAACATGATTGCCTGTTACAGCTTTCTATAACAGTATCAGTAATATAGTTTCTGATTTATTCTGTACAAGCATAACCTATAATTGTCACACCTTTTGACTTGGCATGACTAAGCGGATTGACTAATGTGGCAAGTCGTCAACATAGAAATTAATTCCTTGTAGCACCTTAAACAATTAAGCCTGGTCAAATTGGAAGAGCAAGGTGATACGCAATCAGAGGTGCCAGCACGAGTGGTGAAAAAGCTATGATTGGTCTGCGCGTGTCGCTTTGCGCCTCCTATTTGACGATGGCTTTACTTTGCATACGAACACATAGAGCGGCATGAGTAAGCCTTAATACGACATTAGAATATATGACTTTATTCTTCCACTCTAGATCTGCTAGATAAATATGGAGAATCCATAAATGAAACTCATAAGAATACCATTCAATTGCTTTTGGAATTGGGAATCATCACAGAATCCTTTATTCATGATTGAAAGTTTTCAATAAACAGATTGTTGAGCCAGAAACAATTGTTTTGGCCTCTTTATTCAGCGTCAAGGAACATGCTATCAATGGTATTAGAATGTCTAAGCTTTGTTTTCTATACGACTGTCACAATGTGAAGATCTTAGATATCCCCGAAGGATCGAAATGGAATTTGAATTCATGGATCAAGAGTGACATTTAGGTCATCAAAAGAACAGAATTAACATTCAAGTCACTGAAGGATCTTGAGTGGAATTTAAGTCACTGAAGGATCTTGAGTGGAATTTGAGTCACTGAAGAATCTTGAGTGGAATTTGAGTCACTGAAGGATCAAGAGTGACATTTAAGTCATCAAAAGAACATTGTTAACATTCAAACTACCGGAGGACCAAGAGTGGAATTTGAGTCAAATTGCAGTCTTTAAAGAACCCCAATCAGAATTTGTCAGCGAAAAATCAAGAGCAGAATTTGAATCACAGAGGGATCAAATGTACGAATTGAGTCACTGAAGGATCAAAAGAGAAATTTAGGTCATCCAAAGAACACACATGATCAACATTTAAATCAATGAAGGATTACGAGTGGAACTTGAGTCACTGAAGGATTTTGACTGGAATTTGAGTCATTGAAGGATAAGAGTGACAATTTAGGTCATCAGAAGAACATGATTAACATTTAAGTCATTGAAATATCAGGAGTGGAATTGGGATCACTGAAGGATCAAAAGTGACAGCTTTGATGACCATTAGGTCATCAAAGAACATGATTAATGTTTAAACCAATGAAGGATCAAGAATGGAATTTGGATAATCGAAAGATCAAGAATGACATTAAGGTCATTAAAGCACAATGAAGGATTGTTGATTCCACTGAAGGATCAAAAGTGTCATTCAGGACACTGAAGGAACATGATTGACATTTGTCATTGAAGGATATATTTTTATAAACCTCATAAAATGATCAAAAGAAATATTAAAGTCACCAGAGAATGAAGAGTGACATTACGAAAGGATTTAACATGGCATTTAATCAACTTAATATATCCTTGTAATGTAATATAATCTTTCCAAGCTGTACTATTTCACAGGTTTGGATCTAAATTTCAAGTTTTATATATTACTAAACTGTTATTTTAATAAATTAACCCTCCAAGGTGATTTCGACGAGATATCTCGGCCATCCAGATCTGACCAAATTTGCTACCCCCTGGTGAGACATTTCATCATTAAATTACATAGTGCCGATTTTTTGCATCGATCTTATAATGAAACAGACGGAGCATGAGAGCACAGCTTGATGTTATTTCTTGTGGCCGCTCGGTTTGAAGATCTGTCACGTGGTTGAGGGTAAAAGCATGAATCCTAAATTATTGATTGGTTAAAATGATTAGCCAGTGATCAAAAACACTAGTCTGCGCTTCCATAGCCAATCGGCTAAGTCGATTTGTGATTTACCCTTCAGAGATCTTACGACAGCGACTCCACCCATATGATCCGACTATTTCATTAGAAGGTCGATGGTTAACCCTCTCGCTGCGCATCCCGCGATTTCCACGGGCAACGTAGAAGTATCAAAATTTGAGCAGGCCGCGATTTCCGCGGGGATGCATTTTTGCCGTCTATTTAACTGTGCAACCCGCTCTTTCCCCGTTCATGGTTTCATTTTTGGCTTTTCTTTGATGTTTAATTGTTTATTCAAATCTGGAGTTAACAGATGGCTTTAGATGTCCACATTTCTGCGAAATATACAAGCATTTTTTGCAGCATTTTGCGCGCTCTTTTCAAAGCTCGAAGATGTCTGGCAGGAAGCGTTTCGCGAGTGATAGAACCTACATTCCTAACAATATTTCCGACACTGATAGCAGTTCTGACTCTGATATCAAGTATATTGAAGATAGTTATAGCGAAACTGATGAGAATTTCTCGGATTCCTCTGCGGATAGAGATTTCTAATAATTCTTCATTTCTAATAAATGTTTTGTAAGTATTTTGCATATTTTCATTAGTATATACGTTTTACCTTTGTATTTCATAAAATAAATCATAATTTAACCAAGACTGATTTTCAAAATTTCGCTTTTATATGATTATTCTTCAATTTCAATATTCCAACAACCTTTTTTTATGATCTAATTCTATATTGAAAAAAAAACTCTTTAAAAATTTTTTTTGTACATTTTAACTCTAAAATATATGTAGATTTGAAATATGTAATAAAAAAATAAGCAATTTTTGAACCTATTTTGATAAAAAAAATTACGCAGCGAGAGGGTTAGTGATTATCCACTGTGATCAAAACACTAGTCTGAGCTTCGATAGCCAATCGGCTAAATCGATTTGTAAGCCCACGTGATTTATCCTTCAGAGATTTTACGACTCCGTTCACATGCTTTGTCTGTTTTATTAGAAGGTCAATGATTTTTTTAATGTGATGACGAGATCAAGATTTAGTCAGTTTTCTTCTAATCTTTCGTTCCTAAAGATCTGGTCACTTTTGCTTATGAGGAGATACCTCGTTGAGACAACAGTTTGGAGGATTAATTCATACAGATTTTTTAATTGTAGTGGTCTAGCTAATACTGGGATAATCATTCAATGATCTTAGAGCTATTCATGGTTCATTGTAATTAAAAAACAATAATCCCTGTTTTATAGATACTGGGATTTATATTTCAATGCTCTAGTTTTTAAATAAAAACAATTATTTATTTAATAGAACAGCCTTTTCGAATCAAGGACTACCAGTTGCATCACTGTAGTCTATCTAGCAAACTAGTCAATCAACAATAAACTACAGTGGAAAAACAAATAATCTTTCTTAAGGATAGGATTGAAAAAGGTATAAGTTTAATTAAATCTGATACAAATTTATAAACATTTTAAAGAATTTGCAGGAGAAAATTTTGCAAGCACAATAACAATTACCTTGTAAAACATTTCACTTGATATACAATTGAGATTAATATCAGTACAAAATTTGTATCCATCTTGTGCTTGAATTACATTATTTTAAAAAATACTTTGGATAGATTCAACAACATGGTACCATTGCAAATTGACGATGATTTTGGAACTAAGAAACCCATCGTAGGTCAACCAAATAGCTATTTGGCGCGGAAAATTTTAGTAGCCAATTTGACGATGGACCGGTACCGTGTTATTGAGTTTTACCAATACTTTTCGCTTATTTATATAAATTTACAATTTTTAAAAGTCGATTTTTTACAAACACTAAGTTTAGAGCACATTCAAGACATGCATTTTGCAATCCTGGAATGATAAAAAATTTCTTAACGTTTTTAAGGCTACAATAAATTTGCAAACTATATAAACACAATATAGTAAAAATAGATGGTTAAACTTAAGAACACGGTATCATCGCCTATTGGGGATAATTACGGAATACGGTAACCCGCCGTATACCTATCCAAATAGTCGCGCGGCAACGAAGATTTTAATCGCCAATTTGGCGATGGGCCGGTACCGTGTTATTGAGTATTACCAAATGGACTTATGGGTTACATCTAAGACTCATCAGGTTGGTTGAGTTTTTTACTGTACAAATATACATAAAAATAGTACAGAAAATAATCACGATGGATTAAAAATTAATAAATAGTTTAAAATTTATTTACAATGATTTTTTTGTTCTTAAACTAAACAACTTTAGTTAACTTTGGTTAAATGAATTAGACACAATGAAATAATCAGTCAATATAAAAAGCAGTAAAACAATATAAAAATTGGAATGCTGTACAATAAGCTGCAATGTATAAGCAACATTTGTACCCAATAAATGTACAATATTGTTTTTTACAACTTGCTACAGCTGAAGTTCTAGGTCAAAAGAAAATGTTGCATGCGAACTTACAAAGTGCAGTGATAAAAAATTATTTTTTACATCAACATATAAGAGATGGTTCAAACTTAAACATGTTTTAGATAATATTAATTTTTTTCGATTAATCTTTAAAAATCCTCAGTTAGAATAAAATAATCAGATTGAGGATAATATTTACATCATTTAGATACTATTATACAACTGCTTTTATAAGCAAACAATCGTACGAAATTTCCCTATAATTTAAAATTCTATTCTTTTCGTACGTAATAATGATCAGCCATTTTTATAAAATTAAATGAAAAATTGGTCAAGCGTTTATAGATACAAACACTTAATTACTAAAATGGAATTGCAAGTCTAATGCTCTCTTAATAGCTTTCAAAACCACTTTGAAACATTCTTCACAATATAACATGTAATTAAATTGTATTACATTCGAAACATTCTCTTAAGAAAAATTTCTATAGAATTCTATAAATATTTCAATAGAATGTGGTCTATAGAATTATGTCCAGTTTTTCTATAAGCTCTACAAAGTAACCTCTATAGAATGTAAGAAACCGCTATAGAATTCTATAAGCTCATTTCTTTTGTCTGACTTTACTTTAGAACTTCTATATAAGATTCTATAGAAATACATTTCTATAGAATCAGAGCTCGTTTTTACTATGAAATTTCTATAGAATTTTTTTCTATAGAAATGAAATTTTGTTTCGCAATAGAATTCTATGGAACTCTAAAAATTTTCGTAAGGGTTAAGTCACAATTTATACAATATGCAAAAAAATTTCAAACTTCAGCAAATTTGTATCACCAGACATAAATAATAATAAATTACGTGTCACGTAAAATTGCTCCAGTTGAAATACCTAACAATTTTCTTTTTAACATACCACAATTATTAATTGTTTCATTAAATGTTCCATAAATGCAACATTATATTTAGTGTGATTGCATGGTTCGGTATTTAATTTCATTAAACGTTTGCAATCGTTTGCAGGAACCAAACACTTCAATGCAATTATTGGCAACACGACTAGAAACGATTCTTTTGTATAGTTGGTAATTTCTCATCTTCACTTTTTTCGGGACAGGAGTAAGCTACAGCAATTGGATATCTAAGTGCAAATAAGAAAAAATAACGCAAATGAGAAAAAATCAGAAAATCAAATGCTTGGACGAAACTGAAAAACATAAAATATTTTATAAACTGAAAAAGCATAGGATAGGATCAAAACATAACAAAATAAAGAAAATCGGGTGTGAAGGCAGATGACCTAGGGTGAGTATACTTCTAGAAAGGTAGTAAGTTCATATGGGGAAAAGGGCTTCCATACACACAGGTATGACAATCTACATTTGTTCCATAGTTCACAATGACTACAAAATAAGTTTGCCTTTTCACCAGAAGGTGAGAAGACAGATGAACTTGGAGAAGTTCATTTCTAGAAAGGTAGTCAGCTCGTTGAGGGAGAGGACAGTTATATTCATAAACAAGTATGGCAATCTACATAGGTGATTGTTTTGCATAGCTCATAATCACTGGGCTTCCACAGCCAAAGAACTCGCGAAATAGTAGAATATTTTTAAAGGTAGTAGCAAAAAGTCTTTTAAGCCTTTTTTTGTTGCAAAATGAATCGACTAAAGCACAAAATGTGCTACGTATGAAACATAGACGTTGAAGACCTTCGCCAAGAAAATTAACATTAAAAAACTCAATATGTTCTTAATAAGGTTTCCATGACAATCTAGCAATCAGAGATTTCGATGTTTTTCTTTCAATCTTGGCGTCAAAACTTCGAAATTGGCGACTCTTGAAAAATTTTCTCTAAAAAACCGAAAATTTAAGAAAAAGAATATTTTATCCGTCCTCTGTTAGTTTAAAAAAAAGAGACAAAATTTTCGTTGACCTTCGATGAGTTTTGAAAAAAAGTCGCCAAAATTTTTAAATTGGCTTCTTAGACGATTTGGCTTAAAAAGACACCTCTAGTCGCCAAGGTTGAAAAATAGTAGAATAAAGTCGCCTTTTGGTCATCTGAAGAAACCCTGCAAATAATACATAAGCTATAGACTTTGTTTTAAAAATAGAGCTTTCAATTCTGAAGAGCATTAATTTTAGCTCATACTTTGGTTCATAGATGGAGGATATAGCTCGAATCACTCCAAACCTTTTCTTTGGTTTCGTTACATTTTGAAACAGTAGCAATGAAGAATCTGGACAGCGAAAAGGCCTTAACTATAATACTATAACTAGAAAACTTTTGCTTATAAATTTACTTTAACTTCAAAGTTATGTAATGAGCAACATGAAGAGAGAACTGCTTCTATACTTATATTAAAAAGGGAATAGAAAGGAAAATTTCCTTCTGAGGCAATATAGGAGTAGATTTTATATACGACTGACTTTCTGTGCTGTAATGATGTTAAACACGTTTGACTTCCACTTAAAATGGCGGATTGTATATTGCAGTGAAAAAACATACATTGTTTATTTTTATTTTTAGGCATTAATAAATGAGTTTATGCGCATTTATATTTATAAATATATTAATACAATTTAACATTTAATGAGAATATTATGTGCAGTTTACAAAAATTTCCATTTTTTCCAGTCTATTTTCAAGCAAAAAACCTGAAATTTTCTGTGCATATCATATATCAAAAAAAATTATTTAAAATAAAATCAAGTAAAATTTACGAGAAAATATTAATACAAAAATACACTGCAAAATATTATTTATAATTTTGATTTTCGTAGGTTTGAAAGTTGGCATATTAAATGACAAAATTAAACATTTTTGATCATTAATTTTCGGATCTTGCTGGTGATAAAAAATATAAAACACATTGTACAAGTTTAAATGAAGCAATTAAAAAACAAAGAAGTTTGATGTTTTAATGTAATTTTATTAAAATTAATCAGTGCATAAAAACAATTGTAGTTGGATAACATTTAATGAAATACTGCATAGTATTGTTTAGATTTGACCTTCTATATTTAATACTGAAGCAATATGATTATCATATGCAAATATAAAGCATGAAGTAATTTTACATACATTCATATATGCATAAAGAATTTGAACCACTGTGGATCCATTTCTATTAATGCAATGATACATGCATTAATAGAAATGTTTTTAAAATCTAAAATGTATGTTAATTCAAGAATTATCAAGAAATAAAGCGAATGAACCAGTCCGGAATGCTTATTATAACATGTTTGCTTATTCATGTTTTATATACATATCTAGTTCCAAAGTTTTCACAGAAATAACTGTAATCAGATTGCAAGAGATTTCGTAATTCAAATCTATATGCAAACGAAACAATGGGACACGTACAAATCACTATAGCAATAAAAAGTTAGTAGCAAAATTGTACACAGACAAAATAAGTTTAAAAACAGAAAGCAGCAATGTACAAGTACATTTAAGTTAATGGCTTGATAAACAAAGCATTCACATATTGCTGTGTAATAGTAACCTTGTATAAAAACACAGCAACTTTGCAGCAAACATGTTTACATACAGTGACATTGCTTAAGACAAATAAATAAATTCATATAAGTACAACACAGATATGAAACAATAGAACACTTAAATGAACACTATGAAGTAAAAAAGTAGAATAAATACTGAAATATTCATATCAGTTGAGGGCAAATATCACATAGCTAATGAAAGAAATTACTCCAACAAACTATCTACGAAGAGAAGCAGTGTTTTCGAATACAAATACAGTAAAACTCCTATATTAAGACTAATAGCCCAAATATCTTGCAAAGTTTTCATGATAAATTTGTTTTATTTCTATTTTTCTCTATTAAATTTAAAAATATTTTATCCTGGCTTGTTGAATATTTGCGACATTATCCTCTTCTTTCTATCCATTGAAACTAATGTTTATTTTCACAATAATTTTCTCTATAAGTTATAAACTTACTTTAATCAGAGTATGCATGTTATTAATTTAAAAATAAGTAACCTCTTTTATACAGTATTAAATGAATCTTTCATATATAAAGTTTTTAAATTCAAGTATCATTTTAGAAAGTTTCAGTAAATATTATATATATACATAGAATGCTATTTATCAGAATCTAAAAAGTAGTAATAGTAGTATTCTTTTCATAAAAAAATGTAAAATGTCACATCTAATAGATATAAAATATAGATCGTAATCACTATCAAAGAAAACTAAGATTTTAAGTATAATTTCATGGATGGCTTCATTTCAGAAATTAAAACTTTTACATTGATCTAAGTTTTTGTGAGTTGAAAAACCTGCAACCAATAGTATTTATTGAAAATATAGATTCCATATCCACACATTAAAATAAAGTTAAAATTTAGATATCAAAGAGTATACCATTTTAATTAGATAAGCCTAGTCAAAAGGGTTTTTTAAACAAATTAAATAAAATTAGTTAATGCCACAAATTATTAAGTCTACAAATAAATAAACTAGATGTCACTAACTTTCCTTCACCAGCGCTAAATATATTTACAACTTAAAGCATGATAAAAATATACATTTCATAACAGAACATTCTAATCTACTTGTGACCAGTTTTGGGTGAAAACAGTGGCATTTAATTGATTTGCAATAATCGATCAAAAATAATCGATTCGTTTCAACCAAATATTTTCATCAGAGTTCAAGAAAAGATAAATGCCATAATACTATAAACAAAATACAAATCGATTCAAAATTATTGTGAGGTTTTCTGTGCATCAGAATCTGTATGTGGTTATGTTATTAAAGTACTAGTTGATGTGTACAATATTGTAACCAATATAATAAGGTTATTATCAAACTGTTTGGTTACAGTAATTTTCGTTTGTCCAGCACGGCATAAAACTATTAAATAAATAGAAATATCAACTTAAAGTACTTACTAATACATTCTCAAGACTTCATGGACAAAGCTGAGTGCACTAATGATTTGGTGCTTTAAACACAAAATATTACACTTCAACACTTCATGGACATAGCTGAGAGCACTAATGATTTGGTGTTTAAAACATAAAATGTTACACACAAAAAGCATAGAGCAGTCAGATAAAAAGGATAATTGCTTATATTTTAGGCTTTTAGCTATTTATAATTCCTAAAAACACAAACACAAGAAACTACTGCAAGGATCATTTTTTTACATTCACACAATTCTGATTGATCATTCTTGAAAGCACACAGCATTATAATATATGACATAATGCAGCAATTTAGACAACTTAACAAAGAAAGAAATCCTACATCACAGTTGTAAAGTTTGAAAACCAAGACAACTATTGGAATCAATGGAAAGTTATTTTTTAAGCGTTAAACACAATACAAAAATCAATAAAGCAAGTAGTTTAATTATGAGTAAAGCCTTAGGAGTTTTTCAGAACCTTTCACTGAGCCATTTATTCATTCCAAAACATATATCCTTATTGAAAAGAAAAACTACATTGCCTCATATATAGCATCTAATTTCTAAACAGAAAAAAGACTAGATTAGATAGAAGATAAAATGTGATAGTTTACATACAAGTGCTACAAAAAAAGCTGAATTCATAAAGTCAACCACGAAAACAGAATCTAAAATGCCAACTAATTTAAATTGATATCAGAACTCACTTGCTGCATTTTTATGAATTGCTTGTCCCTACTGCACTGTAAAATTAAAGAGGAAAAAGTGAGAAAATATTTTCGTAATAATGCATTTGTGTAAACTTGTATGAACCAGTGTCTACCAATTAAATCTTACGAGTTATGGGTGGTGCAGATTCGATTTCTGTAACTTATCATGGGTGTATTTCTCTCTTCTGTGTATTAGTACAGCTTTGATATACGCATACTTTTGGCACACTTTTTGTAGCCAGTTATGGCAGGTAAAGGCAACCCATCTTTATTAGGATTATTCCCGCTTTTATGGCAACATCGCCAAGCGGAAAGTTTAAATTTTCATTCCGAATATTCTAGAATGTTCTTTTAATTTCCGTTAAATTGTCCTTTGATTTCATTGGTTCTTTAAAATTTGTTTCCAATTCTTTTCCGTTTCATGCAAATTCGAAGAATTAAAACGTTCAGTTTGATTTTAATCACGGCCCAGTGCATTCGCTTCAGGTTGTATCGTTTCTTGCTATTTTCTGTTTTTGAAAATTGTTATTAAGAAAAACGATGTTTTTTTTCCTAAGTTTTCTAACCTGTTTCCGCTAATTAGTTCCCGCTAAAGCTTATTATTTTCCGTTAAGGAAAACGATTTTTTCTAAGAATTTCTTCATTGGCGACATAAAAAGTACGCCAAAAAACACGGCAAAAGAGTTCCCACAAAAGTATGCGTATATCAAAGCTGTACCGTAAAACCTTCCCTGTATGGTTATGTCCATTTACTCGACGTTGTCTGTCTTGTTTGGTACAGCTATATGGCTCGTGCCATAAAGCCCAATCACCTCAATTAAATTTGGTCATGGATCTCTTTTATGTTACTACATAAAACTTTGAAAAGATATTAGCTTAGCATATAACAAGGCTTCCACACTCATAGCACTAATGAAATAGTAGCACAATTTCTTAAAAATAGCAAAAAACAGCATCTTAAATATTTACTTTTCTACAATTTTTATTTATTTATTTATAATATAATTGGCATAGGGACCTAAAAGGTCATACTGTGCTAGTAAAACAGAATAATAAAGATACGTATCGAAATTCCAGTGAAAAAATTAAAGTCAAAATCTCAACGCTAACTTTCCAGAGTTCAGAAATTATCTGGAATAAGATAATTTGATTGAACAATGCTAAAAAATGAACTATAAAATATTATATAAGATAAAATATTTTTCTGTGTAAAATCAGCCGAACACAAGACGGATAACACCACGCAATGGACACATATATGCACAAGGAAAGTTTTAATGATACAGAATAGAGAAATACACCCAGGGTAAGTTACCGGAATCGTACCGAAGCTAACCCCATTTGTGAAACACTACACTGGTGAGATTCCTTTGGCATATATGCCGTAACTGTTTTCATCAAATTTTTCATAGGTCTATGGTAAATTTCAGGTTTGCATGAAAGTAGGGGCATATCCTTATTTCTTAATGCTACTATAAACATGCTTTTGCTTGATTTAATGTTCTATGATTTAGTTGCTCTTAAACTGATTTTGTTCAATATATTTAAATTATTATGAATAACTTGTCACTGGTTTACTGAATTAATGCTTTTTAATTGATTCTCAATAAGATACACACTGTTAACATAAAAGAAATTAAACACTCAAAATTTAAAACGTTAAAGATCAATTCCGTTTCAGCGGTAGGTATATTTCGACCTACAAAACCCAACAAAAAGATCGCCTTAAAGTTTATTAAATCAATGCTTTTTAATTAATCCTCAATACGACAATCATTCTGATAGCAGAAACGAAATTAAAAACTCAAAATTAAAACATTAAAGACCAATTCCCGTTTCAGCGGTAGGTATATTTCGACCTACAAAACCCAACAAAAAGATCAGCCTTAAAGTTTATTAAATCAATGCTTTTTAATTAATCCTCAATAAGACAATCATTCTGATAGCAGAAACGAAATTAAATACTCAAAATTAAAACGTTAAAGACCAATTCCCGTTTCAGCGGTAGGTATATTTCGACCTACCAACCATACCCAACAAGAAATCAGCCTCAAAAGTTAACCACTAAGCAGTATAAGGAAAGCAATGCAGTAGGGCCAAAGCCAAGATCAACTCAAAAGAATCAGCTCTCTTCGTCCGAATCTTCAGCAGCGTAAGCATGGTTTATACCACGGATGTGTACGTACTGCACTGTCTTCTTCTCCGCAATTGTAGTGGCGTCCTTCCACCAGGGGTGGGTGAACAAGCCTTCCACGTCCTCCAGGGACACGCCTTTGGTTTCGGGGAGCATGAGAAACAGGAATATGAGGCCTGCCACCGCCAGGCTGTCGTAGAAGTAGAAGGCCCCTGTAAGAACAAGATTTCAGTCAAAGTGGGTCTTGTAAAATTATTTTTTGTAGGTAGGGAATTAATGTCGAACTGGAGCAACACAACGGACTATTGGCAACAGTACGGGATCAATCCCGAAGGGAGAGATATGAGAGGACATAGATATAAGTAGACTGAGCATTGCTATTGAGAGCATCAAAAAGTGATCCATGTCGACTAGTAGTCACGTGAATGCTGCTACAAATTCACTTGGTTGGCCGATTTGGCATCTGCTCGCTTCGTTTGGCGATGTAACATCTCATGACAAAGTAGGTGTGTGAATCCGCATTTCTATAGAGTGGCGACTGAAGTGGTGAAACCGTCAAAGTCTATTACAATCAGATGATCAATCAGTGACCAATCAGATGATGAATGTTAGGTTCTACCAAGCAGTCTAGAAAAGTGTGTGATGGCTGCCGGGGAGGTGGCGAATGGCCTCCCCCCCTACTCTTAAATATATATTAAAAATATTTTAACTTATTTTTTATCTTGGATTTTACTGGTTATTTTTAAAATTTTAAAATATCGTGTTTGTAATTCTTTTATTCAAATAATTGCTTGTTTCCCCTCTCTCCTCTTTATGTTGTTTT
This sequence comes from Meta bourneti, assembly GCA_933210815.1. Lineage (NCBI taxonomy): Eukaryota > Metazoa > Arthropoda > Arachnida > Araneae > Tetragnathidae > Meta > Meta bourneti. The sequence goes on from OW119932.1 coordinate 13,812,463, forward strand.
ATTATTCTGCACTTTATATTGATACTTTGTATTTTATGTGAGTTTTTAATGTTGTATTTATATATTATGATTTAATTGTCCTGTTTTTATGTTTTGTTTTTATTTTGATTATATCGTTCGGTTTTGGGTGCTGCCTGCTGTTACGGGCTCCATTAGCTCATAGACTTCCTTTTGGATCCTGTGATAACTTTTTAACATCAACTATCTAATCTGTTATCTGTACAGCATGGCATTGCCCTCAAAATTGTTAAAATTCTAAATTGCGTTTCGTTTGTTGTTTTCTTATGTTGTTTATTGATGTTCTAATTAATCGCTAAATGTAAAGCGAGATGTATTTATATTGTAATTTAATTGTATATAATACTCAATAATTGCCGTACGTGACCCCTGTTGGGTGGGCGTGTGCTGGCCCGTTGCCTCTTCTGCTGAGAATCACTTTCCCCGCCCCCCTAAACTGGGCTCTAAACCTCGCGGTGAGCCGGGTGGGGCGTGGGTCGAAAAAAAAAAAAAGCAGTCTAGAGATCACATTGCTACTAGTTTTGGTCACATGGTCCTTGGAATATAAAAAGGTTACCATTGTTCACTTCACTTTTATATTTCCTCTATGTTCCGGGGTAAAACCTCGTAATTTTGAATCACGGTCAGATGATGCGATCAACACCTGAGCCGGCATCCCACTTCACAAACTTCCGCACCACACCGGTGTGAGGCTACTTGAGGTCACGACAGATTTAATGTGCACCAGCCCCCACGATGGATCGAGTTTCGAACTCGCAAACTTCTGGTTGCTAATCCGCTGCTCTTACAACGGGGCTACAGCGGCCCTCAAAACCTATTGTTGGAAATACTGTTTGAGCATTGGTTGTAGCAGCTCTTTCAAATTATTTTGGTTTGTTGAGATTTTGTTTGCTTTAATTCTTAGTTTGGGTCTCTCTCATCTGCCGCTTCCAAGGTATAATTCCCCCCAGTGTTATGCCTTTCATAAAACAAAAGTTTTCATGCATCATCAAACCTGTGATATACTACTATGTCACAACATTTAGGAGAACATGAAAATAGTAGTCATTGTCTAAAAGTAATCATGACGAACAAGAATTTTTTCCGCTGTCATTTACAAATACTGAGCTGATTGGATTGGATGTTTGAGTTTTATGGCGAAACTAAAGAACTTAATTTACATATATAAAATTTTGAGTGTTAAATTAAAGATGGAAATAAAATTAGATGAGGTTAAAAAAAACCCATCTGAATGTAAAAACGCGGAAAGGTTTGAATGGGGATATTTCCCAATCAAGTCTCGCAGATTTAAAATTGTAGTTTTAAAATATCTGATACGTCGATGATTAAAAAGAGGACAGACAATCAAAATGTGAAAAACAGAAAATGGAGTAGAGCATGAGCTGCAAAAGGGTGCGCCCTCTCCTAGTAAAAGATTACGATAGGTGAAAAGTGTGTATCCAATGCGAAGGAGGGTCAGTTTGACATACGTCCTTCGCATTGGAGACACAGACCACTGATGAATGATAGGTTTTAAAGAATGCAATTTGTTGGTAACTTGCAGATTCCATGACTCCTGCCACAAGGAGTCGAGAGCTGGTTGGAGCTATTATAAAAAATTTTCCACTCTAAAAGTATGTATATCACAGTTAGCTGAAATTAATTCAGAAATCAGGGCTGCCTGTAAAATCACTTGTGAAATAGTAGCAGAAAAATTTAAAAAAAAGCAGCAAGTCGCTTAAACCCTGTTTTAGTAGCCAATTTTAGATCCTCAGCTTAAAAAAAATCGGGGCAAAGCACAAAATATGCTAATTAAGTATGGAACAAACATTGTACATCTCTCCAAGAAGTTTAAATTTTGAGATTAAAAGAACTAAATATATTCTTAACTAGCTGTACGCGTTGCTGTGGCTCATGTGGTTAAATTGAAAAGATAGATTGCCATTGTGCATTCATCCCAAACGATAAGTTTGCATTTTTGCAATACTTTTCCCATGCTGGATGCTTTGGAAATGTTACACGTGGGGGATTCAATGAATTGCATGTCAAATGGCAATTTCAAAGCGGAATGAGCAGTTCTTCCACCTGGTATCAAAGTCGCAGCTATTCCGGACGGCGCAAGTGATAAAGCAATGTGATTTTGGGATCGGATTGCAGCCAATATCAATTTAATTAGGAACGGTTTACCAGTTCCTCCTGGCGTTACATTTTTATTTATATAACTAAGTAGTTACATTTTTATTTATATAACTAACATGCGCGTTCTCGAATGCAACGTTGTGGCAAAATTTCAAGGCAATCGGTGAAACATTTTGGGAGATTTTGCGTTAGGAACAAACGAACATTACATTTTTATTTGTATACACTGCTGGCCATCGTAAATGCAACACCCTGAAGGAAGCATGCAAATAATATGAAATTTACAACATGCATTAGCGGAGGTGAGATATGCAAATGATTAGAATTTCAGCGCAGACGCACATCACGCGCGCCTGTGGCGCCACTTCAAAGCGCTATTTAAGACTTGGAGATTTCGACGATTTCAAGTACGGCAATTGTGTTTTTCTTGTGGTTTTTTAAAAAAAAAACCGATCAATTATGCCTCGTAGAAAACAGCGATCATCTTTTGATCAAGTATCCGAGTTCGACAGAGGAAGGATAGTGGCCAACCGAGATTGTGGATTATCTTTCAGGGAAATCGGTAGTCGTGTTGGACGAAACCAAACAACTGTAATGCGGATATGTGATCGTTGGATGCAGGAGGGTACGACGGACCGACGTGTTCGATCGCATCCACCTCAGTGCACCACTTCACGTGATGACAGGCATATTGTGCGTATGGCAGTGACGGATCGCTCAGCCACATCACGAACCATAGCACAGCACATTCAGTCTGTACCGCATCATCCAGTGTCTGCGCGTACCATTCGACGCCGTTTACAGCAGAGTGGTCTGTCCGCAAGACGTCCATTGCTTCGTCTACCCTTGACGCAGAACCACAGACGTTTCCGCCGCCAATGGTGCGATGAAAGAAGGATGTGGACGGCAGAATGGAATGAAATTGTCTTTACTGACGAGTCACGCTTCTGTCTGCAACACCACGATGGTCGGATTCGAGTCTGGAGACACCGTGGAGAGAGGATGCTGAACAGCTGCGTTATGCACCGCCACACTGGTCCTGCACCGGGTATTATGGTATGGGGCGGTATTGGATATCACTCTCGCACTCCTCTAGTACGCATTGCCGGTACTTTAAACAGCCAGCGCTACATCTCCGAGGTGTTGGAGCCAGTTGTCCTTCCTTACCTTCAGGGCTTGCCCACAGCCATATTTCAACAGGATAATGCGCGACCACACGTGGCACGCATTGTCCAAGGGTTCTTCGTCAATCGCCAGATTGAATTGCTTCCCTGGCCAGCTCGCTCTCCGGATCTTTCGCCGATAGAAAACATGTGGTCCATGGTTGCTCAACGATTGACCCAGAATACATCCCCAGCTGCCACACCAGATCAACTTTGGCAACGTGTGGAAGCTGCTTGGTCTGCTGTACCCCAAGAACACATCCAAAGTCTCTTTGAATCAATGCCGAGGCGTGTGGCAGCGGTGATCTCCAACAATGGCGGCTACTCTGGCTACTGATTTTGGCAGGAACCACACTTCACAGAAGTCTATAAATTTAATCATTTGATACTTGGTCAACATGTTATCTACAAAATAAATTTTGTTGTGATATCTCTTGTCTTTCTTGGTGTTGCAATTTGGGTGGCCAGCAGTGTATATTAGTTGCTCTCCACAATTTATTAAGATTCTTAAAACAGTTGCGAGCTTTTGAAATTCTAAGATCAATATCTTCATCAGTACCACCATTTTCGTTTATTGTTGCTCTCAGATATGAAAAGGTGCTTAAATCTTCTATTGAGTTATTTTGCACCGTGATGGGAGTTCTAGATTTCCCTTAATTCTGAGGAATTTTGTTTTATTCTGATTGATTTTTAGTCCCATTAGTTTAGCATTTTCTGAAAAGACATCCGTTTTAATTTGTAAATCTCTTAACCTGGACGACATGACGATATCGTCTCCAAAATTAAGATCCTCCAAAACAGATTCCATCTTATTCCGGTTAGTGATTTCTAAAAGTTGTTATGATCCAGTCAACTATGATGATAAAAAGACCTGACATGACATAACCCTGTCGAACTCCACTTTCCACTAAAAAGAAATATGTTAATTTTCCGTTTACTTCAATGCAAGTTTTAATATTTCTATCCATTTCCTGTATTCAAGTTAAGGTATGTAGGTATTTAATTAACGTCGCAATGGAGCAATACAACGGGCTATTGGCGACGGTCTGGGTTAAAGTTTCAAACTCGCAACCCTGTGGTTGCTAATCAGCGACCCTACCAACTGGGCTATCGCGGCCCCAGTTAATCAAAAGAGAGACACTTTGAAAGGCACCAGGTATTTCACGAACAGTTCTCCAAATTTTTACAGCTCGCCAACGTGAGGATATTTGAGGCAACGACATATTTAACGAGAACCAGCCCCGTGTACACGATGGTCTTTGGCTGGGCCTAGTTTCGAACTTGGAACTCTCCAGTAGCTAATCGGGGCTGCAGTAGCCCTATTGGAAGGGTAACAGATTAGCAAATCCGTTACTCTTCAAACCGGGCTACCGCGGTCCAAATCCTTGCAAAAGGCATAAACAAATGAACAGATACTTTACCATATTTTGTAATGGCCCGCATGAGGTCTAAAAATGTCAGGGACACGAGAAAATTGAACATCCAGTTGACAGACGTCGCAATGGAGTAGCAGGTGCTGCGAGCCCACAAGGGGTAGATCTCAGAGTTGATGGTCCACGGCATGGATCCCATTCCTAGAAAACATTACTTTAGAGCAACTTATCAGGCCAGGTATATAAAAAAATCAAATCAAACCTCAGGACGAGGCACGACATTTATTTACAGACAAGAAACGAAAACGATACACATCTCCAAACGGACAACAGAACGCTTCTTCACAGAACAGAAAGACGCTAGCCCTTTCGAACGGGGCACATGCGTAGAAGAGAGCAAGGACATCGGAAAAAGCTGGTAAACAGTTCCTCGTTCCGTTCGGTCAGGAGAGAAGGAAAACACTGGTGTTCTACAATTTTGTTTTACAGAATGCCTTTAGAAGCACAAAACAGAAAATTCTTGGTCATCGAGAAATTCAGATACTGTCGGCCTAGAGCAGAAACTCGTTAACTGATACTGAAAATATTTTGCTGTACAGCTGCTTAAAGACTAATTAATAGTTTAAGGCAGATGCTCCCGGCCTTTTCCACTCCAATTGGGTAACGATAATTAATTAATGTCGCCCTGGAGCAACGCAATGGGCTATTGGCGACGGTCCGGAATCAATCCGAGGACCACACCACGTAATTTTGAACCACGGTCAGATGACTAGGTAACCTGAGCTCTCCAAACTTCCACACCACGCCAACGTGGGGACATTTGAGACCATGACAGATTTAACACGCACCAGCCTCCTTTGTACACGACGGTCTTTGGTTGGATTCGAACTCGCAACCCTCCGGTTGCTAATTCGTTACTCTTCCAACAGGGCCGACTGCAGTTGGGAGAAGTACGTGTTGGTAATGAATCGTTTGGTTTGTCTTCCAATCCATTCCTTTCCAAAACATCGTCTTTGGATGTAGACTGTCATTAGGATTGATAAATGGTTTATTTTTCGTACACCACAATCTCTTTCGTTGCACATTATTATAAAGCAGATGTTCCCAACCTTTCCAACTCGCGGAGCCCTTTATAGAATCAATTTCTATGGCGGAGCCCCTTAAGCCTACCTTATGTTTTACGAGTTAATGGTGTTTAGGAGTAGTGATACAGGATAGAGGAGGAAGAGGGGATAGATAGTAAAGAGGTATATTTAAACAATTGTGCAATGTCAATGCAATGAAAATGTATTTAAAAACTTTGAAATTTACCATGATATCCCAATTGATCTCAACTACCACCAATACACATGATGTCAAAACTTGGCCGTATATAAAAGTTTTTCCAAAGTTCAATAAATCAAATTTCCGTTCAGAATGTAATTTCTAGTTTTCTTATTTTGATTCTGCTTTTGTTTCTTATTCTTCATTTCATAAAATTTGTATGTTTTATTTTCCTGGAGCGACCGCGGATCCCCTTTGGAAGACACAGATTGGGAACCGCGGGTTTATTGTATTGACCTTATTGTTGCTCTCACCAATATAAAATCTGTTGTAACGCAGATGGTTTGATTTATTGAACTTTGGAAGAACTTTTATGTGCGGTCAATATTTGGCATTATCATGTGTATTGATGGTAGTTGAGTATAAATTGAGATATGGTAAATTTCAAAGTTTTTAAAATATAATTTCATTGCATTGACATTGAGCAATTGTTTAAATATCTCAAAAATTAAATATCTAAACACCATTAACTTGTAAAACATAGGGTAGGCCTAAGGGGCTCCGCCATAGAAATTGATTCTAAAAAGGGCTCCGCGAGTCAAAAAAGGTTGGGAATCTTTGGTTTAAGGTAAAGAAATTTAAAATATTAGCATTTAAAAGTGTTTTATCGTTTAAACAGATTACAAGCATGACAATTTATTTCTCATCATGAAAATAAAAATTTAGTATTTACGAAAAAAATGTCGGTTAATGATTTTCTGCTCTAAGCCGACGATATACAGGGTGAGTCTAAATTGTTTTTACAAAATAAGAGGGGTGATAGTACCCATCCAGACGAGCAATAATTACTATGGAACATAGGGTCGCATTCCACTCTGAGAGGCAGAAAAGAGTCAAATTAGAATTTCAACATGAACTTACAACAGTGTTGGGAAAGTGAATGAACGATACCAAAAGTTGCACAATCTGATTGATTGATCAGAGAAAAACTCACAGCAAGTGCTCAAAGTGGCGCGTGTCGTTGCACAGTTCACACCGGCGAAGGAATGACTGGCTCTCGAAGATTCCTGGTGTTGTGTTAATTTTGTCTGCGGCAACACCGATTCCCGCTACGGGATCTTCAGCCGAGTCCACAGGCGTCTGGTACACTAAAGATTTCATGTGCCCCCAGAAGAAAAAGTCCAGTGGGTTGAGGTCCTGTGAGCGAGGAGGCCAAGCCACAGGTCCGCCACGTCCGATCCATCGTGCGGGATATGTGTACATGTAGGCAGGTACAAAACGACGTCAGAGGCGATGACTTGTTCATGCTCGACGCGTTTCGACTTTACTCTTTTCTGCCTCTCAGAGGGAATGCGACCCCATGCTCCATGGTAATTATTGCTCGTCTGGATGGGTACTATCACCCCTCCTATTTTGTAAAAACAATTTAGACTCACCCTGTATATAGAATCCATCCCCCATACCGCCACCAGAGGTCCCGCCGAGCAGACCTATATTTCCTAACTCAGTTAGAGTTGTGACTGTACGTTTCCACGCGCAGGAGGAGCGCAGTCGACACAACTTACACATGTGCCATGGTCCATGCAACCTTGCATGTACCTAATTTTTAGAATAATTAAATGTGTTAGTCCTTATCTCCGTGCCATCCAGCTTCACATCTTCATCACACTCTAAACACCGTACTACATATATTTCGGTCATAAATCTAAGAAATAATCGGGACCACAAATTTATCTACACCTGGGGCGTCAAATTTCTCCGCCATTGAATTTGGGGAACCCTGAGTTAGAGCTGCTAATTGCTCTGAATAGGATAATTTTGCTCGATTGCCCTATATTTTCTTTCGAGCGAAACTGCAAAACCACAAAATTTAATCAACAGGACCTATAATAATTAAAAAAAGAAACACTGATAAATAAAAATGCCTTCTATTCCTATCCAAATTTAAATCCGAAATCATCGTGGGAAAAATTAAACATTCCCTACACCACCACACATTGCTTTTTACATTGTAGTTCTTTTACAAAATAAAGGTAACAATGATTAAAAACAATGCAGTTTGGAACAAATTAAATATTGTTAACTCAATTCGATTGTTATATACAAGTGAGGAAAATATTAATTACGGTCATTCGTTAAAATTTTTTTCTTGGTATAAGTTCAAAGTCTATTATACTGCGCTTATATTTGAGATATTTGGTTCTTGACCGATTTTCTTGCTTCCAAAAAGGAGTATGTTGTTTCGAAAGTTCAGAGAAGTGGTAAGTGCAATTTCTTTAGTCCTTTATTATAAATTATAATGGAATTTTGAAACTGCTTTCATCGTAATTATACTTTTCCATTTTAACTTATTGGTTTAACAAATAAATTTTTAAGTAACATAAATCAAGTGATATGATTAGAAATTGAAATAAATTGCCCTATCTTTGCTTCAATGTGTAGTTATATATGCCTATATTTTCAGGGATATCCTGATGAGCTTCTGTAGATCATCAGAGCAGAACGATACCATCAATTTGGAACGAATTTACTTATTGGTAATAAATATTTTTATTTTAATTCGTTTTTTTAAATTATCTGCCAAATTTTCAATTGAAATACAATTCCTACGACTTTATATACATGGACAAGACAATACCGAAAATGCGAAATGCTTTCATAATTTAAGTACAAGTTTGCAGGATAGACAGTTCAAGATGAACGATAATTATCGTATAACTGGTACAGCTGTATTACACGCCTCGTGTGGTGGAAACACTCTTGGCGCACTTTTTATGTCGCCAAGGTAAGAATTAGAAAAAATCGTTGGTACAGATGTATCTAGAACCTCGTCTGGTGGCAGCGCTCTTGGCGCACTTTTAGTAGCGAGCTATGGCAGGTGAGGGCAAACCATCTTTATTAGGGTTATTCCCGTTTTCATGGCAACCTCGGCAAGCGGAAAGTTTACATTTTCATTTCGAATATTCTAGAATCGTTTCATTTCCTTTAAATTACCCGATAAGAAAACATGTTTTTTCAAAGTTTTGTATTTTTTTCCGTTAATTACTTTCGGCTAAAGCTTATTATTTTCCGTTTAAAAAAAAACGATTTTGTCTAAGAATTTTCTTTGGCGACATAAAAAGTGCGCCAATAAACGCGCAAAGAGCATTGCCACGAAACGAGGCGTATGATACAGCTGTTCCAAATCGTTTATTTAAAAGGAAAATAATAAGCTTTAGCGGAAAGTAATTAACGGTAAAAAATAAGAAACATTGAAAAAGATGTTTTTATCGGAAAATAATTAGCAGTACTAAAAGTGCGCCAAAAAACGCACCAAGAGCGTATGATACAGCTGTATCGTATAATGGATGGGATTTTTAACTTTTTTCATCTCAAGGAATACATAAACTTACTAAACTTCTACGGTAGGTAGGCAGTTGAATTAACGTCGCACTGAAGCAACACAATGGGCTATTGGCGATGGCCGGGATAATCCAAAGGCAAAGATCAGAGGACAACACCACGTAATTTTGAACCACGGTCAAATGACGAGATCAACACCTAAACTGGCACCCCTCTCTCCAAACTTCCAACGTGAGGACATTTGAGTCCACAAGCATCAGCCCTCTTTGCACACGACGGTCTTTGGTTGGATTCGAACTCGCAATCTACCGGTTGCAAATTCGTTACACTTCCAGCCGGGCTATCGCGGCCCCCACACCGTTTGAAAATAGGTAGTGCAACGTATTCTTAAACCTCCAAGTGGCTTCGACGAGATATCTCGTTCAAGATACGATCAATTGCGCTAATGATCAGATATCTCGTAGACGCAAAACTGCCCTATTATTCCAAGGGAATGAAGATCCAAGTAAGAAAAACAAATTGTTCCTTGCCTTGGTAACAGTTTGGAACATGTTCTTGCACCAGAGGCTGGCCAATACAGGGCAGTTTTCGATGCGAAGATAAACCACACGTAGGGTTAAAGTACACCTATTATATTGCAGATATTAGATAAAGATGAATTCTTCAGTGTATTTCATTTCTCATCTAACATTGTAACCATTGTCCGATACCCACTCATTGACGTTTCTCTATTAGAAAAAAAATCTTGATAAGAAGGCATGGATCGTTCCTCCTGTACACTCTTGGTATAGTGGGGATCGTCCCGCAAGATCTCCCGGTACACTCTTGGTATCATGGGGATCGTCCCGCAAGATCTCCCGGTACACTCTTGGTATAGTGGGGATCGTCCCGCAAGATCTCCCGGTACACTCTTGGTATCGTGGGGATCGTCCCGCAAGATCTCCCGGTACACTCTTGGTATCGTGGAGATCGTCCCGCAAGATCTCCCGGTACACTCTTGGTATCGTAGGGATCGTCCCGGAAGATCTCCCGGTACACTCTTGGTATCGTGGGGATCGTCCCGGTACACTCTTGGTATCGTGGGGATCGTCCCGGTACACTCTTGGTATCGTGGGGATCGTCCCGCAAGATCTCCCGGTACACTCTTGGTATCGTGGGGATCGTCCCGGAAGATCTCCCGGTACACTCTTGGTATCGTGGGGATCGTCCCGGAAGATCTCCCGGTACACTCTTGGTATCGTGGGGATCGTCCCGCAGGATCTCCCGGTACACTCTTGGTATCGTGGGGATCGTCCCGGAAGATCTCTTGCTCTCAATTGCGACAGACATATTCAGACAGCGCTCTCCCGCTTTTTCAATGGCCATCTGAGGAGTCTCGCATTTTGCTGTGGTCGCAAGATTCATCCTATTTGCCCTAAATGCCAGTCTGACCTGGCCTCCTCAGCACACATTTTCGATTGCCTAGGGTTGTCCCGAGACGACCTGTTTTCTGAATCTCTTTTGGTGTATGACTTTGTGCGGGTGAATGGACTTGTGGATTTGGTCAAGCTGGAGCTAGACGTGGAGATTAGCAACAACATTTCACTTCTAATTGTAAAAAATAAGTATTGTAATGCATGCCATCTCAATCATAATTTCAATTAACAATCAAAGCAATAGTAAAAATTGTCGAAGAGGATTAAAAATCATTTCGAATCACTTTCAAATCATGTCACATGATTTGAAAGTGTTTTGTTGCAGGAGGACATGATCCATTGCCAGAAGTGCGGTTGTGGCAGGACGTATTCCTATTTAGCGGGTCCTCTTCCTACATTGCTGGAGATATACTACATGCACGAGTCATTGTCGGTGATCCAGTAGTAAATGAAACTTTCGTTCTTTATTTGAATAGAATTTCTGGAAAGTGCTATTTTTAATGCAAACTGGTAAATCATGAAGTATGACGAATTGATCCTTTTTCAGCATGGAAGAGGAGTCGGATTGAGCCAGGAGTATGTGGCAACAAGTGGAATTTATCTTCGGGGAGGATGGTGGTAACTAAGATATCTGGAAAGAGCATGATGGCAAGGATCTTCCGACTCCTTTTAATATCAACAGTTAGTTTTAACATTTTAGTAATAGCTCTTTAATTCAAAGTTGCTTAAAACTAATAAAAGGAATTTCCCCTTGTGTTGATTTAAAACTATCTTCATTTCAGAAGTTGAGTTGCATCATATCTCGATGAAAAGCTCAAAGTTGCACTCTTTGAAGATAACCAGAGGTACTTTGCCTTATTGGGTTGGTCACAAGTGGAAGGAATTTTCAATGAGGGCTGTGGGAGAGAAAGATCTGGAAAGAGCATGATGGGCAGGAATCTTCTGGCTCCTTTGAATCTATAGTACTTTAGTAATACCTCTTTAACGCAATGTTGCTTTTGAAATGAATAAGTGTGACCTTATGTGTTGATTTAAAACTCTAATTCAGAAGGTCAGCTGCATCGTAAGATCTTGATGGAAAGCTATAAGTTTCAGATTTTAAGAGGCCTTCGTTTGTCTTCTTCAGCTAGCCGCACAGCATCAAACGCCTATTGGGTATGTAGTTAACTAACGTCGCATTTGAGCAACACAACGGGCTATTGGCAATGGTCCGGGATCAATCCCGAAGTTAAAGATACCAAGGACAACGCCTCGTAATTTTGAAACACGGTCAGATGACGAGAACAACACCTGAGCAGGCACCCCACTCTCCAAACTTGCACACCACGGCAGTGAGAACATTTGAGGCCACGACAGATTTAACGTGCACCAGCCTCCACGTACGCGACGGTCTTTGGTTGGATCAAGTTTCGAACTCGAAACCCTCCGGTTGCTAATCCGCTACTCTTCCAACCTGGCTACACGGCCCATGAATGTTTTGGAATAAATACCACATGTATTTCATTCTTGAGCACATGGAAAATGAACAGTAATTTCAAGCAATCGTTACCTGGAGCAAAGAAAAACAGATACATGAGCAATCCCAGGAATGTGACCCAGGAATAGGCTGAAGGACACCAATTGAAGGCCCAGGTCACGTGGGGTTGGAGGTTGGTGGTGTTGCACATGCCTAACTTTGAAAACTCGTGATTGGCAACAGAAACGAGACAGGTTCCATCCACAGTGCCGTTGCCAAGCTCCGTGAAGCAATATCCACAGGCGTTGCTATCGATGCATCCGGTGCAAGAGCTAATGGAAAAAGAAAGTTCTGAGATAATCATTTGCATTTCATTTTATAGATTGGTATTTTAATTAACGGCACACTGGAGCAACACAATGGGTGGGATATTGGTGACGGTCTGGGATGAATCCCAAATTTTGTAAACCACCAAAAATCACGTAATTTTGAACCACGGTCATATGACGAGGAAACAGCAGAGCTGGCACCCCACTCTCCAAACTTCCACACCACGTCAAAGTGAGGCCACGAAGGATTTAACGTGCACCAGTCCCCTTTATACACGACGGTCTTTGGTTGGATTTGAACTCGCAACCCTCCGGTTGCAAATCCGTTACTCTTCCAACCGGGCTACCGCGGCCCTTTCATTTTATAGTTCTTTTTCCAATCGAAGGAAAAACTTTATGGAAATATTTCGTGACAGCTGGGCTGCCAGTCAACAAAGCACTCGTACAATAGTAACATAAAGTTTTTATATAGTGTTGTGAGACAAACTTTTAAAAAATATAAAGTCTGTGTCACAAAAGATTTGTCTTTTCAGAATTTGTCGACACAGCAAACTGGTTAATTATTCATTGGAATATTTTGTGGTTTTTTGGTACAAAGGAAATAAATGTATTAAGAAAATTTGACTATGATATTTTTGAATTAATGAACCTTTTGAAGATATAGACCTCTGATTAATGCCATAACATTCCCCTATACCAGGGGTGTCAAACTGGCGGCCCCCGTTGTAATTTTTTGTGGCCCACGATGCTCTGAAATAAAATGAAAACAGGACAATATGTTATGAAAAAAATAGCACTTAGGGGAGATCGAGGCAATACCGTACACACAATTTCGTCATGTTAAAAATGTGTGAGCAACTTATTTTCGTCCATGAAATCAAATAAAACGGCCTACAGATCAAGATTAACTGATAAACATCTATCTGCCATAATGAAGATTATCTGTTCTGTCTTTGAATTCAGATATTGGAAAACTTGTAGGAGGAAAGCACTGGCAAGTTTCCGGTAAAAAAATCAATTTTTGTTTTATAAATACATTAAATTAAAGAAACGTTTAAATAAAAGGAATTATATAGCAATATTATAAATTATTACCCTAAACTCACTTAATTACATAATGTGTTTGAATTATCCTATCCATATTCCTGAATCCTCACTTCAAAATATAATTTTAAGAAAATTTGTAAATGTGATGTGGCCCGCGTGAATCTTACCAACCGTGACCACAACCAGTTGCATTAAATGGCCCGTGTTTTAATTGACTTTGACACCCCTGCCCTATACCAACAAATATATTTGTAAGTTCCCTGATGCGGAGGAATGCATTGGTTATTTTCAAGTATGTACATGAGACGGGCATTGACCATACGTTCAAAGGTGTTGCACAGGCAGCTCGTCAAGGCAATTGGACGATAGCTCAGAGGATCGTTGGGGTCCATCCAGACTCCAGGATGGGAATCATCACGCTTTCAATCCATAGATTTGGAAACTTCTGCTCTCCAGATTCGATTAAACAGAAGGATGTTTTGTAAGGAATCTGGAGACAAGTGGCGCAGCATCTGGTGTGAGATTTCATTCGGCCCAGGACTGGTGTTATGAGCCCTAGACAGCGCCTTCTTCAACTCCAATATCGTGAGCTCGCAATTATAAGGGAGGGAGTTTGTGCTTTTGAAATTAATCGGTGTTCTCTCAGCTCGACTCTTTGTCGCTTGAGAAGCTGAACTGTAAGAGTCGAAGCTGGACACACTAGCAAAAGCCTCTTCGATGACGTTGATGTCAAGTGGAGTAGAATAAACAGCAACACCGGTTTCTAGTATGGGGATGGTAAAGTCCCGATACAGATCGTTGGCTGCTTTCACTTTCCTCCACAACTGCTTGTTCGATGTTGACGATGTGATAGAAGAGACGTATCTAATTCAAGAATCCCTCTGGCTTTGACGTCTCACCGTACGAGCGAATTCCTTGACCTGTTTAAAAGCGACCAAGTTGATGGTTAGTTGGGTATCTCCGAAAAATGTTCCATAACTTCCTTTGCTACTAAAGACGTGATATATTAATGTCCACTTGAAATCAAATCTTACTACTATAACAAAAAGTAGCAAACATGTCTCCTCTTAAATAAACCCTATTTTAGTAGTAATTTTAGTTGCTCAGATACAAAATGAATAAGCTAAAGCTCCAAACATGCTAATTAAGTATGAAACAGACCATGAAAATCAAGCCAAGAAGTTCCAATTTTAAAATAAGAAATTAGATATGTTCGTAATAGGGTTTTCAAGACAACTTAAGCAACAACAGATTCTGTTCTTTTTCTTTCATGGTTGCTATGGCTTGGCACCAAAACTTCGAAATTGTCGCCATTTGGAAAATCCTCGCCTAAAGAAAAATCCGAAAAATATTTTTTAATAAGGCGCCAACTTGGCGAGCGTTTGTGAAAAGCGGGCCGTTATGTCACTGCTTGCAGTGTTTTGTGAAAAAGGCTTAATATCGCAAACATGGCGAGCCTTTATGGAGAAGGACAACTGTGTCGACATCTTGGAGAACATTTGCGAAAAGGGCCTTTATATCGCCAAATTGGCGAACTTTTGTTAAAAGGGAATGTTATGTCACAAACGTGGCTTAAAGAAAACTATTACGGAAAATCCTTAATGGTTCCATCCATAAAAATCCATATCTGCAAATTTCATACCACGCCAAAGTTGTAATTAACAATTTTTTTCACACCCACCGATACTTTTGGCCCTAAATGGGAGGACTATGACTTGATATTTAAAGATTAAAAATTTTCTGTCATTAATGAATTAATTTTTTTATTATATTAGTAAAATCGTTACATAACCTGTTAGGTATTTACTTCAACTCAACAATGAGTTAAATATTTCGATTGTAACCATTGAGTTTTCATGGTTACCACTAGTAGTTATGCATCAGTTCCAATACTTAAATTCAAAACATCTGTAGTAATTACATTTTGCGAATATGAAGGGTATAATTTATGGCAGCATAAGGCATACAACGAAATCAAGCTGGGAAATACTACTCTAAAATTACGATACAAGAGTTAAACGAGACAGAAACAACCAAAATACCTGAAAGCATTGCAGATAGTATTGTTGATTGAAGGATCATGGTATGTGACATCGGGTGCGTTTATTTCTGCCAGTTGAAAGCTAACTGCCAACAAAGTCAAACTCAAAATGACACCTGCAAACAATTCAATCAATCAGTGCTTAAGACTGATTGCTGTGTAAACACTGAACATTTTTCAATAATTCAAATGGCTGAAACTTCAAAAGATGATTAGGTTGGTAGTTGTACTAATCCTCAAAGTGGATTGCACGAGATATCTCGTCCATCAAAATCTGACCGATTTCGTAATGACGAGATATCTCGTTACCAAGCAATTTTTTTATGACAACGAGATCAAGATTTAATGCGTTTTCTTCGAACGACGAGAAATCACGTCCATTTATACCTGGTCAGTTTTGCTAATGACGAGATATCTCGTCGACATAACCACCAGAAGGGTTAACGTAGCACTAGAGCAACACAACGGGATATTGGATACGGTCTGGGATCAATCCCGAAGAGAAAGGTATGTATATTTAACTAACGTCGCACTGGAGCAACGTAATGGGCTATTGGTGACGGTCCGGAATCAATAAAGGGGTAAGATCCGAGGACAACACCACGGTCAGATGACGAGGTCACACCTGTGAGCTGGCACCCCATTCTCCATACTTCCACACCACGCCAACGTGAGGATATTTGAGGCCACGACAGATTTATCGTGTACCAGCCAGCCTCCTTTGTGAAGTGGGGGACCGTGATGTTGACATACAGAACTTCACGAGAAAACTCGAGAGGAGGAATGGCGTCACTAGAGAAAGCTTCACATTCCTTTACAAAACCGCGGCCGGCACAAACGCATTCAAATGGGTGACGCGGGTTACCGGCTAAAGCGTATAAGACTCAAGGGAAGGAAAGGCTTTTGCATGACTGGGCCATCTTCGGTTCGCAGAGGTATTCAATCCTAGGAGATACTTTAAATGCTATCGTTTTGGACATTACCAAAACGAATGCAAAGGACTAAAGCAGTCATGTTTCCTTTGTTTCGGTAGCCACAGCTGGCGTACCTGTCATAGCAAAGGAGGGCCAAGATGCTGTGTGCGTACCGAGAACAATATAAGATACTGTGGCCAAGGTGGTGTTGACCACGGAGCCATGGACCCTCAGTGTTCAGCGTACCTCAGGGAGAGAGATGTCCTGAAAAAAGGACTTATTATGACTAAGCCCTCAGACCAGAGAATCAGGGCAGAAAGGAGTTTTCTCCAATCTAACGTCCGGCGTTCTAAAGTTGCCGACAGCTAGTTACCACTTATCGCTATTGATAACAAGGGTTTGGATATCTTGATTGTGTCTGAGCCCTACCTTATAAAGGGTAGAATTGCAGGCCTCCCTTTACTCTGGCGCCTCTCGTGCGGAAGGCGGCAGAGCGGAGGTGGCAATTACTAACAGCAAAATTGGAATTTTTGTACTTGCTGAAACCAACAATATCGCGGCTGTTGAGCTCTGACGGAGACCTTAAAGTTGTGGTGATATCGATCTACTTTCCCGCTCAAACACCCGTAGGTCCATTTGTGTCGGACCTTACCGGGATATTGAGAAGGGCGAGAAATTCGAAGGTGATACTGGGTGGAGACACGAATCTTAAGCACCCGCTATGGCATAATGGTGAAAAGGACACGCCCAGTTCAAGAACGTTTGTAGCATTCCTAATTCAAAACGACTTGAATGTCCTAAACAATCCGGATTCTCCGCCAACTTTTGATAATGGGTACGGAGAGAGCTGGATTGATGTCACAACGGCAACTGGTACGCTCTGTGCGCGGATGGAGAGGTGGAAAGTGGTCAGACACGCTCAGCGACCACAATTACATCACCTTCGATCTATGTAAAAGCTTTAGTTATACGAGACTTTCACTGATGGTCGTTGCACATACAAATTCCTACCAGTTACAAATCTCAGAATGCACCTTTACAATCCTTATGTCATCCAGCTGCTAACAAATCACGGACGGTTCCCGAAATACTTCCGTATGGGACGTCCGCACGTCTGATACCTGGGGATACCCGAGATCTGATACCTGTCGATGTGAAGTAACTCTCTTCATTATATTCTGGACTGCGGGAATTGAACTCCGACTGAACTGGTTGGATGGATGACTGCGCCAAAGGTCAATCTGTCCACCGAACGGCTTTGGACATTGAGATGTAATATTCCAGCCCGTGGTTGATGAGCCCTGTCGATTCTGGGTCTCGTTTACTAGCTCTCGAGATGTCCGGGGGTGGGGTGCTGCGCCCCAAATAAGAAGCCCAATTTGAACACGATGGTCTTTGGTTGGATTCGAACTCGCAATCTTCCGGTTGCTAATCAACCGGGCTACCGCGGCCCATCCGAAAGGAAAGATCCGAGACCACCTCGTCGTTTTGAACCATGGTCAGATGGCGAGATCAACACCCGAGCTGGCCCTTCACTCTCCAAACTTCCACACCACGCCAAAGTGAGGACATTTGAGGCACGCCATATTTAAAGTGCACCAGCCCCCGTGTACACGACGATTTCTGGAGGGACCGAGTTTTGAACTCGCAACCCTCAGGGTGCTAATTCGCCACTCTGCGAACCAGGCTACCGGAGCCCCAGCATGTAATGGACGTTTGTAGTGGTTCGTAATACACATTAAGTCAAATACCCTAGAGAAATAAACTAAAGCTAAGCCGTCGTTAACCTTTTTATTTTCTGGTTGCATTGTTTCTTTTCTTTGTTGTATTGACCTTGTTTTGTCCAGTGTTGTGTTGTTTCGGATGGGAAGGTGATTATTTTTCGGTGGATTGTTTTTTAAATTTAGAACTTCCATAATATGGATGTTATATTTAAACAGCTTTTATCATTTAGACTTTTATGAAATAAATAACACAATAAGACTCACAATAAGACTTCACCCACAAGGTAGGTAGGTAGTAGAATTGACGTCGCACTGGAACAAAAGGGGCTACAGGTGACGGTCTGGCATCAATCCCCAAGGGAAAGGTAGACTGGTTTGGGGTTTTATGGCGCAAGGGCCATATTTGACCAAGCTGCGCCAAACACAAGAAAATATCAAGTAATTTTGAAAGAAAAGGATGGTAGGTATGTAGGTAGGATTTCAATTAACGTCGCACTGGAGCAATACAACGGGTAATTAAGAAAAGGATGGAGAGAAGAGAGTAGATAAAGATCACTTATGCATCCTGGGGTCGCGATCCTCATGTTTACCAAAGGCAGTAACCCCATGGGAAAAGATAAGATGCCAAATCGACCTACCAAGTAAATGTTTCAGAACAGTCACGTGACTACTAGTCTTCATGTTGGTCACATTTTGAAGATCCCCTCAATACTAATGCTTATTAGTCTACCTATATTTGACGTCTATGGGATCAAGCCCGAAGGGAAAGATCCGAGTTTGGTTGGTTGGTTTGTGGTGCAAGGGCCATATATGGCCAACCAGCACCAAACACAAGACAGTGTCAAATAATTGCGAGAAGAGAACCTCGTTTGAGCCCTGGTTCAAATTGACCTCGACATTTTGAACCAGGGTCAGATGACGAGATAAACAACATGAGGGCATTTAAGGCCACGGCAGATTAAACACGCACCAGGTACACAACTTATTGAGTTGGAATCCAGTAACACCCATTCAAAGTAAATGTTGAGAGTGTAGAGCAGCCATACCCACTAAACTTGCGAGTGTCAGCTTCCTTCTTCCAACCCTCTCCACGAAGAGCAGCCCGATGAAAGAGCAGAGGCAATTCATTCCGGAAGTCGCGGCGGACAACCAGATGACCTTGCTTTTGTCCCTCACTCCGGACATTTCGATGATGCTGGCGCTGTAGTACCTGCACAATACAAAGCAACATCAGTAACAATGCAATGGAACCCCTGTTTAACCTTCTTCAGGGGTTCACAAGATAATATCCGTTATGCAATCTACAGGACTTCTAACCTGTCTGGATCTTTCTTGAGAAATGGAATATTTCCTGGGATTCTTTCGACGAATATATGTGGGAATTAGGAGGCAGGGTTTGTGTTACATTTTATACTCTAGTTAATGTTACCTTTGTAACTCCAAGTAACACGATATTTCCCCAAAGTATGAGGGAAGTTGTGTTCGTGTTACTTATGCCACTCTATGTGATACAACGTTACCTTTCATACACGAGGTAACATAATGTTACCTTTGAAATTCCAGGTACCACACTGTTGCCTTTGCAACTCCATGCAACATATCTCACCAAAGAATGAGGGAAGTATAATTCGTGTTATCCATGCCACTCTAGGTAAAACAATGTTATTAATGTAACTCCAGTCTAACATGGTATCAAACAAAAGATTCTGGGCTATTCTAGGTAATATGTTACCTTTGCTACACTCAGTAACACAATGTTACCTTTCTAACTCCATGCAACATGTCTCATCAAAGATTGAGGGAAATACAGTTCGTGTCACCTTTGATAACTCTGGTTAATTTGCTACCTTTGTAACTCCAATGTAACATATCTCACCAAAGAATGAGGGAAGTACAATTCGTGTTATCTATGCGAACTAATGAATGTTACTAATGAAAATCCAGTCTAACATGGTATCTAACAAAAGATAGCGAAAGTGCGGATAATTTTTGACTTACCTTTGCTACTCTAGGTAATATTATGAGGGTAACATGAACCTACTTCCACCGATCCCTTAATCTTTCTTTAAATATCATGTTACACTGGAGTTACAAAGGTAAAATTGTTTTACCTAGAGTGGCATAGGTAACACGAACTCTACTTCCCTCATTTTTTGGTGAGATATGTTACATTGGGAGTTACAAAGGTAGCAAATTAACCAGAGTATCAAAGGTGACACGAACACTGTATTTCCCTCAATCTTTGATGAGATATGTTGCATAGAGTTAGAAAGATAACATTGTGTTACTCAGCGTAGCAAAGGTAACATATTACTTAGAATAGCCCAGAATCTTTAACACATATTTACGTTTGTTACATTGCCTTCAGTTCATGCATGCTTAGAGTTGATACTACTGTGGTTGTTACCGAAGTTTGTCCTTGTTAAGCGTCATTTTTCTTGTCTCTTCATCAGTGTAAACATGGCCGCTCCGCTAGCAGTGTACATCGAAGAGGAATAAAGAGTAGTGATCTGTTTTCTAGGGTCGGAAGGCGTGCCAGGGGCTGAAATACATCTGAGGCTTACAACACAATACGGGAACAGTGCTCTACCGCGTAGAAGTGTGTATGAGTGGATCGAGAAGCTTAAAAGAGGCCGGACAAGCGTGATGCACGAAGGAGCAGGACGCCCGGCAACTTCCACCACTGATGAAAATATTCAGGAAGCTCGAGAAATGGTACCGGTAAACCGGCGAGTTACCATCGACAATGTAGCGTGTTCTCTGCAGATTAGAAGGACAAAGAAGTAGGGGAAGCGGTGAATAAATGGTTGGGCCACCACCGAAAACCTTCTTGGAGGGAATACGTAAGCTTGTGGACCGCTGGACCAAGTGCATCAAAAAGGAAGAAGACTAGAAAAATGACGAACTTGTTCAATCCCTACATTTGTGTAAATAAATTGAAAAATAAAGTGCGGATAATTTTTTACTTTCCCTCGTATATAACCTTTTATACACTAAGTAGCATGTTACCTTTGCAATTCCAGGAGTATAATATACCACAGCAACATATACAGGGTGAGTCTAAATTGTTTTTACAAAATAAGAGGAGTGATAGTACCCATCCAGACGAGCAATAATTACCATGGACCGTAGGGTCGCATTCCACTCTGAGAGGCAGAAAAGAGTAAAGTCGAAACGCGTCGAGCATGAACAAGTCATCGCCTCTGACGTCGTTTTGTACCTGCCTACGTAGCATATCTCCTAAGCGAGATGGATAGGACGTGGCGGACCTGTGGCTTGACCTCCTCGCTCACCGGACCTCAACCCACTGGACTTTTTCTTCTGGGGGCACATGAAATCTTTAGGGTATCAGACGCCTATGGACTCGGCTGAAGATCTCGTAGCGAGAATCGGTGTTGCCGCAGACAAAATTAACACAACACCAGGAATCTTGGAGAGGGTGCGCCAGTCATTCCTTCGCCGGTGTGAACTGTGCAACGACATGCGTGGCCGCCACTTTGAGCACTTGCTGTGAGTTCTTCTCTGATCAATAAATCAGATTGTGCAACTTTTGGTATCGTTCATTCGCTTTCCCAACACTGTTGTAAGTTCATGTTGAAATTCTAATTTTACTCTTTTCTGCCTCTCAGAGTGGAATGCGACCCTATGTTCCATGGTAATTATAGCTCGTTTGGATGGGTACTATCACCCCTCTTATTTTGTAAAAACAATTTAGACTCACCCTGTATAACCAAAGAATAAGGGAATTTTTTTAATGAACAGTTAAGATTTTATCACATTTTGAAAAGGTCTTTTATGTTATTCTGGGATTTACCACAGTATGAACTTAAAGAGGAGTACTGTAAACGCACAGAAAATGACACATTTCGGTTGATATGAAGTACACGAATGACTGTATACAGTGGTTTACTGCAAATATTCACAAAATAAATTACATTAAATGGCATAAAGCAATCAAAGTTTTAAATTTTAAAAGAATCCACAAAAAAATGTCTTACAGAACTTTGAAACTTCGAAGTGTTTTCACTCAAATTAGAGTGTTCAAATGTCTTGTATCCTCGTGACAAATGCAGTAAAATACTGTGAAAATTGAAATAAGTGGTAAACTATACAAAAATGAAGGTGAAGTATTGGAAAGGGAAATAACACTTTTCCGTAATATACTTACATGACTGTGTTAATTCCAGCCAATTGTTGAATCATTTGTAAACTACAGCCGACCAGCAGAGCCATTCGTAAAGAAGAGTTGGCCAGCACTTTGCGGATGACAGAAGTACTGTCTAAACAGGGCAAAAAATTCTACATTTTATTACGATTTTTACAGCCTTAACATAAATATATTTTTTTAATTTACAGTAGGATTCGTGCAATTTATTTGCCTAGGTACTTTTAACACAAAATATACAAAAATACGAGGATAGTTTGATAAATTTCTATGAGATGTCGCCACTATTAATCATCGACCTAGTAACGAAATAGACGGAATGTGCGATCGCAGCTTCATGCTATTTCTTCTGATCACTCGGTTTCAAGATCTCTCACGTGGTTATGGGTAGGTATTTCAATTAAACGTCACACTAGAGCAGGGGGAGTCAAACTTGCGGCCCGCGGGCCGCATGTGGCCCACGATACTCTGAAATAAAATGAAAACAGGACAATCTGTTATGAAGAAAATAGCATTTAGGGGAAATCAAGACAATACCGTACACACAATTTCGTCATGTTAAAAATGTGTGAGCAACTATTTTCGTCCATGAAATTAAATAAAACGGCCTACAGATCAAGATTAACTGATAAACATCTGTCTGCCATAATGAAGATTGTCTGTTCTCAGTCTTTGAATCCAGATATTGGAAAACTAGTAGGAGGAAAGCGCTGGCAAGTTTCCGGTAAAAAAAAAAAAACAATTTTAGTTTTATAAATGCATTAAATTAAATAAACGTTTAAATAAAAGTAATTATATAGCAATATTATAAATTATTACCCTAAATTCACTTAATTACATAATGTGTTTTAATTATCCTATCCATATTCCTGAATCCTCACTTCAAAATATAATTTTAAAAAAATTTGTAAATGTGATGTGGCTCGCGTGAATCTTACCAGTTGCATTAAATGGCCCTTGTTTTAATTGAGTTTGACACCCCTGCACTAGAGCAACATAACGGGCTAATGGCGACGGTCCGGAATCAATCCCAAAGGGAAAGACCCAACGACAACGCCTCGTAATTTTGTACCACGATCAGATGACGCACGTGGTTGTGGGAAAAAGCATGAATCTTAATGTGGGACAAATTATTGATTGGTTAGTGATTGTCAACCGTGATTAAAAACACTAGCCAACGCTTTTCAATAGCCAAATGGCCCAAGGCGATTGGCAAGCCAACGTGCAGACTTATCCTTCTGACATCTGTACGACAGCGATACCACCCACATGCTGTCTCTTTCATTAGATTGGTCGATGCAATTTGGTGACGTCACTGACAGGCGTCGCTCTTCGACTCAGCTCATGCCAAATTTCAGCCAGAAGCAATTCTTTGTTTAAGTTCTACAGATGTGTGGAGCAAGCATTATAGCAGCTACCACAAAAATAGAAAAATATGTACTTTCGTGAAGTGGTAAAATATTTTAAATCAAACAAGTGAACAAATGTAGGGTAAGGTAGTTAATTAACGTCGCACTGGAGAAACACAACGGGCTATTGACGGCGGTCCGGAATCATTCCCCAACTTAAAGAACCGAGGACAACACTACGTCAATTTGATCCACGGTCAGATGACGAGGTCACATCCGAGCTGGCGTCCCACTCTCCAAACTTCCACAGGACGCCAACGTGAGAACATTTAAAGCCACGACAGATTTAAAGTACACTCCTTTGTACACGATGGTCGTTGTTTGGATTCGAACTCTCAACCAAGTCTAAACAGGAGTCCAAGCAGTGGACAGCGAGTGGTGAAAGCGCACAGAAGGCGAAGACCGTTTTGTCGGCTGGAAAGGTGATGGCCACTGTTTTTTGGGATATACTCAAGGAACCATCCAAATTGTCTACTTGGAGAAGGGAAAAACAATAACAAGAGCCTATTATGCAGCATTATTGGACCTTTTGAAAGAAGAACTGAAACGAAACCGATCAAGATTGGCGCACAAAAAAGTGCTCTTCCTCCATGACAATGTGCCTTCCAACAAATCGGGAGACCGCGGTAGCCCGGTTGGAATAGTAATGGATTAGCAACAGGAGGGTTGAGAGTTCGAATCCAACCAAAGACCGTCGTGTACAAAGGGGTGCACGTTACATCTGTCTTGGCCTCAAATGTCCTCACGTTGGCGTTGTGTAGAAGTTTGGAGAGTTGGATGCGAGCTTAGGTGCGACCTCGTCATCTGACCGTGATTCAAAATCACGTGATGTTATCCTTATATACAGACAGACAGACAGACAGATCTCTCCCTTCGGGCTTGATCTCGGACAGTCAGCAATAGCCCGTTGTTCCAGTGCGAAGTTAATTGAAATACCTACATACCCAGAAATCAACCGTCGCAATGGCAAAATTGGGCTTCGAATCGATTCTTCATCCATCCTATTCCCGGACTTGATCTCGTGCTACTTGTTTCGAAACTTGAAAATTTGGTTCTGTGGGAATTCATTCTTGTCGAATAAGGATGCCATCGCCGTCATCAATGCATATTTTTCAGCCTTTTACAAAAGCTACTTTTCCGAAGGGATGAAATCGTTGGAGACTTGTTGGACCAAGTGTGTAGACCTCAATGATGACTACGTTGAGAAATTAAATCGATTTTTTTCAAAAAACCGTGTTCAACTTCATTTTTTACCATATCAAACGACCCTCGTAATTTGTTTTGAACGAACGAAAATATTTACGCAGAAATAAGTCTCATAAGAAAGTACGAATGCAATCATTTTTCACAGCCTTATTATTACAATTTGAAACATAACAATGCCTCCAACCTTCATTATGTACAAGAAATTGGAAAAATTGGTGGTTTCGATTTGCTATTTCATGGGAACTGATTTGTGCTGCGTAATACTTTGTAATTATCTCTTGTTGATATAACAAGAGCTAACATATGCGAAGCATTGTTAGGGATCATTATATGAACTTCAGAAAGAAATCGTCAGAGCAGAAACTCATTAACTTGTTTCTTGAAATAAGTCCAAGCTTTTAATTCACACAATTTGGAAACTTCAGTAGTTTAGTTCTGCATTCATGCAGAACAGGATCAAGAGCCAAGACAAGTTTCATTTTTTCACTTGAAAGCAAGCTTGGTTTTAAATTTCAGCGTTCACAAACAAAACTAATGAAAGCACTTATTTTTATGTAATAAAGTAAACCAGGGATGCACAGACTTGTTAAGAGCAAGGGCCACATATATTCACTATGACTTGTGGGAGGGCAGCCAAAAAACATGAAAGCTATGTATCATATATTATTTATACAAATTTATCATATATTGCTACAAAGAAAGATAACAAAGAGTAAGTGAAGAATTTAATTTGATGCGTGACACTGCATTGGTTTAACATTTGTTTTAATATTTGATTCGATTTTTGTATTTAGCCAAACGGAAAATTGATTCTAAATTTTCACATGCCAAGCGGTTCCTATTTTTCGATTTGTTACTATTCATGACTGAAAACGTTTGTTCACAGATATATGTGCCAAACCACAGCTACTCTGTTGTGCGCATGTGACTTGACAAAGTTAAAATAACGTATGATGAAGTAGGCCACCAGCAAATCAACGGAGGGCCGCATGTGGCCTACGGGCCGCGTTCTGTGCATCCCTGAAGTAAACCCAAATACGTATATTACTGTTGATATGCAGAATATTAAAATCATTTATACAATAAGAATGTATTACTAAAATACATGATAAAACATTGCAAATAAAAGACATCTGTTTCAGACAAAATCTGTTATTTTTATCAGGTTAATTCTTATTCTTTTTTTCTTGCGTATCGATGGCACATTCATTTAACGTGCAGCAGCCACCACAGATAAGACCATCGAAACTGATTCATAAGACAGTAATTGATAAGGCATTAAAGTGAGGCATTGATAAGATGGAAGATAAAGTTCATTGATTGTGGAATAAACTTGATAGCAGAACGAGAAATTTTAATGTAAATTAACGAAATATGAAACAAAGAGAATTGTATAAGTGACAAAGACGTAAACTCGGAAGAAATTGGAAAAGAATTAAACTTTAAAATACACACTACGCAACAAATTTCAACATCATGAAGTAAGAATTTCTCAACAGGAAGGGGTACTGAAGCACACAGATGGATTAAAAATAATAAATGAGACTAGTCGTTTGTGCATTTGTTTCATACCCAGGGTTGCCACAGCCAAAGCACTTCCGTAGCATAAATTTTAAAATAAAGTCTCTGAAATCATATTTCAGCAGCAATTTTAGTTGCTCACACACAAAATGAATCGACTAAATGTGCTCATTACAAAATGCCCACCATAAAGTGCGTTTTGGTTTTTAAAGTACGAATTGTGGTAAACTTAGCCACCACTACAAATATTAACAAACAATACAGTAATATATATAGCAATGTAACCTACGTCCATCATAAAGTAAGTTTTGGCCGAATTATGGTGAACTTAGTCACCACTACCAATATTAACAAACAATACAGTAGTATATACAGCTACGTCTACCATAAAGTACGTTTTGGTAAACTAAGTTCTACTGTGTCCGGCACCGTCTTGCTAGATGTGTACAAAGGTTCTTGTAATGTAAATAATTCTACAAGGTTGGGTTGATTCAGAATAAACCACGGATGCATTCGAACTACGATTGGAAAGAGATGCAATTACCATTTGCCTGTTCTCTGGCCACCTCCAGGCAATTCGCCTTGATGGTCTCGAACTCCACTTCGATGTTGGCATTCGACCCCCGAATCCTGCGCAGAACGTGCATGGCGTCCTCGTAGCGGTTCTTGCCGATGAGCCATCGGGGCGACTCGGGCATGAAGAGAAAGCCCACGAACTGGATGACGGCCGGAACCGCAGCTAGGCCCAACATGTACCTGCGAGGAAGAACAAAACACTTCAACAACAGCAACGTTAATATACATACACCAGTCACTAACTCGGTAAGGCTATTAGGCAAGACGAATACTATACTGACAGAAGCCGTATGTATTAAGTCTCAGTACGGTCCGATGCTAGCTAAAACTGGTTGTCTTCTATCCAGCCCTCTCCCCTACCTCCGTGCTTGTAGGTTGGTAGAGCGAAAGATAAATGAGTCCGTCTGCGACCATCTTAAGCTTATTCGAAAATTTGCCGTAGCAGTATGTCATGGCTAATTAGGTGGAACAAGCTTTAGTCTGACCCTGTTCCACCGAATTAGCCACGACATACTGCTACGCCAAATTTTCGAACTGGACACGACTTTTTAAGAGGACACTTACGCCGCATTGGTGTGCATGCTTCTCCTGACTACCCCTTTTGTTCGATGGGGAGCTTTATAGATTTTAGTCATCTTTTATCTTGCCCTTTTTTTATCTGACGATCACATCTTAGTTGACGACCTTTTTAGCCGGGCTAATTTGTACTGGGCTGCCCGTAGGAAATTATAGTCCCAGGACTTTTCCTGACCTAGGAAAAAAAGTGTGATCCGATGTAAGGCTCAGGCAAATCGCAGCAATATCCGACGACACGTGCATTCGTATCCCACGAAAGTATCAAAAACATGGCAAAGATATCGACTCCTCTATAGTTCCGACTCCCCTCAACAGAGGGGAGTCGGAACTATAGAGGAGTTCTCTCTTGTCCGGCATTTTCTGGTCCCGCCTTGATGCTCAGCTGTTGCTCGTTCTTCAGCGGCGCTGAAGTGTTTTCTTCTCTGAACATGGGGGAGAGTGGGCAGTGCAGCAGTCTAGGGTGATTGTGTATAAATAATGCTAGTTGGTCGTTTCTTCCTTTTGCTATTGTGCGTGTAGTCCTCAATATCATAGAGTGCTGTGTTATTGGTGTTTGCTAGATTGGTATGAAATTTTTCCGTGAGATATCGAATATGCTGTTGAATGGTTAGTTTAATTTCGCGGTAGATGTCAGATAGCCTGTGATACCAAGGCGATCTAGTAATCATTTACATAGTGCAGTTTTGCTGCCTTTCAAGATTTAGATTGGTGATTGCTGCACTGCCCCAGGCTTGGCATGCGTAGCTGAGTATTGGTAGTAAAAAGGTTTTGTACCAATCCGATTTTTAATGTTTAGCTAAGAGTTTTGGGCAATTAGGGGATAAAGTTTCCTTTTCGCATTCCGAAATTTTTGCATGGCGTAATTAATATGGCTCGGCCATGTTAATAGAACGGCAATGAGTTCGGCAGAACCTTTATAAGATCGTGATGAGGCAGAGGCGTGGGGAGGAAGGGTTCCAATGAGAATAGATGGATTTCTCAGGAGGCGGAGTCAGTGAGTCCAGGGGAGTCAGAAGTTGGTACCAGATCAGAGATGTTTCAGATGATAGTAATTAATAAATTTAAAATTTAGAGTTAAGAAAAGCTAATAAGTTTACAGAATTACTAATTAAGACTGGCTTTAGGCCTTTTATTGTTTTCAGGATGACGAAAGTCATAACTGAGGATACGCTGAATGGCTCCGTTGTCAATGTTTTCGAGATTGGTATAAAATTTAATGGCGGTTTTACTGAAGAATTTATTCAGTTCAGGAATTTCACGATCTTCGCGAATTTTAACGTTTTTGTAAAACAGGGATAACCACTGATAATACGTAGGGTAGAATTTCAAATTTCGGAGGTCTGAATCTCAGATGTGGGAAAGTGAGATCGACCGCTTCAGGGGACAAAGATTAATAGAAAGATTATTAGACCGGGGATCTGTCAAGGAAGTTCATTGGCAGAAAGTCGGTGTCTTAACGAAGAAGTTAAGACACAGACGATCTGAAAGGAAGAAACAGACATTTCCAGTGAGAGGGTCCGTCTGAAGTGAAGGTTAAGGTGACTTGAGTTCAAAGGTTGAAGAGGGGAAAATATACATTGACCATTTGGCTAGCGGCGAGACAAAGACTAGGGGGTGAAAAGAGAAAAGGGGTACGTTAAGGGACTTATCTGTGGCGAGAATTGCTAGGTAGTTAATTAATTAACGTCGCACTTAAGCAACACAACGGGTTATTGGCGAACGTCCGGGATCAATCCCGAAGGGAAAGATCGAAGGTTTGGTTTGAGTTTTGTGGCACAGGGTCCGTTAGTGGACAAGCTGCGCCAAACGCAAGATTAATTATACCTAATAAAAACAGGTGAAACAGCCAAAGTAGTAAAATAGTAGTCTAAAATTTAAGTTTTCAAATATTATAAAGTCTAAGTTAAAAACATTGAAGTTGAAAAATATACAGAACGGTTCTTTGTTTTCAATACAAAGAATGTAGATGAAGGTAAAAAATATGAGATGCTACTCAGCTTCTAGTGCTGACTCCTGTTTAACCAGACCTCTCCCGGCCACCCCTTGTCCAGCCTTAAACCCTTCTTGATAGACTGGGTGATTTGGGTCGTAAGAGATTCCAGGATCGAGAGACTACCCGTTTAATCCATTGGTTTAACTTGCAATTTACACAAACAACGACACTTGAAGCAAGCCATCGACCTTAAAATGAAATAGACGGAGCATGTGCCCGCAGCTTCATGTTATTTCATCGAGTTGCTCGGTTTGAAGAACTGTCACGTGGCTGTGGGGAAAAGCCTGAATCCTAAATTATTGATTGGTTAAAGTGATTATCAACAGTGATCAAAAACAGTAGTCTGCGCTTCCATAGCCAATCAGCTAAGTCGATTTGTGATTACCATCAGAGATCTTACGACAGCGACATAATCCGTCTATTTCATTAGAAGGTCGATGTCAAGTGACATTTGAGTCGCTGGTTCAAAAGAGATTGCGAGTTTCTCTGTCGCTTGTAAACCGAAAATCCATAGGTGACAAGCACCGCAGAGCGATGTATCCTAACACGCGATACATCGACGAGGTTTACTGTATTGGAAATATTTCGTTCACTGATAGTCGAAAATAGTTTGACTTTTCGAAACGGTCACTCACCTCCATCCGTTCTCGTGGTCCGAGCTGAAGGCCCCGTCGATGAGACTGGCTATCAGCTGTCCAAACGTGATGGCGCAGTTGTTGATGGTCACCAGCCTGCCCCGGATTTCCTGCGGGGAAACTTCGGCAATGTACATGGGGACGCACATGGACGCAAGACCTGGGAAAAAAATAACCATGAGTAAAGACACATTGACCAAGTGGTTTCGACGAGGTACTTCGCCCATCAAGATCTGGTCAATTTTGCAAAAGACGAGATGTCTCGTCCATCAAGATCTGATCAGTTGCTAATGATGAGGTACATTTCAGGTCATTTTCGCAAATGACGAGATGTCTCGCCCATCAAGATCTGGTCAATTTTGCAAAAGACGAGATGTCTCGTCCATCAAGATCTGATCAGTTGCTAATGACGAGGTACATTTCAGGTCATTTTCGCAAATGACGAGATGTCTCGCCCATCAAGATCTGGTCAATTTTGCAAAAGACGAGATGTCTCGTCCATCAAGATCTGATCAGTTGCTAATGACGAGGTACATTTCAGGTCATTTTCGCAAATGACGAGAAGTCTCGCCCATCAAGATCTGGTCAATTTTGCAAAAGACGAGATGTCTCGTCCATCAAGATCTGATCAGTTGCTAATGATGAGGTACATTTCAGGTCATTTTCGCAAATGACGAGATGTCTCGCCCATCAAGATCTGGTCAATTTTGCAAAAGACGAGATGTCTCGTCCATCAAGATCTGATCAGTTGCTAATGACGAGGTACATTTCAGGTCATTTTCGCAAATGACGAGATGTCTCGTCCATCAAGATCTGGTCAATTGCGCAAAAGACGAGATGTCTCGTCCATCAAGATATGATCAGTTGCTAATGATGAGGTACATTTCAGGTCATTTTCCCAAATGACAAGATGTCTCGTCCATCAAGATCTGGTCAATTGC
This sequence comes from Meta bourneti, assembly GCA_933210815.1. NCBI lineage: Eukaryota > Metazoa > Arthropoda > Arachnida > Araneae > Tetragnathidae > Meta > Meta bourneti. Next base: position 13,843,688 of record OW119932.1, read on the forward strand.
GCAAATGACGAGATGTCTCGTCCATCAAGATCTGATCAGTTGCTAATGACGATGTACATCGTCGAGACAAAACTGTCCTATTGCTCCATAGGAAATGAAGGTCAGAATAGGTAGGTATTTAATTAACATCGCACTGGAGCAAAACAACTGGGCTATTGGCGACGATCCGGGATCATACCCCAAAGGAGGCGATCCGAGGACGACACCACGTAATTTTGAACCACGGTCACACAAGCCCCACTCTTCACCTACCACCCACTGGCACCCCACTCTTCAAACATCCACACCACGCCAACGTGAGGGCATTTGAGGCCCCGACAGATTTACTTGCACCATCCCCTCTTTGTACACGACGGTCTTCGGTTGGATTCGAACTCGCAACCCTACGGTTGCTAATCCGTTACTCTTCCAACCAGCCTACCCCGGCCCGGCCAGAGTGGGAAAATTGTCCCTTGCCAAGAACTGGCGACAATTCAAACCAGGTTTTTATATAAGAGGATGACCACGACAGGGCAGTTTTTTGATACGATGGTGAACTATCAGGTGGGTTAAAAACACTGAATCTAAAATATAGGTATGTAGTTGAATTTACATCGCATTAGAGCAACCCAACGGGCTATTGGCGACGGTCCGGATCCATGCCGAAGGGAAAGATCCGGGGAAATATGGGTTGGTTCTTTTCGGGTTTTATAGCACTATATTTGGCCAAGCTAAGGTGAAAAATATAGGTAGGTAGCTAGGTATTTTAATTGACGTCACACTGAAACAACACAACAGGCTATTGGTGACGGTCCGGGATCAATCTTAAAGGGAAAGATCCGAGGACACACCACGTAATTTTGAGCCACGGTCAGATGACGAGGCAACAACTGAGCACCCCACTCTCCAAGCCTCAACACCACGCCGACGTGAGGATATTTGAGGCCCGACAGATTTAACGCGCACCCCCTTTGTACACGACGGTCTTAGGTTGGATTCGATCTCGCAATCCTCCGGTTGCTAATCAGTTACTCTTCCAACCGGACTACCGCTGCCCGCGATAGTATCGAAAAATATGGGAAGCTAGGTAGGTAGTTGAATATACGTCGCACTAGAGCAACACGAGGTATTGGCAGTGGACCGCGATCCATTTCGAAGGGAAAGGTCCGAGGACAGTAAGTCGTCATTTTAAGCCGCGGTCAGATGACGAGGTCAACACCTGAGCTGGCACCCCAGTCTCCAAACTTCCACACCAAGTCAAGTGAAGACATTTGAGGCCATTACAAATTTAACTTTCAACCAACGTATGCGACTGTCTTTGGTTGGACCGATTTTCGAATTCTCAACCCTCTTGTTGGTATTCTGCCACTCTTCCAATCGGGCTACCCTGGCGCCTGGTACAGAGGGAGGAACTTTTGATCGTAAATTTTAAAAAATGTTGTAGAACCATTGGTATAAATTCATTAGAAAAAGCTTTATAATTCAATCCCATCTTCCGTGTACTCTATCTGATTCCGATGAACAAATATCATTGGAATTTAACAGAAAAAACTCCCTCTTAGTTTCAAAAGAATCCACTCAAAGAAATGAATTGATGAAAGCGAAGTTCAATATTTGTTTAAGATTACAATTTCCTTTTCTCTTACTTGATGAATTAGAAAAAAGCAAATAGGCTCATTTCTGAGCTTTCGTGCGTAGGACGACTTTTTAAAATGTTCAGTTCAATCCAACTGTGAAATAATCTTCGCATATTTGAATCAATCTAGTCTTTAAGGGGCTGTCGTAGCACGGTTGGAAGAGACGTGGTTTAGCACCCGGATGTCGCGAGTTCGAAACACGATCCAACCAACACCGTTGTGTACGTAAGGTCTGGTGCACGTTATATCTGTCGGGGCTCCAAATGTCCTCAAGTTGGAGTGGTTGGGAAATTTGGCGAGTGAGTGCCAGCTCAGGTGATGACCTCGCCATCTGACTTTGGTTCAAAATGACGAGGTGTTGTTCTCTGACCTTTCCCACCGGGATTGATCAGACCGTCGCTAATGGCCCGATGTGTTGCTCCAGTGCGACGTTAATTCACTATCTACCTACCAAAATAGAATTGGATAGACCAGCTTCCCAAACTTTGTTTGGCTCAATGCTCTCAATTTCAGACAATATTTTCGTCCCGACTGGAAAATATTCAGACAATATTTTTGTCTATTATATCTCAATTTATTAATTAATATTATAAATTGCAAATGTAGCTGTGCCTATAATTTATAATTTCACAAATTTTTTTTGAAGCTATACAGGGTGAGTCTAAATTGTTTTTACAAAACAAGAGGGGTGATAGTACCCATCCAGACGAGCAATAATTACCATGGAACTAGGGTCGCATTCCACTCTGAGAGGCAGAAAAGAGTAAAGTCGAAACGCGTCGAGCATGAACAAGTCATCGCCTCTGACGTCGTTTTGTACCTGCCTACGTAGCATATCTCCTAAGCAAGATACCGGACCTCAACCCACTGGACTTTTTCTTCTGGGGGCACATGAAATCTTTAGTGTACCTGTGGACTCGGCTGAAGATCTCGTAGCGAGAATCGGTGTTGCCGCAGACAAAATGAAAACAACACCAGGAATCTTCGAGAGCCAGTCATTCCTTCGCCGGTGTGAACTGTGCAACGACACGCGCCACTTTGAGCACTTGCTGTGAGTTTTTCTCTGATCAATCAATCAGATACTTTTGGTATCGTTCATTCGCCTTCCCAACACTGTTGTAAGTTCATGTTGAAATTCTAATTTGACTCTTTTCTGCCTCTCAGAGTGGAATGCGACCCTATGTTCCATGGTAATTATGGCTCGTCTGGATGGGTACTATCACCCCTCTTATTTTGTAAAAACAATTTAGACTCTTCCTGTATACCAAACTGATATAGTCCGGCTCCCGCGATTCGCTAGTTGAGTCACGTGGTTTTGGACGAATCTATTCTTAAAATTGGGGTACTGGGATGGGTGACGTAAACAAAGCATTTACATAATTGATGCCTTAAGCGTGGATTTTGGTTCTAAGTTTATCGTTCGGATGTTGAAAGCGATAGCAGGGTTAACAAGTTGACCCGGGAAGCCATACACGGCGATCTCTATCCATGCTTTTCCGTATGGAAGCCTTCTTCTAACGAGCTCACTCCTAGGCAGAATGACCCAAGGTCGACCGCCTTCTACAAAGAGCCGAACTATAAAGCTGAATTCAGATAGGTAGGTATTTTATTTAACGTCACACTGGAGCAACACAACGGGCTATTGGTGACGGTCCGGGATCAATCCCAAAGGGAAAGACCGAGGACAACACCACGTAATTTTGAATCAGTCATATAAGCTGTCACCCCACTCTGCAAACTTCCACACCACGCCAACGTGAGGGCATTTGAAGCCAAGACAGATTTAACGTACATCAGCCACCTTTGTACACGATGGTGTTTGGTTGGATTCAGACTCGCAATCCTCCATTTGCTAATCCGTTACTCTTCCAACCGAGCCCTGGATTTAGATAGGAAGCGCAATGCGGAAAGCGAGACGAGCAGATTAATTAGAGCGTTCTCAACGCTCGCGCCGGTACCTCTGATTGGTCAACGCGTGCAGCTTTGCGCTTCCTATTTGAATTCAGCTTAAGGGGTCCACCTACCTAAAAATAGCGAATTTCGACGAAAATTTTCAAATTTTTTTTATTAAATAACATTATTGCCTGTATTTTAACGTTTCCAAAACTGTTTTATTTTTAATTCTACGTCATTTAGAACCGAAGATATCGTTATTTTAATGCAGAGTGACAGCTGTCAAACAAAATCGGAAGTATAAATTCGTAACCGGAAGTTGAAGGAAAATTCGAGTTTTATACTTCTTTTTGCATTTTAGAATAATTTTTAGGTTAAAAAATAATTCTATAAAAGTTTTGATGAATTGGGAGAACATTTTTGACATTTTGAAAAAGACATTTTCTTTAGTAGTAAAAACTTTAAATGCATTTTCCCGCAAATGATATTTTTACAAAATAGTTACTACAGTTTTTTCAATAACTTCCACAATTTTTAATATTTTTACTTGAAACTTTGTACATGCATTTTAAATACTATTGACTATGAAATGAACTAAAATCTTTCAATAATATAGAATGTTCTTTGCTTTATAGCTGTTTTTGTGAATAATTTGCTTAAATTTTTGAAAATTTTTCATGAATATGTGTATAACATAGCGTATCTTCTTTTATTTTCAAAGAATTTCTTAGATTTTGGTTCATTTTGAAGATTATGGTTATATTTATATTGTACAAAGGAAATCGATTTAAAGAAATTATTTTTTTTTCTAGAGCATTAACCGTTTCCATAAAATTTTAATGAAATTTACCTTAAATAACCAATTTTTTCAAAAGGCAACACAAAATAAATTAATTTTGGTATTATTTCTTTGTTTTACATCTGTTAACTATATAAAAACATAAAAAGCAAAAAGCTATAACAATTTTTAAAAAAGTTATCGAAGGTAGGCGTATCCCTTAAGGGCAATTCGTATTCCCTTTCCACAACTGCCAAAACACACGAAAACGTATCACTCCCAAGCCAAGCACGATGATTCGCGAAGCACCAAAATGGCTCGCTTTCCACATTTCTTGACACGGAGTGTCGTTAGAAAGTTATTAACCGCTTGAACAAACTTAAGAGCTGATAGAGCAAACATCTCAAATGACTACTATTTTGAAAAGATCGTCCTCTTTGGAGGCCAAGGTCGTGAGGACGAGGCGACGCTACAGCTCTGGCCTTGGATGCAAGGAACGGCATTTGTGCGGTTCTCTATTCCTCATCAATTCGGTTCACAAATAAATGATGCTGAAATTAACCAACCTGAAAATTAAAACGTTGCAGAATTTTACTCGGATTTGCATTTTGGCAAGACATTTTGTTGCCTACAGCGGCAAAAGCAACTCTACTTGTCCAGTTCCCTTAATCTTATTGGGGCCGTCGTGGTTCAGTGGGTATGCCCACTGAGTTAGCAACCGACGAGTTGTAGACGGTACAGGATCGATTCCACCATGTGTGTATACGTCCTTTCCTTGTGTGTGTATGTTTTTTCCTTGTGTGTATGTTTTTTCCTTGTGTGTATGTCCTTTCCTTCTGTGTGTATGTTTTTTCCTTGTGTGTATGTCCTTTCCTTGTGTGTGTATGTTTTTTTCCTTGTGTGTATGTCCTTTCCTTGTGTGTGTATGTTTTTTCCTTGTGTGTATGTCCTTTCCTTGTGTGTATGTCCTTTCCTTGTGTGTGTATGTTTTTTCCATGTGTGTATGTCCATTTCCTGAAGTTGTCTGTCTTGTGCTTGGCGCAACATGGCCAAATATGGCCCTTGCACCATAGAACCCCATCAACCAACCCTTAATCTTTTGTTAGATATCATGAACCATTGTTACAACTAAAACAATGTTCCAAAGGTAGGTAGGTACTTAATTAACGTCGCACTGGAGCAACACAACGGGCTATTGGTGAAGGTCCGGGATCAACCTCCGAAGGGAGAGATAGATTCGAGGGCAGCACCACGTAATTTTGAACCACGGTCAGATGACGAGGTCAGCACCTGAGCTGGCACCCCACTCTCCAAACCTCCACACCGCGCCAACGTGAGGACATTTGAGGTCGCGACAGATGTAACGTGCACCAGCCCCCTTTGTACATTACGGTCTTTGGTTAGATTCGAACGCGCAACCCTCCCGATGATAGTCTGTTACTCTTCCAACCGGACTAACGTGGCCCCATGTTACAAAGGTGATATGAAAGGATTACACCTATACACCCCTACACCAATGGTAACACGAATTATACTTCCACCATTACTTATTGAGATGTATGTTACATGGTAGGTAGTTAATTAAAGTCGCACTGGTCTAACACAACGGGCTATTGGCGACGGTCCGGGATCAATCCCATATGTTACATGGGGTTACAAAGGTAACATTATGTTGCATGGATTAACAAAGGTAACACCAATTCTATTTTGTCCTTTTACTCAATCTTTGTTGAGATATGTTAGTTATAAAGGTAACATTGTGTTTTCAAGAGAAGCAAACGTAACGTGAACTCTTCTTTCATTCTTTCGTGATATACGTTACACGGAGTTACAATGGTAACATTGCTTTGTCTAGAGTGGAAAAGGTAACACGAACACCTCAAGAGACACGGAAAAACGAACTCAACTTTCTTGTTCCCTTAAATCTTTAATATTTGGTTAGTATTACTGGAATTACAAAGGCAACATTTTTTGCATTGTGCAATGAAGGCTTTGTATTACCTAGAATAGCAAAGGTAACATTGTGTTACCGTTACTATTCTAGATAACACAATGTTGCCTAGAACAAGAAAGACAACACTGTGTTACCTATAGTAGAGAAGGTAATATTGTATTACCTAGAGCAGAGGTTCTCAAACTTCTTCAGTCAAGGAGCACCTTTGAAATTGGAAATTCAACGCGGAGCACTAAATTTTATCTCGCAGCTATATACTGTATTTAGTAAATAGAACGACACAATAGCATTGACGATACAAGGTAGTTTCGTCATTTAAGCTTGCAGGATATAAGATTTCGCCGTTTAATTTTTTTTTCTGCACTAATTTCCCATTGCAGACGGAAAACACACATGAAAAAAATTATTTGAAAATAAATTCAGGGCAAATATTGCAGATCCACAATTTATTTTATTAATTTGGCATTATTACATTTGTTACAAATTTTTCTAGGTTTCGTGAAATAGAAATTTAATGAGAAGGATGAGGGTGTTTTGATTTGCACAATGAGATTATATCTGGCTGAATTTCGGATAGTTGCAACTGAATATCTTGCTCTGCATTTGTGATGTCAGAGGATGGTTTTTTGGATATAGAGTATGGTGTTACAACCCAAACGTTTTCTTTTATGTTTTCATGCAATCCTTTTGGAAAACAAGAGTTCAAAGTAGCAATCAAACGCAAAAGATGAACTTCAAACTCGTTTAAGATATCCGCAGGAATGTCTGATTCGAGTTCTCCAAATCCTTTTGTTAGTGGAAAACAATCCAGGCTTCCGTTTTTGATTGATTCTACACAATACTTCAGTTTCTTTTTAAATCCTTCCACTTGATCAGTAGCATCAAAAACAGTTACTGCTTTTCCTTGAAGCGAGAGACATAAATCAATAACTTTTGTAAAAATATCTGCCAAATACACCAATTTCATTAGCCAACGATCATCACACAACTTCTCTCCCAAAGCAAAATCATTGTCACTCATGAAGATTCCGACTTCATTCCTTAGTTCAAAGAGACATAATTTGTCGGTTCTCGACTGAATGTTGACTAAAATGCAACTGATTTGAGAAGTGAGTAAACCACCAGTTTTATATGCAATAAAAAAATTCCGATAATTCTGGAAAGGTGTCGAAGCTTCTAATTGTTTCTGCAAACGCGGAGACAGTGAGTCCAGCCTCTGTCTCGCTCCGTTTTGTCTGGTTCTGTGTTGTCTGGTGTTGTATTTTGACGTAAATTTGTTTTGTCGACTGGCGGACGAGAAACTAACACATTGAATGCCGACTACCTTTTTATATAGTCAATGTTTCACCTGATCGGTGATAAATGATTTATACTCGATTTTTTTCTTACACACCGAGAGCGCAAAAGGTCATAATATTCAAATATTTTTGTACCATTTTTTTCGTAAAAGATATTTTTAATTTTAAACTTTAAAATATGTTTAATAAAAATATTTTTAATTTTAAACATATCCTACCTTTTCGCGGAGCACTGGGAATTATTTTGCGGTGCACTAGGTGCTCCGCGGAGCAGTTTGAGAAACGCTGATCTAGAGTAACAAAGGTAGCGTTGTGTTACCTAGAGTAGTAAAGGTAATATTGTATTACTTAGAGTAGCAAAAGTAACATTGTTACCTATAGAAGTAAAGTAACATTGTAATACCAAGAATAGCAAAGGTAACATTGTGTTACCGTTACTATTCTAGGTTGCCTAGAACAAGAAAGACAACACTGTGTTACCTAGAGTAGAGAAGGTAATATTGTATTATCTAGAATAACAAAGGTAGCATTGTGTTACCTAGAGTATCAAAGGTAGCGTTGTGTTACCTAGAGTAGTAAAGGTAATATTGTATTACTTAGAGTAGCAAAAGTAACATTGTTACCTAGAGAAGTAAAGTAACATTGTAATACCAAGAATAGCAAAGGTAACACTGTGTTACCGTTACTATTCTAGGTTGCCTAGAACAAGAAAGACAACACTGTGTTACCTAGAGTAGAGAAGGTAATATTGTATTATCTAGAATAACAAAGGTAGCATTGTGTTACCTAGAGTATCAAAGGTAGCGTTGTGTTACCTAGAGTAGCAAAGGTAATATTGTATTACTTAGAGTAGCAAAAGTAACATTGTTACCTAGAGAAGTAAAGTAACATTGTAATACCAAGAATAGCAAAGGTAACATTGTGTTACCGTTACTATTCTAGGTTGCCTAGAACAAGAAAGACAACACTGTGTTACCTAGAGTAGAGAAGGTAATATTGTATTATCTAGAATAACAAAGGTAGCATTGTGTTACCTAGAGTATCAAAGGTAGCGTTGTGTTACCTAGAGTAGTAAAGGTAATATTGTATTACTTAGAGTAGCAAAAGTAACATTGTTACCTAGAGAAGTAAAGTAACATTGTAATACCAAGAATAGCAAAGGTAACATTGTGTTACCGTTACTATTCTAGGTTGCCTAGAACAAGAAAGACAACACTGTGTTACCTAGAGTAGAGAAGGTAATATTGTATTATCTAGAATAACAAAGGTAGCATTGTGTTACCTAGAGTATCAAAGGTAGCGTTGTGTTACCTAGAGTAGTAAAGGTAATATTGTATTACTTAGAGTAGCAAAAGTAACATTGTTACCTAGAGAAGTAAAGTAACATTGTAATACCAAGAATAGCAAAGGTAACACTGTGTTACCGTTACTATTCTAGGTTGCCTAGAACAAGAAAGACAACACTGTGTTACCTAGAGTAGAGAAGGTAATATTGTATTATCTAGAATAACAAAGGTAGCATTGTGTTACCTAGAGTATCAAAGGTAGCGTTGTGTTACCTAGAGTAGCAAAGGTAATATTGTATTACTTAGAGTAGCAAAAGTAACATTGTTACCTAGAGAAGTAAAGTAACATTGTAATACCAAGAATAGCAAAGGTAACATTGTGTTACCGTTACTATTCTAGGTTGCCTAGAACAAGAAAGACAACACTGTGTTACCTAGAGTAGAGAAGGTAATATTGTATTATCTAGAATAACAAAGGTAGCATTGTGTTACCTAGAGTATCAAAGGTAGCGTTGTGTTACCTAGAGTAGCAAAAGTAACATTGTTACCTAGAGAAGTAAAGTAACATTGTAATACCAAGAATAGCAAAGGTAACATTGTGTTACCGTTACTATTCTAGGTTGCCTAGAACAAGAAAGACAACACTGTGTTACCTAGAGTAGAGAAGGTAATATTGTATTATCTAGAATAACAAAGGTAGCATTGTGTTACCTAGAGTATCAAAGGTAGCGTTGTGTTACCTAGAGTAGTAAAGGTAATATTGTATTACTTAGAGTAGCAAAAGTAACATTGTTACCTAGAGAAGTAAAGTAACATTGTAATACCAAGAATAGCAAAGGTAACATTGTGTTACCGTTACTATTCTAGGTTGCCTAGAACAAGAAAGACAACACTGTGTTACCTAGAGTAGAGAAGGTAATATTGTATTATCTAGAATAACAAAGGTAGCATTGTGTTACCTAGAGTATCAAAGGTAGCGTTGTGTTACCTAGAGTAGTAAAGGTAATATTGTATTACTTAGAGTAGCAAAAGTAACATTGTTACCTAGAGAAGTAAAGTAACATTGTAATACCAAAAATAGCAAAGGTAACATTGTGTTACCGTTACTATTCTAGGTTGCCTAGAACAAGAAAGACAACACTGTGTTACCTAGAGTAGAGAAGGTAATATTGTATTATCTAGAATAACAAAGGTAGCATTGTGTTACCTAGAGTATCAAAGGTAGCGTTGTGTTACCTAGAGTAGCAAAGTAACATTGTATTACCTAGAGCAGCAAAGGTAATGTTGTGTTACCTAGAATAGCAAAGGTAACACGAACTTCTATTTTCCCATTCTTTGCTTAAATACCATGTAAGCAAACTATCAAAGATGTAACACGACCTCTTCTTCCGTAATACACCCTTGCGACTCTTTAACTTGAATAAATGAATTTGTCTTTACGAGGAACCCAAATCCCCCGAGAATTAAAACATCATCCAAACTCCAAAACGACAGAACACAACAAAATACCTCGTAATCCCGAAACAACGAAACCAGAAATATTCTCTCATCAATATTTCATAAATATTCATTGCAGGGGCTGATGCAATATTCCCTCTTTTAGAGCCGCTTCAAAAAACCACGAATAAATTGGGGAGCTTATTCCGGGGAATTTCTTTTTATCCTGGAATTTCCTGGAACTTAGGACGAAAAGCCCCGGGATTGAATAATATATCGGAGAAAAGATTTTCTCTAGTCCGAACTAAGGGGATAAGAGTATTTCTCCCATCCTTCGCGTATACTTACTTTTTTTATTCTTTGTGAGCTCCAGGTTTTTAAATCGAGGATGATTGAGAGGTGTTCCTAGTTCAAGATGTTAGGCTTGAAAAAGTTTGAAGATAGCGTGCTTTTAAGTGATTTCTTTCATAAGAGGCTTTTTTCCCCGAAGGGATGCATTTTTTTATTATGTGATGGTACATATTTTTCAGTTTTGATGCGGTGTTACGAATTTATCCGTTAAAAGAACTGATGCAAAAAAAACGCGTCGAGACGTTAATAACTACACTGCTGGCCACCCAAATTGCAACACCAAGAAAGACAAGAGATATCACAACAAAATTTATTTTGTAGATAACACGTTGACCAAGTATCAAATGATTAAATTTATAGACTTCTGTGAAGTGTGGTTCCTGCCAAAATCAGTAGCCAGAGTAGCCGCCATTGTTGGAGATCACCGCTGCCACACGCCTCGGCATTGATTCAAAGAGACTTTGGATGTGTTCTTGGGGTACAGCAGACCAAGCAGCTTCCACACGTGGCCAAAGTTGATCTGGTGTGGCAGCTGGGGATGTATTCTGGGTCAATCGTTGAGCAACCATGGACCACATGTTTTCTATCGGCGAAAGATCCGGAGAGCGAGCTGGCCAGGGAAGCAATTCAATCTGGCGATTGACGAAGAACCCTTGGACAATGCGTGCCACGTGTGGTCGCGCATTATCCTGTTGAAATATGGCTGTGGGCAAGCCCTGAAGGTAAGGAAGGACAACTGGCTCCAACACCTCGGAGATGTAGCGCTGGCTGTTTAAAGTACCGGCAATGCGTACTACAGGAGTGCGAGAGTGATATCCAATACCGCCCCATACCATAATACCCGGTGCAGGGCCAGTGTGGCGGTGCATAACGCAGCTGTTCAGCATCCTCTCTCCACGGTGTCTCCAGACTCGAATCCGACCATCGTGGTGTTGCAGACAGAAGCGTGACTCGTCAGTAAAGACAATTTCATTTCATTCTGCCGTCCACATCCTTCTTTCATCGCACCATTGGCGGCGGAAACGTCTGTGGTTCTGCGTCAAGGGTAGACGAAGCAATGGACGTCTTGCGGACAGACCACTCTGCTGTAAACGGCGTCGAATGGTACGCGCAGACACTGGATGATGCGGTACAGACTGAATGTGCTGTGCTATGGTTCGTGATGTGGCTGAGCGATCCGTCACTGCCATACGCACAATATGCCTGTCATCACGTGAAGTGGTGCACTGAGGTGGATGCGATCGAACACGTCGGTCCGTCGTACCCTCCTGCATCCAACGATCACATATCTGCATTACAGTTGTTTGGTTTCGTCCAACACGACTACCGATTTCCCTGAAAGATAATCCACAATCTCGGTAGGCCACTATCCTTCCTCTGTCGAACTCGGATACTTGATCAAAGGATGATCGCTGTTTTCTACGAGGCATAATTGATCGTTTTTTTGAAAAAACCACAAGAAAAACACAATTGCCGTACTTGAAATCTACAAGCCTTAAATAGCGCTTTGAAGTGGCGCCACAGGCGCGTGTGATGTGCGTCTGCGCTGAAATTCTAATCATTTGCATATCTCACCTCCGCTAATGCATGTTGTAAAATTCATATTATTTGCATGCTTCCTTCAGGGTGTTGCATTTACGGTGGCCAGCAGTGTAGGTTAAATGTCAATGAAAACTAATGAAACCTGAATATACACTGGCGTTCAAAACTCAAGGAACCCCATTGTTTTTAAAGGCTACAACCTCAAAATCAAACGAAACAGTAGCGATGATTTGTAAAACCGAGGATATTTCGTATAAAGCTCCGTCATCTGACCGTGGTTCAAAATTACGTGGTGTTGTCCACCGATTTTCCATTTGGGATTGATCCCGGACCGTCACCAATAGCCCGTTGTATTGCTCCAAGTGTGACGTTACTTAAAATACCTACCTCCGTAAAAAGCTTGTGCATAATCAAATTTTTGGTTGGTTGGTTTTATGGCGTAAGGGCTATATTTGGCCATGCTGTGCCAGACACAAGATATACAATATCAAGTAATAGACGCACACAATGAAAGTTTAAACTGACACAGAAGAGAGAAATACACCCAGGGAGGAATGCACAAGACAAGAATCGAACCTGCATAGCCTATAATTCTAAGGTATACAAATTTTAGAATGGTGACTTCAGAAGCTCAAACACAGGATTGAGTTCATAGGTGTAAATGCGTATCTAAAACACATTTTTAACAAATCTCTAAAAGAAAATCATCCTGCATTTGGTGTTGTCATCTTGCGTTCCGAAATTTGTGTTATTATCAATCAAATGGCATCAATTATGAGTAGGTAAGTAGTTAATTAACTTCGCACTGGAGCAGCACAACGGGCTCAATCCCGAAGGGAACGAACCTAAGACAACAAACACCTCGTCCTTTTGAACCTCGGTCAGATGACGAGGTCAACACCTGAGCTGGCATCCCCCTCTTCAAACTTCCGCCAATATGAGGACATTTGAGGCTACGACTTAGATTTTAGGACATTAGATTTTAAAGTGCACTAGAGTACACGACGGTATTTGGTTGGAAAGAGTTTCGAACTCGCAACCCTCCGGTTGCTGATTCGCTACTCTTCCAACTGGGCTACTGCGGTCACGACAAATATAAGGGATTTGTGGATTATTGAAAATTAGTGTCAAATGTTTAACCACTGATTCTGGTGTGTTTGTGTTATCATTAATAACCTTGTAGCTATTCTATAAATAACATCACTAAGTTCAATGTGATCATTTTTGGGTTCTACTTGGTTAATCAGTTAACTTTATACTGATTCTAACAATATTGGAAGGTCGCGGTAGCCCAGTTGGAAGAGCAACGGATTAGCAATCGGAGGGTTGCGAGTTCGAAACTCGATCCAACCAAAGACCATCGTATAAAAGGGGGCTGGTACAAGTTAAGTCTGTGTGGCCACAAATGTCCTCATGTTGGCGGTGTGTGGAAGTTTGGAGAGTGGGGTGCCAGTTCAGGAGCTGACCTCGTCATCTGACTGTGGTTCAAAATGACGGTGTTGTCGGATCTTTCTCTTCGGGATTTGTCATCGACCGTCGCCAACAGCCCGTTGTGTTTGCTCCAGTGCGACGTTAATTCAACAATCCCCCGATGTTCATTTTCTCATTAATAACCTTGCGGTTATTCTATTAATAACACCGCTCAGTTCAGCGAATTCATTTTTGTGTTCCATTAGGTTAATCTGTTGACTAGATCGATTCCAACAATGCTGTTATCAACTTACGAAGAATATTAAATATTTTTGTCAACGTTCAAGCTATTTATGGATTCTTCGAACGTCTAGAAAGTGACTTAATCTTATTAAATCTCTGTCTTCCTCATCAAACTGGCCGCTTCGATTAAGATTAAAATCATCGAGCCTAGTTTGCGATATCGGAAGTCGCCAAAGATCGTGACATTAATCTGGCATTTATAAAAATATATTTTAGCGGTAGTAATAAGAGACTGTCGCGTGCGAATATTTCTGTCGCTAATGAAAATATTCAGTGACATCATCGATTGAGTTGTGCTCGACTTTTTTCCATTTCCCCATGACGTTATCTGATCGTCTGCATTAGTAGATAAGTTATTTATCGTCTGTTTATGCATGATGGTAAACAAACCGTAGATGGCGCTCTTGTTTGTACAATAAGCGCTCTTTACTCCTGCACGTTCGGGACCACGGCCGTGCCGGATTAGCGATTTTACCGGATTATCGAACGACACTATAGTTTTAAAAGGAATACCAAAGAAAAATCAATACAGTACAATGATATTTAAAACAAGTTGTAATAGGCTGCTCTATGGCAAGAAAAAATACGCATGAGCGTTAGTTTTCCCTCTGATCTTTTCGCAGTAAACCAAGTGTACAAGGCACTATCAAGAATTTCAAGTTTAGATTTCTTCAATGTGTGTCTTGATTCCGTATTTTTTGCTGTTACACCTTGAGCAGCAAACTTCTTACGTTCTTTTTGCTTTTTTATATCATAAATTGTCGAAGAACCAATATTGAAATCACGCAAAACGACGTTTCTGTTTTCGCCTTTTTCGAAACGATTAAGTATATCAAGTTTTTCCTGTATAGTGAGTCACATGCTTACGCTTATTAGTTTCATTACCACTTGAAGAACTCGTGCTGGGCTTCGAGGACATTTCACAGTACAATACACTGTACGTGCATAGTTGTAATATTGTGCAAGCGCGATATGCAACCCGCTAGAACACAGGAAACACTGTACTGAAATGAAAACTGAGTCACGATAAACAATGAGCGAACTAAAAACGCAGGCAGCGCAGTGGCGCGACCTGGCGGTCAAGGTCAACAAATGCCCGAATTCACCCGAAAAAATCCGAACGCGAGCGGCTCGATGGATGCCGGTTTACAGAATGTGCCGAACCGAAGAATGCCGGATTGAAGAGCGCCGACTGTAATTGAATCAGTGCGGAAATTTATGGATTACAGGTCTTCGTGGAAGTTGGTGGGATGTCGACCAAAGATAGTGCAGAATTGCTAAAGAATAAAAATGCGTTCACTTTATATTTCAATGGTGAACCTAATGACCTCCATTACTTCAAAAAATTCCTTAAAGCAGTTGCCAATTTTTCTGCTAAGGCCACAATAGGCCACATTGTAACTCAGGCCTAATTGAATCGTTTTCACCTGACTCCAACAGGTGCCCGGTTGGAAGAGGGGGTAACGAATTAGAAATCGGAGGGTTGCGAGTTCGAATCCAACCAAAGACCGCCGTCGTTACGTTAAATCTGTCTGGTGCACGTTAAATCTCAAGGCACGTTCATCCCCAAGACCCAAGAACACCTCGTTATTTTGAATCACGGTCAGATGACGAGGTCAACACCTGAGCTGGCACCCCACACTCCAAATTTACACACCACATAAACGTGAGGACGTTGAAGGTTACGACAGATTAAACGTGCACCAACCCCCGCGTACACGATGGTCTTCGGGTGGACCTAGATTGGAACTCACTATCCTCCGGTTGCTAATCAGGGGCAGTGGTAGCCCGGTTGGAAGAGTAACGCACTAGCAACCGGAGGGATGAGAGTTCGAATCCAACCAAAGACAGTCGTGTATAAAAGTGGCTGGAGCACGTTAAATCTGTCGTGTCTTGAAATGTCCCCACGTTGGCGCGGTGTGGAAGTTTGGAGAGTGGGGTGCCAGGTGTGATCATCTGTTTCAAAATGATGAAGTGTTGTCCTCGGACCTTTCAAGGTTGATTTTTGGGGTTTTATGGCGCAAGGGCCAGACACAAGACACACAATATCAAGTAATAGACACACACACAGTGAAAGTTTTACTGACACAGAAGAGAGAAATACACCAAGGGAGGAATGCACCTGACAGGAATTGAACCTGCGCCACCTACAACTGGAAGTGAAGCTAGCGCAGTGGGCATACAACTGAGCCACGAAGGCCAACACATACAAGGAAAGTTTTACTGACTCAGGAAAATGAAATACACCAGGAATCGAACCACCTACAACTCGTAGGTTGAGACAATAGTTGAATTAACCTCGCACTGGAGCAACACAACGGGCTATTGGCGAAGGTCGGGGACTAAAGGGAAAGAACCGAGGACAACACCTCGTAATTTTGAACCGATGTCAGATGGATAGATCTCGGTAGGTATTTTAATTAACGTTGCACTAGAACAATGATTCCCAACCTTTTTATACTTGAGTACCACCTGAGAATTTAGTAGGGTCGTGGCGTACCACTGGTTATGTTATAACTTTATGAGGGGGTCAAATAAATTCTATACACATATGAATAATTTTACAAAATGCATTTAAGTATAAATAAAACAAAATACAGAAAATAAACCCATAAAACTAGAAAAAGGCGTTTATATGCAATTGTTATTAACAAATGGCAAATACAATTTCCCAACACTAAAATGTCTTTATCGGGATGCTTAATGAGAAACTTGCTGCTGCTTATTTCTTATTAGAGCTTCTATGTCAGGTTCAATAGTGCTTATCTTTAATCTTATGTCGTTTTCCACGCAGTCTATTCCTGTACTTGTTTCTCACATACACTAGCTCTGAAAACCCACATTCACATAAATACGTTGTTACAAATGGAGTTAAAAATTTTAGTGTTTGACTAAAAAGAGAAGGATACTCATTTCCTGTAGACATCCAGAAAGAAACAAGACTTTTCTCTCCTTGAAAGTCTTTCATTGAACTGTCACTGATTAGTTCTATGAAACATTCATTAAGTTTTAACCCAGTACGTTTGGTCTGTATTATTGAACCCTTCTGCGTACCACCCCAAATGCTCTCGCGTACCACCAGTTGGGAACTGCACTAGAACAACACAAGAGGCTATTGGTGACGGTCCGGGATCAAACCCGAAAGGAAAAATCCGAGGACAACACCACGTAATTTTGCACCAGGGCCAGATGACGAGGTCACACCTGAGCTGGCACCCCACTCTCCAAACTTCCACACCACACCAACGTGGATATTTGAGGCCACGATAGATTTAACGCGCACCAGCCCCCTTTGTACACGACGGTCTTTGCTTGGATTCGAACTCGCAACTCTCTTCTTGCTAATCCGTTACTCCTCCAGCCGGTCTACGTGTGTTACGACAACAAATTACTTCATATTTTCGTATATCCACCATCTTGTATCGACCCAAAAGATCTCAGAAAAGTGGAGCCCAGACTTGTGCCGGCACGCTCCAACAGAACCGCCAAACAATAACCCCGTCATTACAACAAGCTGAGTGGACTCGGCGTCGGCCATTGTGAAAGAGCTCCCCTAAGACGTTCCATAACACTTGAAAGACGACCCCCGCGCGTTGGTGGTGCAGACGCAATTATGCAAATCGCCCTTCAAGAGAGGAGCATAAAAATGTTCCATGTCATTAAGGGAGGGGGTCTCGGGGGTGAGGGCTATTAAAAAAGAACGGGCAGAAATAATTATTCCATATCTCGCGGCGGTTCGTTATCCTCAGTACTCAACCGCACGAAATGGGATTGAAGAAGGAAACGGATTTCTGAAAGGGCGGAGGTTGCAGTCAGAGACGTACTCAAGTGCTGGTGAACGGTTTTTTTGGTGGCAGTACCGTTACCGGTTTGGCGTGAAGTCCATTGTAACGTTGAAGCCCCTGTTGGAAAACAGCGTAATCGACTGAGTCGAGAAAGTCTGATGTTAAAAACAGTTTATTTTTGTCGTGGATCTTGGGTTGGATAGACGAATTAACGTCGCACAGGTGGGACGCAACGGGCTATTGGCGTTCCGGGAAAGACCAGTGGGTTGAGGTCCGGTGAGCGAGGTTCATGCTCGACGCGTTTCGACTTTATTCTTTTCTGCCTCTCAGAGTGGAATGCGACCCTATGTCCCATGGTAATTATTGCTCGTCTGGATGGGTACTATCACCCCTCTTATTTTGTAAAAACAATTTAGACTCATATAAATAAGATTTATTAACTTCGTATACAATTTCCTAATGTTGTGAATGTGAAGGGTGTGTTTCGTGACTTGACAAGATTAGCTATTTTGGATTCAAAATGAATAAGTTTCAGTCTTAAATCACCACGGAATACTATATCTAGCTTTTCTTTAATTTGTTAAAATGGAATTAACATGGCTGAAATTAGTTTCCACCATTTAAGAGCTTGGAAATGCAAGCTAAAAGAGGAGTACCTACCACTTCAGAAAATCTTTCTGCAACATTTAATTCGTCCAAAAGTAACTTAAAGTAAAAAGCGTTTTAGCTTCAAGATCAACTGACGATTCAATAAGTTTATCTTGTAAGTTACATTCGATATTTTCGATATCTGATTCGATTTTTCTATCGACCCCTAGCAATGTTACATCGACCCCTGGTCGACATCGACCACTTTGGTCACCACTGCCCTGGACGATTGAAATCAGAAAAACGACATTTATGATTCGTTAGATATTCCTAGTTTTATTATTTAGTAGTCTCTGCGTCATCGGTCCCTCAGCAGCAACACAGAAGCCGGACATTATTTTCTGGTTATTCATTTAAATGCGACATGGATGGCCAGGACCCATCCAATAGAAGCGGTGTTTACAGAGCCGTCTTCCAATCGGATTACAGATAATGAAGAGTGATGGGTTATTGACACGCCTTCCAGTCATGGGCTTTGTCTGTCAATTATGCATCCAAAATATAGGAAAGGCTTATAGCTTATTCTTTTTCACTCAAAGTAAACTGGCAGTAGGTTTGTACAGAGGTGCACCCATTGGGAATGGATAAAAGACATCAGCTACCCCAAAAACCAAAAGAAAAAGGAAATGTTCACCGCCTTAATGACATCTTAAAAATTAATTGGCGTGAACCAATTAATTATTATTCATCAATTCATTATTTCAGATTTCGCGTTTCTTTTTTTTCATTCTCAGTTTCTTTTCGTATCCTTATCGTTAACGTTTGTGAGAATTACCTTTCAAGTTTTTTTATATTTTTCAAATATAAAAGCCGTTCTGGTATATTTTATAACCTAGCAAATACAATAATTAATTAAGAGGAGAGTCAAACGTATCCGATCGTTGTTTGAACCATGAAATGCCGTTTATTCGATTTTTTTAAAAGTTGGTTGATTACGGGGTTTTATGGCGTAAGAGCCACATTTGCACAATCTGCGCCAAGCAGAAGACAAATTCAATTAAAAAATTTGTTAAAGGGAAAAAGAAAAGAATTGGGGAATAGAATAATGGGTTGGTTGGTTTTGGGTTTCATGGCGCAAGGGCCATATTTAGCCAAGCTGCGCCATACAAGACAATGTCAAGTAATTGTGAAAAGAAAGGATGGAGTGAAGGTAGGTATTTTAATTAACGTCGCACTGAAACAACACAACTGTTGGGGACGTTACGGGAACAATCCCCAAGGGAAGGAAGGATCCGGGAAAAACACGTAATTTTGAACCACGGTCAGATGCCGAGGTCAACACCTGTGCTGTCACCTCTCTCTCCAAACTTCCACACCACGGACATTGGAGGAACGACAGATTTAACGCGCACCAGTCCCCGTGTACACGGCGGTCTTTGGCTGGACCAAGTTTAGAACTCGCAACCCTCCCATTGCCAATCCGTTACTCTTCCAACCGGGCTACCGCGGCCCCAGAGCCCTTAAGGTAAACACTATTCCGCATCGCACAGGATTAATTTAGTGTACCGTGCGCAATGCATTCGGAGCATCGGGATTTCCGAAAGCGGGTCACCTCCAGGGGGCATCCCAGTTCTTAGTGCAACCTTCACATGCGAACTTGGGTCGTGAGAACAAATTTTATTGTGCTAGAACATTTTTTTTAATTTTGACTTTAAAAATCAATTTTTTTCACAATAGGTCATTGGTTTGTGCTTGAACTCACTTATGTGTGAAAAATTCCGATTAAGCTACTCATTAATTATCTAATTTAGATATAATTAGTTAATTAGAGCATGTTTTTTGAACAGTGATATCTCAAACTCTATTGTCATCAGAAAGACAATTCCTGTTGGAAATTATTCCTAATATTATTCTTCATGTTTTGACCCTCCATCAAGTTGCTAGCGGGAATACATTCTTTTTTACGATTTTTTTCACGGAGGAAGTCTAAAAAATCAAGATTTTTTCAGGAATTTTAATATTTAAAACAACTAAAAATTCATTTTTTAACCATTAACTTCGGCTGCGTCGAAACGTCCACTGTAATATATAGATTATAATGACACAAAAATAATTATAATATATCAATTCATTGTTGAGTTATCGCGTTTCGAAAGAAGCATCCTTTTGCAAAAACAGTTCTTCAAAAATCGAGTTTAAAGTTTTGTTGGAAGTTTGAATTGTGGAAACGTGTTTGTCTATGGTGACAGTACCTAACCCAAACTCTTGTAATTTGGAAACTATTTCGAATATTTACAAAATCTTGGTATCGTTTGAAAGCTAAGGGGTTGGACAATATTTTGAATTATTAAAAAATAGATCGAAATTTTGGTCAATTTTCGTGATTTCTAGTGTTCACATTTCAAAATTTAATATAAAATCAACCAATTGTCATATGAGAATGCGGTTTTCACAAAATTGCTTTACATGGCATCAAGTTTTTCATTTTGGCCATAAAAAAATAACATATTAGAACAATACATATTGTTCTAATAAAAGTACATATACATTAAAACAATACATATTAGAATTTATTAGAGCATTTTTGTCAGTACATACTACCATATTTCAATGTGGGCACCCTTTGTGGCTTGAGCGACATCTAACGAGGTTTTAATAGTTTTTGCTCTTTCTGTCGAGGTCGTCATAGCTGGAATGGCGGATTACTAAGTTATTGCTATACAAATAGCGCCATCTATGTGCAAATAATTGAACTATTTTTATGCCAAAAAAAAACAAAAAAACTTGATGTCATGCAAAGCAATTTTGTGAAAACCGCACTCTCATATGACAATTGGTTGATTTTATATTAAATTTTGAAATGTGTCATGGAATTTTCGCCCACCCGGTATACCTTAAACGTTGTTATGGACAGTGAGAAAGAAGTAGTTGTCAATTGCTTGATAGCAGATGAGGAACAAAAACGGACATATGGTTCCACAATACAAATAAAAAGGTCGGATTATGAAGAGTACGATACGTTATTCCCCGATTTAGTTGCACCGACCTTCTAATGAAATAGACGTATCATATGGGTGGAGTCGCTATCGTAGGATCTATGAAGGGTAAATCACAAATCGACTTAGCCGATTGGCTATAAAAGCGCAGACTAGTGTTTTTCATCACGGTGGATAATCACTTTAGCCAATCAATAATTCAGGATGGATGCTTTTACCCACAACAACGCGACAGTTCTTCAAACCGAGTAACTGGAAGAAATAACAAGAAGCTGCCGGTACATGCTCCACTATTTCATTTTAAGGTCGATGTTTAGTTGACGATGACGTTAAGTTTTTTCATTACTTTCGTATGACCCACGCTAAGTTCACAGCACTTGGCGTGGTATGGATTGGTGGTACTGATTGGCGTTGTATGGGAGTTTAGAGAGGGGTGCCAGCTCAGGTGTGACCTCGTCATCTGACCATGGTTCCAAAGTACGTGGTGTTGCATTCGGATCCTTCCCTTCGTGCTAGGTCCCCGACCGTCGCCAATAGCCCATTGTGCTGCTCCCAGTGCTACGTTAATTCAAATATCTACCTAGACATCCTAAGATCACATAGAATACATCATTCAGGGAGTCAGTAGGACCTCAAAAAAGACTCGCAGAGTATATAAGGTACGGATGAGGACCTCAAAAAAGACTAGCAGAGTATATAAGGTACGGATGAGGACCTCAAAAAGACTAGCAGAGAATATAAGGTACGGATGAGGACCTCAAAAAAGACTAGCAGAGAATATAAGGTACGGATGAGGACCTCAAAAAGACTAGCAGAGAATATAAGGTACGGATGAGGACCTCAAAAAAGACTAGCAGAGTATATAAGGTACGGATGAGGACCTCAAAAAAGACTAGCAGAGTATATAAGGTACGGATGAGGACCTCAAAAAAGACTAGCAGAGTATATAAGGTACGGATGAGGACCTCAAAAAAGACTAGCAGAGTATATAAGGTACGGATGAGGACCTCAAAAAAGACTAGCAGAGTATATAAGGTACGGATGAGGACCTCAAAAAAGACTAGCAGAGAATATAAGGTACGGATGAGGACCTCAAAAAAGACTAGCAGAGTATATAAGGTACGGATGAGGACCTCAAAAAAGACTAGCAGAGTATATAAGGTACGGATGAGGACCTCAAAAAAGACTAGCAGAGTATATAAGGTACGGATGAGGACCTCAAAAAAGACTAGCAGAGTATATAAGGTACGGATGAGGACCTCAAAAAAGACTAGCAGAGTATATAAGGTACGGATGAGGACCTCAAAAAAGACTAGCAGAGTATATAAGGTACGGATGAGGACCTCAAAAAAGACTAGCAGAGTATATAAGGTAAGGATGAGGACCTCAAAAAAGACTAGCAGAGTATATAAGGTACGGATGAGGACCTCAAAAAAGACTAGCAGAGTATATAAGGTACGGATGAGGACCTCAAAAAAGACTAGCAGAGAATATAAGGTACGGATGAGGACCTCAAAAAAGACTAGCAGAGAATATAAGGTACGGATGAGGACCTCAAAAAAGACTACCAGAGTATATAAGGTACGGATGAGGACCTCAAAAAAGACTAGCAGAGTATATAAGGTACGGATGAGGACCTCAAAAAAGACTAGCAGAGTATATAAGGTACGGATGAGGACCTCAAAAAAGACTAGCAGAGTATATAAGGTACGGATGAGGACCTCAAAAAAGACTAGCAGAGTATATAAGGTACGGATGAGGACCTCAAAAAAGACTAGCAGAGTATATAAGGTACGGATGAGGACCTCAAAAAAGACTAGCAGAGTATATAAGGTACGGATGAGGACCTCAAAAAAGACTAGCAGAGTATATAAGGTACGGATGAGGACCTCAAAAAAGACTAGCAGAGTATATAAGGTACGGATGAGGACCTCAAAAAAGACTAGCAGAGTATATAAGGTACGGATGAGGACCTCAAAGAAGACTAGCAGAGTATATAAGGTACGGATGAGGACCTCAAAGAAGACTAGCAGAGTATATAAGGTACGGATGAGGACCTCAAAGAAGACTAGCAGAGTATATAAGGTACGGATGAGGACCTCAAAGAAGACTAGCAGAGTATATAAGGTACGGATGAGGACCTCAAAGAAGACTAGCAGAGTATATAAGGTACGGATGAGGACCTCAAAGAAGACTAGCAGAGTATATAAGGTACGGATGAGGACCTCAAAGAAGACTAGCAGAGTATATAAGGTACGGATGAGGACCTCAAAGAAGACTAGCAGAGTATATAAGGTACGGATGAGGACCTCAAAGAAGACTAGCAGAGTATATAAGGTACGGATGAGGACCTCAAAAAAGACTAGCAGAGTATATAAGGTACGGATGAGGACCTCAAAAAAGACTAGCAGAGTATATAAGGTACGGATGAGGACCTCAAAAAAGACTAGCAGAGTATATAAGGTACGGATGAGGACCTCAAAATGACTAGCAGAGTATATAAGGTACGGATGAGGACCTCAAAAAAGACTAGCAGAGTATATAAGGTACGGATGAGGACCTCAAAAAAGACTAGCAGAGTATATAAGGTACGGATGAGGACCTCAAAGAAGACTAGCAGAGTATATAAGGTACGGATGAGGACCTCAAAGAAGACTAGCAGAGTATATAAGGTACGGATGAGGACCTCAAAGAAGACTAGCAGAGTATATAAGGTACGGATGAGGACCTCAAAGAAGACTAGCAGAGTATATAAGGTACGGATGAGGACCTCAAAGAAGACTAGCAGAGTATATAAGGTACGGATGAGGACCTCAAAGAAGACTAGCAGAGTATATAAGGTAGGGATGAGGACCTCAAAAAAAGACTAGCAGAGTATATAAGGTACGGATGAGGACCTCAAAGAAGACTAGCAGAGTATATAAGGTACGGATGAGGACCTCAAAGAAGACTAGCAGAGTATATAAGGTACGGATGAGGACCTCAAAAAAGACTAGCAGAGTATATAAGGTACGGATGAGGACCTCAAAAAAGACTAGCAGAGTATATAAGGTACGGATGAGGACCTCAAAAAAGACTAGCAGAGTATATAAGGTACGGATGAGGACCTCAAAATGACTAGCAGAGTATATAAGGTACGGATGAGGACCTCAAAAAAGACTAGCAGAGTATATAAGGTACGGATGAGGACCTCAAAAAAGACTAGCAGAGTATATAAGGTACGGATGAGGACCTCAAAAAAGACTAGCAGAGTATATAAGGTACGGATGAGGACCTCAAAAAAGACTAGCAGAGTATATAAGGTACGGATGAGGACCTCAAAAAAGACTAGCAGAGAATATAAGGTACGGATGAGGACCTCAAAAAAGACTAGCAGAGAATATAAGGTACGGATGAGGACCTCAAAAAAGACTAGCAGAGTATATAAGGTACGGATGAGGACCTCAAAAAAGACTAGCAGAGTATATAAGGTACGGATGAGGACCTCAAAAAAGACTAGCAGAGTATATAAGGTACGGATGAGGACCTCAAAAAAGACTAGCAGAGTATATAAGGTACGGATGAGGACCTCAAAAAAGACTCGCAGAGTATATAAGGTAGGGATGAGTCATCCGCATTGTACAGAAGGATCGGATTTTATCCTCCCACCGGAATCTTCGCGGTATTGCCAGCGTCCGATACGGACGATGCGAATGGGTGAGTGCAGACTCATTTCAAACAAGGGCCGGAGTAGCCGGGTTGAGGAGTAACGTATTAGAAACCGGAGGATTGCGAGTTCGAATCCAACCAAAGACAGTCGTGTACAAAGGGGGCTGGTGCACATTAAATCTATCGCGGCCTCAAATGTCCTCACGTTGGCGTGGCGTGGGAGTTTGGAGAGTGGGGTGCCAGCTCAGGTGTGAACCTCGCCATTTGACTTTCCCTTAGGGTTTTATCCCGGACCGCCGCCAATATCCCGTTGTGAGTCCCCAGAGCGACGTTAATTGAGGTAGATAGGCATTTTAATTAACGTCACACTAGAGCAACACAATGGGCTATTGGTGACGATCCGGGATCGATTGGAAAGATCCGACGACAACAGCAATCAATTTTGAACCACGGTCAGATGACGAGGCAACACCTGAGCTGGCACCCCACTCTCCAAACTTACACACCACGCCAACGTGATGAGGTTTGATTCCACGACGGATTTAAAGTGCACCAGCCCCCTTCGTACACGACGGTCTTTTGGTTGGATTCGAACTCGAAACCCTCCTAATCCGTTACTCTTCCAACCCGGCCTCCGCGGCCAACGACGTTAATTGAAATAAATACCATTGTAAATAATTCTTAAATCCGATCCCTGCCGTCCATGCGATACGGACTAGTGCGCGCTTGCTTTTAGTCGCCAAGGTTAAAAAATAACCACGAAAAGTCGCCTACGGCAACCCTGAATCTATTCCATCGCACGAAATTTACAACCTCAATCTCTCACCTCGTGGTATTTTCTTGAGAAGAGACGGAACAACAAACCCATTCAGCAGGGCGGGACTCCTTCAGCAAGCAGGGAAACAAATCACCCAATCGACCGGCAAAAAGGGCGGCCCATGAAACAGTTTTAGTGCCCCTCATAACAAGGCACCGCAGACGTGACGCTGACCAGTGACCATAAAGAAGCGCTCTCGGCAACCCTCGAGCAAGCAGGAAAGCGATAATGGAGAGGAAAGAAGGTTAATTCCCCTGTAATGCCAACTCACGGGAATTCCTTCTTTCTGGTAAGGGCGTTGTTTCTGTCAGTGCCGCGGTAGCCCTGTTGGAAGAGGACCGAATTAGCAACCGGAGGATTGAGAGTACGAAACTCGTTCCAACCAGACTGTCGTGGGGGCTGGGGAACGTTAAATCTGTCGTCGCCTTAAGGTATCCGAACACGTTCGAGACCCTTTTTTTAAATGTGGTATAGTAACATTTGTGATATTTTTATATTTTGTGTTATTAAACAATAGTATTGGGCTATAAATATTTAAAATATATATTAATAATTTTGTAAAAATGATAATTATGTATGAAATTTTAAAGAAATTTGTCAAAAACTTCAAATGTGCTACATGAAAATCTATTCAACCAATTTGAAAAATGATACTACCAAAATAAACTACATGCACTTTTCTAGGGAATCAACTAGAATCAAAAGGATATTTAAATAAACAAAAATTTGACAAGCGGTCAAAAAATGAATACAAGTTTTTGATATTTTTATATTAGGTGTTATTAAACAATAGCATTGGGCTATAAATATTTAAAATATATATTAATAATTTTGTAAAAATTATAATTATGCATGAAATTTTAAAGAAATTTGTCAAACACTTCAAATGTGATACATGCAAATCTATTCAACCAGTTTGAAAAATGATACTACCAAAATAAACTACATGCATTTTTCTAGGGAATGAACAAGAATCAAAAGGATATTTAAATAAACAAAAATTTGACAAGCGGTCAAAAAATGAATACAAGATTTTTGATATTTTTATATTAGGTGTTATTAAACAATAGCATTGGGCTATAAATATTTAAAATATATATTAATAATTTTGTAAAAATGATAATTATGTATGAAATTTTAAAGAAATTTGTCAAAAACTTCAAATGTGATACATGAAAATCTATTCAACCAATTTGAAAAATGATACTATCAAAATAAACTACATGCATTTTTCTAGGGAATCAACTAGAATCAAAAGGATATTTAAATAAACAAAAATTTGACAAGCGGTCAAAAAATGAATACAAGATTTGTGATAAATTTTCAGTCATATTTCTTAAATAAATGGCCATAATTTAAAAACTTTACAACTCAGCCTAATTCTTTTAGTTCATTCCCTAGACAACATTATAAAGAACAAGTTCTCAAAGTTTTACGTGAATCCATCAATAACTTTTTGTGGTATAACATTCGAAGTGAGGAAATAGTGCATAAAAATTAATTTAGAGAAAAATGCATTAGAAGTGTTAATTGTTATGTTTTTAATTTAAATAAACAGCCAAAGAGAAACTATTTAAACATTTGAGAAACCTTTCTAAAATTATATTTGTAAAAAAAGTAAGTTTTAAATTTAAATTTTGACAGGTTTTTGGTCTTTTCACGGCCATTTCCGGTGTTTTACATACCTACTTCCGGTTTTCCCCGCCCTGATTAAAATCTTAATATATCTGCAGCTAATTAACTTAGAGACAAAATCAAATATATTTTGAAAAGTCAAATAAATGCTCTATCAAATGAGATCAAAACCTTTTGGGGGGGGGGGGGATTTTTGGTCAAAAATGACATTTTCAACGTGTTCGGATACCTTAAATGTCTACGTTGGCATGGAAGTTTCGCATACGACCTCGTCATCTGACCGTGGTTCGAAATTACGTGGTGTTGTCCTCGATCACTCCCTTCGGCATTGGTTGGTTGGATTGGGTTATGAGGTAGGTAGGTAATTAATTAAAGTCGCACTGGAGCAATGCAAAGGGATATTGGCGACGGTCCGGGATGAAACCCGACGTGAAAGATCCGAGGTCGACACCACGCAACTTTGAACCATGGCCGGATGACGAGGTCGACACCTGAGCCGGCACCCCACTCCCCAAGCTCCCAATCCACACCAACGTGAGGACATTTGGGGATACGACAGATTTAGCCTCCTTTGTACCGACGGTCTTTGGTTGGATTCGAACTCGCTGTCCTCCGGTTGCTAATACATTACTCTACCACGTAGAAGAGGGCGCTGTTTAGGTCAGTCGATAACATCGTGTCTGTGGCTTAAGCGCCATTCCCCGCTCTGATTTTCAACGGCAAGTTCCTATTTGGTGTAGTTATGCATGCCGTTGAAAATCCGAGAGGGGAATGACTTATTTCCTTGACTTGAAGTTAATGTGTTGTCTGAAGCCCTTCAATCACTCTTAAAGAATATACATTGTGAGTGTAAATTGTTTTTACAAAATAAGAGGGGTGATAGTACCCATCCAGACGAGCAATAATTACCATGGAACATAGGGTCGCATTCCACTCTGAGAGGCAGAAAAGAGTAAAGTCGAAACGCCGTCGAGCATGAACAAGTCATCGCCTCTGACGTCGTTTTGTACCTGTCTACGTAGCATATCTCCTAAGCAAGATGGATCGGACGTGGCGGACCTGTGGCTTCTCGCTCACCAGACCTCAACCCACTGGACTTTTTCTTCTGGGGGCACATGAAATCTTTAGTGTACCAGACGCCTGTGGACTCGGCTGAAGATCTCGTAGCGAGAATCGGTGTTGCCGCAGACAAAATGAACACAACACCAGGAATCTTCGAGAGGGTGCGCCAGTCATTCCTTCGCCGGTGTGAACTGTGCAACGACACGCGCCACTTTGAGAACTTGCTGTGAGTTTTTCTCTGATCAATCAATCAGATTGTGCAACTTTTGGTATCGTTCATCACTTTCCCAACACTGTTGTAAGTTCATGTTGAAATTCTAATTTGACTCTTTTCTGCCTCTCAGAGTGGAATGCGACCCTATGTTCCATGGTAATTATTGCTCGTCTGGATGGGTACTATCACCCCTCTTATTTTGAAAAAACAATTTAGACTCACCCTGTATATATACTCATCACTACATTGTAAATTGTTTGTGAGAAGTATTAGCCTACAGTAATAATTTGCAATACACTTCATTCGATTAAGTATTCTTTTCTGTTCATTTCCAAAATACATTTTGAATTATTTGAAAGTATTTGTCACTGTAAAAGGAAATTAAGTGTAACCTTTTTTAATTTTTAAAATTTAAATTAAATTTAATTTTTAAAACAATTTTACCACCTCTAAATATAATATAAAATTATAAATATTCGAAAAATATATTAAAAAAATTAAGTCTCAAAGTAACAAAAATAATAGTAAATATATACAAGATTTAGTATATTTATTCGAAGAAAAATATACTATAGTCTCATTGTAAAAAAAATAATAAATATATACTATATTTGGCATATTTACTCAAAAAATATAAAAATATATATTATAATATCATAGTAAAAATGCAATAGCACATATACACTATATTTAGTATATTTATTTGAAAAATATTCAAATATACTAAATATAGTCTCATAATAAAAAACGTTTGAGTATTTATTCTAAAAAATATACTCACATACTAGCAGTAAAAAAAAGTATAAATAAATATTATATTTAGTATATTTATTCGAAATAATGTATAAAAATATTTTTCTAAATATAGTCTCATAGTAAAAAAAACAATAAATATGTACTATGTTTAATAGAGTTCCATTTTCGAAAGAATATAAGTATAAATATATAATAGTCTCATAGTAAAAAAAATTAATTAAAAAATATACTATAATTAGTATATTTATTTGAAAAAAATATTAAAAATATACTAAATATAGCCTCACGGTAAAAAATAAGTCTCCTTCAAAATACTCTAGAAATAAGTCAAAACGTAGTTACACTACGTTTTGACTTATACTTTATACTACTTTACTTTGAGTACTTCAATCAACTGGTATTTTCGAAAAATACCAGATCTTGCAATAAAAACAAGCGAGTTCGAGTTCATTATTTATTCACAAAATATTCCTCGATTAAAATGTCACCGTTAGCGACATGAATGTTTTATCGCCTACTCAAATTCAAAATGAGCTATAAATACCACCGCGGTATACGTTCTATTTTAGAACTCATAAATTCGAAACATCTTGACATTCTATAAAACCCCAAATTTATTATTTCTCTCCCTACGAGTTTTATCGGTGTTTTTTAAAGAATAAAACGACACTGCCATATCGTTTGCAATTTTTCGAGTTTTAAGAACTTCCGAAAGAACATCGTTTGGCCCATTTTACCCCATTGATATTCCAAAATTCGACGCTGTTATCTCTTTTCTGTGTGTATTTTTATTTTCGTTTTGAAAGTTTCGCGAAAAAGCAAAAACTAAAACTGTTGCCAGATTTTTTGGTTTTATTTTTCTATTTCTATGACCAACGATTTCTTTTGCTGTTGACCTTGTTTTCGTTTTTATCGCTTTCCCACTCGAGGAGAATCGGAGGAAAGGGTGAATCCCTCGTCTGGCTCGTTCATTTATTTATTTATTCTTTTCCGATAACGATGAAATATCGGTCGTCTCTCAGTCGCTCTTCTTTATCATAGTTTCAAAAATATTTGGACACTGCTAGAAAAGAGTGTTTCTTTTGGCAACAGAGAAAAAAGCTTTTCAAGCATCGAGCGAAAATGGGAGCGTGAATTGGGTGCTTCATACTTTTGCTCTTATTTTATTTACAAACTTTTACATATCTCAACTCCACTTATCTGAGATCACTTATATCGGCCTGTTGGATTTTTCTAACAAAATGTTTTACATAAAATGTTTTGAGAGAAGAACTTTTTATCTGTGAGAAGGTAGCTATTTGAATTGACGTCGCACTAGAGCAACACAACGGGCTATTAGCAACGTTCAGGGGATCAATCTCGAAGGGAAAGGTTGATTTGGTTTGTTGGGTTTAATGGCGCAAGGGCCATATTTGGCCATGCTACGCCAGACACAAGACATACAATATCAAGTAATAGACAGACACACACAATGAAAGTTATAGTGACACAGAAGCGAGAAATACACTCAGGGATGAATGTACCTAACAGGAATCGAACCAGCGCCGCCTACAACTCGAAGGTCGCTAGAGCAGTGGACATACCCAATGAGCCACGAAGGCCCCTCTCGAAGGGAAAGATCCGAGGAAAACACTGCATTCTTTTGAAATACGGTCAGATAACGAGGTCAACACCTGAACTGGCACCCCTCACTCCAAACTTCAATACCACGCCAACTTGAGGACATATGGGCACCAGCCCCCTTTGTACATGACGGTCTTTGGTTGGATCGAGTTTCGAACTCGCAACCCTCCGCTGGTCTTCCAACCAGGCTACCGTGGCCCTATGGTTGATAGGTCGTTGATTTAACGACGCACTGGAGCAATATAACGGGTTAATTGTGACGGTCAGGGATCAATCCGTGAGGGAAAAATCCGAGGACAACACTTCGTGATTTTGAACCACGAGGAGGTCGACACGTGAGGTGGCACAGCACTCTTCAAACTTCCACACCACAACGTGAGCTCATTTGAGGGCACGGCAGACTTAACGTGCACCAACCTCCACGTACACGACGGTCTTTGATTGGACCTAGTTTCGAACTAGCAACCGTCCGGTCGGTGGTCCGTTACTCTTCCAACCGGGCTACCGCGGCCCAAGAAATTAGATATCGCAGGACGGATATGATGAAGTTAGTTACAAAGGTAACATAATGTTGCCTTGTGTAGCAAAGGTAACACGAACTGTTTCGTAATTCCCGAAAATCTATTCGCAGAAAGAATCATTGGAAAGATTCTATTGGTGAAGAAGGTCAAAACTGGTGAGAAGTCATGCAAGGAACACTGCAGGTTGCAGAACGGATATATGCGGGCATGCCCTTCAGAGAGCTAAAGAACAGGCTTCGAACCGGTCGGCATGGATGTTTGTAGTTGACTTTAATCCGTGGGTCTTGGTCAAATTAGTAGCCGTGTTGTCAACGTTAACCCACAGATACCGATGTTACTTAGGTTGAGATGTATGGGACTCGATTGCAATACTCTCAAACGAAGAGTAGAAACAAATCGCTTTTTAGCATTGCTATTGACAGGTGCTTCAAACACTGTGGCGAACATGTCGACTAGTAGTCACGTGACTTATCTGTGAAAAATTGACATGGTTGGCCGATTTGGTTTGTTATCGCCCACTTTGGCGGTATAACATTTTATGACAGAGAAGATACGTGAATGGGCATTTCTAGAGTAGCGACGACAAATGGCGAAACCACCAAAGCCTACTGTGTCCGACGGACCAATCAGAAGATGAATCAATGGATGGGCGTCTTCACCCATCCCGTGCACCAATTAGACGACGAATGTTTGTTTCCACCCGGCTGACGAAAATAGTCCAAAGGTCACGTTACTACTAGTTTTAGTCACATGATCCTGGGCACATAAAAGGTTACCATTGCTCATTCTACTTTTAAGCTTCCTAAATGGTTTTACTGACACAGAAGACAGAAATACGTACAGGGAGGAATCAAATTTGAGGGCAATCGAACCCACGTCATCTACAACTCGCAGGTCGCTAGGGCAGTGTTTAAAAGAACTAATGATTGTGGCAGCCATGTGAGATGGACTGCACGGGCTATTGGCGACGGTCCAGGACCAACTCCGAAGGAAAAGATCCGAGGACAACACCTCGTAGTTCTAAACTACGGTCAGATGACGAGGTCAACACATGAGCTGGCAGCTCACTCTCCGAACCTCCATCCTGTAAACGTGAGGGCATTTGAGGCTACGACAGATTTAATTTACACCAGCCCCCAAGTTCACGACGGCGTTTGGTTGGGTCGAGTTTCGAACTTGCAACCCTCCGGTTACTACTCAACCAACAGGGCTACCGCGGCTCTATGGTAGGCAGGTAATTGAATTAACGTTGCACTGGAGCAACACAACGGGCTATTGGCAACGGTCGGGGATCCATCCCAAAGGGAAAGATCCGAGGACAACACCACGTAATTTTGAACGACGATCTGATGACGGGAACAACACCTGAGCTGGCACTCCACTCTCCAAACTTCCACACACACCAACGCGAGGCCATTTGAAGCTAGGAAATATTTAACGTGCACTACCCCCGTGTACACGTTCTTTTGGTTCGATCCAGTTTCAGACGAATAAATGCTAATTCAAACATTCCAACATAAAATATTAGACGCCTTCTAAGGCGAAAATCGATCCAACCAAAGTCAGTCGTGTACGTAGGGATTGGTTCACGTTAAATCTGTCGTGACCTCAAATGTCTTTACATTGGCGTAGTGTCGAAGTTTGGAGTGTGGGGTGCCAGCTCAGGTGTTGTTCCCGTCATCTGACCGTGGTTCAAAACTACGAGGCGTTGTCCTCGGATCTCTCCCTTTGGGATGGATCCCGGCCCTCCGTCAATAGCCCGTTGCGTTGCTCCAGTGCGACGAATAAACCTACCTAGTCGATTCCTCAGACCAAAATCCTTCGCTTAAGAGATATCTACTTAAACGCGAAAAATACACACACAAATCCTCAACACCCCAACCATTAATTACAAATTACGCAAAACGATTACGATTAATTTAAATGGTGCGATTACGGACAAAAAACACTCATGAAAGTGTAATTTCTTTATGAGGCAACAAAAAAAAACATCTTTTAATCTCTTATAATTAAAGCCCGAAAAATAAATGCGAAGGCCTAAAATCCAGCACAAGAATGACATAACAAAACAAGCAAACCATAACTACTAGAAGAACGAATAAATTACATCTTACGAGGGAGCACATAATTTGCATATTTAAAGCTTATTCAAATTGCAGATCAAATTCCCCCGATTTAACGTTTACGAAAAAAAGGGAAAATCCCTAACGTAGAAGTGAAATCATGCAGGAAATATAAAAAAGGGAAGATTACCTCCGGTAAACATGGAGTAGGAAATATTTATTCTGGAGAAGGTTGAAGAAAAACCTTTTTTCCTACATTACTTAGGATCTATGCGATCTAAACAATTCTTTTTTAATACAAGATTTCAAAGTTGATGTAATTTTTGTTCTGAAGGGAATTAAATGTTACAACAATGCGTCTATTGCTGAAAAATTAAAAAAAAACATTGGGATTATTCGGGAACAAGTAAAACATTATTAGGTAGATAGTTGAATCAACGTCGCACTGGAGCAACACAACGGGCTATTGGCGACGGTCCGGGATCAAAACCGGAGGGAAAGAACCGAATATAACATCTCGTTATTTTAAACCAGGGTCAGACGACGAGGTCAACACCTGAGCTGGCACCCAACTCTCCACACCACGACAACGTGAGGTCATTTGGGGCCAAGACAGATTTAACGTGCACCGACAACTACGTATACGACGGTCTTTTGGTTGGATCGTCTCGAACTCGCAACCCTCCGGTTTGCTAATCCTCTTCTCCTCCAACCGGGCTACCGCGGCCCTATGGTAGGTAGGTAGACAGTTGAATTAACGTCGCACAGGAGCAAATACAAAGGGTTATTGGCGGCAGTCTGGGATCAATCCCGAAGGGAAAAATCCAGGACAACACGTAATTTTGAACATCGGTCAGATGGCGATGTCGGACCTGAGTTGACATCCCTCTCCAATCTTCCACACCAAGCCAACCTGCGGACATTTGAGGCCAAGGCAGATTTAATGCCTCTATTTGTACACGGTCTTTGGTTGGATTCGAACTCGCAACTGGTTACCCTTCCAACAAGGCTACCGCGTACTCTCTTCCAACCGGGCTATCGCGGTCCCCCATATTAGTTAAGTAATTAATATTCGAAACCATTTTGAATAGCAACGTTCATCAATAAATAGTAGGTAGAACTTTTTCAGACAAAATGGCACAAGACGATGTCAACGTCGCCAGAGTGGATCGGATATAGACAGCAATTTCTCGTTTCGCATCTGTTGGGTGCTTTTCCAATTTTTAATCTTTCTCCGTCGCGTAGAATAAACAAGAAGCGGATTTCGACGAAAAGGTAAACATTTGTCGAGACAGATTTCGATAGAGATTATTTTTTTATCGTTCATCGATTGGTCTGAAAGCGAAAAGCATCGGGACATAGGTAATTCGGGTACGTGTGTGAAGAAAGGGAAAAAGTTTGAATTGCATGGGAATCGAAATCTTAGAGGCAGGTGCAACGAGGATTGAAAAGAACTTTTTTTCTTTCGACACATTTTTCTGAAATTAGAAGGGCCGCGGTAGCTGGTTGGAAGAGGAACGATTAGCAACCGGAGAGTTGCGTGTTCGAATCCAACCAAAGACCGTTGTGTATAAAGCAGGCTGATGCACGTTAATCCGTCATGGCCTCAAATGTCTTCTCGTTAGCGTGGTGTGAAAGTTTGGAGAGGGGTGCCAGCTCGGGTGTGAACTTGTCACAGGACCGTGGCTCAAAATTATGTGGCGTTGCCCCGGATCTTTCCCTTCGGGTTTGATCCCGGACAGTCACCGATAGCCAATTGTGTTGCTACTGTGCGACGTTAATTAAAATGCCTATACAAGAGCATTTGAGTAGAAGTAAACTCTTCGCTTTCCGTTTGGTTTGTTTAACCACACCGAAAACCCTGGGTGTATTTTTCTCTTCTGTGTCAGTGAAACTTTCACTGTATGTCTTGTGTCTGGTGCAGTATGGCCAAATATGGCCCTTGCGCCATAAAACCCCCCCAAAAACAATCACAGCGGAAACCTCAAAAAAAGAATGCCCAAACGAAACGCGTTATTAACTATCGTCTCCAGCGTTCTGTCTTCTATATCCAATCAGATCACCTCTTTTTCCCTATTGCCAGGAATTTCCCCGCGTCACGACCTGCCAACCAATCAAATCACCTCCCCTTTTTCCCCTACTGACAAACCTTCCCTACGCCGAAAGTACGGAAACTCAATTTCATAAATGAACGTGATGTGACAATAGATGTGAGATATAAGTAAACTGAGTTTTGCTGTTGAGCTTCAAGAAGTGTGACCAACATGTCGACGTCACATGACTGCTGTGAAAAATGGACTTGGTTGGCCGATTTGGCATCTTTTCGCCTTGTTTGGCGATAACATCTTACGACATTTTAGGTGTTTGAATGCGCATTTCTATCGATTGGCGACAAAATTGGTGAAATCGCCAAACTCTACCACAACGTCGACCAATTAGATGACGAACCGATGGACGGGCGTCTTCTCCCGTCCATCATCCCGTCTTGTGACACTGAACCAATCAGATGATGAATCTCCGGTTCCACTCAGCTAACGAAAGAAGTCCAAGGGTCGCGTAACTACTAGCTTTTGTCATATGATCCTGGGTACATGAAAAGGTTACCATTGCTCACTCTACTTTTATATTTCCTTTATGGATGTGACGGGTCAGCGTTATTCAAGCTGATTCACAATATTGGTAAGTATTTTAATTAACGTCGCACTGGAGAAACACAACGGGTTATTGCGTCGATCTGGGATCAAACTCGAAGATCAGAGAAACCACGTAATTTTGAACCAAGGTCAGATGATGAGGTCACACCTGAGCTGGCACCCTACTCTTCAAACTTCCACACTAAGTCAACGTGAGGACATTCGAAGCCACGACAGATTTGACGTACACCAGCCCCCTTTGTACACGACAGCAAGAGTCCGATGTGGCCTGGCCGTTATCGTCCATAAAAACGAAGTCTGCACCAATGGCACCTCGGAACAGACGTACGTCACTTGCTGACAATAGCTATCTTCAGTAACAGTACCTCTGTCGAAAATTTGGAGCTCAATTCGCCCGTTCATCATAATACCTTCCCAGACGAGCACACCAGGGCCACCGTAACGGTCTCTTTGAATAATGTTTGTTAGTGGGATAAACCGTGTCCCTACCTCTCTCCATATCATCTGGCTTTGAGAATCGCTTGTGACACTGAAGCGATTCTCATCTGTAAAGAGAACGTGACTCCATTGATGAGATGCCCAGTCTTTGTGTTCCTTACACCAGTCTAAATGGCGCCGCCGATGGACAGCTGTCAATAGGATGCAGCGTTCAGGACGGCGGGCTAATAGGCCACCTTTATGAAGGCGTCTGGCCATAGTAAACCGCGACACTTGTCCCATTGCCATACGCAATTGTTGAACCAGGTTGCGCTCTGACTGGTATCGATCTCTTTTGATATATCGGTCATCCATTGGCGTTGTTTTTCTTGGCCGACCACCACCAACCTTTCTTACAGCTGTACCTGTGGTTTCGAAGGCTTTCCAAACTCGGGAAACACTTTTGACGATTCCAAACTCTTGGACTACACTCGTCACACTACACCCCTCCTCAAGCTTGCCGATCATTCTACCACGTGTAAAGTCGTCCAGATGGTTTCTTCTAGCCATATTGCACGTGCGAATTCACTTGAACTTGCAGCGAATGTCTTTAATAGCATCTTTCGTCCTTCTTTTTATTGTAGTCTTGCACTGCGCGCGCTGAGTGCAAGCGTTTTGCGTGCCTTCACGTCATCTGTGAGTCTTGTTCCTGATATTTGCATACGAATCACCTTTCTAATGAATTGGGTGTTCATTGTACTGAACGCAACAAGCCCTTTTCTACAATTTCATGGCTGTCTGCTTAAAGATTACATCGTTGCTTAAGTTTTGCACGCCAGTGTATATAATATGACATAGATACAAAAGCTAATGCAAATTACACCTTGAAATCTTAAGTAACGATTAACCCTACTGGTGGTTTTCTCGACGAGATATCTCGTCATTAGCAAAACTGGCCAGACCTTAATGTACGAGGTATCTCGTCATTAGAACACGCTGACATCTTGATCTCGTCATCATCGAACAATTGGCTATATCTTGATGACGAGGTATCTCGTTTTTTACAAAACTGTCCAGATATTGATGGACGAGATATCTCCTCATAAAAAATTGACCATGTCTTGATAGAAGGAAAATCTAGTCATTAGAAAAATCTGACCAGATTTTGAAGAACGAGATATCTCGTCAAAACCACTTGGAAGGTAAAGCACTGATCACAATTGCTCATTCGATATTTCTCGAACTCAAATCACAAAACGAAACTTGCGGATTTTAAAAACTCGCCCTCCAGACGCCTAGTTGAGCAAGGAGACATCGGAAAATCGATTCTTTTATCGTTTCCCGCCATCGCGGACAGATATATCGATTCAAGTCGACCAGTAAACTTTCCCGATAGTGCAGCTTCCGAGAGAAAATTCATCTCCACATCTTTGTCGGTTTTTTGAACGCACGCACTTTTAAAACACTGAAAAGGGTACTTATAAAATGGAACTGAAAGAAAATCGGATTTGAATGGCGTCAACGGGACACGATGCATCGATTTTTAACGTACTTTATCGGTGAAGTTTCAGAGACATGGGCTGAAATTTTAATTTCCTAACGACGTGCGATCAATGCATTCAGGTTTTAATGATCGGTTATATGAAGGAAAGTTGTGTTGTCTTCAACTTCTTCCAAATAAATAAATAACAAA
The DNA here is from genome assembly GCA_933210815.1 of Meta bourneti. NCBI lineage: Eukaryota > Metazoa > Arthropoda > Arachnida > Araneae > Tetragnathidae > Meta > Meta bourneti. Next base: position 13,882,028 of record OW119932.1, read on the forward strand.
TATAATCTCTCCAGGGTTGAATATTATTTCGATGAAACAAATTACAGAGCCTTAATTATCCAAGATTTATTTATAAAATTTTTATTTCTCAACAAATAAATATCCAATTACTCAGTTCGAATCCAACCCAAGACCCTCATGTACAAAGGGGGTTAGTGCACGTTAAATCTGTCGGGCCTCAAGTGTCCTCACGTTGGCGTGGTGTGAAAGTTTTGAGAGTGGGGTCCCAGTTCAGGTGCGGCTTCGTCATCTGACTTAAAATTTCTCTTTCCGTTTGGGATTGATCCCCAAAAGCCCGATCTGTTGCTCCAGTGCGACGTTAATTAAAATACGTACCTACCAATTACAGAGAACAAAAATATTAGATCCAAATACGCAAGAAAAAATCGAGTACGCTCTATCACGACAGATTTAACGTGCACCAGCCCTCAAGTACACCACGGTCTTTGGTTGGATCGAGTTTTTAACTCGCATCCCTCTTGTTGCTAATCCTATAGAGAAAATATAAAAATGAGAGAGCAATGAAAACCTATTTATGTGCACAGGATCATGTGAGCAGAGCTAATTGTAACGTGGCCCTTAGAACTGCTTTCTTCTGATGGTGGAACCTAACATTCGTCATCTGATTGGTCCACGGGAGGGAGAAGACGCACATCCATTGATTGGCCATCTGATTGGACCATTGATTATCAGATAGTAGTAGACTGGTGATTTCATCACTCTATAGAAATGCGGTATTGGTATTTCTAATTAACGTCGCACTGGAGCAACACAACTCTAGAAATGCGGTATTGGTATTTCTAATTAACGTCGCACTGGAGCAACACAACTCTATAGAAATGCGGTATTGGTATTTCTAATTAACGTCGCACTGGAGCAACACAACTCTATAGAAATGGTGTATTGGTATTTCAAATTAACGTCGCACTGGAGCAACACGACTCTATAGAAATGCGGTATTGGTATTTCAAATTAACGTCGCACTGGAGCAACACAACTCTATAGAAATGCGGTATTGGTATTTCAAATTAACGTCGCACTGGAGCAACACAACTCTATAGAAATGCGGTATTGGTATTTCAAATTAACGTCGCACTGGAGCAACACAACTCTATAGAAATGCGGTATTGGTATTTCAAATTAACGTCGCACTGGAGCAACACAACTCTATAGAAATGGGGTATTGGTATTTCAAATTAACGTCGCACTGGAGCAACACAACTCTATAGAAATGCGGTATTGGTATTTCAAATTAACGTCGCACTGGAGCAACACAACTCTATAGAAATGCGGTATTGGTATTTCAAATTAACGTCGCACTGGAGCAACACGACTCTATAGAAATGCGGTATTGGTATTTCTAATTAACGTCGCACTGGAGCAACACGACTCTATAGAAATGGGGTATTGGTATTTCAAATTAACGTCGCACTGGAGCAACACAACTCTATAGAAATGCGGTATTGGTATTTCAAATTAACGTCGCACTGGAGCAACACAACTCTATAGAAATGGGGTATTGGTATTTCAAATTAACGTCGCACTGGAGCAACACAACTCTATAGAAATGCGGTATTGGTATTTCAAATTAACGTCGCACTGGAGCAACACAACTCTATAGAAATGCGGTATTGGTATTTCAAATTAACGTCACACTGGAGCAACACAACGGGCAATTGGCGACGGTCCGAGGACAACACCACGTAATTTTGAACCACGGTCAGACGACGAGGCCACACCTGAGCTGGCACCCCACTCTCCAAACTTCCACACCACGCCAACGTGAGTACATAATATAAGATAGGAATTGAAACAATCACAATGGAATTCCAGAAAAACACAATCACCACCACAATCCCCCCCCCCCAAAAAAAACGCTTCAGAAGAGGTAAAAACAGACATCTCCCATCAACTAATTCGATATCGACTTTTGTTTTTGGACCCAAAATCGATTCGTGGGAGATGGAAAATGAATCGTTTGGAGCGCACGAGGGGGGAAGGGGTGGTCGGCACGTGATGGATCGGTCATTAGTCTGATGAACAGCTGGACAGCGTCCCGACGATAATCCTGATTAGGTCATTGGACGTGACTGTGAGGATGTGCAAACGGCTGATGATCGACTTAACCACACGTGCAGATGTCCGCTGAAATCCGGTGACTGGTAGAAACTATTTTCCTGACTCAGCGAGAGTGAGTTAGAATTGAACTAGTAATTGAAGGCTTCCACGCGCAGGTGGAGCGAGCGCAGTTTTGAACTAGTAACTGAAGGCTTCCACGCGCAGGTGGAGCGAGCGCAGTTTTTTTACAGAATTAATGCAAGTGGCAGCGTGTAGGCTGTTCCATGAATTTGATATAACGGTTGCTGTACATAGTTTTTTAGGTAGAGAAATAAATTGTGTTAGTCCTAATCTCCGTATCACTTCGTAACACCCTAGCGATCGGTCCAAGGTATAAGTTCAGGCGATCAGCTCGGATCTCCACACGACCTATCCCGACAATAAGATGGTGTTATTCAATTTTTGACTAACAAAAGCAATTGGCCTATAGTTTCTATGCTCGTCCTTCTGGGTCAAACAACATCCAATAGCGTAGTGGGACGCGTCTGTGTGGACCTGGAAGGGTTCGACGGCATTGGGGGTGCTTAACGCAGTGACCTCACATAACGCATTTTTCAACCGGAGGAATGATTCTTCCTCGCGTTTCCCCCAAAATACCTTTCCCGATTTTTTTCCTTTTGTCAACTCCGTTAAAGGGGATGCTATCTCTGCATAACCAGGAATGTAAGTCCTATAAAATCCCATCAGTCCTAGAATGGATCTGACTTCCTTTTTTGATACGGGTCTTCTCAACTGTTTGATGGCTAATATTTTGTCATTGTCAGGAGAGTGCTTTCCCCCTCCTATCTTATGTCCTAAGTATTTTATCTCTTTGGATGCAAATATGCATTTCTTAAGTTTCACCGAAAATCCGAGATATTCCAGATCAGATAAGATTTTTTTCAAGTGTTCTAAATGTTCTTCCCACGTTTTAGAGAATATAACAATGTCGTCTATATAAGCTTGCGCATAAGCGGAATGTTTGTGCAACACTTGATTCATAATGCGTTGGAAAGTTCCCGAAGCTCCTGACAATCCAAATGGCATCACTTTCCATTGATACACCCCGTTGTGGGTGGAAAATGCTGTCAAAACTTTGCTCTCGTCCTCCATTTTTATTTGATAATATCCCCTTTCCAAATCCAAGCAAGTTAACCATTCGGCCATCCCCGCAGTGAAGATCAACTCCTGCATGTCCTTCATAGGATAACTGGGCACTTTTGTTATCAGATTAAGCGCCCTATAGTCAATGCACATTCTAATCGAGGCATCCTTCTTCGCGACACATACAATGGGGTACGTAATGTCTGCATTGGACGGCTCCAAAAGACCCAATTCTAAAAGTTCTTGGACTTGCCTATCCACTTCTGAACGGTATGCTATTGGTATGCAATAACTATGTGGTTTTCTCCGGATGGAGTCAGGCAGCAATTCAATCTTGTGCTGACTTACTCCCACGGGTTGTATTGGTCGGCAAAAAAGTGTTTCGAACTTACACAAGAGTCTTTTCAATTCTTCCTCCTGTTTAGGATTTAAGTACGGTGTCGTGATAATTTTCACTTCTTGGGTGAACTCGTCTCTTGCTTCGACAATTGGAGCGTTTTCTATGTTACCAAATTCTTCCTCACCTTCAAAAATGACATTTACCGCGTTGGAACCGACCACAAATTCCCTTATCTTGTTCTGGTGAACGTGCCTCATCCTATTGTCTGGCATCTTTATAATGAAAGAATGTTCATTCTTTTTCTCTTCAATGATTCCGGGACCTTGCCATCTGGCCAATAATTTGTTTGTAGAATCTGGCAAGAGCACGATGACTTTACCTCCCGGCTTGAAAGTCTTTCTTGTAGACCTTAAATTATAATAATGGGCCATTTTCCCTTGTTGTATATTAGATGTTATCTTGGCTTTCTCTGCGGCCTCCTCCAGTCGGGTTTTCAACTTCTCCAGATAGACATGTATTGGGGTTGTATCCAGCTGCAAACCCTCGTGTCTTCCCGTCCAGGTATTCTTTAGAATCGACAAAGGACCTTCTGGCTTCCGACCAAAGAGCAATTGAAAAGGTGCTACACCCGTTGTACTGTTCGGGACCTCTCTGTATGCCCATAAAATGAACGGTATTTTGGTGTGCCAGGTCCGTGGTTCTTCCTTAATGGTGTGATGTAACATACTCTTTAAAGTTTGGTTAAATCTTTCCACTAACCCGTTTGATTGTGGATATAATGGTGTGGAGAACCGTGGAGTTGAACCCATTCTTTTTTCAAATTCCTGAGTCAATTCAGCGTTGAAATTTGTACCATTGTCCGAGGCAATTACGTTTGGCACTCCAGTCCTCATAAAAATAGATAATAAAGCTTCACACGTTGCTTTGGCTGTAAGACTCGTCAAAGGGATCGCCTCAGCCCACCTTGTATGTTGGTCTACCATACACAAGATAAATTTGTGTCCTTTAGAACTTGGAGGATCTATCGGTCCTATGATGTCCACATTGACCACTTGGAAGGGCAATTCTGGCCGCGCAACGGGAGTTATTGGGGCCCTATCTTTGTGTTTGACCTTTCTCGTCAACTGACAACCTTCACATGCTAAACAAAACTGTCTCACGTCTCTTGATAGCCCGTTCCAAGAGAACGAATATCTAATTCTTTCTATTGTCTTCCTCGCTCCCATGTGTCCCCCAAACACTGAGCAGTGGGCTAATCTAAGAACCTCTTTTCTTCTACGTTTAGGAAGAACCAATTGACATACATTCTCTCCAAGAATCTTGTCTTTATGAAAGACCAAACCATCGTTAAAGAAAAATCCTCCACTACCTTGCTTAGCCTGTTTTCTGGTCTCTTCCAGCTCTCTACACTCCTCTTGCTCTTTACGGAAGCTTTCCGTCTTCGATATCCCTTCTTCCTGGTCTCCGTCGGTGCTTTCTACCACTAACACTTCTGTGTCCTTATTCACTTCAACGGAATTCCCTTCTGTGTTCCCCTCTTTTGTAGGTGGTTCCAAGATGTTTCCACTACCAATATCGGTGGAAATTAATTCCTGCTTTCCTCTAAGCATGTCTCGGATATCTGGTGGCAACAGCACATCTTCCACCAATGAGGGAGCAACTGCGCAGAGGACTTCTTGGTGAAGCACATCACCCCTACCTCCTATGATCAGTCCTATGGGAACGTTCATTAACGGGCATTTCTCCGCTGGACCGAAGATTCCTTTAATAAAGATGGACGATTTCTCTTCCAGCGACAGATTTTGTACAATATCTTTCCGTATGACGGTAATTTCAGTCCCAGAATCAATTAGGGCTTTTGCCTCCCTCCCGTCAACACTAATTAAGATTCTTTCCAAGGGGCAAAGATTGTCTCGCCAGGATCTTTCCTTAAAGGATACAACTTTAGCTACCACCGCCGTTCCGCCAGTATTCAGTGTCCTTTTCTCATCCCCCACACCGCTTTCTTCAGTTATGATCCTATTCACGTTCGCTTTCCTTCTATTATCGTGATCTGATCTTCCTTTATCCGACTTTGGACAGAACCTCTTCATGTGTCCCTCCATTCCGCATGAGAAACAAACAAGCCTGGAATTATGTTTCGCCGGTTCTGGTTGAGTTCTGTGATAGGTTCGTTTGGTGTCCTGCTGAGATATGTGGTATCCACCGTAACCTCTTGCATCATACTGGGTCTTGTATCCCGAATTTGTCTTCATGGTGGTACTTGGCTGTCTCTTGTATGTTCTACGAACACATTCGTATTCGTCTATCTTTTCAGCCAGCAATGAAGGTTTTGATATTTTCCCCCATTCATCGATAAAATGGTCCCTGGCTTCCTGTGGCACTCTTTTCTTGACTTGATCGGCTATCATCAATTCCTTCAGACTCTCAAAATCGGAGATACCAAGTCCTTCGATCCATCCTTGAAAATAATTGGTTACTTCATAAGTAAAATCTTGCCAAGTTTTATCAGGACTTTTTTGATGTTGAATGAACTTCTGGCGAAATCCCTCTGGATTCATCTTAAACTTCTTTAACAAGAGGTCTTTAATGTGTTCATAATCTTCTAATCCCTCTTCCGAAACCCTCGCAATCAATTCTATTATCTCCAAAGGCATTAGGGTCAAAAGACATGATACCCAATTTCTTTCATCAATTTTCCTCCGCCTAGCTTGACTTTCGAACAGGGAGAGGTATAAAAGGATATCACCCTCTTTCATTTGGAATTTGGGCATGTATTTCGTCATGTCGACATGTATATCGGTAGGACTACTTCTTCCTTCTATGGAATCATTGCTTATCCTTATTCCTGCTTCTATCCTTAACTTTTCTAGCTCAAATTCTCTTTGTTGTTTCTTTCTCTCCTTTTCCTCTTCTCTCTCCTTCTCTTCTCTCTCCTTCTTCTCTTCCCTCTCCTTCTCTTCCATCTCCTTTCGTGAACTCACTATCGTTTCAAGCATCTCCATCACGAATTCGACTTCGTATGACTTACTTCCTGTTATGAGATCTTTCAGTCCTATAACTTTAATATTTGGATCAGGAGTTTCCCCTAACTCCAATGCTAAAGTAAATAGATCGCATTTCTTATATTTTCCCAAAAAAGCCATATTCACCAATATATTTTCCTTTCTAACTGGTATTAACTAAAAGACCATTAAAATAAAAACCCTTTTCAGCTACTGATTGACTACCCCTAGCATATATCACAATTGTTTAAAGAGAAAAATAATGGTTCACCCTAAACTGATAACGATGACATGTGAACAATAACACTGACGTGTCACATGAGTTAACGCTCAATTCGTAACTCTGAAATTCCAGCACTGTCGTGCTTTAAAAATACCTTCTGCCACTCCTGGTGTATCACAATTCTTCAAGAGAAACTATAATCAGCACTTTTGGCTAAGAACACTGACGTGTCACCTGCGCTGTCGCGCAATTCTAAAATTTGAAATACGGATGTATTTCCCGCACTGCCGTGCTTCAACTACCCCTCATCATTTAACAAACAAATATGCTTCACCTAACATTTATTTAGCAATGGATCCCTGATTATTTCTCTTAAAAGAAAGGGTAAACAACACTCACCCGGTTCGTCTGCTTCACCAGGATTTCGCGTAGCCTCGCCGTCCGTTTCCTCAGGATTTCTCGTCTCTGGTCCAATCTTTACTGTTCCCGGTTCGTCTGCTTCAACAGGGTTCCTCGGAATTTCTCGTCTCTGGCCAATCTTTACTGTTCCCGGTTCATCAATCTTTACCGCTATCAGTACATCGATCTTTACCACTCCGGGTACATCATTTTTACCGCTGCCACCATCTTATTGTCGGGATAGGTCGTGTGGAGATCCGAGCTGATCGCCTGAACTTATACCTTGGACCGATCGCTAGGGTGTTACGAAGTGATACGGAGATTAGGACTAACACAATTTATTTCTCTACCTAAAAAACTATGTACAGCAACCGTTATATCAAATTCATGGAACAGCCTACACGCTGCCACTTGCATTAATTCTGTAAAAAAACTGCGCTCGCTCCACCTGCGCGTGGAAGCCTTCAGTTACTAGTTCAAAACTGCGCTCGCTCCACCTGCGCGTGGAAGCCTTCAATTACTAGTTCAATTCTAACTCACTCTCGCTGAGTCAGGAAAATAGTTTCTACCAGTCACCGGATTTCAGCGGACATCTGCACGTGTGGTTAAGTCGATCATCAGCCGTTTGCACATCCTCACAGTGACGTTCGCGTTTCATGCAACAGTGCGGTAGAGATAGTCCGAAAGCATACAGTATAGGATTAATTGTTATGAATAGAGATGAACAGGACAGTTAATTTGATGATAACTAACATCTGGGCTTAAGTTTAATTGTTTATGACGCCGTGGTAGCTCAGTTGGAAGATTAACGGTTTAGCAACCTGGGGGTTTGGGGGTTTCGGGTTCCAATCCGACCAATGACCGTCGTGTACAAAGGGGGCTGGTGAACGTTAAATCTGTCGTAGCCTCAAATGTCCTCACGTCGGCGTGGAAGTTCGGAGAGCGGGGGCCAGCTCAGGTGTGACCTCGTCATCTGACTGCGATTCTAAATCACGTGTTCTGCTCGTAAGTATTTTAATTAACGTCGCAATGGAGCAATACAACGAGCAATTGGCGGCGGTCCAAGGACAACACCACATAATTTTGACCCACGATCAGATGACGAGGCAACACCTGAGCTGGCATCCAACTCTCCAAACTTGTACATCACACCAACGTGAGGACATTTGAGGACACGAAGGATTTAACGTGCATCAGCCCCTTTTGTACACGAAGGTATTTGGTTGTAATCGAACTCGCAACTCTCAGGTTGCTAATCCGTTGCTCTTCCAACCGGGCTACCGTGGCCCTGCATAATCAAGAATCATCTGCATAATCAAGAATCATCTGCATAATCTTTGTGACGAAGAATGCCATTTATCTGCGAACAAAGAACTGTATAGCAAGTAATGTAAATGCATTAATACTTTATTTTATTGATGAAATAATGCTTTATTTCTGAATTCGGATAACACGAATTTTTATACGGTCCCGTGAAATCCATCTTAACGAGTTTTGAGTAGCACCTGTAATAAAGTTTCTTTCGCCATAAAACCCAAGAAATATTAAAATGCAATCAACACATTTTATATGTATAAAAGAGAAGCGAATAATAATCACGACAAAGCAAACGTTTTTTTTTTAAGAGGCGGAGCTACAGTCAAGCACAGGTGGTCAGAACTACATGAAAATCGAAGAATAAACGGAGAGAACACACGAAGAACAAAATTTAACGCTCCAAAAGATAAAGAATTCTGCCATTTGGAGGCAGGTAGTTAATTAACGTCGCACTGGGACAACACAAAGGTTTATTGGCAGGGATTCATCCCGAAGACAAAGATCCGAGGACATCACCTCGCAATTTTGAATCACGGTCAGATGACGAGGTCAACACCTAAGCTGGCACCCCACTCTCCAAACTTCCACACCACGCCAGCGTTCAGCTACTCTTCTAACCAGGTTACCACGGCCCATGTAAACAACTCTGATGTAACTGTTTTAACTGCACATTTCAAAATGTTACCAGACAAGTAAACTAATAATGATGGAAAAATACCGTTAAATAGAAATGTAAACACTAGTAATATACAATAGACAGACAATAGACTAAATTGATGACAGAGGTAACGATTTTCAAGTATTAAAATAGAATCAACACATTTTATTAATATATAAAAAGGAGTGAATAATAATCACGCCAATGCAAACGACTTTAAAAAAAGAGGCGGAGTTACAGTCAAGCACAGGTGGTCGGAACTACATGAAAATCGAAGAATAAACGGAGAAGACACACGAAGAACAGAATTTAACGCTCCAAAAGAGAAAGAAGTCTGCCATTTGGAAGGAAAAACCCTCCAGGGGTAAACAGAAAAGAATCTAAAAAGAAACTTGGAATCTAAAAATTTACATCAGTGGAGAAAATGGAAGTGGTTTTTTGGAAGAAAAGAATACTGAAAGAGCAATCACGAAATTGGTGTTCCAATTTCATCAAAACATTCTATGGAACAGAACGAAAATACACGTGTAAGTGGTCGGAAATTTACTTTATGGTAATACACAAAAGCAAATGTAACGCATTGATTGAATTTTTTTAACAGAATCAGCTTAATGTTTCATTTTAAATTCAGACGACATCGTAAGGTATTGAGATAAACAGTGTATATTTAACTTATTGATTTCGATTCTGGCAACATCGCTGCCAGAGACGATAACAAAAAGAATGAATTCATTCAACGTTTAAATTTACATTCGAATTCTTTGAATACATTGGAGTTAAAAAAAAGAGACCGTTACTGTACCAGAATAAAAGTCGTATAATCAACATATTTCGGTTTTATCAACATCTAACAAAAAGCAGTCCTCCGTCACATAATAGAATAAACTTTAAATGGAATTCGTATTGATACCATCACGCACTATACAAATGCTAACTACTTAAGAATATTCGCATTTAATTTTGCAGTATCAAAAGCAGCTTCCTTTACGAAATAGAATAAACTTTAAATTGAATTTGTATTCTGGTACCATCACAAAACAAATGTTTGCTACTTAATAAGAATATTCGGAATTATGCAATTAATTTCATAGACATCTTCAATAAAAGTTAATACACTAAATTCGCAATTAATATCGTTTGTTTATTTAAGTTTACATTTTAAATCATGTCAACACAAAAAAAATTCCATTAAAATTAATTGCATAACGAGTAATTTTTCTTTTGCATAAAACTGCAGAATCACTGATTCCCACGTTAAAATTCAAAACGAATTGTGCAAATCTATTTGTGTGTCAACTAATTTCTAATGTTCTTAAATGAATTCGTTTACTCCATGTGAAATTATTCTTTAGAAAACTCGTTGAATTACGCTGATTGCAGGTCTGCTCTAGTTAGAAAGCAGATGACATTGCTTAGGTCCATTTCTAAAGGGTAGGTTAGTCAGGGTAAAGGGATACTTAAACTCATGCATGGCGATCGTCATTGGTGACTCAGTCAGAACACATGCTTAAGACGAAAATTGTGTGTACGCATTGTTTAAGCGTTTAACGTGTACCTTAATGGATAGTACAATGTTGACGTCACCATTTGAGCGTCGACTCCTAATGAAACGGACAGAGCATGTGGGCGGAGCGGGGCCATCGTGAAGGATCCCGGTCCGTCGCCAATAGCCCGATGCGTTTCCACAGTTGCGGGTATTTGGGTATTTCAATTAACGTCACACTGGAGCAACACAATGGGCTATTGGTTTCCACAGTTGCAACGTTGATACAACTACCTACCCACATACTTTTAAACGTCAAAAAATACTTTACGGTAGGTAGGTATTTTAATTAACGTCGCACTGGAGCAACACAACGGGAACTGGCGACGGACCGGGATCAATCCCAAAGGGAAACATCCGGGAAACACCACCACGTAATTTCGAACCACGGTCAGATGACGAGGTCACACCTGAGCTGGCGACATATTTAACGTGCATCAACCCCCTGCTTACAACGATCTTTGTCTTTGGTTGGATTCGAACTCGCAACCCTACGGTTACTAATCCGTTACTCTTCCAACCGGGCTCAAGAATTCGACTAAAATAAAAAACAAATTCGGGAGAAATAAAACAAAATGCCATTACAAGAACACTGAGCCGTTGCATCTCGTGCTGATGTCAAACGCACGAAATTGTAATTGGACAAGAATATGACTGTTATTTGAGTGGAGATTATGATCCCAAACGCAAGACATGCACGTGCCTCGTACTCTCCCCCGCCGGGACATTTCCTGGAAGTGGATCGGGATCAGCTTTCATAGAAATAACACGGCCCTATATTCCCAATCCCTATTTTCTTTTCCCGGTTCAAATAACACGGAAAACCGGGTTTCTCCGAAATCCAATCTTGCCAATATATAACTGCAAGGTTTGCTGTAGCATTTGTGGGCGTTTTTCATCACCCACTTGAATTACGTATCGGGTTGTCCGGAAAGTTCGTGCTGATTTTTGGTAGGTGGCGTAAGGACAGGTCTGAATATATCAGAACGATTGAAAACACAAATGACATGCGCACATATCGTAAAAGACGGTACTTCAGGCATATTTGGAAAAAAATTTGGTTACGATACTTTAATTTTTGTCAGTTTTATACGCCTTTGAATATGATATTGGTATTTTCAATTAACGTCACACTGGAGCAACACAACCGGCTATTGGTGACGGTCCGGGATCAATCCCAAAGTGAAAGGTCCGAGGACAACACCACATAATTTTGAATCACAGTCAGATGACGAACCTTCGAATATGGAAGAAAATAAAGTGCATTTTAGGCATTTAATGCTTTTCTTTTACCGGAAAGGCAAAAATGCCACACAAGCGGCAAGCAAGATATGCGCTGTTTATGGCGAAGGTGCTGTAGCTGAAAGAACTGTGCGGAAGTGGTTTGCTAGGCTTAAAGCTGGTGATTTCAACCTTAAAGATCAAGAACGCACGGGTAGGCCTTCTACCACAGATGAAGATGAGATTAAAACGCTGATCGAGAATAACCCACGCTATACGACACGTAAATTAGCAGAAATGTTAAACATGTCAAAATCCACCATCCACGAGCATTTTGCGAAGCTTGGCTACATAAACCGTTTTGACGGAGAAAAATCTGATGGATCGCATTTCCATTTGCGACTCGCTCTATAAACGCAACGAGACACCATTTTTGAAACAAGTAGTGACGGGGGATGAAAAATGGATCATTTATAATAATGTTGAGCGAAAAAGATCTTGGGGAAAGAGGAATGAAGCACCTTTAGCCACCCCCAAAAGCCGGTCTTCATCCAAAGGTGTGTCTGGTGGGATTGGAAAGGGATCCTGTATTATGAGCTTTTACCTAACAACGAGACGATAAATTCAGAGAAGTATTGTTCCCAATTAGACGAATTAAAGACAGCAATTGAACAAAAACGTCCAGAAATAGCGAATCGGAAGGGCGTCGTGTTTCATCAGGACAATGCGTGGCCTCATGTGTCTTTGATAACTCGACAAAAGTTGTTGGAGCTCGGTTGGGATGTTCTACCCCGTCCACCATATTCAGCAGACCTCGCGCTCTCTGATTTCCACCTATTTCGAACATTACAAAATTCCCTTAATGGAAAAAACTTCAACTCTGGTCGAGATAAAAAATCACGTAGAAAAGTTTTTCGCTGAAAAACCTGAGATTATGGAAGGACGGAATTTTCAAGTTGCCTAAAAGATGGAGAAAGGTTGTAGAATAGAATGGCACCATATAATTTAATAAATGTATACTAAAATTTAAATCTTCTGCGTTTCAATTTTCCTTCAAAATCGGCACGAACTTTCCGGACAACCCGTATTTACCACTCGAACTATCCTCGTAGGAGGTAGGAAGTTGAATTAACGTCGCACTGGAGTAAAAGAACGGGCTGTTGGTGACGGTCCGGGATCAATCCCAAAGGGAAAGACCCGAGGACAACACCACGTAATTTTGAATCACGGTCAAACGACGAGAGGTCAAGAGAAAGAACAACCTAGAAGAGAGAAATACACGCATGAATCAATCGAACCTATGCCACCTACAACTCGCAGCGTAGTGGGCAAACCCACTGAGGAATGGCCTTCATTCATTAAGGGGTTGAGGTTGGGTTATGTGGTCAGGTTGCGCTAAACAAAAGACAATCTCAAATAAATGGACCTTCCAACACAAAGTTTTACTGACACAAAACAAATACACTTGGAGAAATAAGGGGAATCGAACCTGTAGCTTGTATGCTACTGTAGCATGAGTGGTCAAACGCATTTAACGAAGGCGGTTCCGCGAAACAAAGGAGCCACTAAAATTTAAGTTAGAAGTTTCTTGAGGTTTGTTGATGCAAGGACCATATTTGGTGTCAAGGGTCGCGATAGCCCAGTTGGTAGAGTTGCGGATTAACAGCCAGAGGGTTCCGCGTTCGAAACTCGATACAACTTAAGACCGATATGTAGGTGACGGTTGGTGCACGTTAAATATATCGTGCTCTCAAATATCCTCACGTTGGCGTGGCGTGAGAGTGGGGATGCTAGCTCAGATGTTGGCCTCGTCATCTGACCGCGGGTAAAAATTGGGAGGTGTTGACCTCATCTGACAGTGGTTCGAAATTGGGAGGTGTTGGCCTCGTCATCTGACCGTGGTTCAAAATTGGGAGGTGTTGGCCTCGGATCTTTCGCTTCCAGATTGATCTCGGACCGTCGCCTGTGGCCCGTTGTGTCGTTCCAGTGCAACGTTAATTCAACTGCATAATACTTAGCACAGTTGTGTAAAACGCAGCGTCAAGTAACGGGTACGCACGAACAGGTAGGTATTTAATTAAAGTCGCACTGGAGCAAAACACGGGCTATTCGCTACGGTCCTAGATCAAACCCGAAAGTTGAGATCCTAGGACAACACCACGTAATTTCGAACCACGGTCAGATAATGATGGCAGCACCTAAGCTGGCACCCCACTCTCCAAACTTCCACACCACACCAACGCGAGGGCATTTGAGGCCACGACAAATTTAACGTGCACCAGTCCCCTTTGTACACGACGGTCTTTGGTTGGATTCGACCTCGCAACTCTCCGTCGCTAATACGTTACTCTTCCAACCGGGCTACCGCGGTTAACGCACGCACCTTTAGGAAATGTGTCCATGAGGTCCGACGATCTTAGATTGAACTGGTAACCCTTCTGCACAAACAAGGAAGCCTTTACTGACAGAGTTAGGTGAGGCATTTTTAATTAAAATCGCTAATTAAAAGTTAACTTTAGTGCTTTTTGTTTTCCTGATCATTCGGACTTGATCGCAACAATTTTGAATCGCGGTCAGATGAGGCCAGCACTTGAACTGGGACTCCAAACTTCCACACCACGCCAACTTTAGAACATTTGAGGCCACGACAGATTCAACGTGCACCAGCCCCAGCCTACACGACGGTCTTTAGTTGGAATGAGTTTGAGTTCGCAACCGTCCGGTTGCTAATTTGCCACTCTACCCACCGGGCTACCACGATCCCCAGCGAAACAAAGAAACTCAGATTGACGATTAGGTCAGAGGTTGATTAGGATTATTTGGCGTAAAGTTCGTATTTATCCAATCTGCGCCAAACACAAGACGGGCCACGGTAGCCATGTTGGAAGAGTAACGGACTAGCGGAGTTTGAATCCAACCAAAAGAGAAGAGTAACGGAGTACGAATCCAACCAAAAGAGAAGACTAACGGAGTTCGAATCCAACCAAAAGAGAAGACTAACGGAGTACGAATCCAACCAAAAGAGAAGACTAACGGAGTACGAATCCAACCAAAAGAGAAGACTAAGGGAGTACGAATCCAACCAAAAGAGAAGACTAACGGAGTACGAATCCAACCAAAAGAGAAGACTAACAGAGTACGAATCCAACCAAAAGAGAAGAGTAACGGAGTACGAATCCAACCAAAAGAGAAGAGTAACGGAGTACGAATCCAACCAAAAGAGAAGACTAACGGAGTACGAATCCAACCAAAAGAGAAGACTAACGGAGTACGAATCCAACCAAAAGAGAAGAGTAACGGAGTACGAATCCAACCAAAAGAGAAGAGTAACGGAGTACGAATCCAACCAAAAGAGAAGACTAACGGAGTACGAATCCAACCAAAAGAGAAGGCTAACGGAGTACGAATCCAACCAAAAGAGAAGACTAACGGAGTACGAATCCAACCAAAAGAGAAGACTAACGGAGTACGAATCCAACCAAAAGAGAAGAGTAACGGAGTACGAATCCAACCAAAAGAGAAGAGTAACGGAGTACGAATCCAACCAAAAGAGAAGGCTAACGGAGTTCGAATCCAACCAAAAGAGAAGACTAACGGAGTACGAATCCAACCAAAAGAGAAGAGTAACGGAGTACGAATCCAACCAAAAGAGAAGAGTAACGGAGTACGAATCCAACCAAAAGAGAAGGCTAACGGAGTACGAATCCAACCAAAAGAGAAGACTAACGGAGTACGAATCCAACCAAAAGAGAAGAGTAACGGAGTACGAATCCAACCAAAAGAGAAGAGTAACGGAGTACGAATCCAACCAAAAGAGAAGAGTAACGGAGTACGAATCCAACCAAAAGAGAAGACTAACAGAGTACGAATCCAACCAAAAGAGAAGAGTAACGGAGTACGAATCCAACCAAAAGAGAAGAGTAACGGAGTACGAATCCAACCAAAAGAGAAGAGTAACGGAGTACGAATCCAACCAAAAGAGAAGAGTAACGGAGTACGAATCCAACCAAAAGAGAAGAGTAACGGAGTACGAATCCAACCAAAAGAGAAGAGTAACGGAGTACGAATCCAACCAAAAGAGAAGAGTAACGGAGTACGAATCCAACCAAAAGAGAAGAGTAACGGAGTACGAATCCAACCAAAAGAGAAGAGTAACGGAGTACGAATCCAACCAAAAGAGAAGACTAACGGAGTACGAATCCAACCAAAAGAGAAGAGTAACGGAGTACGAATCCAACCAAAAGAGAAGAGTAACGGAGTACGAATCCAACCAAAAGAGAAGGCTAACGGAGTACGAATCCAACCAAAAGAGAAGACTAACGGAGTACGAATCCAACCAAAAGAGAAGAGTAACGGAGTACGAATCCAACCAAAAGAGAAGAGTAACGGAGTACGAATCCAACCAAAAGAGAAGAGTAACGGAGTACGAATCCAACCAAAAGAGAAGGCTAACGGAGTACGAATCCAACCAAAAGAGAAGAGTAACGGAGTACGAATCCAACCAAAAGAGAAGAGTAACGGAGTACGAATCCAACCAAAAGAGAAGGCTAACGGAGTACGAATCCAACCAAAAGAGAAGGCTAACGGAGTACGAATCCAACCAAAAGAGAAGAGTAACGGAGTACGAATCCAACCAAAAGAGAAGAGTAACGGAGTACGAATCCAACCAAAAGAGAAGGCTAACGGAGTACGAATCCAACCAAAAGAGAAGAGTAACGGAGTACGAATCCAACCAAAAGAGAAGAGTAACGGAGTACGAATCCAACCAAAAGAGAAGAGTAACGGAGTACGAATCCAACCAAAAGAGAAGGCTAACGGAGTACGAATCCAACCAAAAGAGAAGAGTAACGGAGTACGAATCCAACCAAAAGAGAAGAGTAACGGAGTACGAATCCAACCAAAAGAGAAGAGTAACGGAGTACGAATCCAACCAAAAGAGAAGAGTAACGGAGTACGAATCCAACCAAAAGAGAAGGCTAACGGAGTACGAATCCAACCAAAAGAGAAGAGTAACGGAGTACGAATCCAACCAAAAGAGAAGAGTAACGGAGTACGAATCCAACCAAAAGAGAAGAGTAACGGAGTACGAATCCAACCAAAAGAGAAGAGTAACGGAGTACGAATCCAACCAAAAGAGAAGAGTAACGGAGTACGAATCCAACCAAAAGAGAAGAGTAACGGAGTACGAATCCAACCAGAAGAGAAGAGTAACGGAGTACGAATCCAACCAAAAGAGAAGAGTAACGGAGTACGAATCCAACCAAAAGAGAAGGCTAACGGAGTACGAATCCAACCAAAAGAGAAGAGTAACGGAGTACGAATCCAACCAAAAGAGAAGAGTAACGGAGTACGAATCCAACCAAAAGAGAAGGCTAACGGAGTACGAATCCAACCAAAAGAGAAGGCTAACGGAGTACGAATCCAACCAAAAGAGAAGAGTAACGGAGTACGAATCCAACCAAAAGAGAAGAGTAACGGAGTACGAATCCAACCAAAAGAGAAGGCTAACGGAGTACGAATCCAACCAAAAGAGAAGAGTAACGGAGTACGAATCCAACCAAAAGAGAAGAGTAACGGAGTACGAATCCAACCAAAAGAGAAGAGTAACGGAGTACGAATCCAACCAAAAGAGAAGAGTAACGGAGTACGAATCCAACCAAAAGAGAAGAGTAACGGAGTACGAATCCAACCAAAAGAGAAGAGTAACGGAGTACGAATCCAACCAAAAGAGAAGAGTAACGGAGTACGAATCCAACCAAAAGAGAAGAGTAACGGAGTACGAATCCAACCAAAAGAGAAGAGTAACGGAGTACGAATCCAACCAAAAGAGAAGGCTAACGGAGTACGAATCCAACCAAAAGAGAAGGCTAACGGAGTACGAATCCAACCAAAAGAGAAGACTAACGGAGTACGAATCCAACCAAAAGAGAAGAGTAACGGAGTACGAATCCAACCAAAAGAGAAGAGTAACGGAGTACGAATCCAACCAAAAGAGAAGAGTAACGGAGTACGAATCCAACCAAAAGAGAAGAATAACGGACTAACGGAGTTCGAATTCAACCAAAAGACCGTCGTGTACAAATGGGGCTGGTGCACGTTCAATCTGTCGTGGCCTCAAACGTCCTCACGTTGGCATGGTGTGGAAGTTTAGGGTGCCAGCTCAGGTGAGACCTCATGGTTCAAAATTACGTGGTGTTGTCCTCGGATCTTTTCCTTCGGGGTTTGATCCCGGACTGTCGCGAATACCCCGTTGCGTTGCTCCAGTGCGACGTTAATTAAAATACCCACCTACCAAACACAAGACAAACATCTTGAAGTAAATGAACATACACAAGCAAGAAAAACTTTACTGACACAGAAGAGAGAAATACACACAGAGAACAGGAATCAAAACCGCGCCCCTTACAGCTCGCCGGCTGCTAGCACAGTGGGCAAGGCACCTGAATCATCAACGACCTGAAAGGTTGGTTAGTTTTTAAGAGGACACAGTACCTTTAAAACCTTAAAAAGAATCGATTTTCCAATTTTGATCTGTTTAGATAGTTTGAAATGTTTTGATTCTGGTAAAAAAAGCGCATGAAAAAATTCGCATTCGTTCGTTCGTAATGAGGATTTTTCGAACACACCTGTTTTTATTTTCAGCTGTTCATTTGTTTACGTTTCTTAGTTTTGGTTTGGAATTATGCCATTAATTTTTGGAATTATGCTATTTATTTTTTTCGAAAGTTTTAATAATATTTTTACTGTAACAAATATAAGCAGAATATGTACTAAACTCTTTCATTTCACAAATCTATTTGTTTACTTGAACGCACATGAATGCTAAAAATAACTATTTCAAATTTAATTGCATTTATCTCAGAATGGTAATTTTCAAGCTTGCGCGCACTATAACTCTGCAACTAATGAACGTAGACTCCTG
The DNA here is from genome assembly GCA_933210815.1 of Meta bourneti. Taxonomy (NCBI): domain Eukaryota; kingdom Metazoa; phylum Arthropoda; class Arachnida; order Araneae; family Tetragnathidae; genus Meta; species Meta bourneti. Next base: position 13,900,857 of record OW119932.1, read on the forward strand.
AAATCTTGAATGACAATAGATTATCAAAAGGGCTTCAAAATGAAACCAAAATTTTACTCGAAAGCTAAAAATATATTAAAAATTTTGATATAGTATGAGTGAAAATTTGGAAAAAATTAATGAAGTGAAATATTAATTGATTGCTATATTTGTGTGTTACTTAATTACTATTTTTTGGTTCTAATATAAAATAAAAGCATTGTGTTACTCATATCAGCCATTAGTTTTATAGAAAATGCACAGGATGACTCAGAATGTTGCGCACAAGCTATGCTTGTAAAAAAATACATTAAAAATGACCTTATGTAAATTCTAGTAAAATATTATTTAATTTTTAAAAATCAAACCAATTTTTCTGCATTGTGTAGTATAAAGGATATATAAACCCTGCAAAAATTTCATTATGATACACAAAACTTTTGGTGATACAGTTTATCGAAATGAGTCTATTTTACCTGTTGATTTGTACGCTTAAAGGTACTGTGCCCCCTTACGGTGTAAGGGCAATATTTGGCCAAGCTTCGCCAAATGCAACGTCAATGCCATGCAGCTTCACAGAAGGGAGAAATACATCCAGGGAATAATCAAACCTGCACCACCCTCAACTTGCAGGTTGCTAAAGAACGGGACAAACCCACCGACATGCCCTCAGAACAAATTATGCGTTAACATACACGGTCCACCCATCAGATTAGCAATTTCATCAATCCCTATTTGACCAGCCCTCGATCCTAATGAAGAGAAATCCCTATTCTCCCCTAACCCAATTCCACAGAGGGGCATCATTCATTAAAGGCCATCCCTCGCGAGCCCTTAGCATTCTTTCCAATTACCCCAGGACTCGAATTACACCAGTCCCTGAATAAGGGATGCGCTCGATTCCCTAGGTTACCATGCACTAGTAGAGATGGCGAGGCATTTTTAATTAAAATCGCTAATTAAAAGCTAATTTTTGCGCGTTTTCCTTTCTCGATCATTTGAGCTTTGGAGAAATCGCCAAGTGAGAAGCGGTTTGCAGTTAATAGAATATTAAGAAAGAACGAGGGAGGTTTTTGCGCCAATTAATAGCAATTTCGAGTAATTAATTAGTTAATTAAAAGTCCTGAGGCGGGGGTTGATGACTCGAGATGTTAAAAAACAGGTGGCTTTTTTCCTGGTGCAGCTAATCGAAAACGGGATTGTTTGGAAAGTTGAAATCGGTTGGGTTTTGTGTTTTATGGCGCAAGGGCCATATTTGGCCATGCTGTGCTAGATACGACATAGGATATCAAGTCATAGACATACACAATAAATGTTTTACTGACACCAAGTTAGGAATGCATCTGACAGATAGGTATTTTAATTAACGTCACACTGGAGCAACATAAAAGGGCTATTGGTGACGGTCCGGGATCAATACCAAAGGGAAAGAACCGAAGACAACACTAGGTAATTTTGAGGAGGCAACACCTGAGCTGGCACCCCACTCTCTAAACTTCCACACCACGCCAAAGTGAGGACATTTGAGGGCAAGACAGATTTAACGTGCACCAGCCCCCTTTGTACACGTTTTTAGTTGGATTCGAACTCACTAATTCGTTGCTCTTCTAACAGGCCTTCCGCGGCCCTTGTATTCTTGGAAATCCTTTTTTTATAATTGGGTAGGTAGTTAATTCACGTCGCACTGGAGCAACACATCGGGCTAATGGCGACGGTTCGGAATCAATCCACAAAGGTATTTTGGTATTTTCAATTAACGTCACACTGGAGCAACACAACGGGCTATTGGTGACGGTCCGGGATCAATCCCAAAGGGAAAGGTCCGAGGACAACACGTAATTTTGAACCACGGTCAGATGACGAGGCAACACCTGAGCTGGCACCCCACTCTCCAAACTTCCACACCACACCAACGTGAGGACATTTGAGGCCACGACAGATTTAACGTGCACCAGCCCCCTTTGTACACGACGGTGTTTGGCTGGATTCGAACTCGCAACCCTTCGGTTGCTAGTCCGTTACTCTTCCAACCGGGCCACCGCGGCCCAATCCACAAAGGAGGACAACACCACGTAACTTTGAACTACGGTCAGATGACGAGGTGGACCACCTGAGCTGGCACCCCACTCTCTAAACTTCCACACCACACCAACGTGAGGACTTTTGAAGTCACGACAGATTCAACGAGCACCAGTCCCTTTTATACACGGTTTTTGATTGGATCGAGTTTCGAACACGAAACCCTCCGATTGCAAATCCGCTACTCTTCCAAACGGGCTACAGCGACCCTAGTGCTATACGGGAAAAAAAATCTTTAAGTAAGTTCTATTACCTTTAAGATTAAGTAATGGATAAATATCGCGCGATAGAAAAAAGAATTTACATATAAAGCAGAGTTGGCATCTGTCTGTCTGTTCTCTATACAAATCTACACAATTTGATCAATCTACACCAAATTTGGTACACTTATTCTTTGGAACCCTGCAGGTTACGTAGGCTACATATTAACCCACGTTCTATTTGTCTTGGGTGTGCAGAGGGGTGTAACGTCCCATCATCCTGGACAGAGCACTTGCTAGGAGGCGCTCTCTCCCGGTCTGGCTGTGCACATGACGTCAGAGTCAACATCTACAGCAGTCGCCGCTTAAGATGACCTTGGAGTTTTTTAGAATCTTAGAGTATGGTGCAATATCGCAGATGGGTGCGGTTGCGCTGAAAATCGTTCAGTATCATATCGTTTATGTATCCCATGTATAAGTTCTTAAACGCTATATTATTGGAATGTAAATGATAGCATAAGATTTTTATGATAATATAAGATTATTTTTATAGAAAGTGGTCTTTTCTTATCGTCGATAAGGGACTAAAGACAATTCGAAATCCTCATAGGAATAGAATTGCATATTTATACGATCAACGGAGACCAATTCACTCTAAATTTGGTATATTCATTGTGTAGAATTTTGCGGGAGACAAGGCTGGTCGCAATTAACGCCGTTCGATTTGTGCTGTGTCTGCAGGGGGCTAAAAACAATTCTAAATCTCCATAGGAATAATATTAAGTAATATTACGATGAATTATTACCAATTCAACTCGAGCAACGCCGGGTAATTCAGCTAGTATACTTACTATAAGCTGTCATATTATTTTCTGCAAAGTAGATGGTAGTGCTTTTGTGGTAGAAAGTATTTCCTGCGCGTATTCCGGAAGTGAGGAAAGGGCTACATTTCAAAGTAACATCTTGGTCTACAGAACAAAAATATTGGATAACCGGAAGTGAAATCCCGTCTTCCGGTTTGTTTATTTACACAGATGCGATAAAATCGAACGTCACTCCAGATAAATTAAATTAAATGATGAACTTAAAACGCACTCTAAATAATGCGTTTCTGAGAAAAAGCAAAATAAAATAAGCAAGGCCAATTACTCTAAAAGTACATCTTAGTGAGCAGGGGAAACATAAAGGATGGAAAAAAGCAACAAAATCCATTTCGAAAATGAAAATCTATGTATCCTTAGCAAGCAAAAACAAATAATGGTGTTATACTAATTATTCCACGTAAAAAAATTGAGAATAATTCACCTCCTAATAACAACTTCAGAAAAATACAGATAATCTATTTCAACCATTTCTAGGGGGATATTTTTTTCAACGAACAATTTTTTATCACGTTCGCAATAATATCCTTTCGGTTTTATGAATGATTAAAGAAATTAATCAAGACTCGTAGAATAAGAAATTAAAAAACCATTTTTGCATACTTTAATTCAATATTCTCATATCATGCAAGGTGTTTTTATAAATTTTTAAGCGTTTAACCATTTTATCCACTTCCAGAAGATTGCATTATTAGTCTTTAAAAAAAGGAATACAGTAATATATTCTTACAGCAAAACAAGAAACTATATATTCAAAATTATATACGATAGTGAATTTACAAATAAATAAAATGGGAAATGAAGACACGGTAGGTAGGTATTTTAACTAGTCGCACTGGAGCAAAGCAATTGCTATTGGCGACGGTCCGGGATCAATCCCCAAGGGAAAGATTCGAGGACAACACCGCGTAATTTTGAACCACGGTCAGATGACGAAATAACACCTCAGATGGAAACCCATTCTCCAAACTTCTTGGGGAACGCCAATGTGACAACACCACGCCAAAGTGCACACCACGCCAAGGTGACGACACCACGCCAACGTTCACACCAAGCCGACGTGACGACTGCACGCCAACGGTTCACACCACGCCAACGTTACGACTGCACGCCAACGTTCACACCACGCCAACGTGACGACACCACGCCAACGTGCACACTAAGCCAACGTGACGACACCACGCCAACGTGCACACCAGGTCAACGTGACGACACCACGCCAACGTTCACACCACGCCAACGTGACGACACCACGCCAACGTGACGACACCACGCCAACGTGACGACACTACGCCAACGTTCACACCACGCCAACGTGACGGCACCACGCCAACGTTACGACACCACGCCAACGTTCACACCAAGCCGACGTGACGACTGCACGCCAACGTTCACACCACGGCAACGTGACGGCACCACGCCAAAGTGACGACACCACGCCAACGTTCACACCACGCCAACGTTCACACCACGCCAACGTTCACACCACGCCAACGTGCACACCAGGTCAACGTGACGACACCACGCCAACGTTCACACCACGCCAACGTTCAAACCAAGCCAACGTGACGACACCACGCCAACGTTCACACCATGCCAACGTTCACACCACGCCAACGTTCACACCACGCCAACGTGCACACTAAGCCAACGTGACGTCATCACGCCAACGTAACGACACCACGCCAACGTTCACACCAAGCCAACGTGACGACACCACGCCAACGTTCACACCACGCCAACGTGACGACACCACGCCAACGTGCACACAAGGCCAACGTTCACACCACGCCAACGTGACGACACCACGCCAACGTAACGACACCACGCCAACGTGCACACAAGGCCAACGTTCACACCACGCCAACGTTCACACCAAGCCAACGTGACGACACCACGCCAACGTGACGACAACACGCCAACGTGACGACAACACGCCAACGTTCACACCACGTCAACGTTCACACCACGCCAACGTTCACACCACGCCAACGTGACGACACCACGCCAACGTTCACACCACGGCAACGTTCACACCACGCCAACGTTCACACCACGCCAACGTTCACACCACGCCAACGTGCACACCAGGCCAACGTTCACACCACGCCAACGTTCACACGAAGCCAACGTGACGACACCACGCCAACGTGCACACCACGCCAATGTGACGACACCACGCCAACGTTCACACCAAGCCAACGTGACGACACCACGCCAACGTGCACACCACGCCAACGTGACGACTGCACGCCAACGTTCACACCACGCCAAAGTGACGACTGCACGCCAACGTTCACACCACGCCAACGTTCACACCACGCCAACGTTCACACCACGCAACGTTCACACCACGCCAACGTTCACACCAAGCCAACGTGACGACACCACGCCAACGTTCACACCAAGCCAACGTGACGACACCACGCCAATGTTCACACCAAGCCAACGTGACGAAACCACGCCAACGTTCACACCACGCCAACGTGACGACACCACGCCAACGTTCACACCAGGCCAACGTTCACACCACGCTAACGTTCACACCAAGCCAACGTGACGACACCACGCCAACGATCACACCAAGCCAACGTGACGACACCACGCCAACGTTCACACCAAGCCAACGTGACGACACCACGCCAACGTTCACATCAAGCCAACGTGACGACACCACGCCAACGTGACGACACCACGCCAATGTTCACACCAAGCCAACGTGACGAAACCACGCCAACGTTCACACCAGGCCAACGTTCACACCACGCCAACGTTCACACCAAGCCAACGTGACGACACCACGCCAACGTTCACACCAGGCCAACGTTCACACCACGCTAACGTTCACACCAAGCCAACGTGACGACACCACGCCAACATTCACACCACGCCAACGTTCACACCAAGCCAACGTGACGACACCACGCCAACGTTCACACCAGGCCAACGTTCACACCAGGCCAACGTTCACACCACGCTAACGTTCACACCAAGCCAACGTGACGACACCACGCTAACGTTCACACCACGCCAACGTGACGACATTTCAGACCAAGATTTTTTTAACGTGTACCAGCCCCCGTGTGCACGACGGTCTTTGGTTGGACCGTGTTTCGAACTCGCAACCCTCCGGTTTCTAATCCGTTGCTTTCTAATTGGGCTACCGCGGCCCATTTTCTGAATTCTGATAACACGAACTACGGTTAATACGAATTTTTTTTACGGACCCGTGAAATTCGTCGTAACGAGGTTTGACTATATTCTTTTCACGGAAAGAAAAAATTGTATGATATAGTCGCAAATATTTCCAAATCAACCGGTTTCTTGGTTGGTTTGGGGAATTTATGACGCAAGGGCCATATTTGGCCATTCTGCATCAGACACAATATCCATAGACACGGAATGAAAGTTTAACAGACACAGAAGAGAGAAATACACCAGGGAGGAATGCATCTGACAAGAATCTGACCTGCGCCGCCTACAACTCGAAGGTTGCTAGTGATGTGAGCATACCGGCCCCTCAAATAAACCGGTATGCACCGCACAAAACATCTACCCGCCTTAAAGATAATTAAAAATTGCTTGAATAAAAGGAATAAAGATTAAATAACATTCGGGCAAACGAATCCTTTCTGCTATATCACTAAATATCAGAATCCGTCGTTTTAGCCTTGCTTCAGTTACACTTAGCAGGTAACACATGCATGACTGCAATTCCACTTCTGAAAGACAAGACAATCAAGTACGGCATCTACTTCACAAGAAAAGGAAAGAAGTTTTTAATTGGCACTACGGGCGATGCAAACGATCTGCACTCCCCTCGCCATTTTTTTTTTTCTTATTCTCATACGAGAATAAAAAAAAAGCTCAGTTGTCGAGTGAAGTCAAAAGAAAATAAAAAGTCCCAAGACTTCTTTTACGGAATAAAAAATACCTTCCTTATTATTCGGAGATCCTTTTTTAGGAGGGTTACTTAAATATGGACCGAGAGAATAAAAGCTCAGGAAGCCTTTTTTGAAATAGAATGCTTGTTACGTTTCTTCTTGCAAATCCGTTTGATAACTAGGCACTAGTTTACACGAGTCAAGAAGGAATAAGAACAGGAGAAAGGGATTTAATGTACAAAATGGTGATGGAATTCAAAGAGAATTAAACGGATTGCTAACTACGTGAAAAGCTAAAAAGTATTTCTTAAATTCGTTTTTAGAAAACGATCATTGAAATTTATCCTGTGAAATGTTGTTTGTAACACAAATTCGTAATACAGGTTTAAGTCATAGTTGTTTCCAAGATTTCAAAGGGTCATAGCATCGTAAGGCATGTTGATTGGTTGGTTGGTTGGGTCGTTTCATGGCGCAAGGGCCATGGCCATATTTGGCCATGCTGCGCCAGACGCAAGACATACAATATCAAGTAATAGACACACACAATGAAAGTTTTACTGACACAGAACAGAGAAATACACCCAGGGAGGAATGCACCTGGAAGGAATCGAACATGCGCCGCCTACAACTCGAAGGTTGCTAGTGCAGTGGGCATACCCACTGAGCCATGACGGCCCCTCTTGATAGACAGGAACAGCTTCTTCATTGGATTCAAGAGCTGGCGAATGACCGCAGTTTTGTCTGGCCCCCTTGATCCCCAGACTTAACACCATGCGATTTCCTGCAATGTATCAGATGCAAAAACATCGGAATCTTGCTAGATTGTCCTGAAAACCTCATTAAGAAAATATTTAGCTATTTAATTAAAAAATTTTACATTTCCGTTTCGTCGTTGGAACGAATGGCCATAATGAATGACCCCCACAAACCAACCGCTACTCTTCCAACCGTGCTACTGCGGCCCTCGAAAACTACATGCTTTGGTTAGAGTATCTGTTTTTAGAAATTATGAATTTTGTTCACAATTTTGCACGAAAACGAACCCTTATGCATATGAATTTATAGAAAACGTTATTTCCTGAAACCTTAGTTAAATTGGTATAGGATTCCTTACTGAATTCCTTATAGTAGAATTCCTTACTAGTCAAATTGGTATAGGATTCCTTACTGAATTACTGTTGCTTTTTGAATGAATGGTTGAGCAGTCGGAATATATACCATACAAAAAGAATTCAGAAAAGTTATTCCAAACTGAGTGCAAAATTCGATCGTCACAAAGAAATTCATAGATGCAAAATACGACTAACGACTACAAATTTCGAACCCTGGTGGTAGGTAGGTATTTAATTAACGTCGCACTAGAGCAACACAACAGGCTATGGCGATGGTCCGGGATCAAACCCGAAGGGAAAGATCCGATCAAACCCTGGTGGATTCCTTCATTTAAAAAATAATATCTTATGCAACATTAAATAATCATGAAATTGATATATATATATATTCCAGAAATAAATATAGCAATGGAACATAGGGTCGCATTCCACTCTGAGAGGCAGAAAAGAGTCAAGTCGAAACGCATCGAGCATCAACAAATCATCGTCTCTGACGTCGCACACTTTTCCAGCACGGTCCGGCACTTCTTGAATGTCACATATCCCGCACGATGGATCGAACGTGGCGGACCTGTGGCTTGGCCTTCTCGCTCACCGGACCTCAACCCACTGGACTTTTTCTTCTAGGGGCACATGAAATCTTTAGTGTACCAGACGCCTGTAGACTCGGCTGAAGATCTCGTAGCGAGAATCGGTGTTGCCGCAGACAAAATTAACACAACACCAGGAATCTTCGAGAGCCAGTCATTCCTTCTCCGGTGTGAACTGTGCAACGACACGCGCCACTTTGAGCACTTGCTGTGAGTTTTTCTCTGATCAATCAATCAGATTGTGCAACTATTGGCGATTGTCCGGAATCAAAACCAAAGGGAAAGATTGAGGACAATACTACGTAATTTTGAACCACGGTCAGATGACGAGGTCACACCTGAGCTGGCACCCCACTCTCCAAACTTTCACACCATGACGTGAACACCATGACGTTTTCTCAACGTGAGGACATTTGAGGCAACGACAGATTTAATGTGCATCAGCCCCTTTTGTACACGACGGTCTTTTGTTGGATTTGAACTCGTCACCCTCCGTTACTCTTCCAACCGGGCTACCGCTGCACCTTTCGCCGAATTACAAAAGCCAGATCACAAATGAATCAAAATTCCCTCAATTAAAAACTTCACTAACAAAATCTCCCGCACATTTTCCTCTGAAATTCAAAGAAATACCAACCCTGCAAAAAAAGAAATTGAAATTCGTGATTCAAAGCTCCCCAAATAAAACAGATACCGCAAAACACTTCTTAGAGACTAAAATCCCGCAACTCTCCTAATCCAACTTCCTACCTTTTATCGTACAGCCAATGATCACTCTGCATTTCATTTCGTTTAGACAATGAGAAGCTCTCATCCATTTCAACGCCTTTGATCAGCACTTCGCAGCTCTCCTAAGTACTCATCCAGATCGAGGCAAAAAAATTTTAATATTTCAATGAAATAAATTTACTTTGGGCTGGATTTCAACAGGTGTCAGTCTTTTTAAGATCGAAAATGAAACTTAAATACTAAAAACAATTGTTAATATTCTTTTTAAGTTATTTTAAAATCTATCTTCCAAAAATATGATTCCCAAATACAAGACAGGCCCAATTATCAAGTGCTATACTGTCAATACTGCAGATCGAGGACCTTTCGGGGTCAGGTTCTCCACGACTTCATCAATAAAAAATCTACTATAGCAGTAATTCTTAACCTGGGGGTGCGAGGAAGCATTTCCAGGGGTGCCAGAAGTTTCGATGGACGACAGTAATTTAATAAAAGACGATCTCATGGAAATAAGAGCCAATGCACGTATTCAAATGGAATGTGAAAAACTGGACTTGGAACAAGGTGTACACAGTTAGAATCTTATCCACAACTGGCAAAAGCAGCATTGCAGACACTTTTACCATTTGCCACCACCTACCTGTGTGAAATGGGATTTTCATCGCTTTTGCACATAAAAACAAAAACCAGAAATCGCTTCAATGTAAGTGATACGTGACTCTTCCAAAAAAGAACCTCGCTTCAAAAGTATTATTATGAATAAACAACGTAGCCATTAAAAACTGAGATATTGTTTTGTAGGTATATGTAAAAGTATGTGCTTATTTTTCAATAAATAATCTTGCAGTAAAAGTAATTTCCTAAATAAAGAAATAGAGACACATTTTACAAGGGGGTGCGAGAACTTATTTTTAGATTTAAGGGGGTGCCGATCTCTAAAAAGATTAAGAACCACTGTACTATAGCGACAAAATTAACCGAGTTCTCATCACAACAGCTACCTTTAATATTTACTGAATCCAGACGGAGTTTTCTGTAAAACCAGTTCCTTTGCGAATGCAGTCAGCGTACGGGGAAACAATGATTATGCGGGTTTCTTAACACATGGAGGTTTCTGAACTTGAAATATGCATATTACGCGCGACCTTGCTTTTCAAATTTATAGGGGCGTATTGTTACGCATGCCTACTATATTCGCCAGTGCAGCCCTATTTTAAGATTTCGTCATTGAACCGAAATCTAATTTTGGTTTCATGCAGCTAATTTTATTAAAGAAAAACGATTGTAATGGCTATTCTGTTAAGAAGGAAAGTCTTGTTCTTAGAGTGGCATTTCCTACAGTTGGCTGTGGCACCTGTCACAGCCAACCGTTACGAAAGAATTGTATAATTTTTTCTAGAGTAATTGAATTTCGTTTCTCTAGAAAAAATTCTAGATTTCTAAAGAGAGAAACTAAATATCGTTTCTACACAATGGCCCTTTGTGTTGCTCCAGTTCGACGTTAATTAACTACATACCTGCTTCCAATGCTTCAACCTGTAAAATGTACTTTTTTTAGTCCATTTACAATGGATTCCATCGCATATTGTATTATATGGTAACGAGGTTGCCGACCAGCTGCCTAAGGAGGGCCGTGTACGTCCCGTCCCCTTCCACTTAATAAAGGACCTCGCGGACACAAAAATTTTTCCTATTTTCAAACAAAAACCAGAGACTTGGAATGTTCCTCCTGCACATGCACGGTATTCTGCCAGCTTTCCCAGTGTGTCACTAAATTGCAAGTTGCCTACAGTTTTCCAGACTTCTATAGCGAGAGTCAGAAGTGGCCACACTAAGGACTTTCGATCCGAGGATGGCGTTTAGATCTTCTCCAGATGTCCCTGTTCCACAAGCCTTGCAACCACTGCCCACCTTACCGATTGCACCGGTGGTCTAACTTGTCTTGGATCAGGAGAAAGTTGCCTATCTTTTAGAGCGACCTGGTCTTATGGACCTGCTTTAGGCTTACCCTGAACCTTGTGGATAAGAAACAGCTTCTTTGAGTTATTTCACTTTTCCCGAGAACGTGCGACACATTTTAAATCAAGCAATTTAACAACTTTTACAAGTTTCTGTCACACGCAGGGAGTTTCAAGTAAAACCTTGTGGTTTGCATGAATGGAATCACATTATTTTCGTTGGGGTTTTAAGCCTTGTGATATTCGTTTTCTGTAATCCCGATGCCAACTTGTCTCGCGATTTGTAAGGAAAAGAAAATGGCAAAATGGATTCGGCTGGGAAAAGAACGAAATTGGGACTTTTACGTCACTCCGAATTGCAGTAATCCCATTGGAGGATTTTCTCTCAATACGTTTTTAGGTTTTTTTTTTCCTAAAAAGAAATAAAAAACTTTTTTATTTCTTTTTTATAATAGAATACAAATTTCCAATTCCGGTACATGGAAAAGGATGGATCAGTGATATTCAACAGGATTGCAAGGAACACTGGGGTTCCGGAACTCATGGATTTTTTTATAAGTTTAGTCGTGGAAATGTGCTTTTTTCTACAGCAAAAGTTGTCCATTATATTTCAAATTAATTAAAAAAATCTTAAAATAGCATGAACTTTATAAAAATCCACATATAAACTATACAGTAGTGGTTTCTAACTTCTTACACCTCAGACATTCATACTGGGGAAAATGCTTATGAAATTTTATATTTTCAACCATTGGTTTTTAAATATCATCAAATTTTTTCCAACTCATCTCAATAAGGTTTTTCAAAATTGAATTTTTCAAATTTATAGCTTTTTAAAATTTTCGTTAAAATTCTGCATCTGAAATGACTCCTTGATTTCCCATTTATAGCTTATATTTTTACGCTGCTCCCTATAAGAAACATTTTTCGTAAAGCTACGTATAGGTGTAGCAAGTGTTTCTGCAACCATACGCGTTTCCTGTACGTAATTGGCTAATTTGTCGAATACGATTTCAGCACATCGCCAAAGAAATTCCAAAGATTTTGTATTTTAAGTAACGTCGCACTGGAGAAACAGGCTATTGGCGACGGTCGGGGATCAACCGCCGTAGGAAAAGATCCGAAGACAACACCACGTAAATTTGAACCACGGTCAGAATACGAGGTCACACTTGAACTGGCACCCCATTTTCCAAACTTCCACCCCACCCCAACGTGGTGACATTTGAGGCCACGACAGAGAAAACCTGCACAAGCTTCCACTTACACGACGGTCTTTGGTCGGATCGATTTGCAACTCTCCGGTTACTAATCCGTTGCTCTTCCAACTGGGCTACCGAGAGCCCGTCTGAACAGAACTCCATTTATGCGAATACCCTTTAATAAACCAGGCATTAAAAGACTAGACAAACCCCCCTGCACATAAATAACCGTGCACTTAGCAAAAACATAACAGAGCCCGTAGCCGACCAACTTTCCAAAATCCTGCACGCACAAACTCGAAATCCACAAGCACAAGCAATATTTCAACGTCGAAATAAACGCTCGGGTTCAAACCATTAGCAAAGAATTCTCACTCAGACATACGCATATACGAACACGACTATTCTTCCAGTTTTAAGGAAGCATATAAATTTCAATGTAGAACGCACATTAACGGCACACTGGTGCGCTTGAATTTGCATTAAGAATTCGAAAATGCATTCTTGTTTAGGGGAAAACAAGTTTCCATTTTGAATTTTTGATCTTGGAGTCGTTATTTTTGGGTATTATAAGTTTTTGGTACGGAAACCGGGACTTGAAAGAACCGAGTTTAGGATTTAGGTTTAGTCTTGGAAATAGGGCTATGTAAGTTAGGTGTCTCCTTTAATTTGGGATGCATTTATTTTCTCACAGAATTTGAATACAAAGCCTCTGATCCTAGGAAAGTCTTTGCGCCATTTTTTTTTTGTTATGGAAATTGTGTTTTTTTTTTGCTTCGAACGCCGAAACTTGAAACAATTAAGCTTGGGGTTTTAGTTTCGTTTGGGTAGGTAGTTAATTAACGTCGTACCGGATAAAAACACGAAGGGTTATTAGTTTGATTTGGGATGTATATTCTCGCAGAATTAGGAGTACAAATCCCCTGAGCCGCAGAAATAGTTCTTGGAGTCATTATTTTAGGAAATAATGGGTTTCTTTCGAGAGTCGAAACTCGAAATAATTAAGTTTGGGTACTTGATATTTCTTAATTAACGTCGCAATGGAGCAACACAACGGGCTTTTTAGATTGATTTTGGGATACATTTATTTTCTCGCAGAATTTGAATGCAAATTCTCTGATCCTCAAAAATTGTTTTAGGTGCCATCATATTTTGGGAATTGTAGCTTTTGTTGCTTCGAACGACTAAATTTGAAACATTTAAGTTTGGGTAGGTAGGTATTTTATTTAACGTCACACTGGAGCAACACAACGGGCTATTGGCGACGGTCCGGGATCAAACCCGAAGGGAAAGATCCAAGAATACCAAGTAATTCGAACCATGTCAGATGACGAGGTCACACCTCAGCTGGAACCTCTCTCCAAACGTCCACACCACGCCAACGTAAGGACATTTGATGCCCCGATAGTTTTAACGTGCACGCGCCCCCTTTGCACACAACGGTCTTTGATTTGATTCGAACTCGCAACCCTCCGGTTGCTAGTCCGTTACTCTTCCAACCAGGCTACAGCGGCCTGTTTGATTTAGATAGGTAGGTAGTTAAATAACGTCGCTCTGGAGCAACAGAACGGGCTATTGGCGACGGTCCGGGATCAAATCCGAAGGGAAAGATCAAGGACGACACCTCGTTATTTTGAACCACGGTCAGATGACAAGGACAACAACTGAGCTGGCACCCCACTCTACAAACTTCCACACCAAGCCAACATGAGGACATTTGACACCACGACAGATTTAACGTCCACCAGGCTCCAAGTACACAACAGAGTACGTGGAGCCCGGTAGGCAATACAAAGGAGGGATCGAGTTTCGAACTCGCAACCCTCCTTTAGAGAATTTAGCACTTTAAGTTTAGATATGCTTGATTTGAGCTATGGAGCTAAAAAATATTGCTACTCCAATCAAAAAAGTTTTAAAAAAATCAAAAGCTCGCTACTCCAATCAAATTCTTCAACAGTCTGATGACAGAAAGCATTGAGAAATCTGGTAGACAGAAAACAGCGAAGTAAAGAAAATTTGTAAACAAGTTTAGCATCAAACAAATGCCTTTGAAGAGCGATTAGAATTAAATTGAAGTAGACGTTCAGAAAGTTATAGTGGTAACATGCCTCTACGCTTTACATTTTATTGGAAATAAGAACTGACACCAGTAAAAGTAATCGAAAAGCACCTTTGGATAATTTTCTTTTCTTTAGAGAAGTGGTTCTTAACCTGGGGTGTGTGCACCCCTAGGGGTGCGAGAAAGCATTTCCAGGGGTGAAAAAAGTTTCGATGGACGACAGTAATTTAATAAAAGACGGTCTCATGGAAATAAGAGCCAATGCACGTATTGAAATGGAATGCGAAAAACTGGACTTGGAACAATTCTGGTGTACACAGTTAGAACCTTATCCACAGCTGGCAAAAGCAGCATTGCAGACACTTTTACCATTTGCCACCACCTACCTGTGTGAAATGGGATTTTCATCGCTTTTGCACATAAAAACAAAAACCAGAAATCGCTTCAATGCAAGTGATGACCTATACGTGACTCTTCCAAAAAAGAACCTCGCTTCAAAAGTATTATTATGAATAAACAACGTAGCCATTAAAAACTGAGATATTGTTTTGTAGGTATATGTAAAAGTATGTGTTTATTTTTCAATAAATAATCTTGCAGTAAAAGTAATTTCCTAAATAAAGAAATAGAAACACATTTTTCTTAGGGGTGCGAGAAGTTATTTTTAGATTCAGGGGGTGCCGATCACTAAAAAATGTTGGTTTCCAGTTTTATTTACTATGCGTGGAAGCGAATTTTATTAGGAAATAGACTGATTCCTTCCCATCGACAAATTTCACTAAGCTTTTGGGTATACTGACTTGAAGCGAAATATTTCGTGGCAGATTTTACTATTGAATAAAATGACTAAAAATACTCCTACTGCTAAAATAATATAGCGAGAGCAATCGCGCCTGACAATCCTCACAAATTTCAGGATAAGAGTTAGTGGGGGAAAATTTCACATTATTTCAATAAATCTGAAAATTAGCGTTTTACAATTGGAAAAAATGCTTAATAGATATTTTAAAATTGTGATAAAAACTTAATTTAATTTTACTTTATAAGTCACTACAAATATAATAAGGAGGAATTAAGAATCTAACATGCAACGAATTTATTGTCCAAGATCTAATAAATTATATCAAAATATTTCCGAAATTCCGGTGCTTTTCCAATGTCGAACATAAAATTGGTATATAGAATCCTCTTTTGTTTCACGTACTACCAAATAAAATTTAGCCCTTTGTTTTTCCGACTGTTTTAGGGGTATGGAATCGAATGTAAATACGGATGCTTATTCATAATAAATGGGGGGACCGTCTTGGCTTAGTGGGTATGGCCACTAAGCCAAGACTAAGCCTTCGAGTTCTAGGCGGCGCAGTTTCGATTCTTGCCAGGTGCATACCTCCATGGGTGTATTTCTCTTCTGTGTCAGTAAAACTTTCATTGTGTGTGTATTACTTTATATTGTATGTCTTTTGTCTGGCTTAGCACGGCCAAAGATGCCCTGCGCCAGAAAACTTCAATACCAACCAAACATCATAATAAATGGTTGCTTTTGGATTTTCATGCCGCAAGGGCCACATCTGGCTACGCTGCGTCAAACACAAAAGAGACAACTGCAATTAAAGGTAGGTATTTTAATTAACGTCGCACTAGAGCAACACAACGGGCTATTGGCGACGGTCGGGGACAACACAACGTAAATTTGAACCACGGTCAGATGACGGGGTCAACACCCGAGCCGTCACCTCACTCTCCAAACTTCCACGCCACGCCTACGTAAGGACCAAGAAGGATTTAACATGTACCAGCCTCCGTACACGACGGTCTTTAGACTGGATTGAGTTTCGAACTCGAAACCCTTCGGTTGCCAATAGGTTACTCTATTGGCAACCGGGCTAACTTAACTCTAAAGGCTCTAAGCGAGCTTCGGCGAGCCGGGAAGCGGTGGGTCTAGAATAGGTTACTCTATAATAGGGTCTATAATAGGTTACTCTAACTCTGTTACCACGGCCCTACCTAGTAAAGGACATACACACAAAAGGAGTTTTACTGACACGAGACAGATAAGTACACCAAGGGAGGAATCTAACCTGCGCCGTCTACAAGGGTCTTGTTAGAGCAGTGGTTATACGCACTAAGCCCTTACGACCCCACTATTGCAGTAACCAGAAGCTATTTTAATAGTCATTGCGTTTTATTTGCAGAGAAATTTAGA
Organism: Meta bourneti; assembly: GCA_933210815.1. Classification (NCBI taxonomy): domain Eukaryota; kingdom Metazoa; phylum Arthropoda; class Arachnida; order Araneae; family Tetragnathidae; genus Meta; species Meta bourneti. The sequence goes on from OW119932.1 coordinate 13,917,733, forward strand.
AAAGACTCGGAAACCACCACCTTTGGGGTCGGGGGTTCCCAACTCTGGCAACAACCACTGCACCCCACCCCCCAGATCGTTATCTCCCACAATGCACCCGTCATTGTATTCGCACAAAACCAGAGCAGTGGGAAGCCTTCACGTGTTCCGTCTCGGGCGTGAGAATGAAGGAAATGAGTTTCCGGAGGAATTTGTGCTTACTATTACTCGGATCGCGCTAACGCAGCATTCCCCAGCACCACCCCCAATCTCTCCCACCTGATCCAGAGCCTCCCCATTAATCTCGGAGGAAAGCCCCTTGGGAAAAGGATCTCGGCCCCAAAGCTGCGACTGGGGTGCCTCAGTACATCTAGCAAAGGTTGGTATAATTGGGAATTGAATGGGCGCAAGACGTACAATATCCAGTAAGAGACACACACAAAGAACGTTTTACTGTCACAGGAAGGAGAAATACACACAGGGAACACACACCAAAACGTACTGAGCAGAGTGGTGTGCGGAGAAGACAGTCCGAAATATAATTAAAGGTGGGTAGTTGAATTAACGTCGCAATGCGGGATATTGGCGCCGGTCTGGGATCAAACCGCAGTATGGTACAAAATGGTACAAACATGGTACAAAATATCAGCGCTATAGAAATATTATTTAGGAAGATATCCATAAGAGTCAGAACCTGATTTAACCCTTTCGGGCCTAATGGGCATATACGTCCCGGAGATTAGATTGGGTAAATAAATCCCACTTTTGAATGGATTTTTACGTTTTCAGTGTTCTTAAGGGATTAGGAAATAAAAATAGGACTAAAGAAACGTGGCAATACTTTCAGATTGCAAATGGCGGACTTATGGTTTATGGCGGACTTATGGTTTATGGGTTATGAGTGACCGTGGTTCGGAAACAAAAAGATGGTACAAAATTAGACGTTAGTTGCCCAGAAGCCATTTCCCACTACAATATGTACATGAATGGAGTTGACAGCTGTGATGAAATGGCTACTTTTTAGGGTCATGGCAGAAAATCAGACAAGTGGTGGAAAAAGATTTTTTGGAACTTAGTTATGATTTCTGTTGTGAATGCATGGATTACGAAGTGTGATGTGGAACATAAAAACAGAACCACTATTATCATTCATGGTCCCCTTAGCTGAGCAACTAATAAATGTTGGAAGGGAGAAAGCAAACACAAAGAGAACGCGAAAGTACGGTCGTCCGTCAAAAAGAGCAAAAACTACTAAATTAAACTACTTTTCAGAGTTAAATTTTAATCATGCAAAAGTCGGGGCGAAAGGGTTAACATTAAGAGCTCCAATCTTTCTGTACTCGTAACTTCGAAACGGTAAGACCTAATGGCATAAAATTTGGTATCTGAAGTTAAATTATGATATAGATTGGAAATTGGGTGCCGAAATAGGGGTTCCATTGGAAATTATGAAGTTGGTGCTCAATTTAATATGGAGACGGCTCCTTATGCAGATTTTATGCATTTGAATTTATAGAAGACGTCAGTTCCTGCCAAACGCCGTCTTTGAATTTTCTTTACTGTTAGAATTGCTCGAATGAAGAGAGGTGGTTCGGTTTCTTTCCGCGATTGTACCTCAGATTCTCCACTTTATTGGTATAGCAATCTTCTCTTAAGCTTTCACACCTATTTCTAAAATCGACTGACCCAAGGTTGGTGCTGAGTTTTATGGATGGCTGAAATTGAATTTTCTTTACTGTTAAAATTGCTCGAATGAATAGAGGTGGTTCGGTTTCTTTCCGCGATTGTACCTCAGATTCTCCACTTTATTGGTATAGCAATCTTCTCTTAAGTTTTCACACCTATTTCTAAAATCGACTGATCCAAGGTTGATGCTGAGTTTTATGGATGGCTGAAATTGAATTTTCTTTACTGTTAAAATTGCTCGAATGAATAGAGGTGGTTCGGTTTCTTTCCACGATTGTACCTCAGATTCTCCACTTTATTGGTATAGCAATCTTCTCTTAAGCTTTCACACCTATTTCTAAAATCGACTGACCCAAGGTTGGTGCTGAGTTTTATGGATGGCTGAAATTGAATTTTCTTTACTGTTAAAATTGCTCGAATGAATAGAGGTGGTTCGGTTTCTTTTCGCGATTGTACCTCAGATTCTCCACTTTATTGGTATAGCAATCTTCTCTTAAGTTTTCACACCTATTTCTAAAATCGACTGACCCAAGGTTGGTGCTGAGTTTTATGGATGGCTGAATTTGAATTTTCTTTACTGTTAAAATTGCTCGAATGAAGAGAGGTGGTTCGGTTTCTTTCCGCGATTATACCTCAGATTCTCCACTTTATTGGTATAGCAACCCTCTCTTAAGCTTTCACACCTATTTCTAAAATCGACTGACCCAAGGTTGGTGCTGAGTTTTATGGATGGCTCAAAGGCCACATTTGGCAAAGATGTGCCAAACACACGAGGGAGAGAAAAAAGTGAAAAGCAGAAGGTTAGGCGAGGGTCAAACAGAAGGGAGGACAGATCATTCGGGTGCCTTGTGCTTGTGTCCGTACACACTAAAGATATACCTCTAAGGGCCGACTTACCCAAGGTCGACTTGCCTTCTGGTTGGTTGTAGTGTTCTCGTCGGAGCAGGATTGCTCAACTTATCAATGGTGCTATCTGGAATGGTATTTCTACAAGAGAAAATGTTCTTTATCATCGAATGTTTTGATACTGCGTTTCGTAAAACAGGGCAATGAATGACACTCACGCGAACACGTTTTCCAGAAGGAAATTCCGAACCTCACGTGAGTGATAACTCTGTTTACTACGATTTGGGGGCTTGGCCGATTCTCTGAATCACTGTTTTCTGTTGATAGATGGAATTGTCTGGAAACAGATTACTTTCCTCAGAACACGTGATTACGCACTACTTTGTGGCATGTACTTTGTTGGAATTTCGACGTAAGGACTAAGGTAGCCCGGTTGGTTTGATTGATAGTTGGGTTTTATGGCGCAAGGTGGTAGCCAGGTTGGGCTCAGGTGTTGCACGTTAAATCTGTCGTGGCCTCAAATGTCCACACGTTGGCTTGGTGTGAAAGTTTGGAGAGCGAAGCGCCAGCTCAGGTGTCCGCCTCATCCTCTGTCCGTGGTTCAAAATGGCGAGGTTTTGTCCTCCGATCCTTCCCTTCGGAATGGATCCCAGACCGTCGCCAATAGCCCGTTGTGTTGCTCTATTGCGAACTTAATGAACTACTCCCTTTCGATCATAAGGAATTAAGATTACTGTAGAAACAGGTCGCATTATACAGGTAGGTAGATAAGTATTTAATAAACGTCGCACTGGAGCAACACAACGGGCTATTGGTGACGGTCCAGAATCAATCCTCTCTTGTGTCACTAAAACTTTCATTGTGTGTGTCTATTACTTGATATTGTATGTCTTGTGTCTGGTGCAGCATGTCCAAATATGGCGCTTGCGCCATAAAACCTCAAAACCAACCTAGAGCAACACAGAACGGGCTATTCGCGTCGGTCAATCCCCAAGGGAAAGATCCGAGGTTAACACCACGTAACTTTGAGCTAGTCAGATGAAGAAGTCAACACCTGAGTTGGCACTCCACTCTCCAAACTTTCACACCACGCCAACGTAAGATATATTTGAGATCACGACATATTTAACGTGCACCATACCCCGCGTCCACGACGGCCGGATCGGATCCAGTTCCGAACTCGCAACCCTCCGATAGTTAATCCGCTATTCTTCCAACCGAGCTAACGTTGCCCGACTATCATGCTAGTGCCTGCGTATAAGAGTAAAATCTTCGTTTTCGATCTAGTTTGTTTATTTACAATAAAAAAGCCTGACATATATGAAATAACAATGGCTTTATTATTACATTTTTCACACAAACAATCCTAATTACTTTTCCGTCTTTCCAAAAAATATTACCCGGTTTGGTTTTAATAACGCAAGTCCATTAATTTCGCATAAAAAAGAATAGAAACCATGGTGCGTTATATATATTGAGTTTTTTTATACTTTTCAGTTCAGTTCATACAAACCAGTGATCGTTTGCTCTTCGAGGCACAGGGGAGGAAGACAAAAATATCCGTTCACTATTCACACTACTCTAATCCATCACTGGGATTGCTTGAGGTTATTTCTACACCCGTACTTCAATTCGTTTCGCAAAGCTGGAATAAAAAAAATGGCGCAAAAACCTCATTAATAACTCCGTCGTCTTTCAATTCCGAAATGAAAGAAAATAAATTCGATTCGGAAACTTAATGAAGCAAAAGTTGTTGAAACACAGACGAGAATTTAAAAGGGAAGTGAAGGGAAGATAAAAGCGTGCCATTTTCCCTTTCCCGTAATCATGGAACGAGAAGTTTTATTCGTATTTTCTTCGGAATAATTTTCTTTCTTAATCTACCTGACCTTTTCTTAATTTTCTTTTCCTCAAAAACTCAACTAGGATTTCGTTTTTAGTAGTATATTTATCGTATTTTGGAGTGGTATTTTCATTCATTTTGTAAATTTCGTTCTTTAAATATGTAAATTTTGTTCTTTCCAATATCTTTTATTTATTTTATTTTCAGTTTTTGGTGATAAAACTAAGCACGAGTATTTTCGGTTTTTCCTTTTTCTTGACGAAATCGAAAGAGGCAAATCTAATTTATGTATTATGCGAGGTAATATAAATTTTAATCACGTTCTGTCGCAAAAACCATTGAATATTAACGGTTTTTCTTTTCACGAACTAGATTTCGCGTTTTCAAGAGTACACAGTGCGTCAAATAAGTTTTAAGACTCGTCCCAGAGCGCTGGTTGTAATGGCGCTATGAGTGTAGATGCGCATGCGTCATAACGTCCATCGTCTGCTGGCACACTGGTAACAAGTTGTGCGCATTTCGTTAAGTAGCTGAGAGAATGCGAGCGTTCATTGCAGAAGTGAATTTTTTTCATGTTGATTTTTTAAGATGGAGCAAAGAGCTGTAATTAAATTCAACGCAAAACTTGGTAAAAGTGCTTCGGAAACACACCAACTCATGAAACAAGTTTACGGTGACTGTTGCTTAAGTAGATCAAATGTTTTTGTGTGGCACAAACGTTTTTTGGACGGAAGAGATACGGTAGAAGATGATCAGCGTAGTGGAAGACCAATTTCCTCTAGGACACCTGAAGTTATTGAAAAATACGAAATTTCGTAACAAACGATCGCTGTGCGTCACTGAGAATGATGGAAGACTCTTTAAACATCGACAAAGAAACAATTCGAACCATCCTGCATGAAGATTTGGGCAAAACAAAAGTGTGTGCTAAATTTGTTCCACACACTTTAACCCCTGAACAAAAAGCAATGAGAAGTGCACATTGCAGAGACATCATTTCAGCCGCTGAAAACAATCCAAACTTCTTGAAGTCCACCGTATTCACCTGATTTAGCACCCTGTGACTACTTCTTATTCCCAAAACTTAAAATGAAGTTAAAAGGGTGTTATTTTGAGGATATTTCGACCATACAAGAAGCTTCGACGCGTGCTTTGCAGGCCATTCCGCAAAGTGATTTACAACAGGCGTTCGATTCATTAATAAATCGCTGTAAAAAGTGCATTGAAGCCGGAGGGTCCTATTTTGAATAAAAAACCAAAACAGGTATTAATTTCTTGTTTCCATTTCTTTTTACAGACCCAGTCTTAAAACTTATTTGGCGCACTGTGTATGTTTCCAATTACCGTTTGTCAAAGAGGAGGTATTTGAATTGGGTTTTTCGGTAGATTGATGTAGCAGGCCGCCATGTTGATTAATCCAAATTATTCGCCGTCTATTTATATTTATCTTCTGCGAGGGTTCTGTCCCAATTGGTCAATAAGCCACAAATTTTGAGGTTGAAATTGAAGCCATAGTCCAAGCCATTTCTAGACTTTTTTCCATCACTTCTTTTAACAAAGCCAGTCATTCTGGTTGACTCATAGGTGGCAATCTTGTCCTTGTGCTCCTGTAAACAACCTCATTGCGTTCGCTTGGCCAGAGCTCCTTTAATTGCAGTGACATCCTGAACTCTGGTTGGATCATTGCCTTCCAATAGATACCAAGCCATTGTGATATACCAAGCAATGAGCGCCCTGAGGCCCTCAATCTAAAATTGAAGTTATTGAAAATACTAATATTTGTATAAATTATAAAATCCCGGCTGCCCGTGGAAACCACTGGGTAGCCACTTTGAATCCTGCCATTTATACAAAAGTAATGCTCTTGAAACATCTCTATTTAGGCTGTCAAAGGATCCGCTCAGACGATTTCCAAAGTATAAAACAATGCACTGGGTGTGGCCAGTTTGGACACACTAAATCCAGATGAACTAATAATCATATTTGTTTGACTTGTGGCCAAGACCACACTACTAAATCTTGTACTAATAACAAAAATATTCCAATTACATTTCCTCTTATACTAATTTCCGCACCACATGCAATGTTGAACACAGCTGCATGGACACATATCCCAACCGGAAACGCCAACTAATGTTGGCAAAGGCCAACACGGATTATAGAGTAATAGCAAAATTGTTTCTTTCATATTCTACTTTATTTTATATATGTACCAAGTGTCTTATTGTTACATAAATACTTCAACTTCATAAATACTTCATATATATATGCTGTTATATTAGCTTTTCTATTCCAATTACTTCACCCTAATCACTATGAACATTAATTTTGTATATTAATTGGTCTACTTTGTACAGATACTATTCTATTATTCCTTATTACATTATTAATTTTAACTCCATTTTACACTGTTCTTTATGTATTGCGTTATTTTCCATGTTTTTGCTGAATATTCTCATCTGTACATATCCAAACTGTTCCTGCACTGCTTATGCTTTATGTTCTTGCCTTTAATAATACTATTGTCAATGCTAAATTGAACTGAAATGTGTTTTTTTCCTTGATATTAAATAAATGCCGCACGTGCTCACAGAGGAGAGGTGGGTGCTTCCCACGTGCTGCGGGCTTGGCTACCTGTTCGATCTCTCAGTGCTGGGGAGTTTTCTCCCCACCTAATGACTCTAAAACGTTTGGTGAGTGTAAGAGGTGAGGGTCTAAGGGAGAGGCAATGAACGCGCAGAAAAGCTAGCAAAAAAATGGTTGTTTCTACCCCAGCCCTCTCCCTTACCTCCGTGCTTCTAGGATGGTAGAGCGAAAGATAAATAAGTCCGTCTGAGACCATCAAAAGCTTAAGGCCACGGACCAAACATGGAGCAAGTTTTTGTCTGGCCCTGTTCCACCTAATTTGCCACGATTTATTGCTACGGCAAATTTTCGAATTTTAACTGGACACGACTTTTTAAGAGGACACTTACACAGCATTGGTGTGCATGCTTTTCCTGACTGCCCCTTTTGTTCGACGGGAAGCTTTATGAATTTTAGTCATCTTTTATCTTGCACTTTTTTATCTGACGATCACATCTTAGTTGACGAACTTTCCAGTCGAGCTAATTTGTAGTGGGCTGCCCGTAGGAAATTATGGTCCCTGGACTTATCCTGACGTAGAAAAAAAATTGTGTGCTCTTACCTAGCAACCGGTGGGTTGCGAATTCTAAACAATCCAACCACTGTTGAGGAAAAAAAATATCTTCGACAGTGGTTGGATAGTTTAGAATTCGCAACCCATCGGTTGCTAGGTAAGAGCACACAATTCCTTATAGGACGGACAGCACGGATCGGATTACTTTAGGGTTCTGCGCACACTACATTCGGAGCATAGGCTTAGATACTGACATAGGCTTAGATACACTTCGGATAGATCATAGGTTTAGACACTGACATAGGCTTAGATACTTATTCGGAGCATAGGCTTAGATACACTTAGATACTGACGGAAAAATGCCGGCAACATCAACATTCCCATGGAGGCAAAACTTCCGTTTTTGCCTAGTATGAAAGGTATGGTATGTATTTTTAATTAACGCCGCACTGGAGCAACACAACGGGCTATTGGCGATGGTCCGGGATCACACCCGTAGGGAAAGATCCGAGGCGTAATTTTGAACCACGTTCAGATGACGAGGCCAACACCTGAGTTGTAAGCAACTCTCCAAACTTCACCATCACGCCAACATGCGGACTTTTGAAGCCCCGACAGATTTAACGTGTACCAGACCCTTTGTACACGAAGGTCTAAGGTTGGATTCGAACTCGCAACAATCCGGTTGATAGTCCGTTGCTCTTCCAACCGGGCACCGACATTCCTTTGGAGATAATGCCGTTTTCGTTTAGTATGGAGCAGCCACCGATAATTCAGAATCAAAATACAGTGGTACTTTGAGATACAAGTGCAACAACATACGAGTTTTCTTGAGATACGAGCCGTCACTAGGTCGATTTTTTGCCTCGAGTGACGAGTCAGAATTTGAGATACGAGCCTGCTTCGGTGACGTCACTATCACCACTCCGCTCAGATTCCCGAGACTTGCGCGTCGTTCAGTTCACATGTTTACCTCACCTGATGACAGTTAATGACTCACAAAAATCAATCAATTTCTTAATTTGGTTGGACATTTATTGTCAACTGCCACAGGGAGGCCTGAGTCCATTTTTCTTATTTTTCTTTTTCTCCGACCAAATGCGTCAATTCTAAAAACGGGGTGTATGTAGTTATTTAGCTATTTTTTCGTATAACCATGAGTCCAAAAAAGGTGAGTGTAAAGAACAGTGGTGAGAAAAGGAAAAAAGTAATATCCATGGAATTAAAGAGTGAGATAATAGACAAACATGAGCAAGGCGTAAGAATAATAGATTTGGGAAAGCAGTACGATCGCACATATTCTACGATATGTACTATTCTGAAGCAGGACTCGATAAAGGCCTATAACTCCCGCTACAATATTTGTTCATTATAAATACATTATTACAAAAAAATGGAGTGTTTATTTGGTGTTGGTACGAATTAATCTCATTTGAATTAATTTCAATGGGGAAAATTGATTTGAGATACGACCATTTTGACTTACGAGCTCGGTCATGGAATGAATTAAACTCGTATCTCAAGGTGCCACTGTACTGTCAAATACTTCGTGGCCTTCCAACCGCTCTGAACGACCAAACACAATCTCATCAATACTTCAGGTATTATTTTTATGATTTTTTTTCTCTCTGGTAGTACTTTGAGTTTTCGGGGGGTAACTTATGTTGATCTCTTCGGCCTGGCCTCACATAAGTACAGAAAAAACTCAAAGCATCGCATTTTTAAGTGACAACCTGGCCTTGCTCCCCTTGAAAAAGTAGGCAGGCTCACTTAACATTTACATATTTTATTTCATCTTGTTTCTCGGGGAAATCTATTCTATTCTTAGGGTAGTTTTACTTATTATTTCCCTTTATTTGTTCTATTCTATTCTTAGGGTAGTTTTACTTATTATTTCCCTTTATTTGTTCTCTGCGGATTTCAGCGCTGTTCATCTAAAGGGTCAATATTATTGTTGTTACTTTGCTCCATTTTTGTTCTTATTTTGTTCTTGTTATTATTTGCATTTTGTTTTTATTTGGCTTCTCCTTTTTGATTTGTGGTGATGGTCTATGTGTGTGTGTATGTGTGTGTATATGTATATATATATATACATATATATATATATAATAATAAAAACAATCAAATTACAGAATATACAAAACATTAAAACGTAAAATAATAGAAATGCAGACCAGCAAAATGCCAAAAGATCAAAAAGTCAAAATATTAGAAATGCAGACCAGCAAAATGCCAAAAGATCAAAAAGCAGATAAGTAAAAAGCCAAAAAACCAAAAAAGTTGGGGGTAAAAAATAGTCAAGCAGAATCCAGAAAGCAGATCCTTGGTTGTCCCTGGTTTTGTTTTTCTAATTTTTGTTTTTCTAATTTATTTTCTTATGGTGTTTGGAGGGGTGTGTGAGCTACTTTTGGTGTACTGCCGCTCACACGCAGAAAACACCATATTGTGTTGACTGGGTGAGGCTCCTCCCTGATTACGCCCTGATCCACCAACACTTCCAGCATTTTTTTTCAAAATTTTCTTACATTTCTTGATTTCAAAATTTTTGGATTTCTCTTTGTTTTGGTTTGTAATTTTGAATTATATATATATATATAGACCATCACCACAAATCAAAAAGGAGAAACCAAATAAAAACAGAAACAAAATGCAAATAATAACAAGAACAAAAATGGAGCAAAATAACAACAATAATATTGACCCTTTAGATGAACAGCGCTGAAAGCCGCAGAGAACAAATAAAGGGAAATAATAAGTAAAACTACCCTAAGAATAGAATAGATTTCCCCGAGAAACAAGATGAAATAAAATATGTAAATGTTAAGTGAGCCTGCCTACTTTTTCAAGGGGAGCAAGGCCAGGTTGTCACTTAAAAATGCGATGCTTTGAGTTTTTTCTGTACTTATGTGAGGCCAGGCCGAAGAGATCAACAAAAGTTACCCCCGAAAACTCAAAGTACTACCAGAGAGAAAAAAATCATGAAAATAATACCTGTTACCAAGGTTAGGAATCAAAAGAACATAGCCAACGTAATACCTTACCAAAAGTTGCCGCCCAAGCTAGGAGAGCAAAACATTGCCAGATCCGTATTATGTAGAATAACGGATTTAAAACCGAAAGAGGGTGGCTTGGAGATAATGTGAACAAATTAGCGCAAATGAAAGGGAGGGAAGAAAGGTAAATTTTAACAAGAAAATAAAATTGTGACAAAGAGTAAAGATTGTGGGCAGTGATGGGGCATGTGGGCATGTTCTTTTGATTCCTAACCTTGGTAACAGGTATTATTTTCATGATTTTTTTCTCTCTGGTAGTACTTTGAGTTTTCGGGGGTAACTTTTGTTGATCTCTTCGGCCTGGCCTCACATAAGTACAGAAAAAACTCAAAGCATCGCATTTTTAAGTGACAACCTGGCCTTGCTCCCCTTGAAAAAGTAGGCAGGCTCACTTAACATTTACATATTTTATTTCATCTTGTTTCTCGGGGAAATCTATTCTATTCTTAGGGTAGTTTTACTTATTATATATATATATATATATATATACACTGCTGGCCACCCAAATTGCAACACCAAGAAAGACAAGAGATATCACAACAAAATTTATTTTGTAGATAACATGTTGACCAAGTATCAAATGATTAAATTTATAGACTTCTGTGAAGTGTGGTTCCTGCCAAAATCAGTAGCCAGAGTAGCCGCCATTGTTGGAGATCACCGCTGCCACACGCCTCGGCATTGATTCAAAGAGACTTTGGATGTGTTCTTGGGGTACAGCAGCTTCCACACGTTGCCAAAGTTGATCTGGTGTGGCAGCTGGGGATGTATTCTGGGTCAATCGTTGAGCAACCATGGACCACATGTTTTCTATCGGCGAAAGATACGGAGAGCGAGCTGGCCAGGGAAGCAATTCAATCTGGCGATTGACGAAGAACCCTTGGACAATGCGTGCCACGTGTGGTCGCGCATTATCCTGTTGAAATATGGCTGTGGGCAAGCCCTGAAGGTAAGGAAGGACAACTGGCTCCAACACCTCGGAGATGTAGCGCTGGCTGTTTAAAATACCGGCAATGCGTACTAGAGGAGTGCGAGAGTGATATCCAATACCGCCCCATACCATAATACCCAGTGCGGGACCAGTGTGGCGGTGCATAACGCAGCTGTTCAGCATCCTCTCTCCACGGTGTCTCCAGACTCGAATCCGACCATCGTGGTGTTGCAGACAGAAGCGTGACTCGTCAGTAAAGACAATTTCATTCCATTCTGCCGTCCACATCCTTCTTTCATCGCACCATTGGCGGCGGAAACGTCTGTGGTTCTGCGTCAAGGGTAGACGAAGCAATTGACGTCTTGCGGACAGACCACTCTGCTGTAAACGGCGTCGAATGGTACGCGCAGACACTGGATGATGCGGTACAGACTGAATGTGCTGTGTTATGGTTCGTGATGTGGCTGAGCGATCCGTCACTGCCATACGCACAATATGCCTGTCATCACGTGAAGTGGTGCACTGAGGTGCATGCGATCGAACACGTCGGTCCGTCGTACCCTCCTGCATCCAACGATCACATATCCGCATTACAGTTGTTTGGTTTCGTCCAACACGACTACCGATTTCCCTGAAAGATAATCCACAATCTCGGTAGGCCACTATCCTTCCTCTGTCGAACTCGGATACTTGATCAAAAGATGATCGCTGTTTTCTACGAGGCATAATTGATCGTTTTTTTGAAAAAACCACAAGAAAAACACAATTGCCGTACTTGAAATCGTCGAAATCTCCAAGCCTTAAATAGCGCTTTGAAGTGGCGCCACAGGCGCGCGTGATGTGCGTCTGCGCTGAAATTCTAATCATTTGCATATCTCACCTCCGCTAATGCATGTTGTAAATTTCATATTATTTGCATGCTTCCTTCAGGGTGTTGCATTTACGGTGGCCAGCAGTATATATAGATATATATAGATATATATAGATATAGATATATATCTTTCCAAAGGAAGATTATATTCCAAGGGAAGGACAAATAGAATCGTTCCAAAAAAAGTAACAAATAGAATCGCTCCAAAGAAAGAACCAACAATAGAATCGTTCCTAAGACATATTCTATTCCAAGCTAAGGACGGACAGAATCGTTCCAAAAAATTTATTTTAAAGGACTGATAGAACCGTTCCAGAGATTCTATTCCAAAAAACAGATCGATAGAATCTTTCCAAAGATTATATTCCAAGAGAAGGACAAATAGAACCGTTCCAAAAAACAATAAATAGAATCGTTCCAAAGAAACAACCAGTAGAATCACTCCAAAGAAAGAACCAATAGAATCGTTCCAAAGAAATACTCTATTCCAAGCTAAGGACGAGTAGAATCGTTCCAGAGAGAGAATCTCAAAGAAAGGACCAACAGAACCGTTCCAGAAAACAACAAATAGAATCGTCCCAAAGAAAGAACTAATAGAATCGCTCCAAAGATCTATATCTATATTCACAACCGCTCTACACAACCAAACCCATAACAATCTTGGCCACTGTCAAAGGTGAAGAACCATCATCTGATCGCTCTTGAAAACTCACCCAAGATCAGCGTGCGGCAATAGAAGATAGGTTTCCGAATATAGCTCCCCCGGCCAATCACGAGCGGGCCCCTTATCTATCTTTGGAATGATGCTTCGCAAACATTGCCGTGTCCAAATGGGGGTTCATCAAACCAAACTTTTCCCGCCCAGAGGCTATCGATCGACCGAAACAGCTGATGCGGTGTTTCTCCGTTCCGATAGATGTGTGTAGATAATGATCCCACTCTGATGATAAGTGTTGATTTTGGTTTTCCCCGGTGGATTCAAAGGTCAGTTGCTGCGAAAACAGTTCCAAGTGACTCTTGCGGCGGTTAATAACTCTTGGGAATACCGTTGGATAAAAAAAATCGAACCACTCATCTTTAAGTATATAAGCAGCGCTATTCTAGAACATGAACCCTCTCATGGTTTTGCACACTTAATTCCTTCAACCCTGCATGACTTCAAAGCAGTTTCGATCGGTTACAATCGTTCCAAAGGATTCTATTCTAAGGAAAGGAGCTATAGAATATCTTTTCAAAGGATTCTATCCCAAAGAAAGGACCGCTAGATTCTTTCCAAAGGATTCTATTCTACAGAATGGGGCAATACATTCTTTCCAAAGTATTCTATTCTACAGAATGGGGCAATTCATTCTTTCCAAAGTATTCTATCCCTAAGAAAGGACTGCTAGATTCTTTCCAAAGTATTCTATTCTAGATTGGGACAATTCATTCTTTCCAAAGGATTCTATTCTACAGATTGGGACAATTCATTCTTTCCAAAGAATTCTATTCTACAGATTGGGACAATTCATTCTTTCCAAAGTATTCTATTCTACAGAATGGGGCAATTCATTCTTTCCAAAGTATTCTATTCTACAGAATGGAACAATACATTCCTTCCAAAGGATTCTGTTCTACAGAAAGGGCCAATACATTCTTTCCAAAGGATTCTATCCCAAAGAAAGGACTGCTAGATTCTTTCCAAAGTATTCTATTCTAGATTGGGACAATTCATTCTTTCCAAAGGATTCTATTCTACAGAATGGGGCAATTCATTCTTTCCAAAGTATTCTATCCCTAAGAAAGGACTGCTAGATTCTTTCCAAAGTATTCTATTCTAGATTGGGACAATTCATTCTTTCCAAAGGATTCTATTCTACAGATTGGGACAATTCATTCTTTCCAAAGGATTCTATTCTACAGATTGGGACAATTTATTCTTTCCAAAGGATTCTATTCTACAGATTGGGACGATTCATTCTTTCCAAAGGATTCTATTTTACAGAATGGGGCAATTCATTCTTTCCAAAGGATTCTATTCTACAGATTGGGACAATTCATTCTTTCCAAAGGATTCTATTCTACAGATTGGGACAATTCATTCTTTCCAAAGGATTCTATTCTACAGATTGGGACAATACATCCATTCAAAGGATTCTATTCTACAGAATGGAACAATACATTCCTTCCAAAGATTCTGTTCTACAGAAAGGGCCAATACATTCTTTCCAAAGGATTCTATCCCAAAGAAAGGACTGCTAGATTCTTTCCAAAGTATTCTATTCTAGATTGGGACAATTCATTCTTTCCAAAGGATTCTATTCTACAGATTGGGACAATTCATTCTTTCCAAAGGATTCTATTCTACAGATTGGGACAATTTATTCTTTCCAAAGGATTCTATTCTACAGATTGGGACGATTCATTCTTTCCAAAGGATTCTATTTTACAGAATGGGGCAATTCATTCTTTCCAAAGGATTCTATTCTACAGATTGGGACAATTCATTCTTTCCAAAGGATTCTATTCTACAGATTGGGACAATTCATTCTTTCCAAAGGATTCTATTCTACAGATTGGGACAATACATCCATTCAAAGGATTCTATTCTACAGAATGGACCAATACATTCTTTCCAAAGGATTCTGTTCCAAGGAAAGATACTATTATCAGAAAAGAACCAATAGAGTCGTTCCAAAGAAAGATTATATTCCAAGGAAAGGACCGATAAAATCGTTCCAAAGAAATATTTTATTCCAAGAAAAGGATCAAGAGAATCGTTCCAAAGGAAGAGGAAGCAGCCCATCTTAGTCAGAAGCAGCAAAAACTCCTCTCGGTCGAAGCCGGGTATTAAAGCTAATTTATACATATAAAGCAGAGTTGGCATCTGTCTTTCTGTCTGTCTTCTACAAATCTACAACGTTTGACCAATTCACATCAAATTTGGTACACTTATTCTTTGGAATCCAGCGGATAACGTAGGCTACATATTAATCGTCGTTCTATTATTTGTCTTGGGAGTGCAGAGGGGTGTAACGTCCGGTCATCCTGGATAGAGCACTTGCTAGGGGGCGCTCTCTCCCGGTATGGGTGTGCAGATGACGTCAGAGTTGACATCTACAGGAGTCGTCTCTCAAGATGACCTTGGAGATTTTTTTTAGAATCTTAGAGTATGATGCAATCGCAGATGGGTGCGGGTGCGCTGAAAATCGCTCAGTATCATATCGTTTGTGTATCCCGTCTGTAAATTCCTAAACTGTAGCTTTATTATTGGAATGTAAATTTTTATAATATAAGATTATTTTCACAGAAAGTGGTCTTTTTATCGTCAATATGGTACAGGGGGCTAAAGACAATTCGAAATCCTCATAGGAATAACATTGCGTATTTATACAATCAATGTCAGATCCATTCATTCTAAATTTTGTACATTCATCCTGTAGAATTCTGCGAGACACATAGGCTATATATTATCCCCGTTCGATTTGTCCTGGGTTTGCAGGGGAGCTAAAAGCAATTCGAAATCTCCATAGGAATAATATTGAGCGATATTACGATGAATTATAAACAATTCACAACCCGAGCAACGCCGGATCATTCAGCTAGTAAAAAGTATAAAGCAGCGGTTCGTAAGAAACTTTTCTGATGACCCAGCAAATCCAACGTTTGACTTTCTTATCTTGAAAAAGATTAATTAATCTAGCTGACTGGGAACTCTGTATCGTTGATTATACCAGAAGATGATTCCGCTCAAAAATTCTCCAACCACTCCACACTAATGAATCGGGCTATCTCAACCTGCAGATAGCTCATTCTGAATCACGACCGTCACCTACAGATACAAGGCATTGTTTGGGAAAAGGATCATTGCGATAAAAAGCAGATTTCATCACGTAGCATTCCGTAGCTTTGATGTGAACATTTCACTGCTAAACGAGCCGATTATCGAGTTTCTAGAAAAAGAAAGCAATCTATGTATTCTAGAAAGAAGTTATTCCCTTCCTAATTTAGGGGCAGCCGTAGTTCGGTCGGTTTGATCACTGCACTGGCAACCTGCGAGTTTTAAACAGCTCAATTGTATTTCTCTTGTGTGTCAGCAAGTTTCCTTTTTGTGTCCATTAAAGTCCGGCTCCCACAAGTTGGCGGGGCCGCGGTAGCCAATTGGTAGATGCAGATTAGGTCGCGTTGGTTGGTTTTATGGCGCAAGGGCCATATTTGGCTATGCTGCACCAGACACGACATACAATAACAAGAGACATACACGATGAAGGTTTTACTGACACAGAAGAGAGAAATACACCCAGGGAGGAATGCACCTGCAACTCGAAGGTTGCTAGCGCAGTGGGCATACCTACTGAGCCACGACGGCCCCAATTAGGTTGCGAGTTCGAAACTAGATCCAACCTAAAACCGTAGTGTAAGTGGGGGGCTGGTGCACGTTAAATCTGTCGTGACCTCAAATGCCCTCAGGTTGGCGTGGTGTGGAAGTTTGGAGAGTGGGGTGAGCTCGTCATCTGACCGTGATTCAAAATGACAAGGCTTTGTCCTTGGATCCTTTCCTTAGGGATGGATCCCGGACCTTCGCCAATAGCCCGTTGTGTTGCTCCAGTGCGACATTAATTAACTACCTACCGATGTACTTTTAAATCCTCTTCGAATCGGTCACAAGTTTTACTAGGAGGGTGCCTGTGTATTGTCCTTTTAACTGTCCGCCATATTTTGGTAGATCGTCCTGTTTTTAATACCGTCAATACTTTTTCAAAAAATCAATTATAAATTTAAGGATTTGATTGGGAAAATCCACACCAAATGGAGTTGAAGCCACGACAGATTTAACGCACTCCCACGTATACGACGGTCTTCGTTTTGACCTATTTTCGAAGTCGCGATCCTGTAGTTGCTCATCCGTTGTTCTTCCAATTGGGTCCTTCTCTGGACCTTGCGCCATAAAACCCAACAATCAATCCAACTAGGCAAATGCGGTCCCTTTCAACCAACAGACGTGGTTATTTAGTCCTTAACCCTCCTAGTGCTTGTCTCCAATAGGTATCTTCTCAGTAGCAAGAATTGACCAAATGATGGACGAGATATCTCGTCATTAGAAGAAAACCGACCGAATGACGATTTGATCTGGAAACTGACTGGCATGATCTCGTCATCATCAAAAAATCGGCTATTTCTTGATGACGAGATATCTCGTCATTAGCGTAATTGGCCAGATCTTGATGGTTGGTTGATTGCCTTCAGGTTTTTATGGCCATATTTGGCCAAGCCGCGCCAAACACAAGATGGGAAACACAATCAGGAAGACAGAAAAAGCAGAAGGGCAGGTGAGGGTAAAAATAAAAGGGAGGAAAAATCACTCGGGGTTATGATGCCCAATGTACACAGTAAAGTAAGGACAAGATGACGCCACGTCGTCAGTGCGGAGCTGTTAATTTGGTGCGGGATTGATTTCTCCCCTGAAAACTGACAAGAGGGGTAAAAGGCGTGATGTAAAATAAGGGTAAAATATGGCAGCGGCCGGTTTGTTCGCAGAGTTGCTCTATTGTTATTAAATCGCGTGTATATATTGCAAATAACAATTTTTGATCAAAATAAAAAGTTTATCCTTATTATACTTATAAATGGTTTTTTAATTGAGATGAAAGAACTTTACTCACACCTAAAGAATGTGCCCGAGGACCAGATCTTGATGGACGAGATATCTCGTCGAAACCACTTGGAGGGTTAAATAAGTGGGTTTAAGTACCAGGTTGAGGTAAAAGTTCGTCCCGGTTTTTTTTGGCAATTGCAGAAACATTTTATTTATTAAAAATTACATTTAATCTATATAGTATGTGCCGTTCTGTTCAATGCCCTTTCTTCATCTCTCCGGTAGATGCATAATCTCGCGCTCATAGAAGTTCTGAGGTTTCTGACTAAAGGACTGATTCAGGTGACGAAACTTTCTGAACCACGTGGATCGTCAACGGCACGCTCACCCTACACAACACAAGCTTTTATTGCCTTTTCGGAAATAAAAAAGCATAAAATGTTGAAAATGCTCCTTATTTTCTTCCATTTTTAATGCTTAACAAAATTTAAAAACACAACCCAATGACACAATATTTTCCCCCAAATACTCGCTGAAATTCCTTCTTTCAAACATCAAAACTTTACACGTGTGAAGTAGATAACACCGGTTTTGCGATGCGATTCCATCTAGCGCCGAAAACGGGACGAATTTCTGCATCAACCCAATAATACTGCACAACCTCGAAATCTCCAGACGCTCAGAGTTGATAAAATAAGACACCCGTTCCTCATCAACAAACTTAATTTGCACTGCTCATGATCCAAGTCATGATCCCATTACAGATCGGTTCAAGCAACCTTTCATTTAATATCGAATTCCTTATTTAATGCCGTTATGGCTCGATGATGAAGACGAAATCGCTGCAATCATTTCTCGTCGGTTGGGCTGCTCACTTTCCCAAGATAAATCTCCTGAAACGAAGATATATGTTGACATTGCAACCACGCAATCCATTAGCTTGTTATGGCAAGATTGATGGATGTGTGAAATACTGCCGAGACGCGGTCATAGTACTTAGTTGAACCGGCGGTTTGGTTTGTCACGGTGTGGTTATTTATTGCGACACGAACGGCTAATGAAACCGGACGGTGATTTCGGAGTTCGCGTCAGGGCCCTTGAGTGGTACGCGAGATCTCCAATGCGTTCCATCTTTAGAAGATACCATTACGGGTTGAGAGTCTGTCATTCCGGGTGAGTCGTCTTGTATTAGGCGCACCTTGTCCGCTTTCGTACCTTGCGCCATAAAGCCCCAACATCCAATCCAAGCTGAGTGAGTGGTCGCAATAGTAAATAGTTACACTTATTGTTTGAACTATTTGCATGTATCTTGTTAGGTTGGTTGTTGAACTTACATCGCACTGGAGCAACACAAAGGAATGTTGGCGACGGTCCAGGAAAGATCCGAGGACAACACCACGTAATTATGAATCACGGTCAGGTGACGAGATCACGCCTGCGCTGGCACCCCACTCTCCAAACTTCAACACCCACGCTAACATGGAAACTTAATTTCCCAGCCCCCTTCCCAATTTCGAAGTTTTGTCGACTTATCGAAGTCGACTCATTAAAAAAAGTATTTGATTTTTTAATTTCAAAATTTCTTGGCGAGATCTTCAAAGTCGGTTTCATACTTAATCAGGACAATTTGTGTTTCAGCCGACTCATTGCGCATCTGAGCAACCAAAATCTATACATATAAAGCAGAATTGGCATATGTCTGTCCTGTATACTCTATACATATCCTGTCAGTCTGTTCTCTATACAAATCTACACCGTTTAACCAATCCACACCAAATTTGGTACACTTATTCTTTGGAATCCTGCGGATAATGTAGGCTACATATTAACCCCGTTCTATTTGTCTTGTGTGTGCAGAGGTGTGTAACTTCCCGTCATCCTGGACAAAGCACTTGCTAGGGGGCGCTCTCTCCCGGTCTGGCTGTGCAGACGACGCTAGTTAACATCTACAGGAGTCGCTCTCAAGCTGACCTTGGAGGTTTTTTAGTATGGTGCGGTTGCGCTGAAAATCGCTCAGTATCATATCGTTTATGTATCCCATCTGTAAAATGCGGGATGGAATTTTCAAGCATAAAGTGTAATTGCTTGAAATGGTGATCATGATATCGTATCAATATGATTTGTCAGCCTTTTATAATGATTCGCATTCCTGGTGCAAGGTGCAAATAAAAAATATTGATAAGAAAAAGAACTAACTGCAATAATACGATGTATATTTTTTTTTTAAGAAAATGAACTCAAAGGGCATTCACAATCACTCCAAAACTCAAAATCGACTTTTGTATATAATCATCTCAGTATCAGTTTTTGTAGGCTTGCCTTTTCTATAGTATGTGAAATGGATCTAAAGTAAATTGTAGAAGCTATAAAAATCTCAGTTTTAAAAATTATTTTGCGCTCGCTTATTTTTCTCTATATTTGCATTTTCTATGACAGAAAAGTTATTTTTTTTGTATCACTATCAATCGACCCGAGCAAAGCAGGGTAAATTCAGCTAGTTGTTACTAAAATAGGGTTTGAGAGTAGACCTTTAGCTATTTTAAAAATTTAAGCTATTTCATAATAGCTATTGCAGCTCTGTGAATGAAAAGAAAAGAATGCATGACATGTCTTACTCCATCCTTTCATCTCGGCAATCTATCCAAACCAACAGACTCATAGAGTTCCCAACGGCATTCCATCCGACGAAATGCACACACAAGAAAACATTCGTATCCATCGACTGGGAAAGTAAAGAACATGTTGCCAGAGAACGTCACAGTCACGTTCGACTCCATGAATCCCATTCTTCTTTATTTCCTACAGAAAATTCGCTTTCTTCGAAAAGATGGAATAAGCCTCAGAACAAAAACTGGACAGAATTTCCTCCGGAGAAGAATTCCTGCACTCAGGAAGGAATTCTTTTGGAGGAAGTGCTCGGAATCTTAATGCCTGGTTCGGTTTTTATGGATTCTGGGAGATCTCGCGAGTTTTTGAATTATGTGTGAATGGTTTTTCGATCGTCGTAACAGACAACGGTGGATTGAAGCTTCGTTTACATCAATCCGTCTGAGTGCTATTCTCAGTCCGTCGGTCCAATGAGCGGCGGGAACGAGCGTGATTGACAGTTGGTGCGCTTTTAATCCCGCCTTTCTGGTCTTGTTTTTCCGTCTCGCGAAATAAATAATAGGTAGTTGATTAACGTCGCATTGAGCCAACACAACGGTCTATTGGTGACGGTCTGGGATTTATCCCGAAGGGAAAGATCCCAGGACAACCCCCCCTCGTCATTTTGAACCACGGTCGGATGACGAGAACGCCTGAGCTGGAACCCCTCTCTCCAAACTTCCACACCGCGCAAACGTGAGGACATTTGAGGCCATGACAGATTTAACGTGCAGCAGCCCCCGTGTACACGACGTCTTTGGCTGGACCTAGTTTCGAACTCGCAACCCTTCGGTTGCTGCTGATATTGGACCAATGGCAAGCAGAATGGGGTGTTTCTTTCAAAGGGAGATACACTTATCAATACTTTCCAAATATTTCAACCGAACTTATTTACCAGAACTCAAAGATGGTACATTTTTTTCGCAGGCCATGGTCCATTTCCGGCGTATCTAGAACATTTCCATCTAAAACTGTGCATCTGAGCCAAGAAGGTGATCCCATCCACTACTTTTTTGACTGTGATCTCACAAGTCCGTGGCATTTGGCGAAACCTTCTCTACAAAATACTCTCATTGGTGCCGAAGTACTGCCACGAGTAGACACTGCCACCATAAAATCCTTAAAATCATGGAATTTCTCAGCTCCAACACTGATTACATCTGTGAGAGCTGAGAAGTCGATATAACCTAGATTTTCTTATGAAATTAGTATATCTGTATTTTTTTTTTAGTTGTCTTAGTGATTTTGCTCTCTGAAATTTTTTTTTGCTCTTAATACGTATCCTTGTTCATTGTGTTATTGTTACCGTTTTTTATATATAGATTATTTTTTTATTATTAGTATCATTTGTATTATATTATTATTATCAGTATTACTTTTATGATATTATTTGGTTCTCTGTAAACTTAACAAATTTTGTAATCCTTTCTTACGTAATATTGTTTTTCTGTGCTTGCATGTTTGGCCCTTCACTTGCCTTCCTTTTTTTATTATATTATTATTATCAGTATTAGTATTAGTATCATTTGTATTATATTATTATTATCAGTATTACTTTTATGATATTATTTGGTTCTCTGAAAATTTAACAACTTTTGTAATCCTTTCTTACGTAATATTTTTTTTTCTGTGCTTGCATGTTTGGCCCTTCACTTGCCTTCCTTTTTTTATTATATTATTATTACCAGTATTAGTATTAGTATCAGTATTATTATTATATTATTATTATCAGTATTACTTTTATAATATTATTTGGTTCTCTGTAAATTTAACAAATTTTGTAATCCTTTCTTACGTAATATTTTTTTTCTGTGCTTGCATGTTTGGCCCTTCACTTGCCTTCCTTTTTTTATTATATTATCAGTATTAGTATTAGTATCAGTATTATTATTATATTATTATTATCAGTATTACTTTTATGATATTATTTGGTTCTCTGTAAATTTAACAAATTTTGTAATCCTTTCTTACGTAATATTGTTTTTCTGTGCTTGCATGTTTGGCCCTTCACTTGCCTTCCTTTTTTTATTATATTATTATTATCAGTATTAGTATTAGTATCAGTATTATTATTATATTATTATTATCAGTATTACTTTTATGATATTATATGGTTCTCTGTAAATTTAACAAATTTTGTAATCCTTTCTTACGTAATATTTTTTTTCTGTGCTTGCATGTTTGGCCCTTCACTTGCCTTCCTTTTTTGTGTGTACTATCTTGAATGTTTTGTGTGTATAGTGGATTTCTCGGCTCTCCTAATCCCCGAAACTCCTTCGTAAGTCGGACTATGTAGCTGAAAGCCACACAGGTGTAACAGTGTCCTCCTACGGCGTCCAATCCAATCCAATCCCGTTGCTCTTCCAACTGGACTACCGCGGCCCAAGAAATAATAGGATAATTTAAAGAGATGCTATTTCCTCGAGTTGATTGGTTTTGGGTTTATAGCGCAAGGACATTATTTGGCCATGCTACACCAGACACTTGACATACGATATCAAGTAATGGACATACAAACACGAAGAAAGCTTTACTGACACAGAAGAGAGAAACATACCCAGGGAGGAATCGAAACTGACAGGAATCGAACCTACGACTCGCAGGTTACTAGCGCAGTGGGCACACCCACCTTGCCTCGGAGAATAAACTTTTGCTTTTCGCAACCGCCTCCGAACGAGCTTTCACACCTATTCAGAAATCGACTTACCCAAAGTCGACTGCCTTCTTGTGAGAAACATACTGCATACAAAAGTGTAATGTGGTTCCTGTGAGAAGGCACATGTCCTTGGGGAAGTGCATTCGTACAATGGTACAGCTAGCAGTAGAAATGCTATACACAAAATCATGTGTTGTGATGGCCATAGGTGATTATTACCGAAAGCAACGATCAGAGGACAACACCACGTAATTTCGAACCACGGTCAGATGACGATGTCACATCTGAGCTGGCACCCCACTCTTCAAACTTCCACACCACGCCAACGTGAGGACATTTGATGCCAAGACAGATTTAACGTGGACCAGCCCCCGAGATTTTCGAAATTGGAACTTCGAAATATTAAAGCTCGTTTAATAGAGTATATCTTCGTTTCCATGATTCAAGAGCAGGTGAAAAAGAAAGAAATCACTTGCGGAAAAATGTGTCAGCGTTATTGGTTACGAACTCCAGAAGGATAAGAATGATTTACCGCGGTAATATTTTTTGGATATGTATTTCTTTTTTGCCAAACCAACAAATCAGAAATCGGAATTGCAAAGTTGAAGATCTTGGTTTGTCACTCTACGGCCGTTTATTGTTATAAGAGGGCTAATTAGACCCGGGGTCAAATAAATAAAATCTCAACTTTATGGTCGTGGAGAAATTATTTGAAACAGCGCAATCCTGTCAATTACTCAGCTAACAAGTACGGTAAAAAAACTAGGAATATACTCAGGGAGGTAATCCAAAACGCGCAAGAAAAGGAAACGTCAATTTTAAAGCATGATATAACAAATAAAAACGTCAAATACAAAAAAAATCCAAAGGCGGAAAAGTTACACACAAACAAAATAAAGTAAAACAAAAGAAAAACTTCACTTTCAGGTTTTTAACAAATTTATGAAAAAGTGAAGTCGCGATGAACAAATGAAAATCTCCGGCAATCACGTATTTAAAAGAAGCACAGGACGCTAATACGGTAGGTATTCAGGTATTTAATTAACGTCGCACTGGTGCAACACAACGGGCTATTGGCGACGGTCCGGGATCACACCCGAAGGAAAAGATCCGAGGACAACACCACGTTATTTTCAACCACGGTCAGATGGCGAGGTCACACCTGAGCTGGCACCCCACTCTCCAAACTTCCACACAACGCCAACGTAAGAACATTTGGGGCCACGGCAGATTAACGTGCACCAGCCCCGTTTATAAACGATGGTCTTTGGTTGGAGTCAAACACGCACTCTTCAAACCGGGCTACCACGGCCCCACAATTCTTGGTACTTAAAATTAATTCTAAGAGTTTTGAAATTAGTAAAAGTGAAACAATATATTTAAAATTAATCCCAAAATACAATTCTCCCCACAGACGAGTTAATTAACGTTCCAGACTAATTCCCCTTTTTCTTCTCTTTTCACACGCTAGTCTTTGTCTCACAGATACTCATATTTATACATATAAAACAGAGTTGGCGTCTGCCTGTCTATACAAATCTATACTGTATTGACCAATCCACACCAAATTTGGCACACTTATTCTTTGGAACCCTGCGGGAAACGGAAGCTACATATTAACCCCCGTTCTATTTGTCTAGGGTGTGCAGAGGGGTGTAACGTCCCGTCATCCTGGACAGAGCACTTGCTAGGGGGCGCTCTCTCCCGGTCTGGCTGTGCAGATGACGTCAGAGTTAAACATCAACAGGAGTCGCCTCTCATAATAACCTTGGAGGTTTTTACAATCTTAGGGTAGGTGCAATCGCAGATGGGTACGGTTGGGATGAAAATCGCTATCATATCGTTTATGTATCCCGTCTGTAAATTCTTAAACTGTAGCTTTATTATTGGAATGTAAATTTTTATAATATAAGATTATTTTTATAGAAAGTTGTCTTTTTTATCGTCGATATGGTACAGGGGGCTATGTCAGACCAATCCACACTCAATTTGGTACATTCATCCTGTAGAATTCTGCGGGGCACAGGCTATATATTAACCCCGTTCGATTTGTCCTGGGTCTGCAGGGGGGCTAAAAGCAATTCGAAATCTCCATACACATAATATTAAGTAATATTACGATGAATTATAAACAATTCACAACCCGAGTAACGCCGGGTAATTCAGCTAGTCTCTTCATAAGCAAAACCGTTAACGGATCTTGGTGGACGAGATTTCTCGTCATTAGAAGAAAACTGACCAGATCTTGATCTCATTATCAATACCTTGTCAACAATATCTTGTAAAAAGCAAAATTTTTCAGATCTTGATGGAGCATATCATCATCGAAATGGTACAGGGGATAAAGACAATTCGAAATCCCAAAGGAATAACATTATTTATACGATAAATGTCAGACCAATTCACACTAAATTTGGTAGATTTGTCCTGGGTCTGCAGGGGGGCTAAAAACAATTCGAAATCTCCATAGGAATATTATTGAGTAACATTACGATCAATTATAAACAATTCAACCCCAGCAACGCCAGGTAATTCAGCCAGTGGTCGATATAACTTGTCACCCACTTTCACCTTTGAATTTCGCCCGTCTCGTTAACCTTGACTTCAAAGGAATCCGCTCACTCGAAATATTGGTCTCTTCCTTTCAAATCTCCGGTTAAAGATCCACTTGCTACTTCGAGCCGCGGCAGTCCAGTTGGAAGAGCAACTGGAGGATAGCGAGTTCGAAACTAGGTCCAACCAAAGACTCTCGTGTGCCTGGTTGCTGGTGCACGTTAAATCTACCGTGGCCTCAAATGTCCTCACGTTGTCGTGAAATTTGGAGAGCGAGCTTTCAGCTCAGGTGTCGGCCTCGGCATTTGACATCGGTACAAAATGATGAGGTGTTGTCCTCGGTTCTTTCCCTTTAGTATCGATCCCCGACCTTCGCCAATAGCCCGTTGTGTTGCTCCAGTGCAAGGTTAATTCAACTATTGTCTCAACCTACGAGTTGCAGGTGGTTCGATTCCTGGTGTATTTCATTTTTCTGAGTCAGTAAAACTTTCGTTGTATGTGTTGGCCGTCGTGGCTCAGTGGGTATGTCCACTGCGCTAGCATCCTTCGAGATGTAGGCGGCTCAGGTTTGATTCCTGTCAGGTGAATTCTTCCCTGGGTGTATTTCTCATCTGCGCCGATAAAAACTTTCATTGTGTGTGTCTATTACTTGATATTGTATGTCTTGTGTCTGGCGCAGCATGGCTAAATAATACCCTTGCGCCATAAAACCCCGAAACAATCAACCAACCTTGTGTGTGCATGTCCGTTACTTCGCTTTGTCTTGTTGTTTGGCTAAATTTGGCCGTTGTGTCATAAAAACATACCTCTACCTACCACAAATTTAAAGGTCAGTTTCTCTTTTTGGAGCGACCTGATCTTTTAAAGAAACAAAATTATTTTTCTCTCCTTGATTCTCAATGGAATAATAATTCGAAAGTTCAGAGATCAAGTTTAAAGGTCATTTATTCCCTTGGTGTAATCTCAAGTTCTTTTTATACACTTAGAACAATATTTTTTCAATCAACAATTTGGGAATAAAAATGTTACTTCCTTGTCTTCGAGAACTATTCCTGCCTTCAAGAAGTCGATTACCGAATCGGTTGCTCGTTCCATAGCCTAATTATTCACTCCCTTTTGGATACAATAGGCGCTTTGCATAATTTATGGATCGCGTAACACGTTTTGGAATTCATCGCGAATCGTGTTCGGAAAGTGGTTAGGGCGCACGCTCTAATGACGAGAAGTCACGCGTTTGTTTAGTGGAGAGAAGTTTTCGATCGAAAATGGCGCGCGGTGCTGTGCGTGATCATAATTTTTCTTATCCCGTTTGGGGGAAAGATATTCTCAGAAGTGTTCTGAGGAATTGCGGAACACTATTGATTAGAAAAACGTTGATTCGGAGTTGGTATTAAACTGGGGTTTTTGTTGCTTTTGTAACGGCATAGAACTCGCAATCATTGTAAAGTAGTAGACCGGTAGGCATTTAATTAACGTCGCAAAGGAGCTACCAATGGGCTATTGGCGACGATCATCCCCCAAAAGGAAAGATCCCAGACAACACCACGTAATTTTTAACCGCGGTCAGATGACGAGGTCACACCTGAGCTGGCACCCCACTCTCCAAACGTCCACACCACGCCAATGTGAGGACATTTGAGGCCACGACAGATTTAACGCGCACCAGGCCCCTTTGTAGACGACGGTCTTTCGTTGGATTCCAGCTCGCAACCCTCCGGTTGCTAGTACGTTACTCTTCCAACCGGGCTACCGCGGCCCTAACGTAGTGAGGTAGTATGTCAATAAACACGACGATACAGTCAAAATTACTAGACTATTTATTTCTTTTAAATATACTGTACTAGCTGAATTACCCGGCGTTGCTCGGGTTGAATTGTTTATAATTCAAAGTAATATTACTCAATATTATTGTTATGGAGATTTCGAATTTTTTTCATCCCCCCTGCAGGCACAGGACAAATTGAAAGGGGTTAATATATACCCTATGTGTCGTACAGAATTCTACAGGATAAATGTGCCAAATTTAGTGTAAATTTAATCTTATATTATCATAAAAATTTACATTCCAATAATAATGCCAGTTTAAGAAAACGGGATAATAAACGATACGATATTGAGCGATTTTCAGAGCAACAGCACTCATCTGATATTGCACCATACTCTTAAGATTCTAAAAAATCCAAGGTCATCTTGAGAGGCGACTCTTGTAGATGTTCTGACGTCGTCTGCACAGCCAGACCGGGGGAGAGCGCCCCCTAGCAAGTGCTCTGTCCAGGATGACGGGACGTTACACCCCTCTGCACACCCAAGACAAATAGAACGGGGTTAATATGTAGCCTACGTCACCCGCAAGGTTCCAAAGAATAAGTGTACCAAATTTGGTATAGATTGGTCAAACGGTGTAGATTTGCATAGAGAACAGACAGAGGCCAACTCTGCTTTATATGTATAAATCTATACTATCTACCATCAGGAATTTGTGTCCCTTGTCATGGGCGCTGCAAATAGGGGAAAATGGGATCTACCGTTACCACCGAGATAACAAGGCCTGACCGCTGCCGTCATGGCGTCTCCCTAGTAGTCAGACGTGCGATACGAACGACCACCGCCGTATTGGAATATTCAAAGCCTAATACAGTGAAATCTGTCTGCAACGATACATAATATATTCTATATACGACTAGACCACAGGAAAATATTGTTATACGTTATTGCAAATTATTATAGCAGTTTGTAAATATGGTTTTTCCCTAGTCAAAACTATGATAATCTCAGAATGAAACTTTCCACACCCTCGCGTCTTTCTTCCTTATTTACTAACGATAACAAAGAGTGTGCGTAAATAGTAAAAGCAATAACTTATTAAAAAACCAGCCAAAATTATATCGTAAATTCAATTAAAAAATAGCGAAAAACTCGCTTATGACTTTTATTAACTAAAATACACACGTCAATCAAGCTTAATACCGCCCAATATCATAGTTTCTCAAATGCGACCATAAATCAAAAAGAAAAAAGAAAACCCTTTCTCATAGTCTAAAGAAATCTAATTAATGTTTTCTTCGTCATTTCATTTATAAAATTCAAACAATTTTCAATAACTTCCAAATTATTAACGTGACAGGGTGTTTTGATTTGATCGTTATCTACAGAAATTTCTTGGCCATACAAATGTTTCCATTTTCAGATTTGAATGTATTACAACAGTGTAATTTGTTGCAGGTCCTCGGTGGTAACGGATCTACTCAAATGACCGGCTCGAACGAGCAGCAAAAAACACATCTGTTCAGCTAGAGCTCTTTAAACAGTTCTCCCTTGTCCCGCTGTCCTCACATTGGCGTGGTGTGGAAGTTTGGAGAGTGAGGTGAAAACTCCGGTGTGACCTCGTCATCTGACCGTGGTTCAAAATTACGAGGTTTGTCCTCAGATCTTTCTCTTTGGGTTTGTTCCCGGACCGTCGCCAACAGCTCATTGTGTTGCTCCAGTGCGACGTTAATTAAAATACCTAAAAAAAATATCAGTCTTTACCTTGTAGTTTCACTGGGCGACAGTTCAATCACAGGAAGCGTCGTGCACCCCTAAAAAACATCTGCACGGCAATTAGACCACCAAAGATGCTTGGTTGGTTTGGGGGTTTTATGGCGCAAGGGCCATATTTGGCCATGCTGCGCCAGACACGACATACAATATCAAGTAGTAGTAGTAGTAGACCCACCTCCTACCTACTCACCATGAGGTTTAGAGCATTTAATGGTAGGAGGGGGAACCATTTATTATCTTTAAATTTTGCATATTTACATAAAATTATACATTTTTAATACAAAAAAACCCAACAAATGTTGGTGAATAAATCATGCAAACATTGCCTGAGAGTAATTGTATAATAAATTAGTTTATATAGAACTATTTATTAATAAATGTAACAATATAGATGAAATGTAATTTAAACATTCAAAGTATGTTGAAGTGTACAATGTTAAATATTTTAACTATATTAAAAAGTTAAAGTGAGATAGAAAGAGTTCAATTATTTACATATGAATTCAAGGTGGAGGAAGCCTTCCAACTATCTCCTTTGCAGCCAACACACAAGACTTAATTTTATATCTAGATAAATAATTTTTAATGATAGCGTTTAGCCGGATAGGTTTATTACTTGATTTTGGTTTAGTTATATGGTTTGGTTTTGTGTGTTGACATTCAAAGAGATAGTGGTCAGCATCTCCCACCCTTCCACATTCACAAAGGTCAGAAGTTTTAATTTTGAATCTATGTAAGTAAGCTGGGAAAGGACCATGACCTATCAGGTACCAGACGAGGTATCTGTCCTCGACGAGAGTTGCAGTATTAATCTCCGGCATGAACTCCTTCAGCCGGAGACCCTTAACTGAGTTGGAATGATGCACCTGCCACTCCTCCAAAATATAGGTAATATCAATCAATATGCACAATATCAAGTAATATGCACAATATCAAGTAATATGCACACACAATGAAAGTTTTACTGACACAGCAGAGAGAAATACACCCATGGAGGAATGCACCTGACACGAATCGAACCTACGCCGCCTAGAACTCGAAGGTTGTTAGCGCCGTGGGCATACCCATTGAGCCACGACGGCCTCAGACCGCCATGGAAGACCCCTTGATAGATGTTTCGGGATTTTCGGCAGTGGGTTAGTGGTGTTGACCTCTGACCCCGAGCTAGTTGCTAGGGTTGCTACGCCATCGACCTTCTAATGAAATAGTCGCTGTCGTAAGATCTCTGAAGGATAAATCAAGTGGACTTAGGAATCGACTTAGCCGATTGGATATCGAAGAGCATACTAGTCTTTTTGGTCACGATGAGTAATCACTTTAAACAATGATATTGTATTTGAATTGAAACAATGATATGAATGCTCGAATCCAAAATTCATAATTTAGGATTCGAGTTTTTATCCCACAACCATGTGACAGATATTGAAACCGAGCAACCGGAAGAAATAACATAAAGCTGCGTGCACGCGCTCCGTCTATTTCATTAGAAGGTCGATGCTCGCAACCCGCCAGTTGCTAATAAGCTACTCTTCCAACCGGGCTACCACGACCCGGGGGGGAAGCAAACGAAAGAACACTGGAGGTGGTCTTAGGAGTTGGTTCCCCTACATAGGAGATGGGTTCGGTTCTATGGCACAAGGGCTATATTTGACACCTACACAAAGACAGACACAATCAAGAAATGGACATTCACGCATGGAAAGTTTTATCGAGAAAGAAATACACCCAGGGTGTAATAGAACCAGCGCCGCCTACAACTCTATGGTTGCTAATGCAGTGGGCATACCCACTGAGCCACGAAGGCCTCTCCCCGAAAGGCGGTAAAGCTTCCCTTACGAAAAAAATTTGGAGTTCCATAGAACTCTAGAGATAAAAGATAATAAAGAAACATAAAGGAACGAAATTTTGTTTCTATCGAAAAAAAATCATCTTGATTTCTAGAGAAAACGAGCTCTGATTCTATAGAGAGAAATACGTAGAATGTCTTCCCTTTAGAAATCGGGGTACTGCGCTTAATTTGTGTCAAGAAAAACGTCGATCACGGAAAATTTAATAACTTAAAAACTATAAGTGATACATAAATGAACGATATCGCGTTCAATAGAGCGTTAAACAAAGCATGTTATAAATAACCATTGATCTTGCGTCGACCACAGCGCAAAGTGGAGTCACGAAACTGTGAATTGTCGCGCACATTAATTTAGTCTAGCACTGGCCTCCTCTGTGCGAGCACGATGTTTGAGGTGTCATTTGTTTCGTCTCTTTGCGCTTAATAAATAATACACTGGCGGGAAAAAATAAAGGAATAATTTTGTAATTTGTAATGTAATTTGAATGAATTTGCTGCTAAGAACATGGAACTTGCACAAGATCTTTATTCTGTCATGCCTGACATATCTTCAAAATGTAGAATATCCTATTTCTGCAAAAAATAAATTTAAATAAAGAACCCAAAATGCACGTTCTACAGCGATTTTTCATGCTGTGTATTAGATTGTCCGGAGTTCCTGCGGTAACAAAGTGTATCCACGATGAATAACGCCTTGAAGCTCCTGAAGAGTGCTAGGTGGGGGCTGCAGTGATGCAAGTCCTAGTGCATCCCACACACGTTCTATCGGATTTAAATCCGGAGAATATGCGGGCCACTCCATCCGCTGGATTCCTTCGCCCTCAAGATAATCGGTAGATATAGCTTTCAATACCCACCGAAGCCAGAAATCTTATGTACATACTTTGTCATTTAATTTGTAAATTTGTAGGTTAGAAAAGTACTGATGAAATGTTGCATTTGGTATTCGTTGTAACGAAATATGAACATTTGATGTGTGAAATTAAATGCTTTAGACTGTATTTACCACCGTCTGTTTTTATAGAAATACATTTCTATAGATTGATTGGTTTTGGATTTTATGGCGGAAGAGCCATATTTGGCCAAGCTGCGCCAAACACAAGACAACGAGGATGGGCAAAAAAGCAAAGAGCAGAAGGGTAGGTATTTTAATTAATGTCGTACTTGAACAACACAACGGGGTATTGGCGACGGTCCGGGATCAAACCCGAAAGGAAAGATCCGAGGACAGCATCACGTAAATTTTGAACCACGGTCAGATGACGAGGTCACACCTCAGATGGCACCCCACTCCAACGTAAGGACTTGAGGTCACGACAGATTTAATGTGCTTTGTACACGACGGTTTGTGGTTGGATTCGAACTCGCAAGCCTCCGGTCTTCCAACCGGGCTACCGCGATCCTCTAGACATTCTGCAGATTTCTATAGAGGACACTATAGAACTTATAGAAAAACGGGGGATTCTAGAGCACATTCCATAAATTTGTATAGAAATTTTTCGTAAGGGTTAGCTGTGACAATGGGACAATCAACTTTATCTTTCCCTCAAGGTTAACGACAGGTTTATTAACCATCAGGAACAAAAGCGCCTCAGAAAACCCCTACACGATAAGGGTACTCGCGAAAACAGCGGAAACTTCCGTTTTTCTCTCTTGAATCAATATTGAATATTGACGCTACGGCGCTGTTCCGTTTACAAACAAGGTGAAACTGTGTGCGACGAATAAATGGTTGCTTCTCAGTTATCAAGTATTTTTATAGCTCTCGGGCGGGCCATTTCGCATGTTTAGGAACACTTTTATGGTTCCGCAGACAACACCTTCGAATTACCTTGCAAGCATGGAAAGTTCTAGAACTGCGATAAGGATCTGGTGGTTGCTGGACCACCAAAACAGGATTTATCAAATAAAAGTAAAAGTAATTTTGGTCACTACAAGTATTGCGCAAATCTCTGAAAACCTCTTCTGTAACGGTCGAAAATGAGTTATTAGGGTTGGATTGTTTGAGTTTTTATGGTGCAAGGGCCATATTTGGCCATGCGGCGCCAAACACAGGTAAATTAACGTAATGGACATAAATACACACAAAGGAAGTTTTTCTGACACGGATGAGAAATACCCCCAGGGAGGTATTGATGGTTGGTTGGTTGGTTTGGGGGGTTTTGGCGCAAGGGCCATATTTGGCCATGCTGCACCAGACACAATACAATATCAAATAATTGACACAAGAAATATAATATCAAGTAACTGACACACGCACAGTGAAAGCTTTACTGACACAGAAGAGAGAAATACATCCAGTAAGGAATGCACCTGGCAGGAATCGAACCTGCGCCGCCTACAACTCGAAGGTGGCTAGCGCAGAGGGCATACCCACTGAGCCACGACGGCCCCCAGGGAGGTATTGAACCTGACAGGAATCGAATCTGCGCGGCATATAACTCGCAGGTTGCTAGCGCAGTGCGTAAACCCACTAAATTCAGACGTTAGGTATTTTAATTAACGTCACACTGGAGCAACACAACGGGCTAATCTAAATTCAGACGGTCATTAGCTATTGGGGAGAGTTGTTCAATTAACGTCGCACTGAAGCGAACACGACGGGCTATTGGCGACGGTCCGGGATCAATCCCAAAGGGAAAGAACGCCTCGTCATTTGGAACCACGGTCAGATGACGAGGTCGATACCTGAGCTGGCATCCCACTCTCCAAACTTCCACCCCACGCCAACGTGAGGATATCTGAGGTCTCGACAGATTTAACGCGCATCAGCCGCCGCGAATCCGACGGTCTTTGCTTGGATCGGATCGAGTTGAACTCGAAATTCCGCTACTCTTCCAATCAGCCTTTCTATAACGGTTGAAAATAAGCTATTAGGTTGTTTGGTTAGGTTTTTATGGCGCAAAGCCATATTTGGCCATGCTGCGCTAAGCACAAGACAGACAACTTCAATTAATGGACATACACACACAAATTTTTGCTGACACGGATGAGAGTACACCCAGGGAGGTATTGAACCTGACAAGAACCTTCGCCGTCTACAACTCACAGATTGGTATTTGGTATTTTGTATTTTCAATTAACGTCACACTGGAGCAACACAACGGGCTATTGGTGACGGTCCGGGATCAATCCCAGAGGGAAAGATCCGAGGACAACACCACGTAATTTTGAACCACGGTCAGATGACGAGGCAACACCTGAGCTGGCACCCCACTCTCCAAACTTCCACACCACGCCAACGTGAGGACATTTGAGGCCACGACAGATTTAACGTGCACCAGCCCCCTTTGTACACGACGGTGTTTGGCTGGATTCGAACTCGCAACCCTTCGGTTGCTAGTCCGATACTCTTCCAACCGGGCCACCGCGGCCCCAACTCACAGATTGATAGCACAGTGGAAGCGCGAAAATGGTCTGATCTTGTGGATTCTCTGAATGTACAGGACACACAATGGGAAAATCGAAAAGTAGAGTAAATTCAGGAAACAACGCCTATAAATTCATTTGCTTACAATTTTCTTAAGGGGTCGTCTTCATATTAAAATTGAGCACTAACTCCATAATTTTTTACCCACAACATCCCATTTTGAGACCAAATGGAGAATCAATATCGAAATTTAACTTCAAATTCCTTATGGTCAAGCCGCCAGCCGTTTCTCAATTGTGAGCATGGACAATTTCAAGCACCAAATGTTACATTGGTTTCTCAGACTCCAGACATAATCTTCCTATCATGCTGATATTTTGCATTTCAAAGAACCCAAATATCTGTTGCAAGTTAATTTTTTGGAGGGGCGGTAGCCTGGTTGGAAGAGTAACAGAATAGCAACGGGAGGGTTGTGAGTTCGAATCCAACCCAAGACCGGCGTGCACAAGGGGGCTGGTGCATGTCAAATTGTCGTGACCTCGAATATCGTGGTGTGGAAGTTTGGAGAGTGAGGTGACGGCTCGGGTGTTGACCTCATCATCTGACCGTGGTTCAAAATTAGTGTTGTCCTCGGTATTTCCCTTGGGGGTTGATCCTGGATCGTCGCCAATAGCCCGTGTGTTGCTCCAGTGCGACGTTAATTAAATACCTACCTGCAAGTTAATTTTTAGCGTGAAATTTGTAAATTATCGAATTTGATACTTTCGAAGAAATTATGAACACCAATTTTCATATTTTGGTGAAAATCGATTCGGGACTTCTTTGATTATGCAAAATTTCATCCGTCTCCCCTATTTTTGAGGCTGGAATTTATTTAATAAACTCAGCTTTAGCCAATTTTGCACAAAGAAATCAAGAGCCTCTAAAGGGGAAAGCCAATTTTGCATTTGTGATATTTTTTCATAAAAACATGTAAAATGAATTATGAAATTTTGAAAAAACATGAATAGCCTCATTGAAAAATGTTCGATCGAAATAAATTCACTTTTAAATTACTGACAAATTTCATGGTCGACAGCACAGCTTTAAATTTTTCGCTAGCCAAAAGAGCTTTTTCTAACTTTGCATGTAAGGTAGGTAAGTATTTAATTAACGTCGCACTGGAGCAACAAAACGGAGTAATCAAGCTTTCAGAGGAGGGGGGTATTTCAATTAACGTCACACTGGAGCAACACAACGGGCTATTGGTGACGGTCCGGGATCAATCCCAAAGGGAAAGATCCGAGGACAACACCACGTAATTTTGAACCACGGTCAGATGACGAGCTTTCAGAGGAATGTCCATGTCGAGTCTACTTGCATATTTGGTGATAGATAGGTATTTTAATTAACGTCGCACTGGAACACAACGGGCTATTGGCGAAGGTCCGGGATCAAACCCGAAGGGAAAGATCCAAGGAAAATACCACGTAATTTTGAACGGTCAGATGACGAGATCACACCTGAGCTGGCACCCCACTCTCCATACTTCTACACCACACCAATGTAAAGATATTTGAGTCCACAACAGATTTAACGTGCACCAGCTCCCTTTGTACACAACGGTCTTTGGTTGGATTCGAACTCGCAACCCTCCGGTTGTTAATCAGCTACTCTTCCAATCGGGCTATGCATATTTGGTGACCCGTTCATTACTTCTGGCTTTTTTGTGTGGGTGTGTAGTTCATTCTTTTCGTTTTGGATATCACAGGCCCAACCATAAAAAATATTGGGACCCAGGCGATTTAGGTGGCCAGGGGGGGGGGGGGAATTTCAATTAACGTCACACTGGAGCAACACAATGGGCTATTGGTGACGGTCCGGGATCAATCCCAAAGGGTTAGGTGGCCAGGATTGAATGAATGTAGTGAGGATATTTTGTTGAACAATTCGGTTATACATTGGTAATATTTTAATATTTTTCCATCCTAATTAGATGGTCAGTCCGCCCATAAAATTATTGGGTACCAATTATTGGGGGTGCAAAGGGTTTGGGGTACCAATTATTGGGGTGCAGAGAGTTTTTGGTACCAATTATTGGGGTGTAAAGGGTTCTGGGTACCAATTATTGGATGCAAAGGGTTTTGGGTACCAATTATTGGGGTGTAAAGGGTTCTGGGTAGCAATTATTGGGGTGCAAAGGGTTGGGGTACCAATTATTGGGGTGCAAAGGGTTTTGGGTCTCGAGGAGTTGGTGCCCATGTGTATAATGGTTTCCATTCCTTTACTGCTAATTCCTAACAGCAAACTCAGTGCCACCATCTTACTTTTGGATAATATGCAATATCTCAAAACTGATCAGTTACATTGAACCTCAATTTGAAATGAACAAAGATCTTATCATTCATATACGAGCAAATACATGCATTTGACCAAAGGAAATAAGCAATATTAAAAATGCAAGAACATTGAATAAGAGAAAACTACCAATTGTTAACAAGTAATTAAGAATCATACATAGTGACCGACAGCTTTTTTTCACCAATCCAAATATGGACAACGAAAAAATTTGTAAAAACATCAGGTAGGTAGTTGTATTAATGTTGCACTGGAGCAACGTAAAGGGCTATTGGCGATTGTCTGGGATCAATCCCGAAGGGAAAGATCCGATGACAGCACCTCGTCATTTCTAACCGCGGTCAGATGACGAGGTCACATCTGAGCTGGCATCCTACATGCCAACCTGAGGACATTTGAGGCCACGACAGATTTAACATGCAACAGCTCCCACGTACACTAGTCTTTGGTTGGATTGAGTTTCGAATGCATAACTCTCCGGTTGCTAAGTCGCGTTACTCTTCAAACAAGGCTAGTCACCCCACTAAAATAAGAGAGAAAACTACAAATTGTTTACAAGCAAATACTCACTTATAAAGTGATCGGTAGCTCTTTTTTCTCCAATCTGAATATGTTTTGTGATATTTAGACAGGAATTGATGAAAGTTTGCGAGTTGGTATGGGTTTGTTAAAACAAGCATTGATGGTTTGTATAGCCCTTGAAATATTGATGTTTAAATGTTAAATGCTGAAATTAGCTTTTGATGCAAGTCTGAGTTTTGTTACCTAAGTAGAAACATTGTGGAGAGGTCTGAAAATAAATTTGCAAATGAAATGCTCATTGATTGTTTAGCAGCTTGGTTGCTGAAGCAAGCGAAGAATCCATTTATGTGCTCGGTGTATGTCTGAATGAGAAAGGTTTGGACGAGAGGACAAAAATTTCTCACCTACTGTTGTCTTATGCCACCTTCACTGGCAAAAATGCTCTCTCCCAGATGAAGCAATTGAATAAAGAGTCAAGACGCAATGGAGGGAAAGTGTTTTAGAAGGTGTTTGAGAGCGTAAGAAAGCTGGAAGCTTTGGGAAGTCACATAGACTTGGCATTATCTATACATGGTTAACAAAAGGGACAAACATACTTTGAGGGTATATTATTTTCTCACCTTTGGAGGTCTCATCGAGACTTCGGGTTGACTGTGAACTGTACTATTGTATATGGGAGGGGATCGGACGAGATGGGAAAAGTCTCTAGTCTATTCACCTAAATATGAGTGACCAAGGATGTATTTGGAGAACAGGCCCAAGGGGCTCGAATCATCAAAGTACTTTGAATGCTAAAAAGCAATCAAAGATACACACTCAAACTAATTTAATCAGCATCAATCAAAGTTATCACAAGGAAGGTAGGTATTTAATTACTGTCGCACTGGAGCAACACAGCAGGCTATTGGCGACGATCTGGGATCAAACCTGTGGACACCACTCAATTTTGAACCACGGTCAAATGACAAGTCCACACCTGAGCAGGCACCCCACTCTTTCAACTTCCACACCAAGCCAACACTGTATTATATGTAGAGAGGAGTATGAAAACTGGGTGAAACAATGTTGAAAAGAGAAATTGGGCACCCTCAGAAATTATTTTACTGAATTCATGCCTGATTTTGCATCGTTTCAATTAAGTGGTAAGCATGGGTAAATTTTAACCTAATGATAGGAACAAAATGGATCATAAGAATTTTCTAGGTTTGAAAACTGTACAAAAAGAGAAGCACGCACACCCACATTTTTGTGCTTCAACAATGAGAAAAATCAAATGCATTACAATTTTGTTTTTTCAGTTTTGTGTGACCATAACGAAAAACAAAAATAATTTCATGGCAAAGAAAAAAACAATTTTAAAAAAAATTCACTTACCGATTCCAATGCCCACTACCACTCGCCCAGCAATTAACAAGCCGATGTGGTCAGCGAATCCCATCAGAATAGATCCAAGCGTAAAAACCACGCTGGCCGAAATGATGACAATTTTGCGGCCGTACCTGTCAGTCAACTGAGCGGCACACAAACAAGACAGCCATGCAGAAATGATCGTAGAACTTACTACGACTCCTTGCATCGTGTCATTCAATTCAAAATAGTCTCTCATCAAAATCATAGCCCCCGACACCACTCCGGTGTCATACCCGAACAGCAAACCTCCGACGGCCGAAAGTCCAGCAACAAAATAAATAAACACGGGGATTTTCTCCTGTTGCTTGTCAAGCACCAAACTCTCTTCGTTCGTGTCCGACAGGCGATCCATTTTTAGAGATAAATGGAGTCAGCGATCGTGAAAAATTTCAACTGAAACAAAACGAAACAAAAGATTCGGTTCTCTGTCGAGACGATTGCTACATCGATCATGCGACACGACCGTACCTAAACACATGCGACTAGCTAATGTTTACAAATTTCGATTTCAGGAGTATTTAATCGGTTTTAACCGCTAGATGTCGCTGTAGTACAAAATCCTACCGATAAGCAACAAGTATGTCTTTACACATGAAAACAACCAAAATCCATTCTACTTCTAATAAAATCCGCTAGGGAACAGCTTTAGCCGAAATCAAATTTTGTTTAGGTAGTTAATTAATTACGTCGCACTGGAGCAACGTGTCGTGCTATTGGAGACAGTCCGGTAGGTAGATATTTTAATTAACGCGAACAGGAGCAACACGAAGGGCTATTAGGAGACGGTCCGGGATAAATTTTGTTTTATTAAAGAACTACATTTTTAATATATTAAGACCTCTTCACTCAACACATTTTTCTCGTTTCTTCGTATTAAGTTCTATTACAGCGATTTCATGAAAACGTCATTAATGTGAAAACAATAGTTGTCTAATTTTTCAATTTGATCTTGCTTTTATTTTGTTCATGTCATTTTTAGACAGTTGCATTGCACGCATTGTGACCGTCGTGTACAAAGGGGGCTGGTGTACGTTAAATCCATCGTGGCCTGAAATGTCCTCACGTTGGCATGGTGTGGAAATTTGGAGTGGAGTGCCAGCTCAGATGTTGTCTCGTCATCTGACCGTGGTTCAAAATTACGTGGTGTTGTCCTCGGATCTTTCCATTTGGGATTGATCCCGGACCGTCATCAATAGCCCTTTGCGTTGCTCCAGTACGACGTTAATAAAATACCTACCTACCAGCACATATTGATTTCTTTATATTGATATTTCTGGAACACAACGGGCTATTGGCGATAGTCCGGCATCAAACCCGAAGGGAAAGTTACGAGGACACCACTGTGAACTTCGGTCAGATGACGAGTTTCTGTATAAAAAATGTTAGAATATCGGAATTTGGGCGAAATATTTTTGCATACCCTAATTTCCACAAAATATCTGGCAACTCTTATTCTCTAAACAAGTTTCGATTTCTAGTTGTATACTAACAAAAGGATACGTCTTCGTTTTCAGTTTCTTAACTGAAATTAATTTTGGGTTTTTTTTGCCGATCCTTGAAATCAAGCAGTCAGATATAACAAGTGTTTCGATCAAAACTCATGTTTGCTCCCTAGGTTCGAATCCAGGACTGAGCGTTTGTTTGTAGTGGTTCGGAATCCGCTTAAGCCGAAATAAAACCCTGCAATAAATTTGAATTCGGATAACCCTAAAAACATTGCACTTATACAGCAATTTGTCTGAAGTATAAAATCGCTTTCCTCCAAATTTTACGTTTAATGTTATTTTACTCCACACTTACAAAGATATTTTTAATTAGCTTATCATTAGTAAAATCTACAAATTCTTAAATTTGCATCATTAATTTCTTCGCCGAATTTGAAAAATATCACTACTAGTTCTTGTAACACTCCCAGAAACATCTGACGAATCATTCAATGCATGTTAGTTGCCGAATCTGAGCAAGTTTAAAATAATTTATTTTGATATATATTTTATGGTACGAACACGATGCAACGAAAGGTTATTTGTGTTTCAAATATTTAAATTCATTGAAAAATAAATGAAACTTATAAAATAAGCATTTCGGTAGTGATAATTTATGACCAAATTAAAATGGACACATTCAAAAGGGAACACATTTTTTCTCAACAGTGCTGAGCATTTTAATTTGGAAGTTTCCAGATGTGCAGTTTGGGTTGTCGCTCTATTGCCATTTTTCCTCCATAAAGGCTAATTTTAGATGCGTAATAAATTAAATTCAAATTCATTAAAATTGTAATTGAATTAGTCAGCAGCTGATTGTATTAAAAAATTCTAAGGTTTTGATCTATTTTGGACAGAATAGGATTTTTCTGAATTGCAACATATTGAGGGAGCTAACAGGAGTATCAGTTGAACTTTCATTTTGAAAATAGATACTTTTCTTTTAATACCTTTTATAATTTTGTTCCATTCGACACTATTTCAGTAAGTTTGGCTTTTATGTCACAAGGACCATATTCGGCCAAGTTGTGCCAAACAGAAGAAAATGTCAAGTAATTGTGAAAAGGATGAAAGAGAACGATTGCTTGGACATCCTGGGGTCATGATCCCCATGTTTACCAGAGGCAGTAAACCCGATGGGAAAAGAATAAATCACTAGGGTAACTCGGGTACGTGAAGCCCATACACACCTAAAAACAAAGACAAAATGAAAAAGTTAGCAAAACTGATTACGTTAAGCAATAAAAATTAGATTGCACTATGTACTTCATAGAGTGACAGAACATATACTGCCTGTCAACAACTATGTTTTTAATTCACATAACTGGTTTATGTTAACATTAATTACATACTTAAAATCAATGCTCAACTGCTTTTAGTTTAGAAGTATTCAAAATGAAAACTAAAGTATATCTATGGCAGAGCACAAAAATGACCATCCACTTCAGCGTGCTGTCAAGAACTGCTGGCCCAACGACTAATAAAATCTTCACTAAATGTCATCTACGTGCTATCAAGCAATACTAGCACCATTGGCAAGCCCCTGATAACCCTGGAATTATTGCTAGTTGAAATCAGTCACAATTATATCGTGTGCACTGCTAATCTGTATACCATAAGATGTTCAAAAGGGACTGATTACCAGCTGTTTGAATTAAACTTACGATTCATAAAATACTTTTTGATGAATAATTGATCAGATATAAAATGGAAATTAACATCCTACAAAAATAAATTGACTTAAATTTTATGATCTAATGAAAAAACTGATCATGACTTGATTCAATCCACATGCATAGGCAAATAAACAAACCAGTACTAGTTACTAAATAGTTAATTTTGATTTCTAATCATGTGGCAAAGGTATGATTCCCATAACATGCATGTATCCCTCTCTTCTGTCAGTAAAACTTTCCTTGTGTGTGTATATAAATTACTTGACGATTTACAAGCTTATTCCAGAGATCAAGCATACATCAGAATATATTATATTCAATCCTTTTATAAGTTATATTTCATTTCTTATGTGATTTGTTCATCATTTTTATATTGAGAACACAAATTCATTTCTAATAATATACTTTAATACCTTTTACTTGAAAGCTTGTGGTTACAGTACAAAATGTTAATTACATGATATCAAAATAAATAAACACAAAATTATTTAATTACATATAATTAT
Organism: Meta bourneti; assembly: GCA_933210815.1. NCBI lineage: Eukaryota > Metazoa > Arthropoda > Arachnida > Araneae > Tetragnathidae > Meta > Meta bourneti. The sequence goes on from OW119932.1 coordinate 13,960,205, forward strand.
TCATTGTATATGGGTTAATGCCTTTTCATTTTACAATTGATTTAGTCACTTGAACTTCCCAAAGCAAATAAATTATTACATGATTTTATTTACAATTTGGGATAACAAAAAAATATTCCATTTGCAGGTATTAATCAGTATAATATATAGTAAAAAACAATGATTTGCTGCTTAAGCAAGGTTAAATTATCTTTACTTATATAGTCAATCAATTTAAGAGGAAAGTCAAACATTGATGTTCTCTCCACCAAAGCTAATTATCACTATATTCAAATATTTTCAGTAAAACAAAGATGCAGTATAACAAACTTAGTTATATCAACAGAAACATTTGAATATTTTTAAAAAGCACACACAAATTTAAAAAATATGAAATATACCCTTACGAAAACTTTTAGAGTTTCAGAACTCTAGATTTCGTTTCTATTGAAAAAATTATAAAGAGAAACAAGCTCCGATTCTATAGAAATGTACACCTATCCCTCGATTTACACAGTAGATGTGTTCCACGACAAATCGTGTAAATCGAAACCGTGTAAAACAAGACACTAGGAATGACAGTATGGAAATGAAACAAAATCTACTTTAATGATGCAAATGCTAAACGCGACGCAATGCACTTGTGAAGTCTGTGCAGATAATTAATGAGTGCATTCAATGTAAAACACTCAAATAATACATCGATATTTTTTTTATTTATAAAACTTAGAAACCTTGTAAAAGCGAAACTGTGGAAACCGAGTACTGTGCAAATCGAGGGACAGGTGTATTTTTATAGAAAAGTAAAGTCATGAAACAAAAGAAATGAGTTTCTATAGAATTCTGAAGAGGTCTAGACATTCTAGGTTACTTAAAAAAGGTTTTAGAAAAACAGCCATAATTCTAGAACTTTTTATAAAATTCTATAGAAATATTTCGTATGGGTAGGCTGACCATATTTCCTTGACAAAAAATTTGATTGAGGTTATGTAATATTCTGTATTCTTGCAAAAGTAAAGATGTTTACATAAATATATTGAGCTTATTCTTTAGTGAGAGAACCCATACACAAATTTAGGTAGGCGCTGCTAGCTGCACTTCACCAATCATACCTCAAACATTTCTCCTGTGAAGTAATCTTACACAGAAAATTTCACGCTGTTTTTCAATCCTATCATAAAACACATACCGACAGAACTTATTTCTTACAACTTGCATTGAGCCCTCATTGTCTCAACACTTAATCTAGATTTCTCCTTTGATTGCACGCTATTCCTAATAGAAAACTTATGTACATCCTGGAAGAAGTTAGGTTAGGTAGTTATTTAACGTGGCACTGGAGCAACACAGCATGTTAAAGACGTGTTCAGGATCAATCCCAAAGGGATATATCCAAGGACAACAAATAATTTTAAACTTCCTGGAAGACAATGAATAAACTGTTACAAAAGTATTGGAAAGTCTAGCTGTTTTTCACTCATTTCAGAAAAAAATTGTACCCATCTTTCAGATCCAGGAAAGTTTTCATTGTAATGTGAATCCATGGTTATACAAATTACTGGTATCCATGGGGATATAGATATATGATGGTAGTTAATGAATATGATTGACCCATATTAAAATAGTTTATTAAAAACAGGACAAAATTGATATTTTTATTAAAACAGGACTGCTGAGTAATAAGAAAAAACAATACTGTCCATATGGTCAGCTTATTTGAATGTACTAGTTCATTTGATAATTCAATTTATTTTCATTTTAATATTAATTGTGCTTGCAATTTTCCTGCAGAATTTTGATTTTTTTTTCTTTTAACTGGAATTCTGATTTGGAAGAACGAAAAAGTTAATTTTCAGAACAGAATTCGTGAGTTTCTGAACAGTGGGTATCATGAAAACATGCAGTTTTAATAAAGGTCTTGTTTGTATTTGTAGTTTTGAATTCCAGTTTGTGCTTCTACTTACAGTACACTTTAGAAATTTGTAGGACACTTGGGTCCTTACCTAGAATCAACAGCACATTTTTGATCAAAATTGCATGGGAAAGTTGCATGAGCAATAATTATTAAAATGAAAATAAATTGACACATCAATTGCAAGCTCTATCTCCCATGCTCCAACACACCTACTATTGGATGGGTCTACTATTGTGAAACGTCCAATTGAATACCACAATTGGGTTAATTGTTTTACTTTTTCTTAGTCTTGAATTTACTGTGAAGCATTTTCAATGTTCAGTTTTCCTTTTAACATCTTAGATTTTATAATCTCTTTTCTCAATCATTTAGTGACTTCAAAAGCATGCTTTTGAATTTAATAGTAATTTTAACAATTAGTCAAAGCAAAGAACACAAATTTATAAGATTAAATACTATATTTTTTATCAAACATCAACAGACGAACTAAAATTTAAAGCTACATTGTTTATGTTTTTATTATTCTGATTGTATTATGTGATTTGATTAATGAAGGACACTTCATGCTGGACCAGCCAGGCTAGAGATGCATTCAAGGGAGGGCCAACGCTAGAGATGCCAACGAGACAAGCACTACTAGAAGTAATTTTGATGTTAAACAATCACAAATACAAACTGAAGCTTCAGTACTCTTCAGTTAATGGGGCGCCGATGGTAATTGTGGGCCAAATGTTAGTGTGAAATTTAACTCTAACAGTATACAGTCGAGTCTCTATTTAACGAAGTCCCATTGTTCCACTTAAAAACTTCGTTACAAAGAAAATTTGTTAAATAGAAATTTGTAAATTAAGTTATAAAAACGAGAAAAGAAAACAAAGACTGAAACTTACCTATCCACTTCATTGACTTTAACACATATCCTAAACTAAAAAAGTCTGTAATCCTGCTTTGTACAGGTTTATTATAAAGAACACATTTTTCATAAAAATTTTCACACTTTTGTAAAGATTGAAACACTTCATCTGTAATATTTTCTTGAAACTGTAATCCTCTTCATATTGTATCAAATGCTGTTAGCATTTCTTCTTGTGAAGGTTTTTTAATAACCTCTTCATTATCATCTTCATCACTCACTGTAGTCTTCAGTACATTTCCTAACACTTTGCAATATGTCATGCTCTGTAGGATATTCAGGAATCACAATGTCTTCATCAACGTGGAGAAAATTAGACAGCTCTATACCTTCAACAGCTCCAATGTCTTTCAGATGCTGCCATTTTTCTTTCAAATCTGCCAAGCACTTGGATTCATCATATTCAGCATTACTTTTGAAACCGGCTTTAACAAAACAGTTCTTTATAGTAGACGCAGCCACATCACACTGTCAAGCTTTCATCATCTCTGATATTCCATGTCTCTTTTTAAATTTATCTAGCCATCCAATGCTAGCTTGAAAATTTGAATGTCCCAAATCCTGAGCAAAATCGATAGCTTTTTGTTGGATCATTGGACCAGAGAGAGGCATTTTTATATCAAATCATCCTTATCCATTTAAAACAGCGGCATCGATGCCTTCATATGAACATTGTTTAAATCTTTTTCTGTTCATACTCATACTAGTGCTTTCATGCCCAATGATTGCAGAACGATTTTTTTTAATTGTGGGCACATTGCTCGCTGCTATACCATATTTAAAAGCAAAATCTTTCTTCCTCATTCCTTTATCAACATCATCTACAAGTTTCACTTTATCCGAAAGACACAATCACTTTCTCTTAGACATTTTGAGTGAGTTAACACACAAGCAAGAGATATGCATACTGATTGAAAAAGAATGTCTTACAGTCAGGCCCACAATGAAAACCAGTTTTACCCTGTTTAATGCAGTTTCTATTGCCTCCTTGCCATGCCATGTGGTCCCCCCTCAAAGATAAGGAAGGAAGCAATTCCCTTCCCTTTGTTATGGGAATTCCATGTAATAGAGCAAGGGCGCGTGAGATCACGGCAGCCGATTGGGTTGATTTTGTTGAAACTTCGACAAATGAGAAGTCGCGAAACGTTGTAAAAAACAAAAATTTGCAAAAAAAAACATATTTAGTAAGAAAAAAACCTTCGTTATATAGAAATTATCTTTCGTAATATGGAGAGTAAATAACATGTAAATGTCGTTCAAAGTCAAGGTTCTGTAAAAATTTTCATTAAATAGAAAACTTCGTTTAATGGAAGTTCATTGAATGGAGGCTCTACTGTATACATCTTCATTGAAAGTACCAATCCATTTTGTATTTTTGTTATTTCTGAATTTTTTTATTTATTTTCATTTTAATAAAATAGTCATTCTTTTCATGAAGCTGTTTGTCGTTTAACGGGGCACCAGTTGTAATTGTGCGCCAAATGTTGGCATGAAATTTAACTAGAGATAAGAATGCAACCCTAACGATATATTAAGTTTCGTTAATCATGCAAGTAGAATATACATGCATATCAGAAAAGCAATCGAAAAATACATTAAACACAATTCAAATTACAGCAATTCAATCAAACTCGGGTATCGAAAAAGAGAAGAGAAAACCTCGAAATTATTTCCTGAATATATGCCCTGGTCCAACTATCTTTAGAAGTTCCTCAGGAAGGCAATAGAGTTCTTTGTGTTTATTTATATAAATACATACTATAGTTGTAACAAAAATAGCAGTTACAGCAAATAACCACAGCACACAACTACCTAAACAAGAGTTTTGTTTATAAAAACAGAAACAGCTAATTTAATTACTTAAAAATAAAATTCTTGTAGACACATTGAAAAGCAAAAATGCACTGGAACATATGCCTATGGCACATGAAAATGTGAAACGGATACTAAAATATGGGTACAGCTTGGATATAAAGATATTTTTGTGGCAATGCTTTTGGCATGTTTTTTGACAGAAAATAATTAATGGAAACAGTTGGAAAACAGAAAAACATCATTTTTCTTGACGGAAAATAATTAGCAGATAGTTAGAAACTTATTGCAAAAAACAAATTTGTATCTTTACAAATTTCAAAATAAACAGCTAAATCAAAATTAAATTCAATCTTCCCGAGGTTGCCATAAAAGCAGGCATAATCCAAACAGGGTTGCCTTTACCTGCCATAACTCACTACTAAAAGTGTCTGCCAAGTCTCCATAAAAAATCTTTAAATCCAAGCTGTACCAAAATATGCAGCTACACAAGGGACATATTTGGAAAAGCAACACCATGTAAATGGACATACATGCACAAGGAAAGCTTTATTGCCAGAGAGGAAGGAATCGAACGTTAGATATAGAAGATACCTTAAAATGTTTTTTGGCTTTTAATCTAAATGGCCATTGACCAATTGTCATATAATTCGGAATATATTCCTTGGAACATTTATTGGCAACATGCCAAAATCATATTTTAAAAAAGCCAAGCAACGGCTCAGAGAATTTATAGGATGCACGTTCCTTTACAGCACTACCAGCACCTACATTTAGCTTGACAGAAAAACCTTTTCATAATACAGTAGGTAGTTAGTAGGAGCAACATAACAGGATCCATCCCGAAGGAAAAGATCCAAGGACACCTCGTAATTTTAAACCACAGTTAGATGACAAGAATACCCCTGAGCTGACACCCCACTCTACAAACTTCCACACCATGCCAAAATAAGAACATTTGCAGTCACAACAGATTTAACATATGCCAGCCCACATGCACATGATGGTCGTTAGCTGGACCAACTCACAATCCTCTGGTTACTAAACCGTTGCCCAGAAAAGAAATGATTAGAGGGGTTCTCTCGTGTTCGCATGGGGGTGCATAAAATGTAGCTTCATGTTTTATCTAATTGGTGTAGACTCAATCAACAGCCAATATCAATTCAGAATTCATTCTTTGGAACTTTTATTGATGGCTCCCAGAAACCATATTGAAAAAACAAGCCAAGAAACGTCACATCAGGAATACATACAGGAAGCATATTCCTCCACAAAACACTAACGCCACCTACATTTATGTTGACAGAAAAGCCTCCCTTATCAGTGGATGGATGACTGCACAAAACTGAGCTACTTTATGTTAACAATCACTGTACTTTTTAGTAAACAGGAGGCCAGTCATAATTGAGTGTCAAATGTGGTAACTTGTTTATTTCACATGACTATTTGGTTAGTGGGGAAAATGTTTTCTGCGATGTCAAAGAACATCAGCAGCTTCACGCCTCCAGTGTAATCTGAAATTGTAATGAAATCCCATTTTGTATTTTTGTTTATATTTAGATTATAATAAAATTTTCATTCTTTTCATGAAGTTGTACATATATCGTTAGGGTTGCCCCATTCCTATAATTTTTATCTCTAGTTCAATTTTGCGCCCACATTTGGAGCACAATTACGACTGGCAACCCATTAACTGAAAAGTATCACAATTGCTAATATTCAGGGTTCGATATTAGCAGTTGTTTTTGCACCGGTATCTGCATAAGAACGTTATTTTCATACAAGTGAAATCGTTCATCAAATCTCTGCTGACACCAATTTCTCCTTTCCTGATTAATTTCTCAAACAAGTTTGTGAAAAATATACATATTTTTAAAATAAAGATAGAAAAAAAGAGTAAGACGGAAACATTAGTATCACTGAATTTTTAAGTAATTTATTGCAGTGAAACCCTGATTTGAAGCTTTACATGGGACCACTGCCCAAAAAGCAAAGTTGGAAAACCTCGGAATTGAGGTTGAAATAAAAACAACTTTACAAAATCATACATTATTAACAATACAAAAGTCTAACAAATGTTTGATTGAATATCAGTTTTTGTAAAGTTGAGGAAAATCTAATTTCTTTTCTGTAGCAAAAAGCACATGAATCCGATTCCCAATTTGGCATATCACAATTTGGAAACTTTCAAAGTAAGGAATTGTAATATAGTAAACCTTCAATGCATCACGCTCCTAGGACCAGGAAAAGTACAATATACCAAGGGGTGAGAAAAGCATACAAGGCACCATTTGGGCTATTTTTTACATTGTTGGGCTCCAAAACTTTGCATTGGGTGTATTCTAAAAATTACAAGCTATGAGCAACACATTTATGTATCAGAATTAACTTCTCATACATGAACTATATAGAAATACAGTATTTTATGTGAATAGCATATATTTCATGAATATATTTTGCCATTACACTAATTGCACAACTCTCCTCAGATGGATATATGAGGATGATTCTTGTGAAGCTAAATATAGAGGGCGCTAGTGTTTGTAGTCCTGCTTTATTCCGGAAGTAACGTCACTGCTTCTTTTTAAGCACTTTCGGGAAATTGCTTTTTGGAGTGATCATGAACTTGTGATTTTATTTAAACTAAAACATGGCTAGCACACTTGTTGCAAATTGCTTTCCTATCGTCTGGCTCTAATTGTTACATGGAAATAATTTTAGTCTGGAAATCGACAAACATCACAAAAATGGCAACAAATCAAATTACAGGGTTTGTCACAGCCAAAGCACTAGGAAAATCGTAGTATAAATTTATAAAAAATAGTAGCAAAAAGTTTCCTCTTAAACCCTAATTTAGTAGTAATTTAAGTTGTTCAAATATAAAATGAATCAGCTAAAGCACTAAGTGTGCTAATTAAGTATGAAGCAGATATTATCTTGCCAAAAAATTAAAATATTTTCTTAATATGGTTTTTGTGACAATTTAGCAAGATTCCAATATTCTTCTTTCATGGCTGTCAGTTTCTCGCTAAAGAAAATTCCGGAAAAAATTTCCCCATCCGCTATTTAAAAGGGGGTTTTAAAAGGGAACACAATTTCCGTTGACCTTAGGTGAATTTTCAAGTCACCAAAATTTCGAAAATAAGAGCTTTTGAGATGATGTTATTTAAAAGATACCCTAGTTGCTAAGGTTGAAAACAGCAGCAAAAATCGCCTGTGACGGCCCTGAAATTAGTTCGTAACACAGAAAGTATCAAATTTGTCTTCCTGTAGTTTATTTATGGTTTCACAGAAAATCGTTCACTAAGGAATTACTTTTTACAAAATATATTATTTGGGCATTTTTAAAAGAAAAATTCGGCATGTTCCTTTAAATCGGAAAACCAGGTGCAAGACTTCATTCAGTAGCTGTACTATATGCCTCATTTGGTGTAATGCTCTTGGCATGGTCTTTGGTGCACTTTTAGTAGCAACTGGTGAAGGCAACCCCATCTTTATTAGGGTTATTTCCGTTTTTATGGCAACCTTGGCAAGCGGAAAGTTAAAATTTTCATTTAAAATATTCTAGAATGTTCTTTTTATTTCCGTTAAAATTACTTTCTGCTGAAGCTTATTATTTTCCATTATAAAAAAAAAATTCTATGATTTCTTTCCTTGGCAACATAAAAAGTGCACCAAGAGCATTGCCACTAAACGAGGCATATAATACAGCTGTATCTGATAACTTGTAACAACTTGGAGCTTCCAATACTAGAGAAACTGACAGATTTCTCCTGCTGTTCAGATTCAAAATTCATCCAGGGGCAAGTAAAAATGAGCAAGATATTGAGGCCCAATATAACAAGGGCTTATTGTAATGGATACTTGTTTATTCTGGGTTGGTTGATTGGGTTTTTATGGCGCAAGGACCATATTTGGCCAAGATGTTCCAAACATCAAATAATGGACAGACACAGAAGGGAGAGAAATACACCCAGGGAGGAAGAGCACCTGACAGAAATCAAACCTGCCTACAACTCGTAGGTTGCTAGTGCAGTAGGCAAACCCACTGAGTCAGTTGTTCCTGTTCTTTCTGGGAAGAACACACATTAGGTTGACCATATTTCTTTGAGACAAAAATTGGATATTGGAATGGCAGAAAAAGGGTGAGGGTTATGTGATATTCTGTGTATTCATGAAAAACTAAGATAAATTCTTTTTGAAAAGTCATTACAACTGCAGTTTTGCCTCTTTGACATAGGAAGGAGACTTAAAGCTTTATAAAATATGAAATGTAAACTGCCAGCATTCAACAACAAAGCCACTGGTTAGCATACAAGAAAAAAAACTATCGCTACAGCAGAACAGAAATTGCATACGAGATGTATAAGTGTTGCTGGTACTTTCGTATTAACCGCATGCCATAGGCACATATCAACCAAGTTTTGTTTCGGGCGGAAAATGTTTAGTAATTGCCCTTAGGATGGCATCAAACATATCATTTGAGGCTTGTTTTTTCCTCCACATAAACTCCATGAGGTAAGACTCGAGGTGGTAGCAAGATGTTCCTCGATGTTTTTTATTTCGCCATTCTGCACTTCTCCAGATGCATTCTATATTCTGCGTGTGCGTGCCAATTTCAGAATCAATGAAATTGTATTTGTGGTTCACTTGGCAGTAAATATAACCAGATTGTTCCAGTTCTTCCGTCTTATATGCCTTCCAACAATCAGAAAAAATGGTAGATCCATCTTTAATGTGTTTTTTATTTCGTTCATTAATGTGATAGCACTACGATCGGGGATCATAACAAAAAATGTTTACCTTGTTTTGCGACAAATGCTCCCAAATATCCATTGGGGTGGGAATATTCTTCTAGCATTATTTTTTAAGTCTTGTGAACATGCTTTTATCGATCTCCACAATGCAATCAACGCCGACTCGTATTAATTGCTGGCATGCGGTTAATACGAAAGTACCATGTTGCCAATATGTATTTTTGATTTTCTCTAAATAAATCACTCGAGATCTCCATACATAGTATTGAACAATGTGATTCGTGGTTTTCAAATTACTGGTATCCATGATATTGATGTACGATTATAAGTTAGGAATATCAATTTATCACTGACCAAAACTAACACATATTTCAGTTTTTATATTAACCGCATGCCATAGGCACATATCAACCAAGTTTTGTTTCGGGCGGAAAATGTTTAGTAATTGCCCTTAGGATGGCATCAAACATATCATTTGAGGCTTGTTTTTTCCTCCACATAAACTCCATGAGGTAAGACTCGAGGTGGTAGCAAGATGTTCCTCGATGTTTTTTATTTCGCCATTCTGCACTTCTCCAGATGCATTCTATATTCTGCGTGTGCGTGCCAATTTCAGAATCAATGAAATTGTATTTGTGGTTCACTTGGCAGTAAATATAACCAGATTGTTCCAGTTCTTCCGTCTTATATGCCTTCCAACAATCAGAAAAAATGGTAGATCCATCTTTAATGTGTTTTTTATTTCGTTCATTAATGTGATAGCACTACGATCGGGGACCATAACAAAAAATGTTTACCTTGTTTTGCGACAAATGCTCCCAAATATCCATTGGGGTGGGAATATTCTTCTAGCATTATTTTTTAAGTCTTGTGAACATGCTTTTATCGATCTCCACAATGCAATCAACGCCGACTCGTATTAATTGCTGGCATGCGGTTAATACGAAAGTACCATGTTGCCAATATGTATTTTTGATTTTCTCTAAATAAATCACTCGAGATCTCCATACATAGTATTGAACAATGTGATTCGTGGTTTTCAAATTACTGGTATCCATGATATTGATGTACGATTATAAGTTAGGAATATCAATTTATCACTGACCAAAACTAACACATATTTCAGTTTTTATCAAAAACGGGACAAAATCTACCCTTATATTAAAATGACAGGATGGTCAAGAAATGAAAAAATAGTGCTGTCCTGTTCGAAACAGTACATATGGTCAGCCAAATTATAAAAGATCTCGAGAATAATCAGCACTTGAGGAAAAATTACGTTTGTAACAGGAAGAAAATAAAATGAGGGGTATCAAATTGGGATTTCACAGTATTTCGCTTTTACACCACATAAAAATTGCTAATAGAAAAAGCTCGTACAGAGGACAAGCCTGCTTGCCCATTTTTAATCAGTTTCTGAATGGACCACCCATTAAAAATAATTTCTTTGACAAATTTAGATCCTAGATTAGATTGCCTTTCCTGGCAGACAGAACATGAGTTCTTTTCTGCTGAACACCACTTGGACGTCCTCTGATTAATTCAAGGAAACACAAATCGACACCTACAAACAGATCCGAATATCACATAGACACACAAGGCAGAGTCACCGTACGTTGCATCAACTTCAAATCACCGAACTGACAACATTTGCACTTGGATACCAAATCACTGAACCAAGAGTCGACCAAGTGTGCTGTTTTATCACAAAACTCTTCAGGAATGCTGAACGAAATCAAATCCCGATTGCTATCACAGTGGAAATCGTTGTCAACACTCGAGGAAACGCTATACACTCTCAACGGTACCATTGAGAGACAGGTAAAATCAATATCCGGGTTTTGAGACTCGTACCAGTACAGAACTGGGTAACCTAAAAGTGCACCAAATAATGTTGTCATGTTGACAGACACGTCGAGATTGTCAGCTACTTTGTAGCCACTACAAATATCCAGGATCTTGGACAGAAGCAATTGCATAATCTCCTTGATTGGGCCCAAAATTCTTGTCTTCTCGCCAGGATTGAGAAGGGATGGAACTCCATTGCTTTTGGACACGTCGACAATGTCGACGTTTTCCGGTCCAAAAAAGTCGGAATAAACACTCATGTTGTCATAACGAGTAATGAAAATAGTATCATTCACCGAGAATACTTTCAAAGGACTTGATGTCAATCCCGATTTCCATAGGGTGTCCAAATAAAGTCGTATTTCCAATAGGTCTGCACTGAAAGCATCCCATAAGTAGCAAGGCTTCAGTTGTTTATCTACCGCAGACAAATTCAGAAGAACGGTTGACTCGTGTCGTCGGGCTGCTCTGACATTTTTAAAAACTTTATAAGACATTTAAACAACAATCCGAAAGGCAATAAAAATTTACTTCCTACTCAGAATACCCGCAAAGTTCTCGATTGGCCGAGTTACGAGTGGTGCCAATTGGAGCAAATAAAACTGTGTTAACATCAAATAATTAAACTTAAATTTGAAAAATCTGAGCTTAAAAAAAATCTACACAGTGCGCGCAAATGGAAATGGAAAAAGGTTCTTGCATCTTTTGTTGCAGAGGATACCAGAGGATACAAACAAAAAAATAAAACCAAAACTGGTGATGTTCACGTGTCACAGGAAATTGAATAACCAATCATATTTAGTTTTTTTTCCATTCGTTGATATGATTGGATAGTCTAAAACAGGGGTCCCCAAACTTTTTCTGGCCCGGTTGGAAGAGTAACGGACTAGCAGCCGAAGGGTTGCGAGTTCGAATCCAGCCAAACACCGTCGTGTACAAAGGGGGCTGGTGCACGTTAAATCTGTCGTGGCCTCAAATGTCCTCACGTCGGAGTGGTGTGGAAGTTTGGGGAGTGGGGTGCCAGCTCAGGTGTTGCCTCGTCATCTGACCGTGGTTCAAAATTACGTGGTGTTGTCCTCGGCTCTTTCCCTTTGGGATTGATCCAGGACCGTCACCAATAGCCCGTTGTGTTGCTCCAGTGTGACATTAATTGAAAATACCAATACCAATACTAAACTTTTTCACTTGAGGGCCAGATTGAAAAATCCTGGACGTCAGGCGGGCCAACAATACACACACACATATATATATATATATTTATTTATTTTATTTATTTATTTATTTCAATTAACGTCACACTGGAGCAACACAACGGGCTATTGGTGACGGTCCGGGATCAATCCCAAAGGGAAAGATCCGAGGACAACACCACGTAATTTTGAACCACGGTCAGATGACGAGGCAACACCTGAGCTGGCACCCCACTCTCCAAACTTCCACACCACGCCAACGTGAGGACATTTGAGGCCACGACAGATTTAACGTGCACCAGCCCCCTTTGTACACGACCATATATATATATATATATATATATATATATATATATATATGGACAGTTCTGCTTTCTGACTTCTGCTTAACTATTTTTTACCCCAATTTTTTATTTTTTGGCTTTTTACTTGTCTGCTTTTTGATCTTTTGGCACTTTGCTGGTTTGCTGGTCTGCATTTCTATTATTTTACGTTTTGATGTTTTGTATATCTTGTAAGTTTGATTGTTTATGTTATATATATATATATATATATATATATATATATATATATATATATATATATATATATATATATATATATATATATATATATATATATATATATATATATATATATAAAGAGACCATTTAGAAAGGGTTTCATTTGCCTTAGTAAAGAATGCAAAGCAAATGCGCGTTATTAAATAGAAGGTGCTCAGTGACGAAAGTAGTTTATTATTATGTAATCGTTTATTTTTCATAAAACCGGCTCAAATTACACGGAACCTCAAACCTACCGAGACGCGAATTACCACGACTCTACTGAAGTTGAATTATTTTTACGATCTACGATTTTACGAAAAATTGCATGCTGCATCGTCCGGGTTTCCGAGGGGCGGACAATGACCCTTCGAGGGCCGGGTCTGGCCCACGGGCCGTAGTTTGGAGACCCCTGGTCTAAAATATAGAAGGTATTGGTATTGGTATTTTCAATTAACGTCCCACTGGAGTACACAGCGGGCTATTGGTGACGGTCCGGGATCAACCCCAGAGGGAAAGATTCGAGGACAACACCACGTAATGGAAAATATAGAAGGCAACGATTTGTATTGGTTGTTCTTGAATAATAATTCTCTGATTTTTATTCCACTACTATCAACTTTTGAACCATGGTCATATGACGAGGCAACACCTGAGCTGGCACCCCACTCTCCAAACTTCCACACCACGCCAAGTAAAATATAGAAGGCGACGATTTGTATTGGTTGTTCTTGAATAATAATGGTCTGATTTTTATTCCACTATTATCAACTTTTAAATTTATTTATGTATTAAAATGAATGGTATTAAGTTGGAAAATAAAGAGCTAAATTGAAAATGCTGTACAAAATAATGAAATACATAGTTGAATCTATAGTGTCAGCCTCAAGATAGCTACGAGAGATAAGATCTGGCAACGCTTGATCCGACACGTTTTAAAAGCGGCTTCGTAGTGTGATCGATGGAGTGAAGTTACGCTCCAATTTAAATATTAATAGTTAAAATTGTCTCGTTCTTTGTTTTTTTTGATTAACTATTTTTTGTTAAGGTAAGAAAATGGTCTCTTATTTGTCAAGTTTACTATTTTGATGCTCAATTTTCTCCATAGTTCATGTGTTTGCTGCCCCTATAAATCATTTTGAGAAATTTTCGGTTTCAATTATAGCCGAATCCAAAACTAAACATCTTGAAAAGTCGATTTCGTAGTTGATTCATGTTTTAATTATTGGTTTTTATGGTCGTTTAAAAAAATGTTTTTAATAATAATTATTAGAGCAGTCTGATTTTGCTCTTATCAGCTGTTTCATCATTTTGGCGGAAAATTATTTAGATTCCTGCCTCTGTAAACCTGCATAAATCTCAAGAACGCACAAATAGTACTTGCAAACATTCCCTTGTTATGATCTGTCATCTTGTTTTTCAGACCGATCAGGGCCGCGGTGGCCCGGTTGGAAGAGTAACGGACTTGCAACCGAAGGGTTGCGAGTTCGAATCCAGCCAAACACCGTCGTGTACAAAGGGGGCTGGTGCACGTTAAATCTGTCGTGGCCTCAAATGTCCTCACGTTGGCGTGGTGTGGAAGTTTGGAGAGTGGGGTGCCAGCTCAGGTGTTGCCTCGTCATCTGACCGTGGTTCAAAATTACGTGGTGTTGTCCTCGGATCTTTCCCTTTGGGATTGATCCCGGACCGTCACCAATAGCCCATTGTGTAGCTCCAGTGTGACGTTAATTGAAATACCCCCCCCCCCCTCAGACCGATCAGTTGTAACTTGATTTTACTACGTATAATTAATTCGTGGGAACAGCTGCAGTATAGAGCCCAATTCCATTTGGCGACTTTTTTTGTCACCAACCCTGACGTTACTTGGCGACATTTTTTAACAGACATATTCAAATTATGTACATTTTTATGTAATACAAGTTATTCTAATCTTTTAACAGATTTCTCTGTAAATGAGGGTTTCCTGTTTAAACTGGGCTTCCAGTTGTGAACTGAACCCTCAGTCGCACCCCATTCGATTTTTGTAAAATGAAAAACGAAATTTCAAAGCAACCATTATAGAAACCCTGGCGTTTTTTTATGTACAAAGAAATTGCACATTCGCCATAATAAATAATGTTAATCTTGATTATATATAAAAATAGTTATCACAGTCAATATATAAGTCTGGGTTAAATATGTCTATATATACATAGCATAGGGACGCTGTAGGGTTGGTAGAATGGAGTGGAAAAAAGTGGAGGGTTACCAAAAACAACAAATCGCAATTAAAGGTTGGCGACAAAAAAAAGTCGCCAAATGGATTGGGGGGTCTATACTGCAGCTGTTCCAATTCGTGCGACAACTTTAAGTGTTCGATCAGGTGAATAAGTGTTTGTATAAAACATCGTTAAGCGAAAAGTTTGTTTAGCATCTTATTGCCCTTCAATGCCTCCTGTTTCACCCCAAATTTTCTTCAGTGCCCACATTTCCCAGTGCCCAATAAATCAAATTTTATTTAATTAGTAATAGTTTGGCCAAACCTGGCTCTTGTGCCATACAAATTCAATCAATCTCTGAGTTTGTCCACTTCTAGCAACCTGCAAGGTTGAAGGCGACACAGGTTCGATTCCTCCCTGAGTGTCTTTCATACTGTGTCAGTGAAATGTTCCTTGTGTATGTATAGCCATTACTTGATGTGTTTTGTGCAACATGTCCCTTAAAATGCAATCAACCTTCAGTGCCACTTTAGAGATGTATATTCTAAACTCAAAGTTTTCTTCAAAACAAGCTTTTTTAACATAATTTGCGTTTCAAATGGCTTTATATGTTTTATTTACATTGTTAGAATGTGACAATAAATTTTTTTGAGAAGATATGATAGAGTTATCTTCTGGACTCAAATTTTTCAACTTTTCTGTGACTTAACCAGTTTACTGTTAAAGCTGAGTACACTCACAGGGTTAGAAATTAGAAGAATAAAGTCGTGCAGTCTTTTCAGAAGTTCCATTGATTCAGCCTTTAAAGAATTTCAAACAGTTTTCCCCTAGTTGACAAAATACTCTGGGTGCTATTTCAAGTTGTATTGTGTTTGCATGAATGTGTGTAAACATAATGTAATTCATGACTAAGTCCTTTTCTTTGATATGTTTGGGATTGGGGACTTTTTACTCTTTAAGCCTGTATATGCACTTATGGATAGATTAGAGTACAGATTGTTTGAAAGAAGTTTCTATTAGATTATTTTCAGATTAGTCACAATTTGTGTCATACAACTGAAATATTCCGTAAACTTGTCTTTAGACTTTGGTCTAAACAAAATTTTAAGTAAATTAGGTGTCAAATACAACTAACAACCACAAATTTTAGTACAGCTGTATCATACGCCTCGTTTGGTGACAACGCTCGGTTTGTTTTTTGGCACACTCTTAGTGAGTTATGGCAGGTGAAGGCAGCCCATCTTTCCCACTATTTCTGTTAATTATTTTCCAATAAAACATGTTTTTCAAAGTTTTGTATATTTTCTGTTAATTACTTTCCTCTAAAGCTTATTATTTTCTGTTTTAAAAAAAAAAAAAAAAAAATTCCTTGGCCAAAAAGAGTGCCAAAAATGTTTTTTGGCACTCTTTTTGATTGGCATTGAAAAAATTGCCAAGAGCGTTGCCACCAAACGAAGTGTATAATACAGCTGTACCCAAATTTCAAATCCTGTATACTGTTTGACCAAAGTTATGAATGCTGAAGAATATTGTAATTTATGTTTTTGAAGTGTTTCAGAGTAAATTTTGAACATTCCTTTTCAGATGCATTGTTTCTGGGTGTTATCTGTTCTGTGCTTGTTCACCGTGTCTCTGTCTGATGAGTTGAGTCCTGCTCGTCTGCTAGTGCACAAGAGGCTCCTTAACAAGTACTTAGTGGAAGGAAGGGATGTGGTAGCAGATTACAATATTTACAATATTGGTGACAGGTAACAGTTTTTGTGTAGTGCTTGACTTTACACTTTTTTCCTTATGTCAGCCTTCAAGAGCACTTCTCCTTCATGGACCCAAGTTACCCTAGGGATCTATTCTTTTCCAAAGGGTTGACATTGTACGCTGCAGCTTGACCAAATATGGCCCCTGTGCCATAAAACCCCAAACCAATCTTTTCCAATGGGGTGTACAGGCCACAGTAGCCCAATTGGAAGAGTAAAGGACTAGCAACTGCAAGTTCAAATCCAACCAGAGCATCATGTACAAAAGGGGTGCTGGTGCATGTTAAATCTGTCGTGGCTTAAATGTCCTCATGTTGGCGTGTTGTGGAAGTTCGGAGAGTGGGGTGCCAACTCAGGTGTGACCTCATCTGACTGGTTCAAAATTATATGGTGTTGCTTCCAGATCTTTCCCTTCGGGTTTGTTTCTGAACTGTCGTCAATAGCCCATTGTGTTCCTCCAGTGCTACGTTAATTAATAATTTTCCAAAACAAAAGTTATCTAGAACTCGTTGGGGCTTATTTTTGTGATTTTGCAGCATGATGCATGACTTTTCCATTGGTTATTTTCTCTTTTCTTTTATAGTTAGTCTTTTTTTAGTTATTTTTTGAACCATCCCTGGCCTTTCTATCCCAGTGGGCTAACCCACTGCTAGCACAGTGGGTTAGCCTACTATGCTATCAGTGAGGTTCAATTCCTGTAATTTACTGCAAGTGTATTTCTTCCTTCTTCATCATTAAGCTTCCTTGTGTATCCATTTACTTGATGGTAAAAGTAAAATTTGGCCAGATCTAACCCTTGTACAATAAAAATAATCGACCATCTCTACATTTTTATATTCCTCATTTTCTGTCATTTTTTAAAACAAAATTTCCATTTCAATGATGTTTTAAAATTGGCAACACTCAAAACCAAGATCGGCAGATGACCAAATTAAACAACTTTCAATAATAGATCATTCCAGCATCTATTTAATGCAAGGCAATTTTTAAAAGAAGCCTCACTATCCTTGTAATGAATTATTTGAGAGGGGAGTGAAAAAGTATTTTAATTGTCTGTTATATTATATTTGCTTTGAACATTTGAGTAATGAATACTTATCATTTGAGCAAAATTTGCTCTCAACTTCCTTTGGTGGAGATGTCGAATCCGGGGCACTAGCAATTTATCGCCAAACATGGAAACCTTGGTGTTTTGATCCAGTTTTATGGCAACCCTGTGCAAAAGGTTTTTTTTGTGTAGGAAAGTCCGCAGGTTTTTTAACGAAATGCGATGGCGTCCAAAGCCAGTATGGCTTTGGACGCCATCTTGATTTGGCAGCAAAAATTGCTTGCCGACAAACATGCCTGGATTCGACATCTTTACCCCTTTTTTTCTCAAAAAGTATTGTGTATTTTCGAAGGAAATGTGTTACTTTTTTCGAGTTGTTTAGGTTTAATTTGATTTATAATTTTAAGAATGTGATACAATCAGGGTGTTTGATTTTTCCTTTAAAGTGTAATTTAGATTCTTTTAATAGCATTTTTTATTTACAGTATTCATTATCTATTAACCAATCATGTAATGTAAGTCGGGTGTAGTTTGGAGTCCTAATGAAGAAATTTTTTGCAGTGCTGCTCTTAATGTTCAAATAAAAGATGCAAGTTTCTCAGAGCAAGATTTTGATGTCATGCTTGGATTTCTGAATGCAAAATTGGATCGAATTGGCGGGTATCCTTTTTCAATGCTAAATTTTGTTTGGAATTTTTTGGATTTAAAAAAGTGTTGTAGTTTGCATGTTAAAAGTGTGCTGTTTTTGAAAGTATGGTTATAAAATTTCAAGCACTTATTTTATACAAACACGTTTAGTAAATCACTGTTCAGGTAACACATGGTTTGCACCACCTATGTCCATGTTTCACTGGTAATTGTCCTGGGCTAGTGTAAAAATTCAACAGTTGCACATAAAATAAGGAAATCAGAAAGTCGTTTATCTTTTTTTTTTATGTAATTTTGATATGCTTGTGTTTGGTGCTACATTGTAGACTTTCATTAAGAGACTAGATCTGACTGCTTTTTCACTGGACAAAATTGTTTGTCTTGGAGATATTCAACTGTTTTTATTAAATGTTTGAATTACATCTTGGTATGTGTAGATAGGAATATGCTCTCAGAATCCAAAAAGGTGCCAGAATAAATGTTTAAATATATGTATTTATGTAAACTAGGGGGCTCCAGCCCCTTGCTCGCTTTTGCTCGCCAACCCCCAGGAATTGCTAAAGCAGTTCCTTTCTGATCGCTCCACGATCCAAGCTTGCTTTGCTTGCTCACCGTGAACTAAACCATTTTAGTCTAGTAGGTGAGTAGTTTTTCTGTTTGCGGCAAATTCTTGACAATAAAAATATGCTGCATGAAAAATAAATTGTCTAAGATGCAAATTTCAATAAATTACCGTGCAAAGCAGTTTATAATTTTTTACACAAATTATCGTGCAATAAGTATGTATGACCAACTCCCTAGTTTCATGAAACTTCTAAATTTTCAACCTCTAATGCATCTGGACATGACATGAATTGTTGATAACATAAAAAGGAATTCTCAAAGCATACATATGCATATTTAAAAAATAGCAAAAAATACACTTGCAATCAATCGCAGAAAACATCATAAACACAATTAAATATTTCACATTTGGGAGCTACTACAGAAACTGATTCAAAAGATCGTGCTCTTGATAAACCAACAGAGTTGTCCATAACTAAAAACAGATTCATTGAGCACCAAACATATCTTTTAAAAAGTTTGGGCTAGCGACTTATTAATTGTCATGGAAAAGGCTAAACGAATGGAAAATTGCATACTTTTAAATTTGAAAGGCATGTTAGTCTGAGATGGAATCAAAGGGATTCGAGGAATGGAGAAATGTCTACCATCAATGGATTTTGCCTGAATAATGTTTTGCTGCACTTTTGTGACAATTAGACGTGTGCCACTGCATAATCCTTTAGAGGGAGCTAAATTTCTTAACAGCATTATAATGCAACCCGTTTTCAACTTTAACTGATATGGAGGTATACCTGTTGGTGTCAAAGAATTTAAAAATTCTTCAGGAAATGTCAATTGATCTTGAGGATCTTCACTGATGACCATATCACCTGCTTTGTAAAGTTTCATTTCCTTGCATACATTCCAGCACTTTATTGTTGATTTCCATGGATCGCTCATTGGTAACAGTAAGGATGGCTCGACCTTTAAGCTCCTGTGGGTTCACTGGAAAAATCTATGTCACTACAATTGCTGTATAGGGTGTTACATTGAAGGGTAGCATTGTAAAGGTAACTTAATTGTTGAGCCACATTTTTTCTCTAATGTACAACAACCAAGCACCAAAATTCCTTTCAGATTCAAGAGCACACATATTTTTTGTCAGATATAACTTATGGAATTTCAACCAGTGTTTTTTAAGGAACTGGCAACAGTCAATGTTCTTGAACCTCTTAAAATAACAGGAAGAACTTGGCAAAAATCTCCCAAATAGCATGATTTTGCCCCCAAAAGATTCTTTACACTTTGTGAGATCTTGCAAAAGTCTGTCAACAGCTAAAAAAGCATGGTCATGTGTGCTTCATCCCACACAATTAACTTGGTTTTCAGCAACATGTCTGCTTTTGTATTTGGCTTCAAATTGCAAGCAGATGTTGAATTTAAATCAATTGGAATTTTGAAAACAGAATGAGAACTTTGCAGTATGACTGTTTGCTTTTTTCAAAACACTTGCAGGCAAATCTACAAATGGTAGATGCAGTTTTTGGAGACTTAAATTTTAGGATGTAAGCAGTTCCTCAATATGTGCATAGTGAGGTCCAGTCTCTTCAGAATAATGATGCACAAAGTGAAACTTGATGCTGCACCCATAGATCAGGAACATCCTCCACTTCTCCAAAGCCACAAATCATTGCGAACAGCATGTGCAACTGTCTCGGAGATTGAAATTGAGCGGTTTCACTCAAAGGATCATGCCACTGCTGGTCACCCCGAAGAAGTCCATACTCCTGACATGCTTGTTGAAATGTAATGCATCTCAATCCATTTACTATCAAAATATCTTTAAAACTGACTGCTCCTGACTTACGCAATAGTAGCATCTGTAAATAGTACCTCTCAGTATCCTGTATACTAACTACTGGCAATCTCCCAATAACTTTTGTCCACCACATTGTCGCCTTTTCCAGTTTGTGATACTCTTATCAAACGCATACTATTGTGCAATGTCTGAGTATGAAATGTGAGCTTCAGGATCATTTTTGTTCAGTTCAAACCATGATATGAGTTGTTTTTCTTAAAGCAGCTCTTTCAATTGCTTGCGCTTCTTGACCATCTTGCTACACAATTGGCTGTTGCTCTGGTAAATGCACAGCTAAGCAAACTACAGTTTGATTTATCTGACAAACTGAATTCATTTAAAAGCCACATGGCTTCAGGTGCACTTACATACCTACCTTCAACAAAACTTAAAATTTCATCATGATCAAGAGCACCTTCTTTTGTATTTTTACCAAGGCTGCATCATGTCCTTTGTATTCATATTTATAAAAGTATTTAACACTTGTAACTAAAGCACAAACTTCAACATTAATAACATGCATTAAATTTTTTAAGCAACCAAGGATTATATGGGACAACCCATCTATTATCGATGGAATATTTCCATACTTGAACAGGTTCAGTGGCTCTTCTGCAATAAATAGGGTATCCATTAACATTTTCCTCACTATCCTTGAATTCTTTGGGAAAATATTTGTAGCACTCCATCTTTCATGCATGGAGAAGATATATTTATAGTTCCACATTGGCCATGTACCATGCATTTTGTCACAATTTGGAAAGATTTAAGATCAGTGCTAGGATCTGGAAGTTCTGCACTCACAAACTTGTCAATATCATCTTTTGTGCGAATTTTGTTTTCTGAATGTAATGTTAGAAGAATGTGGGCATGAGGCAAACCTTGCTTTTGGAACTCAATAACATAAATATAGGCCAAAACAGTTCCAAATATTCCATGCTTGCAAATATCTCCTAAAAGTTCTTTTAATTTCATATTAAACACACGTACAACAATATCAGGTCAATTTTCTGGACTTTGTACTCCCTCCATGCAATTTAAAATTTCGGGCCAAGATGGGTTGCAAGTAAACGTCAAAAAGAGATCTGGCTTACCAAACTTGCGTACCATTGCATCTTGGTAATTCTGTTGCATATGACTTGGGCTCCCTTGGAAAGAAGATGGCAGTATAAGTTTTCCTGTGCACATATTTTCATTATGTGCTCGACATTCCAAAGCATCTAAAAGCCCCGATATAGTTCAATTCGCAAATCTTTTTGATTTTGTTGCAAAAAATGTAAACGTGAGTCTTCAGTTTTCACATACGCATCAACAATAATTGCTGAAAAAGTTTACCACTACTGTGCAAAATACTGAAACCATTTTGCTGGGAAAGTCTGCATAATATTGTAGTTGAGTGACACGGGTGCGCTTTGCTGTTCTCCTCTCTTCTACATGTTCCATTCCAGTGTTCCAACTACACTTGTCCCTTGGAAATAGCAAACAATCGTCATTGGATCACAGCATTAATATAGTGGTGAAATACTTTGGTATGTATCACCGATTGGGTACACACAAATGTCTCGGTTGTCTGGGGGCTCTCCATTATCACCAACAAATATAGCTGCAACTTCAGTGCACAAAGTAGGAGCATTATAGCACCGCATATCCAAATTTTTATCTTCCAAAAATACCATTTTTATAGATGTAGATGGGTGTTCTTGTACCAGTCGGTGCATTTGACGATAAGATTGAGCAAAGGGATTAATTTCTCTTAACATAAAATCAAGTTTTCCAATTACATGTTGCAAGCAATTTTGATTGTTACTCAAGCGTTTCTCTGTTGCCTCTCTGGAGTCAAATATATAAAGCTGCCCGTATCCTTTATGTTGGTCATTTGCATAGAGGGGGAAACTGATACACTTGATCATGTAAACGGTAACAATATGGTCCAGTTCCAAGTGGTGGCTTAATTTGTGCTCCCATCTATGCGAATGCAGAGTCGTATTCACAAATTCACTGACGATAATTTTTAGCATCTGGAGAATTGCCAGTTAGCAATACTTTTAATAGCTCCGGTGCATCAGATAATGCTGGTAGCCAAACCTTTCCAACATGGCAATATTTGGTATACTTATTGGCTGTATTTAGCTCTTTCTTCCAATAAAGAGCTCCACAAAAATCGCATAGTTCCACAATTGTGTTTGTCAACATCGTTTCAAATACACACACGTTTTGCGTGACGGCGATTATCGGCTTCGGTTCGAATTGTTCTTAAACTGGATTTCTGAACTGTTTCCTGGCCCCATTCAGTTTGTCTTTGTTGATTTCGAATAAAATATCCGACAGCACGACTTAAATTCATTTTTCCTAATTTCCAACTGATAATAATGATTTCCTAATTAACGACTGATAAGCTTTTACTTGAAATCCAACGCAAACGTAACAAAAAATAAGTTAAGATATAAATAAGATATTACATTTCCAATCATCCGATTGTATTATCACATGACATCCACGCTAATGCAAACGATCAGGATTGTTTGTGCTTACAATACAATAAATGTGCAAATGCAGTTTGTTTACTCTGACCAACGAAGCTGAGTAACTTTTCGAAGATATGTTGTTGCCATCCGAGACTTAGAAATTCGACCCCTTTTTGTCGCCACTTAAGAGAATTATATATAGATAGGTATAAGTACATTTTGAGTGGGATTTTTAAACTAAACTTTGGCTGATTTCCTTCTTTACTATTATAAAAGGAAGTGTTTGTGTGTGTCTAGATGAATCTATAGCACTTACCGCCATGAAATTCGGTACACAGGTCCTAAACTAACTAACAGGTACTAAAGGTGACTGAATGTCCCTCGAAGCCCGAATTTTTAAATTTAATGTAGAAAATTTTTTAATTAATATTTTGTGCTGCTTGTGTAGCTCCTCTACTATGACGTATCTGCGCAGACTGATCTGACAGATACTTATCGCACATGCTATCTCTTCACTAAAACACCCCTTCTCACATTGAAATGATGGTGTAGTGGGTAAAGCGACGTACTGAAGTAGCGGTTAGTGCTTTGGAGGGATACTTCCTGAGTTGGAACCCGGCCGATGGATAATTTTTATTTTTCGCCTCTATTTTTTAAAAATGGTAAATATACTGTAATCCTTCCTTTTACTTTATCCTTTTATTTTTTGAATTCAACACAATTATTTTAATAATTTAATTGATTTTATGCAACATTTTCAATTCTAAAACTGGTTTCTCTGTATTGTCACTGTTTTGTCCTTTTTCGTACCACCAATAAAAGTAAACCACTGAAGCTTCTCTCTGCCTACATGTTCGACTCCAAGTGCCAAGTTCCTACCATCAAGAAATTTTCTGCAACTCAGTCAATAAATTACATGAAATGAAGTAACAGTGTTTATTACTGTTTAATTTGGTTTTGATTTCGCTGACATTGTGATTCATTTAGGTTGTTTGTTGGAATCAGTGAGGTGAAATAACAAGACTTTTTAAAAGTATAGTGTTATATTTAAAGATTCAATCACATTTTTATTTCAGTAGTGGTTTTTCATAACTTTTGAATTTGTATAATACAAATCTATCGACACTACATGTGACACAGATGAGGCTGTGAACTACACAACAAAGTTTTTGAACACATTGGAGCCATCTGGAGTACCCTTGCACATATAACAGTTAGAAATTGGGGCGTCGATTATGCTTCTCAGAAATCTGCACCCACCTTCACTCTGCAATAGAACAAGACTATCAAGAAACTGATGCCGAATATTATTGAAACCACCATCATGATTGGACATGCCGCAGGCGAACACGTGTTCATTCCTAGGATCCCAATCATCCCTTTGGATCTCCCATTCTAATTTAAACTACTTCAGTTTCCTGTTCGTTTAAGTTTCACCATGAGCATCCAAAAAGGCACAAGGACAATCACTGAAAGTTGTAGGACTATCTCATTAAACCGTGTTTCTCCCACTGTCAACTGTATGTGGGTTGTTTAAGAGTTGGAAAAGCCAGGAATTTTTACATCCTAGCTCCAAATGGAAGAACATTCAACATAGTGTATCATGAAGCTCTAAGCAAGAATCAGTGAGGTGGAAGGAATGTGGCGACATGCCCGTGTCATGGCGGGTGGTGGTGGGATTCATTCTTAAAATTATTATTTTTTCTTTTTAATGTTTTTAGAATCAGTGAGGACAAACAAGAATGTCGCGAGCAACGCCGTGCGGGTACTGCTAGTTACTTCTAATGGAGATAATCACTAACATCCATGCACTTCAAATTGGGATTTGAACCCATGACCTACTAGGTGGCAGACAAATCTTGTTATCACTGCCACTCAACTAGCATAGTGATAGCAGAGTTTAGGTATATATATTTGAAAAAGATATTTTTGAAATATATAGAAACAAATCTTGAGATATTCATAAAGTGTAACTTAAAACAGATTTTTTTGTAATACATGTTTTAAATCCTCAAACAAATCTTGATTCTCAAAAACTGAAATAAAACAAAATACATATCTAATGCAATACTTGCTTTTCAATGGAATACTTGTAAAATCAGGTTCATTAAAGGTATTTTTAGCAATTCTTTCAACCAATCAAAATCCAAACTTTGTCTTTATTAGCAAAGAGAATGCTCTTTTAAACTGGTCAAATGATCACATATTTGAAATTTTGTTTTGAAATATTTACTACTGTAAGCACATTTGTACAGTTTTGATGCCTTTTAAATGTTCTTCAATGTATAGGTTATTTTTTTAAAGAAATTGTAAGAATTGTTTTTCCCTGTAACTCAAAAAGTGATGCCTTTGAGAAAATGTTTTACAAAGTTTATAAATCAGTTTCCTTAACTATATCCTTTAGCCACAACAATGTGACTCAAACTGTTGTGCTAAGACCCAAAAGGACTGGCCTTTTCAATTTCACTGCTGCTGAGGTGACCTATTATACCTCGGAGGACATGCAAGACCTACAGGTACTTGTGTTTCGTTACTAATAACTACTCTTAAGTTTCGCAATTACATTTGCAAAAACTGAGTCTTAGTATCAATTATTAAAATTATGAGAAAGTATGTTACAGCTTTGATATAAAGACTTGTGGCAACACTTTTGACTTGCTTTTTATGTTGCTAAGTAAGAATTTCTTAGAAAAAGCACCGTTTAGGCTTAGGGGAAAATAAAAAATTTACAAAAGTGTTAAAAATCCACATACTGATTATTCTTACTACAAGGTAAATATTTACTTTGATGAAAAAAATCTTTACTTTTTTTGAAATGTTATAGAAGTTTCTTAAAGTTAATAAGTATGAAGTCTGATGGAACCAGGTTACATAATATCAATGTTATAAAAGCACATTAATTCTTGCCAACTAGAGTTGTTTTGGCATTGTGAAATAAGATAATGTTTTACGAAAATTAAAGATTAAAAAATCGTGAGGTTCTCGTAATCCTAATAAAGCAGGTTGCCTTTGCCTGCCACAACGTGCTTCAAAAAACACGCCAAAAGCATTGCCACAAAAAGTATGTCTAAGCTGTACCAAAAATATTTTTCAATTAAATGACTCAGTTCTATTTGTGTATTGTGCAATAGAACTTGTTTTGTAAGGATTCCCAGCCCTTGAAATTCCCAGAAAAGTAATTGCATTTTATTAACCTTACTCAGTGCCGGTTCTTGCAAGTCCTTAAATTTCACCTGAACCTTTATTTCTCAAAAAACTCAAAATTTCCTTGCTACTTATTCATGCATTTATTATTTCTTTCATCTTTTCCTCATTTTTCATTGCGTATTGCTAATTGTTTTAACTTTACCAAATGAATTTGACTTATATAATGTTAACCACCGGTGTTTATCGTTGTACATGTCAATTAATTATCATTATTAAGTCAATTTAAAGCCTTTTAGGGGGACCATAAAGAGCCTTAATACTTGATGAAAGTCCTCAAACCTTTTATAAAAAGCCAAGTTACAAGAACACTGCATATTTTATTTCACCTGCCTTTAAAAACCAAAGTCGGCTATAAAAAATGAATGGTATAACATTTATAGGTTAGATGTAATTTGATGTTTTAAAACTATTTCTGCTAACCAAACATAGCATTTGCCCTCAGGAGTACATCTTCAGGTGTGTATGGCCATCACAACCCCTAGGTGCCAAGTGATCTGTCCTCCCTTCTGTTTTACCCTCGTCTACCCTTCTGCTTTTTGCTTTTTTACCTCCCTTGTTGTCTTGTGTTTGGCGCAGCTTGGTCAAATATGGCCCCTTGTGCCATAAAACCCAAAATTAACCAACCAAACATAGCACTTGTAAAAGTTCCTTCACATGTCCACTCGCTCTGCATTCCCACAGGCCTTAGGGCCACGACAGCCTGGTTGGAATAGTAACAGATTAGCAACCGGAGGGTGGCGAGTTTGAATCCAACCAAGGACCGTCATGTACAAAGGGGGCCAGTGCATGTTAAATCCATCTTGGCCGGAAATGTCCTCACGTTGGCATGGTATGGAAGTTTGGAGAGTGGGGTGCCAGCTCAGGTGTTGTCTCATCATCTGACCGTGGTTCAAAATTTACGTTTTCTCAGATCTTTCCATTTGGGATTGATCCCAGACTGTCACCAATAGCTCGTTGTGTTGCTGCAATGTGATGTTAATTAAAATATCTACCTACCCGTAGGCCTTAAGAAGACTTGATTTTTTTTCTTTTTAGTTTTTAAGGGCACTTGAAGACTTCCATCAAATTGTAAGGCTTTTTTATTTAAAGCCTCAATTTTTAAAGAACACTAAAACATTGTTCTATTTCAGTGCATTCATAAACCAGCGTTGATGATGCTCGTCCATGGAGTTTTGCCCCTTGTGTTTTGAGAACCTTTGATTTTAGGTGATAGGTCCCCTTAACCCCATAAAGATTTTTTCCAAAAAGAAATTGGGGCACCATGGTTCAGTGGATTTGTCCAGTGCACTAGCAACCTGTGAGTTGTAGGCAGAACAGGTTTGCTTCTGCCCTGGATACACTTCTCTTTTTTGTCAGTAAAAACTTTCATTGTGTGTGTATGTCCATGATGTTTGTCTTATGCTTGGCCCTTGCGCCATGAAAAACCCAACCAGCCCCAAAAACGTTTAGCATAATGCCCTTCAAAGGGTTGAAGATTCAAATGTAGAACTGCAAAAATTAGTTTATCAGTTTACCAGGTTTAATAAATTGTCAATTTTGAAAATGACAAAAATATCTCAATCCTTGCAGTTACCCTAAATTTCATTGTTGACTAATTGTCATCTTGGCCTGATTTAACACCACATTTCATTTTCTGTTGGTATGATTACAGCACCACTGTTCAACTTGACATTAGCCCCCGAAAATTGTTATAACTCGACAAATAAAAAATATACATGAGTGATATTATCTTCATTCAAAGCTTTTATATCATCTACCTCCATTATCTTTTAATGCTATTATTACATCTTATAAATCTTGTTAAATCAGATCTTTAATTGATGACATACTGCATTCAGCAACAAAAAGATTAATAAAAATTTGAGATGATATATTCTATTGTGTCTTCAACCCTTGTAATCATTTTTTGTAATTTGTTAAATAGGTCAGCTATTCCACGGAACCAGGTGATGCAGTCATTGTGCCGGCTAAGGACTTTGATAGGAAGTTTTCCCCTCATGTGGTAAGATGTTATTAGTTATATTTACTTATAGGAAGATGCTGTGCAGGATGTTTTGGATGATGGGTTCAATTCACATTCATTGTAAATATTCGAAGGAGAATAACAAGATAGTAACAAACCCTGTGATGCCAACATTTGATGTGTTTCTCAAATTCAAAATGTGATTTTTCCAGAAAGTTGCAGGAATTATGCATTCTTCAGAATGTTTCCATTGTAATAGTAATCATTTTTTTAATCAATATTCAAGGTGCAAAATATGTCAGCTTACAAAGTGAAACACTAAGCTCACTAACATGAGTTTTATAGCCTTTCTTAACCAGAATATAGTAATCTTTAGACTGGTGAAGTGCTTGTGTCCACTAAGTTATTTTTCTTTGCATAAAGGTTAGATTTCTTGATAAATTGCTTTTGTGAGTAAAGCTTGGGGTTAGGATTTTTCCATCATTGTTTTCTCAGAACTCTTTTTGACTTAAAAGTGTGTTTCACTTGTAAGCCGATGATATATACAGTCAAACCTCATTAAGACAAATTTCGCTAGACCGTAAAAATTTTTTGTATAAAACATAGTTTGTGTTATCCGAATTCAGAAAAAAACATTATTTCAACAATTAAATAAAATATTAATGCATTTACATTACTTACTGTACAATTCTTGGTTCACAGATAAATGGTATTCATCACAAAGATTATTCAGATGATTCTTGATTACATAGATATTTCCTGATTATCCAATTTTTGTCTTCAAATAGTTATGTTATCGATTTTTGTGTTTTGTTTTTTCGTGACAATTTTTAAGAAAATCTTTAATGTGTTTATGCTGTCTAATGGAGCAGATAAATTTTCACGGCCTAACAAAAAAGCAGTGTACAAAAGTCAGCAGCTTATTTTGAAGAAGGCATGCTTATTTCTTCAGAATCTTCATTTATTCTTTCCATTCTTCCACAAATAAATTTTCTACATTTTGGAGTTACTTAATGTTTTGAATAATACAATTGAAAAGATTCTATATGCCCTTAAATTTCAAAAATTTGTTTGTCTTAACCGGCAATTAATGTAACCTGAATGAGTTGACATTTGAATATACATTTCAATAGGGATTGGAATTTAGTTTGTATTATCAGTAATTCGTATTAAGGAAGTTCGTCTTAATGATGTTTGACTAATACTTTTAATTTTGTTACTTTCTTAGTTGCACTAATTCTACTTAAAAAAAAATTTTTATATAATTTACGCTTTATAGATGTACCGAGGTACCCTAATGATCTATTTTTCCATGGGGCTGTCGTGGCTCAGTGGGTATGCCCACTGCACTAGCAACCTTCGAGTTGTAGGCGGCTCAGGTTCGATTCCTGTCAGGTGCATTCCTCCTTGGGTGTATTTCTCTCTTCTGTGTCAGTAAAACTTTCATTGTGTGTATCTATTTCTTGATATTGTGTCTGGTGCGACATGGCCAAATATGGCCCTTGCACCGTAAAACACAAAAACCAACCCATGAGGTTTTACTGCCTCTGATAAACATGGTGGTCAAGACCCAAGACTGACGAAGAGGTCTTTCTCCTGTCCATCCTTTCTTTTCACAATTACTTGATATTGTCTTGTGTTTGGTGCAGTTTGGCCAAGTATGACCTATGTACCATAAAACACAACCAACCTTCATAGAATTATTTTTATAAAATAATTCAATATTTTTCCAGTACTGAAAGCAATTTCAAAGCAAAAGTTCATTGGGGCCATAGTAGGATTTCCTAAATGGAAACATCCATATCATTTTTGATTAAAATAAACAATGTTAACTGGAGATTTATTTTACTTTTAGCATTTGCATGTTTTTTAGAAGTAATATTTTGAATCAGGGTATGCTGATTTAAATCAAGTTGATTTTTATTTTAAGAAGTCATTGATTTAAATCAAAATTTTAAATTTCACTTTTCTTTCTGTTATGTTTAATAATGTTGTGAATGAAATAATGAACATTCCCCCCACATTATATTGAAAATCATCCTCCCTTTGAAGACACCAAATAACAGCTTCTGATTGGATCATAAATACCAATTATTTTCATCGTGGCCATTGACCAATAGTTGTAACTTACAAGCCTGCTCATCAATATTTGTCGTGTTTTAAACATGAATCACACATAGCCAATTTTAAACCATTCACCATGTGTTTAGCTCGAAATATATTCAATCAAATTATTAAAATTGTGGTAACTTGCTTTCTTTTTAAGATATTGTTATTTATTTAGTATTGTAGTCTGTTCATAAAAATATAAAGACACTCACAACGAAAAGATTTTCTTGGGTATTACAAAGCATTCCAATTTTGCACATAAATCTTTATAATTGGCAATTTTAATAGTTTCATTTTGTTTTGTGTAATATATTGGTTAATTTTTTATTTCAATTTACTGAGAAATTTTATGCATTGATCCCTAAGGAATCCTTTACACTGCTAGAATAACTATTCAATATTTATGGAATTGAAATTTGAAAAGTGAAAGTTAATTCACTCATCTGATAATTGAGTGAGTATGTTGAGAAAAGATTATGAGTTGAAGCAGAAAGTTATTGGAATTGATAAATTTTTTATAGCAAGCTCAAAATTCCACTGAATTGGCATTACCTAGGGTTATTACTATACTATTACATATTATTATGTCTATACTGTTCATAGACAAAAGGTTCGTTTTTTGTTTTATACATAAACCCCTTTTGGGTGCTTCAAATATACCTATTAAATACTTTTCAATGCTTAAAGAATTTGAAAAATAGACATTTGATTTCAAATTTATGTATTTTCATGTCGTCACAAAAAATAACAATTTTTTCGCCAATAAGTTATTTTTGAAAGCTAAAAATTAATGAGAAGTAGGAATTTTTTCAAGATGCAAGTTCCTTTTATTTTCTATTGGTTACATGATATTTTTCTCAAAAGCTAGTCTGGAACCAATTAATTATTTTATATCAAAATAATTGAAGTAATTCAAAGCACACACACATTTTATTCCTATATGATAAATATCTAATGCAAAAAAATCTGTACTTTGTATGATTGATAAAAATTCATACATGGGATCAGGCAACCTTATTTATCTGGGTCCAAAAGAATCATGTCACTGGTTATGGGTTAAACTCAAAGTAATCTAAACCGCTTGAGAATTAGATGGGAAAACATTGCTCATCTTGGCATTTGGGGTTTATTTACTTTGTTAATTCCTGTTTCGTTTTAATCTTAAAAAATTTACCCTGCTATATTTCGTAATACATTAATGTTTTATATAAAAATATTAATATTTAAATAAATCAAAACTATCTAGAAACTACACAGTAATTTGCCAGTCTCATGTCCACCAAATTTAAACTTGTACAGGAAAGGAATTAATTAAAATAATAAAAATCTGATTTAAATCAAATAAATCTGATGTTTTCGATTTTTTAAAAATCATGACTTTTTTCGTACCCTGTTTTGAATGATATTCAAATTAAAATTTGGCATGACTGTTTTTACGTGACCAATGCAAATCTTCCTAACGAATGGAATAAGATGTAAAAATAAGGCACATTAGTACATTGTCAATTATAGTGAAGTATAGTATAACTAGAGAAAGAATTAATTTGTTTAAGGAATGCAAAAAGGTAGAGCAATTATCTAGTGAGATTTTCTAAAATAATTTCACTGTTATAAAAAATTTTATGATTTGAAGGGTACTGGGGAAAAACAATCCGAAAATATGAAAATGCGATAGTTGAATCACTGCCTTGTACTCTGATGGCGGTTTCACAAGTTCAAACCGTTAGATGGGATAAATATAATAATTTTGAAGCAAAAATAAAAAGAGAGTTCAGGGGAAGAACCAACACATCAGGGCATGAAAAAAAATTATGATTTTTATTAATTTCTCTCTACATATTTAAACTTGTAGATATGAGACATGCAAATCACAGTATAGTTTCTAGATAGTATTGATTTATGTAAAGCAATAATTTATATATAAGGATTTAGAAAATATGGCGGTAAATTTTTGAATTAAAACAATAAAATTTATCATCGGATCTCGTTACTTTTTTTCACTTGAATTGTATTTCATGTACAAATCCAAAATACTTAAAATTCTAAATTAAAAAATAATCATTCTTATAAGGTAGGTAGTTAATTAACATTGCACTGGAGCAACACGATGGACTATTGGCAACTGTCCAAGATCACTCTCGAAGGGAAGGATCAGAGGACAAAGCCTCCTAATTTTGAACCATGATCAGATGACTAGAAAACCTGAGCTGGCCCCACACTCCTAACTTCCACACATTGGACATTTGAGGCCACAACAGATTTAACATGCACCAGCCCCTGTGTACACGACCATTTTAATAAGATGAAATTTTAAATTTAATATATTTTTATATAAATAAAAAAATGAAACACATTTTAATTTTCAGGCCTTTCTGTAACCCAATTAGTTTCTTATAAACCAAGTGTGTGAGTATGATGTTTTACATTACCCAAAAATTTCATAAAGTTGGCACCACTAGATCCCAATTAATACTACCATCTCTAATAGAGAATCCAGTTAATTTCAGTTAAAATAGGTCATTCTTCAAGTGTCACTGAGAGGGAACAAATTTTTAAACTTGTTTGAATAAAATAACATTCTGTCCCATATTATTGAACTTCAATTTAGCAAAAAAAAAAAATTGATTAAAATCAATGAATTTTTTAATGATCACTTGATTTAAATCGGCATACCCTGCACAGTATAATTCAAAGAATATAAGCACTAGCAGTCCATGAATGCACTTACATGTACAGGTTTATTATATTTTATTTATAGTATGAATATATTGTTTATTACTGTGGTTTTGATTATAAAATTATTTTTAAGAAATGATACAAAATCTTATTTATTAAAAGAAATAACATGTTCGATAAAACAGTCCAGTTAATATACGTGTTTTATATTTTGAAAACTTTTTCAAAATATTGGATGTTAATATTAGACAACACCAGGTCAAGTTCATTGTACCCTAAGATATTTTTATTTTGGCTGTAGAAATTAGCTCTCATATTGAGATAAAATCTGTTTTGGACTTGTTTTGTTTCCTTAAACTTTAATTTGCATAGTGCAGAGCTGCCACTGGCAACTTTTTGCTATTTTATAACCTTGGCAGCTAGGGGTATCTCAAGTACAATCGTCTCAAAAGCTCTTTTTTTTTTTTCAAAATTTTGATCACTTGCTTGTGAAAATTCATCAAAGGTCAGTGAAAATTTAGTCCCTTTTTACCCTTCTAATGTTTTTGACGAGATAACTCATCCATCAAGGTCTAACCAATTTTGTTAAAGAACAGATATATCATAATCAAGATATTGCTGATTTTTTTCAGAATGAGATCATTTCAGTTTTGTGACGAAATCAAGGGAGTTTTCTTCTAATGGCGAGATATCTTGTCAGATTTGTTAATGATGTAATACCTTGTCGAGACAACCACCAGGAGGGTTAACTAATAGCAGACAAAAATAATATTGTTCGGATTTTTTTTTTTTAAACTTTTTACAAGGGATGCCAATTTCACAGCTTTGCCGCCAAACCTTGACAACCATAAAATATACATCGAAATCTGTGTTTGCTAGGTTGTCATCAAAACATTAAGAAAATATTTAGTTATAAATTTAATTTCTTGGCAAGATCGTTGTATCTGAGCAATTAACATTTCTACTAAAATAGGGTTTAAGAGGAGACTGCTATATTTTTTAAAATGTATTCTATTTCACAAGTGCTTTGGCTGTGGCAGTTCCTTTTTGTCAGTAAACAAATAACGTCAATTTCTGTACTATGTATGTTGGTGAAATGTATGTATAGATATGTTGATGACCCATTTTTTTCTTATCTGCCAGTGTTTTCTTTTCAGACTGACTGGGCTGCATTTGCTGTCATGACTTTACCTTCCCTCGGCATCCCCTTCCTATTGTGGTACAGAAGCAAGTCCAAGTACGAGAGTATTGTCAAGCAGAAGAAGCATTAGTACAATTGAACTATGTGAAATAAATTGTTTTTTACTTTTTAAAGTGTTGTTTCTTCTGGGATCACAGAACTTGTGATAGAGATGGGATTTCTTCCCAGAATGGATTTTGTCACTCCTCAACCCAAAAAGAATATAAAACAACTGCAGGGGTATCACAGGCTGCTAGAAGATTAATTTTGCTGCTGCTTTTCAACCTTGGCCACTACGTGTATCTTTTTAAGCAAACTCCTCAAAAGCCACTAAATTTTAAAAATTTCAGACTTGAAATTTTACCACATATTTCAATGAAAATTTAGTCAGTTTTTTCAACACTCCTGGTGGTCGTCTCGGCGAGGTATCTCATCATTAGCAAAACTGACCTGATCTTTAACGATGTGCCCGCTGTAGCCCAGTTGGAAAAGCTACGGATTAGCAACCGGAGGGTTGCTAGTTTGAAACTCATTCCTGCCAAAGACCATCATCTACCAGGGTGCTGGTGGACATTAAATTTGTCGTGGCCTCAAATGCCCTCATGATGGTGCTGAAGTTTGGAGAGTGGGGTGCCAGCTCAGGTGTGACCTCATCATCTGACTGGTTCAAAATTACGCAATGGTGTTCTTGGTTCTTTTCCTTGGGGATTGATCCCAGACCAGCTCTAATAGCCCGATGTGTTGCTCCAGTGAGACTTTATTTAACTACATACCTTGATGGATGAGATATCATCTAAACACAGCAATAATTTCATTCAGAATTCAATTAGCATTTATTGTTGACCAAGATATTTCGTCATTAGCGAGGTATCTCATCGAAACCACTTGGATGGTTAAGTATTAACAGACTGAAAAAATGTTTTCCGAATTTTTCTTTCAAGAGAAAATTTTGCAAGAGAAGCCTATATTTCAAAGTCGTCTCGCCATGAAGAAAAACATCAGAATCAGGTTGCTAGAACCTTGTTAAGAAAATATTTATTTTGAAGTATAAATTTCTTGGTGATACCTTCAACATCTGTTTCATTCTTAATTAGCACATTTTGTGCTTTAGCCCAATGATTTTATGTCTGAGCAACTGAAATTGCTACTAAATTAAGGTTTAAGAGACTGCTATTATTTTTAAACATTTATGTGCTACTATATTTCACAAGTGCTTTGGCTGGCAGCTCTGCAACTGGATATTTATGTTGTGTACGACTTCATTAAGGAGGTTTTGATTTATAAATTATTTCTCCAAATGTGTATGGTCAAATATAAATTTCACTATGATGCATCTTTAATGAAAAATCGAATAGAAAAAAAAACTTCTGATTTTAAACTATTTATTGTCATGTCGTATTTATCGATAAATTAACAGTATGAGTTATGCTTCTAATATGAGGGATTTTTAGTGTAAACAAACTAGACAAAGGTGAACATTTTACTTCCTCTACCCAAGTGCTCTTGCGTGATTCATATCGGGGTTACCTTAAAATGTAGTTTGGCCTTCAGTTGTATTCAGAATTGATTCTTTTGAATTTTTGGCAGTGATGAAATTGTGTGTGAAATGCAAGCCAATTGAATGGAAACCTTAAAGGAAGCATGTTCCATTACAATACAATCTGCACTTAAATTTAGCTAAACAGAAAAAGCCTCAGGATTCAATACCTTTATATTTAGGCAATTTATCAGTTTCGATTGATCAAAATCTGAATAAGACTGCTGTCTTAAACCTGAATCAATAATCAAAATTTGTTATGTGTTTAACAGTAGTGATGAGAAATCAAACCTACCATTCAGGGGTACCCGAACTCCGAAAATATTGGTTTCTCCGTTTGGGGATACCTAAAATAGAATACTTTTAATATCCATTAAATAATTATTTTACTCTTAAAATTGCTAGATTTTTGTGTTTCAAACATTTCTCAAGTCCACACTTTAACTTGTAACATTTCTCAGTGATTAACAAGCGAATTTCTAGAAATAAGATTCGAACATTAGCCGGGTTATAAATATATTTGCCAGAGTACACTTAAATTCTGCACTTGATCAATTGATTCACTTGGTAAAAATAATCCATTCCTTTAAAATGGACAGGTGATCAAAAATAAACTTTTGGCATAAGCTGTCCTTAATATTTGAGCCTGTCCGAAATAAAATCCTACCGATGCTGCTATGTCATTTGAAAGCATTCTACTTAAAATTTTAATACTTGCTGGGCCAGTTCAATAGATTAAGATTTTTTTGTTCTAAAGAAATGTGTTGAGAAGAGAACAATGTGCATTGATATATCTTCTATTAGGAAATCGACTATCCATATGCAAAATAAATTATCCATTTAATTGGAATTTCACTTCTTAATTTAGTACAAATCTTGCTCATAAAAGAACGTTATGCTTTCCCATAACGAACCAACTTAATTTACCGAACGGTACACAATTGACGGGTTAATTTCTGTGAAACATTAAATATGCTTGTAATTGTTAGAAAATTCAAGTTTGAACCAAAAAGTAAAGAAAAAATCCCTGCAACAAATGTTCATGATTATCAGATTATGTGTTTTTCATAAAGAAACTTATACACTGCTGGCCAGCCAAATTGCAACACCAAGAAAGACGAGATATCACAACAAAATTTATTTTGTAGATAACATGTTGACCAAGTATCAAATGATTGAATTTATAGACTTCTGTGAAGTGTGGTTCCTGCCAAAATCAGTAGCCAGAGTAGCCGCCATTGTTGGAGATCACCGCTGCCACACGCCTCGGCATTGATTCAAAGAGACTTTGGATGTGTTCTTGGGGTACAGCAGACCAAGCAGCTTCCACACGTTGCCAAAGTTGATCTGGTGTGGCAGCTGGGGATGTATTCTGGGTCAATCGTTGAGCAACCATGGACCACATGTTTTCTATCGGCGAAAGATCCGGAGAGCGAGCTGGCCAGGGAAGCAATTCAATCTGGCGATTGACGAAGAACCCTTGGACAATGCGTGCCACGTGTGGTCGCGTATTATCCTGTTGAAATATGGCTGTGGGCAAGCCCTGAAGGTACGGAAGGACAACTGGCTCCAACACCTCGGAGATGTAGCGCTGGCTGTTTAAAGTACCGGCAATGCGTACTAGAGGAGTGCGAGAGTGATATCCAATACCGCCCCATACCATAATACCCGGTGCAGGACCAGTGTGGCGGTGCATAACGCAGCTGTTCAGCATCCTCTCTCCACGGTGTCTCCAGACTCGAATCCGACCATCGTGGTGTTGCAGACAGAAGCGTGACTCGTCAGTAAAGACAATTTCATTCCATTCTGCCGTCCACATCCTTCTTTCATCGCACCATTGGCAGCGGAAACGTCTGTGGTTCTGCGTCAAGGGTAGACGAAGCAATGGACGTCTTGCGGACAGACCACTCTGCTGTAAACGGCGTCGAATGGTACGCGCAGACACTGGATGATGCGGTACAGACTGAATGTGCTGTGCTATGGTTCGTGATGTGGCTGAGCGATCCGTCACTGCCATACGCACAATATGCCTGTCATCACGTGAAGTGGTGCACTGAGGTGGATGCGATCGAACACGTCGGTCCGTCGTACCCTCCTGCATCCAACGATCACATATCCGCATGACAGTTGTTTGGTTTCGTCCAACACGACTACCGATTTCCCTGAAAGATAATCCACAATCTCGGTAGGCCACTATCCTTCCTCTGTCGAACTCGGATACTTGATCAAAAGATGATCGCTGTTTTCTACGAGGCATAATTGATCGTTTTTTTTTGAAAAAACCACAAGAAAAACACAATTGCCGTACTTGAAATCGTCGAAATCTCCAAGCCTTAAATAGCGCTTTGAAGTGGCGCCACAGGCGCGCGTGATGTGCGTCTGCGCTGAAATTCTAATCATTTGCATATCTCACCTCCGCTAATGCATGTTGTAAATTTCATATTATTTGCATGCTTCCTTCAGGGTGTTGCATTTACGGTGGCCAGCAGTGTAGTAATAGTCCATTGTGTTGCTCCAGTGTGACGTTAATTCAACCTACCGACCCAAGAAGAAAGTGTATTCGAGTAAATCTGGTTTATCCAAGTAACACAAATTAAAATAAAGGGAGGTAGTTGAACTTACGTCGCACTGGAGCAAAAACGGTTATTGGTGGCGATCCGAATCAATCCAGAAGGGGGAAAACAGAAGACATGCACATCGGAAATTATTTTAATTAACGTCGCACTGGAGCAACACAACGGGCTATTAATGATGGTCCGGAATCAAATCAGAAGGGAAAGATCCTGTGATAACGTCACGTAATTTTGAAGCACGGTCAGATGACGAAGTGCACGTCATCCAGTTTTGTAACATGTCCTGTGGCTCGAATTCAATAGCATATCGCTTCTAGGATGAATCAAAACGAAAAATGGTGATGGCGAATAATTTCTTGAGCACAAATATTTTTTCCGATAGTTTTTTATGTTTATACTAAACTATTCTCTTCAAAACTGAGAGTTCATAATCGTTACAAATCCACTGTAGTCCAGTTTACAGTAACGGATTAGCAACCGGAAGGTTTCGAGTTCAAGACTCGATTCAGCCAGACTGTCGAGACTGGTTTACGTAAAATCTGTCGTGACGTTGACTAGGGGTGCTCAGGAGTCGTTGGATATTTCCCTTCGGGATTGGTGCCGGATCGTTACCAATAGCCTAGAGTGTTTCAGTGGGATGGAAATTCAACTATCTACCAGAATCGCTACAATATTTGGGGATGATTTTTTTTATTAACGTCACACTGGAGCAACACAGCGGGTTATTGGTGACGATCCAGGATCAATCCCAAAGGAAAAAATCCGAGGACAGCACCACATAATTTTGAACCATGGTCATATAACGAGGCAACACCTGAGCTGGTACCCCACTCTCCAAACTTCCACATCACGCCAACGTTTGAGGCTACAACGGATTTAACGTGCTCCAGCCCCTTTGTACACGACGGTCTTTGATTGGATTCGAACTTACAACCCTCCGATCGGTTGCTAATCCGTTGCTCTTCCAACCGGGCTACCGCGACCCTACAATATTTGGTATTGGTATTAGTATTTTCAATTAACGTCACACTGGAGCAACACAACGGGCTATTTACAATATTTGGGGAAGGTCGTGTTTGAAGTCAACTCGTTACAGTAAACAGAATGCTACCTAGTGTAATATATGAAGCGCATTTTATTTAAATTCTTTATAATGCATTTACTTTTAATACAGTGTAAAGTGCTGTGTCAAAGCCATTAAATAGATTAATTTTAGAAAATAACAATTTACAGCCCTTAACTGCAACTCTCTTCTCAATAAACGTGCGTGTTATGAGTCTTAAGGTAACGCTGCTTTAGGATTTTATAAATATTTTTTGAAACAATTAAGCCCAAAAAGCAAAACGATGGCGGCTAGACTTCACCGCAAACAGACCAAGCGCATGACGGGCCGCAAAAAACATAAAATAATCAAGAAAGTTGCCGAGCATCGTCGCAAAGTTCGCAAGGAGCTGAAGAAGAATCCGAAAAACAGGAAACATAAAGATCCCGGTGTACCCAACAGTGTACCTTTCAAAGATGAAATCCTGCGGGAGGCAGAGCAGCGAAAACAGACAGCCAAAGACCTGAAGGAGGCACAGAAAGCGAGTAGACTCAAGTTGCAGTTGGAGAACAAAAGTCTTGATGAAATGATCGATATCGCCACTCGAAGCGACGAAAAGTACGATAACGGGGCTAAAATAGTAGAAGAAAATGGGCCAAAGGAGAATGCCATCAATTACAAATCCTACTTCAAGGAGCTTAAGAAGGTCGTCGAAGCTGCAGATGTGGTTCTCGAAGTTCTTGATGCCAGGGACCCATTAGGAAGTAGGTGTCCACAAATTGAAGAGTTGGTCATCAGTTCCGGTAAGAAATTAGTCCTGGTGTTGAACAAAATCGATCTGATACCGCGAAAAAACCTTGATGAGTGGTTGAAATTCCTCCGTCAGACACTCCCAACTGTGGCATTCAAAGCATCAACCCAGTCCCAAAACAGCAACCTGTCGGTCTCGAAGGTAGCTGCAATGCACATCACTGAAAGCCTCCAGGGATCGAGCCGATGTGTCGGAGCGTCTTTCCTGATGAAAGTGCTCGGGAACTACTGCCGCAACCAGGACATCCAGACATTCATCAAGGTCGGGGTAGTCGGATTCCCGAACGTCGGCAAGAGCAGCGTCATCAACAGCCTAAAGCGGTGCCGATCATGCTCCGTCGGCGCCACGCCGGGTCTGACCAAGACTGTCCAGGAGGTGTCCATCGACAAGCACATCAAGATCCTGGACAGTCCAGGCGTCGTCATTGCAAAGGATGCCTCGTCCACTACGCTGGCGCTGAGGAATGCAGTGAAGGTGGAGAAGCTGAAGGACGTCCTCACGCCCGCCGAGGCCATTGTTCAGCGTGCCGACCACACCCAGCTGTGCCTGCACTACACAGTGCCGGAGTTCTTGTCGTGCCATGAGCTGCTCAGCCTTCTTGCGAAGAGGATGGGCAAGTACAAGAAGGGAGGAATCCCTAATGTGGAAGCAGGTGCGAGGAGGCTCATCAATGACTGGAACCGTGGTGTCATCAAGTACTATACTCACCCGCCCCAGGTGTACAGCCCTGATGTGTACATCAGCACATGCTATGTCAAGGAAATGAGCAAGGCCTTCGACATCTCCGCTCTGGAGGAGCAGATGGAACTGGACAAGGCCCCAGAGCTGTTCCCAAGCAATGGTGTAGTGGTCAAGGCGTCCGATCCCACAGACGGGGCAACATCAGACCTGGAGGACAACGACCAAATGGAGGACGACTTGATGTGCATCAAGCCCAAGATGGTGAGTTTTGACCTTGACAACAATGATGAGGGGATGGAACTGGATGAGAAAAACGTGACTGTTAGTTTCAATAAGAAAGAGACGAAGAAAGGTGTCGTTGAAAAGAAGCTCGACCTCTCACACCAACAGCAAAACAAAGTTTTGAAAAAGAAATACAAACAAATGAAAAAGAATAGGAAGAAGGCCAGTAAGGCAACGAGTGCCTTGTCTGATTGTTTGGATTCTGCACTTTCACTGTGAATTAGGTATATCTAATATATATTGAATAAAAATAAGGCCATTGAAACTTGTTTTTTTTTATTTATCTCTTCGAAGCATTGCTAGAGCAACTTTTTGCAGGTTCGATAATAAAAATGATATTAGAGGTGTGATGTTTTAAAATAAGCTTTAAATTTATTTGATACACCATCTAGTTACTCACACAAATTTTAGATCTTAAATATTCTGTTATTGTTTAAATTGCTAAAAGTGTAAATATCTATCCACAGCTGAAATGCTGCTGTTAATCTACACTTCCAATAAAGCTGTACTTAAAAATCATTGAGACATAATTTTTTTATTTAGAATGAAGAGGAAGAATACTAATCTATAAAAAGATTTGCTTCCAACAGTTATATAAATACATTTAATTAGGTCGATGTCAATTTGTGATGTTTTATTTCTTCCTTTTATGACCATTTTAATTGAAATAAAATTATTTAATTCCCTATTTCAGCAGGAGCAAGAATGAGGAGAAAAAGATTCTTTGGTACCACATTTTGCCTAAATGATATTTAAAAATTCAGCAAAATCCTGGAGGGCAGGGTATGAAAACAATCATGATTTTTTTTTAAATCAAAAGCATCAGATTTATTTGATTTAAATCGGATTTTTATTATTTTAATTAATTCCTTGCCCATTCAAGTTTAAATTTGTTGGACATGTGACACAAATTGGTGTAGTTTCTAGATAGTTTTTATTTATTTAAACAATATTTTTTAGTTAAAACGTTATTGTATTGGGGAATATAGCTGGGTAAATTTTTGAAATATTAAAACGCAACTTAGGAATTAGCGAAGTAAATCACATGATAGAATAAATGCCAAGTATGAGCAATGTTTTTTCAAGAGGTTTAGATTACTTTGAGTTTTTCGGAACCAGAAAAAATAAGATTGCCGAATCCCACTGACACCATATGCATTTCAAAACTTTTTGCATTATATATGAATAAAATGTTTTAAATTACTTCAATTATTTTGATATAAAAAAATTAATTGGTTCAAGACTTGCTTTTGAGAAAAAATCATGTCACAATAAAAAAATAAAACTTGCATCTAGAAAAAATTCCTACTTATTTTTTAGCTTACAAAAATGAAAAGATTGTAATTTTTTGTAAGTTAACAGTAAAAAATAAGACATGAAAATGCATAAATTTGAAATCAAATGTCTTTTTCAAATTCTTTGAGCATTGACAAATATTTTATAGGTATATTCGAAGCACACAAAAGGGTTTATATAAAACCAAAAATGAAATTTTTCCCTATGAACAGCATAGAACAAGTGTAATAGAATCCCCAGAACATGCCAATTCAGTGGAATTTTGAGCTTGCAATAAAAAATTATCAATTCCAATAGCTTTCTGCATACTCATTTATCAGATGAATTAACTTTTACATTCGAAAATTCAATACCATAAATATTGAAGAGTTATTCTAGCAGTGTAAAGGATTCCTTAGGGGCTCAATGCATAAAATTTCCCAATAAATTTAAATAAAAATTGACCGATATATTACACAAAACAAAATGAAACTTAAAATTGCCAATTAGAAAGAATTGGAATGCTTTTTGATACTGCAGAAAATCTTCATTATCTTTATATTTTTATGAACAAACTACAATACTAACTAAAAAATCCTAAGAGAAAGCAAGTTACCACAATTTTAATAATTTGAGTGAATATATTTCAAGCATCTTCACTCATCACATGGTGAATGGTTTAAAATTGGCCATGTGTGATTTATAGTCACAGAACATTTAAAACAAAACCAACACTGATGAGCAGGCTTGTGAGTGATACCTATTGGTCAATGGCCCAAGATGGAAATACTTGTCTGGTAATTGTGATCCCAATCAGCAAATGCTATTTAGTGTCTTCAAAGGGAGGAAGTTTCTTGCTCAGTTATTTTATTTTCAATATTATTCAAAATAAAAAATTGAAATTTTAAATTTGATTTAAATCAATGATTTGTTTAATAAAAATCACTTGATTTAAATTGACACCCTGTAGAAGGGTATTCCTTTGTTTTCTAGAATTGCCTGTCACAATTTATCTGGAATTGGTTTTTATTTAAATGTAAAGCATAAACTTTGATTAAATTTTTATTTGCAATAAATATTATGGATTTAAACATTTGATTTGTGCCAATCTGCAGTCACACCAAGAAAATTTAATTTTTGGCTAAGGTAATGGCACAATTAAAAGATTTGACGAACAATAAGTATTATGCTTTGTAATTAAGACATTGGAAACCATACATTTTTCTTTTTACTCATGCTTTTTTAGCAATTACAGGAACAAATGCATTCTATTCAAATGACATTCTGTGCATAGGGAGCTAAGATAATGGGTCTGGAAACTAATAGGATAATGGTTTTTATTTTCTTTGCTTTATGCTTCTGTGTAAAGTATTGTCACTTCCTTAGCAACAGCAAGGTTTGCTCAAATTTATCCGTGATGTATTTCTCATCTGTGTCAGTAAAACTTTCCTTGTGTGTATATCCATCACTTGACTTTCTGCTGTTTGGCACAGCTTGTGCCATAGAACCCAACCAACCTTTAGTAACAAATGTAAAAGAAACAATTTGATCAAAGTACTTCAATTGCACCAGCTGTATTTCCAACCAGACCAATTACGTTAAATTATTACACATAAAAATTTAACTAGGAAACTTGATTTCAAAGTGGCCTACATGCCTAATGATTATTTGAATTTCATTAATTTATGTAAATCATTTTTTGATTTTACCATGTTCAAAAGTTTGCTGATATTAATGTGATCTTTTGTAACATTCATATTATGTAGCCTGGTTCCATTAGACTTAAAACTAATAAATTATTTAACTTGGACAAACTTCTATAATATTTCAGAAGTAAAGATTTATACTAAAAAGTAGTGAGAATAATCAGTTGTGTGGATTTTTTCCATTTTTAAAATCTTTGCTAATTTTTTAACGCTAAGCTTAAAATAGTTTTTCTTATAAGGAATTCTTCCTTGGCGAAATAAAATGTATCCCAAAAAATACACCAAAAGCTTTGTCACAAAAAGGTTTTGTATCAAAGCCATTTCTTATGGTCTCGTCAATTTTCCGTTGGCATAGAAAAATAAAAGGATTTGTTTTAAAATTGTGACAATA
This sequence comes from Meta bourneti, assembly GCA_933210815.1. NCBI lineage: Eukaryota > Metazoa > Arthropoda > Arachnida > Araneae > Tetragnathidae > Meta > Meta bourneti. The sequence continues at coordinate 14,005,111 of OW119932.1, forward strand.
GTGAGAATGTGGATTTTTACCATTTAAAAAATCTTTGCTAGTTTTTCTTATAAGGAATCCTTCCTTGGTGAAATAAAACATTCCAAAAAATACACAAAAAGGTTTTGCATCAAAGCTGTTTCTTATGGTCAAGTCAATTTTCCGTTGGCGTAAAAAATAAAGATTTGTTTTAAAAATGTGACATGTTTGCCTCATGTTGTAATAAACTGACTTCTTTCTAATTTGTCAAGACTGCAGTGTCCATGTATACCTTGGTAATAATACATAATTGAAATCATACTATAATTAATTTAAAAAGTAGCAGTAGATAACAGCTAACAGTTGAATAGTAAAATGAATGTACTTAAATTCTATTCTGTTGTATATTTTATCTTTTGTTAGTTTAGTTTTATCTTAGTTTTTATCTTTTGTTTGGTTTTCAGAATGTTTGTTGTGCAGGGTTTGTTAAACACGAAATGTGTTTCTCTTTGTTATGTCAATTATTTTCATTGTTAAAGCAAATTTGAAGTATGAATCTTAACGATAACAATTCCAAAATTGAAGCTTTATTTAGACGTCAGAGATGGAACACATGAAAAGTTACATCCAAATTGCTTAAGTAGTGTAATCAGAGGCTAAAGTAGTCGTTCAGAAACTGAAAATTATTAGTTTTTGTGAAGACAATTCTCACGAAAACTGCTGTAACTTTGGATGTTAATAAACCCTCCAATTTTCACAAGCATCCTTCATGCTTCTATCTTCAGCTGTATAATTTGCCATTGTAAAATCACCATAGGCTGACAAACCAAACCTAGCTTTGGGATCTTTGGTTTTTCCCATTGAGGTCCTTCAATACAGCCTATGGAGGTAGGTAGATAATTAATGTCAATGTAGCAACACAACCGGCTATTGGCGACAGCCCGGGATTAATCTCAAAGGGAAAAATCCGAGGACAATACCTCGTCATTTTGAACCACTGTCAGTTGAGATCAACACCTGAGTTGGCACCCACTCTCCAAACTTCCACACCACTCCGTTGAGAACATTTGAAGCCACAACAGATTTTTTGTGCACCAGCCCCCATGTACATGACGATTTGTGGTTGGACAGTTTAGAACTGGGTCCAGGTGTACCCATGTCAGTACAAAATGGTATGTATCAGTGTAGACAAGCAGTTAACAGTAAATGCAAAAAACTTTTCGAGTCATGCATCTTTTGGATAATTCATTGATTGTTTACAAGTCTCTTGAAAATTGAAGACAACTATATTTAGTTGACCACAGACCATCTTGTACGCTTGCATAATTTACCTACACCAGATTTTGTAAAAAAGTGCTCCAGTACTAAATGTAACATTTGGACTTACTGAAGTATCATTTACTTAATTTATTTTATTGTCTGCTTTTATAGAATTTTAATTCTTTACAGAATTCGCAACATTGTCGTTCTGTATAGGATTATATAATACAAGTTTCCATGGATTCTTTCCATTTTCGTAGAAGTTGGAATAAATAAAAGTAAAAGTTGTTCTGTTAATTACAAGTATGATTGCAAGCTTTCAAGTTGATGTTTCTCTTTTCTTGATTTTTATGGGAAGTCTACTTTTACCTTGATTTAGGTTTAATCGATAGATGTGTCTAGGATGTGACATACACTATTTTTTTGTATGTGATTTTAGGATTTCAAGGATACTTTTCTACAGAATGAGGAAATAAAGTGAACATTTTAGATTGTTCTTTCATTTGAAAATGTAGTGCAAGCTTTCTAATTGAACACTAAAGACCAGTGTGAATGACTAGTTTTGAAATTATGGGCAAAAATGGCAGACTGAGTTACAATACACAATTTTATTTAAATAGATATATACATTTTATCATTAATACATCACATACCTAACAATATAACAATTTAAAACTAAAAGAAATAATCAGATTTTGATTTGATAAAATGGTTTTGCACCATTTAATTAAGTCATGTAGTTAATGGTGTATTAAAAATGTATACATGCATATTTCTCTTGGATTATTCATAAAACTATAAACAATAGAAAATATCAAGACATACGATGGCAAATCTAATAAAATACTGTATCTTTTCAAGGGAGCATACAATATGGTATTAATTAAATTAAAATTACTTTAATATTTCCAGTTCTTATATATGGATTTCTTTGAAGAAAAAAAATTTGAAGTTACTTTCTGTTATAAGAGCAAAAGGAAAGTTTCAAGAAAAGCCAAGACTTGCATTTATATGCCGTTTTACTTCTTGGCTCAGGAAATTGACCCAAGTAATTCTGCTTATCAGGTTGGATTTTTATGGCACAAGGATCATTTTATCAAGTTGTGTCAAACAACTCTGCTTAAAGGAAAAATCTCAGCAGGAATTCCTGTAACTAGAGTTTACAGAAAATTGAATTCAGAAACTAATAAGAAAACTTAAAATATATCGTAAAACGGTTAATCCTATTCAAAAAGTTGCATTCCATTTTTAATTGCTTTTGGGAGCATTTCCTGATGAAAAGTTCTCCAATCATTAGAGTGAAACTGACTCGTACAATGGACACCAAGATCTATTACTAGTGTAGTGATGGACTCTTATTTCAATAGGAGCTTAAACAGTTATTATAAAGTAACAAGTTATTGTAAATAAATTTGCAACTATTGTCAAAAATATTAAGTTACCTATAAATGCCATTGAAATAGTAGTGAAACAATTTTAATTAAATTTTTAATTGAAATTTCTAAAAGCACTGTTGAAATAAAAAGTTACAAAAATTAATTTTTTACTTATTACTTAATGATCAATTTAAACAGTTAATATTAGCTAAAAGCATGTCAATGTCTGTTATTTAGTTGCTACGGTTAGAAGCTAACAAAACTGCAATATTAATTATAACTTATAGTAAAGTAGCAATAATAGTTTTGCCTGTCTGTCTTTAATTTCTTTCTGTGAAAGAAAATTCATTTTTAAACAATTGACAAAACCCCAGAAGATGGGTACATTATTTGTGTGAACACACTGGTCAAAATTCAACCGTTGAAATAAAATAAATCATACACAATATTTAAATTGCTTCACCATCCATCCATAAGGCACACCAGTATCATTCTTGCAGCAGACCAGTGTGGCTTGTTACACAGGTTGAAAATCACTAATTTAGACCAAGGAATGTCTTTCTCTCAATTATTCTTTTAATGTTCAGTCTAGCAATTAAAAAACTTTAAAATCTGATACCTTAAATTTGCATAAAAAATCCATTTTTTAATTCTACCCTCTCTGAAATAAAATCCTGAGTGCACTACATGAAGAAATTAGTTCAAGAATAGTTACCTTGAACTATTTTAGCTTCATTTGCAAAAGTAGATTTTTCTTCTCTTTTACATACTAATTAGCACCATGTCTATGTTTACGCATCATATTATCAGTTTTTCTCGTCTCCCATTTTGATTAAAAATGATAACAGAAATTTAAATCAAGATTGACAATAAAATTTATAAAAATACTTTTGCATCCAAAAATCTAATTAATGCTTAAAATACTTTTACCTTGACCATTAAATTGCAGTGCAAATATAATTTCAAATGGCTTAGAGTTAAATAATCTGCCATGTATAAAATACTAAGCGAAATATGGGGTTATTGTATGGTAAAATGTTATTGTTTTATTGGTATTTTTGGTTTGCATGCAAGTGAATATAAATGCACAAATTTGTGAGTCGGTGATTTATACAACAAATGTAGACAAGATGTCAAATAAACTGTAAAATAAAGTTTCAGTTTTCAGATTTGGCAGCAGTTTCCTAACTAGAAGGGTGTAATCTTTTCACAAAAACTACCAAAAAAATTACAAGGAACTGGCAGGAAAGCAGATATTTTTCTGAATCTGATCCTCATCCATTAGACAAAGTTTGAAAGCTCCTCTGTTTTTGAAAACATTATCGTTTCACAAAACAGATTCACACTTGTGCAAAACAAGAACATTTGATACGTCTTTATCACTTCCAAAACGCACATTTAGCAATATGTACAGTATTTATTTTAGCCAAACTTCCAAGCACAAAAGACTGGAAAAATACACACAACTATCACACATTTATTGACAGATTATTTGGAGTTATGAAAAGAATCCTTTGAGAATTGTTTGGCTAATTTGAGCTATACATAGAACATAGTTTCTTGAAAGTTTTGGTTTAAGTGATTGGTTTGGACAATCGCTGCAGCCGCTGAACATGAGCTTCATATAAAATTCCATTCACATGATAATAGTATGGATTGTCTGCAGCACCAAGCTCCGGGCAATAGCTTGGAGCCATGGTTGGATCTTTGTTGCCCATACTCTGTCTGTGAAGTTCAGACATGTACATGTTTGCATTCATCATTTCTCGCTGATTTCTGATACGAGAGTGCATTTCTGGCATCTAGGAGAGAAAAATATAAGAACTTAGTTTAATAAAAAAAATGTAAATTGTTTAGTGAACAAAAATAGTCTCCCAACTAAGGGTCGGATTTTGTTGACCTAACAAGTGAAAAAATGTAATTGATATCCTTTAGGTCAACAAAATATTTTCTTCAAATTAAAAAAAAAATGTTTTTACACTTATCTCTCCATATGAATACAATATAATGTATAGTGTGACTGTAAGTGACCATCTGAACAGTTAAATAGGTACAGTTGGTACTTAAGCACTATCCCGGCGACCATTTTCGGTAAACAAAAATTGTTGCCAATTGTTTGGTTTAGCGTCAATAATGGATAAGTGTGACGTAGGATGGCAGGCAGGATACTGTAGCTTTGAAAACAATTAGGGGACCATACTTATTCATTTTTGGTGCTAAATCATACAATAGGCGACAATTTGTCAAAAATGGTTGACACAGGAAAGTACATAAATACTTGCGTACTATCCTATTGACCATGAAAGTAGGTGCAGATTATGCCAAAAATCCCTATTAGCATTCAAAATAGAACAAAATTAGTCATCTTTGTGATGCCACATAAATTTGCCTAAATACTAATATAAGTGCTGTCGCACGGTTCAGTGTTGTTTTTTATTGTCATTTGGCCGAAGCCGTCTTTTAATATTTTCATTAAACACCCATATCATGCCCATTAACGTAAGTTCTTTTAATGGCAGGATGCAGTAACTTTGAAAGTACTACATTGCACCAAATTTTAATAATTTTTTCGAAATGTGAGGCAAAAAACAGAGAAATAGCAGTTAACTCGTATCTTTCTTTACATAATCAAAAATGGCTATTAAACTGGGATACATAAACAAAGGCAAAGATCTTATGAGTGTGTTGTAACGTCACGCTTATTCATTATTGGAGCTTAATCACACAATTGGCTGCAATTTTTGTTTGTTAATGGTCGACAAGAATGTACATAAGTCATGTCAAATGTAATGGTCAAAATGTATGGTCAAATGGTCAAAATGTAAACAGTTTAGTAAACAAAAATACCATCTCCTCACTAGGGCCCGGATTTTATTAAAAAAATGTGAAAAAATGACCTAAAAATGTAATTGATATCCTTTAGGTTAACAAAATATTTCTTATTCACATTTTGAAAATAAAATGTTTCAACACTCTCATTATATAAATACAATATAACACACTTACTGACTGCAAGTGACCATCTAAACAGTTAAATGGATACAGCTTTGGTAGACTGTTTTGCAGCAATGCTTTTGGAATGATTTTTATGTTGCCAAGTATGAATTTCTTAGAAATACACCATTTAAGGATTAACAGAAAGCAATTAAAACATTAACGAAAAGAATACAAAAATTTTAAAAAAATCCACAACTGATTATCCTTTTAAAAGTTTTTGGACTATTAATCCCGATTCCTTGAGGAAATCCCAAAAGAGCTGCTTATCATGACATAAATGTACACAAAATAAACGATTAGCAACTCCCTCATTTCCTAGTTTCCCAACCACCAGAAAAATTAAACTTCAAATTTCGCGTAAGAATACCCTGAAACTTATCTACAACACTAAATACAGAAGGCATGGTAAAATAAAAAAGATAATGATTTACAAAAATTAGGAGAATCAAATAAATGCAAGAAACGATACAACTCGATGCGACTGCACTTTGCCGTGTTTAAAACACAAACTAAAAGTTTTAAGTCTTCAAATTAGCAGGAAATGGAAAAGAATTGGGAAAAAATTCAAAAGGATCAATGACATCAAAGGACATAATGGAATTTTTTTAAAGGACTAATGAAATCAAAGGACAATAAAAAGAAAGTGAAAAGAACATTCCAAAATGATCAAGAAAGAAAACGGGTCGGAAATGGAAATTTTAAAGTGTGAGGTAACCATAATTCTAATAAAGCAGGGTTGCCTTTGCCTGCCACAACTCGCAACAGAAAGCATGCCAAAAATGTTCCAACAAAAAAGTCTTTATACCGAAGCTGTACCAGTAAATGCTTGATGAGATATACGGTGTATGCCAGAAAAACTTCTTTTTCATTCAATTTATATTCGTTACTTAGCCCCATCAATGGCTCAATGTGTCGATCTCAGGTAGGTAGTTAATTAACGTCACATTGGAGGAACACAATAGGCGATGGTGATGGTCTGGGATCAATCCCAAAGGATCCAAGGACAACGCCTCATCATTCTGAACCATGGTCAGATGACGAGAACACCCAAGCTGGCACCCCACTCTCCAAACTTTCAAACCATGCCAACGTGAGGACATTTAAAACCATGACAGATTTAATATGCACCAGCCCCTACATAAACGACATTATCCAGTTGGATTGAGTTTTGAACTCGCAACCCTCCAGTGGCTAATCCGCTACTCTTCCAACTGAGCTACCACAGCCTGCGTCACTCTTAGAAAATTGGTAGAATGGTTATAGCATTCGTCTGCCACTCAGTAGGTTCTGTGTTTGAATCTCAGTTTGAAGGCGAATGGATGTTGGTGACTGTCCATGTTAGGAGCAGTGGTGGCTCACCCATTGGATGCTCATTTACAAGTAGTAGTCAATTCACCCCTAGTTGTGCAATGAAAATATTGTTAGGAAGAGAAAGGTACAAAATTACTGAAATGTTTTTTTATTTCTAATTTTTTAAGAACTTCTTCACCTTAGAAGTACTTCAAACTTATGTTTTTTCATTTACGTATTCATCCACCAATTAAAAAATGTATTGTGTGGAATACTTTTTATGCCTTTGGGAGAAAATTCTCGATAATTCTCCTCTAGGAGAATAGTCTTCACAGATTAATTTCCAAGTAATTTGCATCTCTAATTTTGATTGTATTTTAAGTTTTATGGTTCTGACTGCTTGTTTTTCTATAACTTTTAAAATCTTGAAAATCCAAACCAAATGCATCACAAATCAACAAAAGTTACATTTTCTTTATTACCAATTTAACAAATGCAAAAACATCATTCTGAGCCTATTATTTTTCTCCCAGTAACTGAAATTCAAATAAATTATAAGGCTAAGATGATGCTGTAATTGTAGAATGCAAATACTTACATTACTTAATGAAGCACTTGGTTCTGGTAGGCCAGATCTAAAAAGCAAAAGAGAAAAGAAATGCATTAGAAAAAAACACTTTTTATAATCTGTTTCATGAAAAAGAGAATCCACAGCAGAAAGTAGGTATATGCTTCATTATAAAAAGTAGACACCTGACAATATTTTCAAAAAATTATAACGGGTTAGACATATTGCCAAAATACTAAAAAGGATAGAAAGAAATAAGATAGCAAAAAATTAAACATGGCCACACAAGATGGTAGGTAGTTAATTATCTTCATACCGGGACAATACAACGGGCTATTGGTGACAGTCTGGGATCCATACCAAAGGGAAATATATGAGGACACCTTATCATTTTGAACCATGGTAAGATGATGAGGTCAACACTTGAGTTGGTACCCCACTCTCCAAACTTCCACACCTCACAAACGTGAGGACAAATAAGGCCACAACAGATTTAATGTGCACCAGCCCCCACATACACGGCTATCTTTGGTTGGATTGAGTTTCGAACTCGGAACTTTCTGGTTACTAATTTGCAATTTCTTCCAACCAGGCTACCAGGGCCCTGAAAAGGGAATTAAGCACTTGCTGTTTGGTGGATAGTGCCTCTCCTTTTGGCCATGTAGACAGCATTCTTGTTTTCTGTTATTCCATAGTGGCCTGATATCCACTGGAGGATAATATTGACAATATTTCATAAGCAATGTTAATTCTAACTAGGACGAAATTATGTAAATTAAAATAATATCCTCCCTCAATTCTAGGAAAATTTTTCTCTATTTGTTTTGCTGGAAAGTTAAAATCACGATGAAATATTCTATTTTATGGGTTGATTGGGTTTTGTGGCATATATTTTGAAAAACTGCTCCAACACAAAACAGACAACACACACAAGGAAAGTTTTACTAGCACAGAAAAGATACACACACCCAGAATAAGTTACAGGAATCGAATCTTCGCTGGCTACAACTCACAGGTTGTTAGTGCAGTAGACAAGCCCCAGAGTCATTGTAGCTTGTCTATCTTATGGAAATCCTGAATTCATGATACTCAATTTGGTACTTATTGGATGAAGGAATAACATTTCATATGAAAAGTATGACTAGTTTACTAGTTACTGGTAACAAGATAGAAATCAAATAAAGCATAAAATCAACAAGGCTCAAGATTAATTTTAATTGCTTTAATCATTCAAAAATTTGCTATATTTCCAAAACCCTCATGTGCCGAATTCAGACACACCACTTCATTCCGATTAAATCCAATTCGCAAGGTGACAGCGGTGATATCAATGATGCCATACTTTTTTATTTCCCTTATTTCTTTCTTTTGTCTTTTCTTTCTCCAGTGATGCCCATTAAGAATTCAAGGAATCTTCTAGAAAGTTTCTTCATGTGCTTCTTCCAGACAAGCTAGTTTGAAACAACGAATCAGGAAGACCTAACTCCCCCGATTAACAACCCCCAAAAGGAAGTAAATAAATAGCGCTGAAAGGGGAAATGTTATCTTTTACTTCAAGTCGACAACGCAGCAGATACCTAAGAAACGAGTCGCCAGTGATTTCGCCACTTTCAAATGATCTTGACAAAGGGACCCCCAAGAGATGCCATGTCTCTTTCTAAGATGTTTTTTGTGTATTATCTCGAGATAATTCGGTGTGTAGTTCTTAGGATATGTCCATACTACATTCAGTTAACTTAATTCGGTACTTACATATTATCCGTGCCAGGGAGATAAACTGCCAGTAATGGTACCAGCAATGTAAATTATAGCAACCCCTTTTTCTGTGAGAAAACCGTAATAACCGCGTAGTTAGCCGTGTCTTGTGAACACGTGTGGTGCGTTCAAATTTTTTTCTTTCTATATCTATTAAATTTGCCGAGAAATGAAGATGCTATCTGTTATTTCCAAGAATATGATATTTTGCCTAAAATGCACGAGTGTTTCAATTCACATGCAATGAAATTGTACATTACTGGTGATATTATGTAGAGCGCAAACAATAGAATGCGTGTGGGGATCAGCAAAATGGAAGAACAAATGTCAACGTGGCACAGCTCATCATCACTTATCTTTGTATTTATCAGAATTTGCATGGAGGAGAAGCAAGCTGCAAAGGAAAACAATTATTTTGATGCCATATTCAAGGCAATTTCAAAACAGTTCCCGCCGGAAATCAAAATATCATCATAAATATTTTTTGTCACCAAACACCAACCTGGCATGCATAATATGTAAGTACCCATAATTCTCCTTTTGATTTTTATTTCTTCATGATTTTTCCCAATCCGCTATCATTTTCAATCTTTTCATTTTTTGTCTCTTTTTATGGTGTCACCTTTGATCTATAAATCTAATATCATATCTTATTGATTATGAATTTTGTATTCATGTCATGATTTTAGTGCAATCACTTATTTACTCAAGAATATTTTCTCCGTTTGTTAAATAAATTTAATTGTTAAATTTTTAACTATAGCTTATCTTTCTTTACCAATTATTAGTTATCAACTAACATGATGTTGTTTAAGTATTAATTAATGAACAGATATCCAAGTCCTCTGCTCACATAGTATTGCGAGCAAGGTTAGTGCAAGTTTGGTCATAATTAATTAAGTCTTTCTTCCACTATATGATCAATTACTGCCATTGGAGTCCTTACACTTGAACCTGCAAATAACTTTCAAAGGACTCAACAGTTCTGACTGCTATTGCCTAAGACACATTAAAATTCAAGGATGCAATGTTTTTATATAAAAATTTATCAACTTAAAATTTATTGAAATATTTTATGTATGATAATATGAGTATAAGGATGTTTCCACGAGTGTTACAGTCACTTGGTGTTCAGGCAAGACTTGAGGAAAATAACTTTAAACTGTAACAATATTCTTCTGTTTGTTAAGTGAGTAAGTAGTTCTTTATTCAGACGATTCAGGGTAAAAATTCAAGATGTTACCTACCTTATGTGAAGGTCATTAATTCTTTTGGAAATGGGCATAAGTTCACAACAATCTTCCTCGCAAGATCGAGGTCTCTTTCGACTGAAAATTAAGAGTATTTCAATACATGTGACAAACATCAATACTTTCAAATTACCTAATATTAAGACTGAACCATTCAATGCTTTGATGGTTCATTTGCCAAGACTTGAAACTTTCCTAAAGGTAAGAATTTAATAGTTTGGGTTTGTTGGTAGTCTTTTTATTGCTATACAAGGGGTAATTAGACCAAAACTTGCCTCTTAAAAGTGAAGTATACCATTATGAAGACCTTTGCACATTGCGAAGAGGAAAAATTCAAAATCAATTAGTTTTGTTTTCCTTGATTACAAAATACATGTTCCAGAATCTACAAGTGAAGATAAATTTTTCAAGGCAAGTATTAGATGGGGTTTTCAAAACTAAACTATCTGGTACTCCACCAATGCTCAGCTGCCTCAAATAAATTTATGAATTATACAATTCCATTGACCACACGAATAACCACGCATCAATCATGGTAATTATGAAGTTACATGAATGGTCTTTTAAGTAAATACTCTCAAATAGTTCAACTAACACAATTTAAGTTAACTGGATCCATTATTTGGGTCACATATTTCTATTTCTTTAATGTTTCCAATTCTATCGAACAAGATAAGAGAAAGCTTGTTGACAATTGATGAAAAGGAAGCTTAAGAAAACAATTCAATTGGTACTTCGAACAAAATGATTAATTTATTATAAATTAATTAAAACAAGAAAAATATGAATTTTCCATGATACGTGCACAGAAAATGCGAACATTGCTCCGTATTCATACCTGCAGTGAGCCATCAATGCTTCGATTCGGAATACCAAAACCAAATTAATCTCGCAAAAGATCCGATTTGCATGTGCTCTTTAATGACAGCTGTAGGCGATAGAAAATGTTGATTCACTCAATTCAAGTCATGTCGAGAATTTTGTTCACAAGCCTTCGGTAGAATTCCAATATTTTTTGTTTTCACAAGAGGAACACAAAGAACGTTTTAATTTTATTTTATTGGTCACTATGTTGTGTTTTGGCTTGTATAGGTTTTATTTACTTTCTGCGTGAATTGCGATAACAACTGTTGCCACTTATTCAATTGTTTGGAAATGAAATTGTCATGACTGAAAACACCTGTAAGCTTATAGAATTTGTCTTATCACCGTGGTTAAAATTACAAGGTATTGTCCTCGCTTCTTTCCCTTCGAGATTGATCCCAGACTGTCACCAATAGCCCCGTGAGTTACTTTAGTGTGACGTAAATTCAACTACCTACCATAAATATTTTTAGGCATCGTTACCTAGTGGCAGGTAGGTATTTTAAAAAACGTCCCATTAAAGCAGTGGTAGTCAACCTGGTCCCTACCGCCCACTAGTGGGCGATTCAACCTTTCATGGTGAGCGGTAAGAGTTTTGTCAGATGCTGAAGCTACTTTCCGTTGTCATCGCGCATCTATGTCCCAATGACAGCAGGTTGTACTGCACTGTAGTGCGCATGACGAAGGGCGGGGTGTACCTGCGGCCATCACTCAAGTTGAGTTCGTTTCATGGTGGGACCAGTACGTAGTTAGATTTGTGAAAATAAGCACGTGCCTACGGCTTCAAACAAGCTTTATAAATTTTGTGAAATATTGTGAGCCCATGTCTCAAAAAAGAATACGCTGGTGGCTATTTACCGGAGTATATGAAGATGGGTTTCATCGAATTTTGTAAAGAAACAACTCCCAATGTGTTTACTGTGTCAAAACATTATCCAATGAAGCCAAGTCGATTGCGAGAACATCTTCCTACAAAGCATCCAAAAGATAAAGACAAGTCCATTGAATATTTTCAGGAAATGTATAAAAATTTCAAAATCGTTCAACAATCCTTGCATCATTTAAAAAACAACATGCAACGAACGAAGATGGATTAACTGTCGCTTATCACATTTCACAATTAATTTCAAAAAGTGGTAAAAGCTATAATATTGGAGAAACTTTAATAATACCCTCTATAAAAGAATTTATCTCAACAGTAATGCATCAGGATATACCTGAAGCTTTAAAAACGTTGCCCCTAAGCGATAGCACAGTAAAGCGACGAATGGAAGAAATGGCAGTTCATATTGAAATTAAACTTATAGGTATTCTGCCAAACTCTTCAATTTCTATACAATTAGACGAGTCTACCATTGCAGATAATAATGTTTTATTGATGACATATGTACGTTATTTTGATGAAAACAATACATTACGAGAAGAAATGCTACTCGCAATAAATCTCATTACAGATACAAAAGGATTATCAATATTTAATGCTGTGAAATCATACTTTGCAAAAAAATAATATACCTTTGAACAATATTGTTGCATGCGCTACTGATGGAGCACCATCAATGGTAGGTCGCTAGTATTCATTGTATGGTGCACAGACAACATTTTGTAGGAAAACATTTAAGTACAAGTCTCCATTCATAATTAACTATAATAATTAGAGCTGCAAATAAGATCAAATCCAATGCCAAACATGATAGAATGTTTCGACAGTTGTGCCAGGACAATAATGAGGAATTTATTAGGTTACTTTTATGCACAGAAATTCGGTGGCTGTCAAAGAGTACATGTTTGTCTCGTTTTGTATCTTTGTATCATTATATGATAGAGTACATTTTTTTAAAGTATGAGACCAATCTCTGTCAACAATTAAAAGCAGTAAAGAATGATGCCTTTTATTTGGCAGATATTTTCAAAAGATTTAATGAAATCAATTTGCAGCTTCAAAGAGCTAACAAAACTCTTATCAATTGCCAAAATATTGTGTCATTATTTATCGACAAACTTGATCTTCGTTATAATCTATTGAAGAGAGAATTTCATCAGTTTCCCGAATTATAAAAGATGATGTAACTCCAGAGGAGATTCAAAGATTCAGTAGCCACCTTAACGAACTTAAATTGGATATGGAAAAACGATTTGGAATACACTCTCTGCCAAAAGTTAAGCACGAAGCGGTAAAATGCGAAAAAATCGACAAGTACAGCTTTGATTGACACGAAATGCGGCAGGAAAGTAGCAAATATGTTTATGCATGAAACAAAACAAAGAATTCCTTCAAAGATGAAAACAATATTGAATTTTCATAAATTATAAGATGAAGTCATATTGGAGTCATTAACAAAATGATGTTTAAATCCAAAACAAACAAACAAAATCGACATTAATAGGACATGTGACCACCCCTCATCCTCATACAAAGTATACAGCGTGTGACCATGCTTTCCATGAGGTGATCACCCACCCCAGAGTCAAGTAATCGCCATTCCTCCTGTAGAGCAGTTTGCAACTCTGAGAATGACTCAGGCTGGGAAACGTGCAGACATAGCACGGCCGAGGGCATTCCAAAGATTTTCAATGGGATCAAGTTCGGGCGAGTACGTCGGCCAATCCATATGTCGGATTGATACTCTATCTGATTATTATCTTTGTTTTGATATATTTAGTAAGTTGCGAATGGCAACAGTCTAGTTTTAGTTTGTGTTTTATGTACGCAGAGAAATGGCTTCTGAGTTCCTTTGTCGTATTTTTAGAGAGAAATAATACGTATTATTTACGCCATAAATGCTTCTGAGTGTTATTTTGTGATCTAAAGCAAAGAGTGTACATATTAGAGCTGTAAATAAACTGTTTTGTGTTATAAGGTGTTTTTATGGAACAATTGAGTACACCAACTATAATCTGAATACTTCTGATTCCGAAATTCAAAACGGAACATCTGGCGTCCGCGACAGGATTCGACTGCTGATTATTTGGGTGAGTTTTTGTTTTGTCTATCCTATTTCCTGAATTAATATGGAAGCAGCAAAGAAAAATAGAACTCAGCAGAGGAGACTGTTTAGTAAAGCATGTAATGAGTTTGATGCTGAAGAAGCAAACTTAGAAATTTCTGATAAAATACTTTTTCTGAAAGTTATTGAGGAAAAAGCTACGCTAATGGTGAATGCTGAAGAAAATGTTAAGCAGTTTCTTTTTTCTGAAAACATTGAAGATGATGTAATAGAGAAAGAGATCGATGAATCTGAAAGTTATATAGACTGTTGGCGGTTGTTACAGTTTAAGTTGAAACAACTTTCGCTTTCAGAAAAAGAAGACGTTTTTTCGAATTGTAGTGTTTCTCAGCAAAATACATTATTACGTTACCCTAAAATACAGTTACCTACATTTAATGGAGATTTAAGAAACTGGGTTAGATTTTGGGGTCAATTTGAGAAAGTCGATAAAGACCATAATTTAGATCCGCATGATAAGTTCGCATACCTATCCCAATGTATGGAGAAGGGAAGTGTTGCCGAAGAACTAATTAAAAGTTTTCCACCCGGGGGAAACAGTTATGAGAAAGCTATAGAACAATTGAAATTACGTTTTGGCAGAGAAGAACTACTTATACAGGTGTATGTTAGGGATCTTCTATCATTAGTTCTCCAAAAGCAGAATATGCCGAGAAAATCTTTGAGAAATCTTTATGATTTATTAGAAACAAAGCTCCGTGCGCTTGAGATATTAGGAGTAACTAGGGATAAATATGCGTCGATGCTTTTCCCACTTGTTGAGTCTGCTCTACCTGAGGAAACGCTTCTAGCGTGGGAACGATATAGATCTACAAGTCGTAGATCACACGATGAGGAAGATCAAAATACAACTAAAATTACTAAAAAGACTGATCTCGATTCAATTCTTGATTTTCTTCAAGATGAAGTACAGGCAGAGGAACGTATAATTCTAGCCTCACAAAACTTTGGAGTTGAAACCAAGCATAATTTTAAATTGTTCAAGGAGAAGAGGGCTGGAAATAATAAACATAAATATGGGGACCCTCGTCAAATAGCTAGTGCGGCTGATCTTTTAACCTCTTCGAAGGAACAGAGACAGTGCATATTTTGCCACAATTTACATAATTCCACTGACTGTTTGAAGGTACGAAAAATGGCGATGAAAGATAGAGAGAATCTCGTAGAGAAATCAGGGTGCTGTTTTCTGTGCTTAAAACCAGGTCATCAAGTTCGTAAATGTTACTCAAAGGTAACTTGTTTGGGTTGTGGAAAAAGACATCATATTTTACTCTGTCATAGCATAAAGCAACAAGCATTCTCACCTACCGGAAAAGAAACTGCAGAATTAGATAATGTTCCGAATGAGGATCAAGCACTTGCGAATGTGTCCCAAAGCCCTAGTGTTATGTTACTAACGTTAACGGTTTTAATCAGAGGTGATGGGAGAAAACGGAAAGCAAGAGCCATCATAGACTCTGCTTCACAGCACTCTTACATTTTAAAAAATACTGCTAAAGAAATGAAATATAAAAGGGAAAGCTGGGAATATCTTCAACATTCTCTGTTCGGTGGAGAAAATACAGGAGTGTGCAAGCATGATGTGTTTACTTTATATTTGACAAGTTGCGATGGGTCGTATAACTGTCATTTCAAAGTATTGAGTCAACCTGTTATCTGTGCAAGCGTTCCACCGACAATGCCTGCGATTCATTTAAAAGAGCTTACGGACTGTAGTATTCATGTGAGCGATGATTATAAAGGTCCTATTAAAATTTTAATAGGAGCCGATGTAGCTGGAAAAATCCTTACCGGTGGTTACAAATCCTTACCGTGGTTTAACAGCAATGGAAACACGTTTAGGGTGGACCATTATGGGACGTATACCACAGATTTCTTCAGAGGAAAATGAAATCTCAGTAGCTAATTCTATGCTTTCTACTACTAGAACAATAACAGAATTGTGGACTCTTGGCACTCTCGGCATAACCGATCCATCTGAGAAGAAAACTAAAGAAGACCTTCAGGAATCCGCCAGAGAGCATTTTATTAACACAGTTCAGGTCGACAAAGAAAATCGTTTTGTGGTACATTTACCCTGGCTTGCCGATCACCCTCCACTGCCTGATAATTTTAACTTGGCTTTAAAGAGACTGGACGGTACTGCACGAAAGTTAAAAGAAGAAAATTTGTATGACGATTATAATCGAATATTTGAAGAATGGGCAAGAGAAGGAATAATTGAAGAAGTTCCTAAGCATGAGATTCAATTGCCATCTCATTATTTACCACACAGACATGTCGTGAAAGAAAATAGCACAACCAGAATCAGACCTGTGTTTGATGCTTCGGCGAAGCTGAGAGGTTCCCCAAGCTTTAATGACTGCCTGGAGAAAGGAATAAATCTTGTTGAGTTAATTCCTACTATATTAACACGTTTTCGGATGAACAAGTTTGGAGTTACGGCAGACATCCGTAAAGCATTTTTACAAATTCGCCTACAAGAAAACGACAAAGATTATTTAAGATTTCTTTGGTATAATGAAAACAATGAACTGAAATACTTAAGACACTGTCGTGTCGTCTTTGGAATTTCTAGTAGTCCCTTCTTACTTAATTCTGTCATTCAATATCATCTAGAAACGATTTTGGAGGAAGCACAACTTGGGAACTCAAAATATCCTGTGGATATGGTTCAGAAATTTAAAAACAGTTCATATGTGGACAATTATTTAACTAGTGTAAAAACTGAGACAGAATTGCATGAGTTCATTCAAGTAGCTACAGATATTATGTCAGAAAGGAAATTTGACCTTAGAGGGTGGGAGCACAATTGTTCCCATTCCTCAACAGAAGAGGTTTCTTGTGTAAAAAATAAAATTGTCCCGGTATTAGGCCTGCAATGGTTTTTAAACTCAGATACTCTTTCCGTAAATGAAGAAGTGTTGAAAGAAAAGAGGAAAGAAATAGTATCATCTATGGTGAACCTTCAAAATATAGACAATTCCTTCATCTATAAGTTTTCGAGCTATAGCAAAACTATAAGAATTATTGCCTGGCTACTTCGATTCATTAATAATTGTCGTATTCCGAGAAATACTAGAAAATATGGTAGCCTTGATTCCGAAGAAATTTCTGTAGCTGAGTATGGAGTTATCAGAATAATACAGAAAGAAAGCTTCGTTAATGAACAAGATAAAAAGTTAAAAACTCTGGGAGCCTTCAAAGATATCATCCGATTGAAAACAAAACTTTTATATCGACCAGATAGTGAAGATTTTAAAATGCCTGCAATTTTACCATCCAAACATGAAGTTGTAAAGCGCATAATGATACATTATCATGTAAAAAATGCTCATGCTAGGACTCAAATGCTGCTTAACATTTTAAGAGAGCGATTCTGGATTCTGCATGGTAGAAAGACAGTGAGATCTATCCCATCCAAATGTATTGTCTGTAAGAGACATTCTGCAAAGAAGCTTGATGCTCTCACTGCATCTCTTCCAGAGGACCGTATACGAGAGGCTGCTGTATTTGAGATCTGTGGTGTTGACCTGGCGGGACCACTGTTTCTCAGAGATAATAACAAATCTTGGGTTTGTCTATTCACATGCGCTGTCTATAGGGCAGTACACATTGAATTAGTGGCTTCTTTATCTACGCAATCCTTCTTAATGGCTTTGCGCAGGTTCATAGCCCGTAGAGGAAGATGCAGCACTATCTATTGTGACAATGGCTCCAATTTTGTGGGTGCTTCAAATTTGCTAGGTGCACTGGATTGGAACCTTATTGTGAGTGACACTGCTTTTCATCCTATTAAGTGGAAATTCAACCCACCGACTGCCTCTTGGTGGGGTGGATGGTGGGAGAGACTGATCGGTATTCTTAAAAGGTTATTGAGAAGAGTACTGGGCCGATCGTAAAAGGGCTGCCGAAGTAGTAGTTGGTGACGTTGTCTTGATTGGAAGCGACAACACGAAACGTATCATTAAAATGCCTCATAAACTGGACTTGTGAACTGTTTATATAATTTTGTTATTGTAATTGTGACTATAACTAGTTGTAAGTTAAATTTTAAGATAAAAGTTAACTTAGGTGGGAGAATGTCGGATTGATACTCTACCTGATTATTATCTTTGTTTTGATATATTTAGTAAGCTGCGAATGGCAACACTCTAGTTTTAGTTTGTGTTTTATGTACGCAGAGAAATGGCTTCTGAGTTCCTTTGTCGTATTTTTAGAGAGAAATAATACGTATTATTTACGCCATAAATGCTTCTGAGTGCTATTTTGTGATCTAAAGCAAAGAGTGTACATATTAGAGCTGTAAATAAACTGTTTTGTGTTATAAGGTGTTTTTATGGAACAATTGAGTACACCAACTATAATCTGAATACTTCTGATTCCGAAATTCAAAACGGAACACCATACGCGCAATCCCCTCACTCTCCAGGTAGTCGTCGACGATGTTGGCTCGATGGGGACGCGCATTATCATCCATTAAAACGAAAGCAGGACCAACTGCTGCAGCGTACAATCTCACAGTGCGTTCTAGAACTTCATCCCGATATCGGACAGCCGTCACAGAACCTCGTCTATAGATATGCAGGTCAGTGCGACATCCCAACGAAACCCTGCCCACACCATGCTGTTCTGGGCCGATTGCGTGTGCCTTGTTCTCTCCAGACCCTTACACGCTTGTCATCCGTGAACATAACGTTGGCCCAATCAGACACAGCCCAATTCACATTTGTCCACACACTTTAGTCGTGCTCCTCTGGATTAGACGATAGAGGAACATAAACTCGGGCATACATACCCGGGTCCATTCATATGTAGCATTCGGCGAACAGTAGTGGTAGATATCGTCTTACCAATGGACGCTACAACCATAGATGTCACATGTGTGGAGGCCGCTCTTCGATTCCGCTTGGCTAAAACAGCAATATATCGATCTTCGCGGGGGTTTTAACCCTTGGGCGACCGGCCACAGGTCATCGGACAACTGTTTGGTTTGTTTGGAATTGTTTCATAATCGTGGAATGATGAACTCAGAAGAAAAGAGCAACATCTGTGATTGATTGTCCTGCTCCAAGGCGTCCCACAGAACGCCAGCGCTCACTATCTGCCATTCGTCTTCTGAAAGCCATAGATACACGTCTGTCTTGAAAACTAATCGTACGAAAGTTCTAAACACTTTTTACCAGCACTTACATGAAACTCCTCTAACCCTTCACAATGCTGGCTTCTTATACGACTGCATTTTTTTGCATATTTCTCAACACGAAACAGTGATTGGCTGTTACAGTATTGATTGGCAGTGAGTGTATATTTTGAACTTGAAGGTGTATGACTGAATGAAAAATCCTTTTACTGTAAATATTGAGGAGGCTGGTAGAACTTGCTAAGAACTGACTGGACGTATCATTACAGGGTACCTACTGCAAGCAGCTTATCTCCTCATCATAATTAAGTACATAAATGAAATCAGAAAAGAATTTAATTGGAATAAAAAAGAAGAGATAATCCTAAAAGAGAAAAGTTAGTTTGTCAAGAGATAGATCGCGTCCCTAAGTACGGAGCAACAGCTTAGTTCGGTGTTTACCTTCCTAGTGTTCTCCGTGGCCAATAGATGGCGTTGCTTTTGGTGGTCCAGTAGTCACACCACAGCACCGTTTGGTTCTGGAAAACATATTTTCATAAGGTTAAAATATATTTTTGCAGAAATTTGGAAGAATAGATAAACTATTGAGTTTTTATGATACAATTAGGGGTCCAGTCGAGCCTACCTAACTGCCCGACTCTACGAATGATCCGATACTCTCCAATAATGGGATATTGCAGATTAATTTGCAGGGGAGATAGAATTGGAATTGAAGTCAAAGACATCAGGATCCAAACGAAACACTCCACAGCGACGCTTGGGTCTCAGTGGAAAGGTCCGCAGTTGATGCACAAAACCTCTAGGTCTTTTCTGAGAGCTTTTGACCGCAGGGTCATATGGTGGTAATGATTGCAATGCTTCGTTCGGCACCTGAGGTAATTTTTGAAAGGTGTACGAAATGTGGCGTAGGAATTCAGCAATGGGCTTAATTTTGGTATCCGAATGTATGACTTCATTCCGGACATAATAAGAGGTTCCAGTGATAATCCGCAATGTGCGGTTCTGAAAGATCTGCAGTTTTTTCATGTTTTGCGTACTCGTTGATGCCCAGATTTGGGAATCGTAAGTGAGGGTAGGCCGAATAATGGCTTTGCAGAGAAGCTTATTGTGAAGGGAGAGCCTGCTCCTTCGAGCTAAGAGCTGAGAAATTTTGATCCTGGAGATAGCAGCGTTTCGCGTCGCGCGAGTAATGTGCTTATTCCAGAGTAATTTTGGGTCGAGGACTAGTCCTAAATATCGGTACCCGCGAACCCATTACACAGGTGTGCCATAAAATGAAAGAGGTGTATGTCCATATAGTCTGGGTTGTTTAATCTGATATCGAAAAATTTCCGATATTTTTGATGCTTCGATTTCTTCGAGAATAACATGCAGGCACACTTGGAAGCATTGATTTTGATTCACCAATCAGAGAAGCCAGACCTCCAATTCACTGATGCACGTTTTCATTCGACTATGAATATGGTATATGTTTGATTGGACAAGAATAGCGGTGTCGTCGCGTATATAGCCAACTCACTGTGCAGTGTGTTGGGCAGATCATTTACGAAAAGGTCGAAGAGCTTGGGTCCCAAAAGGGATTCCTGTGGGACTCCGGCACAGATAGGGCGGGCGGTTGAGTAATGGGAAAATCGACTCGTTCTGTGAATGAACGTTTACTGAGATACGAGTTGATTAGGGAAGTAAAATGGTTGAGTAAATCGAAAAATCAAGTCGCATGAGCTTGTAGATCAGTCCGTCATGCCAAACGCGGTCAAAGGCTTTGGCAACATCTAAGAATAAAACACCTGTGTGTGCTTTTTTGCGATAGCCTTCATGAATCAATTCAGTTACACGCAACAGCTGGTGGTTGGTGCTGTTTCTTTCGAAATCCAAACTGTTCAGGGATGAGAATATTGTTTTCCTGAACAAATTGATCCAGGCGTCTAAGCAAAATAAATTCAAAGATTTTACTCAGCGAGCTGAGTAGAGAATATCGGACGATAATTTTCCGGTAGTTTATGATTTTGAGAGGGCTTTGGAATAGGGATCATGACCGCTATCTTCCAGCTTTCGGGGAAAATAACAATTCTTATTCATAATGTTGATCAAGAAGGTTATAAACAGAATAGATTTCAGTGGGAGGTTTTTGAGCAAGCGATTCGTGATTGAATCTATGCCGGGAGCCATTTTGATTTTGAGGGTGAATATGTATTGGGTGACTTCGGACACCGTTGCTGGTTCGATACCCGGTCCGAATGGTGTACCTAAGAACTCATCAACCTGGGTGTGTATGCCATGGTGACTGTGCGTACAGATTCGCTGACTGGATTTGGAACGAATTGCGATTGTAGGCTGTCTGCAAGAACTTCAGCCTTTTCTTTCGCAGTCGATGCAATTTCTCCGCTAGCGCCATTTAAGGGTGGAATCTCTGTGTATGTTCTTTTCAGTTGGGAGGCTTTCCTCCAAAGTGAATTATCTTCAGTCGTTAGGGACTCTGTGCTCTTCCCATTTTTCTTGTGTATGGGAACGTACAAGTTTCTTGATTTCTGTGTTGCCTGTACGGAGATTTTCGTAAGACTGGGGATCCCGATATCTTTGCCAAAGTTTCCGTACTCGGTTTCGATGCTTAATTTTGGACCTGATCTCTTCGGAAAATCGACGAGGGACAGGCTTTAATTTTGGTTTGGAAACTGCATCAAAAGCATCCTTAAATTTAATGCCTAATTGAGCAATTGAGTTTTTAATGTCAGCATTGGAGATTAGGGAGGGAAGGGTGGTCTTGGCCAGATTTAAAGTCCCCAATGTGTGGAGACTGGGTCGCAAATTTTGATTTAATTTGGAACTTAGATATCATGAAGAGAGTAAATATAATTTTGATTGTGGTGGATATGTGTGAAAACCTATGGCTAAATAAAAAAAATGCCTGCGTTATATCCAAATATGTGGAAAATTATATTCAATTCATTGATACCTTTCCCTACCTCATTTCCCTTAGAATCAGATTTTAGTGCTGTTAATCATATTGTCACCAGAGAAACCGTCTGAATATTTCCGAAGGAGACCTTCGTTTTTTCCTTAAGAAAATTGAACCAGATGTGAAATATTTAGTTTCGCATCAGCCTCAAGGATCTCATTAATAATTAAAGGTCGTTTAATAGACTTTATACTTTTATAGTTTTTATATTTAATTTTCTTTTTCTTCAATTTAAGCAGCTCCCTCACTAGTAGGCGATATATCGATGGAGATTCTGAAATGCAGCATCAAATTAAATTTTCTGTGCATTATAAACATATACAAAGTATAAATAAAAAGATAAATTTAACTAGATATTTTACTAAACCTCCACTTAAAAATTACGAGTACTTTCCAGTTGCTCTAAATTAAATTACTGCGGAACCGGTGGGCGGTAAGAAAATTTTACTTCCAACAAAGCTACAAAAGTGGGCGGTAGGTATAAAAAGGTTGACTACCCCTGGACTAAAGCAACACACGGGGTATTGATGAAGTCCGGGATCAATCCCAAAGTATAACCACATAATTTTTGAACCACTGTCAGATGACGAGCCTAGTGGCAGAGTCGCGGTTAAGCAACAAGAGGGTTGCGAGTTCGAAGCTCGATACAACCAAAGACCTTCGAGTACTCGGGGCAGGTGCACGTTAAATCAGTCGTTGCGTCAAATGTCCCCATGGTGTGATCGAAGCTACTAGGATAGTTACTTAAACGATGTATTTGCGGTGCCTTTAGTGGTGGTGTTTTGCGATTGTTTTTCATTTACAGCACACGGTATAAAAATGTAAAGAAAAAATTGTTAGTACGTGTGTGACATAGTTGTTACTTTTTCGCAACACAAAAACCACCTTTTGTACTAGTTGGGGGTACTCAGCGAACGCATTCAGGGTACAGTATGTTATTTTCATTGGGTCTGCTAAGATCCGGGATCACACCCGACACGCATTCAGGCGTGCGATAGGGTAGTGAGGGGACCAATTAGAAGAGCCACGGATCAGCAACCGAAGAGTTGCGAGTCGAAACTCGGTCCAGCCAAAGACCATAGTGTACACGGAGCTGATGCACGTTAAATCTGTATTGACCCCAAATGTCCTTGTGGAAGTTTGGAGAGTGGGGTGCAAGCTCAGGTGTTTACCTCGTTATCTGTACGAAATTCAAAATTACGAGGCGTTGTCCTCGGTTGGCCAAATATGTCCCTTGTGCCATGGAACACCAAAACCAACCAACCATTGACCTTGGTAGGTAGGTATTTTAATTAACGTCTCACTGGAGCAACGCAACAGGCTGTTGGCGATGGTCCGGGATCAACCCCAAAGTGAAAAATCCGAGGTCAGCACCACGTAATTTTGAACCATGGTCAGATGACGAGGCAACACGCTGGCACCCCTCTCGCCAAACTTCCACACCATGCCAACGTGAAGACATTTGAGACCACGACGGATTCAAATGTCCTCACGTTCGCGTGGTTTATTTAGTTGCCATTCAAATATACTGTATTAACGTAATAAAAATAAATAGTTTAGATCAATATTGCCGTTTTATTTCACAACACAGCCGTTTTTTATAACTGTCCCAATTCACCGGATTCACCGGATTACGTCCAGCACTCAATCGTGATAATTGGGGGGTATTTCAATTAACGTCATACTGGAGCAACACAACGGGCTATTGGTGACGGTCCGGGATCAATTCCAAAGTGAAAAATCCGAGGTCAGCACCACGTAATTTTGAACCATGGTCGGATGACGAGGCAACACCTGAGCTGGCACCCCTCTCGCCAAACTTCCACACCATGCCAACGTGAAGACATTTGAGACCACGACGGATTCAAATGTCCTCACGTTCGCGTGGTTTATTTAGTTGCCATTCAAATATACTGTATTAACGTAATAAAAATAAATAGTTTAGATCAATATTGCCGTTTTATTTCACAACACAGCCGTTTTTTATAACTGTCCCA
Organism: Meta bourneti; assembly: GCA_933210815.1. NCBI lineage: Eukaryota > Metazoa > Arthropoda > Arachnida > Araneae > Tetragnathidae > Meta > Meta bourneti. The sequence continues at coordinate 14,029,533 of OW119932.1, forward strand.
ATTCACCGGATTTTTGCATATCGGATTACGTCCAGCACTCAATCGTGATAATTGGGGGGTATTTCAATTAACGTCATACTTGAGCAACACAACGGGCTATTGGTAACGGTAAGGGATCAATTCCAAAGTGAAAAATCCGAGGTCAGCACCACGTAATTTTGAACCATGGTCAGATGACGAGGCAACACCTGAGCTGGCACCCCACTCGCCAAACTTCCACACCATGCCAACGTGAGGACATTTGAGGCCACGACAGATTTAACGTGCACCCCCCCCCTTTGTACACGATGGTGTTTGGCTGGATTCGAACTCGCAAGTCCGTTACTCTTCCAACCGGGCCACCGCGGCCCTCGTGATAATTGGAGTTTTACTGTATTTCTATTAAGGATTTAAAGTTCTTTTATCTTATGAAAAAATATTTTATATGAATAATTTATTCGGAAAATTACAGGGTAAAATACGTTGACCCACATTGGAATAACATGAAAGCATTTCTAATTCCAATCTAACTCAATATACGAAATTTAAAAAAGGCTTTCTTGTTCAGACCCCCAAGCACACACCAGATTAAGTCCTGTATATTACAGATTATAAACTGGTCTGGTCTAAATGAGTAGCTCTTATACCATGAAAAATCCACTCTACCAATATATTTGAAACCCAACGCCAAACTGTCGCCTAACCCGAAGTCTTCGTATCAAAACAACCTGAATAGCAACCATAGTAAAACCGACGAGTTGCGTCCGTGTTGGCACAGCAGCGGTCGAAACACATGGCTGCCGTTTTCCCTATGTCACCTCTCTACTACAGGGTATCCCATAAATTCCGAAATAGTTTAAAAATTCATAAAAATTGAAGGAATTGGTATATTTGAATGCTGTTTGCGATAACGTTATTCTCATGAAGGGGGAGTTTTTTTTGGTAGAGAAAAAAAAAATTAGTTCAATCTTTTGACAATAGAGGGCGTTGCACGCAACCAATCACAGGAAATATGCAAATCAGAGTCCTACAAAATGCTGGGTGTATGATTTAAAGCTCATTTCTGAATTTTCCTGTGATTTCATTGTGATGTTGACATTGGTGGATAAAGCACTATTGGTTAAGTTGTTTTACCTCAGTTTAATCGAACAAGTAGTACTCTAGTGCTGTGATGTGCTTGTAAATATTTGCCTGCATGGAAATAAACGTCGTTTTCCACGGAATCCTGTGATTGGTTGCTTGCAGCGCCCTCTATTGACAAAAGATTGAACTATTTTGTTTTCTCTACCAAAAAAAAAATCCCCTTTCATGAGAATAACGTTATCGCAAACCGCATTCAAATATACCAATTCCTTCAATTTTTATGAATTTTTAAACTATTTCGGAATTTATGGGACACCCTGTATATAGGCTCTATATTTCTCAGTTACATGCACCGCCATCTATTGGTGAATTTTCTCACATCATGTTTCAAATGGTTTTGGAAGGCGAAGTTTAATAATGCCATAAAGTCAGTTTCCAAAAAATGTTTGAACTCATGGGTAGTTCCTGCATTCACCTATTCGATTATCAGAAACGAATATTTGAACATTATTCAATATGTTTAAGACTTAAGCTATTTGCATTTTACTCACCAGTAGAATGATGAATATTATTGTGATATGATAGTTTTTTTTACATTAGTCACAACACACATATTTACACTTTTCTTAAAAACTGTTAACTTTCGAAAAAACCGAGGTTATCGAAAGTTTGCAAGTTTCGTTTATATTAAGAATTCATGTTAACAACCCTACCTACGATTTAACAGAGAAAACCAGTGGTGGTGATTTTAAGTCTTCACTGAGTCTGTCAAGCAGTTGGGGCTGCTGATTTATGTTCAAATCTGATCCGAAGGCCCTCTATCTCCAGGTCTACAAAGTTTTGAGCATAACTTTAATTTCAAAAGTTTTTGTTGTGATTGAAAGTCGAACCGGAAAGGGATGCTGGTGGCTATAGGAAAATGCAAACAAACATTCAGTTGAAAAGACTGGGAATGCAAGGTAGAAAAATTTTCGAGCCAAGACGGTGAAGTCTACAGCAACCTCCAAAAATTTGTAGTAAACCAGGTGCTGGATTTCGCTCCCAAAAGTAACTCTCCGTGTACTAAAGGGTTTTAAAACAAACAGAAGCATCCTGCTGCTACGAGTGGCTTAAAGATATTTTATAATCATCCAGATTCAGTTTGGAATCACAATCAGTGTAGATCAACAGTTCAAAAAATGTTACTAATACCACCATAACATGCCTAATGCAAGTAAAATTGTAGATTCGGAGCATGTGGTTGAATATGTTAGGGAAAATTTTAAAACATAGTTCAGAGCATTATAAAAATCACGCTGGTAGAGAAAAATTTAGAAAAGACACAAATTTTTAAAAGGTTTTAAGACCATAGAAAAAATAAGAACTCAGCAGGTTGTCCTCATAAGTTCTGACCACGACTGGAAGTTCTTCATTTTGATATTCATTTTCGAGAGCTGTTTCGGGCGGAGTTACAACTCCCGCGACGCCTGCCTTCTTGATGTTAGTGTTTATAAAGTTGTTTCTGTTTATTTACACATCTAGGATGAGTTAAATTGTGTTGCATAACTAAAAATAGGCTCTGGGTCTTTTGGTATTTGGTAGACGATGGTCATAAAAAAAAAACACACTACTACCTGGAGATCTCCGTTACGGCTTGATCAGAGTAATAGCTACGCATACAGAAGGATCACTGCCATAGGAAGAATGGTCTGATAAATAACATGGGATATTTCCTAGATGGTGGCGACCTTGGTGCGATTCCTCTACACTTCGACAAGATTTTTTCTAAATTTCTCTCTACCAGCGTGAATTTTATAAGGCTTTGAAATATCTTTATAATTGTATTATTAATACTTTCTCTTTATAACTTTTTCTTCTTCAAGAGGGGCTTTTTAAGAATACCAAGGTATTCAAAACAAGCCCTTTCGATTTATTTAGAATATTACAAACAGTTCTAACTGTTATTGCTACTAATGAATATCTGATTCTAAACTGTGATTGTTTCCAAACTGAAACTGGTTGTTAATTGTAAAATATCTCTTAGCCACTCATAAGCAATAGGTTGCATCTATTCATTTAGTAATTCGTTGTATTATATGACTGCATTGCTCAGTTAGTGTCATGACTTATATATAGCGTCAGAGAACCCAGATCCAAACCCGGTTTTTCTTTTCGTCAAAACAACCGAAATATCCATTCTATTTAGCCAAACATGATACTACTCTGTATAAACCTACAATTTAAACTGAATTAAGTATTTTTATTCCGCCTATGAGCCGTTTTTTATACTAAGCCTGTTATATTTCTTTTCCTCAAAATACTTTCTTTCCCCTCAATAAACAAATGCATTTTTGACATTTTTCTCTTTCTGACAGTGATGGTTCGTCATTTTGAACTACTAGGCGCAGGTAACAACACTTGCTCATAACTGATTTTTGCAGATTAAAATATATCGACATCTTTATTTCAAATAAATTAAATTTTATAATTAATGAAACGTTAAAATCAAGAGATATGCATTAGAGTATTTAGTTAATTTGCTTCCAATTGAATGTAAATTATTGAATTTTAATTGTATTAAATAAATAATTCACATACCTATTTTTGCTCTTAAAAGATTTTTTATTTAAGTACATCCTTATCTGTTAGCTGTTTATTTACTTTGGCTGTTCCATTCTCTACGATTTGAAAGGCCATTTCTATATTTGCTTTGTATTTCTTATTAAAAGTTAAGTATTCTTTATGTATTTTGAGCATTAATGTTTTAAATTAGCAATTTTTAAATGTCTTCTGAAATTAAAAAGAACATTAATTTATGAAAGCCATTTGTGAATTATAAAATTTTACTAATGTGCGCACTTGTTTCTTCAATTTTATTTGCTCTTTATAAGTGAAGGCTTTTTAAAAATACGAAAATATTCCGAAACAAGCCCTTTTGATTTATTATTTAGAAGATTGTTGATCTCTTTAGTCTGAACAATTATATTTGAACAAAAAAGAACATTAGAATTTTTTTATTCACACATAATCAGGTATCTACATAACCCTCTGTCAAAAAATAACAAAGTCCTTGTGTTCTGAATACGTTAAGGTTATCAGAAACTTTGAACGATGTAGCAAAGTCTTGGGTGTCAGGTTATCAAGGAGGTTGGAGTTGCAGTTCGTGCGGTCGGAGAAGGCGTTACAATGAGCGGTAGTCAAGCCCATCACTCGATTGAGATCTCAGAAAATATCAGAATACATGTGTACACTGCGGTTTTTTATATGAATTTTTAATCAAAAGTATGAATTTAAGTTATTGTTTACATTTTTAGCATAACTCATAATGGCTCTTGGTCTGTTTTTGATAATTGGGAGACGATGGTCATATCTGGGGATCTGCGCTACAGCTGAGTTTTCATTGAAACGAAGGGAGCGGTAAAAAAGCTATGATAATTTTGCCAAAAAATTCTTTGAGTTCTAAAATTCGTAATTCTCTTATTGTAGTGTTTCGGTAATACAGGGTGTCCCATAAGTTCCGAAATAGTTTAAAAATTCATAAAAATTGAAGGAATTGGTATATTTGAATGCGGTTTGCGATAACGTTATTCTCATGAAAGGGGATTTTTTTTTGGTAGAGAAAAAAAAAATTAGTTTAATCTTTTGTCAATAGAGGGCGCTGCACGCAACCAATCACAGGATTCCGTGGAAAACGACGTTTATTTCCATGCAGGCAAATGTTTACAAGCACATCACAGCACTAGAGTTCTACTTGTTCGATTAAACTGAGGTAAAACTTAACCAATAGTGCTTTATCCGCCAATGTCAACATCACACTGAAATCACAGGAATACGTATCAATCACAGGAAAATTCAGAAATGAGCTTTAAATCATACACCCAGCATTTTGTAGGACTCTGATTTGCATATTTCCTGTGATTGGTTGCGTGCAGTGCCCTCTATTGACAAAAGATTGAACTAATTTTTTTTTCTCTACCAAAAAAATCCCCCTTCATGAGAATAACTTTATCGCAAACCGCATTCAAATATACCAATTCCTTCAACTTTTATGAATTTTTAAACTATTTCGGAATTTATGGGACACCCTGTACTATGGGCTATACCATAACGATACTGAAAGTAGAATTTTGAAAGTCCAGTAGACAAACTTTTCATCCTAGTGGCGTAACTACCACCGCACCTTAGCGGTCCCAATATATTCCCTCTCCTCCATTATCCTAATAAAATTAAATCTTGAACTAGAGGAAGAGGTGTTCTGCCTTATTATTATTTGCTTGAAATTGTTATTTATATGTTAAATTCCTACTCGCAAGCTAAAATATTTTTTCTGCTTAATTTTAATTACCGAAGTTTATACTTGTAGACCTGTTCAAAACCTTCCCTCTCTCTTCAATGTTTACTGTTCGATTGTGATCAGTCCTTTGACATGTTGGTTCTGTCATAAGCCAATGTACTTTATGCACTTCCAATTCCGTCAGCCAATGTAATACCGGCTTCCAACGGATGCTTCACCTACTCGACTCCAAGTCTCAAGTTACTCCTACCCATTTGAAGTTCTGCAAAACAAACATCGTTATAGACACAAGAGAGTTAAAATTGAAGATAAAGGGTCTTCGGCCCAGATGCTCTACAAAAACTCCTCATCTTCCGCCATTTTTTATATGGACGAGATATTTCGTCCATCAACATCTGGTCAGTTTTGATATTGACGAGATACCTCGTCGAGACAACCACCAGGATTGTTACAATGGGCGTGCCCATATAAAATATATTTACGACGATTAAATGTTACGTAAACATTCAAACTTGTTTCTACAAATTCGTTTTTGAGCCGTTGATACAATATGTAAATAAGAGAATATGTGAGTTATATCAGTGAAAAAAAATTGCTTTCATATTTCCTAGAAAGTGATTAAATTATCAATTAGTCTGATAACTATTATTTTATTTTAATGTTGTCCCGTGTGAATTGTAACTAACAACTAATTGGGAATATCGAATTTGTTAAAATCGTCAGGTACAGATCGCAGTGAATTAATTTGTAGTTTTAGAACAAAAAATATAAATAAACATTTAAAAGGATTTACTTTTCAGAGAAATCCTTCAAGCGGCTGCCTATTTAAAATTCTAAAAATCAAACTCTTTGTGGAACTTCAGCACACAAAATGGGCAAACAAAGAACAAAGCAATCTTTTTGATACTTATTGTCTATAAACCCTTCGGGTTGTTTAGTCAGAAATACTACTTGTAATCGTGATGCATCCAAATCTGATAACCACGACGGATTCAAATGTCCACACGTTGTCGTGGCTTATTTAGTTGTCATTCAAATATACTGTATTCTTGTAAAATTAACAAAAATTAATTTAGGTCAATATTGGCGTTTTATTTCACAACATAGCCGTTTTTTATAACTGTCCCATTTCTCCGGATTTTTGCATATCCGGATTACGTCCAGCACTCAGTCGTGATCATTGGAGTTTTACTGTATTTCAATTAAGGATTTCGAGCTCTTTTATCTTATGAAAAAATACTTTATATGAATAATTTATTCGGAAAATTACAGGGTAAATACGTTGCCCCACATTGGAATAACATGAAAGAGTTCCTAATTCCAATCTAATTCAATATACGAAATTTAAGTCTTTTTTGTTGACTCCCAAGCCACACCAGATTATGTCCTGTATATTTCTAGCTTATAAACTGGTCTGGCCTAAATGAGTAGCTCTATAACATGAGAAGATCCACTCTACCAATATTTGAAACCCAACGCCAAACTGTCGCCTAACCCGAAGTCTTCGTATCAAAATAACCTGGTTTGCAACCTTAGTAAAACCGACTTTTGGATAGTGTCCGCGTTGGCACAGCAGCGGTCGAAAAACATTGGCTCCCGTTTTCCCTGTCATCTCTCTATATATTTCTTCTATATTTCCCCGCTACTCACCGCCATCTATTGGTGAATCAGGTTTCTAATGGTTTTTGGCGGCGCATATTAATAATGCCATAAAGTCAGTTTCCAAAAATGTCTGGGCTAATGAGTAGTACCTGCATTCGCCTATTCAATTTCCAGAAACAAACATTTGAACATTATTCAAATATGTTTGAGTTAAAATATTTTGATTTTACTCACCAGTAAAATGACAAATATTATTTTTATATCAAAGCTTTTTCATATATAACAGTACACACATATTTACACTTCCTTTCAAGACTTGACTTTCGAATTACCGGTTGGTATTTGAGAGTTTGCTAGTCTAATTGATTTAAGAATTCACATTACCTACCCTAACTATGATTACAAAACATGCCAGTGTTGGTGTTTCTCATTTGTCACTGAATTTGTGAAGCTGTTGGGGCTGCTGATTTATGTTTAACTTGAATAAGAGCATCTGATCCGAAGGCCCTCTACCTCCAGATATACAAAGTTTTGAGTATAACTTGGATCAATTTCAAAAGTTTTTGTTGATGGACTTGAAGTCTGGCTGGAAAGGGATGCTGGTGGCTACAGAAAAATGCATTGATCTCCGCTACGACTTGATCATAGAGTAAATAGCTACGCACACAGAAGGATCACTGCCATAGGAAAAATGGTCGGATAAATAACGGAATTTTCTAGATGGTGACCTTGGTGCGATTCCTCTACACTTCGACAAGATTTTTCTAAATACCTATCTACCAGCATGATTTTTATAATACTTCGAATAATATACAAAATTTTACCTAATTGCACATCTCCTTTTTCAATATTTCGCATTTAATTAAAGGCTGTTTGAGAATACCTAAGTATCCTTAAGCAAGACCTTTAGATTCGTAGTTAAAAGATTTTTGATCTCTGTGGCAGGGATGTTACAAACAGTGATTTCACAGCAACAGTTCTAACTGTGACTGCTACTGATGAATATCTGAGATTCCAAACGAAATCTGATCGGTTGATTGTAAAATATCTCTTAGAAATAGGTAGTTTCTATTAATTTAGTAATTCGTCGGTGTAATATGAATGCATGTAACAGTTAGTAGTGTTGTGGCTTACGACGTCAGAAACCCCCCAGATCGAACCCGTTTTTCTTTTCGTCAGAACAACCGAAATATCCTTTATATTTTTTTGTGCCAAACACGATATTACTCAATATATACCTATAATTTAAACTGAATTAAACATTTTTATACAGCCGATGAGCCGTTTTTAAATTAGTTATTTTCCATTTTGTAGCCCGTTATTTCTTTTTCTCAAAATACTTTCTTTCCCCCTCAATAAACAAATGCATTTTTGACATTTTTCTCTTTCTGACGGTGATTACTCTTATCTAACATATTGGTTAGTTGAAGAAAAAAATTTACACCATATGTGTAACAAGACAATTTCCTTGGTTCCCGTCTCTCTGTTCTCGGCATTTATTGAAAAAATAAACGCAATAGTAAAAAGATAAAAATGGTATTTTGCTACCCTCAAACGGCTTTTGCAATTCCGTCGAAATGCATTTTTTATCAAAAGGTCTCGCTAGCCATTTGAAGTAAATTGTTTGTCGGCCATGGCCACGCACAAATTAATTAAAAAGAGCAACATGAAGCAATATAAAGTAATGTACTAAGAAAATATCTGAAAATATACATAAATGGAAATGACCGAATATTAAATATTATGGCACTTTTTACATTAGCCTCATTGTGAAAGTGTTTATTCAACTTATGAAAGAAATTGCGAATAAGGAATAAATAAGAGGAGTAAATTTGCTCTCTAGATTTAACAAAATTTTAATTTTTTGGTCTTCATAAATAGTCTCCTTTACCCTTGTTTTTCTTCCTGACATTCTTTTTCGTCCTTCAGATTTAACATTTGCAATCTCCATGCAAGTCATGCAACCCTTCGATCTTGAAGTGGGAATTGGTTTCAATTCGTATCCAACTACTACCTATTTTTTATCTGGTTTCCCACTTATTCTCAAGTTATTTTCAGTTTTTTTATATTTTCCAAAATTGTTATAAACAAGTCAAACCTTACTGGGAACAATCCAGTAACGTTTGACTTGTTTCAACATTTTCTGTCCCATAGATTAATTCATAAAAATACAATTTTTATGAACTATTAATTAAAATGTGTGTTGGGTAAGTAGTTAATTTACGTTACACTGGAGCAACACAACGGGCTATTGGCGACGGTCCTGGATCAATCTCAGAGACAATGGAGGGAGAGATTCTTTTAAGTACTCAAAATTGATAAGCTGAGTGAAAATATATTATTTATTTCTGAAACAAACAGGAAATATTCTAACGAGTAACATTTATATTTGTTTTGAAAACACATAGTCTGACAAGGAATTCCAGAAAATCAATTTTATAATAGAAACAATAAATTATACGCTTTAAAAATGAAACATTCAGTCATACTTTTTGTACATGCATTACGATATTTCAGAATGCATTCATTACCACTATAAACATCATTGTGCTGATCCATCCCCTGAAACTGCTTCCTCTTAAGAGACGAACTTTAAAAAATGCGATTATATTCTTCACGTAATTATTATTCTTCATGTAAAACGATGAAGAAATGCACAGAAAAAAAATTACGTATTCAAGAAATGAATGTCAAAAAGCAACTTCGGATTCAGAATATAAAAGGGACAAATGAGAGAATAAATTACTCATTACAGCTTCTTAAATAATTAGTTACCATGGAAAGCATATTTTATTCATATGAAAAATGACGAATTTTTAAAATTATTGATAACATTTTAATCACATTATCTTTACACACTTTTACAACTCTTTCTTCCCTTTAATACCCATAATTAATCTTTGAATTCTAAAGCAACGCTATATAGGTATAACGGAAGAGAGTGAAATTGTCTTACAGAATAAAAATAATTTCTCAGTGTAAAAAAAATCATCATGCAGCCATGTTCTATTCACTAGCGAAATCAAATAATCATCGTCTGCTCCCCTGATTTAGACTCATTCAATTTATAAAGGCTTTCAGAGGCACCTACGAGGACACACATAATTCCTTTTTTTTTAGAATTACAAATAATTTACAAGATGTTAAAATGAAAATTTTTGTTTTAACGAAACCAAACAAATAGAAACAATTTTCTACCATCATTCAAAATGGCGAATTTTAAAAACGTTTCCTTCTGAACTTTCCTTTAAACCGTCGAGTTTCTTATTTATTTAGAAATTAGACTTAATTAAAATGCGAGGCAACCTGGTGTGTCATAGAATCTCCTTTAACATCCGGTTGAAATTCCTAATCATCCTCTAGAAAAACCCGAATTTGTCAAAGCGTCACACTCCTTCGAGAGAATCATCAATAAACCAGTTGTCACCCCTCCCAAATCACCGATACTCAGTCACAGATTTCGCTGCTGCCGAATCACTGATCCTCTCGCAGTAGCAGTATCGATATCAACCAAGCTATCAGCTTAGGTATGAGCCAAGGTATCAGCTAAGCGATAACAGCTCAATCACTGCTACTGAATCAGAGATACGCTCAATCCCTGATCCCCAAATCCCCCTGCTTGAAATCACTGTTATTTTGATATTCCAGTAACAGGTAAGAACTGTGATTCAAAAGTATCGGTGATTGATAGCAGTACTGTGATTCGTAACATCCCTACTCTGTAGTCTGAAAAATTATTTGAACAAAAAAGAACATTAGAATTTTTTTTATTCACACATAATCAGGTATTTAGTCTGTTCGGGTACACAAACATGGCAACCGATTTAGCTTCGTCTCCATAACAACCGAACTAGGTGATTTGTTTACTTATCGTTTTGGTGTTTGTTTATTATTTTGGTGTTTATTTCGTATGTACATTTCATGTTAATGCTACAGTGCTGTGGTTGTTTATTCAAACAATGTCAAGAGATTTGTTTGTTTAAATTCTAAAACAGATGGGGTCAGGATTGCTGTACCACAAGCTTCAAATATACGATAAAGTAGAAACATTTTTTATTTAAGTACATCCATATCCGTTGGCTGTTTATTTACTTTGACTGTTTCTATTTTTGCTTTGTATTTCTTAATAAAAAGTTAAGTATTCTTTATGTATTTTTAGCATTAATGTTTTAAAATAGCAATTTTTAAATGTCTTCTGAAATTAAAAAGAACCTTAATTTATGAAAGTCTATGAAAGACAAATTTACATGAAGGGTAAAAACACTAAAATAATTTTTTTGCAAGAACCAGTGACAATAGATTTTGTCATGGGTAAGAAAACAGGAATGTTTCGAGCCTTTGCAAGAATTTATCACTGATGAAAAGGAAAATTTTAAACTAGTAGGTACTATATATGTATGGTGTACACACAACCAAAATCTGAATTTCTCATGGCTTCTACGCAGTTCTGACATAAAAAATTTTATCTCTTTGTTTTGCGAATTAAGGAAATATTCAAGTTTGAAGTGATGAATCCATTTTTTCTATTTATTTTTAAAGGCAATTTAATACGTTTTTACAGTTTATTACATTCCTATTACATTTTTCCTTGCAATTAATAACCATGAAACCATTTCAATTTAGGAACTCTTCAAAAATATTTTACTGAAGAGTGAAAGTAAAATTTTACCACTATACTAGAAATTGAATTTATCATCAAAATATTTAGTTATATCATTAAAAATGTCACTTTGCTTTGAGTAATAAAGAAATATCAGTTCAAAGTTATGAAAAACGTTTTTCGCTTTATTCCTTTTTAAGGGATAATTCATTATCTTTTTCCTGTTTACTACTTATTTTACACCTTTTTGAAGTTTATTAAATGACAATAGATCTTTTTGAATGTTGTAGACTTTAATTTGAAAAGAAAACATTGTAGTGGTAAATCTCGTGAGCTGCTTGCTTTTGTAAAGAAAATGTAAAGGGCGTCTATTTATTGTAGGCAATTCAAATTAATGTTGCTTCAACAGACTTCTTGAAATACGTTTTCCCTATGCTAAGATGATAAACCATACACAACACAGAATCATCATTTTGTATCTGTAGAATACATCTACATAAAGTGTCTCATGGTGGCTCAGGGAGTTGTAAATCGATTCTCCTCAAACCCTCCTAGGATCAAGAAAACCCTAGCTCAAGAAAATTTTAAAAAGAATCTCCCTAATACATAATTTTGGTAAATGTATAGAAAAATGCCATTTTTTTCACAACTATAAACTCTGATATATTCTTGAACTTTTGGACGCAAAACAATAGTGATCAAACTTTAGTACGATGTTACAGAGAAGCCATTAGTACAGGTTTAGATATCTTCCACGTAACTCCACGGGCATCAACTAAAAAATGGAATTTTCAAAAGTTTCTATTTTTAGTGGACAAATCTTGGAAAGGCTTGAAAGGATCAAAATACACTCCTGCTTTCTTATTCGGAACAAAATCTGTCACAATGGTCCTATATAGCAAAACAAAACTGGTTCAACTGAATTGATGAATTAGCAATGACAATATCAAATGTCGTGTTGCTCAAATATAGCACAACATTATAGCATTAGCTGGTGATATAATAAATTTCAAATATTATTAATTATAATTAGTTATAAATTTTGAAATTAGGCATAGGCAAATTTAGCATGAAATAGCTAAATTTAAGTTATTAAAAGTTGGGTTTTATTTCATACACTTTTCCATAAATATAATTAATAAAAGAGAATAATTTTTCACACTGAAATATGTCAAACCTCCATTGATGGAAAAATGCATAGGGGTTCGGATAATAAACTTTTGACGATGTTTTCAATTTATTCGAAATTTTTTTACCAATTCCCAGATACAATTTTCAGTGCGCCAATAGAATAATTTGATAAATATCTATTTTCAGTTGACCTTGAGAACAATATTTTTAAATAATTTAAATGTCTGGCATTTACCTTATAAAATAAATTATATTATATCTAATCTATATAAAAAGCATATATTCTTGGTCAGGGGGACGGGCAATGGGGTCCTCGAAAATGAGCTAACCTCGAAATCATTGGAATCGGCTTTTTACAATGTTTTCAAGATAAAATACTATAAAAATACCGCATCATCCAGTGTCTACGCGTACCATTCGACGCCGTTTACAGCAGAGTGGTCTGTCCGCAAGACGTCCATTGCTTCATCTACCCTTGACGCAGAACCACAGACGTTTCCGCCGCCAATGGTGCGATGAAAGAAGGATGTGGACGGCAGAATGGAATGAAATTGTCTTTACTGACGAGTCACGCTTCTGTCTGCAACACCACGATGGTCGGATTCGAGTCTGGAGACACCGTGGAGAGAGGATGCTGAACAGCTGCGTTATGCACCGCCACACTGGTCCTGCACCGGGTATTATGGTATGGGGCGGTATTGGATATCACTCTCGCACTCCTCTAGTACGCATTGCCGGTACTTTAAATAGCCAGCGCTACATTTCCGAGGTGTTGGAGCCAGTTGTCCTTCCGTACCTTCAGGGCTTGCCCACAGCCATATTTCAACAGGATAATGCGCGACCACACGTGGCACGCATTGTTCAAGGGTTCTTCGTCAATCGCCAGATTGAATTGCTTATCTGGCCAGCTCGCTCTCCGGATCTTTCGCCGATAGAAAACATGTGGTCCATAGTTGCTCAACGATTGACCCAGAATACATCCCCAGCTGTCACACCAGATCAACTTTGGCAACGTGTGGAAGCTGCTTGGTCTGCTGTACCCCAAGAACACATCCAAAGTCTCTTTGAATCAATGCCGAGGCGTGTGGCAGCGGTGATCTCCAACAATGGCGGCTACTCTGGCTACTGATTTTGGCAGGAACCACACTTCACAGAAGTCTATAAATTTAATCATTTGATACTTGGTCAACATGTTATCTATAAAATAAATTTTGTTGTGATATCTCTTGTCTTTCTTGGTGTTGCAATTTGGGTGGCCAGCAGTGTATAATAAAGTTCAGATATTCATTTTGCATAAAAAGTACTATTCCTAAGTTGGTTCAAAGTAAAAAATAAAAAATACTTTTTTAATGTAATAAGTTCAAATCTTCAATTAGCACAAAAATTCAATCTCTATTTTGTACGTCCGAAAATAATTCCTGACTACGTTAATGGTTTATTAAGTGTGAACTGTGAAACGAACAGCACTTCCAAAACCGGGGGTTGGGTAGTTGAATCCTGAAGGGAAAGATCCGAGGTCAACACCTCGTAATTTTAAACCACGGTCAGATGACGAGGCAACATCTGGGCTAGCATCCTACTCTCCAAGTTTCCACGCCAATCCAACGTGAGGACAGTTGAGGTCACGACAGATTTAGCGCACACCAGCCACACGTACGCGACGGTCTTTATTTGGACCAAGTTTCGAACTCACAACCCTTCTATTGCTAATCCTCTTCTCTTCCGACCGGGCTACTACTGCCCCACCAAAAATCGGAGTCACGTAATCAATTTATATAAGCTATATATAGGATATTTTCACGAATACTCAAGATTTGAAATAAAAATGCTCTTTCTTGCCGACTTATTAACTTAGTATACAAATTACTAACGTTGTTAATGTGAAGAGTGTGCTTCGTGACTCTTGACAAGATGAGCAATGCTGGATTCAAAATTAGTAAGTTTCAGCCTTAAATCACCACTGTAACTAGAATGACTCATGTTCATTCCATTGCACCGCGGAATTCTATATATAGTTATTTCTTTGTTTTAATAAAATGGAATAACATGGCTGAAACCAGCTTCAACCACGTTCGGACTTGGAAATGCAAGCAAAAGTTTTGGATATTTTTCACAGAAAGTTTTGGATATTTATCAGAACAACTACAAGTATACAAGTGAATACATAGACTTAAACATTTCCCATCTAAGGACTTTAAAAAACAATGATCTTCTTGAGGACATGCTTTGTAAATCTGCTCTACGATGTATTCAGTGTGATCATTATATGCAGATTTTATTACTATAATTGACAACTTATTTCAAGTATGTGATGATCAGAAATTTTCATTGCTGATAAATGTCGTCTTTGATAAGTTGGTGGATATATGCTCTTTTGGGCAATTAGTTAAAAAATTACACTTGTGGGTCATAAATATATCTTCAATTTATAAGAGAGTTTCAATCAGCTGATCTAATCGCCTGTTAAGGACGTCATTATCTTTGGGGTATAAAAATGATTTATTTTTTTCATATAGTAATTTATTGTTTTTGAAGGTACGAATTTCTTCTTCACATTGAAGCAATCCCTGTTATTTCGTGATCCTGTTCCATCTCCTAAAATGGCTTGAATTTTGTAAGTTAAGATTCCCAATTCTACATAAGCTTTAATTTTATCTCGATAACTTTGTCTCAATGGTTGAAATTTAGCGTTATCAAAATTTATTCATGATTGTGTCCAGGGAAAAAACTGATTTTAGCTTGATCCACTTTTTCACATACAGATATTCTTGATGGACAGTTGCAGTTAGGAAGCATATTATGCTTTAAATTTTTTCTTTGTTCAAGACGTTGAATTTCAGACTAAAATGAATGGAACTAACATATACACTATCTACCAATAAGTATTTGGACACCCATGCAAATGACAATATCTGCGGTCCTGATATACGTCACGCCCTCCGCCGTTAAATATCGTGTAGGAAACAAGATTGGCATTAGTCGAATGCAAGATGCCACAAAGTGCAGAGTTATCTGATTTCGAGAAAGATGTAATCGTCGGGTATCACAGAAATGGCCGATCCTTAAGGGACATATCTAGCGAGCTGAATTACCCAAAATCGACAGTGGCCTATGTGATTCAGAAGTGGAAGGTGAGCGGTGATTGTCGGAATGTGCCCCGAGTCGGCAGACCCACAGAACTGGGAGATACCGACGGGTGCTGTCCAGAGGAATTAGGAAGAACCGCACCCAACC
The DNA here is from genome assembly GCA_933210815.1 of Meta bourneti. Classification (NCBI taxonomy): domain Eukaryota; kingdom Metazoa; phylum Arthropoda; class Arachnida; order Araneae; family Tetragnathidae; genus Meta; species Meta bourneti. The sequence continues at coordinate 14,045,435 of OW119932.1, forward strand.
GATGGCCCACATGCTCCAGGAGTTTCAACAGGCATCCGGGAGTGTTGTTTCGATGAATACCATCCGTAAGGAAGCACATCTGCTTGGTTTTCATGGTCGTGTTGCCCCCCATAAGCCTTTGATCACAAAGTCCAACCACGCTGCTCGGTTAATGTGGTGCAAAGCACGTCGAAAATGGTCCGTAGATCAGTGGAAACGGTTTCTCTGGAGCGACGAATCAAGGTTCACCCTCTACCGTTCGGATGGCAGGGTCTGGGTCTGGCGTCTGCCTGGAAAACGCCTCCAGCCAGAATGCATTGTGCCCACAGTAAAGTTCGTGGGAGGTGGAATTATGGTCTGGGGGTGTTTCTCCTGGTATGGACTGGGACCCTTGGTCCCAATTCATGGTAAGCTCAACGCCAACGCCTACTGCACTATTTTGGATGACAGTGTGCTTCCTACGTTGAGGCAGTTTTACGGGTTGGACCCATGTTACTTCCAGGACGACAACGCCAGCTGTCATGTTGCGAGGTCCACCATGGATTGGTATGGTGACTATGGGGTTAACCAAATGGACTGGCCTGCCCAGAGCCCAGACCTGAACCCTATCGAGAACCTCTGGGACGCGTTGGATCGCAGAATTAAGGGGTGCAACAACCGTCCAAAATCGGCAAAGGAACTTACATTTCCTCTCCAAGCCGAGTGGAAGAAAATACCACTAGCCGTCATACAAGGACTTGTGGAAAGCATGCCCCGGAGGGTTGAGGCTCTAATTGCCTCTCGTGGAGGCTCTACCAATTATTGAATATGAATAAATTTTGTTTTTCTTTTTTATCACAGGTGTCCAAATACACTGCTGGCCACCCAAATTACAACACCAAGAAAGACAAGAGATATCACAACAAAATTTATTTTGTAGATAACATGTTGACCAAGTATCAAATGATTAAATTTATAGACTTCTGTGAAGTGTGGTTCCTGCCAAAATCAGTAGCCAGAGTAGCCGCCATTGTTGGAGATCACCGCTGCCACACGCCTCGGCATTGATTCAAAGAGACTTTGGATGTGTTCTTGGGGTACAGCAGACCAAGCAGCTTCTACACGTTGCCAAAGTTGATCTGGTGTGGCAGCTGGGGATGTATTCTGGGTCAATCGTTGAGCAACCATGGACCACATGTTTTCTATCGGCGGAAGATCCGGAGAGCGAGCTGGCCAGGGAAGCAATTCAATCTGGCGATTGACGAAGAACCCTTGGACAATGCGTGCCACGTGTGGTCGCGCATTATCCTGTTGAAATATGGCTGTGGGCAAGCCCTGAAGGTAAGGAAGGACAACTGGCTCCAACACCTCGGAGATGTAGCGCTGGCTGTTTAAAGTACCGGCAATGCGTACTAGAGGAGTGCGAGAGTAATATCCATTACCACCCCATACCATAATACCCGGTGCAGGACCAGTGTGGCGGTGCATAACGCAGCTGTTCAGCATCCTCTCTCCACGGTGTCTCCAGACTCGAATCCGACCATCGTGGTGTTGCAGACAGAAGCGTGACTCGTCAGTAAAGACAATTTCATTCCATTCTGCCGTCCACATCCTTCTTTCATCGCACCATTGGCGGCGGAAACGTCTGTGGTTCTGCGTCAAGGGTAGACGAAGCAATGGACGTCTTGCGGACAGACCACTCTGCTGTAAACGGCGTCGAATGGTACGCGCAGACACTGGATGATGCGGTACAGACTGAATGTGCTGTGCTATGGTTCGTGATGTGGCTGAGCGATCCGTCACTGCCATACGCACAATATGCCTGTCATCACGTGAAGTGGTGCACTGAGGTGGATGCGATCGAACACGTCGGTCCGTCGTACCCTCCTGCATCCAACGATCACATATCCGCATTACAGTTGTTTGGTTTCGTCCAACACGACTACCGATTTCCCTGAAAGATAATCCACAATCTCGGTAGGCCACTATCCTTCCTCTGTCGAACTCGGATACTTGATCAAAAGATGATCGCTGTTTTCTACGAGGCATAATTGATCGTTTTTTTGAAAAAACCACAAGAAAAACACAATTGCCGTACTTGAAATCGTCGAAATCTCCAAGCCTTAAATAGCGCTTTGAAGTGGCGCCACAGGCGCGCGTGATGTGCGTCTGCGCTGAAATTCTAATCATTTGCATATCTCACCTCCGCTAATGCATGTTGTAAATTTCATATTATTTGCATGCTTCCTTCAGGGTGTTGCATTTACGGTGGCCAGCAGTGTACTTATTGGTAGATAGTGTATAACAATAGTAAGTTTTACCAGCAAAACATTTTCTTCCAGATTTTCTTTAAAGTAACTGTAAGTTTTGGAGCTTTATTCATCTAACCATGCCTGAAACTGCTCCATAGAATGAAACTGGTATTCCTGTAATTTTATGTTTCATTCATGGACATCAACTATGTTTATCACGTACACTTTTCGAACGGAAGGTTTTATCACATTCAGGAAAGACACAAGGATAATATCCATTACTATTATTATCAGAAATTTGGCAAATTCTTTGATGCCTAATTAGACTACCTCGATGTGTATATACCTTTTGGCACTTATAACAAACAAATTTTGAAGGTTTGGAAAACAAGTTTTGGAAAAATTAATAGAAGAATAGACTACTTCCCTCATTATACTTACCATTCACCATATCGTCACAGCTACCATCACATCTCTTGTACTCCACAGGCTTTGATTTTTGTTCACTCGTTGGGGAGTAGTTGGATAGTTGAGGCATGGGATGTCTAAGTGAAAATAAAAAGAATTGACTTTTAATTTACTGGAACTGTTAGTTACATATTTCAAATACTAATTGTGATTAATATTTTTTTGAAAAATATTAATCTCAGATCTTAGAAAAAGTTATTCTTTTTTTTTAGACTGCTCAATCCTGGGATGAAGTTGACGCTTTGACAAAAAAGCGATCCTACCTCCAAAGTACTTAGTACTAAAAGTTGGACAAGGACGTCTAGTGAAAATAAGGGAAATTGTTAGCCAAGCCTCAACTAAAGCTTGAATATGGAAACAATGTTACACATTTAAAAGTAATATTTGATGTACAATATAATGGATATTAATACCTGCATTGAACAGAATGTTTGGTAATAATAGCAGAATACATTTCAACAGCCTTAGTCTCAGGGGGAACTACAGGTTGATTCAAACTCTCAGTTGTACAGTTGACAGAGGAAAACGGAGCAGGTAGGTCGTTGGAAATCTGTTACTTTTCTATATAACAGGCTTTAATGTTCGCCAGAGCTTCCTTTAGCATTGCAATAAAGAGTTGCGCTAGTTGAAGGTTCCCTTTCCTGTTTAAATGAAGGTCATCCCTTGCCATACAACCTTTCCAAGTCTACAATCTACAAAAGAAACATTTTGCTTCTTTTGGCAGTAGGAAAACAGCTGTTTGCTTTAGAAGATAATTTTTTTATTAATTTTTTGAAGAAAAGGTCTCATTACAACTTCTTCAAGGTAGAGGTATTTATCCTGATCCCAAGAAATAAAGCTGAAATCACATGTCTCTAGATTTCGGTTTAAAATGGTTTGAAACAGGTCCTCAAATTTTGAGAAGCATCCGTCAAGGCTATCGTAGTTGTTATTGGTAACTACATTCAACAGAATCAAGTCATAATGATTCTTTAAAGATGAAATTTTTTCCGTTAAACGTTCAAAGGTGATTCCTGGAAAAGCTAGAACATGTATTACATTACCATGTAATTGGGATGGTAAATACTGATCTAAATATTTAACCATAGAATCGCCAGGAATTAAAACCTTCATAGTTATACTTTACAATTATTAGATAATTTAGACAGGAAAAGTAATTAAAAAATAGAAACTGGTCACAGAAAACAATCAAACAAATAAGACTACAACACAAATGCAATCATTCAATTTTAAAATGCAAAATCAACTCTTAAAACATTCAACCAATAGTAAAAATCATGAAAATAAATGGAAATACATAAAAGCGCTAAACAAACAGTAAAACATATTTGAGAACTGACAAACACAATTAGTACAAAAATGTATATCAAAAACGAAATAACTTTCAAAATAACGAAATATGCAAGAAAAGGTATAAGCGATTCCAAACAAGCTTCGCAATACCAAGGAGAGTAATCAAAACCACTAACAGCATTGATACCAAGCAAGGTTGCAATGAGCTACTGGCGTGATTGACCACTGCAACGCATTCCAAAATCAAAATTGGCCAAAATCGAATTGGCTTCCACGCCAGAAAAGGTTTCGTGCCAACACGGCGAAATCTATAGCAACCTCCAAAAATCTATAGTAACCCAGACGCTGCATTTTCTCTCCCTCAAAAGAAACTTTCCGAAAAGCTTGCCACGGAACGTGATTAACTTAATGATAGACTTAAATCATTGGATGAAGAGACTGATCTGCAAAAGAACTTGTCTAAAAGGACCATCGCCAAAGGCGCCAAGATGTTCCTTCAACTAATTGATGATGAAAGACACCAAATCAAAGGTACTGTGAAACTTTTTGATAGTAAAATTGAAGAGAGAATTAATACCGCCATTAAGATATTTAAAAACTAAAGAGACAGCCAACAAAAAAACTAAACGTGCAACCTGCTCCTATCCTAATTCCGACTTCAAACTCCTTTGATGTCCTTTGCGACATGGAGGATGATGATGATGATACGCCGAGGGTTCAGAGCTCGGGAAAGATTCCACCGATAATGGTGAAGCTCACTGACGACTTTAACGTCATGCACAAACAATTCAACCATGCCTTAAAAGTTCTAATCGTGGGGAGACTTGCAGGTGACCTACAAAAAATCTTCGTCAATAACTCCGACGAACATCGTAAGCTAACTAAATATCTCGATGAAGGAAAAATTAACTATTTCTACCGATACAAAAAGAATGATTAATCAATCAAAGCAGTTATTAAAGGCCTAACGCCCTCCACTTCGTGTGAAGAAATTAAATCAGAATTAAGAGAACAAGGTGTAGCGTCACTAGTAGGCATAGTAATAATATTTTAATTGCAAATAGGGTTGCAGTAAGTAAACCACTCAACTTGTTTTTTTAGTCAAAATATATATAAGGAAAACAAAATGTTTGTTCTTTTTTTCTTGTGATGTGATGTATGTACGAATCCATGTGATGTACGAATAAAATAGGTTTGTTCGCGAAGTTGCTTGACTCCATGAACTTTTAAGTTTGCATTAGTGCAGCGGATAACAAACATAACAAAGGCTCTCCCATTGTTAAAGTTAATCAACTTAAACGATTTAAATCGAAAAGACCACTACCCACTTTACTTATTCATCTCTTCCCAGGCGAAAAAGCCAATAACATCTACAGCTAACACAATTTATATGCCTCATTGTGGAAGTTGAAAAATACCTAAACAAGAAGGGGCCACCCCACTGCTATAATTGCCAACTTTTCAATCACTCTAGTGCAAATTATCATATGGAAACAAGATGCGTGGTTTGCGGTCTTGGACATAAGTCATCCGAATGCGCCAAAAGAATAAAATACCCAGGTGTACAAACTGCCACGAAGAATATACCGCGAACTTTGGTGGTTGCCAAAATTCCCGAAACCCAGGACTTTCACCAGAAATCTGGTCAACCCTGGGATTTCCTATGCATTATAATTTATAAATTTATTCAACTGCTTCAAATGCGCAATCAATCTAACGTATCTTCCTATATCTCACCTTAAAGATTTACTGGATTTAGCAATAAAATCCAAGTTATATTCGCAAACATAACTGACATGAGGAGTTTGCTGCAGAATCTTCAGATATGCACTGTCCTGTAGAAAAAGAGAGTGAATTTTTCATGGAGCTCCTGGGCCGAAGGCCTTCTGCCTCCAGAGAACAAAGTAATTGTGTTCTGAATACGTTTAGGTTATCAGAAACTTTGAACGATGTAGCAAAGTCTTGGGTGTCAGGTTATCAAGGAGGTTGTAGTTGCAGTCGGTGCGGTAGGAGAAGGCGTTACAATGAGCGGTAGTCAAGCCCATCACTCGAATGAGATCTCAGAAAATATCAGAGTTCAGAATACATGTGTACACTGCGGTTTTTTATATGAATTTTAAATCAAAAGTATGAATTTAAGTTATTGTTTACATTTTTAGCATAACTCATAATGGCTCTTGGTCTGTTTTGGATAATTGGTAGACGATGGTCATATCTGAGGATCTACGCTACAGCTGAGTTTTCGTTGAAACGAAGGGAGCGGTAAAAAAGTTATGCTAATTTTGCCAAAAAATTATTTGAGTTCTAAAATTCCCAATTCTCTTATTGTAATGTTTCGGTAATGCTCTGTCAAAAAATAACAAAGTCCTTGTGTTCTGAATACGTTAAGGTTATCAGAAACTTTGAACGATGTAGCAAAGTCTTGGGTGTCAGGTTATCAAGGAGGTTGTAGGTTGCAGTCGGTGTGGTCGGAGAAGGCGTTACAATGAGCGGTAGTCAAGCCCATCACTCGATTGAGATCTCAGAAAATATCAGGGTTCAAAATACATGTGGCTACAGAGGTCTTTTTTATTTCAATTTTAAATCAAAAGTATGAATTTAAGTTATTGTTTACATTTTTAGCATAATTCATAATGGTCTTGGTCTGTTGTTGTTAATTGGTAGACGATGGTTATATCTGGGTATCTGCGCTACACCTGAGTTTTCGTTGAAACGAAGGGAGCGGTAAAAAAGTTATGCTAATTTTGCCAAAAAATTCTTTGAGTTCTAAATTCCTAGTTCTCTTATTTCGGTGTTTCGGTAATACCATAGGCTCTGCATAATGATATCGGGGTAGAATTTTGAAAGTCCAGTAGACAAACTTTTCATCCTAGTGGCGTAACTGCAACAGCAGCTTAGCGGTCCCAATATTGGCCCACGCCTCCATTATACGCCTCCTCGTAATAATAAAATTAAATCTTGAACTACCGAGGAAGCCTGCCTTATTATTATTTGCTCTGCCTTATTATTATTTGCTTGAAATTGTTATAGTTGATATATTAAATTCCTACTCGCTAGCTAAAATATTTTTTCTGCTAAATTTAATTACCGAAGTTTATACTTGATTTAACTCTAGACCTGTTCAAAACCTTCCCTCTCTTCAATGTTTACTGTTCGATTGTGATCAGTCCTTTGGCATGTTGGTCCTGCCATATCCAATGTACTTTATGCACTTCCAGTTGCGTCAGCCAATGTAATGCCGGCTTCCAACCGATGCTTCATCCCCCTTCCCCTGCTCGACTCCAAGTCTCAAGTTACTCCTACCCATCTCAAGTTTCCGCAAAACAAACACCATTACAGACACAAGAGAGTTCAAATTGAAGATAAAGGGTCTTCGGCCCAGATGCTCTACAAAAAACTCCCCCATCTCCCGCCATTTTTTATATGGACGAGATATTTCGTCCATCAACATCTGGTCAGTTTTGCTAATGGCGAGAAACCTCGTCGAGACAACTACCAGGATTGTTAAAATGGCCGTGCCCATATAAAATATATTTACGACGATTAAATAATGTTACGTAAACACTCAAACTTGTTTCAACAGATTCATTTTTGAGCCGTTGATACAATATGTAAATAAGAGAATATGTGAGTTATATCAGTGAAAAATAAATTGCTTTCATATTTCCTAGAAAGTGATTAAATTATCAATTAGTCTGATAACTATTATTTTATTTTAATGTTGTCCCGTGTGAATTGTAACTAACAACGAATTGGGAATATCGAATTTGTTAAAATCGTCAGGTACAGACCGCAGTGAATTAATTTGTAGTTTTAGAACAAAAAATATAAATAAACAGTTAAAAAGGTTTACTTTTTTGAGAAATCCTTCAAGGGGTTAACTATTTAAAACCAGTGCTTTTTCCATATAACTTTACAAAATCCTAAAAATCAAACTCTTTGTGGAACTTCAGCACACAAAATGAGCAAACAAAGAACAAAGCAATCTTGTTGATACTTATTGTCTATAAATCCTTCTGGTTGTTTACAGTGTCAGAAATACTACTTGATAATCGTGATGCATCTAAATCTGATAACCAATTTTTGGATATTGTCGACTAAAACGTTAAAATGACCTCTACACAATCTCAAAAATACCAAAAAATGATCTAAAAATTGTATAATATCTGGAATCGGGAGATTTTAAGCGGAGTTCTATCAAAACGGGTATTGTCTATAAAGGGCTAACAAAAGCATGACATATCAACGAAATCACTGCTGATAACAAACGGCAGAAAGGAAAATATATCTTTAGTCTTATTGATTAAAAGTCGTCTTATCTCAGGTTATACTTCGAGCGTCAATCAAAAGAACGTGCTCTTCCTGACAATAGCAAAATTGAAAGATTTATTTCCATTATTCTTGGATTAAAAATGGTTCTCATACCTGTGTCAATTTGGATAGCGGTGTCGGTGCTGGTTCTGACAATTTTATTCTTGAGGTTGTGGCAAAATTCTAGAAATCTGCCTCCAGGTCCCAGAGGGTGGCCTATTCTGGGGTACTACCCCTACCTGAAGACGACCCACGAAGATTTCTGGCGTCTGAGCAGGATCTACGGCAACGTGTTCAGTTTCCGAACTCTTGGTGGAACGCTTATCGTAGTTCTTAACGGTGCAAAGGCCATCAAGGAGGTCCTTGTCAACCGGGCAGACGAGTTCGGAGGGAGACCGCTCCAAAATAACTTGATTTCGTGGGTGTCGGATGGATTGGGTAAGTCTTTGGTGTTCTCTAAATTCATCGCGCATTTGTCTTTCACATCATGTGAGATTAAATTCATGTAAATGGTAGGTAGCTGAATTAACGCCACACAGAAGAACACAACGGGCTATTAGCGACAGTCCGGGATCAATTCTGTAGGGAAAGATCCAAGAAAAATACGTAGTAAATTTTGAATTACGGTCAGATGACGAGGTCAACACTGAGCTGGCACCCTCTCTCTAAAAAACCCCACCACGCCAACGTGAGGGCATTTGAGGCCACGAGAGATTTTATCGTGCTCCAGCCCCCCACATATACGTCAGTATTTCGATGGATCGAGTTTCGTACTCGCAACCCTCCGGTTGCTAATCTGTTACTCTTCGAACCAGGTTAACACGACCTTAAGTAGAAAGCAAATCTGTTGTCCTTCCCGTCAATTGGCGTGGTGTGGAAGTTTGGAGAGTGGGGTGCCAGCTCATGTGTTGCCTCGTCATCTGACCGTGGTTCAAAATTACGTGGTGTTGTCCTCGGATCTTTCCCTTTGGGATTGATCCCGGACCGTCACCAATAGCCCGTTGTGTTGCTCCAGTGTGAAGTTAATTGAAATACCCCCCCTTCCCGTCACTGATAAGATTTCTGCCCTCCGCGGTACTCCAGCAGGTGTGACCTCGTCTTCCGACTGGTTGAAAATTACGTGTTGTCCTCGCATCTTTCCCTTCGTGTTTGATCCCGGACCGTCGTCAATAGCCCTTTATGTTTCTCCAGTGTGTCGTTAATTAAAATACCTACATACCGCGGTATTCCAGTTTTGCAGAGATGCGGATTACAAACCAGTGGCTTGCGGGTTCGAATCTCGATCCAACCAGTGGCGTGGTGTGGAAGTTTGAAGGCTCACGTGTTATCTGATCGTGATTCAAAATACCAGGTGTCCTCGGAACTTTCCCTTCTGATTCGATCCTGGAGCGTCATCAATAGCCCGTTGCGTTGCACCATTGCGATATTAATCACCTACCTACCTAATGAGGTTCAGTGGGTATGCACACTACACTTGCAACCTGCGAATTGTTGGGGGCGCAGGTTAGATTCCGGAGAGTGGGGTGTCAGCTCAGGTTTCGATCTCGTCATCTGACCGTGGTTCAAAATACGAGGTGTTGTCCTCGGATCTTCTAGGCACAACCGTTTTTATGGCTCAATTCTCCGGATTTTTGCATATCCGGATTACGTCCTGCACTCAGTCGTGATAATTGGAGTATTACTGTATGTCTATTACGGATTTAAAGCTCTTTTATCTCTCTCTTATGAAAAACATTTTACATGAATAATTTATTCGGAAAATTACAGGGTAAAATACGTTCCCTCACATTGGAATAACATGCAAGTGTTCCTAATTCAAATATAACTCAATGTATGAAATTAAGAAATGGCTTTTTATTATTCAGACCCCCATGCACACACCAGATTAAGTCCTATATATTACTGGTTTATAAACTGGTCTTGTCTAAATGTGTAGCTCTTATACCATGAGAAAATCCAATCTATCGATATTTAAAATCCAACGCTAAACTGTCACCAAACCCGAAGTCTTCATATCAAAATAACCTGATTTGCAACCCTAATGAAACCATCCATTTGCATAGCGTCCGTGTTGGCACAGCAACGGTCGAAAAATATGGCTGCCGTTTTCCCTCTATATTTCCTCTCTATATTTCTCCGGTACTCCCCATCTATTGGTGAATTTTCTCACATCATGTTTGAAATGGTTTTTGGAGGCGCAGATTAATAATGCCATAAAGTCAGTTTCCAAAAATGTTTGAACTCATGAGTAGTTTCTGCATTCGCCTATTCGATTGTCAAAAACGAATATTTGAACATTATTCAATAGTATGTTTGAGTTGATATTTGGATTTTACTCACCAGTAAAATAAAAATATTATTTTCATATGAGATTAAGATTAAGTCCTATATATTACTATATTTAATTATTATTACTTATGATAGTTTTTCGTATTTTTCATTACGCATTTTTATGCACATATTTGCACTTCTCTTGGAGACTGTTGGCTTTCGAATGACCGAGAGTCACTGAATTTATGAAGGTTTTGAGGCTGCTGATTCATGTTTAACTTGTAAAAGACCATCTTATCCGAAGTCCTGGTCTACCTCCAGGTCTACAAAGTTTTGAGCATAACTTGGATTAATTTCAAAAATTTTTGTTGCGAATGGACTTGAAGTCGAGCTGGAAAGGGATGCTGGTGGCTATAGAAAGATTCGAAAGATGAATCCAGAATATTTGAATGATGAAAAGAATGGATATTTAAAATACTTAATTATTTACCTTATTTTCAGTACATTCAATACAGTACATTAGGCCTACTTTTTTTTTATTAAGTTGCCATTCCAATTTTCTGTATTCTCGTAATAAAAATAAACAAAAATTATTTTATATCAATATTTGAGTTTTTATTTCACAGCACAACCGTTTTTATGGCTCAATTCTCCGGATTTTTGCATATCCGGATTACGTCCTGCACTCAGTCGTGATAATTGGAGTATTACTGTATGTCTATTAAGGATTTAAAGCTCTTTTATCTCTCTCTTATGAAAAACATTTTACATGAATAATTTATTCGGAAAATTACAGGGTAAAATACGTTCCCTCACATTGGAATAACATGCAAGTGTTCCTAATTCAAATATAACTCAATGTATGAAATTAAGAAATGGCTTTTTATTATTCAGACCCCCATGCACACACCAGATTAAGTCCTATATATTACTGGTTTATAAACTGGTCTTGTCTAAATGAGTAGCTCTTATACCATGAGAAAATCCAATCTATCAATATTTAAAATCCAACGCCAAACTGTCACCAAACCCGAAGTCTTCATATTAAAATAACCTGATTGGCAAACCGAATGAAACCGTCCATTTGCATGGCGTCCGCGTTGGCATAGCAACGGTTGAAAAACATGGCTGCCGTTTTTCCTCTATATTTCTCCGGTTCTCCCCGCTATCTATTGGTGAATTTTCTCACATCATGTTTCAAATGGTTTTTGGAGGCGCAGATTAATAATACCATAAAGCCTTTCCAAAAATGGGTGATGTCGAATCCGGGACACTTTATCGCCAAACATGGTAACCTTGATGTTTGGTTCAGGCTTTGTGGCAACCCTATGCGAATGGTTGTTTTTACTAAGGAAAGTCCGGGTTTTTTTTATTTTAAACGAAATTGCGATGGTATTGCGTTCTATGATTGGTTAGTGTTTTGAAATTTGGATTTTTTTTTGTGTTGTATTTCGTGCTTGCAACGGATTTTATCAGTGTTTCTTTGGTTTCCGTGCTTGCCGTTGGATTTCTAAAATTTTGATTACTATCTTATCAAGTGGCACATTTTCATTGATATTTATTGTTTTTTTTTTAATTTTTAATTAGAAATTAAGTTAATTAATTATCGTTCGTGATATAGATTTATTAGCCGTTCACTTACACTTGATTAGGTATGGCAATGGATGGTTTGACGACGTATAAATGTGTATTTTTTTGGAAAAATGTATGATGAATCTTCAGCGAATCCGGAGAGCTTGAAAGTGATTGAATGCTGCCAGAAAGTTGGCTTGGTTGCGCAAAGCGTTAAATGTCCCAGAATGTGGGGTGAAATGGCTTTGAAAGATAGAAAGGATGCGGGCGATAGGTACGAATGGTTGTGTACAAAGGATGGACATAAACGAAAGCGATCGGTGCGAAAGGGAACATGGTTTGAAAACAGTAAATTGCATATGTGTAAGATTGTTTTGATTACGTTGCACTGCGTGAAGGAAACGCCAATTAGAATATATACGGCGGCGGCAACACAATGGAACGGAAATACAGCGGATGTTCCCGGCAATTGTTGCCGAAATCGTTAAAACTTACAACCCCGAAAAGGAACCCAGAGGAACCTGATTAAATTCGACCGAAGTTTCATTTTTCTTCACTTTTTGTTGCTTATTTGTATATTCCTCATTTTCACTTACGGATATAACAAATCGAATCGCCAAGATGGCCGCCATCTTGACTTGGCGACAACATGCCCCGGATTCGACATCTTTACCCAAAAATGTTTGGACTCATGAGTAGTTCCTGCATTCGCCTATTCGATAATCAGAAACGAATATTTGAACATTATTCAAATATGTTTAAGAGTTAAGATATTTGGATTTTACTCACCAGTAGAATGACGAATATTATTTTGATATTTGAGTTTTTTTCGTATTAGTAATTACACCTATTTACACTTCGTTTAGAGACTGTTGACTTTCGAATGACCGAGAGGTATTCGAAAGTTTGCAAGTTTCAGTAAGAATTCACATTATAAAAACTCTGAGTGTGATTTAGCAAAAGTACCACTGTGATTCTAAGTTTTCACTGAATTTGTGAAGCTGTTGGGGCTGCTGATTTATGTTTAACTGGTATAAGAGCATCCGATCGGAAGGCCCTCCATCACCAGGTGAAGAATGTTTTGAGTATAACCTGGATGAATTTCAAAAGTTTTTGTTGTGATTGGGGGACTTGAAGTCGAGCTGGAAAGGGATGCTGGGTGGCTATAGAAAGATTCGAAAGATGAATCCAGAATATTTGAATGATGAAAAGAATGGATATTTAAAATACTTAATTATTTACCTTAGTTTCAGTACATTCAATACAGTACATTAGGCCTACTTTTTTTTATTAAGTTGCCATTCCAATTTTCTGTATTCTCGTAATAAAAATAAACAAAAATTATTTTATATCAATATTTGAGTTTTTATTTCACAGCACAACCGTTTTTATGGCTCAATTCTCCGGATTTTTGCATATCCGGATTACGTCCTGCACTCAGTCGTGATAATTGGAGTATTACTGTATGTCTATTAAGGATTTAAAGCTCTTTTATCTCTCTCTTATGAAAAACATTTTACATGAATAATTTATTCGGAAAATTACAGGGTAAAATACGTTCCCTCACATTGGAATAACATGCAAGTGTTCCTAATTCAAATATAACTCAATGTATGAAATTAAGAAATGGCTTTTTATTATTCAGACCCCCATGCACACACCAGATTAAGTCCTATATATTACTGGTTTATAAACTGGTCTTGTCTAAATGAGTAGCTCTTATACCATGAGAAAATCCAATCTATCAATATTTAAAATCCAACGCCAAACTGTCACCAAACCCGAAGTCTTCATATTAAAATAACCTGATTGGCAAACCGAATGAAATCGTCCATTTGCATGGCGTCCGCGTTGGCATAGCAACGGTTGAAAAACATGGCTGCCGTTTTTCCTCTATATTTCTCCGGTTCTCCCCGCTATCTATTGGTGAATTTTCTCACATCATGTTTCAAATGGTTTTTGGAGGCGCAGATTAATAATACCATAAAGCCTTTCCAAAAATGGGTGATGTCGAATCCGGGACACTTTATCGCCAAACATGGTAACCTTGATGTTTTGTTCAGGCTTTGTGGCAACCCTATGCGAATGGTTGTTTTTACTAAGGAAAGTCCGGGTTTTTTTTATTTTAAACGAAATTGCGATGGTATTGCGTTCTATGATTGGTTAGTGTTTTGAAATTTGGATTTTTTTGTGTTGTATTTCGTGCTTGCATCGGATTCTATCAGTGTTTCTTTGGTTTCCGTGCTTGCCGTTGGATTTCTAAAATTTTGATTACTATCTTATCAAGTGGCACATTTTCATTGATATTTATTGTTTTTTTTTAATTTTTATTTAGAAATTAAGTTAATTAATCATCGTTCGTGATATAGATTTATTAGCCGTTCACTTACACTTGATTAGGTATGGCAATGGATGGTTTGACGACGTATAAATGTGTATTTTTTTGGAAAAATGTATGATGAATCTTCAGCGAATCCGGAGAGCTTCAAAGTGATTGAATGCTGTCAGAAAGTTGGCTTGGTTGCGCAAAGCGTTAAATGTCCCAGAATGTGGGGTGAAATGGCTTTGAAAGATAGAAAGGATGCGGGCGATAGGTACGAATGGTTGTGTACAAAGGATGGACATAAACGAAAGCGATCGGTGCGAAAGGGAACATGGTTTGAAAACAGTAAATTGCATATGTGTAAGATTGTTTTGATTACGTTGCACTGCGTGAAGGAAACGCCAATTAGAATATATACGGCGGCGGCAACATAATGGAACGGAAATATACCGGATGTTCCCGGCAATTGTTGCCGAAATCGTTAAAACTTACAACCCCGAAAAAGGAACCCAGAGGAACCTGATTAAATTCGACCGAAGTTTCATTTTTCTTCACTTTTTGTTGCTTATTTGTGTATTCCTCATTTCCACTTACGGATATAACAAATCGAATCGCCAAGATGGCCGCCATCTTGACTTGGCGACAACATGCCCCGGATTCGACATCTTTACCCAAAAATGTTTGGACTCATGAGTAGTTCCTGCATTCGCCTATTCGATTATCAGAAACAAATATTTGAACATTATTCAAATATGTTTAAGAGTTAAGATATTTGGATTTTACTCACCAGTAGAATGACGAATATTATTTTGATATTTGAGTTTTTTCGTATTAGTAATTACATCTATTTACACTTCTTTTAGAGACTGTTGACTTTCGAATGACCGAGAGGTATTCGAAAGTTTGCAAGTTTCGCTGTTTAAGTAAGAATTCACATTATAAAAACACTGAGTGTGATTTAGCAAACAGTACCACTGTGATTCTAAGTTTTCACTGAATTTGCGAAGCTGTTGGGGCTGCTGATTTATGTTTAACTGGTATAAGAGCATCCGATCGGAAGGCCCTCCATCACCAGGTGAAGAATGTTTTGAGTATAACCTGGATGAATTTCAAAAGTTTTTGTTGTGATTGGGGGACTTGAAGTCGAGCTGGAAAGGGATGCTGGGTGGCTATAGAAAGATTCGAAAGATGAATCCAGAATATTTGAATGATGAAAAGAATGGATATTTAAAATACTTAATTATTTACCTTATTTTCAGTACATTCAATACAGTACATTAGGCCTACTTTTTTTTATTAAGTTGCCATTCCAATTTTCTGTATTCTCGTAATAAAAATAAACAAAAATTATTTTATATCAATATTTGAGTTTTTATTTCACAGCACAACCGTTTTTATGGCTCAATTCTCCGGATTTTTGCATATCCGGATTACGTCCTGCACTCAGTCGTGATAATTGGAGTATTACTGTATGTCTATTAAGGATTTAAAGCTCTTTTATCTCTCTCTTATGAAAAACATTTTACATGAATAATTTATTCGGAAAATTACAGGGTAAAATACGTTCCCTCACATTGGAATAACATGCAAGTGTTCCTAATTCAAATATAACTCAATGTATGAAATTAAGAAATGGCTTTTTATTATTCAGACCGCCATGCACACACCAGATTAAGTCCTATATATTACTGGTTTATAAACTGGTCTTGTCTAAATGAGTAGCTCTTATACCATGAGAAAATCCAATCTATCAATATTTAAAATCCAACGCCAAACTGTCACCAAACCCGAAGTCTTCATATTAAAATAACCTGATTGGCAACCCTAATGAAACCGTCCATTTGCATAGCGTCCGCGTTGGCACAGCAACGGTCGAAAAACATGGCTGCCGTTTTTCCTCTATATTTCTCCGGTACTCCCCGCTATCTATTGGTGAATTTTCTCACATCATGTTTCAAATGGTTTTTGGAGGCGCAGATTAATAATACCATAAAGCCTTTCCAAAAATGGGTGATGTCGAATCCGGGACACTTTATCGCCAAACATGGTAACCTTGATGTTTTGTTCAGGCTTTGTGGCAACCCTATGCGAATGGTTGTTTTTACTAAGGAAAGTCCGGGTTTTTTTTATTTTAAACGAAATTGCGATGGTATTGCGTTCTATGATTGGTTAGTGTTTTGAAATTTGGATTTTTTTGTGTTGTATTTCGTGCTTGCATCGGATTCTATCAGTGTTTCTTTGGTTTCCGTGCTTGCCGTTGGATTTCTAAAATTTTGATTACTATCTTATCAATTGGCACATTTTCATTGATATTTATTGTTTTTTTTTTTAAATTTTTAATTAGAAATTAAGTTAATTAATTATCGTTCGTGATATAGATTTATTAGCCGTTCACTTACACTTGATTAGGTATGGCAATGGATGGTTTGACGACGTATAAATGTGTATTTTTTTGGAAAAATGTATGATGAATCTTCAGCGAATCCGGAGAGCTTGAAAGTGATTGAATGCTGCCAGAAAGTTGGCTTGGTTGCGCAAAGCGTTAAATGTCCCAGAATGTGGGGTGAAATGGCTTTGAAAGATAGAAAGGATGCGGGCGATAGGTACGAATGGTTGTGTACTAAGGATGGACATAAACGAAAGCGATCGGTGCGAAAGGGAACATGGTTTGAAAACAGTAAATTGCATATGTGTAAGATTGTTTTGATTACGTTGCACTGCGTGAAGGAAACGCCAATTAGAATATATACGGCGGCGGCAACATAATGGAACGGAAATACACCGGATGTTCCCGGCAATTGTTGCCGAAATCGTTAAAACTTACAACCCCGAAAAGGAACCCAGAGGAACCTGATTAAATTCGACCGAAGTTTCATTTTTCTTCACTTTTTGTTGCTTATTTGTGTATTCCTCATTTTCACTTACGGATATAACAAATCGAATCGCCAAGATGGCCGCCATCTTGACTTGGCGACAACATGCCCCGGATTCGACATCTTTACTCAAAAATGTTTGGACTCATGAGTAGTTCCTGCATTCGCCTATTCGATTATCAGAAACGAATATTTGAACATTATTCAAATATGTTTAAGAGTTAAGATATTTGGATTTTACTCACCAGTAGAATGACGAATATTATTTTGATATTTGAGTTTTTTCGTATTAGTAATTACACCTATTTACACTTCGTTTAGAGACTGTTGACTTTCGAATGACCGAGAGGTATTCGAAAGTTTGCAAGTTTCGCTGTTTAAGTAAGAATTCACATTATAAAAACTCTGAGTATGATTTAGCAAAAAATACCACTGTGATTCTAAGTTTTCACTGAATTTGTGAAGCTGTTGGGGCTGCTGATTTATGTTTAACTGGTATAAGAGCATCTGATCGGAAGGTCCTCCATCACCAGGT
The DNA here is from genome assembly GCA_933210815.1 of Meta bourneti. Lineage (NCBI taxonomy): Eukaryota > Metazoa > Arthropoda > Arachnida > Araneae > Tetragnathidae > Meta > Meta bourneti. Next base: position 14,063,291 of record OW119932.1, read on the forward strand.
GTAGAATGTTTTGAGTATAACCTGGATTAATTTCAAAAGTTTTTGTTGTGATTGGACTTGAAGTCGAGCTGGAAAGGGATGCTGGTGGCTATATAATATGCATTCAGAAAGGCAAACAAATATGCAGTTGAAAAGACTGGCTTAGCAAGCGAAGCTAGAAAAGTTCTTGAGCCAAGACGACGAAATCTATAGCAACCTCCAAAAATCTATAGTAAACCAGGTGTTTTATTTCGCTCACAAAAGTAACTCTTTCCGTGAACCTACTAAAGGGTTTTAAAACATAAATAGAAGCATCCTGTTGCTACGAGTGTCCAAGCGATATTTCATAATCATCCTATCAGATTCAGTTTGGAATCACAATCAGCGTAGAATAACATTTGATTTTAGTGATATCACTAACGTCCCTAATGCAAGGAAAATTATAGATTCAGAGTAACAAGTGGCTGCAGAAATTAATTAATTATGGTTATTCAGGGAACCTAGCCCCGAAGGGGCTTTAATCCCTTGTCTTCATATTTAAAAACATCACATACAACATAATTGAGTAAGTTGACCAAATTGGCAATTGTTCTGGATAATTAAAATAAATTTAAATCTTAATAGCATAAAAATAGAAAACAAAGAGTTGAGAGAATTTGTGAGAGGGATGAGGACTTGCGTCCTCTACAAGTAATAGCATGTCGGTAGTGCAGCAGATGGAAATTAGTTATCTCTATACAGGATGCTAATTGGGAGTTTGCTTTTCCGATTATTGTTGTGGAAATAATCTTCAGTGTCGTGGATGGTTGGGTTATTAATGTTGATGAGTTTATTGTGGAATTTTTCAGTGAGGTGTTGGATGTGTTTACCAATGGTCTTAAGTTTCAATTCTCTGTAAACATCCGATAGTCTATAGAACCAGGGTGACCTGGTTATCATTTGTATTGTGCTAGTTTGTTGCTTTTCCAAGATTTTAATGTTAGATATTGCTGCACTACCCCAAGCTTGGCAGGCGTAGCTGAGGACAGGTAACAGGAATGCTTTGTAAACAAGTAATCTGTTTTTTTATGTTAAACTTAGAGTTTCGCGCGATTAAAGGGAATAATTTTCTTTTGGCATTTCTGAATTTTTTTACTGTGTATTCGATATGGCTTCTCCATGTGAGGTGGTGGTCTAATTTAACTCCGAGATACATAATCTCGTTTTGCCATTGAATTTCCTGGTTGTAGATCTGTATGTTTCTATATTTTTTCTTTTTGTGTCCAAAAATGATTGCTGCTGATTTTTCGACATTAATCTTAATTTTCCAACAATTAAGCCAGGATTCCAGTAATTTGATGTGGTTTGTGAGAGCATTGTGGATTTGGAAGTTGGTTCTGCCTTTAGCCAGAATGGCTGTCATCTGCAAACATTGAGGTAATAGTTCTGTTGGTTTGCGGAATGTCGTTAACGTAAATATTGAACAGTGTAGGCCCTAGGATTGACCCTTGCGGGACCCCAGCGAGTGTTTGTTTGTGAGTGGAGAATTCTCCATGCACACGAACTCTGTAATATCTGTTATGGACATAGGAGATGATGAAATTGATAATGTATGGAGGAATATTGTAATTAATGAGTTTATTGATCAGTCCTTCCAGCCATACTCTCTGTCGAAGGCGTTAGCAATATCAATAAAGATTGCTGCCGTCAAATCCTTCTCGAGGCCTGATGCGATGAAGTCAGTAACTCTATAGAGTTGGTGTGTTGTCGATAATTGGGTTCTGAACCCGTATTGTTGTGGTATGAGAATATTATTATTGTGTAGATGATCATTGAGTCTTTGGGCTATTATTTTTTTCCGCCAGCTTACTGAGCACTGGCAGGAGTGATATGGGTCTGTATGAGGTTGGAGAAGTTGGGTCCTTGCCAGGTTTAAGAATTGGGATGATAATAGCCTTTTTCCAATTGTTTGGAAAATATCCCATTTTCATAATTGCGTTAATTAAGTTTGTAATTCTGTAGATAATTTCGATAGGGATGTTTTTTATCATTTTGTTTGTGATGAAATCATGTCCAGGGGATTTTTTTCACTTTGGTTTTTCGTATGAGTTCAATTATTTCAGTGGGGGAGGTGGGTGTAATGTGGTTGTTGTCAGTGAGGTTTTGGTCCTTGAAGCGCTGTATGGTTTGTCTAACCGTGCTCTCGGTGAGAGAGTGTGTCATGTCGTTAATGGTGGATTGTTCTTTTAGGCTTTCGGCAATTATTTCGGCTTTGTCCTTGTTTAAGGTTGCAATGCCATTTGGACCTATAATGTGTGAGTCATTGCCCTTTTTGTTTTTAAAACGTTTGGTGAGCGTCCAGAGGGAGTTATCTTCTGAGTTAAGTGAGCTGAGATAATCGTGCCATTGTTTTTGGGTGTGGTCTTTAATTTCCTTATTAACTTTAGCCTGAAGCCTATTTTGGTTGGTTTTATCTTGGGGGTGTCTGAAAAATTGCCAAATCTTTCTCGCTTGATTTCTTTTCTTAATAAGTTCCCTTATTTTGGGTGGGATGTAATTAGCTTGGTTCTTAGGGGCAGGTCTAGAATGGAGGGTATGTGCCGATTTAATTAAATTGGTAAGATTTTCCGTCCCTTTTTCGATGTCATCGTTGTTTTTGATGTTCGGGAGCTGCAAGGAGCACATGTTGTTTAGGGCCTGGGTGAAATTAGCCCAGTCAGTGATCAGAGCTCTTTGAATTTTTGGGAGTTCAATCTTGATATCGAATTTGATCAGCACTGGACAGTGATCAGAGCTTAATTCGTTCAGTGCTGAGATTTCATATTTGTAGTAGAACTCCCTTATGAGGGTAATGTCAAGTGTGTTGGCCGAGTTATATCCGTACCTAGTAGGGGATTTGGGTGCAATTACGTTTATGTTGGTATGGGTAATAAGGGTGTGTAGTGAACGTCCATGGCTATTGGTACCGGCACAGCCCCAGTCAGGGTGTGTGGCATTGAAATCTCCACATAAGATGATATTGGAGTTAATGGCAAGTAAAGTTTCGATGTCTGCTGTAGAAAGTGGTTTTTGTGGTGGAGCAGATATTGAGACAATGGTGAGCTTAGGTAGTTTGGGAAGTGTGATTGTGATACATGTAGCTTCCGCTACAAGAAGATGTGGTGTGTTTTCATGATAGTGAGGGATGTTGGTTTTAACAAATATTGCTGTACCACCTCCCGCACGGTTTTGTCGGTCGTTTCTGTAGAGTGAATAGTTTGGAATCCTGACTTTGCGTTGGGGTTTGAGATGGGTTTCTTGGATAAGAAAGATGTCTGGTTTGTGCTTGTCTACAAAATATCTGGTCTCATTGACTTTAGAGTAGATTCCATTTGCATTCCAGTAACACACTGTGAGATCGGGATTCGAACAGGGGAGTCATTCAGTCTGGGAAGCGTTAGTACTGAGGGTTTCAAGTAGGTAGAATATTTTGTCAATGGAAGATAGGTTATCGTTTTTAAGATTTTTAATGTCTTTGAGTCCTGAGATGCCCTTGAAGATCTTAGTGATCTCCTTAAAGAATTCGAGCATTGTGAACATTTCCTCGCCTGGCATTAGAGGGGCTGCTACAGAAATTCAGAAAAAAATAATAGATAGTTCAGAGCATTATAAAAATCACGCTGGTAGATAGGAATTTAGAAAAAAATTTAAAAGTTTTAAAAAGTTTTAAGACCATAGAAAAAATAAAAGTTAACTCAGCAGGCACCCTATGAAGTTCTGACCACGACTGGAAGTGCTTCATTTTCATCGGCCTAAGTTGCTTTGAAGGTCGATGTTCATTTTCATGTTTCGGGCGGGGTTTCCAACTGCCGCGCCGCCTTTCTTCTTGATGTTTGTATTTATAAAGTTAGAAATGAGTGTTTATTTGCATATTTAGGATGATTTAAATTATGTGCATAACTGAGAATAGGCTCTGAGTCTTTTGATATTTGGTAGACGATGGTCATACCTGGAGATCTGCGCTACGGCTTGATCACAGAGTAAATAGCTACGCTCTCTCTTTCTCTGTGGGCTTGATTTTCATTGCAACTAAGGCTTTGTAGAATTTTTTACTGATTTGGCCCGTAAATTGCTTTAGTCCCAAAATACCAAATTCTTTTTGGATGATTCGGAGTTCATGTAGAACCAGTGATTGTCGGTGATAATTCGAAGGATGGAATTTTGAAGTTTGTAGTTTTTAAATATGGGTTTTGCAGCATATCCGGTCGGAGTATTGACTTATATATGAGCACTTTGTTTGCTATAGACAATTTAGAGTACTTCGCAATTAAGTGGTAGATGGTGTGACGTGCAGCTAGGAACTTGTATCGAAGGGAGGAAATATGTTTATTCCAAGTTAAATTTTTGTCCAACGTGACTCCAAGATATGTATAAGTAGGTGTCTATGGGATGACTTTGTCCTTTGACAGGGGTGGAAGGAGTTTTTTCGTAGTGAACATGACCGCTTGACATTTATCCAAATTGGGATTTTTCAGTCAACAAGCCAGGACTCAAGTGAGTGGAGTTAATGTATGAGCGTTTTTGTTATATTTGGGGGGCCAATGTGTTGCTTTGAGCCAGTATTGTAATGTCATTTGCAAACATAGAATAGTGATGTGTTGTTTCGCGGTATGTCGTTCACATACAGGTTGAATAGGTTGGGTTCAAGTATGGATCCCTGTGGTGTACCAACCTGAATGGTACGTCCTGTGATGAAAGTGTTTTATTTATTCGAACGACGAACTGCCTGCTTGTTAGGTAGGAATGAATGAGGTGTATTAGTGAGGCTGGGAAGCCAAATGTGATGAGTTTGTGGACAATTCCACTTACCCAAACACGATCAAAAGCCTTTGCTACATCAAGGAGTATTGCTCTATTGCTTATGGGTTCTTTTACCATCGATGATATACTTGGTTACCCGAAGTAGTTGATGAGTTGTTGACAACTGTTTTCTAAAGCCGAATTGTTGTGGTATTATTAATTTGGCTTACTGTCAGTGTGCCTCCAGCCGCGAAGATTGATTATATATTCAGCAGTTTTGTGAGAACAATAAGTAGGCTTATTGGCCTGTAACTGTCAGGTTTATGCTGCTTTAGTATAGGGACAATAACATCTGTTTTCCACGGAGGAGGGGAAGTGTCGGAGAGACAAAATTGAGTTAATAAGAGTGATTATCTGGAGAAAGATTTTCGTCGGAAGTTTTTTCATCATAATATTTGTAATGGAATCCATTCCAGGACTCTTCGATTTTTAGGTTCCCTAGGTAGCATAGGAATTCTGACAGCTTGGCAGGCTCAATTTGGTCTGTCGGTGTAATACTTAGAAAATGGTTGAGTGATGTAGTATTTACTTTTTTGACTACAGTGGGATTGTTGATGTCGTTTTCACCGAACTGTAGCTCTAGGCTGTCTACCATTATTTTGGCCTTTTCATTGTCCGTGTATGCAATATCGGCAGGCCCTTTAAGGAGTGGAATTTTGTTTGATATTTTCTTAAATCTTCTATCGGCTCTCCAGATTAACCCATCCGCAGAAAGCGAAGTTATGTAGTCATTCCAGGATTGCTGTGTGTGTTGGTATAGTGAGTCCTTGAGCTCCTGTTGGGCTCTGTTCATTAGGGTTTTGTAAAATGCTGTTCTGGTTCGCTGCCAAGTTTTACGAGCTCTGTTCGAAATTTTAATGCTTTTCAAGAATAATCTCATCAGATAGAACTTCACAAGAACTACATTTGGATTCTTTTCTTTGGAAATTCATCAATTGGGAGTCATTTTAAAATTGGTGGAGATGTCGAATCCGGGGCACTAGCGATATAGCCAAACATGGTAACCTTGGTGTTTTGATCCAGCTTTATGGCAACCCTATGCAAAAGGTTTTTCACGAAGGAAAGTCCGCGTTTTTTTAACGAAATTGCGATGGCGTCCAAAGCCAGTATGGCTTTGGACGCCATCTTGATTTGGCGACAAACATGCCCCGGATTCGACATCCTTACCTTAAAATTTTTTAAAATTTATAACATTAATTTTATACTTTGTTTATCTTTTCTGTATTCTTTCACCGTATAATAGTCTTGTTTTACCTGCATTGTCTCTATTCAATTTCAAACACTAGTAAATTTTTGTTAACTAGTCACACTGGTCCGAACTCGCACAAGATAACCAACCAACTTCCAATATATGTATACAGAATGTATATTGGTTTATTTTTGAAAATTTTAAGTGTTTTCTTTGTTAATTTAATTATTTTTATCGGTATTTACTATTTTTAAACAATTTTCATGTTTACAATTTCTGAGATTTTGAATCTCCATATCAGTATCTTAGTTCAATACATTCTTAACCTTGATATATTTAAGTTTCAAATTTGGAGAAAACATCTACCTCAAAATTCATGGCGAGTGAATCCTCCAAGGACTGCCATTGAGTGCATTGTTATCACTGATAATACAAAACACTTTGTAGCCTATCTCTTCTAATTTAGTGACAATTGTTCGAATACAATCAAAAAGAGTGTCACTGCTGATGGTTGAAGTTGGAAATATATGAATAACTTCTTTTGACTTCGATGGGACACTGAATATCATGAATGCGTATGCGGATGTAGCCAAAGAATTGCCGTTAAATGCATTCCCTACAATATTTCCACCTTTGAAGTCCAAATAAGGTTGAATGTGAATTTTTCATCCATAAGCAGTATGGCATTTTTCTCATGCTCTTCTAAAAGTCTGAAAAGAGAACGTGCGTACACGAGAAACAATTTTCTATCTTCATCGGTTGGATCGGTTAAAAATTTATTGCAAACAGTTTTTATTTTCAAATTTTGAAAAAAGTAACTTTTGACTCCTCAATTAATTTAAACCAGTTTTGTTTATGGGGTAATGAATCCAGAATTTCTAGTAGCCTATTAAAGTTTTGAAAAGAAATAGATTCATGATGAGCAATGAACTCAGATTTGCTTTCGTTGATAGCTCTCAATAAATTGGATTCCTCAGTTTCACGAATTTTATCTTTCCTGCTTTTACGAACGGTGGGACAAGTTTTCGAGAGATATTTAGGGCAATTCGAAAATTTACTTGGTATAGCACCAACTTTTAAACGGAGACGTTTCATAGAAAAGGTAGAACACTCACCAGCTTTTTTTTGTGTTGAATTTCGATACATTCCGGACGATATCATCATTTTGAAAATGAAGTTCGCAGACTTTGCTGCGTTTGAATGGTGTAAAGTCGGCTCGTGGAATCGCCCTGAGCCCATCTTTTTCTAATATTTTCATCCTCTGGAAAGGAGAAAACCGCCACTTTTGGTGCATCACCATATCCATAATTTCCAGAGCAACAAGGTACACAGCATCTAAAGGGCATTTTGGATAGCCTCGTGGTTAAGCCTAATGAAATCGATCTGCACACACGTTAAACGTGTTGTTTGACGAAAGCCTTTAATACCTTGACACTGTAATGTTCCACAAATGTTATATAACAATATTTAACTGCAACTGCACTTACTTTCCGGTAAAATAGTATAAAAAACCTAATTTCTTACGCTACATTAAAGGCAATCCACTAGTAGCGGGCCATGCGGCGATGTTTGTTATGACTACTAGTTAGCGAGTCACGTGATTGAAACGTCACATCTATCTGGCCTTGTTATCTCGGTGGTAACGAAAAAACACGTCTAATCGTTTTAGAACTCCCACCATACCTTATTATCGCGAACACCTCTAAAAAAGTCCAGTGAAATAATCTGAAAGTGAATTTTTTGCAAAAACCTCCATCGGAGCATTGCATTTTTCCCACAATAATTCCCATTTAATTAATACTGATTCCTTAAGAAAATCCAAAACCTGCTGCTTTTCCTGACATAAATGTATACAAAATAAACGATTAGCCACTCTCATTTCCTAAAGTTACCTTACCACTAGAAAAATTAAACTTCAATTTCAGGAAAGAACATCCTGAAAGTTTACTACACTAAATACAGACATGAAACGAACAACCTGATGCGACCTCACTGAGCTGTGACTAAAATCAAACTAAACGCTCCAATTCTTCCAGTTTACACGAAACGGAAAATTGGAAAAAAAATTAAAAGAACCAATTGAATCAAAGGACAATTTGACGGAAATCAAGAGAACTTTCTAGAATATTCGAAATGAAAATTTCTTTCCGCTTGCGAATGAATGCGGGAATAATCTTAAAGATGGATTGCCTTTACCTGCATAATTCGCTTCAAAAAGTGCGCCAAAAGCGTTGCCAGAAAAGTATCTTTATATCGAAGCTGTACCATTTCTTCTACTAGCAGACACAGAACAATTGAATGGGTGGCGTGAAAAATGTTGTATGTTGGATTTTCACAATTTTTTTAGTGGAAGAACGTTGAGTGTATTTTAGAGAACGTTGAGTGTATTTAGATTTATTACGAAACCAACACTGTTCGTTTTCGGATCCAGAGAATGCTTAAGTTGGTGTTGAACTTCTAATACCCAGTTGACAAGTTGTGGAAAAACGTTGAATGTTGCCAACCTCTGCTTGGTTGGCGCACTTTTCATAGAGTTGTCAACATTCTTCAGTTTTCGTGCGAGGTCTTTATATTGTGCATGTTCAAACTGCTTGTTCGTGATGAATACCAGTTGGGGTGGGATGTCGAATCCGAGACCGTGGCGATTTATCGTCAAACATGGTAACCTTGGTTTTGATCCAGCTTTATGGCAACCCTATGCAAAAGGTGTTTCGCGTAGGAAAGTCAACGGTTTTTTTTAACGAACATACTGGCTTAGGACGCCATCTTGATTTGGCAACAAAAATTGCTTCGCGACAAGCATGTCTCGGATTCTACATCTTTACCAAAGTTAGAATATTACAGAAAGTGATAAACAGAACAAGTTAAAAATCGGAAACGTCCGATGAATATTTCGGAGTGTCAGGTAACGAAATGGAAAAACGTTGCATGTTGCTCTTAGAGGCCTGGTCACTCTTTTACAATATGCGAAATAGTTTTTTTTCTTCTGAAAAGTTGACGTTTTTCCCGCCATCCATTCAATTATTGCTGTGATATGTTCTTAAACAGTTTTTCATAGAATTCTGATTTCAACGCACGAAGCGTCTTCTATCGACGAAAATTTGAACTAAAATTTTTCTCCAAAAAAAAGCTCCCTTCGTGAGTATATTTTCGCGAACTGCATTCAAATATACTGATTCCTTCAGTTTTTACGAATTTTTGAAGTGTTTGCGAATTTTTGAAGTGTTTACGAATTTATGAGTAGGTAGATAAGTAGGTATTATATATCAATGTTTCCGGTGTTGTATTTACATGGAGTTCATTTCAGAGAAGCACTTCCTTGTACCAAGGAAAATCAAACTTGTATACTGTTTTCAAAAGCGTATACATTATATTTCGTTTCACAAAATGTTGTCATCACTTGCTTTGGGTTTATAGGTAATAGCTTTGATTATCCATCACGAAAAAAATATGTTTATAACTGTATTTTACCACTCAGTATGATCAGAAATTTGAGCTCTTAAAAATCTCAGAAGTTCGCTTGAACTGCAGAGACGAGATTTTTAGTCAAATACAGAGTGTCTTCGAGTGTTAATCGCGTTCTGTAAATTGAATACATTCTGAAATTTCTGTATCGTACAAATAAATACCTTTACTGAACTATACAAATGATCATACGCCAATACTTCGAACAAAGAAGCTGTATTCCAATCGCAGCAAGCTGGGCTGTATTTTTCGTTTAAAAAATTAAATCTAAGTAAAGACATTCTGTTTCAACCATTTTATGGGCCGCAGTAGCCTGGTTGGAAGAGCAACGGATTAACAACCGAAGGGAAAATCGGTCCAACCAAAGACCGTCGTGTACACGGGGGCTGGTGCACGTTAAATCTCTCGTGTCTTCATGATGGCGTGGTGTGTAAGTTTGGAGAGTGGGTGGCCGGTTCAGGTGTTGACCTCGTCATCTGACCGTGGTTCAAAATTACATGTTGTCTTGGCATCTTTTTCTTTGGGATTGATCCCGGACCGTCGCCAATAGCCCGTTGTGTTGCTGCTCTAGATGTTGCTGCGTGTTGAATAACACTGACATATTAACAGAAATAAAATTTATTTAGAACAGGGAAACATCAGAACACATCACAACAGGGAAAAACGTTCTCGTCACTCTGGGTTAAGCTCCTTCTACCTAGGGATGGGGAAAAAAGTACGAACACGTTCTTTTTCACCTGTTCTTCAAAAAAAACGGGATCAGCCTGTTCCCACTTTTCACAAAAACCTGTTCTCGGTTCTTTTTGTATAAAAAGAAGCATTGCAATCTTTTTATACTTCGTTTTTAAACAAGTGGGGATTTTGCAAAGTTCTCTTTTCTCGAATTTTCTAAGTTCGCAAAAATTTTCGTATATTCTAAATTATGGTAAGCCCGAAACACAGCTGTTCATCCTACAGTTCGTGACTCACTGTTTCCTGTTGATTCATTCATCCGTTCTCTGTCCACAAACCTACTCCCTGCTCTGAGACTACTTCTTGTTTGAGAGCAGGAATCGATTCCTTCGGTAAATTTGATTCCTGCTCTCAAACTGATCCGACCCTGTTCTCCGTTCTCGGAGCTGTTTTACTTCCTATTCGGAAAATGATTCCTGCCCTCAAATTGTCCCGACCCTAGAGCAGTCTCTGCTCTCAAATTGTCCGTTCTTAGAGCAGTTCTCTGATCTCGGAGCTGTTCTCCGTTCTCGGAGCTGTTTTACTTCCTATTCGGAAAATGATTCCTGCCCTCAAATTGTCCCGACCCTAGAGCAGTCTCTGCTCTCAAATTGTCCGTTCTTAGAGCAGTTCTCTGATCTCGGAGCTGTTCTCCGTTCTCGGAGCTGTTTTACTTCCTATTCGGAAAATGATTCCTGCCCTCAAATTGTCCCGACCCTAGAGCAGTCTCTGCTCTCAAATTGTCCGTTCTTAGAGCAGTTCTCTGATCTCGGAGCTGTTCTCCGTTCTCGGAGCTGTTTTACTTCCTATTCGGAAAATGATTCCTGCCCTCAAATTGTCCCGACCCTAGAGCAGTCTCTGCTCTCAAATTGTCCGTTCTTAGAGCAGTTCTCTGATCTCGGAGCTGTTCTCCGTTCTCGGAGCTGTTTTACTTCCTATTCGGAAAATGATTCCTGCCCTCAAATTGTCCCGACCCTAGAGCAGTCTCTGCTCTCAAATTGTCCGTTCTTAGAGCAGTTCTCTGATCTCGGAGCTGTTCTCCGTTCTCAGAGCAGTTCTGTGTTCTCGATGAACGGTTCGCGGAGCTGATCTCGATGACTGCTCCAGGAACTGTTCTCGGCTGAACCAAGCCCCGACGTCTGATGAATTTGCGAGGAGATTAGCGTAATAATTGTGAAATTTTATAATTGTTAGGCAATGATATAATGATGAATTTTTAGTCTTAAACAAATAAAAAATTTTTTTAAATATTGCTGATCAAGATTTTGCTGTCCAGCTTTCTCTCTGGTGGTGTCGCCTCTACTCGTTCTTAGGATTTGCAATGCTTTTAACTTTATTTTAAAACCAAATTTTACAAAATGGAAAGCAAAATTTCAAATGTGTGGACATATTTCACTGTGAAAAGGAAATTCGGATCGGGTGTGTGTGTCATGCTCTATAAGTTGAAAAGGGATCTCATTAAGTCAGGTATTACGATTTTAAAGACATCTCGGAAATAAGAATCCCACCATAAAACTAATGTGTTGAAAAGCGAAAGTGATTTTTTGACTTGTATTTTGTATGTTTTAAACGTGTTTAGATAGATCATATAATATTAACTTGTTTTTCAAACCAATTTTACTTTCCAAGTGGAATTAATCCCAGTATACGTTTTTTGTGTTTATAATTTTTTATAAAGGGCAACTCCCTATTGCATAACGTGATTCAAAATTACCTGGTGTTGTCCTCGGATCTTTCTCTTCGGGATGGATCACAGACCGTCATTTCATTTACTTAAATGACCATTTTGTTGACTTAAAAATGACATTAAAATCTAAAAAAATTATTACTTTTGCTTGCGTATTTGTTTTGTCCTAGGCACCTCATATCTGTTTGGGAAACTACTTGAGATGGTTCAGATGTGGGACATTACTAGTTGCCACTGGGGAAAGAATTTAAACGTTTCGATTAGCAAGAACGTTTTCCAATATACGGAAAAATTATGATTTTCTTTTCTCAATTACTTATAGTTTGGCGCAGCTTGAATAGACTTGCCCCTTGCACCATAAAAAAATATACAAAGTACTAACTAAGATGACGTCAGCAAAATTCGGTCCCTGTCTATGGCGAAAACTGCTGGCGCCACATAGTCTACGAGGAGGAACAGGGCTTGCACATTTCGAGTAGACATTTGAGAACAGAAGAACAGGTTAAAGAACAGTTTTTTTTAAAAGAACGGAACATCAAAGAACTGTTCGCCGAAAAGAACAGTATTTCTCATCCCTACTTCTACCCTTTCCGCCGAGCGAGAGATTTGAATTTTAAACGTCACGGTTCGCCTCCATCTCATTGGACGACGGAGAGGGCGACCGCAGCGCTGTTCGCTTCCCTGGCATCCCGCTGAACTAGAAGAGGAAAGTGGTTGGATTGATTCACTACAACTACAATGTAATGCTAATTAAAATACCGAATTTCGAACTCGCAACTTTCCGATTGCTAATCCGTTACTCTTCCAGCCAGGTTTCCGCGGTCCCATTAAATAAAAGATTGACGTTTTTGGTGTCGAATTCGTCGTGAACGAATTTATTAATCCAAGGCGAAATCCAGTTCAGTTGTGTTGGAAATAACTTGGTGTCAGTGACTGACTTTCCAGACGGTACGTTACGATTACTGCCCCACTCAACGCGTTTGGCGCTATTGGGACAAACATATTCCCTTCTGTAAATCTTGAATGGTCCTTGAGCCATTAAACCAACCAGCATCTATAAACCTAGGGCAAAACTAACTGCTAGTTTGCTATAACCAGTTTTTAATAACTGTTCAATATTAACAGTTTTGTTATCAGATAACAACTGACACCGACAGGAAATATATTTAACGGTTCTCATTAACTGCTATAAATTGATATAATGGTTAATTTTGCCAATTTAAATTAACCTTTGATTTTAAAATATTAGGAATTTCAACCTATTATTTTTATTTAAAAATTAATTCAAATAAGATTTTGTCACCCGCTATCCCAAATTCTATAATATTTATCGGAAACTAATAAATATCGTTAATATTTTCGATAATTGCTGACTGTTATTTTTCAATAACACTGTCATTTAAGCTGTTATCGGAATGACAGTCCATTTTTAGCAGAAAAGTGTACATGACTGTTAAATCACATTTACATCCCTGCATGAGCTGGTTCACTTATTTTAATCAGAGTGAATTTTTCATGGATCTCCTGGACCGAAGCGTCCTCTGTCTCCAGATACTAAGTTCTTTGTGTTCGGAATACGTTTAGGTGATCAGAAACTTCCAACGATGCAGCAGTCTTGGGTGTCAGGTTATCAAGGAGGTTGTAGTTGCAGTTGGTGCGGTTGGAGAAGGCGTTGTAATGAGAAGTAGGCAAGCTCACAGAGTAAATAGCTACGCATACAGAGGGATCACTACCATAGGAAGCAATGGTCTGATAAATAACATGGAAAATTGCATAGATGGTGACGACCTCGGTGCGAGTCCGCCACACTTCAAGATTTTTGTAAATTTCTCTACCAGCCTAATTTTTATAATGCTTTGAAAAATAATTAAAAAATTACTAATGAGTGCATCAATTTGATATGTTGTAAATCTTTTTAAGCGAAGGCGTTTTAAGAATACGAAAGTATTCCAAATCAAGCCTTTTCGATTTATTATTTAGAAGATTGTTGGTCTGTGTTCTGAAAAAAAATTATTTGAACAAAAAAAAGAACATTAGAAATTTTTTATTCACACGTAATCAGGTATTTAGTCTGTTCAGGTACACAACCATGACAATCGATTTAGCTTCGTTTCCATAACAACCGAACTTTGACTGGACGTATCATTACAGAGTACCTACTGCCAAGCAGCTTATCTCATCATAATTATGTACATAAATGAAATCAGAAGAAATTTTATTGGGACAGGAAAGAAGAGAGCTATATAGTCCTAAAAGAGAAAAGTTAGCTTTCAAAAGGCGGTGGACTGCCCTGTGGGCGGAGCAATAGCTAGGTCGGTTTTTCCCTTCCTAGTGCTGTCCGTGGCCAACAGATGGCGTTGTTCAAAAGGCGTGTCTTTTGTTGGTCCATTGGGCGGGCTTGATCACTGCACCGTTTAGTTCTGAAAGACATATTTACAAGATTAAAACATATAATTTCAGAAATTTGGAAGAATAGATAAACTATTGGGTTTGTATGATACAATTTGGGGCCCAGTCGAGTCGACCTAACTGCCCGACTACGAGTGATCGAATGCTATCCGGTAATGGGATATTGCAGATTAATTTGCAGGGGAGATGGAATTGAAGTCAAATCAGGGTCCAAACCTTAGAGGAGAGATCTTTATCTCTGCTCTATGGTCCAAACGAAACACTCCACAGTTATGCTTGGGTCTCAGTGGAAAGGTCTGCAGTTGATGCAGAAAAGCTCTAGGTCTTTTCTGAGAGCTTTTGACCGCTGGGTCATATGGTGATAATGACTGTAGTGCTTCGCTTGGCACCTGAGGTAGTTTTTGAAAGAATGTACACGAAATGTGCTGTACGAATTCAGCAATGGGCTTAATTTTGGTATCCGAATGTATGACTTCATTCCGGACATAATAAGAGGCTCCAGTGATTAACCGCAATGTGCGGTTCTGAAAGGTCTGCAGTTTTTTTCATGTTTTGGGTACTAGTCGATGCCCAGATTTGGGAACCGTAGGTAAGGGTAGGCCGAATAATGGCTTTGTAGAGGGGGAGAAGCTTATTGTGAAGGGAGAGCCTGCTCCTTCGAGCCTCGAGCTGAGAAATTTTGAGCCTGGCGATAGCAGCGTTTCGCGTCGCGCGAGAAATGTGCTCATTCCAGAGTAATTTTGGGTCGAGGACTAGTCCTAAGTATCGGTACCTGCGAACCCAGTACACAGGTGTGCCATAAAATGAAAGAAGGGGATGTCCATATAGTCCGGGTTGTTTAATCTGATATAAAAAAAATTCCGGTATTTCTGATGCTTCGATTCCCTCGAGAATAACATGCAAGCACATTTGGAAACATTAATTTTGATGCGCCAATCTTTATAATTTTGGTGTTTATTTCGTATGTACATTTTAAGTTAATGCTACAGTGCTGGGGTTGTTTATTCAAACAATGTCAACAGATTTGTTTGTTTTAATTCTGAAATAGATGGGGTCAGGACTGCTGTAGCACGAGCTTCAAATATACGATAAAGCAAAAATATTTTTTATTGAAGTACATCCTTATCCATTTTCTGTTTATTTACTTTGGCTGTTTCATTCTATACGATTTGAAAGGCCATTTCTATTTTTGCTTTGTATTTCTTTTTGAAAGTTAAGTATTCTTTATGTATTTTTAGCATTAATGTTTTAAATTAGCAATTTTTAAATGTCTTCTGAAATTAAAAAGAACCTTAATTTATGAAAGCCATTTGTGAATTATAAAATTTTACTAATGTGCGCACTTGTTTCTTCAATTTTAGTTGATTCGTTATAAGTGAAGGCTTTTAAAAAATTCTATTTGCCAAGAAAATTAAAACTGGTTAGGAGTCATGCAGGTAGACTGCAGGTGGAGTCATCCCCTCAGAGGATTAACCTGAGTCAGTTTTCCATGAAATCAGATTTGATGACAACTGAACTGAGTCTATCGAATGACAGGATAGCACGACAGATGATTAATCCCATTCTTATTTACATTCAACCGTATTGGTTGCTTTCCCCTGAGAACCAACCATGTGGCTAGACCATAACCTCCCTCGGATGAAAATCAATCAGTTGTTTTATCGAAAAAATAATCAAGGCACCACGGAAACGAAAAAAAAATTGCGTCACTGATTTGACAGTCACGTGACTTTTTGTAGCCAATTACGGTGTCGGAACTCGATTTGAGGTGAATATGAGTCTTTCTTGTATAATCAAAATCGACTTTTATTATAAAATATCTGATTCCGTCTACCCCTGAGACGGAACAATTTGTTTTCGTCATGAAGCGGAATTTTACTGTCTTAGAACCAGGGAACATACGATTTTAAATTGAGAATTCGATACTGAATGCCACTCAAAGATGAAATTGAAGATATGATTTTAATTTATGCATTTATCCTCTTGGGTTTTATCCATTTATAGGTGAGTTGTTTGAATGGATTACCTGATGGAATTATCGGAATTTACGTATGAGAAATTTAATCCAATACAGAGGATGGTTGAATATAAATCTACATTGCGTATTGCTATTGAAAGACGTATTGTGCGGCTTCTTCTAAGCATAAAATTGTCAATCTCTACGTATATGTTTCAGTAATTTTTACAAAACTAATCTGCGGTACAAAGTTGTTGATTTCTAAAAACTCTGAGTGCTGTGGTCTACGGTAGACCGGTTGGAAAAGCACCGGATTAGCAACCAGTGCTGCGAGTTTGAAACTCGATCCAACCAAAGACAGTTGTGTACTAGGGGCACATGCGCGTAAAATTTGTCGTGGCCTCAAATGTCTTCTCGTTGGCGTGGTGTGGAAGTTTGAAAAGTGGGGTGCCAGCTCAGTTGTGGACCTCGTCATCTGACCGTAGTTCAAAATGACGAGGTGTCCTCAGAACTTTCCCTTCGCGATTGATTCTGGAGTTCATTTCTGAAGAGCTATTCTTTAAACCACGGAAATTCAAACTTGTTTGTTGAAGTTCAAAGGCGTATATATTCGCTAAACAAAATGCCGAGCTTTGAGTTAGTAGTCAATTGCATTACTTATCTACCACTACCAAATAAAAAAGTGTTTTATTTAGTATTTTACCAACCATTGAAGTAACCTAATTGGCTGTCTTTATCACATTCAAGAATCGTAAGTTTCTGAAATGCAGAAACTGGCGACTAGAATGTAAAAATCAATAAACAAATTGTATCGCTAGTTCGATTACCCCACTTGGGAGGTACTGGAGATGTGAATAACTTAAAGGGATCCAAATTACGTGTTCTCGATTCTCCTTCGGGGATTGATTCTAGACCGTCACCGGTACAGCTGCAGTTTCCGCCGCGCGGAGTGGCAATGACTCTTGGCGCAGTTTTAAGCGACTAATGCCGGCTGATGGTAACCCATTTTTATCTGGTTTTAGAGTTCTCGTTTTTATGGCAACCTTGCCAGCGTCCAGATCCTTCTTTTTTCTAGATTGTTCTATTTATTTCCGACACGGTCCAGAGTGCTCTTGCATAGATTGTTCTTTTCAGAGATCCTTCTATTTTTAGTGTAGTTTCAAGAGAATTTTTCTGGAAACTCTTTGTTTACTTTTTCTGGTGGTAGACAAACTTACGGGAGTGAGGGAGTTGGTAATCGTTTATTTTGTTACGAGTTGTGTAGCGATAAAGAGCTTCTTTTTTTAACTTTTTAAAGGAATCGGTATTAATTAAATCAAAATTTTCTTGCGATAAATGCAATGGGGAAATGACGTTTTCTGTTAGGAATTCAGTTAGCGATGGATACACGTGGATTTGTAGAAATCGTAGGGATAATCAGCCATGTCGTAGCTATAAATCTATTAGACACGGGTCATGGTTTCGTAAGAGCAATTTGAAGCTGGAGATTTTTCTTTTGACATGAGATTTTAAAGGGCACAAAGACAGGATATCGGGGGAGAGTATAAAAAATATTTTTTGTATATTTGTGTATATTTAATCCAGATTTGCAGTGTTTTACTAGTCAAAATGTTGTTTTATCAAGATTTATATATTTAATCCATATGGTATGCAGTATATATTCACAATTTTGGAAGATTTCCTTGGCGACATGAAAAGTGCGTGTGATTATCGGGATCAACCCCAGAAGGGAAAGATCCAAGGACAATACTCGTAATTATGAACCACGGTCAGATGACGACATACGTTTTCGGAGTTCGTCGTGTACTGTTTTATGACACTTTTTAAAATTGAATTTCCGTACTTCCTGCCCATTCTTTTACAAATGAATGATTAAAGTTCTTTTTAATATAAGATGGTGTTCAAAATTAAGAGAAATTTCACTTTTGGGCGATTATTTCTCTACGAGACATACTTTAATGAAATTAGTTATGTACATAGGTTGAAATAATACAAAAAATAATCATACTACAGTTGTAGTACACACGCATGATCGTGCGTAAAAATTCTATTTCTTTTAAAAATACAGTATCTGACAAGAAATTGAAATTTTATGATTGAAGCAATAAAATTACACGCTTTAGAAAAATAAAACATTCAGTCACAAAAATTGCACTTTCATTACGTTATTTCAGAATATATTCATTACCGCTATTTACATCATTGTGTTCGTTCTTCCCCTAAAATTGCTTTTGTTTAAGACTACTTTAGGGAGTGCAGAAACTCGTCAAACGATAAAGAAAGGAACTGTATATTCAGGGTGCCTAGCTTCCGAGGTAATTTAATCCCTTATTTACTTAAGTTCTGCATCACTGAAACATAAATAAATGTTTGTTGATCTTAATTGGGAAATGTTCTGATAAAGTTTAACAAAAAATAAATTTACGCGAAAGTACATTGCGTGCAGTATACTTCTACATCATTCTCTTGATAGGGAAGTCGAAAGCCGTCGTTGCCGGGGAAACCCGGGGGGAAGATTCCCTCCACTGCTTTATCCCTCCCGACGGATAATGTGCGTTCACTCTTCTCCCGCTGAAGCGTTCGAAAAGAGAGCATTCGTTTTCAAACCGGTTTTCACTAGTTTTTCGCTTCTTAGCTGTTTTCTCTTGCTGTTCGGGGTGAAAAAGGAACTGCCGCAGTTGGGATTTAGGTAGTTCCAAATAATGCCTTATTGGTCTTATATTTTCATTTAAGTTACTGTGAGAAAAGTCGTCAATATCATGAATGGTGGGATTATTAATGTTAATTAGGTTATTGTGGAATTTTTCAGCAAGGTGTAGAGTGTGCTTTTGGATGCTATTTAATTTGATTTCTCTGTATACGTCAGGGTCTGCAGAACCATGCCGATCTGGTGATCATCTGAATTGCACTATTTGTTGTCTAGAATTTATTTAAATGTGTAATAGCTCACTACTCCAGGCTTTCGTGTGCAGCTGAGTTTTGGTAACAAATAGGTTTTGTTGACAAGTATTTTGTTTTTAAGGTTAAGCTTGGAATTTCAAGTAACAAGTGGGTAGTTTCCTTTTAGTTCTATTGGGGTGCCAGCTCAGGTGGTCCCTGGGATTTCTCTTCGGGGGTTGATCCCGAACCGTCGCTAATGACCTTTGTGTTGCTCCAGTGCGATGTTAATTAAATACCTACCTTTAAGTGTTACGGAATTTTTGGATTGTGTAGTTGATGTAAGGTGGTGATCGAGTTTAACTCCAAGACATTGTTTCATTTTCCCATTTTATTTCCTGGTTATAAATTTTAATATTTTTGTATTTCCTTTTCTTAACGTCCGAAAATTATTGCAGATGATTTTTCCACGTTTGTTTAAATTTTCCAGTTATTGAGCCAGGATTCCAGTTGTGTGATGTGGTTGGAAAGAGCATTGTGTATTTAAAAATTAGTTTTGCCTTTGGCAAATATAGCTGCATTATCCGCGTACATTGAAATAATTGTTACCTTTGTGTGTGAGATGTGATTTAGAGTGTAGGTCCCAGTATGGAGCCTTACGGTACTCCATCTAGTGTGGGTTTGTGTATAATCTCCCTGAACACGTACACAATAATATCTACCATACACATAAGTGATTTTAATAATGTAACGAGGGATGTTTTTTTTATATAAGTTTGTAGATATCCGAGCCAAACTTTATCAAGCGCTTTGGCTTTGAACAATGCAGCGCTAATTTCTCTGCCATCCTCCAGAAGGCTCTTCAATCAGCCACCAAAGACGTCCAGTGTTGCGAGACTCTCCCTGAATCAAATTATTCAGTCGTTCTCTACAAAAATCCAAGATCAGAAGTCGTGTGATCTCTCACACCGTTGCCATTTTTAGGAAACAAAATAAGACAAAAATATAATAACTAACATGCAAACGATAATACAAACTACTTTTAACAGTCCATATCTGCACTATTTGCCTAAGCCGTTGCTCGACTGATTCTGATCTTATACCCTTGCTGCAGTCAAACCTAAAGCGTGCCCAAGAAAATCACCAAGCAATTGAAGGTCAGTAGAAACTTGCTGCACATTTGTCTTGCTCTGATAATTTCAAAACCCATAAACCCAAAAAGAGACACAAAAGGTCCAACTCAAAACCAGACTAAAAAACCCTCCAATTCGGAAGAATTTCTAGAACCGCTCAAACATCTTAGAGTCAAATCCAATCCCCTAATATCTATACCGGCTGAGATTGAAATGAACAACTTCGAAAAACTCGAAATCCCTGACGACCCCTCCCCCAGAAAATTATTCCGATTTTCATTCGATATCCAGATAACTACAAGACCCTCCTTGCCAGCATTGAGGATAACACTAAAATCAAACTTAATTGTCGCCTCTATGTCGAATTCACTAAAGTCCAACTCAATAACGAATCTGACTTCAATAAACTAACTGAAACCAATACGGAATTTTTCACTTTCACCCCCGCAATACCAAGTCGACTAAAGTCGTACTCAAAGGTCTTCCAAGAGACACCGACAGAGACAACATTAAAATCGAACTTGAAAATATTGGATATGCTTGATCGTATTGCTCAACTAACAAACTTCCACGAAACGGCCTCTGCCTATATTTTTAGTTACCCTTAACAGATCTGACAACTGGGATAGCATATATGAAGTCAATCGACTATTATATGAATGCTTCACTTACCAAATCGATTAACTCCACTTTCTGAATTAAATTAAATTTTAATGTCAAAGCACTTGATTGACTCCTAACTGTATATATTCAAAACAAATTTCTCTGATAATAAGTATTAACACCACTAAATGACTACAAATTTTTTTAGCCATTGAATAAGAAATAATTTATTTCAAAGCCAATTAAAGTTCATATGGAGAAGGAGTGCAGAAAGACAAAATTAATGTATAATATGCGTTACAAATATATTAAATTAAACAAAATAAAACATTCATTGTTTACGTTCATATACTGTAATCTATATATTAATACGTGAAGAAAAAACTTTGTACCCATTTTTAAGCACATTGCGCGCACGGAGGAGTATGAGATTTGGCATAATTTGCCACCACATAAGTTAGTATTGAAAGTTAATTGCATCGTTTTGCTGATCAGAAACTTAAATACAAAGAAAGCATTAGTCAATGGAACAAGAATACGCATCAAATTTATGCATCGTAATACTATTGATTGCGAAGTTTTAACTGGAACCGTACGCAATAAGAGAATTTTGATTCCACGTATAAATTTAACATATTCCGGAACCATGTTACCATTTAACTTTCAAAGAACTCAATTTCTAATTATACCTGAATTTGCGATGACAATAAATAAGTCTCTAGGAAAACATTCGAAAAAATTGGAATTTTATTGAGGCAGCCAGTTTTTACACATGGTCAATTGTACGTCGCAGCAAGTAGAGTTCGATCATTCGATGGTTTTAGATTTTATATTTCAGAATATAACGGTCAAGGGCATTTAGCAAACGATGAAAGAGTTTTTACAAAAAACATCGTCTACACAGAAGTTTTGAATCATTAAATTCATTGTGGAAATATTTTAAGTTTAATGGAAAAAATTTATTTTTTAACCACCCGGTTTTTTGTTTCAATAAAAAATATGTAAAAAATACGAAGCACGTATTCCTCATTTCATTTGTTGGATTTATTTTTTATTTAAATTTTATATAATTTGAAAAAGATACGCAAATTAACTGTGTAGCCTCGGCGAAACCTATGGCCAGTATAGCAATAAAAAAAACCCAAGGAAATGTCAAACAACGCGTTATTGTTTTTTAGATATGGCTTAACCAAGCTATACCGCATTTTTCCTATGACGTATTTGTACATGCTCGCAGCTTATGTAATAGAACAAAATTCAAAAAAATTATATGCAATGAATATAGAGTTATACTCTTTGACAAAAGAACCTTATTAACGTTCAAACTTAAAAATTAAATGAATTATGGTCGAATTTCGACCACTGGGCGACCACTAGTCTATATAGATGAATCAATTTAAACAAAGTAATAATACTCGTAATATATGTAACAGTAACATAACAGTTATTATTCATTTTTGCTAAAATCTTTATTAAAAAATCTTTTTTATGAAGTTTTTCTGTACTAAAAAATAATTTGAAGACTGAATTTGAATTAATAATTTTCTTTCACTTGCCAAATCGATAACTCCCTTAATCACGCAAAAATTGTAGTAATAATAACGATTACTCCAGGATATTCTATCTTATACTTTCTATATGCCGTTAGATAAAAGATATATCTGCAGTAATAGTCTACATCGTTTATTTGAATTTATAATTTAAAAGGAATTAAAAAAAACAATGTATACTATTTTATCATTTTTCTCAACTTTTTGTTTTATGGAGTTAATCGATTTGGCAAGTGAGGCATTCATATATGACTATCACAGTTGAAAGTTTTAAAAATCAAAAAGGCCCTACCTAGTGCTATAACCGTAATCTCTTCGGACATAGTAGCGCCCAAACTGTTATCTAAAAACTCGTTTAAAATGCGGTAAAAACCATCGTACAAAAAACCTGCCCTGAACCCCAAGAAAATCCGATATGCATTAATTGCAATGAATATGGTCATGTTGCATCCTGGCGTGGTTGCAAAAAATACTCAAATTCATTCAAAAACAAGACACCAAAGTACCCACTCTCTTTCGCGACCAATGAAAAGCGCGATGGCTTTTCCAACGACAACGCGACAACAATCCAATATAACCCCTCCTCTTTCTTCACCCACCCCTCAACCACACAGCTGTGGAGTGAGGGGTGTCGCAATAGCAACACCCCTCACTCCACAGCTCTAAAAGAAGCCTTTGAACTTATCAAAGAGCTAACAACGCTATTCAGATCAATTGGCGGAATCCCCGGCATCTTACAAAAACTAAGAAACACTACATAACCTGTTGAGAAACTACTCATATTAGCTGAATCCTTAAAATAAGCAAATTTCCCTTATGACATTTTACAACTTTTTCATGTAAATTCTTTATTCAGGGTAAGACGAATTCCGTACAGTCCATCAACCAAATATCCACACTGGAGGATAAGGTCGCTTCGCGATCATGCACTCGCGACCTACCAGAGAAAATAAACCATACTGCCATCTATTGGTTAAAATTCGCACTATGCCGTGTTTCTAAGGATTGTTGCTGGCAGGGTCAATGTATAAAATATTCAATTTCCAAAAATGTACGGATTTATTTATCGTTGTATTGTATTCATTTAAATAGTCAGAAACGAACATTCAAAGTGTCTAGTCATGAGAGTTGGACCAATATACCAAGTCACCAATTGAATAATACTTATTTTTTCAATAAATAGTTTTTACATTATTATATTGACAGTATCTGAAATATCTATCAATGTACTAAAAAAAATGTCTAAATGTTTCTAAATGTTAACTTTCACGAATTGAAACATTTGAAGTATCGGAAATTCTTCGATTATAGGCTAAGCAACCCAAACTATGTGGATATCCCCTCTTTCATTTTAAGGAACACCTGGGTTCGCAGGTACCGCTACCTAGGACTAGTCCTCGAAATTACTGTGGAATGAGCACATTACTCGCGCGACGCGAAACGCTGCTATCGCCAGGACCAAAATTTCTGAGCTCGAAGGAGCAGGCTCTCTCTTCACAATAAGCTTCTCCTCTACAAAGCCATTATTCGGCCTACCCTCACTTGCGGTTCCCAAATCTGGGCATCGACTAGTACCCAAAACATGAAAAAGCTGCAGACCTTTCAGAACCGCACATTGCGGATAATCACTGGAGCCCCTTATTATGTCCGGAATGAAGTCATAAATTCGGATACCAAAATTAAACCCATTGCTGAATTCCTATACCTTTCGTATCATTTTGTATTACATTATACCATTTTGTATACCTTCCAAAAACTACCTCAGGTGCCAAACGAAGCACTAAGGGCCTTACACCCTATGACCCGTCTGTCAAAAGCTCTCAGAAAAGACCCAGAACTTTTCTGTAACAAAACCTGCACACCTTCCCACAGCAACCTAAACGATGCTGTGGAGTGTCGTTTAGACCCTGTTGAATTCCTGACTTCAATTCCAACAACTCTATCTCCCCTGCAAATTAATCTGCAATATCCCATTACTGGATAGCATCGGATCGCTCGTAGAGTCGGGCCGTTAGGCAGGCTCGACTGGACCCCTAATTGTATCATAAAACTCAATAGTTTCTCTATACTTCTTCCAAATTTCTGTGAATGTATTTTAACCTTATGTTAATATATTTGCTAGAACCAAACGGTGCTGTGGTGTAGACTCACCAACCCGATGGATCACCAAAAGCTTCGCCCTAAGTAGCGCCATCTATTGGCCACGGACCACACTAGGAAGGGTAACCGACCTAAGCTGTTGATTCGTGCTTCGGGGCGCTATCTATCTTTTGTTAATCTAACTTCTTTCTTTTAGGATTATTTAGCTCTCTTCTTCCCTATCACAATAAAATCTTTTCTGATTCCATTTATTATTATGAGGAGATAAGCTGCTTGCAGTAGGTACTCCTTAATGATACGTCAAGTCCAGTAGCTAATGTAAAATTTGCATGATGCAACATTGAATTTGAAAGTTCGATCTCGTGTGTTATGATAGTTTGCAGAATTTTCAAATGATGGAGCCAGGAACTTGGGGTCGAGCAGGAGGTGCGGCTTCTGTTGGAAGCGACTCACTCAAACCATTAATAGGGGTACGGAGCCAATCAACCGGTTCACAAATTGTACAGCAAAATGGGGTGGTAGAACTTGAGATGAAAACGGAAGCATTTAGTGTGAAGAATTAGCAAACTAGTGATGTGGAAATCGATTCTAAAGATTCATTCAAAAGTGTCGATCACAGGAAACAACTCACATGCAGCGCCATCTATTGATAAATTTCAGCACTATTCTCTGTTTCTTTGATTTGTTGAAGGGAGAAGCTCGGCTTCTTCGAAACCATTAGTGGAATGGGATAGTTTTCCACAGGCCTTGATTTCCCCCATTCATCGAGTGAGAACTGAGGGGTGTAAAACTCGTTTCGTTGCATTCTTTCTGAGAAAAGACGATTGCTGGTCGTGTTTTATTCGCACTTCTCGATAAGCTTTTTTTTCACTTTTTAAATTTTACTTAATCCTTCATGGAGCGATTAGTTCTGCTTTCGAGAGTCTATGCTTCGGAGCAGTTTTATTTTAACATTTGAAAGTCCTACCTAAAGCTTCTCCTTGACCCACCGCCTCCCAAGCTCGCCGAATAAGGCTTGGAAGCGGGGGAGACAACCACCGTGACCACGAAAGAGGGCAGCGAGTCAACCAGCCCTCCCGGCGGAAAAACACCGCCGACTTCCCACGAGCAGCACCAGACACCCAGGGCACCACCATTTATTAAAATTAAAAGAATTACAACACAGGCCAACCGGGCCAACAAAACAACCGGCTACAAATTGCAGGGAACAAAACAATTAAATTTAAATAATAAGACAATTAATAATAAGGACAATACATAATTTAAGGATAATACATATAGACGACCGGTGAACAACCATCGGTTTACAGAGACGAGACTGAGTTTCCAGCTGTCCTCACGAGTATATTTATAACACAATGGCTTCTAGCGCTCTCTTGTGGCCACTCATTGGATTTTCACATAATTGCAATGTCATTTTCCATAATTTTTTGCCTCGGGGTTCCAGCACTCGCCTATTCCACATCAGACAAACATTTAAATTTTGTTAAATGTTTATTGGTCACGAGTGACTTTCTTCACCAATAGAATAATAATATTTAAATTTATATAAATTATCTATATTTTAGAAAATGGTGCTGTTTCAATTGTTATAGGTTGCCTCTGGTGTTAGCTGTCCTAAATTGGATGCTAACGAAATAATAAAGTATCAGACACTAAATTAGGGGATGTTACTTTGAGTGATTCCACAGTGGCCTGTGGCGCGATTATGAGAAGCTTATGGGCCATAGGCCCTCAATCTTCCGGTTGGGAAATTTCGGGGTAATAATAGTTTATTATACCAGAAATTCATTGTTGGTTGTGCGGGGACTTGGTAGTGATCTAGGTAAGAGGGTGCCGAGTGCAAGGAGAAATTGGATGAAATGCTCTAAGATACAGTGACAATACAAAATACACAAGTATCGGAATTGAAAAGTTGCCAAGAAAAATAGAAAAACATTTTTTAAAAATAAAATAAAAATACTACGTTGAAGGAAAAAATGTGAGGATAAATTACTGAAAAAATTGGAAAAAAGGATAAATAAATACTATTTTTAAAAAATAAGGAGAGGAAAATGGAATTTTTCCCGCTCGCTGGGATCGAACGCGCGAGGTCTCCCTCCGCAGAACGAAAAGAATGAGCAGGGCGTGGATTTAGCCACTACGCCATCGATACTACGGTTATATTGCAGTTGTAATAAAAGATATGGGTTTCAGAGTTTGGAATTTATCTGTTATGTTTTAGAATCGCTCTGGGCCGGTGTGTATTAATAGGTAGACGATGGTCATATCTGGGGATTTGCGCTATAGCAGTGTTTTCATTGCAACTGAGGGCTGTATAGAATTTTTTACTGATATGGCCGAAAAACTCTGAGTTCTAGAATTCCAAGTTCTCGGATTTTGTTGTTCCTGTAATACCAGGGACTGTTTGTAATAATTCTGAGGGTGGAATTTTGAAGAGTTTCAAGTTTTTTGATATGGGTTTTAGCAGCATATCCCCAAACCTGACAAGCATAACTGATTATGGAACGAAGCATGGCTTTGTAAATGAGCACCTTAGTATCTATTGACAATTTGGAGTTCCTAGAAATTAGGGGGAAAATGATGTTACGAGCAGCTAGGAACTTGGATCTAAGGGAGGTAATATGCCTATTCCAAGTTAGGTTTCTGTCCAACGTGACACCAAGATAGATACAATCTGGGGACCATGGTATAGTTATGTCGAAAAGTTTGACTGGTGGCGGTAGGTTTTTCTTGCGTGTGAACATGACAGCTTGACATTTATCCACGTTGATCAGAATTTTCCAGTCGATGAGCCAGGACTCAAGTGAGTGGAGGTAGTGTGTAAGTGTTTTGGTGATGTTTTCAAGTTTGTAGTTTTGGGCCAGTATTGCAGTGTCGTCTGCAAACATGCAGAGTAGTGCAGTGTTATGTTGTGGTATGTCGTTCACGTATAGGTTAAATAATTTGGGTCCAAGAATGGAACCCTGTGGTGTACCAGCCTGAATGGTACGTCGTGTTGAGTGTGTCTTGTTTATGCGAACGACAAACTGCCTACTTGTTAGGTAGGAATGGATGAGGTGTATTAGTGAGGCAGGGAAGCCTAATGTGGTGAGTTTGTGTATAAGACCATTTACCCAAACCCGGTCGAACGCCTTAGCTACATCTAGGAGGATAGCTCCAGTGCTTCTTCCAAATTTAAATCCTTCGAGGACATATTCGGTTACTCGAAGGAGTTGGTGGGTTGTCGACAGCTGTTTTCTAAATCCGAACTGTTGCGGAATAAGGATATTGGCCTGCTGGCAGTAATCTTCTAGCCGAGAGTTAATTATGTACTCAGTAGCTTTACTGAGTACAGTCAATAGGCTAATGGGCCTATAGCTGTCAGGTTGCGATGCATTTTTCTTCGGCTTTAGAATGGGGACAATAACAGCGGTCTTCCAAATTGAGGGAAAGTGTCGGAGAGACAAAACAGAATTAATTATGGTGGTGAGTTGGAAGATGGTTTTTGTTGGTAACTTCTGTATCATAGCATTAGAGATGGAGTCAATTCCAGGGCTCTTTTTGGGTTTCAGATTTCCAATGTAGCAAAGGACCTCCGAAGGTTTGGCAGGCTCAATATAGTCTGTAGGTGTGGTATTTAAGAAAAGGCTTAGTGATGTGTTTACTTTTTTGACTATATTTGGATTGTTTATGTTGTTTTCACGGAACTGTAATTCAAAGCTGTCGGCCATAATTTCAGCCTTTTCAGTGTCCGTGTATGCAGTACTGGCTGGCCCTTTAAGGGGCGGTAGTCTGTTGGATGTTTTCTTGAATTTTTTAGCAGCTCTCCAGACTGACCCATCCTCCGCCGAGAGCGAAGTGATGTAGTCATTCCAGGATTGCTGTGTGTGTTGTATTGAGTCCTTAAACTTTTGCTGGGCTCTGTTCATTAGATTTTTGTCGGCTGCTGTTCGTGTTCGCTGCCAAGTTTTGCGTGCTCTATTTTTTAGTTTTATTAGTTCACGCAGGTGTTTAGGTAAATTGCTGGTTTGGGGAGTGTGCACGATTCTACCAGTCTGAAGATATGCACTGTTGATAGTGTTTGTGAGTTCGTCTGCATGGGAGTTAAGCTCCCTTTCTGTGTTGGCTGAGTAGTTTGTGTATGGAGTGTTGGATAGAGCTTGGGTGAATTTCGCCCAGTTAGGCCTAAAGGCTCCAGTGTTTGTTGACATAACAGTACCAGTGTCGAACACCATCATGACAGGGTTATGGTCGCTTGACATTTCAGAGATAGAATCTATAGAATCTATAGGGGAATCCCTTGATCAATGCCAAGTCAATGGTGCTAGCACTAGTTCTGCCGTACCTAGTCGGTGAGTCGGGTGCAGCTATCTTAAGTCCTGCGTTATTCGCAAAGGTGTAAAGTTGTTTACCTTGTGTGTCTGTAGTGCTGCAATTCCAATGTCTGTGTTTCGCGTTCATGTCTCCAGCAATAATGATGGTTGGATTTAAGGATAGGAGGGATTCAATATCCCATGTGTAGGTTGGTGGTGATTTGTTTTTAATGTAGGTGGAGACAAGTGTGATTGGGTTAAGAGAGTGCAATTTAATTGTTACTGCAGTGGCTTCGATTAGGTGTAATCTAGGTGTTGTTGTTCGGTGGTGTGGGATGGCCCTTTTTACAAAAATGCCAGTGCCGCCCCCGCGGCCAATAGCTCTGGGGGTGTTGTGGAATTCATAGTTTGGCAGCGAAGCTTTTTGTCCTGCTTTCAGAAAGGTTTCTTGCACGAGTATGATATCAGGACCGTGCTCATTTACAAACTCCCTTAACTCGTGGATATGGGGTAAAAGGGAACATGCGTTCCAATAACACAGTTTCAGACCAGTGGGGTGTGAATTCATGGTGCAGCAGCGTTGACATTTGTCATGCTACCTACTAGCACAAACAATTTGTCCACAGGACTGGTCCAAATTTTTCATTTTTTCGACTAGTGTCGAGATATTTACAGCATTGAATATTGACTGGATTTCTTTAACTAGATTGACAATTGAAGCAAAATCACTTAAAGAGTGAGTGCTGGTATTGGTCTGAACTATGGGATGCTCAGAAGTTGGCTGGGTTGGGGGTACCTCAGTGGTAGTGGATTTAGTTGTGGGCGTTTGAACGCCTTGCACTTTTTGTGCATAGGTTACTCCTGGGGTAACCGAGCTTTTGGGAAAGCTCCTTGGCTTGGTGAATTTGGGGCAGCCCCGGTAGTTGGCGGTGTGCCGCTCATTACAATTGGCACAGGCCGGGCCAGAATTTTTGTTGGGACAGTCGGCCGATTTGTGGCCCTGTCCACAGATGACACAGCGTGGAGGCATTCGGCAGTTTTCACTGCTGTGGTTGAAGTGCTGGCAGTTAAAGCACTGAGATACCCCCTTCTTGTTTATATATCGGGTCACTTCCACAATGAGACACATAAACTGTGTGAGCTCATAAATCTGTAGGGATTTTTCCCCTGGTAGCAAATGTATTTGGAAAATGGGTAGGAGTTTTTTAGTTTTAAAACGTTTTAGTTGGTTGACTTTGTCAACTGGGAATCCAAGTTCCCTCAATTCGGTTTTTATTTCTTCGCAGGGGGTGGTGGTAGGGAGTCCCTTAATGACCACCTTAATTGGTTTTTGGGTTTTCGGCGATCTGTAAAAGTAATGGGTTTTATGGGCATCCAAGTACCTGGTGAGTTCCCTATGCTCATCGGTAGTGTTAACATGGAGTTTTAAAAACTCCCCAGCGAGCTTCCCAACAACGGGGAATTTTAGCTCCTGGTTAAGACGTTTCAAGAGGGTTTTGAAGTCCTCATTCAGGGTCACCATTACGGGGGGATTTTTTCCGACTTCTGAGCATCCTCAGTGGCGGCATCGTCATCACATAACATTTCTAGTGAATCAAACTTATTTGCTATTGCGACTGGTGATGTTATGTTTACAGTATTATTGTTCGGCTTTTTAGCCGGGATAGTTTGAGCATTGCTCGATCTTTTACGTGATGCTACAGTTTTAAAGGTATCGCTATCATTATGAACAGGTTTGGCAACCTTTAACAATTCATTAATACGTGTATTAATATATTGCCACTGACCTTTATATTCGGTGACATGGGCCTGCAGTAAGTTGAGGTGGATCTCCAAGGACGATGCTTCCTCCTGGGATACGTCGTCTGCGTTTAGCCTTGATGAGCTGTCCTCCATCATTTGCTGTGCACCTACAATTTGTGCACTAATTTGTTCGCGTAGTGCGCAGCACTTCTCATAGGGGGTATCAGCGCTAATGAGATGAGCATATTTGCTCGCCTCAGAAGTAGTCAATTGGGAATCCATTTTTGGATTAGTACTCCGTCAGTCCTAAAAAGGACTCAAGTTTATGACTGGAGTAGGAGTGGGTATTAGGCCTAGGCGAAAAGACAGGGATCGTACAGAGTACACGTCCTATCACCACGGAGGGTGGGCTAAGTAAGTTTTACCTGTGACTGCTACCGCAGAATATCTGATTCTAAACTGTGACTGAATCTGATTGGTTGTGGAAAGGGAAGCTGCTTTTGTTATTTAAGATATTTTCAAGTACACCACGGCTGAGTAGCTAAAGTCGGGGCTTGCAACGCCTTAACTCAGTTCATTTTCTTTCTAACCTTGATTAGCTTACAGAATAAAATAATTTTTCATTTTTTAAGACAAAAATGAATTTTTAAGTGTAAACAAAATCAGCGTACATTCATGTTCTATTCACTAGGAAATCTAAATAATCACTAATAGCCTTGATTTAGTGTCATTCAACTCATAAAAACATATAGCGGTACCTATTTCAACCTTCTCCCAAATGTACATACATAATTCATTATTTTAGAATTGAAAACAATTTAGAAGAGGAATAAAAAAAAGAAAAGTTCTACGTTTAATTTAAAAAAAAGTAAATATTATTAATTAATTTGTTATTTAAAATAGCAAATTTTAAAAACGTTTTCTTCTGACCTTACCTTTCAACTGTGGAGCTTCTTATTTAAAGGTCAGCGAGGTGCTGTAAGCTTTTTGGAAAAAGCTTAGCACTAATACAAAGCGGCATCCTGGTTGAAAGTCCTATTCCCTTAGAGAAACAAAAATAAGCTCCGTAACCGAATCCCACACAGGTATACATCACCACCGAATCACAAATTAGGCTACCAAATCAATGTATGATACTAATTAGCAGTTTTCACTGCTACCGAACCACCAATACCAGTCGCAGTAACCGATAGAAGTTAACTGCTATCAGCTGATATCACTTAGCCTTCAATCACTGCTACAGAATCACAGATATTCACAATCATTCTTCCAGTAGTCAGTGCTCTCAAATCACTGCATGTCACACAAAGGAGTAAAGTTGTCCTTGTTTGTTTGAGTTTCTGTAATTCCAGTGTGTCTTGCTTTCATGTCTCCAGCAATAATGGAGGAATTTCAGGATAATGGGGACTCAATGTCCCATGTGTAAGTGAGTGGAGAATCATTTTTGATGTAGATGGAGACAAGTGTGATTGGGCTTTAAGAGTGTAATTTAGTCACTGCAGTTGCTTCAATTAGGTGTAGTCTAGGTGTTGTTTGTAGGTAGTGTGGGATGGCCCCCTTTTGACACAAATGCCAGTACCGCCTCCACCAGCAGCTCTGTGGGTACTGTAAAATTCATAGTTTGGCAGCAAAACCTTTTGTCCTGAGGAAAGTTTCCTGAACGAGAATGATATCAGGGCTAGGCTCATGTACAAAGTCCTGTTTCTCGTGAATACGGGATAAGGACTGGGCGTTCCAATAACACAGTCCAATAAATTGTTCGCTCATGTTGCGGCTGTGTTATTATTCATGTTATTTACTAGCACAAAAAGTTTGTCGAGGGGGTTGTGCAACTTTGCACTAGGCCTGTGATACTTACATACTTAAATATATATTGTATCTCTTTGAAGAGGTCAATAAATGATTTTAAATATTCAATGGGTGGTCCGTTAGAGTTGGTCTGAAGCATGTGATGCTCAGAAGTTGGTTGTGGAGTGGTACGTCAACAGAAGGGGTGATATCAGGAGGGGCAGATTTCTTTTGTAATTTTTGAGCATACGAGATGCCGGGATGGGCATGGCTCCTTACAAAGGTTTAGTTCTGGGGAATTTTGGGCATCCCCGGTAGTTAGCAGTGTGCTTTTCCTAACAATTCGCACGCTTTGGTCCTGTGTTTTTATTCGGGCAGTCAGCCGACTTATAGCCCTGTCCACAAACTACACATCGAGGCTGCATTTTGAAATTTTCACTGCTGTGATTAAAATGTTGGCAGTTAAAACATTGAGGAATCCCCTTCCGATTAACGTACTTGACCTCAATTATCAAGCACATTAGATTGTTCAGTTCGTAGATTGGATTGGGTTTATCGCCAGGAAGCAAATGTATTTGGAAAACGGGGAGAGGTTTTCAGTCTTAAAACTCTTTAATTGGTTGACTATCAGTGATCGATCTCTTCGATCGACTGAAAGCACTACGATCTAGTCTTATTTTGGTATTCATTTTCCCGACTAAATGTGATTAAAGTTATTAGGTTTACCACAGGAGTAAGATGATTGCTCAAATCGTTGTGACGTCACGTGATCGTCAACATCGACCTCAATTGACCAATAAGAGAATGGTTGTGATTACATACGTGAGTTTGTTTACCTTTTTTTCGTCGGTTTGGTTTGACGCTCTGCAATTCCTACCAATTCCCTAATTTTGCTTGTGTATTCTGGAAGTAATGTTCTGGTTCGCTTTTTTCACCTGAGTATTCTGTATCTGATTCGCCAGAGTATCCCCAAATGAGGGAGCGAACGGTTTAATATAAAAATACAAAAAAGCAGAATAAGAACATTCTGATGCTTGAATATAGAGATGATTTTTTATGAAATTTTAAAAGAGAATTATGTTTTTGCTCTTGTGTGTATCGCATTGTTTTTCGTCGAAATATATATTAAAGTTGAAGTTCTTTTTTTATACTTTACAAACAACTCCCTCTACATATTCACCCACCAGGTCGCCTTGTGTCACACATCTTAAACAAGAACAAAATATGCATAAACATTTTGGACAAAACAAAGCGACTGTTTTGTGTTTTTCTGTCATTCATTGGTCTTTTTCTTATTTGTGCTTCTAGCATCAATAAAATTTACTTTTTTGTACTCAAGTGCAGGTTTAGAGTTTAATAATTTGTAAATTTGTTTTAATGAAATTTGAATCCAAATTAAAAAATATTACTACTTTATGCTTTCAGGAATAGTTCTGACCCCATCTAAAAAATTCCCAAACAATTAAGAAATTGCATGTAACTTTACTTAAAAAATTCTTAACTAGTCTTTCATATTTAGAAATATCAACACCAAGGGTGATAAGACACCGAAGAATGAAGAGGAAGATGCAGAAGTGTATAGACAAGTTTTGTTATTTAAATTTGTCAAACAAAACACTGAAACAATATTTCACTTCTGTATTCAGTTAATTGAGATAATTGATCAATGCATGTCATATTGAGGGTGCAGACCAAAGATAAACACAGTGAAAGATACAAAATATAAACTAGATGTCAAATAAACCACTGAAAAATGTTATTGTGCATATTGTCATTTGAAACCCTAAGATAATTCTTGTCTCATTCAATTGCCATTTCTTATGTCATACAATACACCATTGAATATTAAAACATTAATTTTTTTATGTTAAAATCTCACAAGTTAGAATTATTTTATGTGACAAGATACAGCATGACGAATGAAAAGTTAAAAACTCCTTACAAATCTGGTGGTACAAAGCCAAAGTTCCTAATAAGAAATATGACCCAAGTCCGAAATGCTCTTGATTAGTGCTTAGAACATTGAGTAAGCACTAATAAAACACGGGAATATATTTATTATACGAAAAAAAAACACTCAAAATGTATGGAACAAACTTCTCTTATCTATATTTCAACAGAAAATCCATTGGTGTTTCGTTGCAAATCAGCATGAATACCGCAGATGTACAGAACCGTCTCTGTCCACTCTGTACTTGCGGCAAAATTGTCATTTAAACCCAAAAGGATTTCCTCGAACTCGTAAATATCGAGGAATTCCTCTTGAAAGATGGATATCCGCCATGTCCAGAAAAAATGTAAACAGAAAATGATCGAATCGAGCGTACTCGCGACGCGGAGTATTACGCGATCGAGTCGTTTCAGTTGCATAGAAACATCGGTGTAAGCCCCGCCCAATCGAGTTTCAAGGCGAAATGAATGAGAAATGTTGCAGTTGGAATTTGGCCCTATGTCAACTGGGAAACCGAGTTCGGCTTTGATTTCCTCACATGCGGTGGTAGGGGTAGTCTCTTAATGAATACCTTGATTATTAGGGATCGATAAAAGTAGTAGATATTGTTTGCATCCAAGTTTGGTTATGGCTCGGTGCTCATCAGATGAGCCGATGTCAAGTTATAGAAACTTCCTTGTTAAACTGCCTACAACAAAGAATCCAAATTCCTTGTTAGGCTTGTTTTGTTGAATTTTCTCCGGCTTCTGAGCCGGAGAAAATTCATTACCGGCATCGTCGTCACATATGTTTAGAATATCGAATTTATTACTGGTAGCCACTGGAGGTGGCTGAATTACTATATTATTGTTTGATTTTTTTAGCCGGGGCAGTAATGGATCCCTTACGAGATAAATTAGGCTTAGGGTCTTCAGATTTTTTTCGTTATTGTTTTGTTGAGTAGCATTTAACATAACATCAATTCTGGAATTTAAGTATTGGCACTGACCATTAAATTCGGCGGCCTTGTGTTCCTGCTCCTCGATCATCAGCTGGAAGGATGGTATTCCTGCTTCTCCCACTTAGAGTTTAGTTTCTCCTTCAGTTTGCCGATCACAATTTTTTCACTCACTATCTCACTGTTAATTTCCTCACATCTAGCTTAGATTTTCTCGTATAGGGCGTCAACGTCATTGAGGTGTGTTTATTCCCTTCCTCAACTTGCGAGGAACTAGCTTCTGACATGATGCTTAGTCAGGCCCTAAAAAGGACTCAAATTAATTGACTAAGTAGAGTGAAATCTCCTAAGAGTTAAGGAGCATAGACTCGAGAGACAGGGATCGCTAAAATCACGCATTTATCCTCCATGGAGGTTGGGCTAAGAATGAGAACAGATACGAAGAGCAGATCCTGAACTGAAACAGACAGGGCGAGTCACTGTGGCAAGATTTTACATGGGCAAGTCACGTGAGCTTACGAATTGCCTTGAGCCGATTGGCTGTCGAAGCTCAGACTCGATGCCATAAAAGAATCCATATAACCAAGTTTTCTCTTTCGTAATAATTGGTTAAAATGCATCCGATATCAGATACTGGGACTGTTAATTATCAATGTTGTTGAAGTTGATAGAGCGCATGGCCCCGAAGTAGCCTTAATCTCCGGTCGACTAATGTAAAACTTGAATGGATATTGTCTTGATTGGGAGTGAATGAGGCTTTAAGTTAAATAATGGAAGTTAGGATGTCTATGATGGTGGCTATCTTGTATAGCTTGGCTCAATCTTGTCATAACAACGGAGAATCCTCCGACTGAGAGAAACATCTCTGTAATTAGCTTAAAAATCTCGAGGAGTTCGGAGATGCCCTCCATGGTTGGTTGGTTGGGGGATCGGTTTCCTGAGGTTTGTGGGCTGGATTTACTGGACTTTGTATTTTTTGCGATCTAGTGGGGAGAGTTTTGGAGTTATCTGGGTGTGTTTGTTTAGTTATGTTTGCACAGGATAAGTCTTTCAGGGTTTTAAAATTTTGGAGTGTATTGGGAGGGGATTTGGCTTGAGATTATTTTTCTGCGGATATTTCTTGTACCCATCCAAGATGCAATATGTTCCGATTCGTGGCAGTTAATGCAATTTGGTGTTTCCTGTCGGGGTATTGTACACTCTTTGGTGTGGTGATCTTCCGCATTTTAGGCATCTGGAGGACATTAGACAATGGGGTTCCAGCCCCTCGTTCCTATTTATTAAGACTAATTAAAAAATATGTATCAACATCATGGGAAACTGAACATCGTGACGCCCCTAGAGGTTTGCGACTCAAATCTTTCGATCCAGCTATTGGCCCTGGTCTCCTCTCCGCAAATCGATTTCTTTTTTGGTTCCTTACAGGTCATGGCCCGTTTCCGGAATACTTGAATCGGTTTAAGATTAAAACTTCAGACTTGTGTCTGTGCGGTGAACTGGGAAGTGCTGACCACTACCTCTTCAGCTGCCGTCACACGGCCTCCTATCATCTAGTTAAACCTTCTGATTCAAACCGAGCCTTATGGTTGAATTCTGTTATTTCCAACCCTCTATAAGGTCAAGATGTGTGTGCTGGCTGCTGGGGAGGTGGTGGACCACCTTCCCTCCTTCTCGTAATTTTATGTTTGATATTTGATTATTTATTTCCCCTCTTAAACTATTGGGTTACTATTTCATCTCCTTGTGGGTCCGGGTTGGTCGACCCTTTTCTTCCTTTTGTTCTATTATGTATTTATTGTTATTTTTACGTATTTATTGTATTTACTGTTCTTATCCTTGAGTTTGATTCTTGTCACTTTTTGTTGACGTTGTTTGTCCATTCTATACTTTAATTTGAGACTCTCCTCCTCCCAACTCACCGATAGGTTTAGAGTTTTTCGTGGGAGGAGGGAGGTAGACTCCCACTGCGCACGAAAGAGGACAGGGGAAACCAACCCCCCAGAGAGATTTATTAGCAAAAATAATGAAAATAATACAAGGGCAAACAAGGCCAACAACACAACAAACACAGAAAACGAACCAACCAATTAAAATACATCAAAACACAAAAACCAGTATAAGAAAAAACCGGAGTCGAACAAGAGTAAAATATAAAGTGTTCGACTCCGGTGAAAAAGCACCGAGCAAATAAAAAAGAGGCTTATAAAAGGCGCCTTGTAAGTATAGGGTTTATAAAAGGCACCCATGCATTAGAAAAAATAAGAGGTAAGTATAAAAGTTAAAAAAGGCGCATAAAAATATTTACGAGGCTCATAAGAGGCGCCTACTAATGCATGGGGCTTATAAAAGGCGCCCAATAGCTCGGTGCAGAAAAATTTAAAAATTAAAAGTAAAAGACAGACAATATAAAAGTAAATGGATGGCCCACACAGTGGTGCGATCCAAAAACATGACAATGAATATGAAAGATTTAATGACAGATAAATGAAATAAATATAGGTGAGTAATGATATATGAATATAAATAATGAACAGTCAAGTAGATAAAAGTTTTAAAATTAGGCCGGGCCTAGCCCTAGGCCTACTATATTAAAAAGTCAGTTATGGGGCGTGACGATCCGATCCGCCACCTCCCCAGCGGTCACAACACACCTGGAGATCTTGTATAATGAGATCCTATTTTGTACGACCCCGCATACCAATCATTTTTGTACTGCGGGGCCGGAGCCGTCAGGTGATAAGAGGCTGTGTGTGGGCAGCTGAAGAGGTAGTGGTCGGCATCGCCAACCTCCCCACAACTGCATAAGTTCGTGTGTTTAATCTTGAATCTGTGGAGGTAAGAGACAAACGGACCATGACCGGTCAAAAACCAAACGAGGCGGCGATCGGTAATTAAAGTATTGAATGAAACCTTGGGGCTGAAGTCCTTAAAACGCAGGCCCGATGTTAAGTTGTTAAAGTGGGCCTGCCACCTCTCCAATGTAAATTTTTTAACTTTTCTTTAAATATAGGAGAGAGGCATTGGAACCTCCAGCCCCTCGCCATCGATCACCGCCTGTTTGGCATAGAAATCAGCCGTCTCATTGCCTATACTTTAATTGTAATATTTTCTTTTGTAACTTGCATTTTATTTGTTTTCATGTTTTACGCCACGTCCCATCTTATTCACCGAGAACTGCTGCACGCCACCACGAACATTTGCTCCTGCAATTGTGGGGGCCTTGTTGGAGTCGATTTCTTATCTTCAGTGGACTGTATTTGCAGCTTGCTTTGGTGCTTTTATTGATGTGGTTTTATGTATTTGTTGTTTGTGTTTATTCTTTTGTCGTTGTTTTAGTGATGTTCAATCGTGCCGCACTTGTCGCCTGCACTATGTTAAATTTTGTATTGTTTTGTCTCAATTTAACAACCTTTCCCCGCCCTTCCCTTGCCTGGGCTCGAAACCTTGTGGTGAGCCGGGTAGGGCGTGGGTCATAAATAAATAAATTAGACAATTTCGAGAGCTGTGGCCGAATCCATTAAAATTGAAACATTGTATGGGTCTGCTGGTTCCTCTGTATTTTTCAAGGGTTATATGGATATATAGGCATTCTCTTAATTTATAAATGTTGTTTACGTCTGGGGTTTCGGTGAGTTCAATTAGGAATAATGGGTAGGGTTGTTTAGTTTTGAAGTTTTTGAGTTGTGAGATATTACTGACTGGGAGTTGTTTTAGTTGAAGACTTCAAGGATGCTGTCTATTCAAGTTGAGGTTGGGAGGCCTTTCATGACTACTTTTAGGGGTCTTTGGTAGTGAGGGAAGATGAGGTTACTCTTCTATCTTGTTTTCCTGGATGCAGTTTGAGATGTTTTTATGTTGTGTTGGAGCTTTGGCATGGATTTTAATGAAATAATTGGAGATGGCTTTCAATGCCATTACCGAATTTATCTTTCAGGAGAGCTGGTTCTGAGCTTCTTCCTGGAAGTCTAGAAGGGTGTTCTCTCATTAGTTGTGGGGGTGACTAGGAGTGGTGGAAATTCTTCATAAGTGGCAGGTTGATTCTTTGTGCAGCTGTTCAAATTGCATTTTCCGATTACAATGAGTTGTTCTTGCAGATTTCGGATGATTTCTGCTTGGTCATCCTTCATTTTCAGGAGAGTTGAATTATTCTCCCGATTTTCGGATCCAGGTTCAGATCTTTAATCTTCCCAAGAATCTGGCGTTCTTGGTAAGTGCTTTGATTAGTTCTTCTTTACGAAACTTTGCGTCGCATCTAAGAGTCTCGACGTAGTTTAAACTGCATTCAAGGGTGGCTGGGGTGGTCTCTTATGGTCCAGAAAAGATGGCGGTGTCCATCTTTTCTGGATCATAAGAGAGACCTTGAGTTTATCTGAGGCCATGCTCGTTGATAGTCAGGAGTCCTAAAAGACTGTTTGGATACTAGTTAAGTTACGTCCACTCACATGGGAGTCCTATAAAGAATGAATGTATTATTTATCAATAACAGCTGTTATTCAATGTAACCAGGTTTTCATTTTCGTAATAACTGGTTGAAATGCTTTCGATAACAGATGCTGGGACTGTACATTTTCAATAACAGCTATTATTTTCATTGGTATCGGAATAGCAGTCCGTGTTTCTAATTCCCAGGCAGGGCGACACCTGAAGCGAACACAGTTGCTTCGCCCAGCAGACGGCCCGGTTCTTTGAAGTGTGTGTGTGTGTGCAAGCAGGACTGAATAACCAAACATTTCCGATAACAGTTGCTATAACTGGTAATTTTCAATACCAGCTGTTATTTCTACTGGTACCGGAATAACAATCCGTCTAATTCCCAGGGCGACATCTAGAGCAATCACAGGCTCTTCTTGCAAACGACTCGGCATTTTGGAGTGGTCAAGTAGGACTGAATAACCATAAACATTTCTGACAACAGTTGCTATATTTGTTAATTTTCAATAACAGCTTTTATTTTTACTTTTATCGGAGTAACAATCCGTCTCTACTACCCAGGCATATCGCAGGAGGAAGGCGACATCTGGAGTGAACATAGGCGCTTCTTCCAGCAGACGGCCCGGCACTTTGGAGTGGGCAAGCATGAGATAGAGGCCCGGATACAAGACGAGATCCGGCACATGCTTGAGGAGTTCCGGCGAGCCGGAACCAATCCTTCCGACGCGCACTTCCATGTGGCGTATGCCGTGAACAGCGTCGTGTCGCACGTACTCTTCAGCAGGAAGTTGGACAGGGGCCAGACGTTCCGGGACATCCTGTCGGTCATGATCAAGTTGGTCTTCATCTTCGTCGGAAACATACACATGGTCGTTGGGTATCCTTTCCAGTAAGTCGTACAACCGGAGGATTGTGAGTTCAAAACTCGCTCAGCCAAAGACCGTCGTGTGCACGGGGGCTGGTGCACATTAAATCTGTCGTGACCCAAAATGCCAGCTCAGGTGTTCTCGTCATCTGACCGTGGTTCAAAATTACGAGGCGTTGTCCTTGGCTCTTTCCCTTCGGGATTGATCCTGGACCGTCACTAATTGCCCAGTGGGACGTGAAAAAACTACCTACCTCGTCTGTTTTTGACAATAACGCCAAATTTCCCCCTATTGGCGACTTTTGGTTCTAATTTTTTTCGCGGAATACATCTCTCCATGCCTTTAAAATTCTCAATACCAAATTGGTTCCATTTCGTTGGTTCAATTTAGCTACAGATGCCCAAAGAGTGAAAGTTATTTTATGGCCACCCTGTACAAAGTTATGCTACAACCAGTAGTCAGTTACGGTTGTCAGGTCAAGGGATATGCCGGCTAAAGCTCACATCAATAAAATAGAATTCTACCCTCTGAATTATTGAGCACAGCCTCTGTTGTTACAGGAATTGTAAAATAAGAAAACTTAGTGTTCTCGAATTTTAAAGGAATTTTTCGGTAAACTCATTAAAAAGATTTTTATGAATTCAGTTGGCAATGAAAATCAAGCTATCCCCAGATGTGACTACCGTCTTCCAGAAAATAAAAGTAGACCGAGGGCAATTCTAAACTACTCT
This sequence comes from Meta bourneti, assembly GCA_933210815.1. Classification (NCBI taxonomy): domain Eukaryota; kingdom Metazoa; phylum Arthropoda; class Arachnida; order Araneae; family Tetragnathidae; genus Meta; species Meta bourneti. The sequence continues at coordinate 14,104,511 of OW119932.1, forward strand.
GCAAATCTTAATTTAATATATGGAAAATCTAACCTAGCTTCTTTCTTAATGCATAGTATTTCATCTCACACTGAAACTTCCCCCTAAAAATATAATCCTTTAAATAATCCCCTAAGAAAAATTTCTATAGAATTTTAAAGAATGTGGTCTATAGAATCCTAAAGAATTATGGCCCTTTTTTCTATAAGCTCTATAAGGTAACCTCTAAAGAAAGTCTATACGAATCTATAGAATGTCTGTGAAGGAGCTCATTCATCCTCTAAAGAAGCTCATTTTTTCTGTTTCACTTTACTTTTCTAGAGAAATACATTTCTATAGAGAGCTCGTTTTCTCTTTAGATGTCTCTAAAATTCTATAGAACTTTTTCTATAGAAACGAAATTTCGTTTCTCTATAAAACCCTGTATAGATTCTATAGACTCATTTCTTTTGTTTCACGACTTTACATTTCTATAGAAATAATTTCTATAGAATCAGAGCCCATTCTCCATAGAAACGAAATTTCGTTTATGGAAGAGAAGAAAAAAATTATAGAGCTCTACATATGGAACTCTAACTTTTTCGTAAGGGATTGCCCACCTATTATGCAAAATAAATCTTATTTGTAAAACTGTTTAGAAGTCATGCAGAAAAGACATCATAGGCAGACATAGAAAGGGTATATGCGTTCGAACCTCTTATAGGGGAAATTTGTATAAATGTATGCATTCCTTTGCACATTTATTCATTGGATAACTGTTTTTAATGAAAACACAATTAAGTGATTGTCTTGAACCAGAAAATGGACTACATTGCAGACAAAAAATTCGTTCTTTTGGATACAGGTGACTAAAAAGCCACCTGTATTCCTGTTCACACGCATATATCCGTTCTGGGAACTGCGGTCTTCTCTGCATGTCTTGTAACCTGTAACAAATATCTAGCTCAGAGGGCTATTGGTTGAAAGAATCCTTGGAAGGTTTCTATTGATTGAGAAGCTCACTTCGTTCATTGGTCGGCTCAGTCACCTGACCTCAAACCCATCAAGAATTTGGAAGACGAGGTAATATGTCTTGAATTACTGCTGTCACCAGTGGCCCAACTCGTTATTAGTATATCTAATAATTTGACCCACGATCATATTTATACAAATATTGTGTCGAGAGAATATAATGCAATCTACGAATAAAAACACAGGCAATTGTGTAAAAATTTACACAATAGTACTTTTTATAATCTCCCTTAAAATGAAAGACGGAGCATGTGCCCGCATCTTCATGTTATTTCTTCCAGTTGCTCGGTTTGAAGATCTGTCTCGTGGTTGTGGGCATGAATCCTAAATTATTGATTGGTTAAAAAGATCATCCACCGTGATCAAAAACGCTAGTCTGCGCTTCCATAGCCAATCAGCTAAGTCGATTTGTGATTTACCCTTCACAGATCTTACGATCCGTCTATCTCATTAAAAGGTCGATGATTTTTATACCGTCTAAACAACTTGCCGCTCCTGTATGTACTTGAACCTGTGGTGGCATCAGTCCAGCCTTAAAAATTAGTCGCGTGGCTTTTGGCAATGAATCAAATTAAATTATCCTTTTCTTTCAGTCGCTGCAAATAAAAATATCGCTTGTTTGCAGTGATCAAAGATTGAAATATTTAGAATATGTTAAGCCTTTTTACTTTGAAGAAAGAAGCTATGCTGGAAGACTAGTCAGCATATTATGTTTACATAATTCTTTTCGAAGTTACCAAAATGTTTTCTTCTAAATATCTGTTTTTGATCGCTGCGAGCAAACAGCATTTTTATTCGCTGCACGACTGAAAGAAAACGACAATTTAATTTGATCCACGTGACTACTTTTCCTATATTTCAGCCTTCTCATGTCGCTGCATCCGCAACTGAGGAAATTCCGAATCGAACGAGACGGCGTCCGGCAGTTTAGTGACGACATGGTTGACGAGCAGATAGCGATTTTCGACCCCAGTCGTCTCAGGGGATATGTCGACGCCTACCTCCTGCACAGGAATGAGCTGCAGCAGAATGGGAAACTGAAAGGATCGTCGTTCACAAGTGAGTTTTCTGCCGATTGTTTTGAACTGTGGCAAGAGAAATCACGTCACCAGTTGTACACTGACGAGCCAAAACATTATGACCATCCCCACATTTTTCAATGAACTCGTCTGGATGACGTGGAGGGCACGTGATTAAGTGAGAATGGTATTTAACTGCTGCTGGAGAAGGTAAGTAATCATTCTTGCACTTACTTTTGCGAGTGATGGGAAAGGCTGCTGATCTAAGCGAATTTGATAGAGGGCAGATCGTAATGTCCCGAAGACTCGGAACGAGTATCACCGAAACTGCACGACTGGTAGGATGTTCACGATCTGCCGTTGTTAGTATTCATGCAAAGTGGATAAATGACGGTGACACCAGCAGTAGACGCCAAGGTGTTGGTCGTCCACGCGTCATCAAAGAAAAAGGACGTCGGATACTGTCCCGCTTGGTAAAGCAAAATCGGCGCAAGACAGTGGCTCAGCTGACAGCCCAATACAATGCAGGTCCAAGCGCAAGTGTTTCGGAACACACAGTTCAGCGGACACTGTTGGATATGGGACTGTGCAACACACACAGACGTCCCACTCGTGTGCCTCTGTTGACCAAGCGTCATCGTCAACTACGCCTACAGTGGGCCCGGGAACATCGAGACTGGACCATGGATGAGTGGAAGAGAGTTGCCTGATCAGATGAATCCCGATTTCTCATTCATCACGTCGATGGTCGTGTCAGGGTACGCCGTCTGCCAGGCGAACAGCTGCTCCCCTCTTGTACAGCAGGTCATACACAGGCTGGTGGTGGCAGTATTATGCTTTGGGGGACGTTCTCATGGGCGACTCTGGGACCCGTAGTTGTGGTAGAACAGACCATGAACGCTGCGCACTATCTGAACATCATTGCGGATCAGTTGCACCCTTACATGGCGTCTGTCTTCTCAACTGGAAATGGAATTTTCCAGCAGGACAACGCCCCATGTCACAAGGCTCGGATTGTGTTGGAGTGGTTCGAGGAGCATACTGATGAATTCCACTTAATGTCCTCGCCACCTAACTCGCCGGATATTAATCCGATAGAGCACATTTGGGATGTCATGGAGCGGCAGCTCAGAGCTCAAACACCACCATGTCCGAATATCTCGACTTTGCGTGACCGCTGCTTAGACATTTGGTACAACCTGTCTCCAGTCATGTACCAAGAACTTGTGGCATCTATGTCCAGGCGAGTTGCAGCTGTTTTGCAGGCCAAAGGAGGCGCAACGCGTTATTGAGTAGGTTGTCATAATGTTTTGGCTCTTCAGTGTATATTTGGGAGTTAATGAGCTGTCTCACCAAATAATCAAGTTTGACTGCAAACAGAAAAGCAAATATTTAATTTAAAAAAGTATTAAAATTTATAATATAAAAAGTTTTGGTGGTGACAGAGGTGGATTATAGAATAATAATCTCAACGTGTTAAAATATTTAACGTTTTTTATTGACATGACATAACAAGAATTACACACACATATATATACAGGAAGTTCTCGGGTTTTTTCCCACCAGGGAGATATGTCAGCAGTGACGCAACGCAGTCAGACTACGCAGCGCCACAATGAGATATTTACCAAACGGCACTTCGACCGTCTGGGTTACGAGACATACTACATAGTATCCCCCCAGTGACGGAGGAACGATACATTGAAATACTGAGTACAAGTACAAATTTATAAACATAGATATGCATTTAACAAATTATAGAATGCGAATATAAAGTATTAAAAATAATTTGACATTTAACGAAATACTGCTTCAAAACGTTTAGGAAAATGTACTCTACGACCCGACTTTGTAGTAATTACTTTTTCTCGATCAGTCTCTTTGCTTGGGACCGATGCATTTGAGTGTCGTTTACCGTTTACATCAGTAGTATGAGACAATGCAGGCAAATTTGGTGAAATTACATAATCGGAAAACTGGAAGGCTGGTTTTAACCTATCGATAGACACTGTAATTGTTTTGTTGTTAACTTTAATCACAAATTGTTTGTTGTTTCTGTCAAGCACAAGATGGGGTCCAGTATAGGGAGCAGTTAATGCTGGACGGAGACTGTCAACTCGTAGAAATACATGTGTACACGATTGCAAGGATGGATGCACATAAACACTGTAATTGCCATGATTTTGAGGATTGAGAGGAGATAGTTTCCTCATAGCTTCGCACAATTGCGACACATATGTTACATCAGGTGGAGCTGTGAAAACATCGGTAGAGAGAAGATCAGATGGTAGTCGAAGTGTTGTGCCGTAAACAAGCTGGGCACTACATGCTTGGAGGTCATTTTTGATAGCACAACGTAATCCTAAAAGCACTATGGGCAATGTGTCTGTCCACTTCGTGTTATCATGTGTTTCAATGGCGGATTTTTAAATCCGCCATTTAATCCGCTGTTTTAACAGCGATGAAATCGCTCAATCATGCCATTCGACATTGGGTGGTATGCAGTTGTGCGAATTCGAGTGATTCCTAGCATATCTGTGAGTTCTCGTAGAAGTGAAGATTCAAAGTTCCGACCTTGATCGGTAGTGATTGTAACTGGGCAACCAAATCGGGAAATCCAACCATAAACAAGTGCCTTAGCTGTCATATCGGATGTTGGTAAGACTTCAGGCCATCGAGTGAATCGATCGATGATGGTCATACAATATCGATGTCCGTCAGACGATGGAAGAGGGCCAACGAAATCCAAGTGAATATGTGCAAATCTTGCATCTGGAAGGGTAAAAGTTCCAAGTGGAGATTTCGTGTGATGAAAAATTTTGCAACGCTGACATTTGTCACAACTTCTTACAGCATTCTTGATAAACTGTCTCATCTTGGGCCATACAAAACGTGAACAAATCAGTTTAGTGGATGCGGAAATACCGGGGTGAGATAACTGATGAACGGTTTGAAAAACCAGATGTCGAAAAGATTCAGGAATAAAAGGTCTTGGATATTGTTGAGATGTGTCGCAGTATAAGTTGATGTTTTCAAGAGGAAAATAGATCTTTTCCAACTTCAACGATGAATCAGATTGCAAGAGTTGTAATTCTTCGTCTTGGGATTGCAGATCTGCTAGTTGTTTGTAGTCGATAGAAGCTGGTTGAGAAATGGCAGCGGTGTCAACTCGAGAAAGGGTGTCAGCAACAATATTATCAATACCCTTAACATGACGAATATCTGTTGAAAACTGCGATATGAAATCAAGGTGTCTTAATTGCCTGGGTGAGCATTTCTCTGGCTGTTGATGAAAGGCGTAAATTAGAGGCTTTTGATCAGTGTAGACAGCAAATTGCCTACCTTCAAGCATGTAACGGAATCGTTTTATGCCAGTGTAAATAGCCAGGAGCTCGCGATCATAGGCAGACCAATTTCGTTGACGGCGTGAGTTTCATTGAAAGAAAGGCAATAGGCTTCCACTGAGTGTCATATTGCATGAGAGCTGCACCAACACCGACATTCGAGGCATCTGTCCAAAGACTGAGAGGAGCATTTGGAATAGGGTGGTGCAATAAAGTAGCTTTTGCCAGGGCTTCCTTTACCTCGATGAAAGCTTTATCTGCATCTGGAGTCCAACTGAGAGGATCTGGAGGATTTTTAGATGGTCGTTTGGACTTGGTGTTGCGTCGACCCTCTAAACATTTTACTAGAGGAGCAAGGATGTGAGCTGCTCTTGGAACGAATCGACGGTAAAAATTGAACATACCAAGGAATCGCCGCAGTTGAGTCAAAGTAGTGGGAACAGGGTACTCCTTGATGGCTTGAATACGATCGGGCAGTGGTTCAATACCTTTTTCGGATACACGATGTCCCAAAAAATCAATAGTTGAAACACCGAAAGTACATTTGGAAGTGTTCAAGCTGAGACCATAGGAGTGTAATCTTTCAAATAAGGCTTGGAGGTGTTGAAGGTGCTCTGCTTCAGACTTGGAAGCGACAAGGATGTCGTCAAGGAAAGCATAAGCGATATGTAAACCTCGTAGTACATTGTCGATGAATCTTTGAAAGGTGAAAGAGGCATTACAGAGGCCGAATTGCATTCGTGTGCTTTCAAAGAGTCCGAAAGGTGTGATGATGGCGCTTTTGTGCACGTCGTCAGGATGTATAGGTATCTGATGGTACGCTGTCGTATTAGGGATTCAATCACCCTACAGATGGCGCTAAAAGCACCGTCAGAGTGTGTTACGATCGAACAAGCAGATATTCGGATGATATGGTCATGGAGTGGTCGTGTAGGACGCTCCTTGGTAAATTGTAAATATTTTGTTATATAATAAATGTTTGTGCTGTCTGCATTGCCTGAGATTCGCTGATAACCCATTAAATAGAACCAGATACGACATACGCCTTAATAAGATCTAAGTGCGAAAAGATTTTGGCACCATGTAGTTCAGAGCTGAAGTCTTGAATATTAGGCACTGAATATTTATCTGGTATAGTTCGTGAATTTAAAGCTCGGTAGTCACCAACTGGCCTCCAGTCTGGAGAGTCCTTTTTAGGAACCATATGGAGAGGTGAGGCGTAGTTACTTTTCGATGGTCGTAAATGACCCAGATCGAGCATTTGTTGGAATTCGGCTTTAGCACTTTTTAATCGATCCGGAGCTAATCTCCTGGGCTTGGCGTGAACGGGAGGTCCAGTTGTTTCTATGTAGTGAAACACAGAATGTTTAATCGGTTGATCAGCACGGGGAGGCTTGGTGATGTCAGGGTATTTAAGGAGCAGTTCGTGATAAATGCTATTCCCCGAAACAGTTTTTATCGTGTGTATTGATGTTGACTGCAATTTTCCAGGGGTAGTCAAGTTCGTGACAGTGTCCACTAGTCTTTTATTTCGAAGGTCAGGCATGAGGTGAAAATGGTAAAGGAAATCTGCGCCTATAATGGGCGTACTCACGTCACCAATCAAAAAGGGAAATCGAAAAATCTTTCGGAGGTTAAAATCAAGCATTAAAAGCTTTTCTCCGTAGACATTTATTTGTGAGGAATTGGCGGCAGATAAGGTCATAAGCGATTTCTTTTTCTTGTGGGAAAATGACGCAGGGATAATACTAATATCTGAACCGGTATCACAAATATTGTATATTTGTTTTCCTGTCCTTTAAAAATAGGCGACGAGAGGTTTTGTGCAAGGTGGTTGTCGCCACTACACCTCGCTGTCCGCGTTTTTTGAGAACGAACAAGGTGCGGAACATTTCCTTGCACTAATGCCCAATTTTGTATGATACCAACACTGTTTATTAGAATTTCGAGAATTACTACGGCTTCGATCAAAAGATCGCCGGCGAAAAGGGCTACGGGATCTGCGTAATTCTAATTTCTTAATTCGATCACTCAGTTTGTGAATTTCACATAAAATTTCTGAGTTAGAATTTGAAGGTACCGAAACTGAATTTACGGCAGCTGGATTATATTCGAGAATTCTGTCAGCGACTTCTGCGGCTTTTTCAAGTGATAAAGGTGAAATAGAAGCCAAAATACTTTGAATGGATGATGGTAAATGAGAAAGAAATAATTCTAATATTAATTCATTAGATACATTGTGAGATTCGGCTCTGCGCTGCATGGTTCTTAAAAGCTCGCTGGGCTTACGATCACCGAGCTGTTCGCCTGACAATAATTTTCCGATTTCCGCTTGGGAAGAATCACCTGTGCGTTTTATTAAGTCAGTTTTCAAATCTTCATAGGGCGTTATAGCCGAAGGTTTAAGAATGAATTCGCGTACAACAGAGGCAGCTTCTGGCGGTAAATTAGCCGAAATATAATTAAATTTTGTACGACTATCTGTTATAGCTTTAGGATTGGCCAGTTCAAAAGAATGTTCGCACATGGCGAACCAAAGGCTAACATCGTTAAAGTTAAACGGAGGGATTCGAACTGCACTAACTTCAGACATAGTTAATAATCTCAAATACCGAAATAGCAATAGTTAACTTACTTCAAATGCGCGATAGAATACAATCCATCTGCCGAAAACGAGAGCTGCTGAAAGGTTCAAATACGTCAGAACACGGAAAACAATTTCCCTTGGAATGAAAATAATACTATCTAAAAAAAAAGGGGTCCGGGTTACCATTTTGGTGGTGACAGAGGTGGATTATAGAATAATAATCTCAACGTGTTAAAATATTTAACGTTTTTTATTGACATGACATAACAAGAATTACACACACATATATATACAGGAAGTTCTCGGGTTTTTTCCCACCAGGGAGATATGTCAGCAGTGACGCAACGCAGTCAGACTACGCAGCGCCACAATGAGATATTTACCAAACGGCACTTCGGCCGTCTGGGTTACGAGACCTACTACAAAGTATTTTAAAAAGTACAACTTCCGCATCACAGGATAGTAGAGATTGCAACTAGTTGTACAACCGATAATTTCAACCCATGCCCCTAGAAGTATGAAATAGTTATTTCCGGTGGTTTGACCCTCCTGGTGGTTGTCTCAACGAGGTATCTCGTCATTAGCGAAATTGACCAGAGCTAGTGTCCTAAAAGTTCCCGTACTGACGATTCATGAATTTATTATACAAAAAGAACAAACTTTAAAACAATTATTTTTATGCTAATTGTGAAAAGCACTTTTAACATAACGTAGGAAAAAATGTGAACTCACATTTATAATAAATGTTCAAAATGTCCGCCCCTTTCTTGGAGGAAAAGCTGAAGTCGTTTGCGCATATTTTTAGAAACGCGTTTCAAGATGATGGGAGTGACTTGTATCCTTTGAGTAATGGCAATTTTCAGATAATCTATTGTTTGGGGATTATCTTTATAAACTTTGTTCTTTAAATATCCCCACAAAAAAGTCAGGGATGCTCAGATCAGAGAAACGAGGTGGCCAAAGATTTCTTGAGATGAGTCGATCGACAAAAAATCTTGAAGCATGCCAATGGTTTCATAACTTGTACGACAGGTTGCACCGTCTTGTTGGAACCAAGAATCTCGTTCATTCACCTCTAATAATGCAACAAATTGTTGGATAAGTTCTATAGTGATTCACTCCCTCTTGATTGAGGAGCGGCGCTGCTAGCAGCTCGTTTGTATGACGTCACATGATTTTATATAATGCCGAGCGCATACTTGTTCTTTCTCCTCTCTCGCCAGACACGCCGGCTCACCTTCTAATTTGTTATGTTTGAATAAATTCCATGTTGGTTTATTTCCGAGTATTTCCTTTCATCAGCACTCACCACACCAAACCACATAAATGGTGACCCTGATGCTGGACTTTGAGGTATGAATTTATTTCGCTTGTTGTAACTTTTGAATGTGGCTTCAAAACTTATACACAGTTGATTTGGCCTCCACCATTTTCTTTCTTTTGGCGCCAAGTATTTAGTTTCTTTTCGAACGTTTCCTGACTGGATACTACTGGATCGCACGTTCAGTTTGATCACGAAATCTTTTTATTTTGTGAACGTTTTATTCTGAATCGAAATGGAGGAAACCGCTGCTGTTAAAATTCCCAATTTTATTTCGAATGATCCAGCCTTATGGTTTGTGATGGTTGAGGCTACTTTTAAACTGGCTGTTCCGAAGCCCATCACCGACAACAAAACTAAATATAATTATTGTCTTGCTCATTTACCATCAGAAATAGCTTCAATTGTTCGAGATATCATTTTATCTCCTGATTCAACAGATCCTTATGCACAACTCAAGGAGCAACTAATTTCCAGATGTGGTGAAACGAAATCGCAAGAAATACGTAGATTGTTAGCTGGTGAACAATTAGGAGATCGGAAGCCTACAGAACTTCTTCGTGTTATGAAACGCCGTGCCGAAAGCCATAACATCACCGACGTTCTCTTATTGGAATTATTTTTACAACAATTACCACCTAATGTACAATCAATCCTTGCTTCAATTGAACCTTTGACGCCACAAAAGGCAGCTGAAGTAGCTGACCGCATTCTCGAAGTTACGCCTGCAGAAGTGCCGTTTCCGCTATTGGTAATTCTAGTTCCAGTGCTTCAAACACTCACTCTATCTTGACGCAAGAAATTAAAGATCTTCGAAAAGAAGTTGCCAATTTGCGACGTTCAAGGAGTTTTTCACGAAAGCGGAATAATTCCGGTTACCGACATCGAAGCCCTTCTACCAAAGCCCAAGACATCTGTTGGTACCACCGTAAGTTCCAATCGAAAGCAAATAAGTGTTCCAAGCCCTGCTCATTTTCGGAAAACATCAGCGGCCAGGAGTAGCGGCGACATATTCCTCGCCACCAACCTCGCGTCGCCTTTTTGTGATTGATCAACGCACCAATATTAAATACCTTGTGGACACTGGCAGTGACTGTTCTATCATCCCAGCAAATAAACATGAAAAGAAACTTAAACTTTCACAAACTTTTAATGCAGCAAATGGAACACCTATTGATTTATTTATTTATTTATTTCAATTAACGTCACACTGGAGCAACACAACGGGCTATTGGTGACGGTCCGGGATCAATCCCAAAGGGAAAGATCCGAGGACAACACCACGTAATTTTGAACCACGGTCAGATGACGAGGCAACACCTGAGCTGGCACCCCACTCTCCAAACTTCCACACCACGCCAACGTGAGGACATTTGAGGCCACGACAGATTTAACGTGCACCAGCCCCCTTTGTACACGACGGTGTTTGGCTGGATTCGAACTCGCAACCCTTCGGTTGCTAGTCCGTTACTCTTCCAACCGGGCCACCGCGGCCCGAACACCTATTGAAGTTTATGGTAAAAAAATTACTTTCTTTAAATTTAGGCTTACGACGTAATTTTGTTTTTCCATTTTATATTTGTAATGTTACAACTGCTATTCTTGGTGCTGATTTTTTGCATTATTTTAATTTAAAACCAGATATTCGTAATCGTCGTTTGACTGATTCATGCACAAAATTAAATTGTCATTGTATTTTAGATGATTCTACTATTGTTTCTGTTAAAACTGTCCCTGATAACAATGATTTTTGCAAATTATTGGAAGAATTTCCAGATGTTACGAAATCTCCTTGTGCCAATCAACCCTTGAAACATAATGTCATGCACTATATTGAAACTTTTGGTCCCCCGGTTTTTGCTAAGCCTCGTCGACTTGCACCAGATAGGTTAAAAATAGCAAAAACTGAATTCCAATACATGCTTGATTTAGGACACATACGTCCATCTAGCAGTAACTATGCATCACCATTACACATGGTCCCAAAAAAAGATAGTGATGACTGGCGTCCAGTTGGCGATTATCGTGCCTTAAACGCCCAAACAGTCAAGGATAAATACCCAATTCCTAGCATAGTGGATTTCACAAGTGAATTGCATGGCACCAACATTTTCTCTCATGTTGATTTAGTAAAAGCATTTCATCAAATTCCCATTGCTCCACAAGATATTAACAAAACTGCTATTTGTACCCCTTTCGGACTCTTTGAGAGTACTAGAATGCAATTTGGGTTATGTAATGCATCCAGTACATTTCAGAGATTTATTGATGAGGTCACTAGAGGTCTGGATGGTGTTTATGCTTTCATTGATGACATTTTAATTGCTAGTAAAACCCATGAAGAGCATATTCTCCACTTACGAGCTCTTTTTGAAAGATTGAATCATTATGGTCTAACAATTAAACCTTCTAAATGTATTTTTGGAGCATCTAGTTTAAACTTTTTAGGTTTCAAAGTTTGTGGTGAAGGACTCGCACCTCTTCCTGATCGTGTTGCAGCAATTCAAAATTTTCCCAAACCACAAACTATTACTCAACTTCGCAGATTTCTGGGCATGTTTAACTTTTATAGGCGATTTATTCCAAAAGCTGCCCACATTTTGGCTCCTTTAATAAAATTTTTGGAAGGACAGAAAAACAAAAAGAAATCCTCTCGTCCGTCTTCCAAAACCGATATATCACTTGTATGGACTGATGAAACCGACAAATCATTTTCTGCCGCAAAACAGGCACTTGCTGAGTCAACCTTGCTTAAACACCCAGTGCCTGGTGCTCAATTAAGTCTTTGGACTGATGCATCCGATGTTGCTATAGGCAGTTCACTTATGCAATTTGCAAATGAACAATGGGAACCTATAGCATTTTTGTCAATTAAACTTAACAACAGTCAAAAGAATTGGTCCACTTACGACCGTGAATTACTGGCTATTTACACATCCATTAAGAAATTTCGACACATGCTTGAAGGTAGAAATTTTGCTATCTATACCGATCAAAAACCCCTTATATATGCCTTTAAACAAAAGCCCGATAAATGTTCTCCGCGCCAACTTAGACACTTAGATTATATATCCCAGTTCTCCACAGATATACGTCATGTCGATGGCAAACAAAACACAATTGCTGACGCATTATCTAGGATAGAGATTGATGCTGTCTCCAAACCACTTGCTTTGGACTATAAGAAACTTGCTGAAGCTCAACTTCACGATGAAGAATTAGAGCAATTAATTCAGCAAAACACATTAAAGTTGGACAAACATTATTTTCCTCTTGAGGACATTACCTTGTTTTGTGACAAATCAGTTGAAAATCCTCGACCTTTCGTCCCCAAAAATTTCAGACAACTAGTTTTTGAAAACTTGCATTTTCTTTCTCACCCCGGAATATCAGCCACAACTAATATAATTTCTAAACGATTCTTTTGGCCTGGAATGAGGAAAGATATTAAAAATAAAGTTCGCACTTGTGACAAATGTCAGCGAGCAAAAGTATTTCATCATACGAAAGCTCCACTTAGCACATTTTCTCAACCAGATGCTCGTTTTTCTCATATCCATCTAGATTACATTGGACCTTTTGCTTCTTCCGATGGCTATAAATACTGTCTTACAATCATAGATAGATATACTCGATGGCCAGAAGTGATTCCTACAGCGGATATGTCCGCAGAGACAACAGCACGAACTATATTACATGCATGGATCTCGCGATTCGGAACACCAGTTACTATCACTACAGACCAAGGACGAAATTTTGAATCAGGACTATTTCGCGAACTAACAAACATGTTAGGCAGTCATAGAATTCATTCCGCATCATACCACCCTCAAAGCAATGGTATGATTGAAAGATTTCACAGGCATCTTAAAGGCGCTATTATTGCTCATGAGAACGTAAAATGGACTGAAGTTTTACCAATTGTATTGTTAGGATTACGCTCAGCCATTAAAAACGACCTAAACGCAACAACTTCTCAATTAGTTTATGGAACAACTTTACGTTTACCATCAAATCTCATTTCGACTGATTCTCTAAAACAACCTGCTACACCAACTTACGTGTCAAATTTAATTTCAATGATGAGAAAACTTAGTCCTATTGCTCCTGCAAAACACGGCAATAGCAAATTTTATGTACATCCATCTTTGAACACATGCACACATGTATTTTTGAGAATTGACAAAATTCGACCACCGCTTACACCTCCTTATTCTGGACCGCATTTCGTTCTCAGTCGTACGGATAAAAATTTCGTTGTTAATTTAAATGGTAAAAACACTACTGTATCTATTGATCGCTTGAAACCCGCATATACATTTTCTGCTGACTTACAGCCATTGAAAGTATCTAAACATTTAGATCAGACAAACAAACCATCCAAGCAACAAACAGTAGATCAAAAAGCTTCTGCACCTGCCATACAACCTAGGATTACAAAATCAGGTAGACATGTTCACTTTCCAAAAAGATTAGTTATGCGTATGTAATAGCTATAAGAAAAATCCATGTCACATGTTTAAATAATTTTATAGCATATATATTGTATTTTCTTTCATTAGATGTATTTTTTTTTCATGTAACATTTTACTGTATTTTTTCTATCATTACTTGTACAAGAATTTTATTTCATAGTCAATTATTGTATCATTGTCATTTACTTTGTCATCACTTTGTAAACATTCCTATGAATATGTATCGTTCCCTTCGTCTCTGGAGGGATACTCTATAGTGATTCACTCCCTCTTGATTGAGGAGCGGCGCTGCTAGCAGCTCGTTTGTATGACGTCACATGATTTTATATAATGCCGAGCGCATACTTGTTCTTTCTCCTTTTTCTCCTCTCTCGCCAGACACGCCGGCTCACCTTCTAATTTGTTATGTTTGAATAAATTCCATGTTGGTTTATTTCCGAGTATTTCCTTTCGTCAGCACTCACCACACCAAACCACATAAGTTCTCTGTATACAGTGCCATCAACAGTTGACTCGAAAAACAGAGGCCCAACAATCCTTTTGCGTGATACGGCGCACCAAACGCCAATTTTTTTAGAATGTAAAGGTTCTTGCATAAATGAAATGGGGCCTCTCATTGTCCGGTGACTTTACTCCTGTAACATTTTTACACGATAAGCACGAAAATGCAAAGCTCTTAAAGCCTTATGTGTTGATCCAAGTGATGTGCCCATGTGCTGCAACAAACGCCTCACGGATTGATGAGAAGATTGAAATATCCTACGTTGAGTTTCTTGCACAAAGTCTGGTGTAACAACTTTCGGTCTTCCACCAAACCTGTCTCACGAAATCGCCGAACGAGTTGATGTAGCGTATCTTTACTCGGTATTGCATCATCTGGATATTTATGTCGCCAAAATTCTTTACATCTTTCATGTGATTTACATTCAAAATAAGCCTCAAGCAGCGCAATTCTCTGAATGCGTGATAAACTCATTTTGCAATGAAGAACAAAATGACATGGAACTTTATTATCGCACAACTTGAGCGAGAAGAAAATCAAACGATAAAAATTAAAGAATCCATAAAATTAGAAGCAGACGATAAAATTCAATAATTAAAAAAAACACGGGTAAATGATTTTTTTAAAGTTGGGAACTTTGGGAGTACGGGAACTTTTAGGACACTCTGTAGAACGACGAGCTATATTTTCATTATTTAGAAAACTGACCAGATCTTGATCTCGTCATCATAAAAAATCGGCAATACATATCTTGATGACGAGATATTTCGTAATTAGCAAAATTTATCAGATCTATATGGATGAGATATCTCGTCGAAACCATCTTGAAGGGATAACCCTCTGAGCCTCACGAGATTTCAGTTGTGTAGTAGTATTTTTAACATAGACGTGAAAAGTAAGTAGACTGAGCATTGCTATTGAGAGAAGCTTCGAAAAGTGATCAACGTATCGACTAGTAGTCACGTGACTGCTTTGTGAAAAATTGACTTTTTGGCATCTTATCACCGCGTTTGGCGAAATAACATCTTATGACAGGGTAGTTGTACGAATGTGCATTTCTATACAGGTAAAAATGATAAAATCTCCAAAGTCTACTATTTCATGCGCACCAATCATAATGAATCAATGGATGGGCGTCTTCTCTTGTCCAATGGATCAATCAGACCTTTCCTACTGAAAATTACTAGAGCCTATCGGACCACCCCCACTGACGCCCTCAATGTGATTTCGGGGATCCCCTCTCCACGTGACCATTCATATGCTTTTTAAAATTCACTGTACATGGAAAAGGCGGCTGCCTGACCCAGTTTTGCAAAGGCTGTCGCTATGTAATCTCGATTCCTCCATTAAAACCAATATTATTGATATAGATAATTTAATTTTAGACTTCCCCCTACAATAAACAATCCCGACCTTGAGATATGCACGGACGGATACGGCATTGTCGGATCTGCCGTGTGTATCTTTAAGGATCATAAACTCAATACCATCTTATGTTTTAAACTTAAAAACTTTAATTCAGTCTTTCAAGCCGAACTCTCAGCCATACATAAAGCTATCACTTGGTCCATGCAGAATAACAAGAGAATCAATATTTATAGCCGACAGCCAATATTAGCCCTTCAATCTCCTAAAAATAAATCTAATTTTTTTAACTTAATTAAACGTTCAATAGCCGCTAATGCTAATATTGGGCTAAGCTGGGTCAAAGCCCACGCTGGTAACTATGGCAATGAGATAGCTGACCAC
Organism: Meta bourneti; assembly: GCA_933210815.1. Classification (NCBI taxonomy): domain Eukaryota; kingdom Metazoa; phylum Arthropoda; class Arachnida; order Araneae; family Tetragnathidae; genus Meta; species Meta bourneti. The sequence continues at coordinate 14,120,498 of OW119932.1, forward strand.
TTTGCTAAACTGGGGTCTGTTTGCGGTGAGGAACTTGATATTCCTGCCCCCAAATCCTACATTACTAGATTATTTCAACTAAATGCAATATCTGAATGGCAAGAATTTTACAATGACTCCACAAAAGGCCTCAGGGTCGAGGAATATATCCCTGGGGTAAAACTTGACCGTCTCATCGCGGACAGATATATCACTTGGTTTTTGTCCTGGTCATGGTCCCTTTGTCGCATATCTGCACCGTTTTAAAATCAAACAATCGGACCTTTATTCCTGTGGTGCAGTGGGCGACGCCGATCACTATATCTTCAGCTGCCCCTGCACTGCCCAATGGCATCTCACTAAGCCTGCGAAATGTTATAAAGAAATTTGGCTGAATAACATCTTAGCCAATCCACAGGCACTCCTTAACCCTCTCGCTGCGTAATTTTTTTTTATCAAAATAGGTTCAGAAATTGAGTATTTTTTTATTACATATTTCAAATCTACATATATTTTGGAGTTAAAATATACAAAAATTTTTTGTAAAAGAGTTTTTTTTTCAATATAAAATTAGATCATAAAAAAAGTTTGTCGGAATAATGAAATAAAAGAATAATCATATAAAAGCAAAATTTTGAAAATTAATCTTGGTTAAATTATAATTTATTTTATGAAATACAAAGGTAAAACGTATATACTAATGAAAATATGCAAAATACTTACAAAACATTTATTAGAAATGAAGAATTATTAGAAATCACTATCCGCAGAGGAATCCGAGAAATTCTCATCAGTTTCGCTATAACTATCTTCAATATACTTGAAATCAGAGTCAGAACTGCTATCAGTGTCGGAAATATTGTCAGGAATGTAGGTTATATCACTCGCGAAACGCTTCTTGCCAGACATCTTTGAGCTTTGAAAAGAGCGCGCAAAATGCTGCAGAAAATGCTTGTATATTTCGCAGAAATGTGGACATCTAACGCCATCTGTTAATCCAGATTTGAATAAACAATTAATCACAGAAAAGCCAAAATGAAACCATGAACGCTGAAAGAGAGGGTTGCACAGTTAAATAGACGGCAAAAATGCATCCCCGCGGAAATCGCGGGCTGCGCAAATTTGATGCGCAGCGAGAGGGTTAAGATCAGTTGTGTGGAGGCTGCTGGAGAGAGATACGTAGCTGATCGGCTTTAAAATTAAAATCTGCTTTTTTTTCTCTCTGTCACCCCTCTTTAGAACTAAATACTTATTCTTGCCTCCTATGCAAATTCAAAATTACCTACATTATATTCTCCTTTATTTACTAAAAACTTTTATTTTTCTTACTCTTTTTACCTCTCTTCTTTATTGATCGATTATGTTTAATTGTTCATGTTTGTCCAATGTTTTGTACATATCAAAATTCTGTTAACGATTGAATCCTTATTCTTATCTATTGTTCTGTATGTTCTCATTCTCTCTCTAATGTGTTCAAATGTATTTTCCAATGTGTGTATACATTCAAATTCAAATAAAAGCCGCACGTGCTCACAGAGAGGTAGGCGGCTGGGTTTCCTTGTGACGGGTCCCTTGGGTGCTGGAAGTCCTTCCCACCTCTTCACAAAACAGCTCTACACCGTTTGGTGAGCTGAAGAGGTGAGGGTCTGAAAAAATGGACCAATCAGAGGATGAATGTTAGATTCCACCCATCAGACGAAAGTAGTCTAAGAGCCACGTTACTGCTCTTACTAATACTTACTGAATACTAGTTTTGATCACATAAAACGGTTATACCTTTGCTCACTGTACTTTTACATTTCCTCTATGGGTCGACGAATATCATTTTCCACTTGCTACGTTGTTTCCTTACAACCATAGTGACCGCGAGAGCCCAGTTAGTAGAGTAGCAACCGGAGAATTACGAGTTCGAAATTCGATCCTAGAAAACACGGTCGTTTAAGTGGGGCACGTTAAATCACAAATGTCCCCACACTGATGTAGTGTGGAAGTTTGGTTAGTGGGATGCCAACTCAGGTGTTGATCTCGTCAACTGACCGTTCAAAATTGCTTGGAGCTGTCCTCGGATCTTTCCCTTCGGGATTGATTCCGGATCGTCGCCAATAGCCTATTGTGTTGCTACACCCACCTTCTTAGATTAGAATTCTTTGGAAATATTATCTTGGTCCTTTCCTTAGAATGGAATCCTTGGGTAAGAGTACTGGTCCTTGCCTAAGATTACAATTCTTTGGAAATATTATCTTGGTCCTTTCCTTAGAATGGAATCCTTGGGTAGGACTACTGGTCCTTGCCTAAGATTAGAATTTTTTGGAAATATTATCTTGGTCCTTTCTTTAGAATGGAATCCTTGGGTAAGAGTACTGGTCCTTGCCTAAGATTACAATTCTATGGAAATATTATCTTGGTCCTTTCCTTAGAATGGAATCCTTGGGTAAGAGTACTGGTCCTTGCATAAGATTAGAATTCTTTGGAAATATTATCTTGGTCCTTTCTTTAGAATGGAATCATTGGGTAGGACTACTGGTCCTTGCCTAAGATTAGAATTCTTTGGAAATATTATCTTGGTCCTTTCATTAGAATGGAATCCTTGGGAATGATTCTACTGGTCCTTTTCTTAGACTAGAATTTTTTTGAGATATTAAATTGGTCCTTTCCTTAAGAATTCCTAGGAAAGAAATCATGGGGTGAGAAGGTCAAAACTGATTAGGGTACATGCAGGGAAGACTAGGTATTAAGGTGGAATGCATGAACCCCTCTGAGGGTTAATGACCAGTTTTTTAAACCCTTTCACAGCAGGGAGACTGAAGGCCAACACCGTGAACCTATTCTTCGAGGGGACAGAGACGACCAGCTTCACCATCACGAGCCTGCTGCTGGAGCTAAGCAAGCACCCGGAAGTGCAGGGGCTGGCCCAGGCGGAGCTGGACGCAGTGGTCGGCAGGGAGAGGCTGCCCTCCTGGACGGACAGACAGAACCTCCCGTACCTGGACGCCACCATACAGGAGCTGTACAGGACGGCATCCCAGATTCTCGTCACCACCATGTACTCCAATTTCAGTAAGTGGAAGACTGCACTGCATTGTCTGTTATGCAAGGTGATTCGTGGCTCCCTGGCCAAACTTGGTAGGATGTTCCGAAATTGTTGATTTATTATTTCTTCCGTATCAGGGCAAGAGGAGTTAAGCCAAAATGGCTACTTCTCGGAATGTTAAATTTGTATAATATTTCACTCTTTCTCACGAATATTCAGGAAGAAAAAGAAGCGGGTAGGTATTTCAATTAACGTCGCACTGGAGCAACACAATGGGCTATTGACGACGGTCCTGGATCACCCCCTAAGGGAAAGGTCAGAGGACAACACCACTTAATTTTGAACCACGGTCAGATGAGGTTACACCTGAACTGGCACCCAACTCTCCAAACTTCCACGTGGACATTTGAGGCCACGACAGATTTAATGTGCACCAGCCCCTTTGTATACGATGGTCTTTGGTTGGATCCGTTAATCTTCCAACCGGACTACCGCGGCCCCGAAGAAGCATGCCATGATATAATCGTAAAATTTAGATTAGTAGATTCACTTAGTTTTGATTTTAAGCGGGGCCGCGTTAGCCCAGTTGAAAGAACAATGGATTAGCGAGGGTTGCGAGTTCGAAACTAGGTCCAGTTAAAGACCGTCGAGTACACCGGGGGCTAGTGCACGTCAAATCTATCGTGACCTTAAATTTCCTCATGCGATAGCCCGGTTGGAAGAGTAACTGGCAACCGGAGAGTTGCGAGTTCGAATCCAACCAAAGACCGTCGTGTGCAAAGGGGGCTGGTGTACGTTAAATCCGTCATGGTCTCAAATGTCCTCACGTTGGCGTGGGGTGCCAGCTCAGGTGTTGTTCTCGTCATTTGACCGTGGTTCAAAATGACGAGGCGTTGTCCTTGGATCTTTCCCTTTGGGATTGATCCCGGATCGTCGCCAACAACCCATTGTGCTGCTCCAATGCGACGTTAACCACCTACCTTTGATTTTAAGCATATTACATTTTAAAATTAGGAATGTATTGGACTCCTTTGGACCCATCAAAATTCAGACTAGCTCCTTTTGCCCTGATACGGAAGATTTATTTGTGCACGTGCTAGAAGTTCCTAATATTCTAATCTGCTAAAAGAATTTTAATTTATTATTTAACTGCAACTTCGATGGAAAGAAATACTTTGTGAGATCGCCCCTAACGGTAGCCGCAAAGCTATAGGGAAGTGTGAAGGGAAAATGCGGAGCAGATGAGGTGAAAGCAAACCTCCAACTCTAGAGCACCAAACAGACGTCAACGAAATTAAATATGCATCTTTAGAATATGGTTTGGAAATGAACTTGTGGTGTAATCAACTCTGGTAAAATCCTAGTTTACGTTACACGCTTGGCGCGATTTTGAAAAATGTCGCCAACGCCGAAATGACGTTTTTACGATTGTCGCAGGCAAAAACATAGAAAATCGTAACCTGAAAATGGCAAATACATATTGCCATTACAATCGTACCTGAAAATGGGGTCCAAATAAAAATTTCAAAATTCTATTCTTAAATTCTATTACAAATCTCAAGCTCAACCGCAAAATCACACCATGAATTCCAAAATGCAAATGCATAAAAAGCAATAACCCACCGAATCTCGCCAAATCTACAACTACAGATTGCAAACTTTATCGCCCTCCCAAATGTCGCCAAATCCACCGTGTAACGTATACTAGGATTAAGCGTATACTAGGATTAAGCAAAATTGGGAATGCCGAATGGTAGACGAAGAATGTTTCATGCAAGTAAAATTACAGACCCCTATCAAATCACAAGTTCGAAGTTTAATGGGATTGTTTGGGTACTACCGAAGTTTTGTCTATTTTTGCAGAAATTGCGCGTCCGTTAAAAGTTAACTAAAAAGAAAATGTCTAAAATTATAACTTGGGGAGAGAAAGAGAATTCTTTCAGTATTTTAAAGGAAAAATTGTGCAGTACTCCAATTTTAATGTCTCTTATTTCGGTAGACAGTTTTAGCTTACATGTAATGCTAGTCAGAACAATGTAGGGGTTTGCTTGAGTCAGTTGGATGATGGTGGAATTTAACGACCTGTCGGGTATGCAAGCCAAAAACTGACAGATTCGCAGAGAAAGCGATCAGCTATTCATCGAGAAGCGTATGCAATCGTGTTTGGACTGAAGTTTGAGGAATGGAGTTTCGGGACGAAAATAACTGATTTCGAACACAATCCTTTATCCTTCCTCCGTAATTCATCGCCACAGAACTCCAAACTACAACGATGGGTTTTAGCTCTGCAGAACTATGATCTACAAATACAACATCGTGCTGGTGTCCAAATTCCACATGTAGACAACTGTCTAGATTAATTCGACTCTCGAGAAATGCATGCATTGAAGGGGAGAATTAGCTTAAACTGCACCAGAACGAAATCATTCGTCGATAATCTGACAGATTAACGACTTTGTCAAAAACAATTTTTGAGAAACCTTGATAAGTTTTTTGAATTATTGATATTTTTATGTTTTTTTAAGCGTATTTTTGTGTATGCATTGAAGGGGAGAATTAGCTTAAACTGCACCAGAACGAAATCATTCGTCGATAATCTGACAGATTAACGACTTTGTCAAAAACAATTTTTGAGAAACCTTGATAAGTTTTTTGAATTATTGATATTTTTATGTTTTTTTAAGTGTATTTTTGTGTATGGACTCCTCGACCTAGGTCATCTGCCTTCTTACCAGAGCCGCACTTTGTCGTTTTTTAGAAAGCTTCACGCATTGCACCGATAATTTGGACAATTTTAATTTCGTTTCAGATGAGACTACTATCGAATCCTACCGCATACCCCGTCGCAGCATCGTCGTCGCCAACTTGTGGAGCATCCACTTCGACCCCCAGGTCTACCCCCAGCCTCAAAGGTTCGATCCCGGGAGGTTTCTGAACGAGCAAGGCAAGAGGATAAAACGGGAAGGTCCCTATCCCTTCGGACTAGGTGAGTACAGATCAAAACTACACGTTCTTAAAGTATGATTAACCCACGCTCAGCCAATAAATAGCCCTTCTTCACAAAATAGTTGAATTTTCCAAAACAATTTGCCCCTATATTGTTCTTTGAATATTCTGATGTAAATCAGGGCCACGGTAGCCCAGTTGGTAGAGTCGTGGATTAGCAACAGGAGCGTTGCGAGTTCGAAACTCGATCCAGCCAAAGACCGTCGTGTAAGTGGTTGCTGGTACACGTTAAATCTGCCGTGGCCTCAAATATCCTCCCGTTGGTGTGGGGTGCCAGCTCAGGTGTCCTGGGATCTTTCCCCTTCGGAATTGCTCCCGGATCATCGCCACTAGCCCGTTCTGTTGCTCAAGCGACATCAATTCAATTACCAACCAACCAGGGTATAAAAAATCATGATTTAAAAAATAAAAAACATTGGATTTATTTGATTTTTCATATTTTAATTAATTTCTTCCCCGTACAAGTTTAAGTTTGTTGGACATGGAACACGAAAATTATTGTAGTTTCTAGATAATTTTGATTTATTTAAATATTAATATTTTTATGTAAACCATTAATGTATTAGGAAATATAGTTGTGTACATTTTTGAAAGATTAAAAGGCGACATATATAGGAATCAGCAAAGTAAATCACATGATAGAGTAAATAGAGCAGTGCCTCAAATACCAAGCTAGAGCAATGTTTTTCCATCTGGTTTTCAAGCGGTTTAGATTACTTTGAGTTTAACCCATAACCAGTGACGTGAATCTTTTGGACTCAGATAAATAAGGTTGCCTGAACCCACCGTCACCATATTATGAATTTTTTCAATCATACAAGTTTCAGAATGTTTTTGAATTATGTATTTATCATATGAATAAAATGTTTTGAATTACTTCAATTATTTTGATATAAAATAATTAATCAGTTCAAGACTTGCTTTTGAGAAAAAAAATGAAGTCACCAATAGAAAATAAAATAAAAGGAACTCGCATCTTGAAATTCCTACTCCTCATTAATTCTTAGCTTGCAAAAATAACTTTGTGAAAAAATTGTTATTTTTTGTAAGTTAACAGTAAAAAATGAGCCGACATGAAAATACATAAATTTGAAATCAAATACCAAAATAATAATCAAATACAAAAATAATGAATAAAATTATTTTTCGAATTCTTTGAGCATTGACAAGTATTTCATAGGTATATTAGAAGCACACAAAAGAGTTTATAATATAAAACCAAAAAATTGAAGGTTTTCTCTATGAACAGCATAGAACAAGTGTAATAGCATCCCCCAGAACATGCCAATTCAGTAGAATTTTGAGCTTGCAATAAAAAATTTATCAATTCCAATAGCTTTCTGATTCAACCCATAATCTTTTCATAACATACTCGCTCAATTATCAGATGAGTGAATTAACTCTAACATTCCAAATTTCAATTCCTTAAATACTGAATAGATATTCAAGCATTGTAAAGAATTCTAAGGGATCAATTTATACAATTTCCCTTTAAATTGAAATAAAAATTAACCAATATATTACACAAAACAAAATGAAACTAATAAAATTGCCAATTATAAAGATTTAAGTGCAAAATTAGAATGCTTTTGAGATATTTATTACAGAAAATCTTTAAGTTGTAAATGTCTTTATATTTTTTATGAATAGACTACAATACTAAATAAATAACTAGAACATCTTAAAAAAGAAAGCAAGTTGCCACAATTTTAATAATTTGAGTGAATATATTTCGAGCATCTTCACTCATCACATGGTTAATGGTTTAAAATTGGCCATGGGCGATTTATATTCAAACGGAATGTTTAAAACAAAACCAACACTGATGAACAGGCTTGCGACACTTATTGGTCAATGGCGCAAGATGGAAATACTTGTCTGGTAATTATGATCCCAATCAGCAAATACTGTTATTTAGTGTCTTTAAAGGAAAGATGATTTTAATATAATTTTGGTGTGAACTCTAAGAGTGAAGCTCTTAACTTATATTTGAATGAATTGAACATGCATCTTGTTCAGTAATTTCACTTTAAATATTACTAAGCACATCAGGAAGAAAAATGAAATTTAAAATTTTGATTTAAATCAATGATTTTTAATAAAACTCGATTTAAATCAAGCTGATTTAAATCGGCACACCCTGCAACCAACCATTGTAAATTGGTCGTTGGTTGGACCGAGTTTCGAATTCGCAGTCCTCCAGTTGCTAATCTGCTACTCTTCCAACATGGGTACAGTGGCCCCATAAACTCATAAAAATGGAGACGAATAAAGTATAAAAATTTACAAGTGTTAGTTAAATGTACCAGATGATATGTATATCTGGAAATTTTTGTTTAAAGTTTTTATTAATTTATTTCCCTAGATTAGTTATTTTAGACGTTTGATCATGAAGTTATTTGTACCCCTCCCCAATTTTTTAATTGCTACATCCCCTGCTCACACGAAGTGTTCTTTTCCAAAACAGGAAAAAGGTCATGCGTCGGCGAATCACTAGCTCAGATGGAAGTGTTCCTCATCATGAGTTCGATCCTGCAGATTTTCAACATCCATCCCACTGAGGATGCGGAGTATGATGTTAGACTCGAACGGAGGGAGTGAGACACTCCGAAATAAAAATTATTCTCCGAAGGTTTCGTATTTGCTTTCAGGTTTCTGAATGAGGTTTAAGTGTATTCCTGTAGAGCTAAAGATAGAAGGCGCTAGTGTTGGTGTATGTCGAGTAGTGCACTCACCGTGAAGTCTACGTGGTGGTTGCTATAGAAACAGGGCTACATCATGAAGAGATGTGCTCGATCTTTCCCTTTGGAATTAATCTTGGACAGTCGTCAATAGCCCATTGGTGTTCCAGTGTGACATAAATTTAACTACCTACCTAATGCTTTGAATTTTTAAAGTACTGAAATCGATAAACAAGCCAATTGACATCCCATTCAAAACACGTACAGGATACATATCACTGCAGTAACACTACCGCCACCTATATTTGGCTTATCATAAACAGCTTTGAAACCTATCAATTTGTTCATTTTCATGAAAAAAAACTCTTATTTTTCATATTTGTAATATATATGAAAGGCCTAAACAGAAACCATGTCTAAAACCTAAGAATACCAATACAGAAAGATCGTCTGAAATTTAAAAACTTATTAAATTACGTCAGTTGCACATAATTTCATGGTTTTATGCTGCATAAATCAATCCTACAATAAAGGAGATGAAAACCAGTTTTGATACCCAAAGAATAATTAGCAACATTTTACTTTGTTTCAATGCTTCATAATATGCTTTAATAAATAATTACATAAACTTTTCCTCAAAACTTCATATACAGTAAATAATTAATGGAATAAGTTTTGCCTCAAAGCCATCTAATAGGCATATTATTTTATGGAAATGTTTTTAAACAAGTAATGTTAAAGTATTACTCATGTTATCATAAAAATGACACACCAAGTAGAACAAATTAAAAATTTCTTATATATACAAGAAATTTTCGTACTTCCTTATGGTACTTACGTATTAACCGCATGCCAGCGATTAGTCGCCAAATCTGTACGTATTGACCGCATGCCAGCGATTAATCGCCAAATCTGTTGGAAGGGGTATAAGACGGAAGAACTGGAACAATCTGGTTATATTCACTGCCAAGTGAACCACAAATTCAATTTCATTGATTCTGAAACTGGCACACACGGAATATATAACGCCTTAGGAAGTGAAAAATGGCGAAATAAAAAACATCGAGGAACATCTCGCCACCACCTCGAGTCCCTACCTCGCAGTTTATAATATGTTTGATGTCATCCTAAATTGCTAAACATTTTCCGCCTGAAACAAAGCTTGGCTGATGTTCGCCAATGGCAAACAAAGCTTGGCTGATATTCGCCAATGGCATGCGGTTAATACGTAAGTACCTTCCTTATTTTAGCAGCCCCGAGGATGAATCGCCAAGCAACCGAGATGTATTGCCAAGGTAGGTTGTAAAATCTCGCCAAATGTTTGCAGTCCTAAAGAAACAGCACGTGTTTATATTAGTCATATTGCTTTTTCATTAACGTTCCCGATTTTGTATTGTTTTTTAAATATGTTAACAATCTTTAATTTACCAAATAATGAGATTGATGTCATATAATTTTTTCAAGAGCGAGATCTTTTACCTGACAAACGAGTATGCGAAAATTAGTGGATACATAGAAAAAAATGTTCTTTGATGAATTATTGAAAGCAATTTCGGAAATATGGCCTATTATGTAAAGCATGATATAAAGATTAAAAATATTCTTATAAAACATGTAAGTACTATATTATTTATTGTTGTATTATTACATGTTCATGATTCACGAAATCGTAACAGCGACCTTCACGTAATCGCGGGGGCCGTTTTAATAAGGAAGTACCGAAATTTTAGATTACATATATAAAATAAAGTTTTAATTGAACGTTTGATGTGGGTAACTAGAATAGTCCTTGGCAAAGATGAAGTAAATACACTGATAAATAACCATTAGTATTGAATTTGCTATTTACAATTGTTTTACATACTTATTATCAGATAGTGCAGATGGTGATTATTACTCATTTCTTCTGATACACATGGAAGAGGCTGATATTTTGAGTGAGTATTATAGTATCCACATAGAATCCCTTAATGGCTAAAACATTAGCTGCATATTTCAAATGACAGGTTTCGCTTTAGTTTGTGTTTAGAAACAAATTTTCAAATTAAATTTATGCATAAGCCTTTTGATACACAAGTCCTACTAGAAAAGCTTATTGTTCGTATGTATAAGAGTAAGCATGATCAGATTACCTGTCACTGAAACACTTGTTCCACAAAGCACATTGACATGGCTTCTCTTGTATGCACATAGTAGTGTTGATTCACTCTCTTGCTGAAGCATTTGTCGAATATTTATCAGGTTTTTTGGAACAGATGTAGTATAGATCCCCAATCCATTTGGCGACTTTTCGTCACCAATCCTCAATTAGGATTTGTGATTTTTGGTAACCCCCCACTTATTTCCAGATTATTCCATTCTAGCAACCCTACGTCATAGAATGCGTACTCAAACCATTTTCATTTAGTTTACTAGTAGTACGCGTTAAGGATCCAGGGAATTTTTGAACCAGGTTGTACCGTTTTTATCTTATTTTTGCATAATTATAAAAAAATGTCCGTTGAAGGCATTATTTCAAAGTTTCAGGATTTAATTGGGAACCAATTTAAATTAAAATTTTCAAATAAAAGGCCCACTTTTGGTCGCCTTGGTGTGGCTAATCGCGTTTCTTATACATTTGGCCCAGGACAAAAAGTGTTTTTGGATTTTTTAATGGAGGCAGGATTAATTGCTAATGAGAGGATTTGGTCAAAGTGCAATTCGGAGATGAAACTTATACCTAAATCAATGAAGTCTGATGGGTTTTTGTGGATTTGCAAAAAGATGGTTGATAGGAAAGTTTGCAGTAGCGAAAAATCGGTTAGGACTGGATCGTGGTTTAGTTCCAGTTAGATGACTATGGATTAGGTTCTTTTTCTGACATATGAATTAGTTAAAGGGAGAAAAACAGTGAACTTGAGGAGTATTCTTTTGCCAGTCACACATTGGCCAATTGGAGGCAGTTTGTTAATGAGCAAATTTTAAATTACACTGACACAACGTCGGATTTATATATTGACTGTGATAACTGTGTTTTTATATAATCAAGATTTACATATTTAACCAAGATTTATAGATTGAATTATTATTTTATTATGGCAAATGTGCAATTTCTTTGGCCCTTGCCGACCAAAGAAAGTCGCCAAATGGATTGGGGGTCTATACTACAGCTGTTCCGGTTTTTCTTTCATTATGAATCCTATAGTGAATAATCACTGATATGGCTTCTCTTTTGTATGCACACAGCAATGATGTTTCAGGTACCGTTTCTGGGTGAAACACTTATTGCACAAATCACACTGATACGACTTCTCTTTTGTATGCACACAATAGTGGCAATTCAGATTTGCTCTCTCTTTGAAACACTTATTGCAGATATCACACTTATATGGCTTGTCTTTAGTATGCACAAGGTAGTGGTGATTCAGGTAACGTTTCTGTGCAAAAAAGTCGTTGCACAAATCACACTGATATGGCTTTTCTTTTGTATGCACAAGGTAGTGGCGTTTCAAAATTCCTTTGACACTGAAACACTTGTCGCAGAATTCACATTGATATGGCTTTTCTTTTGTATGCACACGGTAATGGGTCTTCAGATGCCCTTTCTCACTGAAACACTTGCTGCACAAATCACACTGATATGGCTTTTCATTTGTATGCACAAGGTAGTGGCGTTTCAGAAGCCCTTTGACACCGAAACACTTGTTGCAGAATTCACACTGATATGGCTTCTCTTTTGTATGTATACAGTAGTGCTGAAACAAATGCCCTTTTTGGCTGAAACGTTTGTCACATATGTCACATTTAAAAGGCCTTTCTTCTCCTGTATGAATCTTTTTGTGAATAATCAGATTCCCTTTTAATCTGAAAGACTTACCACACAAATCACACCGAAACGGCTTCTCATTTGCATGCAAACAATCATGTCGATTCAGATTCCCTTTCTTGCTAAAACATTTGTTGCAAACATCACATTTAAAAGGCTTTCCTTCTGTATGAATCCTATTGTGCAAAATCAGATTTCCTTTTACATTGAAGCACTTATTACACAAATCACACTTATAAGGCTTCTCTTTTGTATGCACAACGAAGTGCTTATTCAGATTTTCTCTTTGGCTGAAACATCTGCTGCATACGTCACATTTATAAGGCTTCTCTTTTGTATGCACACGGAGGTGTTTATTCAGATTCCCTCTTTGGTAGAAACATTTGTTGCATACGTCACATTTATGAGTCTTTTCTTCTGTATGAATTCTACAATGACTAACCAGATGATCTTTTCTACTGAAACTTTTAGGGCACTTGTCACATTGAAATGTTTCCCTTTCTGTATGAATTGCATAATGGCGTTTCAAATGCCCTTTTTTACCGTAACACTTGTTGCACAAATCACACTCGTATGGCCTCTCTTTTGAATGGCTGCGGCAGTGACGAACCATATTTCCTTCCTCGCTGAAACATTTATTGCAAATGTCACATTTGTAAGGCTTTTCTTCGGTCTGAACACAACGCGGCGATTCAGATTCCATTTCTGCGTGAAACATTTGTTACATATAGAATATCCTTATAGCACATTATCACACTAATTAAAATTTCTAAATAAGTAGTTTATTTGCTACAGCAGTGGTGCTGGCTTTCCTTCTATAAATAAGTAGTTGTATAAAAAGTTCCACGTCATGGTTAAAACGATTCTCATCACAATATTCCGATTTTTCCAAGAAAAAACGATCGAAAGTTTGTTGTAAAAGCGTGCATTGAAACAAGGAAAGGTCGTTGAAAAGTTTACCAAACTTTAAAATTAATTTCCAGATTAGAAAACGCTTCGGTTTTGATTTAAAATACTGTTTTTCTTTTAAAGCAAATGGATTTTATGGTTGCAGTTAGTCATTTACATGCAACGCTCAAATCGAACATTTTTGTGGTTGAAGTAACCCATTAGGATGTGTTTGAAACTCGATCTAACCAAAGACCGTCGAATCTGTAATGGCCAAACGTTGGCATGGAAGTTGAGAGTGAGGTGACATCTCAGTTGTTGATCTCGTCATCTGACCTTGGTTCAAATTTACGAGATGTCCTCGAAATCGTTTCCTTTGGGATTGATCCCGGATCTTCGCCAACAACCCGTTGGTATTGTGCACATTCCTTTTCTTCTTAAATCAAGGACCTTGCTTCCGTCCTCTTCGGATTTAATCCCGGACAGTCGTCAAAAGTCCGTTGTATTGCTCCAGTGCGACGTTATTTAAATACTTACCTACCGTCCAAAAATTCGTTTGGCGAGCCCCAGGATATATATCTATTAGGTTGGCAATTAAGTTCCCGCCGTTTTTTTAAGTTTATTTTTCAATAAAAATTAACAACTAATTAATCAATAATGTATTCTCCCTTGTTGTTTACAACTTCTTCCCAACGTTCAACAAGATTTTCAATACCCCGTTGGTAGAAATCACCCGGTTTCGACTCGAAAAATTCATCCAACCAAGCTCTCAATTCTGCATCAGTATTGAACGAAACTCCGCGCAGGGCATTTGAGAGAGGTGGAAATACGTTGGTGCTAGAGATGGTACAAAGAGTGATTTCTCAGTAACAGTTCTAAATGTGACTGCTACTGAAGAATATATGTGATTCTAAACTGTGATTGTGATTCTAAACTGGGACTGAATCTGATTGGTTAATTGAAAAATATCTCAGCCACTCGTAGCAACGGAATGCTCGAATTGATGTTCTAAAATCCTTTAGAAGATACCTTAGTAAGCGCAATGCACAGCTCAGTTAGTAGTATCGCGGCTTACAACGCCAGGGAATCCAGTTCGAACCTAGTTTTTTTTCGTCCAGAACAAATAAATTTCGTTTAATTTTCAAAATTTAATCAAACACAATACCTCTCTATTATCCTACAATTTAAATTGAATAAAATATTTTCCGCCGATGAGCCGTATTTTATATTAAGCCCGTTATTTCTTTCTCTAAAGATACTTTTTCCCCTCAATAAACGAGTGGGGTGCCAGCTCAGGTGTTGTCTCGTCATCTGACCGTGGTTCAAAATTACGTGGTGTTGTCCTCGGACCTTTCCCTTTGGGATTGATCCCGGACCGTCACCAATAGCCCGTTGTGTTGCTCCAGTGTGACGTTAATTGAAATACCCCCCCCCCTCAATAAACCATTTCAGACATTTTTTTCTCTTCCTGACAATGATGGATCGTCATTTTGAGCTATTATGCGCAGGTAACTTAGAAGCCCTTACTCATAACTGGTTTTTGCAGATTAAAATATATCGATATTTTTATTTCATATATATTAAATCAAATTTCATAATTAATCAAACATTAAAATCAAGATGTATGCATTAGAATACTTAATGAATTTGCTTCTAATTGAATGTAAATTATTGAATTTTAATTATTAAATAATTTGCATACCTATATTTTTCTTTTAAAAACATTTAAATTAATTACTCTTATCTAAAATATTGGTTAGATGAAGAAAAAAAAATTTACACCGTATGTGTAACAAGACAATTTCCTTACATTTGATAATCTGGAGGTACTGAAATATTCACACACAAGGAGTAACTGTTTCGAAACATTAAGTAATTTTTCTAAATCTCTGGTAACATCCCAATCCATTTGTGTTTATAAAACTCAAATCTAAAATTAACTATTTTCTTTTGCCAAAGAAAATATTGTTTTCTATAATTTTTTAAATTCATATGCATAAAACATGTGTAAGGGATTGTCTTCATATTAAATTGCATACAAACACCCAATTTTTGTGGAAAATTTAGAATTTATATCAAAATTTAGCCTCGAATGCCATATTTCAAGTCATTTAATTTATATTTTTTAAATTATGATTGCATTTCAATCACATTACTTTCACACTTTTATAAAACTCTTTCTTCCCTTTGTTAATACCCATAATCCATCTTTGAATTCTAAAGTATGGCTGCATGTAGGTAAAACTGAAGAAAGTGAAATTGTCTTACAGAATAAAAGAAATTTCACAGTGTAAAAAATCAGCATGCAGCCATGTTCTTATTCTATTCACTAGCGAAATCAAATAATCAGTTTCTGGCCCCCCTGATTTAGATTCATTCAATGTATAAAGTCTTTCAGAAGCATCTACTTTTACACACATTATTCATTTTTTTAGAATTAAAAACAATTTACAAGAGGTTGAAAATAAAATTTTTATGTTTTAACAAAACCAGAAAAAATAGAAAAAAAATTTCTAGCTCATGTGTTCTTTATAAAAATACAACTTAATAAATAATGGGAGAAAGTTGAAGAACAATAATTAATTTTCCATTTAAAATAGCGAATTTTAAAAACGTTTTCTTCTGAACTTTCAACTGTGGAACTTATTTAGTGTCATAAAGCCTCCTTTAGCATCCAGTTGAAAATCCTAATCCTCTAAAGAAACCCGAATCCGTCACAGAGACCCACACTCCATCGAGGGAATCACCGATAAACCAGCTGTCACCCCTACCAAATCACCGATATTCAGTCACAGTTTTCACTGATACCGAATCACAGATCCCGGTCGCGATATCAGCCAAAACATCAGCTAAGCGATATCAGCTCAATCACTGTTCCTAAATCACTGTTATTTTGATATTCCAGTAACAGGTAAGAATTGTGATTCAAAAATATCTGTGATTGAGTAGCAGTTCTGTGATTCGTTTAACATCCCTAGTTGGTGCCGAATCGGGAGAGTACGGCGGGTGTGGCAGCACTTCCCAGTCATGCGTTTGAATGGCTTCCTTGGTCATATTGGCGATACGAGGGCGGGCGTTGTCGTGCAGCAAAAAAAAAACTCCATGCTGCCGATTAGATCTTTTCTCTTGAATAGCCGTGTTGAGTCGTTCCATCTGTTGAACAGAGTTCCGCGTTGACCGTTTGGTTCCGTTCAAGCAATTCGTAATGGATAATCCCTTCCCAGTCCCACCATACGCACAACATCGTTTTACGCGGATGAAGATCTTGTTTCAAGCGCGGTATCGCTTGTTTACCGGGGCTAAGCCATTCCTTGCGCTGCTTCATATTAATGTGCAGGCACCATTTTTCATCGCCAGTAACGATTCGCTAAAGAAATCGTTGCTTGAGTCCATGAGTTGAGCGGTGATGAGCAAGCAAACCAGCGGAGATTGTGGCTCGTTGATTTTTGTTGTCACTCAAAGCATGCGGAACCCATGCTCCACACTTCTAAACCTTTCCCATTGAGTGAAGATGCTTCTCTATAGCGGTGTGGAACATTCCATTTTCTCTGCCAGTTCCCTTGTCGTTTGACGCGAATTTTTGTGCAAAAGTTGGTTTAATCGCTCTTCATAGAACTCAACTGGACGGCCAGAACGAGGTGCGTCTTTGAGGTCAAAATTTCCATTTTTGAACTTGGCATACCAATCACGAGCGGTTCTTTCAGCTATGGCACCCTCTCCATATACAGCACAAATGTCACGAGCACCTTTGCGGCCTTAGAACCTTGATTAAAAGCAAAAAGGAGGTGTCGAAAATGCTCATTTTTCTCAACTTGACATTCCATTTTAATGATCTGAAAATTAACATAAATTAACTCGAACAAAAAAAACAGATTCAGGTGGAACAAAACATCCTCTTTCGAATAATTTAAAACATGCCAAAAACATTTAATGACATGCGGAATGTTAAAATTAAAAATAATAAAAAAAAACGGCGGGAACTTAGTTGCCAACCTGATATATTAAAATCTCGTACTATAATAAAGGTGATAGGATATCACTCAGAAATTTTAAGGTTTCAAAAGTTGCCCCTTGATTTTAAGTTTCACATTTTTGATAAAAACATTTCTGGCTAAGCTAATGTTAATTAACGTTGTACCGAAGCAACTCATTTCTGGCTGAGTTAGGTAGGGTAATTGGTTAAACTAATTTGATTCAATGGTAACTTGGGTAGGTATTAATGTCACATTACAACAGGCTATTGGCGACGGTCCGGGATCAGTCCCAAAGGGGAACGAAGACACGCAATTTTGAACCATGGTCAGATGAAATCACATCTGAGCTGGCACTCCAAATTTCCATACCCCGCCAACATGAAGACATTTGAGGTCACGACAGATTTAACATGCACCAGCCTCCTTTGTACATGAGTCTTTGGTTGGATTCGAACTCGTAACCCTCGGGTTTCTAATCTGTTACTCTTCCAAACCAGCTACCATGGACCCCATTATGTAAAGATGACATATTGATACGATATTCATGATTAATTTCTCTTCAAGCAAATACATTTTTTATTTGAAAATTTCATTCCGCTCATGAAATAACAGCTTATTTTAAAATTAAATGTCTAGTACAGATGAAACAAAGTAAAGCAATTACAATTTTTCAAAACCAAAGGCCAATTTTAATATTTGAAAAAAATGAAAATCAAGCGCTCAACGAATGTTACAGATAGCAGTTTCATAAGAATACTTTCAACTCATGGAGTAAACCTTGACCTTCTGTAACAAGACTTTTGTCTTAAGAGTGAATTTCAAAAGACCTGGTTAGAATATTTTATATAACCATATTATTCCAAGATCAGCAAAGTTTTATTTAAATATACTTTACTTCAACACCGGCATGCAGTTTTAAATCATTTCTTGTCATTTTCATCATTCTAAATATGTATGTGGTTTCTGAATGGAAGCCTTTATTGAGATTTTAAATGTTTTGTTATCAACATTATGTCAAAATTTTAAAAATCTTAGAATTACTGTATACGGTTAACTGTCTTATTTACTAGCAAATTCTAAAGGACTTTATTTTAACACCCTCTTTTTAAAGTAAGACTTTGACGTTTTGTTTTTAAAAGGCTTTGCTTTGTGCATGTGATTTATTTTTATGAAACAGAATTCTACAAATCTTTATGTATTTAACCAATGACTTCTATGGAAATTTGGTCAAAATATGCACATACCGCCTAGAAATGAACCTATGTCTAACGATATTTTGCATAAAATAAATCTGTACCTTGGTAGAAAGTAAGCAAATATCCAAATTCACTGATTTTGAGTTATGTTCATATATCACTTCAAGATAATGATAGTTGTAATACAAAAAGTGCCAATGTACTTCAACGAATATTTTATGAATGTATCAAAGAAAGTATTTTTGGGACATTGAATTAAAATTTAAAATTGACTAACCAAAAACTTACAAAACAACATTGGCCCTCTCCTACCATGATACAGAAATAATTCGTTAAAATCTAACTCATAAATAATTTATTTACAACACATAAACAATGAACATTTAAATTCAGCAAATAGCAAGTTAACAGAAATGATATTCTGATCATTTGAAAAATGTAGATTTCTGAAAAATCAGATGTGAGCAAACATAACATGAAAGATTTTGACTTCTAATCTGTTCAAAGAAAAAGCAATTTGAGATTTCTAAAAAAGATAACACTATTTACAAAAAGAACAGATTAATAATACTTAGAAATGTTCATTTCTGTATCATTTTGCTGCTTTAACTCATATACATAAGCTCAAAATTCTAAGTAAAATTAAACAATTGTAATTTATGTAAAAATGAAACAATTCTGGCATTACCAGATATCCAGTAGGAAACACTTTTATTATCTGAGTTTTTCGCTTGTGCTTTTCACATAATCAGACTAGTTTCCTTACAAAATGTAAGTTAAGCAAAATGAAACGTTTTTAATAATTCAATATATAAGTTAAATACAAGGGAAAGTCAAAAATTATTCACTTAATTTATTCAATCTATTTACGCAAATATAGGAGTTGAACAAGTTCGTCATTTTTCTAGTCTCATTCCTTTTTGAAACAGTTGGTCCAGCAGTCCACAAGCTTGCATATTCCCTCCAAGGTTTTCCATTGGTTACTCAACCATTTATGCACCGCTTCCCCACTTCTTTGTACGTCTAATCATCAGAGAACATGCTACATTGTTGATGGTAGTTTGCCAGTACCATTTCACGAGCTTGTTGAATCTTTTTGTCAGTGCTGGAGGTTGACGGTGCATCACGCTTGTCCGGCCTCTTTTAAGCTTCTCGATCGACTCATACACACTTTTACGCACTGTCCCTGTATTGTGTCGTAAGCCTCCAATGAATTTCAACCCCTGGCTCACGTTACAACCATAGAAATAGAATCATTACTCCTTGGTGCACACTGTGAAGAAGTCATGTTTACACTGAAGCAGAAGCAAGAAAAATGATGCTATCAAGGTCAAACTTCGGCAGTATGACTACAGTAGTATCAACAATGTGCAGAAGGCAGTGTGACAAAGCTAAAGTGTTACAGTGAAAGTGCAGATAAATTTTGACTTACCCTCGTATTTATAAATTATTGATATTTTGGAAATAAATAAAAATCAGTTCAGAGTCTTTGATTGGATCAAGTTTCAAACTTGCAACCCTCTGGTTGCTAATCTACCACCCTTTCAACCAGGCTACCTCGACCCTCTTATTGTGTGGATTTTCATGTTATTTTCTTCTATTTTGTTAGCTAATTCTTTAAGTCAACCTCCTTAGATAATAAAGATAAAAAATTTGTTGGTGATTCTTTGTTTGTATTTGTGAAGTAACAGGTTTTCTGAGAATACTTTTGGGGGGGGGGGCTATCGTGGGTATGTCCACTGCGTTGACAACCTTTGAGTTGTAGGTGGCGCATGTTCAATTCCAGTCAGGCACATATAAAATAAAGACTTACCACTGTCACTAAATAATTCAGTGGACTTCCAAAGACCACAATCTAATCTCTCCAGAGAGCACAAGCGATTTTCAAAAACTGAAGAAAAGTTTTTATTTACCATATTTTTAAGATGAGTTGCAGTGAGACCATTTCATCTTTAATCTTTCTGTTATAGCCTCAAATGTTGGTGGTGTTTTTAAGTAATGTTGAAAATTGTTGATTTGAAAAATTGTATCTAATATGAAACACCCAGATTTCGTCACAAACTCGTAAAAAAAATTCCCTTCTACCTACACAAGCCTCGAGTGCTAATTTGAAACTCCACCATGGCTACCTCATCTCTAAAAATGCTCGATTTGAGCGTTGCATGTAAATGACTAACTGCAACCGTAAAATACATTTGGGAAAAAGAAACCGTATTTTAATTAAAATTTCACTTGCAAAAAAACGTATGTGTACTGCAAAAGTTCAAAGAAATAAATAGTTTTTACATTTACATTGAATTATCAAACATTTACAAATTGAAAAAGGTTCCAAATATTTTCGATAGGCCCTTCTCAGTTTTTCTTTCATATAATAATGCACAATATTTCGAAAATTTGGAGATATTGCGTTACCACATTTACATAATACAAATATTTTCACAATCAACTTCTTCTAAATGGCAACAAGGTGAGGTAGGCGTTTAGTCAATAGTGGTAAAAAATGAAGTATGCTATTTCAAATTCCACAAATCACGACTAGACGTCTTTTGTCAATAAATGGATAAAACTTATGATTAGATTGCCAGAAAAAAAGCATTATAAAATGAGATTTAACATTAACAGATGAATTGTAACTGCATTACTAGCAAACTAGAGCTTAAAGAATAGTTAAATTTTGTCATTCAGATTATACATACACAGCTTTGAAATCAACCCATTATATTGTTCATTTCCATGAAAGGCCTAAACAGAACCATTACAAAAAAATTTTGTTCCATAGAATTCTATAGAGAAACAAAATTTCTTTTCTATAGAAAAAAATTATTAGAATAATAATGCTATAGAAGAATTATTATTCTATAGAAGAAAATTATTAGATTTCTATAGAGAAAACCAGATCTGATTCTATAGAAAAGTTAAATTATGAAACAAAAGAAATGAGCTTCTATAGAATTCTAGACATTCTATAGATTTCCATACAATGTAATTTTGTCTCTAGAAAAAATTCTAGATTTCTAGAGAAAACAAGCTGATTCTATAGAAATGCATTTCTATAGGGAAGTGCTATAGGAAAGTTAAGTCGCGAAACAAAAGAAATGAGCTTCTATAGAATTTTAGGTTTCTACAAGCATTCTATAGAGAAATGAAATTTCGTGTCTAGAAAAGCCTAAAGAAAATTAGCTGATTCTATAGAAATGTATTTCTATAAAGTTCTATAGAAGTCTTGAAACAAAAGAAATGAGCTTCTATAAAAGTTTTTGCAGATATTTTACAGATTTCTATACTTTCTATGGAAATTAGAGATTTACAGAGCTTATAGAAAAAACAAGCCATAATTCTATAGAATTCTAGGTCCCATTCTATAAAATTTTTTATAGAATTCTATAGAAATTTTATGAAAGGGAAACCAGGTCCAAAACTTATGAAGACCAATATAGGATTATTTGAAATTAAAAAAAATATTAAAACATGTTAGTTGCCCAAAATATCAGAAGCATGTGTTGCCATTAGGTTGTATAAGTGTTTAAAACAGCCATTTTTAAGACTAAGGAGATGAAAAACAGTTTTGTTACCTAAAGAATATGCAAGATTTTTCTGTTTCAATTGTTACAAAGAATTTCTATAGAATTATGGCCCAATGTTTTTTGCTCTATAATGTAACCTCAAAGGAATGTCTGTACCTCAAAAGAAGCTAATTTCTTTAGTTTCACGACTTTACTCTTCTATAGAAATGAATCTATAGAATCAACTTGTTTTCTCTATAGAATTCTACGAAACTGAAATTTTTGCTCAAGGGAAAGCTTCTTAATATGCTTTAATGATTACTTAGATAAACTAACATGGCTTCTGTTTTGAATGCACAAGGTAGTGGCGTTTCAGATGCCCTTTCTCATTGAAACACTTATTGCACAAATCACACTGATATGGCTTTTCTTTTGTATGTACAAGGTAGTGACGCTTCAAATCACCTTTTGTACCGAACCACGAATCGCATAAGTTACACTGATATGGCTTCTCTTTAGTATGCACACGGTAGTGGTTATTCAGATGCCCTTTCTCGCTGAAACATTTATTGCAGAATTCGCACTGATACGACTTCTCTTTTGTATGCACAAGGTAGTGGCGGTTCAGGCGCCATTTCTCGCTGAAATACTTATTGCAGTAATCACACTCATATGGTTTCTCTTCTGTATGACTGCGACAATGACGAACCAGATTTCCTTTACTGCTGCAACATTTGTTACATACGTCACATTTAAAAGGCGTTTCGGTCGTTTGTGTCCGAAAGTGTATTATTAGCTTCCCTTTATCACTGAAACATTTGTTGGACATGTTCGTATGAACACAAGCTGATTCAGATCCCCTTTCTGCGTGAAACATTTGTTACAGATTTTACACCTTTACGAATTGTCTTCCGCGCACACTTTAGAGTACATAGATTCCCTTTTTCAATAAAATTAGTATAGCACATATCACACAATTAGTTTCAAAATACGTAGTATAAACAGTTCCACACCAATGCTAAAACGCGATTTTCATTCCGATTCCAGGAAAAATCGATGTGTTCTAAAAGTGCATTGGAATAAGCAAGTTACGAAGGAGTGAAAAGTTGAAGATTTGAAATATCTTTTTAGATTCCAGTTGAATTGAGCCTTTAGTTTTGATTTTGAAATTTTTTTTGTTTTCCCCAATACGTTTTATGGTTACAGTTATAGTTATTTATTTGCAACTCTCCAATCGAGTTTGTTTTCGTACAGTGGTAGTTGCAACTGGAGGGTTACGAATTCGAAATTCGTTCATACCAAACACCGGTGGCCGGTGTACGTCAAACTTGTCGTGGCCTCAAATGTCCACACGTTGGGATGTGTGGAAGTGTGAAGGGTAAGGTGCAAGATGAGGTGCTGACCTCGTCATTTGACCGTGGATCCTTAATTAGGGAAGGGGGGAATTTCAATTAACGTCACACTGGAGCAACACAATGGGCTATTGGTGACGGTCCGGGATCAAACCCGAAGGAAAAAATCTGAGGATAACACCACGTAAATTTTGAACTATGGTCAGATGACGAGGTCACACCTGAGCCTGGCACCCCACTCTCCACACCACGCCAACGTGAGGACATTGGAGCCCCCAACAGATTTAACGTGCACCAGTCTCCTTTGTACACTACGGTCTTTGATTGGATTCAAACTCGCAACCCTCCAGTTGCTAATCCGATACACTTCCAACTTGAATAACGCGGCCCGTGTTGTCCCCGGATCTTTCCTTTCTTAATGGATGCCGGCCATCTCCAATAGACCGTTGTGGTGCTTCAGTACAACGTAAATTCCACTTCCTACCTACCGATTATGTTGACTTGAATGCTCTATTGAAATACTAAAAATAAACTATACTTAATTATGTTTTTTGAGTGGAATTAATGAAGTATCTCAATTCTATTGGTCTCTCTCCAACTTCTTCAAAACACAGAAGACCGTGGCTCAAAATTATATTGTGCTGTCCTCCGAACTATCCACTTGGGGATTGAACCCGGATCGTCGCCAATAGCCCTTTGTGAGGCTCCAGTGAGATGTTAATTATCTACCTACTACCTCAGAACACAGAATGAAACATAGCTACTGAACAGATTCGTATTGTAAAATCTCTGAATATTCTGCAGAAATGTAAAATGGTAATATTTAAAAATGGTTCATATTCTTGGTTTGTGAAGTTCGTTCAATAATGACAAATGTATTGTTATTTTATTCTATAGCACAAACTTCTTCAAATAATTTTATTAACGACATAATTAGAACAACCGATAACGAAACGTTAGACGAATAATTCCATTGTTATTTTAGGGCCGCGGTGGCCCGGTTGGAAGAGTAACGAACTAGCAACCGAAGGGTTGCGAGTTCGAATCCAGCCAAACACCGTCGTGTACAAAGGGGGCTGGTGCACGTTAAATCTGTCGTGGCCTCAAATGTCCTCACGTTGGCGTGGTGTGGAAGTTTGGAGAGTGGGGTGCCAGCTCAGGTGTTGCCTCGTCATCTGACCGTGGTTCAAAATTACGTGGTGTTGTCCTCGGATCTTTCCCTTTGGGATTGATCCCGGACCGTCACCAATAGCCCATTGTGTTGCTCCAGTGTGACGTTAATTGAAATACCCAAATACCCATTGTTATTTTTCTAAACTTGTTAGCTGATGCCACTCGAGCAAAAGAAAAATCGCAACGTGAAGAGTTTTATAGGAGGCGCTTCAGTATCGGAAATGATGTCATCCCCCCCCTTCCCAGTGAAAAAGTTATATCTCATAGTCTTTCAGATAAGCAGGGAATCTCACTCTTCGACCAGTTCTTGTGTGTCTAGATTCAATGTCATCGGAAGGATCATTGTCACTAGGAAGTGGTTGTGAGATTTTGGAGTTATCAGAATCACATGTCGGAAGATTTGTTGTTACTTCATCTTTGAGTTTGAAACATGGTTTCAGTCAATCTATTGATATAATTTTAATTTTACCTGAAACTACCACATCGAAGAATTTCTCAAAACGTTGTTGAACGAAATATGGTCCAAGGTAGTTTGGTTGAAGAGATGATGAGATTATGTTATTATAGATGAATACATGTGAACAATTTGCTAAGTCCTTGTGTACGAAAACTGGTTTTAGTCCATGGCTGGTTGTTGGAGTTGGTTTTAGATGTGACTTTGCAATTTTTGTATAAAATCTGAATGCGTGGCAGTTGGGGATTTACTGAAAAATTCTCCAGGCAAACATATTGGTGTGCCGTACACAAGTTCAGCGGAAGAACACCACAAATCTTCTTTAATGGCGGATCGAATGCCAAGAAGGATTAAGGGTAGAACATCAGTTCAAGAATTTGACGCTTGTAGGTGGGATTTCAGGCTGGTTTTGAAAGTTCGGTGTTGGCGTTCGATTAAACCGTTAGATTGTGGATGGTACGTTGTGGTTGTGTTAGCTTTGAAACCTAGGTATTTGCTCAAGGATTGGAAGAGTTGGCTTTCAAACTGGCGACCTTGGTCAGATGTTATTCTTTCTGGGATTCCAAATCTGGAAATCCAAGTCGTGACAAGAGCTTTTGTGATGAAATCTGCCGTTTGGTCTTCTAAAGGAACAGCTTCAATCCACCGATGAACCTATCGATGATAGCAAGTAGATACCTAAAACCATTGCAAGATGGTAAAGGACCAACAATATCGATGTTAAGATGTTTGAATCGTTGATTTGGAACTTTGAATTCAGCAACTGGAGAATGGGTATGTTTGTGAACTTTGGCTCGTTGACATGCCAAGCATGCTCTAGTCCACAGTGGCAGTCTTTGTTTATGCCAGGCCAAATGAATCTTTTTGTCACCAACTTCATTGTTGCACGAATTCCAGGATGGGATAAGTTATGTATAGAGAAAAATACTCTTTTGCGAAATTCCTTAGGAATGTACGGCCGGTTAAAATTAGTGGAGGTATCACAGTAAATTTTCTTATCGCTATCCGGGATAGGAATTTGTACCATTTTGAAACTGGAATGTGATTTAAGAATCTTGAGGTCTTCATCCTCCTGGCAATCTGCAATAACTGTATAATCAATTGTAGCTCTGGAGTAGTGATGGTTTCAATTCTCGACCGTGTGTCTGCTACGATATTTTCTTCTCCGGAAATGTACTGTATTTCTGTAGTGAACTCAGCAATGTAGTTCAACTGCCGGGCTTGTCTTGGAGAGGTTTTATCGAAATTCTGCCAGAAGGCAAAGGTGATAGGTTTGTGATCAGTGAAAATAGTAAATGATCGTCCTTCCAGAATATGCTTGAAATGCTTTATCGCTAGGTAGATTGCAAGTAATTCTCGATCATAAGCGCTGTAGTTTCTTTGCGTGGATGTTAGGGATCGAGAGAAAAAGCTTAGCAGTTGTTTTTCACAATTATATAGTTGATGGGTTACGGCACCTTAAAGTTTTTTTGCTGTTTTTCTTTACTCCTTTAAGCAAGATTGTCAACGGTTGTTGCACTTTGGCGCAGTTTGGTATAAAGCGATGATAGAAGTTCACCATTCCCAAAAACCTGCGCAAGCTTGTGAAGGATTCTGGTTTAGGATATTGTTTAATTGTATCAACTTTCGATAAAAGGGGTTTAATTCCCCCACCCCCCTTCCGTTGATATCTCATAACCTAAAAATTCAAGTTTGCTCAGACCAAATTTACATTTTGCAATGTTTATGCACAGTCCGTAGTTATTGAGCCTTCGAAATACTAATTCAAGATGTTTTTTGTGTGTTTCTGTGTCTAAAGAAGCAATGAGAATGTCATCGAGATAGCAGAACACAAAATCTAGGCCGCTCAGCACGGTGTTTATAAACCTTTGGAAGGTTTGTGCTGCGTTGCGTAAACCGAATGTCATATAAGGATATTCAAAAAGTCCGAAAGGTGTTATGATGGCGGTCTTCGGAATATCAGCTTCGTGAACAGGAATCTGTTGGTAGGCTCTTATCAAATCTATAGTTGAAAATATCGTTTTTCCATGCAGAATATTTGTACAGTCCGTTAGAAATGGCAGTGGGTAAAGGTTTGGTATGGTGTTTGCATTAAGCCCACGGTAATCACCGCATGGCCTCCAGTCACCGGACTTTTTTAAAGTGAGATGTAATGTACTTCACCAGTTGCTTTTGGATGGTCTGCAGAGACCTTCTTGCAGCATATAATCGAATTCCTTTCTCGCAGCAATCAACTGTTCTTGAGAAAGTCGTCTGGCTTTAGAGAATATGGGGTTTCCTTTATTTTCGATGTGATGTTGCACATTACGTTCTTTAATTTTATCATTTTTTATGTTGGGTTTAAGTAAGTTAGGAAATTTATTTAAAATGGTTCCATATTGGTTTTGAAAAGTGTTAGCGATGAATTTAGAAGTGACGCTACCGTTACACAAAATACCTTTAGTCGTCAATGAGGTGGTACCATCAATTAGTTTTCTATTTTTACTGTCGACTAATAAGTTAAAATGTGAAAGAAAGTCTATTCCAACAATAGATTTGTTGACATCTGCAATTATAAAAGGCCAGTTGAAAGATCTGCGTAGCCCCAAATCCAGTTCCAACAATTTTTGACCGTACGTATTGATTTTTGTGCCGTTAGCTGCGAACAGCTCAAGCTTAGACACAGTTCTTTTTTCCGATAGTGATGGTGGAATAACCGATATTTCTGCTCCAGTGTCAATTAAAAAAGGTGTTGCTGATGAGTTGTCACGAATATATAGACGGATCAGCTCAACCCCTTGACCTTCGTTCGTCATTAAAAGCCGGGGGTTAAGTTTTCCTGTTTCGAAACCTGAAACCATTGCATGGCGGTGTGCACTTGTAAGCTCTCTCGCCAAAGCGTTGGTGAAAATAACAGTTATTTGGGTCATTGTTATTTTTGGAACGGTTGCTTGAATTCGATCTGTATCGTCGTCTTTGTGGACTGTAATCTCTACGTCTATGCATCTCCGCTATCTGCAGAGCCAAGTCTGATATCTGTTTCTGTAGATCATGGGTGGTATTGTGATCAGTTGATGGAGAAACAATGCGAGCGAACTGAAGTGAATTGGGATTTAATTCCCATATTTTGTCAGCCATTGTCGATAGTTTGGACAAATCATCGCTGCTTACTGACAAAATGCTCCGCATATTAAGCGGTAGTCGTTGCATCCATAATGTTTTCAAAAATTCATCGGGCACCTGCTCCGTCGCCAAATTGCGCATTTCACAGAGGAGTTGGGATGGTTTCTTATCACCCAATTCCAATTCGGTTAGAAGTTTCTAAGTTTTCTGCTTTTCAGAATCGGCAAAAATTTCAATAAGCCTCTTTTTAATGGCCAGATATTTCCCGTCGTCTGGTGGTTTGACAAGGATATCTGCAACTTGTGACAATGTCCCTGTTTCGATTGAACTGACTACATAATCGTATTTTGTTTGATCAACTGTTATTCCAGCGTTGCGGAATTGGGCTTCGATCTGCAGAAACCATATTTTGGGGTCGGGTTTCCAAAAAGGAGGAATTTTTAGACTTACCCTGGCAATCGTTGGTTTCTCCGATGCCGTTTCGGTGTTCTCGTTTGTAGGCATTTTATCGCAATCGATCACGTTACGGGTCACCAATGAAGTTCGTTGAATAATGACAAATGTATTGTTATTTTATTCTATAGCACAAACTTCTTCAAATAATTTTATTAACGACATAATTAGAACAACCGATAACGAAACGTTAGACGAATAATTCCATTGTTATTTTTCTAAACTTGTTAGCTGATGCCACTCGAGCAAAAGAAAAATCGCAACGTGAAGAGTTTTATAGGAGGCGCTTCAGTATCGCAAATGATGTCCCCACAGTTTGTTTCATTTAAAGAAAACATTTAGACTTAAAAACAAATGATGTCGTCATGCTGTGGGTGACATCGACTGTCTAATGAAATAGACGGATCATGTGGGCTGTCATCTCTGAAGGGTAAATCACACATTGACTTAGCCGACTGGCTATGGAAGCGCAGACCTCGTGTTTTTGATCACGGTGGATAATCACTTTCACCAATCAATAATTTAGGATTCATGCTTTTACCCACAACCACGTAACAGATAATCAAACCGAGCAACTAGCAGAAATGACATGAAACTGGGGGCACACGCACCTTCTATTTCATTATAAGGTTGATGGTGGGTGATGATTGTACCTGCTGTTCCTCGGGCCATGGTAGTCCAGTTGGAAGAGCAACGGATTAGTAGCAGGAGGGTTGCGAGTTCGAAGCTAGTCCAGACAAAGACCTTCGTGTACACGGGGGCAGGTGCACGCTAAATCTGTCGTGGCCTCAAATGTCCTCACATTGGCGTGGTGTGAAAGTTTGGAGAGTGGGGTGCCAGCTCAGGTGTTGTTCTCGTCATCTGACCGTGGTTCAAAATAACGAGGCGTTCCTCAACCTACTAAGATTAAATGTTTATAAAAATTCGATTTCGTTATCATTGAAAACTGAAATTCATACTCAATGTGATATGGAAATGGCCCTTATGGAAATGCGATGCATTCAAATTTATAGAAGGTGGTACTCCCTACAGAATAGTACCTTTAAATTTGATCTTCAATGAACAACGCGCGAAAAAATATTAATGGTTTGGTAATTTTTCTGAAAGTTGTACATTGAAATTAGGTATTTCAACATGGTCGGCATTGGACTTTCCAACTACCCGTAAACTATCTTAATAACGAACAGAACAGAAGAAACACATAAAAATATCACTCTTTATTCTCTCAATTCAACAGATAAATACTTTCAAACATATATGCAAATCGGGCTTTCAAACAGAAAAAAGTTCAAATTTTGTGCACGCAAAATCAGGTATTTTTTACGTATTAAATACCACTTTTAATCACCTTTTGCAAAAATCGTGGAAGTCTCTCATACTCCGGCAAAGGTTGCCCACGTTGTCCAACTTCACCTGGTTGCACAGTCTGACATGTCGAATTAATGTATTCAGTTGACTGAAAGAAAAAATGTTATCTATACAATATTTTAAAAAAATTTGAAAAGGGCATCTGTTGTTTTGGAGAATGGAAACTCATTTGAAAATAACTCTAATTCTTTAATTTAACATAAGGGATACAGATCACACGAACGACACCCTTACGAAAATATTTTAGAGTTCCATAGATAGAAATTCTATAGAAATTTCTATAGAGAAACAAAATTTCGTTTCTATAGGAAAAAATTCTAGAGATTTCTATAGAGAAATGAAATTTCGTTTCTAAGAAAAAATTGTATAGAATTCTATTAAGATTTCTATGCAGATATGAAATTTCGTTTCCAAGAAAAAAATTCCATATAATTTAATAGAGAAAACGAGCTTTGATTCTACAGAAATGTATTTCTATAGAGAAGTTCTGTAGAAAGTAAAATCGTGGAAAAGACGAGCTTCTGTAGAATTCTAAAGATTTAGTAAATAAGCAAATAACGTAATATGCCATCATGAAGAATTCTGAAATTGTTAGTTCCAAACTTAAGCGTTCTCGCGATTTTCATCTGCTACCAGATGCGTAAATCATTACTAAATAATAAATGGCAAATCGGGTAAACTTAAAATAAGCACTTTTATAAGTAAACAATCAATTCTTAAATATAAATTTACAATGAGCACCGAATTCGATTCACCATTTTTTCTGTTTTTATGAAGTTTGAAATATCTACGGACTTTTGGGGAATACAGTGCCCGCAATGGTACCAATATAAATTTCGTTTCCTTAGACACATTTCTTTCAGTCCTTATTTTTGAAAGAAAATAAGGACACTTCTTTTGGGTATTTCCTGTTAATCACGATTTAACATATTTATATTTTAAATTAAACAGGTTGAATTTATTTAAAGTAAGAGATAGAACCTTATCCCCAAACATTAAAAGCTTTAAAATTGAAGAATAAAGATGGAAAAAATGGTCCAGCTATTTCGGGGTGGAACACCACCATCAAAACAAATGCAAACAAAATAAAAAAATCTGAGTTGAAATGTGTTGCCACCAGTCGTTTATGGCAAAACTAAGAATGTGTTGCGTATATTCCTTTTGTTAATTAATATATTTATATGATGGGTACAAAACTGATATTTAGCAATAGTTAACTATTTTTATTATGTGCGATAGTAGTATACGGGTGCCTATAGGCGGCGGAAGTGACGTCATACCACGTGACCGGAAGTGGGCGAGGCCAAGTGACGTCATACCACGTGACCGGAAGTGGGCGAGGCCAAGTGACGTCATACCACGTGACCGGAAGTGGGCGTGTCTGAATGACGTGACGTATTGTTTGTTTACATTTTGGACTTGGAATTTTTTTTTGTCATCGTGCAGGCGTTGAGTTGTTTCAAGATGGCGTCGTTTCGTTGCCATGGTGATGAATCACTCGCGTAGTGCCATCTGGTGGAGATATTCGAAACCCTATTATTTTTAATTAAAAAGCAATTTCGTGGATTCGAACCCGGGACCATGGGATCCGAGGTCAAGTGCGCTATCCGTTAGGCTGTAAGAGAGTTAACTTACGATGGTGAATTAATGTAGTGTTTATTTCTCTTTCTTTTGGACTTGTATTTTTTCTTAGTATTAGGAATGAGTTATTTTTAGAAAATGGTTTGAATAATTGCATAGGGGTTTTAATAAATGCTTTTTCAAAATGACTTATGGCGCCATCTGGTGATTTTAAAAGTAATTAATCTAAGGAACGAATTGATTTCTTAATGTTTTTACTTTATTCATGACCGGTGACGTCAGTGTGTTTACGTTTGGGACTTGGATTTTTTTTCCTTCTGAGATTTCGATGTGACGTCACGATTATGTCCATCGAGCAAGTCTGAACTTGAAAAAGTCTACTCACAATTCTTTATGTTATGAGTATGGTAAATTGTTTACAGATCGTGAAGACTGGGCATACTTCCGTCGATTGGAAAACGAATTAACGTATTAAAAAAAGACGAAATTTAGAAATTTTAGGTCAAAAATATACTGTGCCTTGTCAACTTGTAGCATACGAAGACGAAGGAATAAGCTATACTTTTAGTGGGTCTTCTATTGCAGCCAAGCCTTGATCTCCTTAAGTATTGGAAATAAAGGGAGAAATGGAGCGAATAATTGGTGCAAGATTTAATTTTGAGTTGGTGAACCGTTATAAAGATGATAAGGACTGCATAGTTGCCCATAAAAACAACGAGAAGGACTTGGAACTTTATGCACCCATAGCGCCTGTTTCATTTGGGCAGAAAAGACAATTTGTGTTTTCTAACTACAATTGTTTAAAAATTGTTCTGGAAAATGGAAGTTTGCTTGGAATGAAGTATCCAACAAACCAATTTTGGTTTCACAAGTTTCGTAAAATTCTAGCGTAAATAAGCAATAATCCACTTATGTGCCCCCGAACTGGAACACATATACTGTATTTTGGATTGTTTGTTTTTTATTACATAGTTTTATAAATTGTCTTAAAATGCAAGATCTGAAATGAAATTTTTCTATGCTATAAAGATTTATGGTTTTTTTTAAGTTAGATGTTTTTACTCAAAAATTAATTATACATTAGATGCTATAAGACCTATTTTTTAACAGAAATTTTGTTTTAATTAATATACACTTAAGTAAGAGTAAAATTTTTGAAACTTTATAAGACCCATACTATGAATACGTTTTCTTGTACATTTGAAGAAGTTTTAGTATAAAAACCATTTATCCTATAAATCTAAATTAAATGTTATTTTTTAAATTCTCTTTCCTTGCATATTATTTTTTTACTTTGAATAAATCTTCATAAATTTTAGTGATTTAATTTATATTATATAGATTTACAAACCTGTTTTTGGATGAAATATAAGGATTTTATATTTTAAAAGTTAATGTTTTTACTCAAAAATTAATTATATATTAAATACTATTACACATATTTTTAATGTTGAAGATTTTAGAAAACATTTTACAATTGAAACATATGCATTACATATTATGACAAACACTTAAATGGAGATCCATAAGGGAATATTGGAAATCTTTTTAATGCTTACACCTTTCTATTTTAAATAAACTTTTGCTTGTCTTACCACATACACTGTATTTTGGATTATTTGATTTTTATTACCCATGGTCTTATAAATTTTCTTTTAAAATACAAGATCTGAAATGAAATTTTCCTTGATTTTAAGATTTATGTTTTACTCAAAAATTAATTATACATTAGATGCTATAGCACATATTTTATTACAGAATTTTTTAATATTATACACTTAAGTGAGCGTAAAATTTTTGAAACTTTACAAGACCCATATTATGAACATGTTTCCTTACACATTTGAAGTAGTGAAAAATAGTATTAAAACCCTTTATCCTGTAAAATCTAAATTAAATATTATTTTTAATTAATCTTTCCTTGCATATTATTGTTTACTTTAAATACATTTTCATTAATTTTAGTGATTTTATTTATATTATAAAGATTTACAAATTGTTTTTAACAAAATTTTCTTTGATATAAGGATTTTATATTTTAAAAGTTAGATGTTTTTTACACAAAAATTAATTATATATCAAATACTATTGCACGTATTATAACATTGAAGATTTTTAGAAAACGTTTAACAATTGAAATATATACTTTAAATATTATTACAAACATTTAAATGCAATTTGCTTTTTATTTTTAATTTTACAATTGAGACATTTTTAAAAGTTTGGTTCTTAAAGTGTGTGTTTTATGCATAGTAAAAAAATTATTATAAAAAAACCTGTAAGAGTAAAAAGAATTTTATGCATTAATTTCAAACTTTACAAGACCCATACCATGTTTCCGTGCACATTTGAAGTAGTGAAATATAGAATTAAAAACCATTTGTCCTTGAAGTTCTAAATTAAAAGTTATTTTTCTTTAATGCTTTTTCAAACCACACATTTTACTAAATATGAACTTTTATTTATTTGAAAACCTTATGCACATCGTACAATTAAATTGCACACCAAAATACCAATACTGTACGAAGCTATGAAGTATTTTACAAGATACTTTGGTACTGTTTTCTTAATTTTAAGTGTTCTACATTGCTATGTTAAATGGATAGTAAGTGGTTTTTCTGTTTTTGAAAATAATGTGTGCACATCTGTGCTGCTAAGCAAATTAACTTTTGCCCTTTTCTTGATATTTAATGCATAATCTAAATATTTACTGACACCGCTGATAGTTTTACCCATGAGTAAAATTAAATAATAACTGAAAATTTTAAGTATTAATGTGAATTTTAAAATGAACAAATATTATTAAAATAATGGATTAAATCTGAATTTTATGTATTCTTAAAACAATCTCTGCAAAAACCAGCACAGACAATTCTTAAACAGATTGAAGGAAGCCACATGGAAACAAAGTTAATGGAAGCACTTTTTATAGAAAAAAACATAGTTCATATATTTTACACAAGTAATACATTGTAGTGTAAAAAATAACTTTAGTTTTTTACATACTTGCACAGACGCATATTTCCGACAAGCCAATTATTCGATGCCGCCACCTAAACTTTTGGGCAATGCAAATTATTTTTGTGATGACCACATGATAGTTTTTGGAAATCAAGTTGATATTCGGAAGTAATACATCTAAGCGTTTCTTTTCCATATGACCACCTTTGTAAGCAACTAGGTACTGAGTGGCCCTCTTGGTCTGATCGTACAATTCTAAAAGCTTAGAGTCTAAACTTTCTAAGGGAGCACAATTTGCTATGTCATGAGACAGAAATGAAGAGTACATACGTAATTTTTAACATATCACACAGTTGTACGATCTTTGCACTAAGTTTATGCTCAGACGATAAGTTAAAACGAATACTTGAAGCTACTTGCGATTTTTTTTACAGCGATGTATGCATATTTACGTACTAAGAAACTTTCTTGAGTCTGAAATCCATCAAAATCCACAATTTCACAAATATTAAGCATTGCTATTGAAAAGCGTTAGCTGTTCTTGGAAAAATAATTGTAAACTGGAGGCCACGAAGAACTGGACTATATAACACCATACACTTACTAATCATACTAATCAGTAAAGTTAAAATTTATCTTTTGCGTTCCATAGTTACTCACAAAAGATAAGACTAAGTGAAGAATGTACATACTCAGAAAACATGGTGTTGGTGATAATGCGCGAAATAAAATTTTGTGTTATAATACAAGAAGATTTTAACGAAAGGATATACTTAAATGTGCGTTTGATTTTTTTTACTCTACGACGTTTATGCGCTGAATGCAATTCAATTCTACGACTAAACTTGAGCAAGAAAAAAATATAACCAAATATAATTTATAAGAGAAACGCATTTTGACTTTCTTTAAAACGAGAACTTTAAAGTATACTGAATTCTCTTGATTCTGCAGTTTTATGTTTTTTCTAAAATTACATCAACGAATTGAATTATTTATTTGTGGGCACACACAAGTCTTTGCCCTTATTGAAAGGAAACTAGTATCTTTGACAAGTATCAGATTTTTAAAAATTGATTAAGAGAAGAACCTTTTTTCATGGAATTTAATTCAATCTGCACCATAATTTTACACTTAAGAGTAATAGAGCATAATATAGTTTTAAGGAAAATTAATAACCATTATGCAAATTTGAAGCCAAAAGTTCCAAGCATGTCTATGCGCCTATCTACGTTTAGAGATTGGCCAACGCACATACGTTGACCTTAGAGACCTAGCCGAAAACGGATTGTATTATACTGGTGTCTTGGACGTGATCAGGTGCTATTGGTGTGGCGAAGGGGCTTGAAAATTGGTAAAAAGAAGATGTAGTGAGACACAAACACAAAGTTTTATCCAAAATGTTTGGTAGCCCATAGATGAAATTGTACAGGTGCTGGATGAAATCAACAACAATAATACCAATGATTTTATAAAAAACCCGATGTATAGCTTTACCCCTTATACAACGACAAGGACGAACGACTTTGAAAAATTTGCAAGGAATCGGAAAATGAATGCTACTTTACAGCCTTGCGGTCATTAGGTGACATGCATGAGATGTACGAAGAGTCTTTCAACGTGTCCTATGTGCCGAACCAATATTTTGCACAAAATTTTAAAACGTACATTTGTTACTAAACTGTCTATTTATTAGTACATGCAGTAGATGCAATTTCAAGTGATATACTGAACATGGTGAGGAAGAAAATCCAATTGTAAAAGGGTGGTATTGAGTTGCAAGTTATTAAATTGGCACAAGTGCTTCAGTAAAAAGATTAGTAAGGAAGTTTGAGATTCTAAAACCCTAAGACTCTTTATTAAGGAAAAAGTCGTGCAGGAAAGACTTATACACCCTTATAAATATATTGACTATTTTAATTATTAGTCGTTTGTTCATTACATGTTAAACCTATTTACTAAAGAAATTTAAAGAGTGCCTTAAACAGGAGTTACTAAATGCTTTTCGGCACATAGGACACGTTGAAAGACTCTTCGTACATCTCATGCATGTCACCAAATGACCGCAAGGCTGTAAAGTAGCATTCATTTTCCGATTCCTTGCAAATTTTTCAAAGTCGTTCATCCTTGTCGTTGTATAAGGGGTAAAGCTATACATCGGGTTTTTTATAAAATCATTGGTATTATTGTTGTTGATTTCATCCAGCACCTGTACAATTTCATCTATGGGCTACCAAACATTTTGGATAAAACTTTGTGTTTGTGTCTCACTACATCTTCTTTTTACCAATTTTCAAGCCCCTTCGCCACACCAATAGCACCTGATCACGTCCAAGACACCAGTATAATACAATCCGTTTTCGGCTAGGTCTCTAAGGTCAACGTATGTGCGTTGGCCAATCTCTAAACGTAGATAGGCGCATAGACATGCTTGGAACTTTTGGCTTCAAATTTGCATAATGGTTATTAATTTTCCTTAAAACTATATTATGCTCTATTACTCTTAAGTGTAAAATTATGGTGCAGATTGAATTAAATTCCATGAAAAAAGGTTCTTCTCTTAATCAATTTTTAAAAATCTGATACTTGTCAAAGATACTAGTTTCCTTTCAATAAGGGCAAAGACTTGTGTGTGCCCACAAATAAATAATTCAATTCGTTGATGTAATTTTAGAAAAAACATAAAACTGCAGAATCAAGAGAATTCAGTATACTTTAAAGTTCTCGTTTTAAAGAAAGTCAAAATGCGTTTCTCTTATAAATTATATTTGGTTATATTTTTTTCTTGCTCAAGTTTAGTCGTAGAATTGAATTGCATTCAGCGCATAAACGTCGTAGAGTAAAAAAAATCAAACGCACATTTAAGTATATCCTTTCGTTAAAATCTTCTTGTATTATAACACAAAATTTTATTTCGCGCATTATCACCAACACCATGTTTTCTGAGTATGTACATTCTTCACTTAGTCTTATCTTTTGTGAGTAACTATGGAACGCAAAAGATAAATTTTAACTTTACTGATTAGTATGATTAGTAAGTGTATGGTGTTATATAGTCCAGTTCTTCGTGGCCTCCAGTTTACAATTATTTTTCCAAGAACAGCTAACGCTTTTCAATAGCAATGCTTAATATTTGTGAAATTGTGGATTTTGATGGATTTCAGACTCAAGAAAGTTTCTTAGTACGTAAATATGCATACATCGCTGTAAAAAAAATCGCAAGTAGCTTCAAGTATTCGTTTTAACTTATCGTCTGAGCATAAACTTAGTGCAAAGATCGTACAACTGTGTGATATGTTAAAAATTACGTATGTACTCTTCATTTCTGTCTCATGACATAGCAAATTGTGCTCCCTTAGAAAGTTTAGACTCTAAGCTTTTAGAATTGTACGATCAGACCAAGAGGGCCACTCAGTACCTAGTTGCTTACAAAGGTGGTCATATGGAAAAGAAACGCTTAGATGTATTACTTCCGAATATCAACTTGATTTCCAAAAACTATCATGTGGTCATCACAAAAATAATTTGCATTGCCCAAAAGTTTAGGTGGCGGCATCGAATAATTGGCTTGTCGGAAATATGCGTCTGTGCAAGTATGTAAAAAACTAAAGTTATTTTTTACACTACAATGTATTACTTGTGTAAAATATATGAACTATGTTTTTTTCTATAAAAAGTGCTTCCATTAACTTTGTTTCCATGTGGCTTCCTTCAATCTGTTTAAGAATTGTCTGTGCTGGTTTTTGCAGAGATTGTTTTAAGAATACATAAAATTCAGATTTAATCCATTATTTTAATAATATTTGTTCATTTTAAAATTCACATTAATACTTAAAATTTTCAGTTATTATTTAATTTTACTCATGGGTAAAACTATCAGCGGTTTCAGTAAATATTTAGATTATGCATTAAATATCAAGAAAAGGGCAAAAGTTAATTTGCTTAGCAGCACAGATGTGCACACATTATTTTCAAAAACAGAAAAACCACTTACTATCCATTTAACATAGCAATGTAGAACACTTAAAATTAAGAAAACAGTACCAAAGTATCTTGTAAAATACTTCATAGCTTCGTACAGTATTGGTATTTTGGTGTGCAATTTAATTGTACGATGTGCATAAGGTTTTCAAATAAATAAAAGTTCATATTTAGTAAAATGTGTGGTTTGAAAAAGCATTAAAGAAAAATAACTTTTAATTTAGAACTTCAAGGACAAATGGTTTTTAATTCTATATTTCACTACTTCAAATGTGCACGGAAACATGGTATGGGTCTTGTAAAGTTTGAAATTAATGCATAAAATTCTTTTTACTCTTACAGGTTTTTTTATAATAATTTTTTTACTATGCATAAAACACACACTTTAAGAACCAAACTTTTAAAAATGTCTCAATTGTAAAATTAAAAATAAAAAGCAAATTGCATTTAAATGTTTGTAATAATATTTAAAGTATATATTTCAATTGTTAAACGTTTTCTAAAAATCTTCAATGTTATAATACGTGCAATAGTATTTGATATATAATTAATTTTTGTGTAAAAAACATCTAACTTTTAAAATATAAAATCCTTATATCAAAGAAAATTTTGTTAAAAACAATTTGTAAATCTTTATAATATAAATAAAATCACTAAAATTAATGAAAATGTATTTAAAGTAAACAATAATATGCAAGGAAAGATTAATTAAAAATAATATTTAATTTAGATTTTACAGGATAAAGGGTTTTAATACTATTTTTCACTACTTCAAATGTGTAAGGAAACATGTTCATAATATGGGTCTTGTAAAGTTTCAAAAATTTTACGCTCACTTAAGTGTATAATATTAAAAAATTCTGTAATAAAATATGTGCTATAGCATCTAATGTATAATTAATTTTTGAGTAAAACATAAATCTTAAAATCAAGGAAAATTTCATTTCAGATCTTGTATTTTAAAAGAAAATTTATAAGACCATGGGTAATAAAAATCAAATAATCCAAAATACAGTGTATGTGGTAAGACAAGCAAAAGTTTATTTAAAATAGAAAGGTGTAAGCATTAAAAAGATTTCCAATATTCCCTTATGGATCTCCATTTAAGTGTTTGTCATAATATGTAATGCATATGTTTCAATTGTAAAATGTTTTCTAAAATCTTCAACATTAAAAATATGTGTAATAGTATTTAATATATAATTAATTTTTGAGTAAAAACATTAACTTTTAAAATATAAAATCCTTATATTTCATCCAAAAACAGGTTTGTAAATCTATATAATATAAATTAAATCACTAAAATTTATGAAGATTTATTCAAAGTAAAAAAATAATATGCAAGGAAAGAGAATTTAAAAAATAACATTTAATTTAGATTTATAGGATAAATGGTTTTTATACTAAAACTTCTTCAAATGTACAAGAAAACGTATTCATAGTATGGGTCTTATAAAGTTTCAAAAATTTTACTCTTACTTAAGTGTATATTAATTAAAACAAAATTTCTGTTAAAAAATAGGTCTTATAGCATCTAATGTATAATTAATTTTTGAGTAAAAACATCTAACTTAAAAAAAACCATAAATCTTTATAGCATAGAAAAATTTCATTTCAGATCTTGCATTTTAAGACAATTTATAAAACTATGTAATAAAAAACAAACAATCCAAAATACAGTATATGTGTTCCAGTTCGGGGGCACATAAGTGGATTATTGCTTATTTACGCTAGAATTTTACGAAACTTGTGAAACCAAAATTGGTTTGTTGGATACTTCATTCCAAGCAAACTTCCATTTTCCAGAACAATTTTTAAACAATTGTAGTTAGAAAACACAAATTGTCTTTTCTGCCCAAATGAAACAGGCGCTATGGGTGCATAAAGTTCCAAGTCCTTCTCGTTGTTTTTATGGGCAACTATGCAGTCCTTATCATCTTTATAACGGTTCACCAACTCAAAATTAAATCTTGCACCAATTATTCGCTCCATTTCTCCCTTTATTTCCAATACTTAAGGAGATCAAGGCTTGGCTGCAATAGAAGACCCACTAAAAGTATAGCTTATTCCTTCGTCTTCGTATGCTACAAGTTGACAAGGCACAGTATATTTTTGACCTAAAATTTCTAAATTTCGTCTTTTTTTAATACGTTAATTCGTTTTCCAATCGACGGAAGTATGCCCAGTCTTCACGATCTGTAAACAATTTACCATACTCATAACATAAAGAATTGTGAGTAGACTTTTTCAAGTTCAGACTTGCTCGATGGACATAATCGTGACGTCACATCGAAATCTCAGAAGGAAAAAAAATCCAAGTCCCAAACGTAAACACACTGACGTCACCGGTCATGAATAAAGTAAAAACATTAAGAAATCAATTCGTTCCTTAGATTAATTACTTTTAAAATCACCAGATGGCGCCATAAGTCATTTTGAAAAAGCATTTATTAAAACCCCTATGCAATTATTCAAACCATTTTCTAAAAATAACTCATTCCTAATACTAAGAAAAAATACAAGTCCAAAAGAAAGAGAAATAAACACTACATTAATTCACCATCGTAAGTTAACTCTCTTACAGCCTAACGGATAGCGCACTTGACCTCGGATCCCATGGTCCCGGGTTCGAATCCACGAAATTGCTTTTTAATTAAAAATAATAGGGTTTCGAATATCTCCACCAGATGGCACTACGCGAGTGATTCATCACCATGGCAACGAAACGACGCCATCTTGAAACAACTCAACGCCTGCACGATGACAAAAAAAAATTCCAAGTCCAAAATGTAAACAAACAATACGTCACGTCATTCAGACACGCCCACTTCCGGTCACGTGGTATGACGTCACTTGACCCCGCCCACTTCCGGTCACGTGGTATGACGTCACTTGGCCTCGCCCACTTCCGGTCACGTGGTATGACGTCACTTCCGCCGCCTATAGGCACCCGTATACTACTTGCGATAGCGGTTATTTAAACATTTTTTAACAGGCTTAGTTAAGAGTAAGTAACTGACAGTATCGTATTTGTTTATTAACTGTTTGAAATCAAGAATTTCAAGCTTTCAATGATAATGCTATAACCTTTACGAAAAATTTCTACAGAATTCTCTTAAAATTTCTATACAATGTGGTGTATTGAATCTTATAGAATTATGGTCCCTTTTTCTATAAGCTATATAAAGTGACCTCTATA
This sequence comes from Meta bourneti, assembly GCA_933210815.1. Lineage (NCBI taxonomy): Eukaryota > Metazoa > Arthropoda > Arachnida > Araneae > Tetragnathidae > Meta > Meta bourneti. The sequence goes on from OW119932.1 coordinate 14,162,182, forward strand.
GAAAGTTTATAGAAATCTCTGTAGAATTCTATAGAACTCTGAAATGTTTTCGTAATAGAACATTATTTATGGTTAACTGTTCAAATTTTAAATAACAGTTGCTAAATGTCAATCTGCAATAACTGCTACCGGAATAGTAGCTCTCAGGACGCGATGATGTTTTACCTGATCCTCGGGATTCTCAACTGTTTTCTCAGGAACACACACGAGACCTTCTATACACGGACATGACATCAGATACATGTCGCCCAAATGAGATTTAGAGTTGTTCATTAAACACGGACAACCTAGGAAACACAAGGTAGATTTATTTCTACAGTTAAGGGTTGGCAGTAAAGTTCTGATAATGAAACAGAGAAATTGTGTTTCCTTGATTATAAGCAGAAGTAAAATTTAGTAGCATAGAGTAGTATTTATTAATGGGGATGCCGAGATTAAATTTGCTCAACTATGAACTATGCTTGAACAAAAATGGGAGATTGATTATTTTTCAGCAGCTTTGCATCTATGTAGACCAAGGAAACCTTTCGAACAATAGCTTCGCACTGGAGCAACACAAGGGGCTATTAGTGAAGGTCCTGGCTCAATCACGATTGGGAAAGATCAGAGAATGACGTGAAATATAAGTAGACTGAGCATTGGTATTGAAAGGAGCTTCAAATAGAGTGAACCAACATGTTAACTAGTATGTGACTGCTCTGCGAAAACTTGACCTGGTTGATCGATTTGGTATCTTATCGCCTCGTTTGGTGATGCAATATCTTAGGACAGAGTAGGAGTGTGAATCCGCATTTCTGTAAAGTGGCGAAATCGCCAGTTCACTACTATCAGATGATTAATCAATGGACCAATCATATGACGAATCAATGGATGGGCGTTCTGTCCTGTCCCGTGGACCAATCAAATGATGAATGTTAGGCGCCACCCAGTATACGAAAGCAATCTAAGGGTCACGTTATTACTAATTTTTGTCGCATGAACCTGGGCACATAAAAAGGATGCCATTGCTCACTATATTTGCATATTTCCTCTACGGATCCGAGGACACCTCGTAATTTCTATTTCGAGCATCAGCATAGTTTGGTGACAAGGTGGTTGGTTTTTTATGGGTCAAGGGCCATATTTGGTCAAGTTGTGCCAAACACAAGACAACGTCAAGTAAAAAATGTCTTCAAAGGGGAAAAAAGGAATTGGGAAACAGGTTAATGGAATGAAAGCAGGTAAGGGATCGCCTAGGTATCACGGGAGCGCGTCCACCCTGTTTCTAAATACAGTAAACCCCATGGGAAAAGAAAAGATCACTAAAGTACCTCGGGTCTGTGAAGCCCGTACACAACTAAAGGAGATGTATCCCGACGAGATATATTTCCTCATCATGATATTGCCTATATTTCGATGATGTCGAGATCAAGATCTGGCCAGTTTTCTTCTAATGACCAGATTTCTCATTTACCAAGATCAGGTAAGTTTTGCAAAGGACGAGATAACCACCAGGAGGGTTAAGATTGTGTTTGTATTCTTTATTTGTCTAAATAATTCCATTCCCTGCGCTTAAACAGTTCTCTGCACTGTGGCCTCGAGACGCGTTTCAGTAACGGTTATGGAGATGACATACCTTGGCATCCCATGGCCCTGCAGCCTCCCATCATAGAGCTCTTGGTCATGCAGCACTCATCCGGACGGCAGTGCGACGCAGACTGACACGTCTTCCCCCGCGCGGCATACGGCTGCACCTGCAACACAACAAAAGTACACACTCTTTAAGTCTAGCGTACTGTAGCATATAATGTTCAAAGTTGCCTGCGACGGTAAATAAGTTGAGATACGCATGCGCACCGACACGTTTTCTGACTTGAAACGAAGTATGTGTTATGATTTATATTTCATTTATGCACGTGCAAGATGCTCCTAATATTTGAGTAAGTATTCTAATAATCTGTTAAATGTATTTAATTTATTATTTAATTGCGTTATTCATTCGTATGTTTTCCTACTGAGTTACTCGTTTTGTACATATTCCTGTGTGATCCCCATCTAGAGCATTCCATATTCCTGTGTGATCCATCTGGAATACTCCATGTAGAACATTCCATGTAAAATGAATTGTCAAATAAAGGACTACAACAACAGTACGCATGTGCATATGGGATCTATTGTCACATGTCGGATCAATGTGTGGCTTGACATACTGGCGTGCGAGTCAAGCATGCATGTATGTCGATTTTCAACCTTTTTCATCTACTGGCAAACATAAACCAATCACTAAAATCCTGTGGCGCTCCAAAACGTCGTATTATATTTTTTGCCAATCTGACAAAAAATCAGTATCATTTTGATTGATTCGTAAAAGAATAAAAAGTTGTTGAATTTACTTAGCAATGGAGCAAAGCAACGGATTATCTGAAAGATCCGAAGACAACAGGTAGTAATTTTGAACCACGGTCAGATGACGAGGTAACACATGTGAACTGGCACCCCACTCTCCAAACTTTCACACCAACTCCAACATGCGCAGGCCACGACAGATTTGTAGTGCATCAGATCCCAGTCTTTGGTTGGAACGAGTCTCGAACTAGTTACCCTCCGGATGTCAATCAGCTGGACTACCACGACCTCAGAAAAAAAGTGATTCCCTTCCCTTTTTGCTCCAAAGTGGCTTAAAATCCTTTTGGAGCTATTTGTTTATGACACTGCAATAAAAAATAATCCTCAATTTGTTTTATACTGGTATTACTTGGAACTTTTTGTGAAATCGCATGACAAAAGTTCAAAATTGAACCGTTGAAAGGTTTACATTTTACACAATTTAGACTTCATCACCATCCGTAATACACACTATTGCAGATCTTGCAGGTACACGGTTAGAAATCGGTGGTCTTGAGTAAGTCTTGTCCAAATACATCATATTTGGCTCACGGTAGCCCAATCGGAAGAGCAGTGGATTAGCAATCGATCCAACGAAAGATCGTCGTGTATGGGGGAGTTGCACGTTAAATCTGTCGTGGCTTCAAATGTGTTGATGTGGTATGGAAGTGTGGAGTGCCAGCTCAGGTGCTGACCTCGTCATCTGACCGTCGTCAAAAGGGGTTGTCCTCGAATCTTGAGAACTCGTTTTCTCTATAGAAATCTCTACAGAACTCTAAAAATTTTCTATAAGGATTAAGGAAATTATTTTTGAATACAAGTCGGAATGAAGGGTTTTTTTTAGGATATTAAATATGCTTTTGGACTACCATTGATGAAGCTAAATTACTGAAATAACTGATTTTGTCCAAGCCAGTGTCCATAATAGTTCTTTAATTTAGAACGCTCGAATGTAGTATGGGCGTGTATATGAGCTTTCAACACATTAAATCAGCTTTTCCAATTACAGAATTTCGCGAAGTTACTCTGCTGATTTCCCTTTTTTTCGATATGGAATAGAAGGAACTGTAATGAAGCTAACACACTTGGTCAAAATTGGTTGTTGTCCACCTATTTTTAATGCTGTGTGAGGAGATAAATTCGCTTTTATAAGCTTAATTCATCCAATTATAAGATAGTTAATTGCAATCGATAATTAATATGATGAATAATAATTGGTTAACACAAAATAACAGGGTTCTTGTCAGGTTAAATTATTCGTATTAGTTTAATATCTTTGCATTTTTTAAACATTAACTCATAAATTTTCTTTCGAACGAAGGAACTGTTACGAAAAAAATTCAGTTTCATAGAATTCTAGAGATTTCTATAGAGAAACGAAATTACATTTCTCTAGAAAAAAATTCTATAAAGACCTCTATAGAGAAAACGAGCTCTGATTCTATAGAATCAGAGAATTTCAAAAGAAATGAGCTTTTATAGAATTCTATAGAGGTTTCCACAGGCATTACCTATAGAGATTTCTAAAGAGGCTACTTTATAGTGCTTATAGAAAAACTGGTCACAATTCTATAGGTTTCTATAGAAATTTTTATAGAATTCTATAAAAAATTTTCGTAAGGAATCATTTGCCCCGGTCCTAAAAGTCGTCTCGTCACTGAAGATTAGGAATTTGAGTTTTTCTAACATATAAACACATAGTTGGAGGTACCTAAATATCCCATCAACGCTTAAGAAGTGAAAGATAAATGTGAATTTTTGTTAAATCTTAGTTTTTTCCCATGAAGATCTGGCGAACATAACCATTGTAAAGTGACTTCTGTCGTCACACACACAACCGATATGCTTCTCTTTATGTTCACATTAGTCCCTTATTGGAGCATTCAATTAAAATTAATAAATATTAATATGAATAAGACTTAACGGAAACTTTTGAAAAGATAATACGGTCTAGATTTATTATGATTTATTTTTTAGCTGTAATTTTAGTGGAAAGATAAATACTTTACATTTTGAATGCAGAAAAAGTCGTTTGCTACCTGCGTTACTTGTTCGTATATGTTTTCCTACTGAGTTGCTCGTTTTGTACATATTTCTGTGTGATCCATCTAGAATATTCCATGTAGAAATGTTCTACATGAAATTTTTTAGATGGATCACACAGAATGAAATGTTCTACATGGAATGTAAAATTAAAATTTAATTGTTAAGTAAAGGCACTTCGATTACAACATTTATATTTCACATAAAAATTGAATTTAAAACTTTAGGCCCCCTCCCAAAAATTGAAATGAAAGTCGAACTGCGTCACTGACAAGGTAAGACGATATAGTCTTTAATCAAAACTAAAACCTAATAAAGCCCAGATCTTAATTTGGTAAGTAAGCAAAAAATGTTTCCTAACTAGACCTCCGAAATGAAATCCCAGCTGCTCTACTGAACATGTTTATTCTAACCCTCCAAGTGTTTTGACGACATATTCATCCAAGATCTGGTCAGTTTTGCAAAGAACGAGATATCTCGTCGAGACAAAACTGCCCTATTGCTCCAAGGGGAATGAAAACAGAAGTTGGAAAAACAAATTATCTCTTGTTCAGAATTGGTGACACTTTGGAACAGGTTTTTGCACCATAGGCTGGATACTACGGGGCAGTTTTTTACACGAAGATAAGCCACCAGAAGGGTTAAATTGAGTCTAATTTCTGAGTCCTCAATACGGTACACCATTGTCTAGTAATTTATAGCAGAAAACAAGTTTTTGTCATTATATAAAAAAGGGCATCCCACAGGACTGATAGCCTTATATCTAGTCCAGAAAACCACCCTACCATTACGAAAAATTTCTATGTGGAATGTGGTATATAGAATCCTATAGAATTATGGACCGTTTTCTATGAGTTCTATGAAGTATAACCTCTATAGAAAATCTATAGGAGTCTAGAAACTTCTATAGTATCCTGTAAATTATGGCCCGTTTATCCAATAAGCTCTACATAGTAAGCTCTATAGAAATCTCTGTAGAAAGTCGGTAGAAAGCTGTATAGAATTCTATAGAAGCTCATTTCTTTTGTTTCACGACTTTACTTTTCTATACAACTTCCCTAGAGTTTTATAGAACTTTTTTCTATAGAAGCAGAGCTCGTTTTCTCTGTAGAATTTTTTCTATAGAAACGAAATTTCGTTTCTCTATAGAATTCTATGGAATTCAATAAAAATTTTTCTTAAGAGCTCTTGTACAGTTGAGAAATAAGAAAGTGGAGAAAAAATAGCAACACTTACAGAGAGGATAAAGAAAACGATGAACAGACAGAATACTTTCATTCAGGTAAGAATATACTTCAGAAACTGAATGTTATCCCGACCTTGATGTCTAGGTGTCCCTGTAGCATAATTTGGCGCTGAAAGCGTCGACACTTATCTACCATCGGCCCGATAAGGAGCATAAGAACAATATTATTGTTCGCTTCCCATTATCTGATAATGCAGACACTCCTGATGCTGCAACGGTTGGGTTGAACCGGGATGGACGATTGTTTTGTTTCTTTTCGTATTCGATGAATACAATCGCGATGTCGAAAGGAAAGAAAAAAAATCAGGCTGAGTGCAGGCGATTGTCTCCAACAGACACGTGTATGTGTTACAAGTGTAAATATGTCACACTGACGCAGACTCAACAAACAGAGGTTTCATTTTTGTGCTTAAATGGAATAAATAAAATCCCAAAAGACACTCGTGTCACTTTTTCAGGAAATGATTTCGAGGATTTCTGTCTTCTCTCTCCTGGCTCTAGGAGAGGGAGGCGGTAGCCCATTTGGTAGAGTCGCGGATTAGCAACCTGAGTGTTGCGAGAACTCGATCCAGACTAAGACCATCGTGTACAAGGGACTGCTGCAAACTAAATCTGTCATGGCCTCCCTTACCAAAAATTTCCAAAGAATTCTATAAAAATTTCTTTAGAATATGGTCTATAGAATATCCTGTAGAATTATGACCCGTTTTTCTATTAAGTTATATAAAGTAACCTCAATAGAAATCTTTAGAATGTCTGTAGAAATTTCTATAGAAGCTCATTTCTTTTGTATTACGATTCTACTTTTAGGTAGAACTTCTCTAAGGAAGAGAAAAGAAAATTCTATAGAAATACATTTCTATACACTTACATCTATATATATAAAATAGGATGTGTGTGTGTATGTATGTATATTTTCTATACAAATCTACACCGTTTGACCAATCCACACCAAATTTGGTACACTTATACTTTAGAACACTGCGGTCAGCATAGGCTAACTCTTAACCCCCGTTCTATTGGCCCTGGGGGGCTAAAAACTATTCGAAATCGCAATAGAAAAAACATTGAGCATAGATTGATTGCTTTAGGCAGCGATGGTTGCTTTACCAGTGTTGATCGAAAAACAATTTTTTCCGAAACAAATTAAATTACAGTATTTATGTTTGAACTGACTTTTTAGTTCTTCCCAGGATGTAAATAAATTATAGATATTTTATTGAAGAAGAAGAATATTTTAAAATATTTATTTTTGCAAGGAAATTCAAGGAAAGGTTTTCAGGAGTTCAAGGATTATTTTCAAGGAAAGTTGGTGTATATTTCGACCAACTTTCCTTAAATAATTTATTGAATACGCAATGATTTGTAGAATTCTGTTTCATAAGTTTTTTAGGTAAGGCGTGTAACATATTTTAAAATGTCCGGAATAGATACATGTGAATCCTCCGATGAAAGTAGTGATTAAGTAGTCTTTCTTAAAAATTCTGTGAAATCGACCTTCTGCTCTTTGAAAAAATTTTATATATTCAGTTTAATTTGTCTACACCGATTACATTTATTTCTAACCCAAGCACCGTTATTCCGAAAAGCACAAACGAAAAACTCTGATCATAAAAGCGTAATTTTGCTACTCGGTATCTGGCAGCACTAGAATTAATGTTTACTATTTTATAAAACTTTGTAGAACGCATTTTTTCGTCGGAATTTCGTTTCTGTTTGTATTTATGTCTTAATCTTTTAGATATTGCAATATATTCAGGAATTAAATGAATATATTTGCGTCCGAAGTATAGTGTAGAAGCTATGAAAAAGTTAAAACGTATTTTCCGTACAACTTAAATGATTGCATTTTTCTGTGAAAGAAAAGTGATTATTCTAATTCACTTTTCAAGCAACATTTGACTATTTCAACCCGAGCAACGCCGGGTAATTCAACTAGTCCTATATATATATATTACTATTATTATTACTATTACATTAATATTATTATTACTATTTTACTATTGTTATTACTACTATTATTACTATTACATTAATATTATTATTACTATTTTACTATTATTTTATTACTATTACATTACTATTTCTATATACATTTCTATCTTCCATTTCTATTATCAGAGGTCTATACAAATCTCTATAGAATTCGATAAAACTCAAAATTTTTTTTCGTAAGTGCTCAAATGTCTCCTCACGTTGGCATGGGAGTTTGGAGAGTAGGTTGTCAGCTGAAGTGTTGACCTTGTCATCCGACCATAGTTCAAAACGACAAGGTGTTGTCTTCGGGTCTTTCACCTCGGGATTGTTCCCGGATCGTCACCAATAGTGTTATGTTATGATCTTCGATGGCCCTCGCTTGGTATTTTGTATGAGCCGAACTTGGGGATCTCCGCTGGATGGCGAGAGTCGAATTTAAAAAGGGTGCCGTTCCCCTGAACGACTTGTCCGAGCGGAGCAGAAGAGAGGCAGCGTGCGAAGGACGACAAAACTGTGAGGTCGTAAAATAAGGCACTGGGGATCCAAACGTGAACTCCGGACGCGAGCCAGCGTCCATGCCGAGACAAAGTCCTCTGGGAGAAGTTCAACAGTTTCCGGGCGAGTCGTTCCATTCCTCATCCGGCAAAATGCCTCGGCTTCTTACCATAGCTCCATAGTTACCAGGTAAAGCTGATTTATCTTTACTGGACCCCACCAATAAATGGATTTAAAGAAAATGAGTTGTTATTTACAAGTGCTGACCACTACACGACAAATGGTGCCGTGACCAGGATCGGTTTTTGCTGAGTGGAAGTATGTCTTCACGGACATAACTTGCGAACTCAGAGATTTTATTAATTTAATAAGGATTTAAATGCTGAATGATCAGATTAAGTGGGTGTCCCACCACTATCTAGGATCCATACGGTCGATCTTTCAATTTTCTCATTCACAGTCCAGTTCTTCAGGTTGATAGCAGTTTTGCCTTGCTATGGCCTTTTCGTCTTGCTTCTTCACAGTTTCTGGAGATATGCCCCCACGCACCGCAACTGAAGCATTTAATTCTCCTCCGAGTGGAATTTCTTGCTTGTTCGCTGACCACTTTGTGAATTTTCCCGGCGCCCTTTTCTAAGAGGTGTTAAAGCTCTTCGTATGGAGGGCTTACTCATCGTGCGTTTCGCTTTCAATGTTCACATTTCAGGAAATTCGTTTTTCTTCAATTATTAGCATCGATTTTACAATGGCTGTGCTCAGGCTTGCTTCATCCTTTTCCAGGTTGATGATGAGAGTTTCATAGGATTTCGGTAATCCAATCAGCATAATCAAGAGTAACCTCCCGGTCAATAAAGGCGTATCCTCCACTGGTTGATTCCTGGCGGATTTCCATCAATCTGCCCAAGTATAATTTCACTGTCTCATTCGGCTTCATTGAAGTGTTGAAAAAGTCCTTCATCATTAGTAATACATGAAGCGAACCAAACTTCGTGTGCTCTTCTTTCAAGGGAATTCAATGTATCCACACAGGACTCTTATATGCAGTCACCAATATCATCGAGGAATGTGTCCTCAACGATGAGGAACATGAGTGACAATGCTTCATCGTTCTTTCTTCTTTCATTCTCGGTCATTTCCGTCCCATAACCGGGTTCGACGGCGTCCCAGCATCGCTTCTGAACCAGGGAGGCTCGTGCTCGTATCGACAAGGAATGATAATTATCGTCGTCCAGCTTCGGTAATTTGTAATCTGTAATAGCGATTTTCATTTCGAAAAAATGCTTTACTTCTTCAAAGATACTAGTCAACAGCTTACATTGGCTTCGTCAACGAGAATATGCTTTACTTCTTCCAGGTATTAGCTAGCAGCTGACTTCGGCTTCGTCAACGAGAATATGCTTTACTTCTTCCAGGTGTTAGCTAGCAGCTTACTTCGGCTTCGTCAACGAGAATATGCTTTACTTCTTCCAGGTGTTAGCTAGCAGCTGACTTCGGCTTCGTCAACGAGAATATGCTTTACTTCTTCCAGGTATTAGCTAGCAGCTGACTTCGTCTTCGTCAACGAGAATTTGCTTTACTTCTTCCAGGTATTAGCTAGCAGCTTACTTCGGCTTCGTCAACGAGAATATGCTTTACTTCTTCCAGGTATTAGCTAGTAGCTTACTTCGGCTTCGTCAACGAGAATATGCTTTACTTCTTCCAGGTATTAGCTAGCAGCTGACTTCGGCTTCGTCAACGAGAATATGCTTTACTTCTTCCAGATATTAGCTAGCAGCTTACTTCGGCTTCGTCAACGAGAATATGCTTTGCTTCTTCCAGGTATTAGCTAGCAGCTTACTTCGGCTTCGTCAACGAGAATATGCTTTACTTCTTCCAGGTATTAGCTAGCAGCTGACTTCGGCTTCGTCAACGAGAATATGCTTTACTTCTTCCAGGTATTAGCTAGCAGCTGACTTCGGCTTCGTCAACGAGAATATGCTTTACTTCTTCCAGGTATTAGCTAGCAGCTTACTTCGGCTTCGTCAACGAGAATATGCTTTACTTCTTCCAGGTATTAGCTAGCAGCTTACTTCGGCTTCAATGAGAAAATGCTTTACTTCTTCAGACGTTAGTAAGCAGCCTACTTCGGCTCCGTCAACGTACAATGGCTTCCGAAAACAGAGCCAATCTTCGATCGCCTTTCAAGGTAGGTATTTTAATTAACGTTACACTGGAGCATTGGTGACTGTCCGGGATCAATCCCAAAGGGAAAGATTCGAGGACAACACCATGTAATTTTGAATCGATCGTCTTTCAAAAGTTCATTTCAGAAACATCGTGCTGATAACGTGTTAGATGGTTAATTATCAAATAAATGCATAACAACCTTTGGTTTTGAATATGTATTTAAGAGGTTAATGTTAATTAATTAACGGCGCACTGTAGCAACACAACGGGTTATTGACGACGGTCTGGGATCAATCCCGAAGCGAAAGATCCGAGGACAACACCAAGTAATTTTGAACCACGGTCAAATGACAAGGCAACACCTGAGCTGGCATCCCATTCTCCGAACCTCCACACCACGCCAACGTGAGAGATCACGACGAATTTAACGTACACCAGCCCCCTTTGTACACGACGGTCTTTGGTTCGATTCGAACTCGCAACTCTCCTGTTGCTAATCCGTTACTCTTCCAACCGGGCTACCGCGGGCCATTGAAGAGGTTAAAAAGAGGTACAATGATGCATTTGGAAAGATGATCACATTAACTGCCCGTTGTTCGAAAAATGACTTCCTTTTTTATGTATTGCCATAGCAACTCAAAAGACTATTGACGACGGTTCGGGATCAATCCCGAAGGGAAAGACGCTCGGACACCGTAATTTTTGGCCATTGTCAGATGACGAGGTCAACACCTGAGTTGGCATACCACTCTCCAAACTTCCACACTACGCCAACGTGAGGACATTTGAGGCCACGACATATATAACGTGCACAGCCCCCGAATAAACGACGGTTTTTGGTTGGACATAGTTTCGAACTCAGAACCCTTGCTAATCCGTCCAATCAACTGGGCTATCTCGGTGCAGGGGGAGCCATCTGGCCGTAAAACGAGTTGCACTATGACGCGTTTTACGTAGTATCGTGACGTACCGGCGGGAAAGTCGGACACTGGAGCTTAGACGTTTCCCACACAACTGAATCGGACTTCGCCTTGAATTATTAAACTCGCTAAAGACGAATCTGACCCTCAAATCGACGATTTTTTTTGTTCAATAGCTGATAATATGAAGCATTTACACACGGAACCTCAGAAATGAAATGAATACCACTTTTGAGAAAAACGTAACTGAAAAGAGTGAAAAACCGAAATCATTTAAAAAAGGAAATCATTCAAAATAACTTCAGGATTGATTGTTCCTAATCTATAATAGTCGTTTACCAAGCTAAATCAGTTATTTTTCAAGTTCAAATTAATGTATTGAAAAGAAATCACTTCATTACTTACATTATTCCTTTCATCAGTTCACACAAATATTTACTTTTGTAAATTTCCTGCACAAGGTATATACAGATTTATCACAATTGGTATAACTTTTCAATTTTGTTTCTCTTGTATTTATTATTTCGTGTTGCTTTAGTTTACGGGTAGAGGCATCGCAAACATCAATAAAAGATATTTTATAGTATAAATAAACTAAACTTACCCGGAGTGGGGATTTCAAGCAAATGCACTACTCAATATGGAATAAAATCTCAAAAACTCAACTTATAGCTCAAGCTTTGGAAAAATTACACAATTCTTTGTGAGTTTGCGTAGCCAAGAATTAAATTAGGGTCGGCGAATAAAGGCACGCAGCCCCATCGGAAACTGGAATAATCCCTTATTCATGCACGCCTTCTTGGCCCTGGGTTTGAATCCTGGTCTGGGAAGGAATGTTCTTCGGAACAATGTTTAAAAACCGGTATGAACACTGGAATATAATTATTTCAAGCAAAATGGAGCCAGCTTTCTAATAAATTCTTCGTTGGAAAAAAAGATAGTCCCAATGCCAATATATACTCTATAACATAAAAATCGACTCACCATGAAGGAGTTATCCGAATGGGTTGAAAATCGGTAGATGTGATGCACATGTATTGAAAACGAAACGATAATAGTATCATAGGAATTGAATGTTTTATTCAGGAAATACAGCTACAAGAGCAAAAAAAATCAATAATGCGTTGGCCCACCTCTGGCCCTGATACAAGCTGTTATCCGGCTGGGCATTGACTCGTAGAGTTGGATGATGTCCTCCTGCGGTTGCTGCTCGAATAAATAGTGTTATTGATTTAGTAGCAGCAGATGCATGCTATCATAAGGACTGTTATGCTAAATTCGCTACCAATCCCTCAGGTAACCGATAAAGAGGCCGCCCTCAAGATGCAACATTTGATACAGCTTTTCAAGAACTTTGTACTTTCATTGAAATATCGGAAGAGTGCCAATTTACGTTAAACGATTTGATGCATAAGAATGAAGTAAACGTACCACACAGTGAGTCTATGACAATAAAACTCTTCAAAACATATTAGTAGAACAGTACGGAGATGGAGTTCTACTCGCAACAATGAAGAAAAAACCCACGGTTGTTTGTTTTCGTGGCAGTGGTTTAAAACTAATTAACCAGTGGTACAACGAACGGGCTGACAATGAGAAAGAGCGTCTCAGAATTGTCGAAGCTGCAGGCAGTATAGTCAGAGAAGATATCCACATGACCGTTTACAACACATCAGCCTACCCAAATATAATAAATTTTACTGAAAACTTTGAATCGATGGTTCCTCAAACGTTGCAGGATTTTGAAAATAAGGTTATTCTAGAGAATGAAAAAGGTGACAAGGAAGTTATCAAGAAAAAATGTACGGCTATTTCTCATTCAATAATAGCAGCAACAAGGCCTCGCTCATTTATTTCTCCTTTGCAACTACGGCTTGCAACATTAAGCCTTCTGTATACAGTTTGCAGTGATACAACCTCTGAACTTAACGGCCGAGCAGTAGACTTCCTGTTACGACGGACAGTTATTGCCAGATATCGATCTTGAGAAGCAGTTGTTATTCGTTTACGACCTTGTCCAGGTCTCCTTACTACAGTTCCAGAGTTCTGAAATTGTTTCCATAGCTTAGAGACTGTGTTGAAATATTCACACATCTCGCTGCTTCCATGATTGTCTGCCCTGCTTCTAAACGGTCGATAATTCGCAACTTCACAGATTCTTCCAAATGATACAATACTTCGGAGCCATAACAAACCGTTTTGAGTCCTTACACACTGAAATCGAACGCGCGCTGTATTGCAGAAATTCACTCAGATATTAACTTCGCGCAAAACTCTTGATTCACCGTCGGATGACGTAACGCCTTGATTTGCATATCAGAAACAGTTTGATCACTTTTGATTGGATAATGCTAATTAGGCTTGTCTTTCACACCTTCCCTACAAAAATGGATTACATCGATTGGATATTTCATGGAATATCATTATTTTTGGGTATGTAAAGATAAATTTGGACATGAGTGTAATTAGTTATTTGACGAACATAAACGTTCCTCTTAAAATGGAAAAAAATGAAGGATACAGGGGGAAAGTGATCAAAGTGACAAAAACTAGTTTTTGAGAAAAACTAAATTTAAAGTTGAGTTTCTGTGAAATGGATACTAATTTTATTAACTCAAAGTGTGTTTATCTGGACTGATCATTCTTTCCTGCTATCATTTTTTTACAGTTCAAATAAAGCTTCAAGAGAAAACAAAATAAAAGTTTTTGGACTTGGATCGTTTTTTCCCTGCACCCTTCAAATAGAAAAAACTCAGATGGATGCGAATGAGGATTTTTGAACCGTATTTAGTTTCGTTTCTGTCTAAATCACGTACTTTCAGGATGGTCCCATCAATATCGGAATGAAAAATACCGGTTTTATCATCATGGATCATATCGTCCAATCCTAATCATCGTGTCGTGCATTTAAATAATCGAACAAGAGATTTGGGATAAAAATCGCTTTGAAAGTTTATGGTATTTTATATCGTGAATATGGCAATATCGGTTTTCCTAATAATCGGTTTCTCGATATTTGATACCGCGCATGTGTATAGTGTATTATTGGAATCTCGATATAATGTTGAATCGAAAATCAGAAAACCGATATCATGATGTCGAACTCAAAACCGGTATTTCATGATATATCGCCCAGTCCTATTAGGGACTATATAAAAATTAAACATGTATAATTTTAGTTATCATTTGGGGTATAAAAGTTGAACCAATATAATTTTAGTGGTCATCAGGGGCTGCATAAAAATTTAACTAGAATTATTTTAACGAAGGGCTGTACAAAAATTGAGCATTGCAGAATTTTTAATGGAGATAATGATTAAAATCACTAACATAATATCATTCTTTATTTAAAAGGAATAAAACATGGGCTTGCTAAGTGCAAGGAAGACATGCCATAGTTTAACAAGTTTGTTCTTACAAGCTCCAACTACTGAAAAATCTGGAGCATCTACTTCTCAAGACTCTTAAACTGTCGTTGATTCCCAAGCCCCTAAGTCTCTCCCAGCCAAGGAGACTAATAGCATCCAGCCTTATGTATATGGCTATCAACTTATGGATGCTGAGATTATTTGGGCTCTGAAGTGCATAAAGAGTTTATTACTCTTATAATTCGTATGAGGGAAATAATCAGTTATTTTACAGGATGTTCCCAGACAGTGTCATTGCAAAACAGTTTACTTATGGAGCCACAAAATGTGCATATATTTGTTGCTTTGGATTGGCACCATACTTCAAAAGTGTGTTATTGAAGTGTTTAGAAGAAGTTGATATTTATATACTATTGTTTGATGAAACTTTAAATAATTCTACACAACAGAAGCAAATGGACATCCACATCAGATACTGGAATTCACGGGAATGCCAGGTTAAAACGCAATACTTGACCTCAGCATTCATTGTTCATTTAAGGTCTAGTTATATTTTATCATCATTTTACAAATCGGTTGATAAATTACGTTTGTCAAAAGTTTTGCATGTTTCGATGGACGGTCCTAATGTCAAATGGAAACTCTATGAACTTTTGCAAGGTGATATGAGAAAAGAATTTAACCGGGAAATCATTTCAATAGGCAGTTGTGGTATTCATATTGTAAACAATGCTTTTAAGCATGGTGAAGCTAGTACTGATTGGAATGTCAGCAGCATTTTAATATCTTTATGTTGGCTGTTTAATGATTCTCCTGCAAGAAGGAAAGATTTCAGTAATTTGTCTGATGTCAAGAAGCTTCCCTTAAAATTTTGTGGTCATAGATGGCTAGATAATGTCCCAATTGTAGAACGTGCAATTGTAATTTGGACTGATGTTATCAAATATGTTAGAAGTGTAGAAAAGGGTACTTTGAATAAAGTAAATTGCAAGTCTTTCCTGACAGTACGAGACGCTACAAAGGATGAGTTAATTCTGGTAAAGTTTAATTTTTTCTTAGCTGTGGCAAAATTATCACAACCATTCCTTGAATTTTATCAAAACGATAAACCATTGTTGCCTTTTTTTGGAGATGATATGTTAAAGCTTATAGAGCAATGTTTGGAATACTTTAATCTTATAAAATCAGAAGGAAAAGTTAACATAAGTACTTCAGAAGCTTTCCAAATTTGATTTTTCTGACTGTAATTGTTATTGTCCTGTGGACAAAATCAATATAGGGTTCATTGGGGAAAGAATAGTAAAGGAAAAATTAAAGGAGAAAAATAACGCCTTGTGCTGCCTTTGATTTCCGGAGTGATTGCAGAAGTTTTGTTATACAAATGCTACAACGTCTCGTGGCTAAATCTCTTGCAGCATATTTTCTTGTTCAAAATGCTTCATGTCTTGATCCTAGACGTATGGTTAAAGATCAGACCAAGTGCAGGAACTCCATGAAGCTTGTACTATTGCACTTTACTCAGAAAAAAAATTGTTATGATATATTACTTCAATTCGAAGATTTTATGAAAAGCACTGTTTTCAAATCCGCTTCATTGTTTCAGAATTTTGAACCAAAACCAATGCGTTTAGATAGTTTTTTAAATGACTTTCTTAGTATAGATGATACAAAGGGAAAACTGTGGAAAGTTATGAAAACCATAATGATCTTATCTTAAGGCCAGGCTTCTGTGGAGCGTGGATTTAATATCAACAAGTCCTTAGAAGTTGAAAATTTAAAAGGAGACTCCTATATTGCAGAGACTTATTTATGAAAATGCTAATGATATTCCAAATTTAGTAATTAATAAAGAAATAGGAAAATTTGTTTCTTCAAGGCAGAAATAATGTTATGCATTTAGAAGAACAACGCAAAATTGCGAAGAAAATAAAAGAAAATTTGAGCTACAAGAACTTAATTCGTAAAATCAAAGAGAATTTGTCTTGAGGGTCATATAATGAGAATGGAAAAGTCAGTTGAAAAATTGGCTAATGTGGCAGAAGCTTCTGAGGACTTTTCTCTTTTAAAAGTGCAAATGCACTAAATAAAGAAATTAAAGGAAAAGCAGCTGAAATAAAGGAATTAGACAAAATTATTTCTAAAAAACAAATAAATTGAGGGGCAATTTTTAACAAGATAAATGTATTTGTATTTAAAACGGGAAATAAATCTTTGTTATTAAAATTATCTTACTTTCTAGAAAAAAATACAGTGATTTTTAGAATTTCGTTTCTTTCCCCCTTGAGATGATATCCTTAAAAATTATAAAAATTAGTTTTATTGTGGTTAAATGGGGCTAGGAAGCTTATAGATGTAAAATGCATTTTCTTTTTGTGCATTGTTTTTAGAAAGTTAACTTCAAAACACACAATGTATTTAACAGACAACATAAAAAAAATTAACTTTTAAGTTACTATAAATCTGCCAACGGTCCTGCATATATCCCTAATTTTTGTCCTACTAAGTTGACTCATACAATGAAGGTGCAATATGGTTTTTGGTATATATCGATTAGTCCTTATAAAAAATTATTTGTGTCCTTAGAAACTCCTTATTTTGAAAAAAGGGGGAACCCTGTCAAAGCCTATAATACTCAGAGCGTAGTCTCCTCAAAACTCATACTAAAGTAAATATTATTAATTGTGAAATAGCCTTCACTATTAACCTAACGATTAAAAATTTCAAAATTGCTGTTAGAAATAAAATTTTAATTTCAATTTAAAATTGTTGGAATTGACTTAATGAACAAATGCAATTCTGTTGCATAATGTTATTAACTTTGAATTTTACAGTTACAATAAAAGCCCTTTATTCGTTTATACTTTATCACACACACACACACACACACACACACACACACACACACACACACACACACACACACACACACACACACACACACACACACACACACACACACACACACACACACACACACACACACACACACACACACACACACACACACACACACACACACACACACACACACACACACATTTTTTTTCATTAATATAAAAACTAAAACACAATCTTATCGTGATTCCTTGCTCGGCAGTCATCAAGAACCCATTGTGTTGCTCCAGTGCAATATAAATTCAACTACCTACCATCCTAGTTCTCCTCGATAAAATAATAATGATAAAAACGACATTAAACGCTATAAATGTGTGTTGAATCTGTAACTTTGAAAAATATTCTGTTTGTGTTCGAGATTGGACATCCAGGTATCATACCTCTCGCAACTTTAATTTAGCACACGTTGGAACTATAATCCCTTGGTTTATCGAGACACATTTGTTTTATGCTTAACACAAGTTATAGGGTCAAAATATTTCTATTGAGTAGTATTAAAATGTTTATATCTATCTGTATTAATTTCAAATTAAAGGCTAGCATGCTGATTTAATGACTTTCTATATTGCCACATTTTTAATAGTATAGCTATCAGTGAAATGAGTGAAGTAGTTTACTTAGTTGCTTGACCATTTTTTAATTAATATCTAACATCATATATGAAGCTCATATACGTAGAATGAGAGATTTTGTAATGATTCGTACGAAGAAAATAATTTTCAAAGTAGTCAATAAATATCCCCAAAATATAATTACACAAAATATAGTTTGATTGCTTTGAAAAATAGAACGGTGTAAAATACAGAAATGTTTAGTGACGAAAATTTCCTAGGAAAATTAATAAAAAATGTTAAAAGAAAATTTTCGCTGTCAATTTTCATCAAAGGTATTCCAATCAAATTCAAAGCTAATAAATCAATTTCCTTTTTTAAATTGAATTAAATGGTATTTAGCAAACACAAGTTTATTTTTCTGAAAAACAATTTTTGTTTTCGAAAAGAAAACAAATTCATTTTTGGAAATAAAAGAAAAAGCTTTCACGATTACATTTCATGCAATACATCTATATAGTAAATGCTGCAGTCTGGCCTCGGATCTTTCCCTTAGGAGATTGATCCCGGACCGTCACCAATAGCCCATTGTGTTGTTACAGTGCGACGTTAATTAACTACGTATCTGCCAGAGCTTAATTTGATTTATGTGAAGGTATTGCAAAATCAAAATAAACTTAAGTTTTGTTTCCGTTTTCATCTGTTTTATTAACTGACAGTATGAGCCTATAATACAAAGACAACGTATCTACGTTAATCTTCATATGTATGTAACATCAGGCATGCGCAATCACGAAGACTCTTGCGTCAGCCATGCGGAATTTCGAAAGACGCAACCAGAGCTCTCATTGCACCAGATACTGAATCGAGACCCCAGCAACAACGTTGCAGACCAGCCATTGGATGAAATCAACCAATCATGATCCAGCTAACGCCCAAGGCGAAAACACCTACGCAGGAAATGGACCAGAGAAAAATGGTTAAGATGTAGTTCAGGAACTGGCTATTACCTCCAATCTATTAAAACCAAAGGATGGGGCAACTAGTCTATAGAGCATTCGCAGGTGACGTCACGATCAGTTATTTTTCTTAACTATTAACTGCTGTAGGACAAACAAATTGTTATGCATTGGGAAGTTTTATGTAGTGGGAAGTTTTGAAAACTAAATAATGTCCAATACACCATAAATTGATCTTTGGAAAATCTTCAGGATTCGAAGAGGCGTTTGGATTGTCCAAATCATACGGATCCATTCCGTTAATGATAGATATTTTTTGATCGTAGCGATTTCGCACTGAAACATCCATGCTTACTAGCGGGCCGCGGTGGCCCGGTTGGAAGAGTAACCGTCCAGCCAAACACCGTCGTGTACAAAGGGGGCTGGTGCACGTTAAATCTGTCGTGGCCGCAAATGTCCTCACGTTGGCGTGGTGTGGAAGTTTGGAGAGTGGGGTGTCAGCTCAGGTGTTGCCTCGTCATCTGACCGTGGTTCAAAATTACGTGGTGTTGTCCTCGGATCTTTCCCTTTGGGATTGATCTCGGACCGTCACCAATAGCCCGATGATAGCCCCGCTCCAGTGTGACGTTAATTGAAATACCCCCCCCCCATGCTTACTAATGGAACAGAAGCCATTGCTTGTCCTACAGCAACGGTTGCTAGGGACGTCATTCCGGCGTTGCTATGGTCAGACCACGTGGTTGCGAGTGCTCTATAATATTATGTACAAGGCAAAATAAATTCGACAATGTGTAGTAGATTGAACGAAGGTTTTGTCTCCAATTTTTAGTGAAACATGGTTTTTGTGGATAACTATATTTTTTGGTTTTTTGTTGGCTGGATAAAAAAATGAGCATAAAGATATGATATTCATATTTCAAAAATTAGGAACCCAATCCTATATTCGACTTTGTATTTTCCTACAATTTTATTAAACAGGCTCCAAAACCAAAAGCATTGTTAAAAACAAATTATGTGTAGGTTTTTAATCCTCTCTAATTAAATTAATCTCATAGTTCCGAAGATATTTCAATTATAAGTAGGCACTTTAGCTCAAGGAATAATAGTTCTAATGGTGAATTATTTTTTGTACATTCACAAACGGTATATTTTATGTGTTTGAGAAATCAATATTTAATTATTTATTCAGTTTGGATCTAAAGTTTATAAAGTGATTATATTTTTCGTAGCGCGTACTGATAGCCAAATATCCCGAACCTAAACGTCCATCCCTGAAAAATAACAATCGCAATTCTATGGAAAGCCGATTAATACGTAGCGACATCTAGTGTGTTTAATTGAAAGCTAAGTAGAGAATTTCGACCAAGCCTTTGGCCAGCTATCCGTTTTCAGAGTTCGAACCTATCAAAATTGAGACTTAACCACTTTCGCTCTGACACGGAAGAAATTCTCAATTTCACTGAATAACAATACTGCATCTGGAACCTCCTTAACCTGACACCCAAGACTGCTACACAGTTGAAAATTTAGAAACGTATTCGAAACCGTGGAAAATTCACTCGGAAAAATAATGCTTAAATATTAACAAAATTTATCTTGTGTATAACAAGTTAACCATCATGCATTGAGAGTTACTTTGAATATGAAAGAATGGAAAAAGTATTGATATTTAATGGTGATAGTGATTCATTTCTGGTGAACGGTAGTAAATTTGGGGAATCACATAATTGTTTAATTTCTTCCCTTAAGTGATGTCGCAGATCTCAGAAGTATGCCAGAATAATCTGAGAATTCGGGTGATGCTCCAATGAATAGCTACCGTTTTCTCTTCATTTGGGGAGCCAACGCTTACTATAGACGCTGAAGTACAAGTAATCCTCGATTGCATTCACCAGTCGAATAATAATTATTCTATAGTTAAGTTACTATTGATCAAGCAGTTATTATGCCTTTAAATATTACTGTATGTTAAACAAGCTAGCCATCGTGTTTGATGCGATGGTTATCAAGTATATGAACTGAGAGAAATACTTTATTGTAGTGATGGATAGAGTCGACTACTCTTGAGAATGGTATCTTTAACTAATTGAAAGTTAATTAGCGTAACTTATATTAAAATTCTATGTTTAGATAAACAGCTGTGACAGTTACCGGAAAATACTTGTGATTCTGATTTTAAACTTACTAAATTTGATTGATGTGAAGGGAATGTTACTTTTTATGATTAAAGATCTTTTTGAACCACGAAGCAGTAGTATCTTGCTGCTGAGTTTGTAATATAGCTTACGAACGCCAAAGCACTCAGTTCGAACCCCACGTTATCTTTTATCCACAACTGAAATATCCATTCAGATTTAATTAATACTGTAACAGGTAGAACTGTGGTTCAAAAATATCGGTGATTGAGAAGCACTTCTGTGATTCCCTTAAAATCCCTAACTACCAGTAGAATAATAATATTGTTTTTAATACTATCACGTAGATTAATGAAAAGTGCTGATTTCTGTTTCAATGCAACAATATCACTCGGGACATTCCAGATTTCGAAAGTTCTAGAAATTTACAAAATACAGAACGTAAGTATAAACCTATTTAGGCAACTTGTACCTTTCGCTTCGCAGTCGGATACTATACTGACTGATCCTCGATATTCAGTCGGATGGAATAAGTTTCGCTACAATATTTATTTACTAGTACAAACGAATGAGAGTGTATATTAGGAAACTTGTCTGTCTCTGATGGCGAATCAAAATCAGTGGTTGCATGCTATTCTCGAGGAAATCACTATTGAAAATTCTTCGATATTAGGCTAAACAACCCAAACTATGTGGACATCCCCTTTCACTTTATGGAACACCTGTGTACTGGGTTCGCAGGTACCGATACTTAGGACTAGATCCAAAATTACTCTGGAATGAGCGCATTACTGACACGAAACGCTGCTAACGCCAGGATCAAAATTTCTTAGCTCGAAAGAGTAGGCTCTCCCTTCACCAATAAGCTTCTATACTAAGTCATTATTCTCCTAGCGTCGTTTAGGTCGCTGTGGAGTGTTTCGTTTGGACCCTGATGTCTTTGACTTCAATTCCAACAACTCTATCTCCCCAGCAAATTATTCTGCAATTTCCAATTATTGAATAGCATCGGATCACTCGTAGAGTCGGGCAGTTAGGCAGGTTCGACTGAACCCTTTATTGTATCATAAAAACTCCAAAGTTTTTCTATTCTTCCAAATTTCTGTGAATATATTCTAATTTGTGTAAATGTATTTTCTAGAACCAACCCGACGGAGCTTTGCCCCTGAGGAGCGCCATCTATTGTCCACGGACAACACTAGGAATGGTAAACCGATCTAAGATGGTGCTTCGTTCTTAGGGACGCCATCTATCGTTTGGTAAGCCTAACGTTTCTCTTTAAGGATTTATCTCTTTTTTTCTATCCCAATAAAATCTTTTCTGATTTTATTTATGTACATGTTACCGGGAAAGTTTGAAATGCCGGCATTCTATTGAATACCTAGTCATTTTATAGAATACCCCGCGTTTTTAAGCAAAGCATGAAATATGAGAATTATTATATATTTTCCCTAGGCATTGTATATAATACCTAGGCATTCTATAGAATGACAAATGCTATTTAGGCAAAGGTCATGATAAGGCTATTATTTAAAAACCGTTCATTCCTCAAAAATACAAATGTTATTTTGAAAAAATAATGAAAGAGTGCCAGTAATAAACTTTTATTCAAGATAAGTAAAAAAATTAAAGATGTACAAAACAAAATATTATGCCTTTATAAAAGGAAACAAATAAAATATGAACCTACTTGTTGCACCAAGGAAATAATTTTATTTTGAATTGCACTTAATTTTTTTCTTATAAAAAATAAAACAGGGTCATTAAATGAACTTTACTAAAAATACACACATTAAAAAAGAAAACAAAAAATGCAATTTTTATATAAAAATAATTTTTTTATATAAATATAAAAATTGTAAATTTTTGTAAAATCGCGTATTTTGACACTCCCGAACAAAGCGTTTCATATAGTGTCGGCCAGTTTTCGGCATTCTATAAAATGCCTAGGTATTCTATAGAATGCCGGATTTCAAACTTTGCCGGTAACATACATAATTATGATGAGGAGATAAGCTATTTGCAGTAGGTACTTCGTAATAGTACATCCAGTCCAGCCAGTCAGTTTCAAAATGGTGCTCGTGGATGGGTCTGCTGTGAGACTTGTTTCCCCTTCTAGAAACCTTGATCTCGGCGGTATGAAGTTAAGATTTCAAGTATTGACTGTAACTGCAACTAGCGGCTTTTCCATGTATTCAATATCAACAACTTGTGCGATTTAGGGTTTTGGAATTCATTGAATTGTTTAATTATAAAACTATTTGTTTGGGTTTAAATTTTATTCTCATTCATACGGTTTGCTAAAATGGAATCAGACGTTGAAAAAATTTCTACTGAAATTGTGAGAGCTGTAACTTTAATCATGGACCCAATGACAAATTCCGAAGAACGGATAGCAGCTCACCAAGTTTGTAAAATTTTGTTCTGTAATTTTTCTAAAATGGCTTGTAAGTCACGATTTGCTGCAATTAAAAAGTTTCCACACGAAAATTTCCCACGAAATTGCAATAAACTGTTCTAATCTTTCTCATAGTTGCACAATTCTTTACCTTACATAATTTTGATTAAGCTCTGCACGTTGAATTTGTAAGTGAATCCATTAATTTTGCCCAAACAAGATTGAAATATTTCCTAGCTCTACATGTGAAATATGCCATTCATGCTTGCCTTCTGTCAAACATGTTATTTGTGTCCTTTCTGGAATTCATGTTTTTTTGTCTGTCATTAAAAGGATTCAGTTTAACAGAAAGCTAATGATTTAAAAAGTATTTGCTTTGTGTCATTCTTGAATTTTGTCCATTATCTCCTCTGTTCCTTAAATAATGTTTAATTTTATGCCAAATCCTAACATACTTTATTAGTTGCTAATGATGATTTCCTCCATTGATTTAATAACAAATCTTCAGTTTTTTTATTCGAAATTTCCAGATTTCCATTTGAAATAACACTGCTTCTCAAATTCACTTGCAGAACAATTTGTCAGTTGCTTTTTCTGCAAATAATACTTAGGAACAGTTTTTAGAGCATATGCTAGGCAAATACTGTCAAATGAAGCAATTGAACATTGATCAAAATATCTTCTGTAATTTTTCCAGACGTTTCTGATTATGAAAAATTTGCTTGACATAAAGACATTTTGGGGCAACTCTTGGTTCTTTTGGCACGCTTTTTGTAGCGAATTGTGTCAACTTCTCTTAAGGATTATGGCAACCTCGTGATAATTTGACTCTTATTAAGTTTTGTCAATCATTATATTTTTTATTTTTACCATGCCTAAATTTCTCTAGTGACGTCTTGGTGACAGAAAGTGCGGCAAGAGCATTGCCGCCAAATGAGGTGTATCAAAATGTGCCTGAAAAATATATTTCAGCCATATATAGGACATAACAAGAATGCACATTACTACTTGGAACTATTTTCTAGTAGAAGAGATTGTGAATAATAGGTTAAAAAAAATCATTTATAGTGCAGCTCTGGTGGGAAAGCAGATGACCTTAGGATTGTTCATTTCTAGATAGGTAATAAGTTCGCTTAGAAAAGGACTGATGCAAACTCGCATAGTGATTGCCATAGGTCATTATATATTTCGTCAACTCATAATCACTACTATTTCTTTCGGATTGACGTTTAGTCAGAGCGATCTTAAAGATGTCAACTGTGGGAATGTATCATTTATATATAACCTGCCTCCTAATTTAATGAAGACTTTTTCAATGCCACTTGTCCCAAACACAGGGCTGCTAACTAAAAGGCTACATTTTGCTAAAAGCCTCAAAAGTTCCTATTTTCAAAAATTTAGTGACTTTAATATTCTGGCGACTTTAAAAAAAGTTCTTCAAAGATTTTGAAGAATTCTTGAAAGGATTTTGAGATTTGTTCCCCTTTTTTTTACTAGTCACACATGGAAAAAATATTTTTCTGTAGGGAGAAAATTTTCCTTGTGATGCCAATTTCGAATTTTTGGTGCCAAGCAGTGGCAACCATGAATAAACATAATCTGTGGTTGCTAGATTGTCATGAAAACCATATTAAGAAAATATTTCATTTTAAATTTTAATTTCTTAGCAGATCTTCAATGTCTGTTTCATACTTAATTAGCAAATTTTGTATTTTAGCTTATCCATTTTGTGTCTGAGGAGCTAAAACTGCTACTAAAAAATGTTTAAGAGGAGTTGTTTGGAACTATTTTTAAAAATTTGCAACTAATGAGCCTACATTTCACAAGGCTTGCAGCCCTGCCTATGCCAGCTCATCAGAGCTGGACTATAACCTTATTTGTTTTATTGATTTGAATTTTTTACTATTCAGTTAAACTAACATATTGCTCTTTTCTTTTTCTTCTAGAAATTAGAAGACTTCAAGGATACTTCTCCTATCAGTGTAAAATGTGGATTCTTCCTCAGTGGAAAAAGTAACCCGCCTTTCATTCGGCACTGCGGTTTTCAATTAATAGATCATTACATAAAGTAAGTGAATTTTCAGTTACATTCTTCACTATTATAAATATGGACATCAGCCTTGCCGCCGAGTGGTCATTGCTCTAGCCCAGTGGTCGGCAAACTCATTAGTCAAAAGAGCCAAAGATCAGCAGTACAATGATTAAGATTTCTTTTGAGAGCCAAATTTCTTTTCATGATCCATGTTTTTAGGAGTCTGTTTAAACTAGCTACTAACATTAAATAAAACCAGATATCACAATAATAATCTTATTTATTGACAAAAAAATATTTTTTACATTAAAATATGACAAAACACGCATTTAATGTGAACAATGACCTTGCATTTCCTTGGAAAGTTTGAATAAGTCAGGTTTGTATGTCTTTTTTAATTTCAAGCAGGATTCAATTCTGTTACGTCAGCACTGAGAGGTTTTTTAGCAAAGGCTAACGTCGCTATGTTATTTCTGAATTCCCGAAACCTCTGTAGAAAAGCTTCCCTCATATTTAAAATTGTTGTTTTGAAATAGTAAATGTCAATTACCGAGTTATTTTCATGGCGATGTTTCAGCAGGTTTGGAAAATGAATTAATGTTTCTCTTTCAAAATCTTGAGCAAAAAGGGATAATTTGTTTTCGAATGAAATAACTTCTTCCAACATCGAAAAAATTATGTTTCCTTTCCCCTGTAGTTAACGATTAAGATTATTTAGATAAGACGTAATGTCTACCATGAAATAAAATTTTTGGATCCACTGATGGTTCGTTAGTTCAGGATAGTCAACACCCTTCTCAAGGAGAAATGCTTTAATTTCAAATAATAAGGAAGCAAAACGTTTTAAAACATTTCCTCTTGAAAGCCATATCTTATTATGCAGCAGAAGATTTGCATATTCACTCTCCATTTCAACTAAAAATTCTTTAAATTGGCGATGATAAAGAGCTTTAGCTACAGTTGTGTTGACAATCTTGATCACCAATTCCATAACATTTCAAATTTCTTCTGGAAATGTCTGCGCACAAAGCGCTTCTTGATGTATGATGCAATGGTAAACAAGTATCTCGTGATTAATTTTTTCCTTCAAAATAGAAATAAAACCTTTTCTCACTCCGGTCATACTTTTTGCCCCATCTGTTGAAATTGAAACAATTTTATCGAGTGGAATATGATGTTTATCCATGCATTCAATGACAGCATTTGCAATATCCTCGCCACGTGTTTGACCTTTCAGTTCTTCTTTAGGACCCGTAGACGAAATAAATCGAACAAAAAGTGAAACTTGCGCTGCGTCATTTATGTCACAAGATTTGTCAACAGCTATTGATAAAGCTGAAACAAATTTAAGATCTTCGATTTGCTGATTGGTTATATTCGAAGACATTTTGACTGTTCTGTCTTTTACTGTTTTAGCAGACAGTGGTAACTCTAATTTTTTTAAGAATTTCTGCCTTGTTCTTAAAATTCCGGAATAGCTCTTTGGATGCATTTATAAAACAACTTTTAATGTATTCACCGTCTGTGTATGGTTTGCCTCTCTTAGCAATCTCTTGACTAACAATAAAGCTTGCAATATTAACATTGAAAATTGCACCCAATAATTAAATACAGAACTTGATTTTTCTTGACTCTTCTGAAGTTCCTCAACTGCTTTCTTCCTCTCATCACCTGCAGGATATTTACTGCCAAATGACGCGTGTTTAGTTGTGAAGTGCCTCTCCAAATTTGATTTCTTGTTTTGCGCCAATTTTTCTTGACAAATAAGACAAGTCGGAAGGCCATTTGAGATTTGTATAAACGCCAACGATTCGGTCCATTCAACTTTAAATTCACGGTTTTCGTCTTCCGTTTTTCTCTTTGTAGCCATGTCAAATAGGTGGCACCTAAAAACATGTTTCGTTTTATAACAACAAAAGCAGTAACACAAAGTTATAACAACTTATGGTAAAGATGTAGAATCCGAGGCATGTTTGTCATCAAGCAATTTTTGTCGCCAAATCAAGATGGCGTCGAATACCAGTATGACGGCCATCTTGACGATTTGATTTGTTATAATCGCAAGTGAAAATGAGGAATGCACAAATAATAAAAAGTAAAGAAAAATGAAATTTAAGGTCTAATTTAATCCCGTTCCTCTGGGTTGTAATGTCTAACAATTTCGGCAACAAATGCCAGGAACATCCGCTGGATTTCCGTTTCTATATGTTGCCGCCGCCATACATATTCGGCAAGGTAACCGTCAAAACCATTAAATTTCAAGCAAGCATCCAAACACACTTCTCTACAAAAATTATACCAATCAGTCATCGTATGGGTCGCCACATCCATTTCATTCATAACACATTTAATTGGCGTTTCATTCACCCAGTACCACGTAATCAAAAGAATCTTACACATATGCAAATTACTATTTTCAAACCATGTTCCCTTTCGCACAGATCGCGTTTGCTTATGTCCATCCTTTCTGTCTTTCAAAACCATTTCACTCCCACATTCTGAACATTTAACACTTTTGCAATCAAGCCAACTTTCTGGTACCATTCAATCACTTTCAAGCTCTCCGGTTTTGCTAAAGATTCATCATGCATTTTTCCAAAAAAAAACTCATTTATACGTCCAGTCAAACCATCCATTTCCATACCTAATCAAGGGTAAGTGAACGGCTAATAAATCTATAATATCACGAAAGATAATTAATTAATTTCATTTCTAATTAAAAAATTAAAAAAAATATCAATAGAAATGTGCCACTTACTTGAAAAAATTGTAATCAAAATTTTGGAAGCAAACAGCAAGCACGGAAACTAGAGATACACTGATAGAATCCGTTGCGACCTCAAATTATCCGGTTAAGCAGTAACCAATTAAAATCATTCTTAAAAGCTAAGACATCAAAGAACACAATAAGAATCCAAATTTTAAAACGGTAACCAATCATAGAACACAATACATTGGAATTTTGTTAAAAAAATGCGCTTGTTAAAAAAGAAGCGCTCTTTCCTTCCGAAAAACCAACCTTTTGCATAGGGGTGCCATAAAGTTGGATCCAAACTGCAAGGTTACCATGTTTGGCGATAAATCGCCAGTCCCCGGTTTGGACATCTCCACCTAACTTATTAAATTGATGGCAAAAATACTTGTGAGATTTGCAGCTGGTTGAAAGATACAAGTAGCTTAATGCGGCGAGTAGGTACTCTCGTCGCCAATCACAAGCTGTGACTCCGCGCCCACCTGCGCTACATCAACGCGACCGACACCCCGCTCGCCCACACGTAGCGTTACCACCGAGATAAACAAGGCACCGCTGCCGTCATGGCGTCTCCCAAGTAGTCATACGTGCGATACGAACAACCACCGCCGTATTGGAATATTCAAAGCATAATACAGTGAAATCTGTACAACGATACATAATATATTCTATATACGTCGAGACCACAGGAAAATATTATTATACGTTATTGCAAATTGTTATAGCAGTTTGTAAATATGGTTTTTCCCTAGTCAAAACTATGATAATCTCAGAATGAAACTTCCACACCCTCGCGTCTTTCTTCTTTATTTACTAACGATAACAGAGAGTGTGCGTAAATAGTAAAAGTAATAACTTATTAAAAAAACAGCTAAAATTATATCGTAAATTCAATTGAAAAATAGTGAAAAACTCGCTTATGACTTTTATTAACTAAAATACACATGTCAATCAAGCTTAGTACCGCCCAATATCATAGTTTGTCAAATGCGACCATAAATCAAAAAGAAAAGAAAACCCTTTCTCATTGTCTAAAGAAATTCAATTAATGTTTTCTTCATTAAATCTGTAAAAATGGAAAATCAAAGCAATTGAACTGTAAAAGCAATTGAACTGATTATTATCATAGTTGACTGAAGAATTTTTCATTGATATTTCATTTATAAATTTCAAACAATTTTCAATAACTTCCAAATTATTAACGTGACAGGGTGTTTTGATTTGATTGTTATCTACAGAAATTTCTTGGCCATATAAATGTTTCCATTTCCAGATTTGAATGTATTACAACACTGTAATTTGTTGCAGGTCCTGGATTAAAACAAATTTTGAAAAAAGTAACTTTTGACTCCTCAATTAGTTTAAACCAATTTTGTGTATGGGATAATGAATCCAGAATTTCTAGTAGCCTATTAAAATTTTGAAAAGAAATAGATTCATGATGAGCAATGAACTCAGATTTGATAACTCAATAAATTGGATTCCTCATTTTCATGAATTTTATCTTCCCTGCTTTTACGAACGGCGGGACAAGTTTTCGAGAGATATTTAGGGCAATTCGGAAATATACTTGGTATAGCACCAACTTTTAAACGACGTTTCATGGAAAAGGTAGAACACTTACCAGTTTTTTTTTGTTGAATTTCGATACATTCTGGACGATATCATCGTTTTGAAAATGTTCGCAGACTGCTGCATTTTGATGGTGTAAAGTCGGCTCGTGGAATCGCCCTGAGCCATCTGTTTCTAATATTTTTATCCTCTGGAAAGGAGAAAACCGCCACTTTTGGTGCATCACCATATCCATAATTTCCAGAGCAAGTAGGTACACAGCATCTAAAGGGCATTTTGGATAACCTCATGGTTAAGCCTAAAGAAATCGGTCTGGACACACGTTAAACGTGTTGTTTGACGAAAGCCTTTAACAACTTGACACTGTAATGTTCCTCAAATGTTATATAACAATATTTAACTGCAGCTGTACTTACTTTCCGGTTAAAATAGTATAAAAAACCCTAATTTCTTATGCTACATTAAAGGTAATCCACAAGTAGCAGGACCATGCGGCGATGTTTGTTATGACTACTAGTAAGCGAGTCACGTGATTGAAACATTACAGCGGTCTGGCCTTGTTATCTCGGTGGTAACGCACGTAGTAGAAATCGATTCGTGGCAGAGCCGCACTCGAGTGGCTAAAGAGCCGCGGTTTGCTGACCACTGCTCTAGCCTTTACTTTGAATCCTAGTCTTGGAATAGGTATTTTTAATGGTCATAACTCCAAATGGTTTAAATTGTGTAAGATTAATTTCATTTTGGGGGTTTATTTTAGAATTTTTGATTAATGTGTTCACAAATAATTTCAAATAATACATTGTATATAATTTTGAGAATTATTTTTATATTACAAACTATCATAAATTGTTTCAGTGATTTTTTAGAAAGCCACTTTTTGGAGCAAAAAGGGTACATAATTACTATTAGTTTTGTAAATCAGTCAAAATTATACATTGCCATCAAGATATTGTTGAATATTTGATAATGTCCAGGTCAAGATCTGGTCAGTTTTCTAATAATGAGATCTCTCATTTCATCAAGTTCTGCTAATGTTCTGGTTATGTTAATGACAAGATAGCTCTTCACCAGGTGGTTAAAAGTAATAAAGTACAGTCCTTGAGAATAAACAGTTGACCAGTTGATGCCTAATGGTTATAAAAACTCAATTGTTGAAACTAAATTTATAGGTGCAAAATAAGACTGACTGCAAATTTCAAACCCTGCTACATACCAACTCTACAAACCAATAAAATGTGGAGCATTCTGAAATACTCGATTATTAATTGTTTTACACGATTTATTTTAAAGATAAAATACTCCTTTCCCATGATTGAAACTTTGAGACAGCATTTTTCTTATTGAATGATTAAAATCTATCTGTTTGGTGAAATTAGGTTTATTACATAATGATGTCACCATAATACCATTCATTCAAAAAGATTAAAAAAAGAAATTAAACTTTCAGTATAAAATAATTGTAATTCAGTACAGAAGGAAATAATCTCAATGTGTAGTTTCATCACTGCTAATTATTTGTGCAACTTGATATAAAAAATAGCAATACAGATGTGTGCAGAGTATTGGTCTATTATGTGGCAATTACAGGTGGCCCTCGACTTTCGCACATAATTGATGCCTGAAAATGTGTGAGAATGTTGACTGTTCGAAAGTAGAGGGATGTAAAAAACCCATCAAAAATTGTATTTTAAAATATTTATTTATCAATAATATTTATTTATGAATAATACATTAAAAATATTTATTAATATACATAATTAAGTTAACGTGGCATGTTTAAGTGCTTTCAGGTGATTTCTTTATAAACTTGTCAAGAGTTAGTTGAATACCACCCTTTTTTTCTTTTCTTGATAAAGAGTTCTATAATATGCTGTCTTTCTCAATCGCCCTACGTACTTGAGATATACGTTCTGCATTGGGATCACATTCTTCCATGGTAGTCAAAAATTTGTGAAGATGCACGAAGGCTTCATTCATATTTTTGATTGTCAAAGTCTTGACGATTTTATCAGCTTCTTCACTTTCATTGTGTATTTCATATAACTCTTATTGCTCAATTAAGTATTCATTTGACAGAGATACTGAGTAAGATTCAATCAACTCATTAACATCTTCGTTGTTGACGTCCAAGTTCAGTTTATTCATTAGGCTAACTATTTCGTCTGTGATAGTTTCCGGAGTTTCTTCATAATTTATAAAATCACTCATCATTTTTTGGCATAATTGTTTCCAGGAACCTTTCATTGTTGACTCTTTTATTTCAGCCCACGAGTCTCCAATATTTTTTTATTGCGTTCCCTATATTACAGTTCTTCCAAAAATCTCTTAATGTAGGCCCACCTTCCCTGCCAGTTACCTTGATGGCCTGATTCATTATTGTCCTCATATAATATCGTTTAAACATAGCTATCACTGTTTGGTCCATGGGCTGTATGAGGCAGGTAGTATTGGGTGGAAGAACCACAACATTGATTTCCGCGTATAAATTCTGCAGAGATCTAGGGTGTCCTGGAGCATTGTCTAAGATTAATAATGCTTTAAATTGTAATTTTTTATCTTTACACTATTGCTTAACTGCCGGCACAAAATGAAAAGTGAACCAATCTTTAAATGTTAACGCAGTAACCCAGGCTTTTTTATTTGATTTCCAAATGACTGGAAGTAATTCTTTATCTTTCCCTTTCAATGCTCTGGGATTTTCTGCTTGTAAACTAACATTAGCTTCAATTTTAAATCACCAGCTAAGTTTCTTTTACAAGTACTGATTACACAGATTTTATTAGATATGCTCCTCAAACTTGCTTTCATCTTTAAAGACAGTTAAAAAGCATTAAAATGGTTTTCCATGAAAGTGCTACTTGTTATCAAAGTGCATTATTTCAAAAAGTGCATAAAAGAATTGCAATTATAACCTTTATTTAAAATCAAAAGTTCATTATAAGTAACTAAAACTGTCAATAAAGTGACATCACAAACTTGATTCAAAAGTGACATTTCTAAAAATTTCATCAATTCACTGTATATATGAAGAATTGTTACATTAATTGGTACATGTTGATTTATACAAATTTGTATGTTGTTTCAAAAGTTAGTTTAAAATAATTAGATTCCTTACATTATTTATCTTAAACTTAATACATTTCATTTTCACTGTAGAATATATTCTCTGCTTATTGCTAAGGATTTAGGTAAGCTCTTAATCCCTTTGAAGAAATAAAAAACACACACATTTTCTTGCTCTATCTCTTTTAAGCTATTTGCTGTAATTAAAATTTTCACTTTATTTTCTTGTTCCTATTTAAATATTTTGGTACCTAGTACTACTTTATTTAGCTTGCTTATATTTGAAACTTTACTCTTAAATGTGTATTTTTTCTAAATATGATTATTAATTTTCAGATTACATTGGAATATAATTAATGTGCATCAAAAACTTTGGATTAAAGATTCTATTCTTCAAATCATTGCCTCAGTAAGTTTATTGAAATTTCAAATATTTTACCTTGTTTTCAAGATTGATTTTTTATGGTCCTTTATTTTATTGTGTTTTAAAAAGCAATTCTTATTAATTAACAGGACCATGTTTAAAATGTTGAAATTTCTAATTTATAAATATCTTTTCCAGTTTATTGTGTTTGGGTTAATTTCCAAGTTTAAATGTTCTAAGTTGCTTTTTTGCTTCTGCTTTTTTTCTCCTAATGTGAGAAAGTGAATAGTGTAAGTTCCAGTGTAATTGAATTTGTCATTTCATATTTTGCCATTCATTTTTAAAAGTATATTTTTATATAAGCCAGTTTTAATAAATACTAATCCTCTGCACTAAAAAAGAATCATCCCTTAAACTTAAAGAAAAAGGATGAAAACCATTCTCTTCTAATAAATGCATCGTAGCTTACAATGATGGGTCATCAGACTCAGATGAATAATGGAGGTGCTGTCATATTTCTACTGCTTCCAGATGGAGAGGAATTACAAATAAAGGCTGGGACAGGAAAAATATCCTCCAATTTCACCAGTGAACTAAGCTATAAATAAGGCTCTTGTGTATGAAACTTTAAATCTCATCAACACAGCAAACCGAGGGAATTATTATCCCTAGTGATTCCAGAT
Source organism: Meta bourneti (assembly GCA_933210815.1). Lineage (NCBI taxonomy): Eukaryota > Metazoa > Arthropoda > Arachnida > Araneae > Tetragnathidae > Meta > Meta bourneti. The sequence goes on from OW119932.1 coordinate 14,196,165, forward strand.
CTGCCTTAGAAGCAATGCCAAATGGCAATTCAAAATGTGCCCAAGATGTCCATTCACTTCTGCACCAACTCATGTGCATGGAGAAAAGGTACACTTTTCAGTGGATTCCCACTCATGCGCATTGAAGGAAATGAAGCGGCAGATCAATTGGCTAGGGAAGCCAGAGAATTAAATGCTCAACACACCACAATAGCTCCTACTGATGCTAATACTTTGATACAATTCAAACTCTTATAACAAAAATTAAAATAAAACAACGAATTTGTGAAATTAACATTTATACAAAAGCCACCACCACAAAAGCCACCACCACAAATGCCCTCTCATCTTAGTGCCAAAGAGTTAAATTACAACAGCAATATATCATTTTGCAGTTCTAGTTTGTAGCTATGTAACTCAAATCAAGCATTTGGACGAAGCTGTGAAATTCACAAAAACTCTTGTGGTTAACTTCATTTGCTTATATCTGTTTCTTGCCATTCGACAATATGTAAGTAATGTTAATTATTCATGTACTTTAGTAAAATATATATAGATTACTAATATTTATGCATTACAAATTTTTGTTTAGAACTATATAAAGTATAGAATTATGCTTGTACTAGCACAAAACTAGGTAAAGAAGTAGGAGTGCCTGCAAAAATTGTAGGAGGCTGGTAGCCTGGTTGGTAGAGTCACAGATTAGCAACTGGAGGGTTGAGAGTTTGAAACTAAATCCAGCCCAGATTGTCATGTACATTGGTTGGTGCACTTTAAATCTGTCATGGCCTCAAATGTGCTCATGTTGGAGTGGTGTGGAAGTTTGGAGAGTGGGGTGCCAACTCAGGTGGTTGAGCTTGTCATCTGAACGTGGTTCAAAATGACGAATTGTTATCCTCAGATAATTCCCTTTGGGATTGGTATCGGACCATCACCAAGAGCCCTTTGTGTGGCTCCAGTGCGATGTTAATTCAATTACTTACCTCTACATTTGCTGATGTGGATTTGTCTATTTCAGGGCACAGAACCAGTAACAAAGGAAGAATTGTACGTGAAAGATGCCGTCAGTCGCATTGTCGTGGAGCTCATCAAGAGGGAGTGGCCCCAGCAATGGCCTTCATTGATGGAGGAACTGCACAATCTATGTTGCATGGGTGTATGTATATGTCATGCATAAACTTTTACCATTTCATTCAGCTGAAATACTTTAGTGTTATATTCATTTCCTCTTTCTCATTGTTGCATCTTGTCCTTTGTTGGACCTTGTTCCATAAAACCCTAATCAACCAAACTTTCTCACTCTCCATTTCACTCTGCCCTCGGAGCACATCTCCATTAGGTGTGTATGATCTTCAAGAACCCAAGGTACTCTAGTGATCTTTTCTTCCCATGGGGTTTACTGTCTTTAGTAAATGCGGATATCATGCTCCCGGGATACCCAAGCAATCTTTTATTGCTTTCACCTCGCTACTCTATTTCAAATCCCTCTTTTTTCATTTACATTTTTTACTTGACTTTGTCTGTTTGGTCAGCAGTTAATAGATTTGCATCTGCTCTACATAATGCCTCCACTGTAAGTTTTACTGGCAATAAGGCAGAAATAGTGACCACTAATAAATTAAAGTCCTGTTCAGAGAATGAAATTTTCGATGACAAAATCAATTAAGGTTTTCTGAACACATGATTTTAATTTGTTGAACCTTTCCAACATGGGGAATAAACTGTTTCATCATGTTTTTGAATCTAAAATCAATGAGTACTCTACCAAATTCCAATTTCACATATTTTTGCAGTATGTCATTGTTTTTTTGTTGGGGATTTGCGGAACAATCGTACCACCACTCTAATTTTTGTAATAAGTGGTAAGATGGTTTCATATTTATCATCTGAAGCCGAATTTCCATCTGCATCATCTGAGTAAGCAATACTGAACCCACTTTCAAATTAATTTTCATCTTCCAATTCTGAATTGTCATCATTGTCAATATCTGATTCAATATTCTCTTCAGATTTTGAGACAGTCACATTCCGATTCAGGTTCATTATCCGATTGCGAGTTATTTTTTTCAACTTCGATAGGGGTACTTTTTTGTATAGCACTTTGTTTACACCAAGCTGAATGGCATTCGCTAAACAGAACTGTTGCTCAGCTTTAATCAATTTGCTTACTTTCTTCATGACCAATGCTCTGTCTGTAGTGATACATACTATATCTTTATCAAGGCACAGACCAAAAACTTCCAATTTTCTTCTAATTACTTCGACACATCTCTCAGCTGGTAAACTTCCATGTACACAAACCAGACCTCGACTCCAAAATTGTTTCTGACAATGTACATTGATATTCATAAATCGTCGATTCCTTACTGATGTCCATTCATCAAGAGTTAGACTCGCTCTATATCCTTTTAACTTTAGCCCAATAAATTCACTGACAACAGTTGCCTGCACTTTGTGTGAATAGGCGACCACTAATTTCCAAATGGTATTTGAGGATTTTGGAATATTTTGAAATCCCCTTGCAATGAGAGATTTACGAAGATCAGTTGAAGTGTAAAATGTGGAAAAAGGAAGTCCATCCAATGCGGCCATTCTTGATAAAACTGCTGGCAACGTCATCAACTAGATTATTAAACTATTTGTTATTTTTGTTGAAGATGATATTGCTGGACTTTCTTCCGAAATAGGTACTTTTCTTTTCAAAATGGAAATACTATGCATCTTTTTTAGGTGTGCATGTAATGCACCTGTTGAGCCTGCAACGCATTTTTATTTCTTTAGAACATTTTTTGGATTTGGCTAGTTGACCATTTCTTTCACGAAGATAATGACACCAAATGGAATAATCATCACCGCTGCTACGTATAAACTCTGAAAATATGACTGGCTATGCTGTATTATGGGTTAAAATAAAAAAATTATTTTATTTTTATTTCTAGCCGGTGTACAACTGCGAAATCAAGTTTGTGAAGTATACCTACCTCTTATTTCTGAATAAATATGTTCATTATAAACTACAAAAGGTTGAGCAAACAAAACTAATAATTCTTCAAATCAGAATTACCTAATGAACAGCAGTAATTGACAATGACATTGTGACATTACGCACAGGGAACTGACCGAGGCTTAGAAAGTCTACTACGTTGGTCTCTGTGGAGTAGGAAGGGTTTTGATAGTATGATTGTTTATTGTTTGTGGCAGTGGTAGCCGAGTTGAGCTGCTTCCTAAATGACATGTGATATAAATTTTTTCTCTATTTATATTTTTACATTTTATTGGTACCAATGAGGATCCACCGTTTGGCTCATTGGTACTGATGCTGAGAATTCGTCTACATGTTATTGTGATTGGTCAGCGAAGTAGGTCATGTTGTATCACACGAAAGTGATGTGTGACTCATGTGGCATTAATACCAGACATGTAATAATGTTGAATTTTTATTCTGATAGGGTAGTAAACACTAAACATTTAGTTGTTTGCATCAGTGTGCGTAGTATGGTATACCTTGTTGGGGTGAGTTTCTCTTATGGGTTGCCAATGCGTAAAACCGAAAACCTGGTTTTCTTTCATAAAACTGATTTTTGGATTTTGAAATTTGGGTCGGTTTCTCCGAAATCGGTTTTGCAATCACTAGTGTACATGATTTGAAGATCCGTGACCAAGCATTGTGTAACTATTTGAAAACTCAATTCCTCAAATCAGCCATGATTTAATAACTTATGTCTCTGTTTTCCAGGATGAACAAACTGAACTGGTACTCTTGGTGTTCTCTCGTCTAGCAGACGATATAGTGCAGTTCCAAAACGTGCCAGACAAGCGGAGACGGGAGATATATAGGACCCTCTGCTCCCACCTCAATGACCTGTTTGCATTCTTTTGGAAGACCCTGTCTGAAAAAACTGAAAAGTACTTTGAAAGTGTAAGTGTACGTTTTGTTACCAAATTTTGACCGTCGCCAGTAGCCCATTGTGTTGCTCCAGTGCCACGTAAATTCAGCCTACTTACCATCAATTTCCCCTGAATTTTAATTGGATCTGTATATCTTATTTAATTATACTTATTTTCATAGGGCCACGTTGGCCCGATTGGAAGAGTAATGGATTAGTAACTGGAGGGTTGCAAGTTTGAATCCAACCAAACACCATCGTATACAAAGTGAGCTGGTGCATGTTACATCTGTTGTGGCCTCAAATGTCCTCATGCTGGCATGGTGTGGAAGTTTGGAGAGGGGTGCCAGCTCAGGTGTTGCCTCGTCATCTGACCGTGGTTCAAAGTTACGTGGTTTTGTTCTCGGACCTTTTCCTTTGGGATTGATCTCGGACCGTCACCAATAGACCTTTGTGTTGCTCCGGTGTGACGTTAATTAAAATACCTATCATCTCATTTCACATAATTTTATGCACCATCTGGTGAATAGATGTTTATCATTGAGAAATGTATGTTTTCAGTTTGAGAATATTAATTGATAGATTTTTAATAGATAAGTACTTTTCTTTCATCTGATTCAATTCTATTTTATTTCCAGAAGCAAATGGGTCATGCAAATGATGAGGTAAGTTTTACATTTGTTAATTTTTCGTCTTGTTTGTATGTTTTTATAATACATGCATTTTGTTTACATTCATGGATTTTTCTACTGTTCCCCTATCGTTTTTTCATTCATGTTATTTTTTACTTGATGTCTTGTGTTTGGCAAAGCTTGGCCAGAGATGGCCCTTGCTATAAAATTCTAAAACAACCATCATGGAATATGTGGTAGATTCTCATCACAAAATATTAATACCTCAACATTTCCTATTTAATTAACTACATTTTTTACTTCCAATGAGGGTGATGATTACAAGATTGAGCAAACATAACAAGTAAACACAAACAGCAAAAAAGAAAAGGTCTGGACCTCATTATTTCCAACTAAGTGAGGAAATGTGTGACGAACTTGAAACATTTCTTCAAGTATCCCTATGGAAAATTGGATAAAGCTCTTTTCCATGACAACAAACAGGCAGAATTTGTGGCGGTAGTACTTACTCATAATATATAGACATACTGTTCTTAATTTTCAAATTTCACATCATTAAACTTTCCCCATGTTAGTTTAAAAGTTTTCTCAAAATTATCTATGATGAGGTTTAAAAATGGTTGGTTATTTTTTGTAATGCTAAATTCATAATTATGTTATGAAAATTTCTTTACTCAAGCAGCCAAATATTTTAATGGCCCAGTAGAGTTTGTTACTACTAGAATTCTCTAACGCATTTAAAGCTGTTACTGTTTCCGAAGGTATATAGTGGAGCACCTTTTATACTTTTCTCATTTATACGTCTTTATCGTTTATATGCCGAATTGGGTTAGTCTAGAAAAAAGACATTCTACTTATGATAAAATATTTAATTTATTTGTCTCTAATTTTGTGACAGTCTGTTTATACAATGAAATGTTGAGAATCACGAGAAAAAAAAGCCATTTTTTACAATGTTGCATTATTTGAATCATCGACATTCTAACAGCATTGATGATAGATAATATGAGTTGCATGTTTTTAAAAGAGTACTTGTAAAATTGTGGGTAGGTTAAATGTAAACAATGTTAAAATTTGAAAAAGTATGATTTATAATGTTTATAAAGATCTTTCAAGTTTCAATTCTCAATAGGTTACCATCTGGTGGTAAACCGTTCATTCATGTTTTGTTTATGTTTTTGTTTGTCTTTTTTACATGTTCCCTTCAGAGAAGTATAAATGGTGCTTTACTATATTATAAATAGTGTAATTTATATAATTGAGTGATAAGCTCTCAAATAGCTAGTCAATTTAACTAGACTCTTAGAAACCTGTCCAATAATGACCTCTTTAAACATCCACTTTTACTCAAACAATATGTTGCTTTACTCGATGAATATTAGTGCTTTTTATGAAATCATTCAGCCAACAGATGATGTTTTCTAATTCCATTCTCTTACTGTAGGTGTTGAAACATGGCCGAGTAGCCCAGGTTACTTTGGAAACATTATCTGCATTTGTAGAATGGGTGCCAATAAATCTTATCATAGAAAACTCACCTTTATGCAGACTGCTAAGTAAATTACTGGAATTTGAAGATCTACGCATGAATGCTGTGACGTGTTTACTCAATATCTTTGAAAGAAAGGTACTTATATATTTTAGTTATTACTTTTTGAACTTTATTCTTAGCTGTAGTCTGTTAAAATCTACAAATATGGTAACTTATAAAACAATCTGTAAATTCATTCCAAATCTTCTACACGGTGTGAATCTTGTACATGGTATGAAGTGTTTTTTCAAGAGCAAATTGTACAACAATCTAATTTTTCTGGTTGTCTTAAAGTAAAATGTTATGATTGCTGATTTATGATAACAAATGATATGTATAGTTTGAAATGTGTTTTCTGTTTAATGTTATAGGGTAAACCCGAAGAAAGAAAACAACTGCTTGTCTTTTTCGAAGAGACAAATATATTCAGCGTGATAAGGTGAATATCTTATTTTTAGAAAAATATTTTGAATTTTGATGTCCCTCATTTCCGTCCTGTAATATCCTATCTTTTGTGAAATGTTCAGTTTCTACTGACTGACATCTAACAGAAATTCAAGGAGAAACTTCTAAAATTGAGCATTTAAATACATTAGTGATTGAAAATAAAACCTCTGTTCTACACCAGGGCAGCAGTAGCCTGGTTGGAAGAGTAGCAGACTAGCAACTAGACTGTTGCGAGTTTGAAACTCGATCCAACCGAAGACCATTGAGTAGATGGGGGCTGGTGTATGTAAAATCTCTTGTGGCCTCAAAAAACGTTGGAAATGTGTGGAAGTTTGGAGATGGGCTGACATCTCAAGTGTTGACCTCGTCATCTGACAGTGGTTCAAAATTACGAGGTGTTGTCTTTGGATCTTTCCTTTCGTGATTGATCCAGGATCGTTGCCAATAGCCTGTTGTGTTGTTCCAGTGCGACGTTAATTAACTACCTACCTAAAATGAGTGATAATATGAGTAGAACTAAAATGTTGTGCAATTTTGAACTAGTTATTTGCAGAATCAAAAATAAGTCAGAAGCTTAAAATGCAATGCTTATTCAATCTAAAAAATGTTTAAAAATTATGATTTGTAGCTATCTAAAATGGCATGAAAAGGCTAGAATCAATATCAGTGGATTATTTTTAATATAACTGATAAGAACTGATACAGTATATCAATACTGTCTTTATTGTTTAAAGTAATAATGCTATGTTTGATCATTTTTGTTTTTCTGTCAGCTGAATATAGTCATTAATACCTATTTCTTATTTGACTTCCAGTGCATTGGATGTGTATGATGAACGTCACTACTTGTTTCTAAAGGTGCTGTTACAGTGCTTTAATACTTTAGGACTGAATTTAACTCTCTCAACAGTAGGTTTTATATTTATTTTATTGCATATTATGACATTACAACAAAAAATGTGTTTTTATTGATTGTTCAAATCTATTGACTGAATGCTTCCCCAAAAATTTAAATACAAAATACTAGTTCCAATTTCAGTTTAAAAATCTTGTTTAATTATGCAATTTGTTGAGAATATGTCTGGTGTGTTTTTCATGTAAAGAAAATTATGTATTTTGGTATAAATACCTGCAAATAGCTGATCATTGGGTTAAATATTCAACTCAAAGCTTTTTAAAATGTGATATTAAGAATTTGTGTTAAACGTAGCAGTTGAGGATTTCTTAAAAATTGACTAAATAATGTTGTACACAGTTAAACATTTCATAAAATGCTCAATATATTTATATTTTATTTATATTTTTTATAGTTTACTTAATTTGGTTTCTACGATCTTCACCTATTTTCAAAATTGGCACAAATCAAATTGCAATCTGTTAGTATTAATTCATTCATCATATGAATATTTTCTGTAGATATTTAAAAACTTTTCCATAGCTGTTCCAAACTATTCCTACTCATCTAAAAAATTTATCATAATCCTGTGCTTTATGTTATCTATATTTAATATCTTATTTAATTTTATGTTATCTATATTGTATAGATCAGCGATTTTAACCATTTTTCATCTCATGATACGTAAATCAATTAATAAAATTCTCCGGCACACCAAACATATTTCTTGCTGATCTGACAAAAATAGGGGGATCAGGGTAGCCCACTTGGAAGAGTAACGAATTAGCTACTGAAGGGTTGTGAGTTCGAAACTGGATATAACCAAAAACCATCATGTACATGGGGGCTGGTGCATGTTAAATTCCTCATGGCCTCAAATGTCCTCATGTTGGTGTGGTACATGTTAAATTCCTCATGGCCTCAAATGTCCTCATGTTGGTGTGGTATGGGAATTTGGAGTGGGTAACAGCTCGGATATTAATTTATCATCTGTCCTTAGTTCAAAATTACAAAGTATTGTCCTTAGATCTTTCCTTTCGGGATTGATCCCAGACCGTTGCCAATAGCCTGTTGTACTGCTTCAGTGAGACATTAATTAACTACCTACCTGACAAAAATAGGTAAAATTTTTATTTATGTACACAAATTAATTAATTATCTATCTTTTTTGCTCTAAATGAGCCTTTAAAAAATCTTTTTGAAACAATTTATGATACTTTATAATTAAAAAGTAATACTAAAAATTTTATTTATATGGGTATTACTTGAAATTATTTGTGAATACACTTGAAAGTTAAAAACTAAACCATTGAAGTGAAATAACTTACACAATTTAAACCATTTCACCACACCAGTGCCATTTTTGGTGCATTACCAGTTGAAAATCACTGGCATAGATTATTTTATTATATGCCTGTTTTCATACCAGATATTAATTTCAGCATTCCCTAGACCACAATGTTTTAATAACCATTTGAGAAGTTTTTGTGTATGTGGGAATTGGATAATGGGAATTGGGAAATCAATATATAAAAATGCTTTGAAAGTGTATGTTGTATATTTTAAGTGAAATTTTATTTATTCATTAAACATAGTAAGTTGATAGGTAATGCAATTGTATAACATTTGTGATTATGGTCATACTAATAAAATATTAACAGGCATGAACCCTATGATTTTTACTTCTTTTTTTTCCATACAATTTATGTTTGCATTTTTTGTAGGTACAGTTCAATGTCAAAGAGCCAGACAACTTCTCTTTATATCTCAATTGTATTCTTTTATTCACCAAGCATCCTAGTTTGGTATGTGCATTTTCATTTCTATATTATTAGTATTTTTGCTTGAACCGTATTTGCTATTTTTATGAATCCATTCTTACTAATAATGGCTTTTCGTGTATTGAGATAATTTTGCTTTTCTCTATTAATTAAAATCAGATGGCAAAATAAAAATAAAATTTGATTTTTTAAACTTTAAAAACAAACTTGTGTAGAGAAATTTTTTTAACAAAGAATTTTATGCTTGTAAATTAAATTTGTGTCTGACAATTTTTATGTCAGGTTTTTCATATTTAGCCTTTTGCTTTATGCTGCTTCTTTTTTTTTGCCCAAATCCAATAGTACTTTCTCTCCAACTTCTGAACAAGTACCTTTAGTTTGCAATCTTGTCAATCAGACTCATTGAAGCAATTTGGAAAACACTGCATGCGAATCACGTGATATGTGGGCTGTGAATTTCGAATACTTAGCTAGTAGAATACTAATCTGGATTCTGGAATGCACTGCAATAGATGTTGCATACCTATTTTTTTTTTAAATCATTCCAAGGAATTTACATCCATGCTTTTTTACTATTTTTATCTACAACTAGCAGAATTACACTGCGTTACTTGGATTGAATTGGTTAACTAACTTCCGCTTTCATTAATAAATTTAAATTCCTATTCATAACATGTAACGACTACCACACTCTAATAAAGGTACACAATTGTTAAATACACAATTTCACAAATGTAAATAAATATCATTTAACATTTTACAATTTTGTAGAATTTAAATTTTTAGTCAGAAAGAAGTCTCTAGAGTGCCAATGTTACCCAGAATGCATAGAATAGTTCAGGGTATGCAAATAAATGACTTGTATGTCATTTAAAAACAGAAGCGTTTCCCAAAATTATCATACAATGATTAAAAATGTTTTTAAAGCTAATTAAACCACTTACCTTAATAACAATTATTGAATGAAAAAATAAAATTGAAAATCCAGAAATACATCTTAAAACAAATTTAAAAAGCTTCGAACAAAATGTAATGAATGTATCTGTTTTTTCACTACAAAATAGATTCTTGGAATATAACGGACACAAATTTAAAAAGAAGTAAATGATTAAAAAAAATACCAAGGCTGCCATATTAGCTACCAGTCGTATTTTAAAAGGTCTTGTTCTATATTTTTTATTTATGTTTTATTCTCTTTCTTGGTCTGTCCCAAATATTCAAAAATTTTTTTATTTCGTATATAAAAAATAAGGGTCAAAATAAATATGCATTAAAATATGTTGACCAAATTTATGTGATATTCGTGCAAACAGACACAAAATCAGACATAGGATGGGAAAACAGACAGACACACTAACACAACCAAGTTCAGTCACTAAATGAATGTAAGTTCTCACAGTATGCAGAGTTTCATGAAATTATATTCAACCGTTTGGAGTAGCGCGGGCACACGCATCCAGACAGACACCAAATATGCAAGAGACGGATTTTGCATCAGAAATTCCCCAAATGAATTGAAAACTTGAAATGGGTCGAAAATATTAAATGTACAAACACTCCATTCTTATTTACATAGATATCTTGCTGAAAGTAAATTTTTAATTTTACTTTCATTCAATTAGGGTAAAAAGCTATCGAGTTTATAGTAAAAATGCATAGTATTTAATGAACTTTCTTGATAAGTATCCTGAACTGCTTCATAAGTATTTGAAGGTTTTGCATCATATTCAATTGGTGTAACTAATTTAAATCTCATTATTTCGATTTTGAAAAAAATTGTAATAACAATTTTTTAAACTATTTTCAGACTCTCAGCAACTTAGCTCATTCCATATGGTTGAATATTTTACGCAATTCTCAACTTTCATCTAGTCCCCTTATTCACAGCATGATTCCAACCCTTCTGAAACATGAAGCACTGAAGCTCTTGAAGGTAATGCTATTAAATGTTCCGATTTCTTAACTGGTTTATGTGTTAAAACATTGAATGCCTCGACTAGATGGTGATGTTGCAATGTTGAACAGTTACTTGACCTTAAGCTTCAGAATATTGTTGATTATAATCGTATCAGATATGCAACAGGTGTCTTAAGCAGCTTACTAGCTAACAGTACCATGTAATGTAATAGCTTCAGATAGGAATTTTACATCCACTGTTTCCTTGCCCCCTCATGGTGTTTACTTTCTTGAGGTAAACAAGGGCATGACAACCTCAAGATACCCTGGTGATATATCCTCCCTTCAGTTTTACCCTTGCCTTTTCATGTGCTTTTGCCTTTTTTACTCCTTTCTTGTACCCCTCAGGGGGTTTACTTCCTTGAAGTCAATACAGACATCACAACCTCGAGGTACCCTAGTGATCTGTCCCCCTTCATTTTACGCTTACCTGCTCTTGTTTTTCTGCCTGGGTATTTCCCTCTGACTAAAAGTCGTGCCTCAAATGTCCTCACGTTGACATGGTGGGGAAGTTTGGAGAGTGGGTGCCAGCACAGGTATGACTGCATCATCTGACCATTGTTCAAAATGATAAGTTGTATTGGATCTTTCCCTTCTGGATTGATCAAACTGTCGCCAATAGCCTGTTGTGTTGCTCCAGTGTGACTTTAATTCAACTACTTACCTAACTGTTTAATAGCCATACATAGCATTAAAGAAAGTGTTACATATTACTATTCACTAGTGAATTAGTGGCTTTATACATTGGCATGTTGCCATAGTTTGAATTTGTGGTGTCAATTTGGGGCATTGATGATCAAACCATGACTTGAACATCAGCTCATGAAAATAACGATCCCACTATTTCCTTTATGTCCAAAATATCGATAACTGGTCAGATAGTTTCTAGCATTTCAAGGTTGTTTGCAAGCCTTGTTTGATAGGCATCCACATTAGAAAACCAGTACATTACATGTTGCAGTTAGCTTGTGAGCAGCTATATGCATTACCATGTTGCCATAGCTTGAATTTGTGGCATTGATGATCTACCCATAACAAGCATCAGTTCTTCAAATTGTCATTTTCAAATGATTTCATCAAATGAAGATGACCAAAGTACAATTTCCACTATATAAATGACATTCTAACTGTATGAGAACTTGGGACTTTGCATTTGCTCTCATGATTCTCATTTCAGTTCAATTCAAGCTCATACTTCTTTTACTATATCTAATTTTTGATTAGTTTGTATTAAATAGAAGTATTGCGGAAATTGAAATGTAGGCCTTAGGCCTTAATAACTATGGATCTGAATTTAACAACCATCTGCAAATGCTTTCAAAGGTCTAGCTTGGCTTTCTCTGTCTATCTATGGTTATTTTTTGCTACACGAGGGCTAATTATTGAGGGACTTGACTTAAAGTGGATTCCGAATCACTACAAACATCCATGCTTAGACAAGGATTCAAATGCAGAGCCTGTTGAACTGAAATACAGAACACTAACCTCAGACATGAAATATAAGTAGACTGAGCATTGCTATTGAACGTAGATTCAAAAAGTATGACCAACATTTGTACTAGTAGTCGCGTGACTGCTTTGAAAAATTGACTTGGTTGGCTGATTTGGTATCTCATCACCTCATTTCATGATGTAACATCTTATGACACAGGGTAGGTGTATGAATCCACATTTCTATAGAGTAGCGACAAAAGTGATGAAATCGCCAGTCTACTACTATCATGATGAATGAATGGACCAATCAGATGAATCAATGGCTGGACTTTTTCCGTCCTGTGGACCAATTAGATGATTGTTTAGTGATGTAACATCTTATGACAGGGTAGGTGTGTGAATCTATTTCTATAGAGTTGCGAAGACGTGAAATTGTCAAAGTCTATTAATATCATGATCAGTCAATGGACCAATCAGATGATGGGGCCGTAGTGACTCAATGGGTTTGCCCACTGTGCTAGCAACCTTCGAGTTGTAGGTGGCGCAGGTTCGATTCGTGCAAGGTGCATTCCTCCCTGGGTGTATTTCTCTCTTCTGTGCCAGTAAAGCTTCACTATGTGTCAATTACTTGATATTGTGTCTTGTGTCAGTTACTTGATATTGTATTGTGTCTGGCGCAGAATGGCTGAAATATGGACCTTGACCATAAAACCCCAAAACCAACCAATCATGATAAATCAATGAATGAGTGTCTCCTCCCATCTCAGATGATGAATGTTTGGTTCCACCCAGCAGACAAGCAGTCTAAGGGTCACGTTACTACTAGTTTTGATCACATGATCCAGGGTACATAAAAAGCTTACCATTGCTCACTCTACTTTTATATTTTCTCTATGGCATTAACCAAACTACCAAACTTGTTCTTCAAAGGTTGAGTTAAGTATTGATAACTGGCAAAAGGCCAAAAAAAAATATCCATTTTAAAAATATCCATTGCCTTTATTTGACAACTGCTTGTACTTGATCTCCTAAAAAGTGAAATCTAATAAAACTGGAAGAAATACTGAAGGTGCTTCATTTCAGTTAATTCATAAGTATTCTTATTTTTTGTTGAGATGTTGAGTGTAAATTTTAATTTTATGTACTGTGTCAGAGCATAAATTATAAACTGGGTTTTTCATTTTTTAGTCTGGCTATCCATCCAAGAATGATTCAGTAGCTTGCAAGTTCTCTGCAGCAGAATATGATTCCGATGAAGAATTTGAGTCATTTTATTGCAGTAAGAATTTATTTGTCAAAGTTACTGCTTCTTAACCATAATGTATATAACCATAGTTTTTAAACCTGTTAGGAATATTTTATGATTTTATTGATTGCATTCCTAAAAGCTATAGCCCTCAGTTGCATATCTTTAGGTGTTTATGGGCATCACAATTCCAAGGTACCCGAGTGATCTGTTTTACCCTGCTCTACCCTTCTACTTTTTGCTTTTTTTTCCTACCTTGTTGTCTTGTGTTTGTAGCTGGGCCAAATATGACCCTTGCTCCATAAAACCTAAAACATACCAACCTAAAAATTGTAATAAATTTACTGTTTTCAAATTTTGAAAACATTCTTTATGAAACTGCAATTAAATACTATTTTAGAAAATGATCATTTGAATTTCCAAAATTGAGCTTGTTAATGAGTGACCTTTGATTAAAAGTCTTTTGTATTGTTCAAGGATATTTCATGGAGATTTTTACATTTTTAGTTGCAGCTTTATAAGAATGCAGTAAACTTTCCGTGCAAACTATTATATGCAAGATATAATAGTTTATACATCAAATTATATACAAGAATTGCAGTAGAATTTCTCGCTCTGTTTGAGTTTTATTGATTTCAGATTTTGATGTATTCCTTTTTACTGCCAAATTATTCGTTGTAAATCTTGTTTTTTCTAGGAATGCGCAGTGACATCGGTGATATTTTGAGACTTATAACGAAGAATCACCCCAAAACTGCCTTCACTTTTATGAATTTGCTGATTAAAACTCTCTTCAGTGGCCAGGATTGGAGTGAGATACTAGATTGCTCTACTACAAGTAATAATTTTATTTTAACAAACAAATTTTATTTCTGCACTGTTTATCTTGTTATGGATTGTAGTTAACTCTCCTTAGCAGCAAGCCTGAGTACAGTTCTGTGAGATTTTATTGTAGTGGGCAGCATACCTGAAATTTTTCATCAAGTGAGATGTCTGGGGGTCCTTGGGGTATGGCCAAATATTTAGGGTTTGCCATTTACCAGGTGGGAATTTTTTGGGGTTGTATTCAAACTGAATATTCCGAGCTAGGTTGGACATGTTGCTTGGAGGGTTAAGGCCCAGATTTCGTTAATCTAAGATCAATAGAAAAGAACGCAAACAATTATAGCTCTAATGTCCGTGTCCACAAGTCCGAGTTAGGCAGCAGATCAACGGTAATCCCCCAATTTTCGAGAAAAACCCATATTCTCAATGCCTGATTCTAGGTTTAAACCGATATTTTGGTGCTAAATTTTGATTCTTTGAAATCTGGTTTAATACTCGTTTGAGGGTTAACACATGCCTAGTACTAAATCGTGTTGGATGAGGTATCTCGCAGAAACCACTAGGAGAGTTAAGGAGTATTTTCTTAGATATGATACTTTTTTTTACAAACACAACTGATTTTTTCCTTTTAAGGTATTGATGTTAATAAGTGCTGGGAGGCCAGTGTGACCTACATGGATGCTGTGTGTACTACTTTGTGGAAAAATGTACATACTCCAGAAGTGGAGGTAAGTTTTGTTATTCTACATTCTTCCTTTGGAAAGTATGTCATTTCTTTTGTTTTTGGCAAGATTCGTTTTTAATGTTATATTAATACAGAGGATGCTCCACAATTTTTAATGCATTGCCGACTGGCGATTTCGTGCAAGGATTAATGTGTTATTGCCTCTTTGTACATTATCTACATATATTGATCTACATATATTTCCATGATCTACATTCAGTTGCATGCTACAAGTCTTGCAAATAAATATACCCATGCACACACTCTTGTGGAATTTCCTGTGATAATATTTTCTGACATCCTGTAGATTTCATGATAGTCTGAAATTTTGATCCATGCAGAGATCCCCAAGCAATCTTTCTCTGCTTTCATCCCTTACTCTCTTCCCCAATTCCTCTTTTTCCCCTTTCACAAAATTTTTAACTTGATGTTGTGGTGTTTGGTACAGCTTGGCCAAATAGACTCCTTGTGCCATAAAACCTAAAAACAACCGCAAGTTTGAAACTATCCAACCAAAGACTTGTGTGTCTATGGTTGTCTATATGTGCGTCTATAAGTACATGAAATCTGTAATGGCCTCAAATGTCATCATGTTGGCATGGTGTGGAAGTTTAGAGAGTGGGGTACCAGGGCAGTTGTGACCTTGTCCTCTGATTGTGGTTGAAAATTACGACGTGTTGTCCTTGGGATCGATCCCAGACTCGCCAATAGCCCGTCGTGTTGCTCCAGTGTGAGGTTAATTAAACTACCTACCTTCCTAAAAACAAGAATCACTTTCAGAAACCCCCTCTGAGGCTGTACGGGCTTCACAAACCTGAGGTACCCTAGTGATCTATTCTTTTCCTGTGGAGTTTACTGCCTCTGGTTAACATGAGGATCAGGTCCCAGGATGCCCACACAATCTTTCTCTACTTCTCTCCATCCTTTATTTTCATAAGTACTTAACATTGTCTTTGCCAAATATAGCCCTTGCACCTTAAAACTCTAAACCAACCAAGCCTTTGCTTGATGTTACCTTTGTGTGAGGCAGAGTTTGACCAAATATGGCTCTTGTGCCTTAAGACCCAACCTAGTTTTTCAGTATTAAGGTCTATTAATGAAGTGATGGCACCAACTAACACATCTAAAAAAAAAATCGAATAAATGGCAATTTGTGGTTCAAACATTGATCTGATACATTTCAGACTCTTTAATTATTGCTTTTGCTAAGTAATAAAATATTTATCAAATTATCAAAACTGCTTTTATTCTTGAAGGTAGATATAGGTAGTTAATTAACTTCACACTGTAGCACACGACTTTATTTTCACAAGTACTTAACATTGTCAGTCTTGTGTTTGATGCAGCTTGGCCAAGTTTGGTTCTTGTGCCAAAAAACTCAAACCAACCAAACCGTTTAGAAACATCAGAAGTGCCAGGTTCTATGCATCATTCATTTAGATCATTGGCTATCCAGGTTCTAGACAAAATTAATCTTGCAAAGTGTCTACATAACATCATAAATTCTTTAGTCCCTAAATGCACATAAGGCCTTCAATCTAGATTGCCAAAGTTTCCTGTCCGATGCAGCAAGTCTAGATTCATACCAGCTGCCCATCCAGCCTCACTTCTCTCTTGTTCCATCATACGTTGCCAGGTCAAACGTCCATGCTTTCTCTTTCCATCAGGGCCCAGGTCAATGCTATATTAGGAATACTGTCCCTGTTCATTCTTAAAATCCTGTAGACTTCCAACGTCTAAATTTGATTTAATTTTGTATTTCATTAAATTGTGCTTTATTTAATAATTATTTATTTGAAATGTAGTATGGCCAAAAAATCTTTAAGATAATTCTTAAACATTTATTTTGAAAAACGTTTAGTTTATTGCACTATGTTTTGGTACTTTTCCATGTTTCAGAACTGTGTAAGAGAACTGAAAGTATTAGTGATTTGTACAGATTTAATTTGGTTTTTACATTTACATTAGTTGCTCTCCACAATTTATTAAGATTCTTAAAACAGTTGTGATCTTTTGAAATTCTAAGAGCAATATCTTCATCAGTACCACCATTTTTGTTTATTGTTGCTCCCCAGGTATAAAAAGGTGCTTACATCTTCTATTGAGTTATAAAGTGTCTGCATATACTTTACTGAAAAGGTATTCAGTAAAATATGTGATACACCCTTTTTAAAAAATTTAAATTGTGATTAAACATAATTTAGAAAAATTATGTGATTAAAAAATTTAGAAAAAACTGATATTATATACAATAAAATAAACACAATGCAATCTCAATGAAAACCTACTTTCTGATTTAATAATTGCATAAAGCTGTGAATTTATTTTCTGTGTCAGTAAAACTTTTCTTGTCTGCGTATGTCCATTACTTGATATTATTTTTTTGTGTCTGGCATGGCCCTTGCACTGTAAAAAAACATGTGGACATTAGTCAACACTTGTTCTTGAAAATGTCAGTATACATAACCAATCAGTGTTAATGCAAAAAGTAGTTGAACATTTGGTATAGCTGAAAGGCAACTTTTCAAGTTCTCTGTTGGTTTTATTTAAAAATTTATTTCATATTTAAGATCGAATTACCTTTTTACTAGATCAAGGCAATTTCATTTTATTTTTATTTGACTGACCTATTATTTTTTTACTTGAAAAAGTAAGTATGGAATAAATTATTTCTTTATTTGGTACAGTATCTATGGTTTCTCTATGTTAACAAAATTCTCATTTATATATTTTTCAATTTTTTTCTCCTAGGAACTGACAAAAGAGGGATTGGAGCTCCTGGAACAGGCTATAAATTTTAATTCTGAGGTAAGTATTCTGAAAAACTGAACTTTGGTGGGGTGTGTCTTTAATTAAGAGATCAAGGTTTGAATATTTATTATTTAATTTTTACATAGCCCTTTAAACCAAATGTTTTGCATTTAAATTAAATTTTGAAGGAATATAATTACTGGTTATTTAACTAAATATTAATATGTGGGTAATGAAAAAATTAATTTTTAATTTTGATATTTGCTTGTTTCCTGTAAGATAATTTTTAAATAATTGCACTATATTTATCTCTTGAATTGAAATTAATGAATAACTTCGCTTGTATATGTGTATATATCAGAATCTTTTCCGTTTAGGATGTGTGCATGTTATAGGCAGCACAGTTCGATTCCCCCTGAGTGAATCTCTCCTGTGTTAATACATCAATCTATTTTATCCAAATTCTTTTATAATTAATCTTTTAAATTTCCACTTTCAAATTTTATGCATATGTAAATTAAATTCATTAGTTATGCTCCAGACAAAGGTGTTTTTATCATCTGACTGTTTGAATATTTTTATTCTCATCTATACATTTTATGTTTCTAATCTACCTTTTATCTTTGTCTTGGACTTGATTTTTAAATGATTTGTACTTTTATTGGGTTATATTCTGTTTTGTGTTTGGCGCAGCTTGTCCACTTTTGAACCTTGCACCATAAAACCCCAACATCCATCCACTCCTGTGTTGATAAAACTTTCCTTGTTTCTCCTTTACTTGACATTGTCTTGTTTTTGGTGCAGCTTGGCCAAAAGTGGGTCTTGCACCATAAAAACTAACAAACTATTTATGATGTCTAGTGTAACAGCTATTTTTGTTCTCATTTTATAAAATAGTGTTTTGTGGCTGAATAAAATTTATATTCTATCTTGATTCATGAGTGGCATATTAACTCCAATTTCACAATGTCTTCTACAAACCAGCGAAGCTATATACATAAAATGAACATTAGAAAAACAGTAAGAATAGAAGATGAATCAAATTTTCTTTAAGAGAATTCTAAAAATGTTCTCTGGTGCAGTTGAACAAGATATGCTCATAAGTCTTCCTTATCAAGGCAAATAAGGCACTTGGAGTGTCAGCCAGGTGAAAACAATTCAAGTAGGCTTAAGTTATAATGTGGCCTATTCTGGCTTTAACAGAAAAAGTGGCTACTGCCCTGGCGATTGTTTTGAAGTAATGGAAGTCATTAATCTCACTCTCCAATCAAAAAGATATCAATTCATTCCAATGTTCCTCCATAAAGTGAACCAAAGTGATCTAGCCTCTCATTATCCTACCCAGATGCCTAGAGAGGGGTAGGTAGTTATTTTATTAATGTCGCACTTAGAGCAACATGACGGGCTATTGGCGAAGATCCATGATCAATCCCGAAGGGAAAGATCGAAGGACAATGGCTCATCATTTTGAACCATGGTCAGATGAGGAGGTCACACCTGAGCTGGCACTCCACTCTCCAAACTTCCACACCATGCGACCGTGAGGACATTTGAGGCCATGACAGATTTAATGTGTGCCAGCCCACTTGTACACAATGGTCTTTGGTAGGATTTCAACTCGCAATCCCCTAGAGAGGGGAGTTGCTGACAAAGGAACTGAGCCGATCATGGTTGACAATTTAGCTATCTCATCAGCCTTTTCATTGCTATACACTTTACAGTGCACATCCTCGAAATGAAACAACTAATCAAAAATATAAAGCAGCATTTCTGGAACTTGTTTTACTGGCGTTACTTATTCCTACTTCCAAAATTCATGTTAAGAAGCACACATCTCAGTCATGTCACAACAATTACCTTCTGAATGTCAATTTCAATTGCATTCTATTCACTCAGGCGATTAGATATGATTTTTCGACATTTAAAGCTAATTTCACATCTACCCATATTTTCTTTTCTATGCTGATTTTTTAAAGATTTCATTTTTTACTTAAACATTTTTCTTATTTTATGCACTTTAAACCTTTACTCACTGTAAAAATACAGCATTTAGTGTAAGTTTTCATATTAAGCATTGTCATGGAATATTTATTCACTTTTATTTTCCATAGGATATAACGATACGGTCTTTTGCATTGTCCAGTGTCTCTTCTCTGTTCTTCTTCATTGCCTTCTGTCCAGACATGAGAGAGAGAGCAATCGAAAAGGTATGGGATCTGCTGCATTTTTATTTCGTACTAATTTTATTATATTTTCTCAAAATAATTGACTTGGCACATTGCATCCTTTTGTTTAAAAAACATGCTTAAATTTTCTGTGTGTACAATTATTTTTTTATTATTGTGAGTTCCATGGAATGATTTGTTTTTATGAATATGGAATACAAAATTTGCTTCCGAAATCAGCGAGTATTCCAGGGATCTTTTCTTTCCCCATGGGGTTAACTATCTTTAGTAAACATTGGTGTTGTGCTCCCTGGATACCCAAGTGATCCTTTTCTGTTTTCATGCCACTACTCTGTTCCCCAATACCTCTATTTCCCCTTTCACAACATTTTCACTTGATTTTGTCGTATATTTGGTGTAGCTTGGACAAATATGGCCCTTGCACCATAAAATCCCAAACCAACCAACCCATTATTCTATTTCATAATCCTTTTCCTTTTCATGGCATTTTTTGCTTGAAGTTGCCTGTTTTGTGTGATTCAGCTTGGCCAAGTATGGCCCTTGTGCCATAAAACCCCAAAACAACCTCTAAACTAGGACTTCTCTATAATAGAAAATAAAACAAAACCAAATAACTAACAGAATTGGTTCCCCTCAAATACAACTCATGCCCTATAATGTGATTATTTTTATGAAGAAAATATAAAATGTTAAACAAACTTGCTAATCAGTGCTCCATTTGCTGTTGCAATTTCTTCCTTGATTTAGATATTCTCCAATTTAACCTGTTTTAAATTAGATGGACCGTGCCCGAAAGATGCCCAAAATTTACGAAGGCACGCATCTGCTCTGATGATCAAATTGAGTTGCAATCATCCTGCGATACTAATGGTAAGTAAGATTACTTGATTTTATGTTGGGTCTTTAAATGAGCTGAGTTTCACTAAAATGTGAAGGGAAAGTACACTCATATCCACAATTATCTTAACATGCATAAAATCATGAATTTCTCAGAAACAAGAACTATAATTTTATGAATTTGTGTGAAATGATACATACCATAACACATAAATACAAAGGAAAAAATGTATAAGCACTGCATATGATATAAAACTGTAGCATGAAACAATAAAAATGGCAATAATATGGGACAAGGAGAGTTCAGAAAAAAAGAATAACTTAGAAAAAAATTAAGGCTTATGAATTTAATATGGAATGCAATCTCCCCTGATGTGTACACACATATCACAACATGTTTTAATGCTGGCAATAATGTTGTTAACCACAGTTTGGGGAATTAAGTTCCACTCCTCCAGCAATGCGGTTTTCAGGGCATTTATATATCTAGGAGGAGGATGTCTCAGTGCAACTACTTTTCCAAGGTAGTCCCATAAGTTCTCTATCGGGTTCAGATCAGGAGATTTTGCTGGTCACGGTATTCGCTCAATGGCTTCACTTTCAAGGAATTCATCAACAAATTTTGCTCGATGTGGACGAGCATTATCGTCCATAAATAAAAAGTCAGATCCATATGCACCTCTGAAAAGTCTTACATAAGGTTCTAAGACCTCATCCCAATTCCTCTGGCTGGTCACAGATCCGCTGTTGAAAACGTATAGGGACGTACGTCCATTGATCAGTATTCCTCCTCATACTATCACACCTGCACCACCGAAACGGTCATGTTCCATAATGTTCGAAGGAAGATTTCGCATTCCTGAATCCCTCCAAATGTAAACACGTTTAGAATCAGATGTTAAACTAAACCTCGACTCATCAGTGAAGGGAACGTGGGTTCATTGGTGTTCACTCCAGTTCTGATATTATTTGCTCCAATTAAAGCGATCCCTCTTTTGTTGTGAAGACAGTGAAACACATACCCCTGACTTTCTGGCATAAAGGCCTTTTTCATTGAGCCTTCTGTATACAGTTTGCCGTGATACAACAGTTCCAGTGCCGGCTGCAACCTCTGAACTTAACTGCCGAGCAGTAGACTTCCTGTTATGACTGGCAGTTATTCCCAGATATCGATATTGAGAAGCAGTTGTCATTCATTTACGACCTTGTCCAGGCTTCCTTACAACAGTTCCAGAGTTCTGAAATTGTTTCCATAGTGTAGACACTGTCTGTCTTGAAATATTCACACATCTCGCTGCTTCCATGATTGTCTGCCCTGCTTCAAAATGGCTCATAATTCGCCACTTCAGATTCTTCCAAATGATACTTCAGAGCCATAACAAACCGTTTTGAGTCCTTTCACATTGAAATCAAACACTGTATTGCAAAAATTCATTCAGATATTCGCTTTACGCAAAGCGCTTGATTCACAGTCGGATGACGTAACGCCTTGATTTGCATATCAGAAACCGTTTGATCACTTTTGATTGAATAATGCTAATTAGGCTTGTCTTTCACACATTCCCTGCAAAAATTCCCTGATTTGATATTTCATGGAATATCATTATTTTTGGGTAGGTAAAGATAAATTTGAACATGAGTGTAATTCAGCTGTACATTGATTTTGGAGTATTCCAACTGTTGCCTGTAAAACACCTAAAAGAAAGACTTTTCGATTTTGCCAAGGATAAATCTTAGGCCTTCTTTCCTAGGTAATGTTGCCCCAGATTCTCCAAGGAAGGCTTCTGTTGCTAAGTTGTGGTTCCTGACTAGGCATGACTTTTATTTTATTGTAAGGGCTGCTGTAGCCCAGTTGGAAGAGTAGCAGATTAGCAACTGGAGGGTTAGGAGTTCAAAACTCAATCTAACCAAAGACCATTGTGTAAATGTGGCTGGTTCACATTAAATCTGTCTTAGCCTCAAATGTTCTCACGTTGGCATGGTATGGAAGTTTGGTGAGTGAGGTGCCAGCTCCAGGTGTGACCTTGTCATCTGACTGGTTCAAAATTACGTGGTGGTGTTCTCGATCCCTCCCTTCGGGTTTGATCCCGAACCATAAACAAAAGCCCATTGTGTTGCTCCAGTGTGATGTTAATGTATTCCCCCAATGGAAGAGGTGAGTTGGTGTCTTCTCGTTGCTGGTGAGACTTTACCTTGTCCAAAATTACTGCTTCAGTACCATGGTGTATGTACTTTCTCAGACCCTTCCTGGAAACATTCCTTGGCATGGTGTGGAAGTTTGGAGAGTGGGGTCCCAGCTCAGGTGTTACCTCGTCATCTGACCATGTTCAAAATTGCAAGGTGTTGTTCTCTGGTCTTCTCCTTCGGGATTGATCCAGGACCATCGCCAATAGCCAGTTGTGTTGCTCCTGTGTGATGGTAATTCAGCTTCTTGCCTAACTAACATATTTATTGTTGACTTTCGTGACTAGATTATGTAACAGTAGACAACCTTGACTGTACTTTACAGTTTTAACAGTAACACATGCACTGTACTTAATAGTTTTAGTAATAGGGTACTGGGTAATCGGGTATAGGGAAGCCATATGGCTTATGCCTGAAAGTCAAATTTTGTTTCATGCATTTTTAATTGGTATCCATTGAGTCCATTATTTTAATGAGTGTTGTGGTAATTCAATTGACTGGTTCTGTAGGGAATGAAATCATCTAAGTTGTATTTTTTAACATTTTTTTACATGCACACTGTATACGTTTTGCACACACGGTATAATTTTTTTTATTAAAATAGGTGGGGACTTGTCTTCCAAGAACAACAATATATTGAGAGCAAAGATTAAAGCCAGTCATACTGAGGGGAGTTATTTAGTGGAAGTAAAAAATCCCAATTTCCTTTTTTGAGTTATTTCTTTTTCACTGGAAATTTTATAACAAAAGTTAACTAATTGCATTTCAATTTTGCTTAGTTCCAAAAGCTTCATATTTATGTGTCTTCAAAATTCTGCAGTTTTCATCATTGAAGTTAGGCTAGTAAAATGGAGCAAATAGATACAAATGGTTTAAATACTGAAATGCTATGTACTTCATTAAATATACGTACTATATATAGATGACTATCAGTTTGTAAAAAGATTATGGTCGTAATTATGTGTTGTTTTTATAGCCAGAATTTCCGAACATAAGCACACGTATACAGAATTTATTTCCTACAAATGAATATCTTACCCAGTTTGACAAGTGTGCTCTGTTGGAATCACTTATGATTCTTAGGTAAGTGTTTTTGTTTAAGTTGTTTATTTCACCATTCAGTAAATATTAAAAACGTCTTGAATTTGAATGAGTCGATTTTCTCCATTACCAGAATTTGATTTGATTGCTGATACAAGAATGATTTTGTTTTGTTATATATGAATATTATTTACCTATAAAAACCAAATTTTATTTTTGTAACTGTATAAAAATAACTATTGAATCCCAAAGGAATTTAATTTTGTTCAATATCTCTTGCACTGCTACCAAAAATGGCACTCTTATGTAGCCTGACTGAAAAGTTGACATTTGAGTCACACGGTTTTGAATGCATCGATTTGTTCACTAGGGATCAGGTTCAACATAAACAATGCATTTCACAATTGACATTTAGTACAGATTCTGGATTCAAGTTAAGGGATCTAGGGCTGTGATAGCCCAGTAAGAAGAGTAACGGATTAGCAACTGGAGGGTTGCGAATTCGAAACTTGATCCAACCAAAAATTTTCGTGTACACTGGGGCTGGTGCACGTTAAATCTGTTATGGCCTCAAATGTCCTCATGTTGTGGAAGTTTGGAGAGTGGGGGTGCCAGTCGGGTGTTGACCTTGTTATTTGACTGTGGTTCAAAATGATGTCCTTGGATCTTTCTCTTCGGGATTGATCCTGGACCATTGCCAATAGCCCGTTGTGTTGCTCCAGTGCGACTTTAACTACCTACCTTCCATCTTTTGTTTATAAAAGTTAATGTTTAAGATGAAAAATGAAAGATAAATAACTTCTATCAAAATATGCATGTTTCTCGTAAACTAGTTTGTGCTGTTAATCTATGTATGATTTATTCCCATGCTCAGATTTTTCATTTGTTTAAATTTCAGCAATAATTTCTATGACTTTGAGGAGCAGTCAAATTTCTTGAAGGTCGCCCTCTCTTCAATTGAACCCATTTGGTTTTCTCCAGATGTAAAATGGTAAGTGTGATTTTAGTGATGAGCTGTTATTTTCTCTTCTGAACGGCTTTGTGCATGTAACAGCTGCATATACAGCTGAATAGAAAGACATGCAAACTACCTTTTTTAGTTTTTGTATCTTCCTGTTGGGCAGCGGTAGCCCTGTTGGAAGAGTAATGGATTAGTCACAAAACGGTTGCAAGTTCGAATCCATCCAAAGACCATCGTGTACAAAGGGGATTGATGTATGTTTGATCTGTCGTGGCCTCAAATGTCCTTACGTTGGTGTGGGGTGCCAGCTCAGGTGTTGTCTTGTCATCTGACTTTGGTTCAAAATTACATAGTGGTGTTTTGGATCTTTCCCTTGGGGAGTGATCCCGTACCATTGCCAATAGCCCGTTGTGTTGCTCCAGTACGACATTAATTAAAATACATGCCTTTCTTCCTCTTGTGTCCATTTCTGTGTGAGATGTCGCTGTGTGCATTTTGCACAGCTTCAGCAATGTGAATTATTTTCTCGTTAATCTGTTCTTCAGAATGGTAATTGATGGTTAAAAGTGCAGTTACTATTGCAGGGCATGTGAATATATGATTAGGTGTGAGTTCAACACCCAGATATTTACAATGTCTACGTTCCGGTTATCAATTTTCTGGTTCAATTTTCCAATGATGAGGCAAGTGATGAATGTGATCTTCGAAAAAGTTAATAATTTCTTTTTGCAAAATATGCTAAAACTAGTTAATATTAATTTTATTATAGTTCAAAACTTTACACTTTTTTGAATTTTAATTTGAAGTAAAAGTAAAGTAATTAATTCACAGTAAAAGTTAACTTAAAAACGAAGCATGCTGATTTTGTTTGAGTTCTTTCATGATACCAGTTGAAGATTTCAGCATGATAGAAAGATTGTTTCAGAAGATATGAATAAGTCTGGGAAACTAATTTATCATTAGGTTCTCCAAATTTTCTATAATCCACAAATAGCTTGACCATATAACTTGAAACTCGGTATTCTAAGTTGAATTTTGATAAAGATATAAAATATGGTATCAAAATTGAGTGTTTTCTTTTGAAATTATGAAGTTGCTGTGCATTTTGGTATGAAGATTATCACTTATTCACATTTATGTTTATAAATAGACCTTATTAGAACATCCACAAATGTGATGAATTGAATGAAAATTTTACTACATATTCCAAGTTTCACGTCATTTGGTCCAGTCGTTGCCGGGTTATGAATATGGAAATCACGACCAAATGATTTGAAATTTTGTATTCAAAATTAAATTTTGATATAGGATTTAAAATTTGTTGTCAAAATTGGAGGTTCCTGTTATTATAGAAATTATGAAGTTTTTATAATTTGATATTAAAAACAGTCCCTTCTGAAAATTTTGTCTGAAATTATCGAAAACTTTATTTCCTGTTGAATGGTGCCTTTGAATTTTGTTCTGCTATAAATGATGGATGGATAAAAAATGAGTGTTTTTCTTCACATCTACAGCATTATTCTTATATGTAGACTGTATTGGAACATATAGATTATTATGCTTATAAATAGACCTTATTAGAATATAGATTATTATGCTTAGAAATAGACCTTATTAGAACATCCAATTTTGTTGAATTGAAATTGTATAAAAATTTTATCACATATTCCAAGTTTCAAGTCATTCAGTTCTGTCGTTTCTGGGTTATGGATATTGAAATGATTAGACCAAGTGTCATGAAATTTGGTATTAAAAATTTAATTTTGATATAGATTCAAAATTGGAGAGGTATTGAAAATTATGAAGTTTGTATGCAATTTGATATGCAAGCAGTCCTCTGGGAAAATTTTATATCTGAAATTATAGAATACATTATTTCCTGTTGAATTATACCTTTGAATTTGTTTTATGATGGATGGATAAAAAGAGTGTCTTTTTTTCTTCATCTATACATCAAAATGTGATTTTTTTTGTTGATCATTGATTGATTTTTCTTTCAGCGCCTTATCATCTCCTGAAACACTTATTCCCCTCATTGGTCTTGACAAACCCTATCAAGAGAGTGATGTCAGTCCTATTTCTAAAACTGCATCAGATGTAGGTAAAATATTATAAGTCCTTATTTACTCTGGTTATTCTTGGTATCTCTTAGAGCAGTGGTTCTCAACCTTTTTAGTGATTGGCACCCCCTTGAATCTAAAAATAAATTCTTGCACTCCCTTGAAAAATGTGTTTCTATTTCTTTATTTAGGAAATTACTTCTATTGCAAGATAATTTAAGTATTGAAAAATAAACGCATGCATTTACATATACATACAAAACAATGCCTCAGTTTTTAATGCCTGCGCCGTTTATTCATTATAATACTTTTGAAGCGAGGTTCCTTTTTTGAAAGAGCCATGTGTAAGTCATTACTTTCATTTAAGCGATTTCTGGCTTTTGTTTTTATGGTCAGAAGTGATAAAATCCCATTTCACATAGGTAGGTGGCGGCAAATAGTAAAAGTGTCTGCAATGCTGCTTTTGCCAGCTGTGGATAAGGTTCTAACTACACCAGAATTGTTTGAAGTTCAGTTTTCAAATTCCATTTGAATACGTGCATTGACTCGTATTTCAATAAGATCGTCTTTTATTAAATCGCTGTCCATTGAAACTTCTCTCACCCCCCCCCTGGAAGTGCTTTCTTGCACCTCCAGGGGTGCACGCTCCCCAGGTTAAGAACCACTGTCTTAGAGGAAAATTATCTGAAAGTACTTGAGAAAAAATCATGTTATGATTGAAAGATTAAGAAAGAAATTTAATGACAATCCAAAATAACCCGTTTTATAAAACATTTTTCACGCTGTTTCATCCAAATGCTTTTAAAAATCCAAAGTATTTTCATTATAAATTCTTATAATTGTTTATAGTTTTATTATTATGATTTATGTTTATAAAATAAAATATCTTACATTCTGAATATCTGAAATGATATGAAAAAGGTAGAAACCCAGGCGAGGCATTTGTCATTACACAAAGACTAAAACGGCCAAATTGTACCTAAAAGCCTTCACTGAAATGTACAATTGTCTCAGTGAATCAGGAACACTACCAATTGAAGGTCATGGGTAATGAGATTTTTACTTTATTTGCAGTCGTTATATTGGTCAGTCAATTGCATTTCTGGTATAGAACTGTTGATACCTCCTGAACTGATTAAATCTAGGGTTGCTATACAGCAAGTCTACTGTATTTAAAAAGGTTATACTGTCGATTTGGTATTTAACTTATGGTTGTATGTGGAGTCGAATAAAAAAACATAATTTATGCCTTTTTTAATGTTTTTCTTGGCTCAATTTCTATTACTTACCTCAGTACATTGTGCTTTTTCTGATTAAAGTACTCAGTGTCAAAAATCTAATTACAATAAAATTTAATTAAATTTTAATTACTGAGGGGATGATGAGTAACAGATTAGTAACACCTGAGGGCTGTGTGTCCAACCAAAGATTGTCTTCTCTGCAGAAGCTGGTGCACATTAAATCCCATGGCCTCAAATGTCCTCACTTTGGCATGGTGTAGAAGTTTAGAGTGGGGTGCCAGCTCAGGTACTGACCTCGTCATCTGGCCATGGTTCAAAATGACGTGGTGCTATCCTATGATCTTTCCCTTCGGAATTGATTCCTGACCATCACCAATAGCCCATTGCATTGCTCCAGTGCAACATTAATTAATTACCTACCATAAATTACTGAAAAATTGTTAAAATAGAATGTTGAAATTAAAATAACCGAAATAGTGATAAATAAATTTGTTGTGCATTCATAGCTTCAATTCATTCATTATAAAATTAAAAATTTATTCACGATGATGAAATGAATTATAAAATGGTTGTGTGGTTATTAAGTAAAATGTTGCTTCTACACTAAAGTACCAATTCTTTGTCCAGCTCAATCTTGCTATGAATGTCATCAAGGCATGCGTGAAGCGTTGCGTATATCCTTCTGACCCTGAAGTAAGTGACTGCTTTAAGAACTTAATCTTAATTTTTTAGAAACTCATTATCTTGATTAATTTTGGAATGTTTCAGGTGGCTAAGAAGGGGAACTTTGTTCACCCTCTCAGTGAATCTTTTGACTCCGTGTTCTATCGGAATCCAGCTGCTCAGTATGTTGTCCCGATGCTTGATAATGTTTTCCAAACAATCAGGTAACTGCTTCTGCTGGTCTCAATATTACTTGATGATACAGTTTTGATTAAAGACTTTTTGTGGCAATTCTTTTGTCATGCTTTTTGTAGCGAGTTGTGGCAAGCAAAGGCAACCCTGCTTTATTAGATTTATGGCAGCCTTGCAATTATTTGAATCTCTTTTATTAATTTTGTAAATCATTATTTTTTTTATTTTACTATGCCTAAATAAGTCTAGTTTTCAAAAGGTTTGCCAGGTTTCATTAGACTTTAAAACTAATAAATTATTTAACTTAACCTAATTTCCATAACAATATTTCCCAAAAGGTAGAGTTTTTCATTAAAGTAGTTCTAGTTGTAAGAATAATCAGTTGTGTGTATTTTTTTTTCAATTAAATAAATTCTTTTCATTAATTTTTAATTACTTTCCACTAAGCCCAAAACAGTGTTTTTTCTAAGAAATTCTTCCTTGGCAACATTAAAAGCATGCCAAAAGTGTTGCCACTAAAAAGTCTTAATCAAAGCTTTACATATTTGATTAAAGACTGATCTCCAAAGAGAATAGAAAAGGAAATTTTTTCTTGTGTTAACTCTTTATACGCAATTTGAGTACATTGCATTATGTTGTACTCCGATCTTAGCAAAATTGTTTAAATTGTGCCAATACTTCTACACTTTTTAACATTTTTTTCACAATATATATGCTTTTAATATACATATCGTCAGTTTAAAGTAGAAACTCATTAACTGACAACAAAATTTTTACTTTATAGCTGTTTAAAGACTAATATTAGTTTTTAGGTAAAAAAAATAATTATATGCATTTTGAGAGTGTTATATATCTTTTAAACATATTACATTGTGACAATGTATTTTCCATCGTTATGAAAAGAAGCATTTAGTGTCTCCAAAAAATTGTGAGTTACTGAGTTTCTGTTCTAAGCCGACGGTATATTTCTTGAAAGTACATGGCATGGAAATCGGTGAGGGCCACAGTAGCCCAGTTGGTAGTCGCAGACTAGCGACCAGAGGGTTACATTTCGAAACTCGATCCAACCAAAGATTATCTTGAACATGAGGGCTCAGCTCATTAAATCTGACATTGCCCAAAATGTCATCATGTTGGCTTGGTGTGAAAGTTTGGAGAGTGGGGTGCCAGCTCAGGTGTTGACCACTTCATCTGACCTTGGTTCAAAATGACGAGGTATTGTCCTCAGATCTTTCACTTCGGGATAGACCCTGGACCATTGCCAATACCTCATTGTGTTGCTTCTGTGCGACGTAAATTCAACTACCTACCTAGCTTCAGAAATCGGTGTTATTTGTATATTTACGAATGGCAACAAACTGATATACACAATGTAATCAACTGCTTTGAGATTAATTCACCAATTTTGCTGTAAAGTTTAAGCATGCTTAATTTGTGTTAAGAGCTGCATGATATTGCTAGGGCTGTGACGAAGAGCTCTGACTGCTGGAATGAAATTTTTCTTCAGTCTGATAACAGTTGGCGATGAGAAATCTTGATGATGGCAATTAGCACAGAAAACAAAATCTGAGCCAATCTGACTATTAGTGAGGGGGTAAAATTATATAAAATTGCCTTTGAACCAAGTAAATGAGATACAATTAAAATGGACTTTGGGTGAAAACATGCAAATTTAAATAAAGAATTTATTAAAAAATAGCCATTATTTTGTACTTATTTTAGATTATCTACTTTTTCAAAGTGCTTTAAAAGATTCAAATTTATTTTCTTATCAACTCTTAATTGTAATTTTTTTCTAGATTGTGTTTCATTTGAGAAATTAAATATTTTAAATCAACATAATTAGTTTCTGGAATGCACTCTGAAAATAATTTTGTTTTCAGTTAAGGCCATGAACAAGAAGTTTGTCTTACAAATGTAATGTTGTTTTACATACTTTTTACTAACTAGTTAATTAATTTTAGGGTGCTAAATGCATTGCATGATCCTGCTAACCAGCAAACGTTAGATCCATGTTACAGCACTGTCTTGGAAATCAGTGATACTGACAAGAACAGCATTTTGGGTATTTGTGCTTTCAAATTATATTCATAATAAAGTTCAATTTAGTTTTCAAACCTTTTTACAAGTTGAAATAAAAATATTACTCTATTCAACAACAAATGTATGTTTTTGTTTTATACTGTCAAACCTCATTAAGACAAATTTGACGGGACCATAAACAAATTCATATTAACCATAGTTCGTGTTAATTGAATTCAGAGAAAGCAATACTTCAAGAATAAATAAAATATTAATGTATTTACGGATAAATGGTTCACGGATAAATGGTTTTCTTTATCACAAAGGTTATACAGATGTTCTTGATTATACATATAATTGTTCATTTACACAGATAATTCCTGATTACACAATTTCTGTCTTGAAATAGTTCTGTTATCGATTTTTGTGGGGTTTTTTGTGCAGTCTTTAAGAAAATCTGATGTGGTCAATGCTGTTTAAATGATCAGATGAATTTTCACTGCCCAACGAACAGAGGTGAACAATTTCTAAGCCAGCAGTAGCTTCTTTTGAAGAAGGCAATCTTATTCCTTTGTCTTCATCGGAATCTTCATTTATTCTTTCTTCACTCTCTTCCAGATAAATCTTCTATAATTTTGGAGTCCCTTAATGTTTCTGATAATACGATTGAAAAGAATCCATTTGCACTTAAGTTTTGAAAATTTTGTTTGTCTTAACCGGAGATTAGTGTACTCGAATTCTTAATGAGTTAACATTATTTGAATATACATTTTGATGGGGATTGGAATTTAGTGCATATTATCAATAATTTGTATTAAGTGAGTTCGTCTTAATGGGGTATGACTGAAATTTTTGTGTCTTATTACTTTTCTTTGTATTTCTAATAAATTGGAAAATGTAAATGAAAATTAATATTGTCTGACTTAGTCATATTAGTTTATAATATATCTGCATTTTGATTCTTTTTCACAAAAACTTAGATTTGATTTTTGATTATTATTTTATCAGTTCTATTTATCGTTTGAGCTGCCTGAATCATTACTTTCTGAAAACTCAATAGAGAATGATTCACTAAAACAGATATCACTTGTGTTGTCAAATAAATGAAAATAACAACTTTTAATTGGAATAATTTGACTTCATTTTTAACATACACGCATTCAAATTGCATGCATTTTCAGTTGCAATGATAAAAAGAAAGGGTACAGCTATGATATAGACTTTTTTGTGGGAACTCTTTTGGCATGCTTTTTATGTCGCTGAGGAAGAATTTCTTAGAGATAACACCGTCTCTCTCTTAGGCTTAGCAGAACATAATTTAAAGAATTAGTGAAAATAATTTTTTAAATTGAAAAAAAAAATCCACACTATACTGATTTTTCTTTACGCTACAAGTGAAAGGAATTTCTACTTTTTCTGAAATATTGTTATAGAAGTTAGTCCAAATTAAATAATTTATTAGTTTTTAAGTCTAATGGAACCTTAATGAATATAATATATATGAATAAAGATATGAATGAAAAATAATGAGAATAATATGAATGAAAAAAGATAACATTAATTCTAGCAAACTAGAGAAATTTTGGCATGGTAAAATAAAAAAGATAATGATTTACAAAAGTTAATGAAGGATTAAAACAATTGCAAGGCTGCCATAATCCTAAAAAAGCGAGATTGCCTTTGCCTGACACAACTCACTACAAAAAGCACACCAAAAAATAAACCAAAAAGTGTTTTCACAAAAAGTCAATATAAAAGCTGTACTGTACTTATTACATATCTAGAAATGAATACCCTTATGGTCACCTGCTTTCTCACCAGTGCTTCACTATAAATGATTTTTCAGTCTTTTTTCTCCTAGAAAAATAGTTCTGAAAATGTCAAGTTGTAATGTGCATTCATGTTACATATATATGGCTTAAATAAAGCATGTCAAAACCCTTGCCACCAAAAAGTCTATTTCAAAGCTTTACCAAAAGAAAACCACTTTTGATGTAACAGAATGAAGCAAATGAAATCAAAAATTTTTAAAGTTCATCTGTAAATGAAGAATGCATTGGTGATACTCCTGTGATCTATTTGTTGTGACTGCGTCTTGTCACTGAACTGATTAGTCATATTTAACACTTATGTTTCCAGCATTTTAACAGTTTGTCCTTTTTCGTACTCATGTGCCTTTCTTACAGGTGTTCACTATGCTAACAGTGCTCAGCAGCAGAAAGCTCCCACAGATCGCATGAAGCACTTTATTCAAGGATATTATGATGGATGGTGAGATTATCTCTTACATTGTAGCACGTAAGGAATCAGTGTTTTCGTTTGAAAACAAATGCCTCCACGTAATTTAATTCTCAATGTAGCAACTCCCAAGCTTATTTGCATCAGTAAACTTATTAAAATAGGGTGATACGAAAGGTCTTAGAGAAACTTTAAAGGTAGGTCAAATACCAAAACAAACCAATTTTATATAGGAACACAGCTGCAAACACCATCCAGAATTTCTAGATGTACAGGAAGAATAAAAAAATAAAGGAAAACAAGTAAGGTATAACATGTTTATTAGACATATATGCACAAGTTCAGAGGTGTTCAAAGTTCTTCCACAAGCATCAATACATGCCTCACATCGTCAATGCATGGATTGGCGAACTTGTTTTGAATTTAGTTCAATTTCATGTATGGCCCCTTGCATGACAGATGTTGCTTCAGAGGTTAAAATTCATTTAAAAGCTAAAAGATGCAAGTTGTTTACTTGTTCTTTTCCTTGAATCTTTACCCTCTTTTCTAGAGCTATACATAAAAGGTCAAATTCAATGATGCCTTGTTTTATCCATGCTTCTTATTCATTCTTTTACTGAAACATAGCTATTCATCAACACAATGAAGCTCAACCAAAACGAAAACACATCCTAAAATTTCACTAATCTTTAATTGCGCTAAAATATATTTACATTGAAAACAGAACATTTTTTACTGCTTAATTCTTTGTTTAAGTTGTGGGAAGTTACAAGAACAAAGGACATTAACCCAAAACTAGGTAGGAAAAAATACAGTGTTCAAAATAGATGAAACATTAGCAACAAGAATAAGAAAAAAGTCAATATTGTGTTGCCATCTACTGGGAAAAAAGACAAATAAAATAATTAAGAGTTTGTACAAGGCTGCACTGTTCAGTTCCAGCCACAATGGCTGTTTATTGCGAATGATCTCCTTTTATTCAATCTGGTGCAAATGCAAAAGTTTGATGGGGGCATGTGTCTTTTGGGGAGCTGTACAATTGTACTGTGGCTCGCCTGTTTCCATTCACTGCTCCATATGCTAAATGCATATATGCTATCTCAGAATTACTGTAACAATTCATCCTATTCATGCAAAGTCAATTTGGCCTGATGCTAAAGTTTGGAGAGGGGTGCCAGCTCAGGTATTGACCTTGTCATCCAACCATGTTTCAAAATGATGAGGTGCTATCCTTCAATCTTTTCCCTCAAGTTGAATCCCGGACCTTCGCCAATAGCATGTTTTGCTCCAGTGTGAAGTTAATTCAACTACCCTTGCCGAATATACGATGGCTCATGCTACCCAACTAAATTTCTGGTCAACAATGCCCTCGAGCACACTCGCGTAGCTTTTATGGCTGTGTTCCTGTGTAAATATGGTTTGTTTTGTATTCCTGATCTACCTTTAAAGTTTGTCCAAGACCTCTGAATCACTCTGTGTAACACTTTAAAATGTTTTGAAGCTTCTATTTATAATGTGTGCAGGGATCTTGCATCATTGGGAAAACAGAAAGCCAGATTTTTCAAAATGTATGATGCCAGGAGCATTATCTGTTCTAAAACTTAAAAATGTTTGTAGAATCGGGAAAGCAACCTAATGTTTTATACTATAGCTTAATTTTACTTGTCCCCTGATAAATGTTTAGTTAGTTTAAATCTCAATCTATCTTTAGAATTAGGAGATTAAAATTGGTTTACTGTAGATCAGTGTGGTGTTTCGTTTGGACGCTGAGGTACATGACTTCAATTCCATAAATTAATTCCCCCATTAAATAACATCCTTCTCGAATTCTCATCACCAATAACCAGGACGATGGATACGATAGGACCTCTAATTATATCACTACTTATAAAGTAAATTCTCATTTTAACTTCTCAAATTTTTTTAAAATTTCAATCCCACTATCTCTTATATTAATTGATAATGCTCTTTGCAAGGGTAAACAGCAGTACAGGGGATACGTTCCCGAGCCATAACTGATCACCAAAATCGAAGCACTCTCAGTCACAGTAAGATGGGAGGGTTACATCTTGACTACCATGCGATTCAGCGAGTGCCTTTTGGTTTTGTACTAACTTATTTTTATGCTTATTACGCCCTTGGATCTATGTTTTAAACTTAAAATTCTCCCTCCCTTATGAGGCCATGGTAGCCCAGTTGGAAGAGTAAAGGATTAGCAACCGGAGGGGTGCGTGTTTGAAACTCAGTCCAACGAAAGACCGTCATGTGCACTCAGGCTGGTGCACGTTAATTTTGTCGTGGCCCCAAATGTCCTCACATTGGCATGGTGTGGAAATTTGGAGAGTGGGGTTCCTGTTCAGATGTTGATCTTGTCATCTAACTGGTTCAAAATTACATTGTGTTGCCCTTGGTTCCTTCACTTGGGGATTGATCCCTGACTGTCGCCACTAACCCATTGTGTTCCAGTGTGATGTTAATTAACTACCTACCTATATACCCTTTTCCTTATGTCAAATTCTTTATTTAAATTGTATGCTCCTTATAATGTGAAGATTAGCTGCTTTACAGCAGGTGCTCAGAAAGTGATGTCCTATCCCAAGTTTCCTTATTGTTTCCTAATGAACTTTAATTAGGTTTAAAAGCAGTTGTGTTTTGCAAATGCATGAAATAATCTAGTCTGGTATTTATTATTTTCTTTTTATTTTATAGTTTGCATATACTTGGAAGCTCAGTGGAGAATCTTTACATTGATTTCTATACCTTACCAAGTCTGCCAACCCTTTTGAAGGAGAGTCTTCTTCATAAGATTGAATACTTGCCTCCAATGCAACTCAGGAGCTTAATTCATATCCTTTATTTTGCATTTTTTTAAGCTTCCCTTACAAAAAATTTCTATAGAATTCTATTAAAATTTCTATAGAATGTGGTCTATAGAATTAGGCCAGTTTTCCTTAAGTTCTATAAAATAACCTCTATAGAAAATATAGAAATCTCTAAAATGTCTACAAACCTAGAATTCTACAGAAGCTAATTTCTTTTGTTTCATGACTATGCTTTGTGGCTCAGTGTGCATACCCACTTTTCTAGAAACCTTCGAGTTGTAGGCGGCACAGGTTCGATTCCTGTCAGGTGCATTCCTTCCTGGGTGTATTTCTCTTCTGTGTCAGTAAAACTTTCATTGGATGTGTCTATTACTTGATATTGTATGTCGTGTCTGGCTCAGCATGGCCAAACATGGCCCTTGCGCCATAAAACATAAAAAACAACCAACCATGACTATGCTTCTATAGAATCAGCTTGCTTTCTCTATAGAATTTTTTTCTATAGAAACAAAATGTCTAGAAACCTGTAGAAAATTAATTTTGTTACACAACTTTCCTTTTCTATACAATTTCCGTTTAGCGTTCTATAGAATCTGAGCTCGTTTTCTCTTTATAAATCTAAAGAATTTTTTCTATAGAAACAAAATTTTGTTTCTGCAGGAAAAAAAATTGAGAAAACACGTTATTCCGAACTATTTTATACGAAAACCCTTTATGGACAAGGGGTTATCCGAGAACAATAAATCAAGGTTCCCACAATCTTCAAATTTACATAAAATCTTTTTTCCTAATGCCCTGGAACCCAGAGGCATCTTAGTGATCTGTCCTCCCTTCTGTTTTACCCTCGCCTATCCTTCTACTTTTTTTCCTTCCTCATTGTTGGGGCCACAGTAGCCCAGTTGGAAGAGCAACAAATTAACAACCGGACTTGGTCCATCCAAAGACCATCGTGCAAAC
Source organism: Meta bourneti (assembly GCA_933210815.1). Classification (NCBI taxonomy): domain Eukaryota; kingdom Metazoa; phylum Arthropoda; class Arachnida; order Araneae; family Tetragnathidae; genus Meta; species Meta bourneti. The sequence continues at coordinate 14,233,657 of OW119932.1, forward strand.
TGGGGCTAGTGCACTTTAAATCTGTCATGACTACAAATGTCCTCACTGCTTGGTGTGAAAGTTTAGAGCATGAGGTGTCAGCTCAAGTGTTCTCGTCACGTGACTGGTCCAAAATGACAAGGTGTTGTCCTCGATCTTTCCCTTGGGGTTTGATGCCGGACTGTCACCAATAGCCCATTGTGTTGCTCCAGTGCAGCGTTAATTCAACTCCCCTTCCTTGTTCTATTATGTTTGGTTCAACTTGGCTAAATATGGCACTTGTGCCATAAAATCCAAAGCCAACTAACCCAACCCTGCAAAGTTCTTGATGAATTCCAATGTTTCATGTATTTTTTAATAGTTCTTGAAATGTCTTTGAATTTTTGGTTTTAGTGTGGGAACCCTGTTTTATATTCCTTTCATGTTAAGTTCTGCATGCCTATAAAATATATCAGAAAATTTAATTTTTATTGAGGATAACCCTGTTATTTTCAATGTTCTTTATGCTCTCAATGATCCAATTATTTCAGTTAATTCCTTAATGTATGTACGCCTGTTCCTGAGACCATTTTTCCTCTGGTGTCCATCAAGAGCCCACGATGAGCTGATGACAGTGCTCGCTGGACTGTGTCCCTTCATGCTTCAAGTAAAAACTGATATTTCTGTTTCTAATTCTACGTCCTGTATGTAAATTTTCCGATTCAATTGCTACATACAAGTTAATTTTATTAATCAGGTATAAAACATGCTTGTTTTTCAAAAGATGGTAGAGTGTCTAGGACACAAACCGTAGTTTTGACGTGAATACTCAGGCCTCTTGTTGGATTGTTGAATGAATGAAGCAGTCATAGGAAGTTTAAATGATTACTTATTGTGAATGTTCAACAATTAATTTGCAGTTTGAACTATTAAAGTGTAGTACTAAAACTTTTTATTAATGTTTTAATTTATTTATCCTTTGTGATATTTTGCTAAATGGCAATAGAAAGGAAATAAAAACAATTTATAGATGTTCCACAAATATGTAGTACACAAGTACTAAGAATTTGTTAATGGAATGTTATGTTTAAATAAAAATTAACTTTTAAACACTTTCCTCTTCTGCAAAAAGCCAATTATGAAGGAAAGTACCTACATTTTCATCTGATTTTAAAATGACACAGAAATATTAAATATATATCAAAACTTGATTACTCTGTTAGGTCCTTATGCCAACTGTAATAAATGAATAAAAACCTATGAATGAATTTTAAAATCAATTTTGCATCAGTCTAATAAAAAATTTTTTGCTTTTACAGAAACTGAATACTGCATGGGAAAAATTCAAGTTACGATTTGGAACCAGGTAAGAATTCTAAATTTGAACTATTGAGTTTATTTGATGAGTGATCTCTTCTACTTACAATGCTTAAATGCTTTATTTAGTTCAATGTTGAGGTTAAAGTTATCTCATCAAGGTGTGCCCTGTACTTTTAAAGGTACTATAATTTAAAGAAAAATACTGCTTTTGTTCACTTTCTACAGAGAAATAAAGAAACTATTAAATTATGTTGTGAATTTTATGTTATTTTAAAAACTAGTTACTGAGTTTCGTAAAAAAAGATTGATCTACTATTTAACGATGCATTTATTTACTAAAAACTATGGCAATATCGGGTTACCATGTATTAGTGGGTTCGACCACTTCTCTAAAAAACCATGGGTTGTAAGTTGCAAAGGTTTGATTCCTCCTTATGTGTACTTCTTTCTTCTGTATTGGTAAAGATTTCCTTGTGTATATGTATGTCCATTAACTTGATGATTGGAGCCACTTGTCCAATAATGCCCTTTGTGCCATAAAATCCAACCAACCTATGGAAATGTATTTCAGCTCAAAGCATCCTTTCTCTAAAGTACATTAGGGCCTGGTTGCCCTGTTGGAGGTGTAGCGGATTAGCATCAGGACTGTTGTGAGTTCTAAACTCGATCCAACCAAAGACAGTTGTGTATGTGAGGGCATGTGTACATTAAGTATGCTGTGGCCTTTTATGTGGAAGTTTGGAGAGTGGGATGACAGTTTAGATGTTACCACATCATCTGACCTTGGTTTAAAATGGCGAGGTGTTGTCCTCGGCCCTTTCCCTTCGGGATTGATCCCATGCTGTCATCTGTCCCTGTTGTGTTCTCCAGTGCAACGTTAATTCAGCTACCTACCTCTAAAGTACATTTAAAATATTCAGTTTAATCTTTCAATATGAAAATCTGATTGTACATCCCAACTTTCCCTACAATTTCTACTGAGAAATATTCTCCCTAATTATTGCAGAATAATGCCTAGGATTTTTAACTTCATTACTTAAGTTGTCTTTTAATAATTTTCACCTCCATTTTAAGTAATAAAATTTATAGAAATCTAATTTTGTATACAAATTGCAGCTGGTAACTTTATTTTCCCTTTAAATTACAACTTAATATCCGCTCATAATTAAAATGTGTCACAGAAATGTTTCTTTCATTACTATTTGTACCACAAATGGCATTTCCCTCAAACTTTAAAAAATTTGAATCTCCACAATCATACTCCAAGCTACTGCTTTGTTCATTGCACTGTGATTTTCCTTAATTTTGTCCTTTTTTGTAATTTCTGCTTAGCTTAATCTGATTATTATTTTAGCATAGGTTATGAAGAACAATTATCTGAAGTTCAAGAAGTTTTAGATGACCAGTTAAATCGACTGCTATCTCGAGAGTACCTTTCATTTCTAGGTAACTGAAGTTTTCTATGAATTCTTAATTTTCACCTATTATGGCCCATTTGAAATTACTTAAAAAGCTCTGTAATCCTTGAACAGGATGAATTTCAGTTTTCCTACTCGGGGAAACTTCTTGGGAGACTACTTGTAAAATACCAAAATTTTATTTAGTCGTTGAAAGTCTATAAATTTCACTCATACTATTTTAAACAGAATGTTATAACTTTTCAGATTTGTCCATTTTTTGCTTTGCCTTTCTATTGCATAGTGTTGATGTAATAATTTTATTTCATTAAATTTACTTGCATAATAGTATCTACCCTTACAAAAAATTATGTTCCCTATCCTAAAGAATTCTATAAAAATTTGTATAGAATCCTATAGAATTATGACCCGTTTTTCTATAAGCCCTTTAAAGTAACATCTATAGAAATCTAGAATGTCTACAGAAATCTCTAGAATGTCTACAGAAATCTCTAGAAACTCTAGAAGCTAATTTCTTTTGTTTCAAGACTACTTTTCTATAGAATTCTGTAGAAATACATTTCTATAGAATCAGCTTGTTTTCTCTATAGAATTTTTTAGAATTTTATCTATAGAAACAAAATTTTGTTTCTCTAGAAATATCTAGAATTCTATAGAATTGTATAAAATTTTTTCGTAAGGGTACGTCCAAATGTGCATTTAAATTTAATTTCTTAGTTTTTATTTATATTCAATTTTGTTTTATCTCTTGAAAATGAAGTTGCATTAACAGAATGAGATCCTTGTGAGTTTTTGAAAAGAACGTGAATTTGTTTGATGTAAAAGCATGGGAACCCCTATATAAAATAACCTCTGACTCTTAACCCTCTGAGGGATTCACACACATATTTGTTCGCAACCTGCAGTCTTCCCTCCATGAGTTCAAGGAGAAAACGTTGGTGAAGGGTTTTTGTTTATTTGTATATCGCGCTTCCCTTGGTCCGAATATTACCTTCTTTGATGAGGAGATAGAGGCCATAAGATCGTCAGTTCAACATTTAATAGCAAGAGTTTTTGAAAATATGGTGATACTTTCGGATCATTGCTGTAATTCAGGTTGTAACTTCCCACACTTATGCCGACTTTACAAGTATTAAAGGATGTATACTTGATCTTGATCTACTGAAATCTAGACACAATACTAGTGCTTCAGGGGGTCCTTTTGCACTGCAACATATTTGGTCCTTTTGCACTGCACATCTCCTGGGCTTCACACAGACTCAAGGTACCCGAGTGATATTTTCTTTCACCATGAAGTTTACTGTGTTTAATAAACATGGGAGTCATGCTCCTGGGATATCCAAGTGATCTTTTCTGCTCCCATCCCACTACTCTGCAACCCTCAGGGACACATCGCTAGATGTATATGGGGCGTCACAACCCGAGGTACCCGAGTGATCTGTCCTCCCATTTTACCCTCATCTACCCTTACGCTTTTCCCTCTCATTGTTGTCTTGCATTTGGTGCAGCTTGGCCAAATATGGTCTTTGTGCCATAAAACTCCAAAACAATCTAGCAGCTTATTTGGTACTGATATGGCCGATTTGTTGGCAAAGAAAGGGACGGAAATTATTCAATTGTTTCAAGACACGATACCTTATTCATCTATTGTAAGAATTATTAAAATTGTGATGGAAAAGACTTTAAAATTAAACAATTGGAGTAAACTAAGGATAAAGATTCCCAGTTTTCAAAAACTCCATGCTGTCGCAGCTTTTCGGCTGGTAACGGTTCATGACTGAATTTTTATTTAAATTGAATTTTCTTCCTAGCCCCAACTGAGGTATGTGGTTCTGGAGTTATGGACGACACCCATCTTTTTGGTGGGAAATATTTATGAAAGATGATATATATAGCATTTCTCTCTACAGAAAAATCATTAGGTAAAATAACTGGAACGAATGATGTTATTTAAAATAAGGAAATCCATGAGAATCCAATAGCAGTAAATTTCAATAGTACAAAATTTCATTCATCGTTATCGGAACTCGAACTCAGGACCTTTGGATTAGATGTCCAACGTGCTATCTACCCCACTACAGGGTCTATACTTATAACTTTAAAGCTCTTTGTTCTTCGTGACTGAGGAGTAAACAGTTGAATTTTTAGACACTTGTGAACTTGGATTAACTTTGCACTGTAGCAACACAAAGGGCTATGGGCATAAATTTTAGCTGGTGTTAAGGCTAAAATAGCCTCACTAAGGTATTTCATTTTATGGCCATACTGTTTGCCTAAAAGGGGGAAATTGGGTTTGGCTTTATTAAGATTATGGGCATCATCTAAATTATACACATAAAAAAACTTTTTGAGCCTGAATAGGACCAGAAGCCATATAGACTCGCTGCATAATAAGGGGGCTATAGTATAACTGACTACAAAAGATAAAAGCAGTAGCAACAGGCCTAATAGCTTAGTATTAAATTGGAATATGTTGCTAAATTCAGTATCAGTCTCGAAGGCAACTGTCTGAGGACAGTTATTTAAAACCACGGTCACATGAGATCAACACATGATCCAAATTTCAGAGGGAAGGAACATTTTCCTAGTAATGGGTAAAAGATTAGCATTACTGCCTACAAAAAGTTATTAGGTAAAATAACTAGAATGAATGACGAGGGATATGATATAGGTCCTATAGTCTGGTTGACCTTTTGGAATTGCAGTTTGCTTTTTAAATTTTTTCTTTGTTTTTAAATGTTACATTCCAAATTTTAATGTATTTTCTATATTGTCTCTATGGTGATTGTGCTATGTGTTCTTCCACACCAGTGAGTGATCCTTGTATCAAGTACTACTCTGCTATAATATAAAACTTCTAACCAACCTTGACCAGCAGAATCTTTCCTAGGAATCTCTGAACCAATCAGGTGGTTATTTAGTAATTAAGTAAAAAAGTAATGTCTAACCACATGGATTGGTTGATTGAAGAGTATTGTGGTTGAAAAGCAATACTACAGTACTTGGAAATGTCATGAGGTTTGAAGGGTCAAATAGTTTTTCATTTTCACTGATTTCTTACCAATTTCATACCTTAATGCTTAAAAAAATTATTTGTAGGTGACCTATTATGCAAGAAAAATGCATCCTCTGTAAATGAAGATTCTATGGAAGATGACCATAAAGAACCTACATCAAACCATTCGAAATTTCAAAGTCAGCTTGCATTAAAAATAATTAGAACTGAGGTATGAAACAAATTCCATCTTTCTTTGTTCCTATATGAATCCTATACATTGTTCATGTATAAAATAATCTTGGTGTTCTATAGGATACATTTTAATTTGTTAAATATTTAACCCTATGAGGGTCATGAATTATTTGAATCAGCCACCTGCATGGCTCCCTTTTTGACCAATTGAAAATTTCTGAAGGAATATATTTCTAAAAATATTCCAATTATCTTTTTCAAATTTTGTATGTGTTTCTTAAGTGTTTTTAACCCCTTGATATGTTACTCTTTGTAATAAAAGAGCAATATACTCAGGGAAGTCAGGAAAAACTTGCTTTGAAATAAAAATGCACAAATTATACATTAAATTACAGGGTTTTCTGTATTTAATAATGTAAGATAAGTTCAATACAAAACCTTCAACGGTGCAGGTGCATTCCACCCTGGGTGTATTTCTCTCTATGTCAGTAAAATTTTCATTGTGTGTGTTTGTCTATTACTTGATATCATATGTATTGTGTCTAGCGCAGCATGGCCAAATACCGCCCTTGTGCCATAAAACTCCAACAAACCAATCAAACCAAAACCTTCAAAAAAAATGTACACGGTTCAATATGTTCGACCTGTCCTGGAAACATCATTGTCTTCATCGATTCTCAGGCAGCAATATTACTCTTACTGCCCCTAATCAAAATGAATTTGATCTTGTGCATTGTTGTAAAGAAAAACTAAGACACCTCAGAAAGATTAAGAAAAAAGTTGCCTTACAGTGGATTCCAAGTCACTGGTATCTATGGCAATGAACAGGCAGTCCATTGGCTAAAACTGGAGTATAGTTACCCCAACCTAAATCCCCTTTACCTCTATGTAACATCAAGAGGCTTAAATGCTCATCTATAAGATTAAAGATTGAGTCTATCTACAAAGATGTCTGGGCTGCGGTAGCCCAGTTGGAAGAGTAACAGACTAGCAACTGGAGGGTCATGAGTTTGAATCCTTCCAAAGACCAATGTATACAAAGGGGGCTGGTGCACGTCAAATCTGTCAGGGCTTCTAATGTCCTCATGTTGGTGTGGTCTGAAATTTTGGAGAGTGGGGTGCCAGCTCAGGTGTGACCTTGTCATCTGACCGTGATTCAAAATTACATTGTGTTCTTGGATCTTTCCCTTCATGGGATGATCCCAGACCGTCACCAATAGCCCATTGTGTTGCTCCAGTGGTTATTGAAATGCCTACCTACAAAGATGTCCACAGGAAAGAACTGGAATATTTTATTGAGGAATGAAACTCGTATCCCAGTTTCCTTGCCCAGAGCTGTAGGAGACACTTGCTTTCGACTTCTTACCAGACATGATTACCTACAAAGACACTTACACCATATTGGAATAGCGAGATCAGCTATCTGTCCCCTTTGCAAATGGGACCAAATGACTGGAGACCACCTCAAGGACTGCCCTAAAATTGACTATTCTAAAACCTATTTACTGTTGATTGCATTTTAAGCCATATTTTTTCACTTGGACTCACTCTATTGGACTGCTCGTCAATTGATGGGTGTTGGATAAAGAAATGTTTGAAAACAGAAGAATAATGACACATGATTACTCAATATAAATAGAAATTTCATCGCAGATGCTATGAGCGGGCGTTTATTGTTGAGTTTGTTATCTTGTACAGTAATACCCCGAAGTTACGCGATAGGTGGGTCCGACGAAAATCGCTTAAGTCGAATTCGTGTAAGTCGGGGTACAACTTTGCATATAAATACATATAAATTTAGTTTAATTTGGGACCAAGGACTAATAAAAACACTAGTTTAGAAGTAAATATTTAATAAAATTGCAGTTCTTTATGCATATTAATACAAAATATTAAAAAAATAAATGAGTTACATTAAAAAGTTATTTCGATGTCGATGGCTTCATAAAATCTAATAAATTTGTTTGACGACACAATGCCTTCTTTTTTCACGCAGAATTTCTTCGTAGCAGGCTAATAACTTTTTTGTTTTCATCGCATCGAGAATTCTTTCTTTATCTTTTATGATTGTTCTTACTGTGGATTTTGATAGCTCAAACTTCTTTGCCAATTCACAAATTTTCATTCTTCTATCAAAATCCTTGATAATGTTAAGTTTACATTCCAAAGATATCGTTTTCCTTTTCTTACCAGATGAAGGAGAATCAGATTTACTTCGTTTGGACGACATAGTTTTTTTAAGGGTTTAGAAAACGTATAACAAAACAATCTTAACTTTCGTCAATCGTAATCGTAGAGTTTGCTCGAAACATGTCCAATGCGTATCACAGCAAGAGAAACACAAGATATCGGGCGGCAGTATTGCCAAACGAAACATATCAAGAACCACGTAACTCCGAGTTCGCGTAAGTCGGGATAGCGTAAGTCGAGATATTACTATAGTTGTACATAATTTAAAATGAAAGTGCACAATTTAGTGCATAGTTTGTCTTTTTATCCCTATAAGTAATTTTTTGGATCCTCAATTTATCACATTTCTTCCTTTTCCCCCAAAAGCTCTGTATTATGCGGGGGTTGCTGTATTACTTATCTCATGTCCTACACAATTTTTTACATTTTTAATGGATGATAATTTAAGAAAGATAAATTATTAGACAAATTAACTCAGACGTTTGCATGCATATCGTCGGCTTAGGGCAGAAACTCATTTTTAATGAACAAAAAAAATTTACTGTACATCCATTTAAGTAACTTTTTAGTGCAGCCTTCTCCCCATTGGTCTGTTTTGATCTTGCCCAATAAAACCTTTCCTAGGATTCTTTTAACCAATCGATGTGGTTATTTAGTCACTGTATTTTGTGTATGTAAAGCAATACCACACTTGGAAATCCCATTATGCTCAGAGGGTTAAAATATTTTCATTTTTTATTTATGTGTATTACATTTGTGAATTGTATACAAAATTCAGCATTTTGAACAATTTTACTTTTAATACACATTGTATTAGTATATTTTTATACTTACAAATCAATACTGTTGGAACAAGCATCATAAAATGTGACTGAAATTTGGGCTTTTGTTTTATGAACTTTCAAATTTGCAATTGCAGTTGATGGGTTGTCAATTTGCGACTATCAAATTCCTACAACTAGCATGTTTTCATTTATCATAAGAATATTATATTCACTTGCTAGTTCAAATTTGAATTTGAGAAATGTTTTAAATATTTTTCAGTCTGTACGTGCCGTATTCATTTGTACTGCCTTTGATTCTCTTCGCTGGTTGGATACTGTTTCAAACATTAAAGCTCTTCAATTGTGTGAGATACTTTTTCATCAGGTGAGATATGAACATTTTGTTATGAAAATAGAGGAAAAAATTAAATGTGAACTGATTCCTGTAATAATTTTTGTTATGCAAGGGAAATAATCTAAATTATTTGTAAATTTTCAAATGATGCCAAATATATCATTTGGCACCAAATCGAGCCAATCTATGAACATTGCTTACCTGCCGATCCTTCCAGAAGTCTTTGGGAAAAATACTTATATTATTTTCCGGATGGATATTTATCAGGATGTTTTCCTTAGAAACAATTTTTCAAGCCATGCAAATTTCAAAGGTTTGGCCCCAAGCCATAGCAAACATGATAGAAAAACATCCAAATCAGGGGTTGCTAGATTGTTGTAAATCTTTGGCACTAATTTTCAAGAAAAACGTCCAAATAGACCTAAAGTACCCGAGAAAAAGTTTTGTCGTTTTACATATATTTGGTGCCAATTTGTGTAAAATATCACCAAATTGATTTTGTCAAGTTCGCACTGTTTCCAAGCACATAACAGTAGTAGAGAGCAGGGTTCTTTTTCTGCCTTGAATTGCTTCATAAAGCACAATTGTCTGTAGATCAATATATTCATTACAGCTGATTTGATTTATCTTACTCAAATGGTTTTTGTGGCATGCTGGTTAACCCTGATCCTGATCAGAACAAGTAGCTAAAAAAATCAATACCTTCAAAAGCAATTGGTAAATTTTTCTAAAACTATGTATACGAATCATTAGCATAGTCAACAAGTGTGCCATTTCATGCAGTTAGATAAAAAATTACAAAAATGTATTTTGAGCATCTATACCATCCTCAAACCTTCTTGACCTCAATTAAAATTTCCTAAAAATCTTGACTAAAAGACTTGGCATCACGATGCAAAGGAACCCAAGTGATCTTTTCTCCCTTTCATTTTTACGTTCATCTACCCTTCTGTTTTTTCTTACTCCCTCATTGTGTTGTCTATCTTGTGCTTGGTGTACCTCATCGAAATATGGCCAGTACGTCATAAAACCCCAAAACAACCAACGAACCTTCTCATGAAAATTGTGTAGGATCATCACGAATGTCCAAATTAAATGTTTTTGTTGGATAAAAAGAAAAATGTTGGAAATCTCACATAGCTGAAATGTTAACATAAATCAGTTTAATGAACAGTTTCATCTTCAGATGATAGAAGATGGCGTCGTGCAGCAAATTCAAGAAGCCAACTATCTCCTACAGAGTGTGCTCTACGGCATTCAAGAACTTGGTGAGCATGAAACCAATCTTGCACTGTTGCTTTCCTTCGGAGTGAATGTCTATGAAAGCTTGCGGCCTCATTTCCCCAATATTTCCATAACACTGATGAACTCAGTGGCTTGTGATAAAATCTTGATTCAGGTAAGTGCATAATGTTAGTTTCTTTCATTGCTTATTTCCTCTCTCTACTGTACATTAATTACCTCTAGTTCTATTCAACCCTTTTGGCTTGCCTTAATCACAACACAAATTTCACTAACTTTGTAGGGCAGTGGTAGCCGAGTAGGAAGAGCAACAGATTAGCAATCAAAGGGTTGTCAGTTTGAAACTCCGTCCAACCAAAGATCACCATGTACACAGGCTAGTGCATGTTAAATCTACTGTGGCCTCAAATGTCCTCACATTGGCATGGTGTGGAAGTTTGGCGAGTATTGTGCCAGCACAGGTGTTGCATCTGACCATGATTCAAAATTAGGTGTTCTTAGATCTTTCTCTTGGGGATTGATCCCGGACCATCGCCAATAGCCCATTGTGTTGCTCCAGTGTGACGTTAATTAACTACCTAACCTAACCTTAACTTTGTAGCCCTCAAGAGCACATCTCCTTTAGTTGTGTATGGACTTCACAGATCCGAGGTACTCAAGTGATCTTTTCTTTTCCCATGGAGTTTTACTGTCTTTAGTAAACACTGGAATCGCACTCCCTGGGTTCCCAAGCAATCTTTTTGTTTCCATCCTGTTATAATCTATTCTTCAATTCCACTTTTTTCCCTTTCACAACACTTTCTACTGGAAGTTGTTTCTTGTGTTTGCTGCAGCTTGGCAGCTTCTGCTGCTGATGTTAACAACATGGTGAGGCCTAGCTAGTTGGAGGGGGCTGTCGTTGCTCAATGGGTTTATGCACTGTGCTAGCAACTTGAGTTGTAGGTGGCACAGCTTTGATTCCTTCCTGAGTGTATTTCTCTCTTCTGTGTCAGTATAATTTTCATTGCGTAATTGTCCATTATTTCATGTTGTTCGTCTTGTGTTTGGCACAGTTTGGCCAAGTATGACCTTTGCTCCATAAAACTCAATGCAACCAACCTTGCATGTTGTATGACGATTATACCTTCAACTTGATACTTCTAATTTTATTATGCTTGCTGTGTATATTTCCCATCAATCTGTAGAGCAATGATTGATGGTTATGATGATTGCATGCACCTCTTTTCATTTCTAGCCCTGCCCAAACATTTGTAAAGCGCTACTTTTTCTTCTGGTATCGGGTAAAAAATTGTCTTAAAAACCGAATTATAGATCAAATAAAGAAATATTATCTAAATTAAATGTTTCTTGCATACCAAGGGGTACAACTACCAGAAGTTGAATTGCACTGCATTTATATAATCATTTATTCACTTGTTATTATTCAAAACTGATTTGTATTCGTCTTTTCTCTAGAAATTGGATGAAGTTTTAATCAAGAATTCTTTGAAAACTAAGAACGACAAGGCCAAGAAAGAAGCTTTCAGGAATGTAGTTGGCAACATCATTGGAGTATGTATATAATTGTGCTTAATATCTTCTGTTTTTAGTCGCAGAACGATATTGTGTTCTCTAAGTGTACTCAATCTAATTTATATCTGAAGCAATGCATGAATGACAATTAATTACCATGTTTTAACTACTCAGTTCTCTCCTGTAAAGCAAGGTAAAATTTATTGTATCAAACTATTCGATAGAAACTGAAAAGTGAGGTTTATTAGACTAAATGAAGCAAGCCTCTGTATATTCGGGAAGTTTGTTTAAATATGTATGTTGTGCAAAGCTATCTGTTTGTGATTGCGGTTTAATTCGCATATAAAGTCATCTTTTATGCACCAGGCATGTTAAAACTCTTGAATAGCCTCAAAAATCACAACTAAGCAATGTGACTGAAACCAACTGTGTTGCCAAGTATTTATTTAAAATTCCTTAACATAAGTGTGCCAAAAAATTAAAAAGAATCCAATGTAACCAGATTTTCTTTTTAATTACAACTGGTTGAAATGTAAAATTGTTAATTTTATAACCCATGGACCTTAAAATGGTCTGATTTTTCATTTTAGTTTTAAAGGGCCCTTATAAAACCTTAATGTTTGCCAATAGTCCTTAAAGATAAAAAATATTGTAATAAAAAACTTTGTCTTTTAATTTAAAAATTTTAATTTCTTGATGAGATTTTCAACTTCTATTTCGTACTTAGCACATTTTGTGTTTTAACTGATTCATTTTGTGTCTGCAGCTAAAATAGCCTCTTAAATAGGGTTTAAGACTTTTTTACTACTAATGTCAAACCTCATACAAACTCACTTAATACGAATTATTGATATTATAAAATAAATTCCAATCCTCATCAAAATGTATAATCAAAGTTAACTCATTGGTTTAAAAAGAATCTAACACTAATCTCCGGTTAAGACTAACAAATTTTCGAAACTTAAGGGCAAACAGTCTTTTCAATTATATTATCAGAAACATTGAATGACTCCAAAATTATAAAAGATTTATTTGTGGAAGAGAGTGAAGAAGAAAAAATAAATGAAGATTCTGTGGAAGAAAGTAATAAGACAAAAAATTTCAGTCAAACCTTATTAAGACGAACTCGCATAATAATTACTGATAATATGCTCTAAATTCCAATCCCCATCAAAATGTATATTCAAATAATGTTAACTCATTTAGAATTCGGGTTACACTAATCTCCGGTTAAGACAAATTTTTGAAACTTAAGGGCAAATGGATTCTTTTCAATCGTATTATCAGAAACATTAAGGGACTCCAAAATTACAGAAGATTTATCTGGAAGAGAGTGAAGAAAGAATAAATGAAGATTCCGATGAAGACAAAGGAATAAGCATGCCTTCTTCAAAAGAAGCTACTACTGGCTTAGAAATTGTTCACCTCTGTTTGTTGGGCAGTGAAAATTCATCTGATCATTTAAACAGCATTGACCACATCAGATTTTCTTAAAGACTGCACAAAAAAACCCACAAAAATCGATTACACATTTTTTATCTTGGAATAGTTGTTATCAGGAAAATTCCTTAATCAAGAATTGATCTGTGTAATCAAAAATCATCTGTATAATCTTTGATGAAGAATACCATTTATAAGTGTGAACCCAAGAATTGTACATGAATTATGATACACTAATATTTTATTTTACAGTTGAAATAATGCTTTTTTCTGAAATTGGATAATACAAACTACAGTTAATACGAATTTTTCTATGCTCCCATGAAATTCATCTAAATGAGGTTTGAGTGTATTTTTATAAATAACTAAAACAACCTGGCACAGGGTATGCCGATAAATCAAGTGATTTTTATTAAAAAATCATTGATTTAAATAAAAATTTTAAATTTCATTTTCCTTTCTGTTATGTTTAATATTGAAAATGAAATTCTCGACATACACATGTTATTTTATTAAAATAAGTTAAGAACTCTTGTACTGTTCACAACAAAATTATATAGAAAATCCTCCTTTGAAGACACTAAATAACAGTATTTGCTGATGGGGATCATAATTACCAGATAAGTATTTTCATCTTGGACCAATAGGTATCACTCACAAGCCTGCTCATCAGTGTTGGTTTTGTTTTAAACATTCCGTGTGACTAAATCGCACATGGCCAATTTTAAACCATTCACCATGAGATGAGTGAAGATGCTCGGAATATATTCAGTCAAATTATTAAAATTGTGGTAACTTGCTTTCTTTTTCAAGATGTTCTAATTATATATTTAGTACTGTAATCTGTTCTAATACAGACACAACGAACATATTTTCTTTAGTATCAAAAGCATTACAATTTTGCAAATAAATATTTCTAATTGGCAATTTTAATAGTTTTATTTTGTTTTGTGTAATATATTGATTAATTTTTATTTCAATTTCAATATTGGAAAATTTTATACATTGAGCCCTTAGAATTTACACTGCTAGAATATCTATTCAATATTTATGGCATTGAAATTTGAAAAAGTTAATTCACTCATTCGATAATTGAGTAAGAATGTTGAGAAAAGATTGGTTTCAAGCAGAAAACTATTGGTATTTATAAACTTTTTATTGCAAGCTCAAAATTCCACTGAATTGGCTTGATCTGGGGATGGTATTACGCTTGTTCTATGCCAGGGGTGTCAAACTCAATTAAAACATGGGCCATTTAATGCAATTGGTAAAAATTCACTCGGGCTACATCACATTTACAAATTTTCTTAAAATTATATTCTGAAGTGAGGATTCAGGAATATGGATATAGGATAATTAAAACACATTATGTAATTAAGTGAGTTTAGGGTAATTTATAATATTGCTATATAATTACTTTTATTTAAACGTTTATTTAATTTAATGTATTTATAAAACTAAAATTAATTTTTTTTACCGGAAACTTGCCAGCGCTTTCCTCCTACTAGTTTTCCAATATCTGGATTCAAAGACTGAGAACAGACAATCTTCATTATGGCAGATAGATGTTTATCAGTTAATCTTGATCTATAGGCCGTTTTATTTAATTTCATGGACGAAAATAGTTGCTCACACAAGTACGTACTCCCAAAATAGTATAAAATTTGTGCAACAAACTTTAATTTCCAGGTATTTTTCACCTAAATAAGAATATATTTTGGGAATTCCTACTTCTCGATATTTGTCTTTTAAAACTGAATCATTCTGGAAATCAATTAATTCCAGTTGTATCAAAGTGGGAGCATTTTGAACTTCAAAGGGAAAAGGCCTAATAAAAAGAAACACATTTTTTTAACTCTGAAATCATTAAAACATTTATCGAATTCGTTTTCGATTTCTTCAATTTTACCACAATATTGTGAAAATGACCAACTTTGATTTTGTGCCTTTAACTGCTCACACGTAGGAAAATACGTCAAAACGGTTTTTGTAGATGATTTTTAAACAAAGTCAGTTTTTGTACAAAACTTGCTATTGCATCGTACATATTCGTTATTAATTGATCTTTTCCTTGCAATGTAATATTAAGATTATTCAGATGACCTGTAATATCTGTTAAAAATGCCAGATCTTTTACCCACAAAGGATCTTTTATAATCGATATATTTTCGTTTCTTTTTCATCTTTCATTTCAAGAAATACAATTATTTCCGCAAAAAGCAGATAGAAGCTCTTCAGGACTTTGTGGCAGGACAACCAACGAACTTCTGTGTAATAAGAAAGATCTTTGAATTTGGATTCTAAATCTTTAAGGAACGAAGTAAATTGGCGATGGTTAAGTGCTCTCGATTGAATAAAGTTGACTGTCTTTGTTACTGTTTTAAGTACTTAGTCCATTTTTAATATTTTTAAACAGAGAACTTGTTGGCGAATAGGGCAATGAAAAGTACTGATTTTCGGTTTATCTGGATATTCATCTTGTAATTTTCTTGTCAGTCTTGACACAAATCCTTTAGCTTCACCCGTCGTCGATTTAGCGCCGTCAGTTGTTACAGAAACAAGCCTGTCAAGAGGAAGATTAAATTTTCCTAAAATGCTCCAAACAGCATCAAAAATATCGTCACCAGTTATAGTTCCATAAAGAGGGATAATTTCCAACAATTGTTCGGTGATCCTCATTATTATCGCAAATACGAAAAAAAACAGCAACTTGTGCAACATCTCACATCAGTGCTTTCATCAATCGCAATTGAAAAGAACTGGACTTTGGTAGATATTTTCTGTAGTTGTGAACTAACATTATCTGCCATTTCAGTAATTCTGTCTACTATGGTATTTCTTGATAATGATATGTCACGAAATGACTATCTTTTCTGGACAGACGAATTCAGCAGCTTTTATCATACATTCCTTGATTAAAGAACCATCGGTGAATGATTTTGAATGTTTTGCTAATAGATAGCTTATTTCGTAACTAGCTCTTGTTACTGACTCATTTCTTTTCATGAATTTTGTAAGCACTCTTTGCTGGCTATTAAGTGAATTCTTCATCGTTTTCAATTTTTCTTCTCTTAGTTTTCCTTCGAAGCACGAAAATTGATTAATGCTATAATACCGCTTAATGTTGTATTCTTTAGTGACACTAATTAATTCTTTGCAAATTAAGCACATAATTTTATTGTTCATTTCCTCACAAAAATAGTTCAGCTCCCATCTTTCTTGAAATTTTCTTCCCTCGTCATCAATCTTTCATTTTTTATTTAGCGTTGAAAGTGACATTTTCTGTAAAAAATAAGGGTTTTAATTTTAAAAATTCACGTAACTGCAAGTACTTAAATTTTAAAAAAAATAAGTTATAAAAGAAACAACCCACAAATCTTTAACACATCGATCGTGACAAAGAAACTAGTGCAAATGCCTTTCGTTAAAAACATTAAAATAATCAAAATTGAAAATATTTAAAATTATTGAACAAAATCTTGAATAAATTACTTAAAGAAATAAATTAATATTTTTTGACAAAAGTGCTTAAATGTAGAGAAAGAATTATATATTAATAACATATTAATATACTCTTTAAGATGTGTATAATTTAATACAAACTTTTAACAAAGTCACACATTTTCACTTACCTGTAATGTTGTGACCTGTAAATATAACAAAGTAACTAATAAAAAACACAAAATGTTGCACAGCTGACAAATGTGATGCACTGAATAACTGCTGCACAATCGTAATGGCTTCCCTCTAAAAATGTTAGCTAGTGCTGCCGCTAGGTAGCAGCACCATCCAGAGGGCTCTAACTCATTTTTAACATGACAAAATTGTGTGTACTGTATTGTACCTCGATCTCCACTAAGTGCTATTTTCTTTGTAACATATTGTCCTGTTTTCATTTTATTTCAGAGCATCGTGGGCCACAAAAAATTACCTCGGGTCAAATTAAACTTGACACCCCTGTTCTATGCTGTTCATAGATAAAAGTTTCATTTTGTGTTATATATAAACCCTTTATGTGTGCTTCAGATATACCTATGAAATATTTGTCAATGCTCAAAGAATTTGAAAAATAGACATGATTTCAAATTTGTGTATTTTCATGTTGTCTCATTTTTAATGTTAACTTACAAAAGATAACAATTTTTTCACCAATAAGTTATTTTTGCAAGCTAAAAATTAGTGAGAATTAGGAATTTTTTCAAGTTTTATTTTATTTTCCATTGGTGACATGATGTTTTCTCAAAACCAAGTCTTGAACCAATTAATTATTTTATATCAAAATAATTGAAGTAATTGAAAACACACATTTTATTCATATATGATAAATATATAGTGGAAAAAAATTCTGACATTAGTGATTGAAAAAATTCATAAAATGGTGTTGGAGGGATGCAGCAACTTTATTTATCTGGGTCCGAAAAATTCACATCACTGGTTATGGATTAAACTCAAAGTAATCTAAACTGCTTAAGAACCACATGGAAAAACATTGCTCATGCTTGGCATTTGGGGCTCTGTTCTTTTCACTCCATTATGTGATTTACTATGCTAATTCCTATGTCGCGTTTTAATCTTTCAAAAATTTGCCCAGCTATATTTCCTAATACATTAATGTTTCACATAAAAATATTAATGTTTAAATAAATCAAAACTATCTAGAAACTACACTGTAATTTGCATATATTATGTCCAACAAATATAAACTTGTATGGGCAAGGAATTAATTAAAATCATAAAAATTCGAATTAAATAAAGAAATTGATTTAAATCAAGTAAATCCGATGTTTTTGATTTTTTAAAAACATGATTTTTTTCGTACTCTGCAACCTGGTCTACTTAACTTTCGGGTTGAAAAAATAAATGGATAAAACATAAACTTAAGATATTATTTTGTATATTATTACATTCATGCTACTATTTCACAATTGCTTTTTTTGTGGCAGACCTAATATGATATCAAGGTAGAGAATATTGAGTTATTTTAGTTTGTTGTCTGTTAAAGTAATTTTACATCTTATCATTTTTGTGTACAAAAATTGTACTTTTAATTGTTTTGTAGTTGTACAAAGTATTCTAATATGTCTTTATTTGCAGAGGAGCATAGGCCAACAACATAAGCGTGAGGTGGTAATAAAAAACTTACCTCCGCTTATACAGTTCACAACGAAAGATGATTCCTCTTTGATTGATGTAGTAGCGAATGAGGATATTGGCTTGTGTTCCCTCTTTGCCCCCAGTTCACAGAGCACATGACTTTTCAACAAGTATGTCTTTTTGAAAATGCATCAGCATTGCACTTGATCACTGTTGTCTCTTAGCAATTTTCATGGCTGGATCACCAATTCAGATTCGTACATTAAGGTGTGCATTCTGACTCATTGGCGTTTACATCGTGCATTTGTTGTGCTGTAATTTTTATATCTTTTTAAGATAATCTTGAATGCTTTCTTTTTAATCGTTGTTACATGGTTTGTACGAGTCTGAAACCTCGTGAATTTGGAATTTTTTAAAAATTTTCCAAAAAATGTTATAAAGTTTATAAGTACTGTATTCAATTTATTCTACTTCCTCGAAGACCAGAAAAACAAAGTAATTACATACTTTCTACTTAAAGTTAAACACAAACTTGACCTTTTGAAATGCTATTAAATACATATTATTTATGTAAACTGGAAACTAGTTCAAAATACATTCTAAATTATGCTTTAACCCTCCTGGTGGTTCCCATGATGAGGTATCTCGTTATTAGCCAAAACTGATCTGATCTTGATGGACTGGATATCTCTACATTACAACAAAACTGACCAGATCTTGATCTAGTCATTATGAAAAAAATAAGCAATACCCTTCATGATGAGATATCTCATCATTAGCAAAGTCAGTCAAATCTGGATGGACGAAATATCTCATTGAAACCACATGGGAGGGTTAATGAAATTTATCCTGTATTGTCATTGAAAATAATTTAATCTTGAAATCTTCCTGATTTGACTAGGTACTAATAGCCCATGAGTTTTCTTGGTGCTTGACCTGAATATAAATTTGTGTGCACATACAAACTGCTACAACATTTTAATTTTCTTAGATAATATCGTGGTGTATTTTCATTGTTATAAGAGGATGTATACACCCATCACATTCCACTCGTGAATTTTTAGTTTTTGAACAAATTCTGTAAAAACGATGGAGCTTATTCAAGTAAACCAATTTTAGTTTTATGCTGTGTATTTTCTTTTTAATTATTCATAATTGACCTTAACAATTTAGTCTAATGTTTTGGCTATAGGAACTTGACTGAATCTTTAAATGCATTTGAAACAGATCTATACATAGAACTCTGTGTATTTTCCATCTCATCAGTTTTAGCATAAAGTATGGATTAACAATATGACTGATAGTGACTTTTTGCTACTATTTTTGAATCTCGGCATTTAGGGGTTTCTTTTTGAGCAAATTCGTCTCTAAAGCTACTAATTTCAAAATTGTATCTTTTTCAATAAATCAAAGGTCAACTAAAATTTCGTTCTTTTTAAAAAACTAATAGCAGACAGAAGGAATGTTTTCCTGGTTTTTCTTTAGGGAAAAAGTTTTCCAAGGGACGCCAATTTCGAAATTTTGGCGCCAAGCCGAGGCAACCATTGAAGAAAAACATCGGAATCTGGTTGCTAGATTATTACGAAAACCTAGAAAAGATTTAGTTTTTTAATTTTAAATTTTGTGGCGAGATCTTCAACGTTTGTTTCATACTTAATTTACACATTTTGAGTTTTAGCCAATTCGTTTTGTATTTGAGCAAACTAAAATTGCTAATATAATAGGGTTCAAGATAAGACAATACTATTTTTAAAAATGCTTGCTACTTTTACACAAGTGCTTTGTCTGTGGCAGACCTGGACTGGGAATTGGGGGAAAATATTGTTATTGATTCATCAATATTTGTATTAGGGAACAGCTAATTTTTGTCTTGATCAACTTGAGGCTGCTGCATTCTCTTGTAACTCTCTCATCATCTGTCCCCATAGTTCTGCATTTTAAGCTGGGTTTGATTAATTGGAGTAAAACTAAAAAATGTCTGGTATGACACTCTACACTAACTTGCTGTTTAGACTGTTTTGTTGCTTTTTAGAATTACCAATGTAACTATTGATAAGGATTTCAAAATTTATGCATACATTTTTTTAAATTTTTGCTGCTATCTATTGCTGTGTTTTTTATTTTAATTTTGGATGGAATATACTTCCCCTGCTGGTGAGCTAAGTGATACTTATTCTTTAAAAATGTTAGTTATATTCAACACATTCAAATTTTCTTTTCAAACCCAGGGCTGCCACAGGTGATTAAAAGGTCTCAAAAGCTCCTATTTTCAAAAATTTGGTGACTTCGAAAAATTTGACACCATGCCATGCCCCTTTATTCCTTTTTTCACTAATAGTAGACAAAAAAATATGGTTTTTCTTTAGAGAATTTTTTTCAAGTGAAGCCAATTTCGAAGTTTTGATCCCAAGCCTTAGCAACCATTAAAGTAAAACACCAGAATCTGGTTACTAGATTGTCACAGAACCTCATTAAGAAAATATTAATTTTTTAGTTTTAAAATTTAAATTTCGTGATGAAATCTTCCAGTGTTTGTTTCATACTTAATTAGCACATTTCATGTTTTAGCTGATTCATTTTGTATTTGAGCAACTAAAATTACTACCAAAATAGGGTTTAAAAGGAGACTTTTTCTACTATTTTTAGGAATTTATGCTATTAATGCATTCCATAAGAGTGGGCTGTGGCAGCTCTGTGAGAAATTCACTATTACAAATTAAAGAACTGCTTAAACTTTTTGCATTGTTTATATTTTACAAATACTGCAATGCAGATCTGCCAGTAAAGTCCCCAACCATCATAAATTGTCTTATAACATACTATATGGCTTTAGCCGTTATTAATGTAGCTGTGTTAAATAATACCTGTTATTTAACAGACATTAGAACGTCCAGTATGTATATAATAATCAGTATCATACCATTTACCATATATGTTGTAAGACTTTACAATCCCACTTGTAATATAAAGAATGTGATAATGCATTATATCATTGTTTTCTACTTTGAATATCATCTGAAGTGGTGTTGTAATGTGTCAATGTATTTTGTATGATGCACTACCATAAGAAAAGAATAAAAGTAATTGTCAGGTCACTTTATAATGTGCTAGGTGGTGGCAGCTAATTTTTAAATGTTCTAATGAGACTGCATCATTCTTTTCATTTTTCTATAAATATTCTATTGCTTAAAATGTTGAAATCTTCAAATGCACACAATGAACTTCAAATACACACAGTGCTCACTGCAATGTACCTTAAATCACCTGAAGTGAAATGCTGGTGAGGTAATTTTATTCTTTTGCCATTTTACAAAGATAATTGAAGTTTTTGAAATAGCAGAAGGGAAGCCAGCACCTCTGTCTTAGCATAAACTTCAAATGTACGTACGAAATAAATAAAATAAACTTTGCAGCAATTCAGTTTACCTAGTTCCATTTCATCTGTAATCATATTCACATTGAATATTGGGACAAAATGCAGATTCTTTTTTATCTCCATTTGGAGATCTAAATCAGACTGCTTTTGACATTTTAGTTGGATTTTTCATATTCACAGGCTAATAGAAGAATCTGAATTCTAAAAATAGCATGCATATTGTGTAACTTCAATTTAATTTTTTATCTGATTATTGAAATTGGATTTTTTTCATAAAATTATTGAATGATTTCAAATTGTACAATGAAGGTCAGTTTTGATGCCAATGGTGTGCTGTAAATCCTGTGTTAAATTTCTATGAAAAACAGTGACAGAAATAAAGTATCATTTTAAGTGATTGAATTTGTGATTTGATTCTTATTTTGCATTTTTCTCTGGTTAAAAATATTTTATTCTGATCCAACCAACAAAATTGTGTTTGATTAGTGTAAAATTATGTTTGTTGTAACTCTTCACAAATCAAAATCATGCTGTGAAAAAAAGAACAATTATCACTGAAAGTTGAGATTTTTTAAAAACAATTTTGCCAAGTGTTTTGAAATATTACATGGCATATGAATCAATTTTTGGCCAGAAGTTTGCTCAGTAAAAGTATGTTTGCATTGTTTAAACATTAATCTAGATTGATTGAGGAATATAACCCATGTATAGTGACTACAGTGTAATTAAACTAGTGCAGTTTATACATTTTATGTTTGCTGTTGTAATACCCATTATGCACAAAATATTAAATGAATGGCATTGAACAAAAATCACTTCTAAATGTATTTAAATCTAATCCTTTGCACTCGACATTATTAAACAAGCCTTGAAGATGCAATTTTTATTAATACAAAAGTAGTTTTTCCCTCTAACATTTTTTCATATACATTTAACAATAACGATTTCTGAAACTTACAAAAAAATTTATAACCTTGTGCTCTAAGTAATCCTTTGGTTTTATTATACAGGGTGAGTCTAAATTGTTTTTACAAAATAAGAAGGGTGATGGTACCCATCCAGACAAGCAATAATTACCATGGAACATAGGGTCGCATTCCACTCTGAGAGGCAGAAAAGAGTAAAATTAGAATTTCAACATGAACTTACAACAGTGTTGGGAAATCGAATGAACGATACCAAAAGTTGCACAATCTGATTGATTGATCAGAGAAAAACTCACAGCAAGTGCTCAAAGTGGCGGCCACGCGTGTCATTGCACAGTTCACACCTGCGAAGGAATGACTGGCTTATCCTCTCGAAGATTCCTGGTGTTATCTTAATTTTGTCTGCGGCAACACCGATTCTTGCTATGAGATCTTCAGCCAAGTCCACAGGCATCTGGTACACTAAAGATTTCATGTGCCCCCAGAAGAAAAAGTCCAGTGGGTTGAGGTCCGGTGAGCGAGGAGGCCAAACCACAGGTCAGCCACTTTGAGCACTTGCTGTGAGTTTTTCTCTGATCAATAAATCAGATTATGCAACTTTTGGTATCGTTCATTCGCTTTCCCAACACTGTTGTAAGTTCATGTTGAAATTCTAATTTGACTCTTTTCTGCCTCTCAGAGTGGAATGCGACCCTATGTTCCATGGTAATTATTGCTCGTCTGGATGGGTACTATCACCCCTCTTATTTTGTAAAAACAATTTAGACTCACCCTGTATATGCTCTGTTATATTGTTTATTCATTATATAATGTACATGCCCTCAAGGGAAATCTCCTTTAGGTGTGTACTTCACGAACCCAAGATACTCTAGTGATCTTTTCGTTTTCCATGGGGTTAACTCTTTAGCTAACACAGGGGTCGCACTCCTGTGATACCAGTGCGATCTTTTTCTGCTTTCATCCCAATACTCTGTTCTCCTTTCCCCCCTTTTATGGCATTTTTTACTTGACGTCTTGTGTTTGGTGCAGCTTGGCCAAATATGGCACTTGGGCCATAGAATGCCAAAAGAACCAACCATAGTATACATGTTCTATTTGATCTTGTGCTACACAGGTCTACAAATTTTTAGAGAAATAGAAATGTTTATATGCGTACTGAACTGGTTTTCCACACATACTTTATCTACACTTAATGTTCAATGCTTTAGTTGTACCGATATGCAGATTTGCATTGTCAGATTTCTTGCTTTTACCATACAAATTCAAATACTGCAGACACAGACACAAAAATTATGACAGTATGCATGTTAAATGTGTTTTATTTTAATTTTGACTCATCTGTTTTCATCAGCATTTTAAATTACATATTTGGTTTTAGTTGTAGGTATGTTCTATTATAGTCTTCTCAGTTTAAAAAAATACACAAAGAATGTCAATAATGTATACTTTCACTATAGAAACATAAGTCTGATATTTTTTCATTAGTGAAGCGAATTTGTCAATAACTTGAAAAGAACATTGAAAGGGTGTGATCTTTAAACCTTTCCCATAACTAAAAATATTTGCTCTCTTGAAATTTATATTAGTTTTAACAAATGGATTTTAAATAAAGCCTAATATTTGAATGTTTGATTCCTGTCAGGGTGTATTTCTCTCTTCAGTGTCAGTCAAACTTCCCTTGGGTGTCTTTGACTATTAATTGATATTGTATATCTTGTGTCTGGTGCAGCAGGGCCAAAGGCCCTTGCACCATAAAAACACAACCAACCTAATATTTGAAATGTGTGACATAATGTTAAAACGAGATGTATTTAATTCTAACTTGAAACCAAGTGGTTTATAGTTATATGTTGAGGTGAAATAATCAAATTTTGTGCCCTAAAAATTCAATTTTTTTAATACTCTTGGTGATTGATCCTGGACTATCGCCAACAGCCTGTTGTGTTGCTCCAGTGCAACTTTAATTAATTACCAACCTACCTTTTGAATACACATTGGTATAAAATGCTGTAAAATCAATGAATATGTCTTCCAATTATTAACAAGATTGAAGTGTAATGTAACTAACTAATATGGTTCAGCTTAAAGCTACCTAACTACAAACATTGCATTATATGTTAAACTGATAACTAGTGTATTATAGCTATACCTCTGCTTAACTCTCCTGGTAGTTGTCTGGACGAGGCATCTCGTCATTAGGAAAACTGACTAGATCTTGGATGAAATATCATTAGAAGAAAACTGACCAGCTCTTGATCTCATGATAAAAAAAATAGGCAATATCTTAATGATGAGAGATCTTGTGAACGATATATCTCGTCGAAACCACTTGGACAGTTTAAGTACAGAAAATTTTAAAAACCATGTCATTTGATGGTTTTATACCTCAAAAAGGGGGATAGTTATTTCATTCATATGTGATGCAGTCTGTGGACATCCATTATGTTTACATACATGTTTTTTACTCTTCTCTTATACCTGCGAGTCTCGTGAATGCTTTTGCTTTGAAATATAAAAGAAATTTTGATTGATTTTTATCGTGTTTTAAAGAAGAGTGATGCTCTAACCACAATTGATTAAGTTTAAGAGGATAATAGGAACAATAAATATGGTGTACAAGGAAGTGATTATCATTTCTCTGCCTGTGGTGTTCGTGTGCTGCATGGCAAAATGTTTAATACATTTGCTCTCTTTCCTTCTCTTTCTTATATTGATCTTTGGACATTCCTTATTTCTTTATACTTCCTATGGGTTGTAAAAAGAACATTTTTTTTAATTTATAAAGGCCTTTAAAACGTCCATAAAAATATTTGCTGAAAATCCTTAAAAAATGAAAGCCTTCCATACAAAAATCAAGGATAATTCTGAATTCATATCATGCTAGGTCACCTGATCTCAATCAAATATAGCATATTTGGGATGCTCTTGGATGTTGCTTTGTAGCCCAAACAACACTACCAAGGACCGCACAATAGCAAAGACATGCTCTTGTGCATGAATTGAACTCCTTGCTTTTGACAGCCTTGAAGAAAGCATGTCTGCATGACCTGCATTAGGGTCAGGCCAGTGCATTCCCTATTGGGTTGCTTTTAATTGAGCAAAAAAGAATGTCTGCAATAACCAAAAGCTACAATGTGTGATTGCCTAATCATTTTATTTTTTATTTTAGTTCTCAGTAGCACCAGGAGGCATGTGGGTGTTCTTATATTATTCCACGAAGCTTGTGGAATATTCATTTGTCGTAGTTTGATGCAAATTTATTTTACTGCATATTTTATATCACCAGCATTCAAAAACCAAAATCACTGATACTTGTCAAAAGTCAGCAAAAATTGAGGGTATGATATTTATAGGTTAGAGAAAAATTGATGTTTTAAAAACTTGGGTCCTGGACTTAAACCCAACACTCTTGAAAGTTTCTTAACTTCTGCGCTCATGGATTAATCATTCGCGATCTATGTGAGCTGTAGGTAGCCATAAAAATATAAAACAGTTTGGAAGGGTCTTAC
Organism: Meta bourneti; assembly: GCA_933210815.1. NCBI lineage: Eukaryota > Metazoa > Arthropoda > Arachnida > Araneae > Tetragnathidae > Meta > Meta bourneti. The sequence goes on from OW119932.1 coordinate 14,259,951, forward strand.
TTTTTCTTTTGATTGAAAAGTGGTACTGATTTCTACTGATTTAAGAATTTGATGTGTGGGGATCCTTAAAACGTGACAAACATGTATGAAGGCTTGCTTAAATTTCTATGATATTGGTCTTGATTTGTCCAGTTGTACCAGGTTCAGTTCATAGTGTGTACCTTATAGATCTTAAAAAAATTCATTTCGTATGTTATAAGAATAAGATATGAAACCATTTTTGTTCATTGGTTGCATTACTTTGCATGCTTTTGTATTGAATAACTGGATTTCTGAAATGTTACTATTTTAAGGGAATAGTTTAGCCATACATCTCGAACCTTATAACGCATTTTCAAGCCCATGGTATTTGTTCCTTTTCATTGAACTACTCACCGATTTCCACTTGATTTGGAATCCCACGTTCTAAGCTTTCATTCTATCCTCAATATGGCAGCCAAATGGTTAGTGCCCTCAATTCAATAGGCTCTGGGTGGATGTTTGTAGTGATTTGGAATCCACTTAAAGAGCAGCGAGTCTTGGTCTCTCGTGTTGCAAAAAATGTTGAGGGACAAACAATCATCCATATTTACTGAAAGACTTCATTGATGATGGATAAGCTTCATTCTTCAAGAAATGTGGAACGTATCACACATCGGTGGAGGACTTAGCCCTTCATATCACAAAAATGACTAGAACAACAAAAACATCTTCAATATGTCTGGATGGTAAATAAGCTTCATACTCTATCAAGAAATGTGGAAGGGAATAATCTGTCATACCTTTTTCTGCCATTGAAGAAGACTTAATTGTTATTTGTATCAGCACCTTGCACTTCGTTCTTAAATAAGCTTCATTATTTATCAAGACATGTGAAATGGAATGATCTATACCATACCTCTAACTACCATCGTGGTTGATGAAAGCTTATGAGTCGTCATTGGCTTGTAGCAACACCTGCACTTCATTCTTCAACAAGTTCTTGTACAATGAGTTTCCTTGGTTGAGTTACTTTACTTCAAGAAATGTGGAATGGAATGATCTGTGCCATACCTCTTACTACCATCGTAGTTGACAAAGGCTTGAGTCGTCATAGGCTTGATGCAACACATGCACTTCGTTCTTCTATAATGAGTTAAATAAGCTTCTCCATCAAGAATTGTGGAATGATATGATCTGTGCCATACCTCTAACTACCGTCGTGATTGGTGAAGGTTTAGCCGTCAGTGGTTTGTAGCAACACCTGCACTTCGTTCATCAACAAGTTCTATAATGAGTTAAATAAGCTTCCTTCATCAAGAAATATGGAATGGAATGATCTGCCATATCTAACTACCATCGTAGTTCATGAAGTGGTAACACCTGCACTTTCTTCAACAAGTTCTATACTGAATTAAATAAGATTCCTTATTCATCGAGAAATGTGGAATGGAATGATCTGTGCCATCCCTCTTATTGCCATTGTAGTTGTTGAAGGCTTAGGAGTCGTCATTGGCTTGTAGCAACACCTACACTTTGTTCTGTGGCACTTGAGAGCTTTTTTGTGGGCCTTTCTGCTCAATGACAAATCTCCCCACGTAGGAGCAAAAATGCGATCCCACTTGAGGTTCTTGGAACTCCTGGTCCAGTCCACTAGTCCATCCGTTTCTAGAGCGTACAGGGGGTTGAGCCTTATCCTGCTCACATTGGCCACTTTCGCCACAGTTCCCGTTAGGTGGACGTCGTCCACCCAAAAGTACGGCAACTTCCTGGCCGCTTCGTACAGACGACTTGCAGCAGTGGTTGTCGTTAAATACGCCCATCCCGAACAGTAGTCTTGGAAAGTGTCTGACGGGAACTCGGCTTTGGACACGAACCACTTGCTGACTGGGTCCCTCACAACCGGCATGCGATTTTGGAAGTAGCACGCTATGTTGTTTCTCAAATCGTAGTATTGCAGTCTGCCGTCTATGTAGTCCAGCAGTTGGTAAATGTCCACGAAGATATCGTCATCCATCTTGAGGAGGTAACGAGTCCTGGTGCAGTTCGTCGAAGCCCAGGACAGACCCATGACGTGCTTGTAGGTCAAGTTCCTATATGAGTCTATGAAGTTCCCTTGGATGATGTCCTTGTGGAGGTCGTTTTCTTTTTCGATGTCCTTTTGGAATTCTTCGGCGATCGCTAGGAGAAATGCCACTTTGATCTTGGGTAGATCTCTGCCGGGATTGCCCCATGCTGTCCGAATGAGTTGCCTGTGTTCGAAATGGTTGGCGGCGGAATGTATAAGTATCAACAAGAAGAGATCTTCGTCGCAGATGTCGTTTGCGATCAAATAATCGAATTCGTAAAGTTCTAAATTGCTTTCTGGCTCTCGCTTTTCTGAACTGTTGCCCAAATGGTGTATTGCGTACATCCAAATTACTATCAGGCAACATAACGCTGGAACAAAACGCTTCGAAAGATATTTTTTAATGAAATCTGGCATTATCTTGTTATCAAATAGTTGACTGTCGGACGGACTTTTCCCACAAGCAGAAATTTATTGGTAAGAAATTTAACTTACCTCTCATTTTTTCGTTCCCGATTGCGCTATGCAAGATATTTTTCGCTAATTCAGAACAAATGCGAGTCAAAATATGCAGATTTAATATTCCACATCATTTTGCGACTTGAAAGTAAAATCGTCTGCCGATTTCATTTTCGCCCTTGTTTTCGCGAAGGCAAAACGAGTGGGTTTCGTTTTCATCACGTGGGTTCCGTTCCCGCTCATTGATTGGTCCGTCTTAGCGGTTTCCCTTTTAGGGCCTGACCCACATATAATCATTTTTTAATACCAACTCGTTTCTCCGTACATCACCTTGGGGCAAGGTGAGGCTTCGCCTTTTTGAATAATAATTGCTCTGTGCCCACACGATATCGCAAACACTCGTCGGCGTTTATGAGCGCTTTTTTCTCGCACCGATGCGGTTTGTTTTAGTAGTAGTGCTTTTATTTTGTTTTCGACCGTTAAGATGTTTTTTTCGCCTCTTCCACTTTCTGTCCGCTTTTAATAGGTCAGATCTCGTTTAAAGATTCATGTACGGTCGAATTTTTTGACCGGATGATTTATTGCAGCTCTTCGGTGTTTCGTTTACGGTTTAATTTCTTTGAACGAGTTTGTTTTAAAAGAAAAAGACGCAGAACATCTGGTTTATCGAGAAGTAATTTCATCAGGTTTTATCAGTCGATAAATGTCGGCAGCTTTGTTCTGTTTGTATGTTAAATGATGGTTCAAGACGGATGGCACAGATCAAGGGCCACTTAGATTCACTGACTTATGGTAGGTTCGCCAAAAAACTGGACGTTATCTACAATTTATTTTTATATTTATATTTTATATTGTTAGAAAGAAAGGAAAATAATCTAATTTGATGCATTTGTTTAACAATTCCTTTAATATTTGGTTCGATTTTTGTAGTAGCCAAGAACAAAATTGAATCTAACTTTTCACCAGTAAAGAGGTTCTAATTTTTGGCTTCGCTAATACATGGCTGAAAAGTTTGTTCAGATACATGTTGATCCAAAGAGGCTTGCGCATTTTTATTCATCATCTTAGCAACGAAGTTTTAACCTAAATTACCTATCGTCTAACTTGTTAAAGTTAAAATAACACATGAGACGGGCAACCAACAAATCAACGGAGGGCCTAATGAGGCAAGCGGTCTTTATCACAGATTTTCTAGTTTTACTTATACATATACTAGAAGAGGGCCGTGGTAGCCCGGTTGGAAGAGTAACGGATTAGAAACCGGAGGGTTGCAAGTTCGAATCCAACCAAATAGCGTTGTGTACAAGGGAAGCTGGTGCACGTTAAATCGTCGTTGCCTCAAGTGTCCACGTTGGCTTGGTGTGGAAGTTTGGAGAGGGGTGCCAGCTCAGGTGTGATCTCGTCTGACCGTTTTTCGAAATTACGTTGTCATCGGTCTTTCGCTTCGGGTTTGATCTCGGACCATCGTGTTCTAGCCCGTTGTGTTGCTCCAGTGCGACATTAATTAAATACCTATATACTAGAGACCCGAGAATATAGCATCATAGCTAAACTTTCTTAATTGCTCATACCTATTGATGGCAAAGTGTGACTTCATATCTTCAATCTGTTTATAATGAATACAAATAAAAAAAATATTGAAATAAATAAAGGGGTGTGAATTCGAAATTTTATCTGACTGCGCTCAAGTATGCTTGGTAATACTTATTTTTTTCCTGTCTTGGTATGGATGTTCTTAATGATTTGGAATACACTTGAGGGTCATAGGTCCAGGTCCAATTAGCAAAATGGAGTCTAGTTAGCCCATACTGCGAAAACGATTGTAGAATTATAAACAAAACATACGAAACCGCGCATATAAAGAAATCAAGCTGGAATTGAGCGTTTCGGTTTCCATGGCAACCGACTAACTAGTGGCGTCGTAAATTTTAGTAAACTAGAAACTCACTAAATTGTGTGAAATTCAGATCTCTGATGTTAAAATTTCAATAGAACTGCAGATGCTATGCAATCTTATATTTTTATATATGCAATAACGTCAAGTAGATGTTTAGTTATAATTTGCTGAATTATGTGAATTTTACAATTATAATGTTAAAATTTCAATAGAACTGTGGATACTATGGAATCTTGTATGAAATAACATTCAGTAAAATGTCTAATTATTCTACAATTTATTTTCCGTGAGTGCTAGCGAAAAACGAATAACATCAGATAGATGTTCTGAAAACCTTCGAGCTCGTTATTTCGGATTTATTCTTCGAAATATCGTTGTAAGAACAAAAACTAGAATTAGTTTTCACTTTCAACAAGATGCTCTCAAATTTAAATAGTCATTCTCTGTTAAGTGGTTACGTAACATAGTGGAGGGAGGTGGGGAAAATTCGGCAGAAAAAAGATCGCGATTTTAGATACTTGAGCGGCTAGTTAAAGCTGTTGAATCTTAAGAGAGCGGTGCGACAACTTGTTTCTAAGTGTTGACGTCCGAAAAGCGGTTGAACGCAGATACGTGACCGCAATTAAGTTGGAAGTAGTTTAAAGTAAATCTTGTCAAGAGGCAGAATGGGGAATTGCTGCATCGTCATTGTGAGTAGAGTATTAAGTTTTCTTTGGATTCAACCTCACAATACGGGATCGTAAATTTTACGCCTTTGGTTGCTGATAACTGGTTAGCGTTCTTGTATTTAGTTCAACAGATTCTAGGTTCGCACCGTGGTCATGTTATGTGTTCCCATACGAAAAAATTTGAGTTCCACAGAACTCGAATTCTAGAGATTTCAATAGAGAAACCAAATTTCGTTTCTACATAAAAAATTTTGAGATTTCTAAGAGAAAACGAGTTCTGATTCTATAGAAATATGTTTCTATAGAGAAGTGTTATAGAAAAGTAAAGCCGTGAAACATAATGAGCTAATGAATTCTATAGAAGTTTCTACAGACATTTTCAAGAGATTTCTATAGAAGTTACTTTATAGAGCTTATAGATAAACGGGCCATAACTCTAGGATTCTATAGAAATTTTTACCCGATTTCAACCCTTAAATTTCTAAAAATTTAAGGGTTGGATTTGGACTAAATTAACGTCGCACTGGAGGAACTCAACGGGCTATTGGTGACGGTTTGGGTTCAATCCCGAACGGAAAGATCCGAGGATCACACCTCGTCATTTTCAACCACGGTCAGATGACGAAGTCAACACCTGAGCTGGCACTCCACTCTCCAAACTTCCACACCAGGCCAACGTGACATTAGGCAGTTGAGGCCATGATAGATTTAACGTACACCAGCCCCCACGTTACACGACGGTCTTTGGCTGGATCGAGTTTCCAACTCGCAAGCCTCTGGTTCCTAATCCGCTTCTCTGCCAACCAGGCTACCATCTCAGGTGTGGCCTCGTCAGCTAACCGTGATTCAAAATCACGGAGAGTTGTCCTTTCCCTGCGGTACTGATTCCGGACCGTCACCAATAGCCCGTGGTGTTGCTCCTGTTCGACGTTAGTTCAACTACAAACCAGGCTACCGCGGTCGTCGTAAGTAGTATACGGGTGCCTATAGGCGGCGGAAGTGACGTCATACAACGTGACCGGAAGCGGGCGTGTCTGAATGACGTCATACCACGTGACCGGAAGTGGGCGGGGCCAAGTGACGTCATACCACGTGACCGGAAGTGGGCGTGTCTGAATGACGTCATACCACGTGACCGGAAGTGGGCGTGTCTGGATGACGTGACGTATTGTTTGTTTACATTTTGGACTTGGAATTTTTTTTGTCATCGACTTCGTGCAGGCGTTGAGTTGTTTCAAGATGGCGTCGTTTCGTTGCCATGGTGATGAATCACTCGCGTAGTGCCATCTGGTGGAGATATTCGAAACCCTATTATTTTTAATTAAAAAGCAATTTCGTGGATTCGAACCCGGGACCATGGGATCCGAGGTCAAGTGCGCTATCCGTTAGGCTGTAAGAGAGTTAACTTAAGATGGTGAATTAATGTAGTGTTTATTTCTCTTTCTTTTGGACTTGTATTTTTTCTTAGTATTAGGAATGGGTTATTTTTAGAAAATGGTTTGAATAATTGCATAGGGGTTTTAATAAATGCTTTTTCAAAATGACTTATGGCGCCATCTAGTGATTTTAAAAGTAATTAATCTAAGGAACGAATTGATTTCTTAATGGTTTTACTTTATTCATGACCAGTGACGTCAGTGTGTTTACGTTTGGGACTTGGATTTTTTTCGTTATTCGTACCGCCATCTATTGTCATTTACTTGAGTGAATAGAATAAAATCCTAAGAAAATAAAAAATATTTGATATTTTGTTGGGGCTCGAACTTAGTACAAAAGTACTCATGGTCGAGGGTTAGTTGATGGATTTTTTTTCCTTCTGAGATTTCGATGTGACGTCACGATTATGTCCATCGAGCAAGTCTGAACTTGAAAAAGTCTACTCACAATTCTTTATGTTATGAGTATGGTAAATTGTTTACAGATCGTGAAGACTGGGCATACTTCCGTCGATTGGAAAACGAATTAACGTATTAAAAAAAGACGAAATTTAGAAATTTTAGGTCAAAAATATACTGTGCCTTGTCAACTTGTAGCATACGAAGACGAAGGAATAAGCTATACTTTTAGTGGGTCTTCTATTGCAGCCAAGCCTTGATCTCCTTAAGTATTGGAAATAAAGGGAGAAATGGAGCGAATAATTGGTGCAAGATTTAATTTTGAGTTGGTGAACCGTTATAAAGATGGTAAGGACTGCATAGTTGCCCATAAAAACAACGAGAAGGACTTGGAACTTTATGCACCCATAGCGTCTGTTTCATTTGGGCAGAAAAGACAATTTGTGTTTTCTAACTACAATTGTTTAAAAATTGTTCTGGAAAATGGAAGTTTGCTTGGAATGAAGTATCCAACAAACCAATTTTGGTTTCACAAGTTTCGTAAAATTCTAGCGTAAATAAGCAATAATCCACTTATGTGCCCCCGAACTGGAACACATATACTGTATTTTGGATTGTTTGTTTTTTATTACATAGTTTTATAAATTGTCTTAAAATGCAAGATCTGAAATGAAATTTTTCTATGCTATAAAGATTTATGGTTTTTTTTAATTTAGATGTTTTTACTCAAAAATTAATTATACATTAGATGCTATAAGACCTATTTTTTAACAGAAATTTTGTTTTAATTAATATACACTTAAGTAAGAGTAAAATTTTTGAAACTTTATAAGACCCATACTATGAATACGTTTTCTTGTACATTTGAAGAAGTTTTAGTATAAAAACCATTTATCCTATAAATCTAAATTAAATGTTATTTTTTAAATTCTCTTTCCTTGCATATTATTTTTTTACTTTGAATAAATCTTCATAAATTTTAGTGATTTAATTTATATTATATAGATTTACAAACCTGTTTTTGGATGAAATATAAGGATTTTATATTTTAAAAGTTAATGTTTTTACTCAAAAATTAATTATATATTAAATACTATTACACATATTTTTAATGTTGAAGATTTTAGAAAACATTTTACAATTGAAACATATGCATTACATATTATGACAAACACTTAAATGGAGATCCATAAGGGAATATTGGAAATCTTTTTAATGCTTACACCTTTCTATTTTAAATAAACTTTTGCTTGTCTTACCACATACACTGTATTTTGGATTATTTGATTTTTATTACCCATGGTCTTATAAATTTTCTTTTAAAATACAAGATCTGAAATGAAATTTTCCTTGATTTTAAGATTTATGTTTTACTCAAAAATTAATTATACATTAGATGCTATAGCACATATTTTATTACAGAATTTTTTAATATTATACACTTAAGTGAGCGTAAAATTTTTGAAACTTTACAAGACCCATATTATGAACATGTTTCCTTACACATTTGAAGTAGTGAAAAATAGTATTAAAACCCTTTATCCTGTAAAATCTAAATTAAATATTATTTTTAATTAATCTTTCCTTGCATATTATTGTTTACTTTAAATACATTTTCATTCATTTTAGTGATTTTATTTATATTATAAAGATTTACAAATTGTTTTTAACAAAATTTTTTTTGATATAAGGATTTTATATTTTAAAAGTTAGATGTTTTTTACACAAAAATTAATTATATATCAAATACTATTGAACGTATTATAAAATTGAAGATTTTTAGAAAACGTTTAACAATTGAAATATATACTTTAAATATTATTACAAACATTTAAATGCAATTTGCTTTTTATTTTTAATTTTACAATTGAGACATTTTTAAAAGTTTGGTTCTTAAAGTGTGTGTTTTATGCATAGTAAAAAAATTATTATAAAAAACCTGTAAGAGTAAAAAGAATTTTATGCATTAATTTCAAACTTTACAAGACCCATACCATGTTTCCGTGCACATTTGAAGTAGTGAAATATAGAATTAAAAACCATTTGTCCTTGAAGTTCTAAATTAAAAGTTATTTTTCTTTAATGCTTTTTCAAACCACACATTTTACTAAATATGAACTTTTATTTATTTGAAAACCTTATGCACATCGTACAATTAAATTGCACAGCAAAATACCAATACTGTACGAAGCTATGAAGTATTTTACAAGATACTTTGGTACTGTTTTCTTAATTTTAAGTGTTCTACATTGCTATGTTAAATGGATAGTAAGTGGTTTTTCTGTTTTTGAAAATAATGTGTGCACATCTGTGCTGCTAAGCAAATTAACTTTTGCCCTTTTCTTGATATTTAATGCATAATCTAAATATTTACTGACACCGCTGATAGTTTTACCCATGAGTAAAATTAAATAATAACTGAACATTTTAAGTATTAATGTGAATTTTAAAATGAACAAATATTATTAAAATAATGGATTAAATCTGAATTTTATGTATTCTTAAAACAATCTCTGCAAAAACCAGCACAGACAATTCTTAAACAGATTGAAGGAAGCCACATGGAAACAAAGTTAATGGAAGCACTTTTTATAGAAAAAAACATAGTTCATATATTTTACACAAGTAATACATTGTAGTGTAAAAAATAACTTTAGTTTTTTACATACTTGCACAGACGCATATTTCCGACAAGCCAATTATTCGATGCCGCCACCTAAACTTTTGGGCAATGCAAATTATTTTTGTGATGACCACATGATAGTTTTTGGAAATCAAGTTGATATTCGGAAGTAATACATCTAAGCGTTTCTTTTCCATATGACCACCTTTGTAAGCAACTAGGTACTGAGTGGCCCTCTTGGTCTGATCGTACAATTCTAAAAGCTTAGAGTCTAAACTTTCTAAGGGAGCACAATTTGCTATGTCATGAGACAGAAATGAAGAGTACATACGTAATTTTTAACATATCACACAGTTGTACGATCTTTGGCACTAAGTTTATGCTCAGACGATAAGTTAAAACGAATACTTGAAGCTACTTGCGATTTTTTTACAGCGATGTATGCATATTTACGTACTAAGAAACTTTCTTGAGTCTGAAATCCATCAAAATCCACAATTTCACAAATATTAAGCATTGCTATTGAAAAGCGTTAACTGTTCTTGGAAAAATAATTGTAAACTGGAGGCCACGAAGAACTGGACTATATAACACCATACACTTACTAATCATACTAATCAGTAAAGTTAAAATTTATCTTTTGCGTTCCATAGTTACTCACAAAAGATAAGACTAAGTGAAGAATGTACATACTCAGAAAACATGGTGTTTGTGATAATGCGCGAAATAAAATTTTGTGTTATAATACAAGAAGATTTTAACGAAAGGATATACTTAAATGTGCGTTTGATTTTTTTTACTCTACCACGTTTATGCGCTGAATGCAATTCAATTCTACGACTAAACTTGAGCAAGAAAAAAATATAACCAAATATAATTTATAAGAGAAACGCATTTTGACTTTCTTTAAAACGAGAATTTTAAAGTATACTGAATTCTCTTGATTCCGCAGTTTTATGTTTTTTCTAAAATTACATCAACGAATTGAATTATTTATTTGTGGGCACACACAAGTCTTTGCCCTTGTTGAAAGGAAACTAGTATCTTTGACAAGTATCAATTATTGTTGTTGATTTCATCCAGCACCTGTACAATTTCATCTATGGGCTACCAAACATTTTGGATAAAACTTTGTGTTTGTGTCTCACTACATCTTCTTTTTACCAATTTTCAAGCCCCTTCGCCACACCAATAGCACCTGATCACGTCCAAGACACCAGTATAATACAATCCGTTTTCGGCTAGGTCTCTAAGGTCAACGTCTGTGCGTTGGCCAATCTCTAAACGTAGATAGGCGCATAGACATGCTTGGAACTTTTGGCTTCAAATTTGCATAATGGTTATTCATTTTCCTTAAAACTATATTATGCTCTATTACTCTTAAGTGTAAAATTATGGTGCAGATTGAATTAAATTCCATGAAAAAAGGTTCTTCTCTTAATCAATTTTTAAAAATCTGATACTTGTCAAAGATACTAGTTTCCTTTCAACAAGGGCAAAGACGTGTGTGTGCCCACAAATAAATAATTCAATTCGTTGATGTAATTTTAGAAAAAACATAAAACTGCAGAATCAAGAGAATTCAGTATACTTTAAAGTTCTCGTTTTAAAGAAAGTCAAAATGCGTTTCTCTTATAAATTATATTTGGTTATATTTTTTTCTTGCTCAAGTTTAGTCGTAGAATTGAATTGCATTAGGCGCATAAACGTGGTAGAGTAAAAAAAAATCAAACGCACATTTAAGTATATCCTTTCGTTAAAATCTTCTTGTATTATAACACAAAATTTTATTTCGCGCATTATCACAAACACCATGTTTTCTGAGTATGTACATTCTTCACTTAGTCTTATCTTTTGTGAGTAACTATGGAACGCAAAAGATAAATTTTAACTTTACTGATGAGTATGATTAGTAAGTGTATGGTGTTATATAGTCCAGTTCTTCGTGGCCTCCAGTTTACAATTATTTTTCCAAGAACAGCTAACGCTTTTCAATAGCAATGCTTAATATTTGTGAAATTGTGGATTTTGATGGATTTCAGACTCAAGAAAGTTTCTTAGTACGTAAATATGCATACATCGCTGTAAAAAAAATCGCAAGTAGCTTCAAGTATTCGTTTTAACTTATCGTCTGAGCATAAACTTAGTGCAAAGATCGTACAACTGTGTGATATGTTAAAAATTACGTATGTACTCTTCATTTCAGTCTCATGACATAGCAAATTGTGCTCCCTTAGAAAGTTTAGACTCTAAGCTTTTAGAATTGTACGATCAGACCAAGAGGGCCACTCAGTACCTAGTTGCTTACAAAGGTGGTCATATGGAAAAGAAACGCTTAGATGTATTACTTCCGAATATCAACTTGATTTCCAAAAACTATCATGTGGTCATCACAAAAATAATTTGCATTGCCCAAAAGTTTAGGTGGCGGCATCGAATAATTGGCTTGTCGGAAATATGCGTCTGTGCAAGTATGTAAAAAACTAAAGTTATTTTTTACACTACAATGTATTACTTGTGTAAAATATATGAACTATGTTTTTTTCTATAAAAAGTGCTTCCATTAACTTTGTTTCCATGTGGCTTCCTTCAATCTGTTTAAGAATTGTCTGTGCTGGTTTTTGCAGAGATTGTTTTAAGAATACATAAAATTCAGATTTAATCCATTATTTTAATAATATTTGTTCATTTTAAAATTCACATTAATACTTAAAATTTTCAGTTATTATTTAATTTTACTCATGGGTAAAACTATCAGCGGTGTCAGTAAATATTTAGATTATGCATTAAATATCAAGAAAAGGGCAAAAGTTAATTTGCTTAGCAGCACAGATGTGCACACATTATTTTCAAAAACAGAAAAACCACTTACTATCCATTTAACATAGCAATGTAGAACACTTAAAATTAAGAAAACAGTACCAAAGTATCTTGTAAAATACTTCATAGCTTCGTACAGTATTGGTATTTTGCTGTGCAATTTAATTGTACGATGTGCATAAGGTTTTCAAATAAATAAAAGTTCATATTTAGTAAAATGTGTGGTTTGAAAAAGCATTAAAGAAAAATAACTTTTAATTTAGAACTTCAAGGACAAATGGTTTTTAATTCTATATTTCACTACTTCAAATGTGCACGGAAACATGGTATGGGTCTTGTAAAGTTTGAAATTAATGCATAAAATTCTTTTTACTCTTACAGGTTTTTTATAATAATTTTTTTACTATGCATAAAACACACACTTTAAGAACCAAACTTTTAAAAATGTCTCAATTGTAAAATTAAAAATAAAAAGCAAATTGCATTTAAATGTTTGTAATAATATTTAAAGTATATATTTCAATTGTTAAACGTTTTCTAAAAATCTTCAATGTTATAATACGTGCAATAGTATTTGATATATAATTAATTTTTGTGTAAAAAACATCTAACTTTTAAAATATAAAATCCTTATATCAAAAAAAATTTTGTTAAAAACAATTTGTAAATCTTTATAATATAAATAAAATCACTAAAATGAATGAAAATGTATTTAAAGTAAACAATAATATGCAAGGAAAGATTAATTAAAAATAATATTTAATTTAGATTTTACAGGATAAAGGGTTTTAATACTATTTTTCACTACTTCAAATGTGTAAGGAAACATGTTCATAATATGGGTCTTGTAAAGTTTCAAAAATTTTACGCTCACTTAAGTGTATAATATTAAAAAATTCTGTAATAAAATATGTGCTATAGCATCTAATGTATAATTAATTTTTGAGTAAAACATAAATCTTAAAATCAAGGAAAATTTCATTTCAGATCTTGTATTTTAAAAGAAAATTTATAAGACCATGGGTAATAAAAATCAAATAATCCAAAATACAGTGTATGTGGTAAGACAAGCAAAAGTTTATTTAAAATAGAAAGGTGTAAGCATTAAAAAGATTTCCAATATTCCCTTATGGATCTCCATTTAAGTGTTTGTCATAATATGTAATGCATATGTTTCAATTGTAAAATGTTTTCTAAAATCTTCAACATTAAAAATATGTGTAATAGTATTTAATATATAATTAATTTTTGAGTAAAAACATTAACTTTTAAAATATAAAATCCTTATATTTCATCCAAAAACAGGTTTGTAAATCTATATAATATAAATTAAATCACTAAAATTTATGAAGATTTATTCAAAGTAAAAAAATAATATGCAAGGAAAGAGAATTTAAAAAATAACATTTAATTTAGATTTATAGGATAAATGGTTTTTATACTAAAACTTCTTCAAATGTACAAGAAAACGTATTCATAGTATGGGTCTTATAAAGTTTCAAAAATTTTACTCTTACTTAAGTGTATATTAATTAAAACAAAATTTCTGTTAAAAAATAGGTCTTATAGCATCTAATGTATAATTAATTTTTGAGTAAAAACATCTAAATTAAAAAAAACCATAAATCTTTATAGCATAGAAAAATTTCATTTCAGATCTTGCATTTTAAGACAATTTATAAAACTATGTAATAAAAAACAAACAATCCAAAATACAGTATATGTGTTCCAGTTCGGGGGCACATAAGTGGATTATTGCTTATTTACGCTAGAATTTTACGAAACTTGTGAAACCAAAATTGGTTTGTTGGATACTTCATTCCAAGCAAACTTCCATTTTCCAGAACAATTTTTAAACAATTGTAGTTAGAAAACACAAATTGTCTTTTCTGCCCAAATGAAACAGACGCTATGGGTGCATAAAGTTCCAAGTCCTTCTCGTTGTTTTTATGGGCAACTATGCAGTCCTTATCATCTTTATAACGGTTCACCAACTCAAAATTAAATCTTGCACCAATTATTCGCTCCATTTCTCCCTTTATTTCCAATACTTAAGGAGATCAAGGCTTGGCTGCAATAGAAGACCCACTAAAAGTATAGCTTATTCCTTCGTCTTCGTATGCTACAAGTTGACAAGGCACAGTATATTTTTGACCTAAAATTTCTAAATTTCGTCTTTTTTTAATACGTTAATTCGTTTTCCAATCGACGGAAGTATGCCCAGTCTTCACGATCTGTAAACAATTTACCATACTCATAACATAAAGAATTGTGAGTAGACTTTTTCAAGTTCAGACTTGCTCGATGGACATAATCGTGACGTCACATCGAAATCTCAGAAGGAAAAAAAATCCATCAACTAACCCTCGACCATGAGTACTTTTGTACTAAGTTCGAGCCCCAACAAAATATCAAATATTTTTTATTTTCTTAGGATTTTATTCTATTCACTCAAGTAAATGACAATAGATGGCGGTACGAATAACGAAAAAAATCCAAGTCCCAAACGTAAACACACTGACGTCACTGGTCAAGAATAAAGTAAAACCATTAAGAAATCAATTCGTTCCTTAGATTAATTACTTTTAAAATCACTAGATGGCGCCATAAGTCATTTTGAAAAAGCATTTATTAAAACCCCTATGCAATTATTCAAACCATTTTCTAAAAATAACCCATTCCTAATACTAAGAAAAAATAAAAGTCCAAAAGAAAGAGAAATAAACACTACATTAATTCACCATCTTAAGTTAACTCTCTTACAGCCTAACGGATAGCGCACTTGACCTCGGATCCCATGGTCCCGGGTTCGAATCCACGAAATTGCTTTTTAATTAAAAATAATAGGGTTTCGAATATCTCCACCAGATGGCACTACGCGAGTGATTCATCACCATGGCAACGAAACGACGCCATCTTGAAACAACTCAACGCCTGCACGAAGTCGATGACAAAAAAAAATTCCAAGTCCAAAATGTAAACAAACAATACGTCACGTCATCCAGACACGCCCACTTCCGGTCACGTGGTATGACGTCATTCAGACACGCCCACTTCCGGTCACGTGGTATGACGTCACTTCCGCCGCCTGTAGGCACCCGTATACTACTGTCGTATGATAGGGATTTTCAGTAAAGAAACAAACTAGACGACTGCTAAGCTTTTACTTCCGCTACTCAAATGCTCTCACACGATGCGTATAGGGGGTTACCTTAAAATGCAGTTTAAGGCCGTTTTCGCGACGTATTGCTTTTAATATAATTTGCGTTGATCAATCAACTATCATCGTTTTCCCGGAAGTGTTCCACTGTAAAATTGGAGTGAAATTTTCAAGATATATCTGCATGAGCGGCAATATTTTAAAATAACAATAGACTAATAAATTAACCCCTTTTATTATCATCAAAGTTCTCACATGTTATTAATATTTAATCATGGACCTTATTCTTAGTTTTGTTTTTATATAAATTGACTAGGCAGTACCCGCACGGCGTTGCCCGTGACATCATTCTTGTTTGTCCTCACTGATTCTGCAAACATTAAAAAGAAAAAACAATAATTTTAAGAATGAGTCCCACCACCACCCGACATGACATTGGCATGTCGCCTCATTCCTTCCACCTCACTGATTCTTGCTTAGAGAGGTTCATGATGCACTATGTTGAATGTTCTTCCATTTGGAGCTAGGATGTAAAGATTCTCGGCTTTTCCAACTCTTGAACAACCCACGTACAGTTGGAGAAATACGGTTTAATGAGATCGAGTCCTACAACTTTCAGCGATTGTCCTTGTGCCTTGTTGATGCTCCTGGCGAAACTTAAACGAACAGGGAACTGAAGTCGTTTAAATTAGAATGGGAGATCCGAAGGGATGATTGGGATCCTAGGAATGAACACGTGTTCGCCTGCGGCATGTCCAATCATGATGGTGGCTTCAATAATATTCGGTATCAGTTTCTTGATAGTCTTGTTCCATTGCAGAGAGAGAGAGAGAATGAGGTGGATGCAGATTTCTGAGAAGCATAATCGGTGCCCCAATTTCTTGCTGTAATATGTGCGAGGGTACTTCAGATGGCTCCAATGTGCTCAAAAATTCTGTTGTGTAGTTCACAGCCTCACCATGTCACATGTAGTGTCGATAGATTTGTATTATACAAATACAGAAATTATACAAATTCAAAAATAAGTTATGAAAAAACTACTACTGAAATAAAAATGTGATCGAATCTTTAAATATAACGCTATACTTTTAAGAAGTCTTGTTACCTTACTGATTACGAAAAACAACCTAAATGAATCCCAATGTCAGCGAAATCAAAACCAAATTAAACAGTAATAAACACTTACTTCATTTCATGTAATTTATTAACTGAGTTGCAGAAAATTTTTTGATGGTAGGAACTTGGCACTTGGAGTTGAACATGTAGGGGGAGTGAAGCTTCAGTTGTTTGCTTTTCATTGGTGGTACGAAAAAGGACAATACAGAGAAACCAGAGTTTCAGAATTGAAAAAGATGCATAAAATCAATTAAATTTTAAAAAATAATTGTGTTGTATTAAAAAAATAAAGGGCTAAAGTAAAAGTAAGTACAGAAAAAATTGGAAGGATTAGAGTATATTTACTATTTTTAGAAATATAGAGGCGAAAAATAAAAATTATCCGTCGGCCGGGTTCGAACTCAGGAGGTCTCCCTCCAAAGCACTAACCGCGCCTTCAGTACGTCGCTTTATTCACTAAACCATTTCAATGTGAGGAGGGGTGTTTTTAGTGAAGAGATAGAATGCGTGATAAGTATCTCAGATCGGTCTACAGATACGTCATAGTGGAGGAGGGGTTACACGCGCAGCACAAAATATTAAAAAATTTTATAGATTAAATTTTAAAATTCGGGCTTCGCGAGGGACATTCAGTCACCTTTAGGACTACTTGTGCCGAATTTCATGGCTGTAAGTTCTATAGATTCGTCTGGACATCGCACACACTTCCTTTTATAATAGAGATGAATTCCGCTTGCGTCATTGTTCTTCCAGCGATTTGTCAATTCGGAATTTATTCGTTGAAATTTTTATTGGCAAAATGCGGAAATTGTAATCGAAAAATAAGCCAAGGGACGTCACATTTCGAATACATACAGGTAGGGGCACAACCAGGATACCTATCTGGAGGGGCTATTTTGGAATCGTAAGACCTCCATTTTGGGGGCTTATTAATTGGATATGATCAAAGAGTCGATCTAACCCTTACGAAAAAATGTATAATTCCATGGAATTCTAGAGATTTCTATAGATAAAACGAGCTCTGATTCTATAGGAATGTATTTCTATAGAATTCTGTAGAGAAGTTCTAAAGAAAAGTAATGCGAAACAAAAGAAATGAGCTTTGAGAGTATTATGTAGAGGTTTCTAGATATTTTTCTATAGAGATTTCTTTATTAGTTGAACTATAGAGGTTACTTTATAGAGCTTATAGAGAAACGAGCCATAATTCTATAGGATTCTATACACTACATTTCATAGAAATTTTTATAGAATTCTGTAGAAATTTTTCGTAAGGGAAATGAGCAATGAATTTGTCGGTCGTGATGTTTAATTTATTTCTTTGAAGTTTACAGCAGTTTTAGAGTATTATCGAACTTTAAAACTTATCTACATCACCATTTACTTAGTTACTAGAGTTCTAAATTTTAAGAGTAGGTGAATTTACTGCACACTGGAGCAATACAGCCTACTATAGAAGCTATATTGAAGAAAAAGGAGTCTCGATTCCTTATTAATGAATATAAAATATTTTCGGAGTTTAAATTTTATCGAATATCCGTCGGAAAGTGATGGAACACTGGTAAATGAGACACAAAATAATGGACAGTTTAGTTTGTCGCTCTATTGTCATTTATTTTTCACGAGGGCTAATTAGATAGCAAAAGTGATGGATAAATATCAGTCGATTGAAGCAAGGAAAAAAATTCGAAAGTATCTGTTATTGTGATGTGATTTGATTTCAAATGGACATTTAATACATTATTTCTTTAGAATAAATAAAACAAAGAACTTACAAATATTTTTTGGTTTAGGAGAATGACTATTCTAGCATCGTCAGCGGTCCATGTTTTCAAAAGTTTTATTAAAAAAATTGTACATTTTTCTAAGGCAATCTATTTGCCTTTGTACAAGAAGATTTTCAAGAACCAGATTATAGCAGCAACAGAAAAACAATAGAATGCCAACTGATTTTCTGATTCGATACGATACGATATTCTGATACGGTAAATTCTAAAAAAAAGTTGAAATTAAAAATGCAAACGTTCAGAACAAAAACTAGAAAACTGCAAAAGATTACAAGTATAACTTGCTTAGCAAGTTCTGAATGGAACCCCCTCCCAAGAAAAGGTTTGCACAACAAAAAATTTAGAAGAAAAATTAAATTATTCAGCTTGCTGCCGATAAATTCTAAAAAAAGGCAAGCCTAGTTGCTTAGCAACAGGAAAGAGTTCGTCTCCTAGCAGTATCTTCATACATGATTCTTAATCAGCACCACACTCATGCGTTATCTCCACCCTCTTTTCGGAACTGATTGCCTTTACCCTGCCCACTTTGGAACGTGAATTGGACTCCTAATTATATTCAATTACTAAATTCAATCTCAATTATTTTTCTTTTACAAAGTGCATTGCCACTTCCTTTTTCACTCTCTTATAATTTCTTTCAATTTAAACTTTTAATTAAGATGTGGAGGTTGGCAGTCTATCTGCCAGATACTCCGTAATTGATACGTCCGTTCCGTTCATACACGATTTTTAAAGAGATCACATTAAATAAGGTAGGTAGATAGTTAATTAACGTCGCACTGGAACAACTCAACGGGCTATTGGCGACGGTTCGGAATCAATCCCGGAGGAAAAGAGCCGCAATTTAAATAAGAACCTTTTTGCTTTATAAGAGTTTGGGAGAGGTTGAAACTCCCTCCTTGCTGCATCCCTGCTTTCAGGAAACACATTCTGCCGTGGAACACTACCGCCACCTACATTAAACAACAATAAATTTAGCTTAACAGGTAAACCTCTTTTAAATATTCTTTGTGGTACGGAATCCATTTTAAGCCGTGAGTCTGGTTGTAATTAACCCTCATGTAGCAAAAAACTTACCAAAGAATGATAAATCAAAATTATGGTTCTTGAAAGTCCTTAAAAATACTTGAATCTTATTTTTCAAACTCAAGGTCCTGGAAAAGTACATTAAAAATACCATTTCGTTTTGTTTGATTTTACTCACACTTCATTTTTAGCAACATTCGCCTGTAACGTTTCAGATTCGTACATTTTTCGCTATGCAGCATTCCTTCTAAACGCATATTCTTATTGGCTTATAATTTCGTTTCGTTCAATCTACTTGTATATATATATATATATATATATATATATATATATATATATATATATATATATATATATATATATATATATATATATATAATGGTATTTACTTTAAAATACGTTTGCGTTATTTAATCTCTCGAAATGAAAGCCTGTCTGATAAAATGAGGTCCTTGAAAATATGGTGGAAGTTTAGTTGAATTTGTCAATTCAACTGCCTACCTACCTTGAAAATTAGGTGGAAGTTTTTAGAACGTCTTTGAAAAGTTCTCGAATTTTAACAGATGAGTGGATCGAAAGCAAAAAAATATATATAATGCTCAATCTCGGCATCCCCGGTTATCAATCTTGCCCAAGTACCTCTTCAGATGCACCCCTTAAATAGATGTGGGTATCTGGGTACAAAGTATTAGAAGAACATTCGCCATTTTCTGTGATCCAGGAAGTGATCAAGCGACAGGATAAAGACCTTTACGAAAAAATTTTATAGTGGTTCCATATAATTCTATAGAGATTTCTATAAAGAAAACCGAAATTTCATTTCTTAGAAAAAAATTCTAGAGATTTCTATAGAGAAAACGAGCTGATTCTATAGAAATGTATTTCTATAGAATCAGCACGTCGAATCAGCTTCCATAGAATCAGCTATAGAATCAGATTATATTCTATAGAGACGTTCTATAGAAATTAAAGTCTCAAAACAAAAGAAATGAGTTTCTAGACATTCCAGAGATTTCTACGGACACTTGAGTTTCCTCTAGAGGTTACTTTATAAAGTTTATAGAAAACTGTCCATAATTCTATAATATTCAAAATTTTTATAGAATTCTGTAGAAGTTTTTATGGAATTCTGTAGAAATTTTTATAGAATTCTGTAGAAATTTTTATAGAATTCTGTTGAAATTTTTATAGAATTCTGTTGAAATTTTTATTATATAGAAATTTTTATACAATTCTGTAGAGATTTTTATAGAATTCTATAGAAATTTTTATTATATAGAAGTTTTTATAGAATTCTGTAGAAATTTGTATAGAATTCTGTAGATTTTTATAGAATTCTGTAGAGATTTTTATAGAATTCTGTAGAAATTTTTATTATATAGAAGTTTTTATAGAATTCTGTTGAAATTTTTATAGAATTCTGTTGAAATTTTTATAGAAATCTGTTGAAATTTTTATTATAGAAATTTTTATACAATTCTGTAGAGATTTTTATAGAATTCTGTAGAAATTTTTATTATATAGAAGTTTTTCTAGAATTCTGTAGAAATTTTTATAGAATTCTGTAGATTTTTATAGAATTCTGTAGAGATTTTTATAGAATTCTGTAGAAATTTTTATTATATAGAAGTTTTTATAGAATTCTGTTGAAATTTTTATAGAAATCTGTTGAAATTTTTATTATAGAAATTTTTATACAATTCTGTAGAGATTTTTATAGAATTCTGTAGAAATTTTTATAGAATTCTGTAGATTTTTATAGAATTCTGTAGAGATTTTTATAGAATTCTGTAGATTTTTATAGAATTCTGTAGAGATTTTTATAGAATTCTGTAGAAATTTTTATTATATAGAAGTTTTTATAGAATTCTGTTGAAATTTTTATAGAAATCTGTTGAAATTTTTATTATAGAAATTTTTATACAATTCTGTAGAGATTTTTATAGAATTCTGTAGAAATTTTTATAGAATTCTGTAGATTTTTATAGAATTCTGTAGAGATTTTTATAGAATTCTGTAGAAATTTTTATAGAATTCTGTAGAGATTTTTATAGAATTCTGTAGAAATTTTTATAGAATTCTGTAGAGATTTTTATAGAATTCTGTAGAAATTTTTTGTTAGGGTAGACAGATCGTCGAACGAGGAGAGAGAGAAGCCGGTGAACCCTGAAGAAGGTGGCATACGGCCACGCAAGATGAGCATGAGATGTAAGGATGATCCCTGTGAATAGTTTCCTCTATCCATTGTAATTAAACATATTAATAGTAAAGAATATCTCTCATTCCTTTACCAACTTCCTCAGGGGCACTTTAGGTGTGTACGGGCATTACGAACCCGAGGTACCCTAGTGATATATTCTTTTCCCATGGGGTTTACTGTCTCTGGTAAGCATGGGGATTGCGATCCCAGGATACCCCAGCAATCTTTATATGTAAGGGTTGATGCAAAAGTTCGTTCCATCTTTGGCGCTAGATGGCATTGCATCGCCAAACCGAAGTGTTATCTACTTCACACGTGTAAAGTTTTGATGTTGTCTGAAAGACGGAATTTCAGCTAGTATTTGGAGAAAAAATTGTGTTATTGGGTTGTGTAGCGCATCAGCCCCTTAACGTGTGTCTCAGCGATATGCGCCTTGATTGGCGATGGCGGACCACGTGACACACTCTCCGCGAAAGAGAATGAACCCTTTTTCTCTAGTTGTTTCCCAAGGCGAGCGTAGAACTGACGCGCTGAAGTTTTGTTCCCCGAGATGTAACTTTTTATGTTTGTTTATTCTTGTAATTGTTTTGTCTTGTGCTTAGTGTTAATTAAAATTGCTCTTTTGGCCAATTCTTGCATTAGTCATTGGATTCAGCTCTAAAGTTGTGTTTTTTAAATTTTGTTAAGCATTAAAAATGGCAGAAAATAAGGAGCATTTTCGACATAATATGCTTTCTTATTTCCGAAAAGGCAAGAATGCTTTGCAGACGCAAAAGAAGATATGTATTGTGCAGGGTGATGGTGCCGTTGACGATTCCGCGTGCCGTAAGTGGTTCGGAAAGTTTCGTCACCTGGATAAGTCTTTAGCCAGAAACCTCAGAACTTCTATGAGCGCGGGATTATGCAGCTACCGGAGAGATGGTCATCGAACAGAACGGAACATACTACAGTGCAACTTCTATAATTTCTATAATTTTAATTCTACCGAAGCTGAAGGGAGCACTAAAAAAATTCGAATTATCTAAAACTTCGAATTAAAAAAGTTACATCTTTTAACTTTAATTTCACGTCCACTGAATGCTTGAAAAGATTATTCTGTCAATAAATAAATATTTATTCAGAAAGATCATGGTATGAAAGACTTAAACATATGTATGTAAACAAAATAAGATTTACATTACGTAAGCTACAGTACATATTACATGTACTGTAGCTTACGTAACAGGTGGCGGGAAGGTGGGTCTCAGCTGTTACGTGTTGAACAGGTGGCGGGAAGGGGATTTCAGCTTTCACGTGTCGAACAGGTGGGGTATTCTGGCGATGATTTCTTAACGATGAAAGGCCGAAAAGTCATTATGGTTCGAAAGTTTTTATAAAAAACTTCGAATTAAGGAAGTTGAACTTCGAATTATCCACGATTTTTTAACATTGATTTAATGAGAAGTTCAAGGGACTAAGAGAAATCTTCGAATTAACGATGATTTCGAACTAGAGACGTTCGTTTTATCCAAGTTGCACTGTATATTGATTAAATGTAAATTTTTAGTAAATAAAATTTTTCTTCAATTTTTGCCGAAAAAAACCGGGACGAACTTTTGCCACAACCTGATACTTTTTCCTCCTCCCCGTCCTTTCTTTTCACAATTACCTAAGATTATCTGTCTTGTGGTTGGCACAGATTGGCCAAATATGGCCCTTGCGCCATAAAACCCAAAATCAACAAATAAGAGTTCCGCATAAATGACACATTTAATCAAACTGCTTTTATTCAAAATTCTACCCTCACATCTGCGCCTTGTTCTCGTAGCTGCACACCACGCACGGCACGATGGTCTCCCCCTTACACGTCTCGCACGTCATCCACAAGGGGTTCATCCTAGCCGTCTGCGGACCACCCTCAGTCTCGACCTCCGTCGAGAACACCTCCTTGTTGAGGCACATCAGGTCCCCGTCCACCTTGGACCCACTATCGGCCATCGTCAACCCCGCATACTCCTTGTTCCAGTTGTCCGGACAGGCGGTCCGGGCGAACAGGGTCCGTACGGCTGTCGTCTCAGGGATCCGGCAGGCCGCGCACGGGATGGGGCGGGACTTCTCCGGCTCGATGAGCGGGCGGTACTCGACGGTGTCGAGGAGGGCGGGCTTGGGCTGGGGCGTCAGGGCGGGCGACAGGCGAGGATCCGAGAGGGTCATGCACTCGAAGTTGCGCCCGCCTGCCCAGGCCTTGCCCGGCCTGCCGCCCGCGCGGCCCGAGTAGAGGAGCTCGACCTCCTCGGTGGTGATGGGCGACTGGGGGCAAGTGGTCGAGCCCCAGTTGATGTAGACTGCGCCGCTGCCTGCTGGCTTTTCCCACACTGTTTGGAAGAAAAAGCGAGTTCTCTGTTAGGGATGAGGGGTTTCGTGACCAGAAATTGTTGCAAAACCCCTAAAAGTAACTTACAAATTAATATTGAAATGAAGCCTATTAAAATATCATTTTCATCACATTCCCTTCACGTTCAGGGGCCGGCGTGGCTCAGTGGGTATGCCTACTGCGAGTGCCAGTAGTGTTTCTGTGCCAGTAAAACTTGTGTGTACGTCTATTACTCGATATTGTATGTCTCGTGTCTGTCACAGTATGGCTAAATTTGGCCCTAGCATACATAAAACCCCAATCCCAACCAATCCATCACGTTCCAGAATAACTTCCCTTTTAACCCGCTAGGTTAATTAGAAGAATTAGTCAGATCGGAGGCAGTCTTTGATTTCCTTACTTTGAAACCTTCTCGCAACAGTTGGAGAAATCTATGCAGATATTAAACATGTTGCTTGAGAATTTATTTAAAACATAAAAGAACAATTAGAAGGCAGAGATAACATACTATAACAAACTTTTTTAACCCTCCAAGTGGTTTTTGACGAGATATCTCATCCACCAAGATCTGCTAATAGTTTTGCTAATAACGAGATACCTCATTAAGACAACCACCAGAAGGATTAAAAAATATAAATATGCTCTGTTTTTTTTTTTACTTAAAATCCTCAATCCCAAGATATTTTACTTATATGAACAGGATTCCTACTCACCATGTAAAAGAAAAAAAAATTAGTACCTTTTAAGACTATTTTTCATTCTTTTAAGTCTATATTTTACGTAGATGGCAAAAGATCAACCTGTGAATGCACAGGTGATAGGTAGGTATTTTAATTAACGTCGCACTGGAGCAACACAAAGTGCTATTGGCGACGGTCCGGGATCAATACTAAATGGAAAGATTGAGGACAACTCCACGTAATTTCGAGCCACGATGACGAGGCAACACCTAAGCTGGCACCCCAACTCTCCAAACGTCCACATCACACCAACGTGGGGATATTTGAGGCCTCAAGAGATTTAACATGCACTAGCCCCCTTTGTACACGACGGTCTTTGGTTGGATTCGAACTCTCAACCCTTCGGTTGGTAATCTGTTACTCTTCCAACCGGGCTACCGCTGCCCTTTAACCCGCTAGTTTTCGTTGCTATAGCCATATGGTCCCTGATACATCTGATCGCAGCTTTCACCTTTTGAAGTATCCCACCTCGCTAAGTGTTCGGACTCGTCAGCGCATGCGTGAAGTAGAATTTTGTAGTCTACTGTTCTGCTAGTTTGTTGTTTGAAATAAGAATTGTGTGGCCTGAGATCTTACGACAGCGACTCCGCCCAGATGCACCGTCTATTTTATTACAAGGGAGATGCAAACAACTGTTTTTCATCACGTCAACTAGTCGTGTATTAGGTTTCGTGCTTTCGCTTAATACCACGTGACCTTTAACCAGAGATCTTCAAGCTGATCTATAGGGAGAAACTAGTAGTCACGTGATTGCTTAGAAAAATTGACTTGGTTGGCCGATTTGGCATCTTATCGACTTGTTTGGCGATATAATATCTTATGACAGGGTAGGTGTGATTGCGCATTTCTATAGAATGGAACAAATGTGGTGAAATTGCTAAAATATACTCTACATCGCACGGACCAATCAGATGTATTAATGGATGGACGTCTTCTGCCGTCCCGTGGACCAATCAGATGATGAATGTTCGTTTCCATTCGGCAGACGAAAGTAGTCAAAGGGTCACGTTACTACCAGTTTCGATCATACGATCCTGGACACATAAAAATAATGCCATTGCTCATTTTACTTTTATATTTCCTCTATGCTGCAGACAGATTTGTTTTATATTTTAGATTACAAAGATATTTTCGTAGAAAGAAATAACATTTTTGCTGAGCTTAAAAATATCAGACGGCCATTTTGTGACACTCGGGGTGATCCACTTTCATCCGTAGTAACGCCGATGAACACAGTAAACAGTAAATATATATTTAAATTTAAAAAATTCATAAACTATTGTAGTAAAAAATGACGGAAGTTGAAAATGTACAACACAGAAGTAAAGAATTTGACTATAAACATACCAATTGGTTCCTTTGTCTGAAAAAGAAAAACATTTCATTTTAGTTTTTGCAATCTATCGATAAAGAAATACTGAGCATGAAGAATAGCACTAAAATGCTGAAACAAAATGGTCTTTGTAAATTCACAAAAACATCAAAATTCAATCAAATAACAAATTCGAGTTGTTGGGTGGAGGTTCAGTTCTAAAGCACCTTATAAGATTGGGCCGCAGTACCCCAGTTGGCAGAGTTGCAGTTTAGCATCCAGAGGATTGATAGTTCGAAACTCGAACCAACCAAAGACCGTCGTGCTCGTGAGGACTGGTGCACGTTAAATCTGTCGTGGCCTCAAATGTTCTCACGTTGGTGTGGTGTGGAAGTTCGGAGAGTTGGATGCCAGCTAAGATGTCGACCTGTTCATATGACCGTGGTTCAAATTTACGAGACGTTGTCCTCGGAAGTTTCTCTTCGGGACTGATCACAGATAGTCCAATAACCAGCGGCAGTCCTATGTTATTCGAAATGATAGTACTAAAAACAGACAGCAAACTATCCTTTTGGAGCACCTGGGGTTGGTACATAAGAGTCTGTGGAGCATTTAATTTTAACATTTTAAATCTAATGGATACGCAAATCCTAATGTATGCGTTGTTGTTGTTGCTAATCTCCATGTCTAGTCATAGCTAGACCAAATCCTCAAGTCCATTCACCAGCACAAAATCATACACCAAAAGAGGTTCAGAAAACAGGTTGTCTCGGGACAACTCCAGCCACTCGAGGATGTGTGCTGGAGAGGCCTGATCAGACTGGCATTTGAGGCAAACAGGTTGAATCTTGCGGCGCAGCAAAATATGAGACACCTCAGAATGGCCACTGAAAAAGCGGGAGAGCGCTGTCTGAATATGTCTGTCGCAATTGAGAATATCCCCACGATACCAAGAGTGTACCGGGGAACGATCCATGCCTTCTTATCAATATTTTTTCTAATAGAGTAAAGATAAAGAAACATCAATGAGTGGGTATAGGACAATGATTCATCGACTCCCGCCTTCGCCAAGTCATCCGCTACTTCCTTTCCCCCGAGGTCCACGTGTGATGGGATCCACTATTGGTGCACCTCACAGAAGGAAGAGGTAATGTATGCGTGAAACTATCAGGTGTTTGTGGTCGGAATGGGCTCATCTCTGGAATTCCCCGTCCAATCGTAAAACGGAAATTTTTTCAGGTTTGTTTTGTACAATGAACCGCGTGTTATGATTATTATGTGTAAGTACCTAATATTAATAAAAACACTAACAGCACGATCATTGAGCTAGGTGTAAATTGAACGGACATCAACTGTTTTCTAGGGTTCGCGGTTGGAAGAGTAGCGGATTAATAACCGGAGGGTGCGAGTTTGAAACTAGGTTGAACCAAACACCATCGCGTACGCGGGGGCTGATGTACGTTAAATCTGTCGTGGCCTCAAATGTCCTCACCTTGGCTTGGTGTTGAACTTTAGAGAGTGGGGATGCTGACTCAGGTGTTGACTTCGTCGTCTGACCGTGGTCCAAAATTACGAGGTGTTGTCCTTGGATTAGACCGTCGTTAATAGTCCACTGTGTTGCTCCAGTGCGACGTTAATTCAACTACCTAGCTCCAAATCATATGTAGGCTCCGGTGGCTCAGTTAGAAGAGTCTCGGTGTTGGATAGAGTTTCACGATTAGATTCTACCTGTATAATTGTCCTCAATCCTACCTCTATATGAAATATGAATAGACTGAGCATTGGCATTAAGAGGAACATCAAAAAGTGTGACAAACTTGTCGACTAGTAGTCACATGACTGCTCCGAAAAATCGACTTAGTTGGCCGATTTGGCACCTTATCGCCTCATTTAGCGATATAAGATCTTATAACAGGGTAAATCTGTGAATGCACATCTATATAAAACTGCAACAACGATGGTGAAATCACCAAAATATACTGCAATGTCGCTCGGACCAATCAGATGATGAATCAATGGATGGGCGTCTTCTTCCGTCATGTGGACCAACCAAATGATACATGCTCGCTTTCTGCCGACAGACGAAAGTAACCTAAAGGTGATGTTGCTATTAGTTTTGGTCACATGATCCAGGGCACATAAAAAGGTTACAATTGCTCCCTCTACTTTTATATTCCCTCTATGGGTATGCCCACTGTTCTAGCAACCTGCTAGTTGCATACGGGGCAGGTTTGATACCTGTCAGGTTAAATTCCTCCCTGATTGTATCTGTCTCTTCTGTGTTAAAACTTTCCTTGTGTGTGTATGTCCATTACTTGATATTGTCTGTCTCGTCTCTGAGGCAGCATGGTCAAATATGGCCCCTCGTGTCCTTCCCAATCAACCCAACGCCAAATTAGGGATGAATGGGGTGATTCAATTCACGTCGCATTAGAGAAACATGACGGACTATTGGCGACGGTCCGCGATTGGTCCCGAGAGGAAAGATTCGAAGACAACACATCGATATTTTCAATCACGGTCAGATGACGAGGTCACACCTCAGCTGGCATCCCACTCGCCAAACCACTTGCAACCTTTCGGTTGCAAATCCGCTGCTTTTCCAACCGAGCTACCGCGGCCCATTTTATGGTAGAATTTTAAACGGTTATACGAAATTAGGCGATTCATTTACTTACGATTTCGTGCCTGAGCTTCCAGAACCATCTCTGGAATCTGTTGGGGATGTTGTTCTTGCCTGTGCCGTAGGCCTCGAAGGCTTTTTTGAACTGATCCACTTTCCCATTGATGGAGACATCGAGCTCGCTGATGGCCTTGTGGAAGGCCATCTGGGCGCCTTGGAGCACCGCGTACATCTCACCCACCTAGACAACAAACAACAGCCTCGTTTAGTTGATTTTCAATGCAAGATATTGCTTTAGTAATTGCCATTGGCGGACATGGACACTGGACGTTTTTCGACGACTCTTATGTCAACGGACTAAATTTAACACTCACGTATTATTGCACCATGCATCAACCTTCTGATGAAATAGACAGAACATGTGTTTGGAGCATCGACCTTCTAATGAAATAGATGGATCATGTGGGCGGAGTCGATCTCTGAAGGTGAAATCACAAATCGACTTAGCCGATTGGCTATGGAAGCGCAGACTAGTGTTTTTGATCACTGGATAATCATTTTAACCAATCAGTAAGTTAGGATTCATGCTTTTACCCTCAACCACATGGCAGATCTTCCCAACCGAGCAACTGGAAGAAATGACATGAAGCTGCGGGCACATGCTCCGTCTATTTCATTTCAAGGTCGATAGTTCGGAGTCGCTGTCGTAAAATCCCTGAAGGGTAAATTACTTTAACTTATAAATAGACTTGGGCTGATTGGCTATCGAAGTGCAGACTAGTGGTTATGATCACTGGATAATCACTTTAACCAATCAATAATTTAGGATTCATGCTTTATCCCACAACCATGTGAAGGATTTTCAAACCCTGCGATCGGAAGAAATAACATGAAGCTGCGTGCACATGCTCCGTCTATTTCATTAAAAACCGATGGCACCATGCAACCTGGACATGGCTTTGAACCGGGAGCTTTGTAAGTACAGTTTTGATGTTAAGATTTTTTGGGGTGGCAACGCTTTTGGATTACTTTTTATGTCGCCAAGGAAGAATTGCGTAGAAAACCTCCTTAGGCTTAGCGGAAAATAACCAAAATTAACAAAAAGAATTTAAAAAAAAAACAGAAAAAAATCCACATAACTAATTATTCTAATTACTACTAGGTTAGTGTTTACTTTAATAAAAAAAATCGTTACCTTTCCTGAAATATTTTGTTATAGAAGTTTATCTCCAAGTTAAATGTAATTTATTAGTTTCAAGTCCTAATGGAACCAGGCTATATAATATGAATGTTATAAACATTAATTCTAAACATATTTAATAGTAAAGAACGTATCAGTACAGCTTTGATACAAAGCCTTTTCGTTGCAACGTTTTTGGCTAGCTTTTTGTGCCGTCAAGAAAGAACTTCGTAGAAAAAACCTTTGAGGCTTAGCGGAAAATAATTAAAAAAAATATCGAAAAGAATTTTACAAATTAAAACAAAATTAACACGCACCATTGATAATTCTTACTACTATATTAGTGTTTACTTTAATTAAGAAATCTACTTTTTCTGAAACATTGTTATAGAAGTTTGTTCAAGTTAAATAATTCATTAGTTTTAAGTCTAATGAAACCAGGTGCGATATATATATATATATATATATATATATATAAAATACGAATATTATAAAGATCACATTGATTCCATCAAATTGAAATCATTTAGGCATGGTAAAATCAAAAAGATAATAATTTACAAAAACTAATAAAAGATTCAAATAATCGCGAGGTTTCCAGAATCCTAATAAAACGGGGTTGCCTTTGCCTGCCACAACTCGGTACAAAAATCACGCCAAAAGCGTTGCCAGAAAAGTCTATACCAAAGCTGTACCGTTTTGAAAAACTCTTTCGTAAACGCGAATAAATCGCACCGGTTGTACGAGTTATTCGAACCGAGCGTTCCAAAAGTCTCAGATTTTCTAGTGTGAAAAACGAGCCGTTTCCTAAGTAACTGGAACCGGAAGAAAATCGTTTGAAACGAACTGAGATTGTGCTAGGTTTCGTCAGTTCTGAAGTTAGCGTCCGAGGAGGTAGATGTGACTCTTGCAATGCATCTTTACTCATGGTTTAGGCTCATTTTCAGATTGAGTTTACCAAAAAATTTGCCAATTGCATGACGAAACGAAACGTTTGCGATGAGACCAAAAAAGCCTAATCGTTCGTAAATGCAACTGCAGAACTGGTAAAACGGAGATCACGTGATGGATTATTTTCTCGTTTGCGCTTTTCTCAGAGTTGTTTACGAACGCGGCCTTTGTATAGCTAAGGTGTCTACAGCAACTTCTAGTGCAGTTCACGAGCTCAATGACAAACGGAATTGAGAATGCCCATCACCTGTTCTTCCTCCTCGTCCGTGGATTCGATCCTTTTGTTGTTCCACGGAATTATCTCGTGCATGACTGTCCGTATGTCGTCGTACTTGGTCTCCACGTCATCCAGCAGGGAATTGAGGGCACTGAAAACAGGCATTTGTATCATGTCAAGCATATTGTTCATGAAAAATAAGTATTCAAAAATTTAGCAAAGTAAAGGTTTAGCGTTAGTTCGCTACGGTAGTGATCAATTATTCAGTGATTAATAATCGAATTATTAGAGCTACTGTGCAAAGCGAAGGTATTATCTGAGTTTTAGGTAAAAATGGATGGTGATTTGGCATCTTATAGCCTCGTTTGATGATGTAACATCTTACGAGGGTGGTTCAAAAAGTAAGGTAACAAGTCTTTTAACCAAAAAGTTTATTCACGAAATCCAAGAGATACACAGACATAGCAAGGCATTTCGTACAAATTATTTTTCAACATAGCCTCCATGGGCATCAAAGCATTTGTTCCATCTGTAAACCAATTTATCGAAACCGGCGTTGAAGAAATCAGGGCTCTGGTCGCTGAGCCACTTAACGAAGGCGTCCTGAACTTCGCCATAGGTTTGGAAATGCCGTCCTGCCAGGTGCTTCTTCAACAGCCCGAAGAGATAGAAATCGCTTGGTGCGAGATCCGGGCTGTAGGGAGGATGTTCCAATACGTTCCATCGGTGCCGCGGTACCCAGCGAGAACACGTCTTTCTGTAGTCCAATTTTTTGTGCACGATATCCAGTACACTGCCAATGGAGATGTTCAGTTCCTTTGCAATATTCCTCACATGAATGCGACGATCGGTTTGAATCAGACCTTCGACTCGCCACACGTTGTCTGTCGTTGATGTGGTCGGCCGCCCTGACCTGTGCTCGTCTCGCACATCTGTTCTTCCTTTCTGGAATTCATTCCACCAAAACCACACCTGCTTTCTTGACATGACACTTTGTCCGTGAACTTCCACTAGTTGACGATGAATTTCTGCTGGGAAGCTTTTTATTAAACACAAAAATCTTATTACACTTCGCACTTCAATGGCTGACTATGTATCCATCAACGCCTCCATCTTCTATCTCAAATTTCGGAGCTTTACGGCACTACTAGCTCCATGTACCGGTGGCATTTGATTGCTGTGATCGTCTATTGCACCTAGACATGGAATTTCATTCGATCGGGGAAAAAATGCACCCGTGAGAGCTCTTGTTACCTTACTTTTTGAACCACCCTCGTATGACGATGTAGGTGTGAATGCACATTTCTCTATAGAATGGCGACAAAAGTGGTGACACCACTAAACTATTATCAGATGAACAATCAATGAGATCAATGGATGAGCGTCTTATCCCGTCCCGTAGACTAATCAGATGTTGAATATTAGGTTCCGCACAGCAGACGAAAGTAGTCTAAGGGTCACGTTATTACTAGTTTTGGGCACATAAAAAGGTTTCCAAAGCTTACTCTACCTTTACATTTTCTCTAAGGGTCAACGCAACTATTTTCAACTTGCTACGTTGTTGTACCCAGTTGGTAGAGCCACGGATTAGCAGCCGGAGGGTTGCGAGTTCGAAACTCGATCCAACTAAAGACCGTCGTGCACGTGGTGCCACGCTATTAATGTCGTCATTAGCAAAATAGTTTAGATCTTGATGGACGAGGTATCTCGTTGAAACCATTTGGAATACATCGACCTCATAATAAAATAGAAGGATCATGTGGCCATAGTCGCTGCCGTAAGGGTAAATAACAAATCGACCTAGCAGATTGGCTGTGGAAGCGCAGACTACTGTTTTTGATCACGGTGGATAATCACTTTAACAGATCAATTTAGGATTCATGCTCTTACCCACAACCACATGACAGATCTTCAAACCGAGCAACTGGAAGAAATAACATAAAGTTGCCGCCACATGCTGCATCTATTTCACTTTGAGGTCGATGACGCCTAGGATACCTATCTGGAGGGGCTATATTGGAATCGTAAGACCTCCATATTTTGGGGGTTATTAATTGGATCTGATTAAAAGTCGAGCTAACCCTTACGAAAAAATATATAGTTCCATAGAGAATTATATAGAGATTTCTATAGATAGAACGAGCTCTGATTCTATAGGAATGTATTTCTAAAGAATTCTGTAGAGAAGTTCTGTGGAAAAGTAATGTGAAACAAAAGAAATTAGCTTTGAAAGAATTATGTAGAAGTTTCTAGACATTTTTTTATACAGATTTCTTTAGACTTACTATAGAGGTTACTTTTTCTGTGGGCTAAGAGGCCAGTTGAAATCTCACCTCATCAAAAGAAAAACAAAAGTCCTGCTGTACAAAACTCTCGTAAGACCAGTGATAGCCTATGCCTCTGAAAAACGGTTGTTGACAGCAAGGGCAGAGAGAGTTTTGGCAATTTTTGAAATAAGAGTTTTGAGGGCCATCTTTGGTGTTGGCCTTGATAATGGTATTTGGCGAAGGAGATAACATTTTGAATTATACAAACTTTTTGAAAATGAAGACAGTAAAATTTGTAAAATCGAACAGAATGAGATGGACAGGTTATCTTTGGAGAATGGATCCAGAGAGAACGCCATTGAAAGTTTTTAATGCAGTCCCTTTTTGTGAAAGACAACGGGGTAGGGGCCAAAAAAGATGTAGGGACTGTCTGGATTCGAACTTTAATGCCATGAAAGTCAAGAACTGGAGATCCATGGCTGGAAAGAGGGTACTCTGGGGAAACTTCTTAAGAAGGCCAGGGCTCACAGAGGGCTGTCGTGACAATTATGATGATGATAGAGGTTACTTTATACAGCCTATAGAAAAACGAGCCATAATTCTATAGGATTCTATATAGACCACATTCCATAAGAAATTTTATAGAATAATGTAGAAATTTTTCGTAAGGGAAGTGAGCAATGAATTTTTCGGTCGTGATGTTTAATTTATTTCTTTGACGTTTACAGCAGTTTTAGAGTATTAGCACACTTTAAAACTTATTCACCTACATCACCAGTTACTTAGTTACCAGAGTTCTAAGTTTTAAGAGTAGGTGAATGTACATTGCACTGGAGTAATACAGCCTACTATAGAAGCCATATTGAAGAATTTATATTCTTTATTAATAAGGAGTCTCCACTCCTTATTAATAAAGAATATAAAATATCTTTGGCGTTTACATTTTATCCAATATTTGTAGGAGAGGGACGGAACACTGATTCGTCTATTTCATTTTAACCACTTAAAGCACGAGTTTTTTTCGGAAAAACTGGTAAAAAATGATCGAGGTTTTTTTTGACAGAAAATGAATATATAGGTATAGTGTAAGTTATTTTTTGCAATTTCAGTTGCGGGGGGTGGGGTAAAAGTTATAAAATTTTTTTTATACAAACAAAGTGTAAACGATTTGATTACATGTTTATTTTGAATTTCATATTATAACTTCAGATTCACTTCCATCTCTCAAGAGATCATCACTTTCATCGCTGAAACTTTCTGATAGATTGACATATTCAAAATCGTAAGAATCGCTCATTATCAGATAACTTTTTCTAAACAAGTTACAAAAACACTTAGTAAAAATTAATTTATGGTTAACTGTTTACTTTTATGATATTTAACGTTATAAAAATGGATTTATTAACTTTTCCACACCAAACAACTGCTTTATAACAAAGAATTCCTAACAAACTTATAGCTAATCATCAAAATGCACCACGTGGTTTCCACAACAAAAATGCTGCATAGGGTGCTATCTATGGTAAATAAGTTTAATTATAATCTAGCCTATCTATTTTTACTAGAACGGATCTCAGAGAGCATTAGAAATAAAATAACGCAAGATACAAAAGCGCCCGTGTGAGACACGGGCATGTGCAAATTTGCCGGTAACTTTCGCCCGTGTCAAACACGGGCAAATGCGTTAAGTGGTTAAGGTCGATGTTGGAAGGTTAAAGACGCACCAACGTCGAAATTTTACGTCATTTTTAGGGCAACCAAATCTTATGAATTATTATCTCACCTGTTGGGCAGGTAGTTTGGATAGTCGGCCTTGAGGGAGGAGAGAGGAAAGAGCTCGGCTTTAAGGGCCTTCCCCTTTCCCTGGTTAATGGTGCTGATCTCCTTGGGATAGTCCTCGACTAGCTTCATGAGCTGTTCCACTGTCTGAGGGGGGCTGGAGGGGCTCTTGGTGGCCATCACCTTGATCTCCTCGTTGTACATGCCGGCCAGGTCTTTACGGAGCTTGTCGAAGCTACCTGTTGAGGGAATCGTGTGTATCAATTTAAACTCTTTCGCTCAAGACCACACACAGTAGATGTCATTTTTCCTACTTATTCTGCTTTGGTAGATAGATATGAGAGTTTCAAGCCCTCTGAGCGTCGCGAGGTTTTCGAGTAGTGTGTGGTATGACCACAGCATACTTAATTACTAAATAACCACATCTATTGGTGGAAGGAATCCATGAATCTATTTCATCTTATAACCAAAAGATCCATGGATTATTTTTTTCAACCTTTAGAAAGCATCTATTGGCCCATTTTGTAGAATATAATTCTTTGGAAAGATTTTGTTGTTTTCATTTCCTTAGAGTAGAATCCTTTGGAAAGATTGAAGTGCTCATTTCCTTAGAGTAGAATCCTTTGGAAAGATTGAAGTGCTCATTTCCTTAGAGTAGATTAGATTTCTTTAGAGTAATTTCCTTTGGAAAGATTCTATTCTGAGTAAAGAATCCTTTAGAAAGATTCTATCCTGATAAAAGAATCCTTTAGAAAGATTCTATCCTGATAAAAGAATCCTTTAGAAAGATTCCATCGTTCCTTTCTTATAATAGAATACAGTAGAATCCCTTGGAAAGATTACACCTATCTTATATTATATATTATCCTTTCCTTATTATATATAGAATAGAGTAGAATACTTGGAAAGATTCCATAGTTCCTTTCATTAGAATAAAATACTTTGGAAAGATGCATTGCTCATTTCCTTAGAATAGATTAGAGTAGTTTCTTTTGGAAAGATTCCATTGTTCCTTTCTTACAATAGAATCCTTTGAAAAGATTCCATTGTTCCTTTCTTTACAATAGAATCCGTTGGAAAGATTCCATTTATCTTTTTCTTATAATAGAATCCTTAGAATAGCTCTTTACTAACTCGGATCGGACTGATCAAGGATGTCTAGCATCCAACTCATTTGTCCAATGGGTTCGTGACTTTTCATCACCATCATCAATGTCCCCTCTCGTTGGCTTACAAGTTACATCTACGCCAAGCAAACCGTTCTTTCGCATTAACCTTCCAAGTGGTTTCGATGATACATCTCGTCATTCAACATCAGGCAAATTTTGCTAATTGACGAGATATCTCGTCAACAAGATACTGTCGATTTTCCTACGATGACAAGATCAAGCTCTGGACAGTTTTCTTCTTGTGATGAGATATCTCGTCCATCAAGATCTGGTCAGTTTTGCTAATGACGAGGTACATCGTCGAGACAGCCAGTAGTAGGGTCAACAATGACTAGATACTTTCCGGACAGGGATTATACCGGTGTCTCTCTGGGACAGTTTGGCGCATCTTGGCCAAACACGGCCCTTGCGTCATAAAACACCAAACCAACCAACTCTCTGGGACAGCTTCTCGATCAACTGGAACTGTTCTCTGTGCGACTTGTACAACATGGACTTGGTCTAGGTCAGTGGTGGCGAACCTTTTTGATGTGAGCGTGTCAGAAATTTACAAATAATATTCATGGTGTTGCTGAAATGCCGAGTTATTTGTAATGATGGATGGCAATAGAAAATTTATTATTGCAGAATTTTATTGAGACATTTAAAAATTAACAATAATTTCATAAACACAAATTCATAACATGACATACATTGTCCTACAAATTAATAAGATTTTTGGCTGTCATACATTGGATGCCAAATGCTTTATATCTGGTCCATGTTTCGTCATTCTTAGTAATACACAGGCCGAACTCC
Source organism: Meta bourneti (assembly GCA_933210815.1). Lineage (NCBI taxonomy): Eukaryota > Metazoa > Arthropoda > Arachnida > Araneae > Tetragnathidae > Meta > Meta bourneti. The sequence continues at coordinate 14,296,957 of OW119932.1, forward strand.
ATTTATCAGTCGTTTTGTTTCTTAAACCTCTTAAACCTACCTTTCATAAAATTCATTTCGGAAATAAACGACTAGCTGCCCAGAAAAGGGTGCTGACTCATGGCATTATGCTCCCTCAATCAATGGTTAGATGTTCAGCTCAGTTTTCAGCTGCCAATCCTTGTTCCTAGAGAGGACTATGTACTGGGTGATCCAAAAGTCACAGAAAAAGCAAAAATTCAATAATTCGAAAAGTAGACAGTAGCACGATGCGGCTTTCATAGAAATGCACAGAAAGACATGGGATTCTTTTTAATAACGAAAATTTTTATTGCCAGAACATTTACATTTGTCACCGATAATTGGCGCTGTAGAGGTTCCTGAGCGGGGGGATCCTGATCATAGTTGTACAGAGGTCGACCGACGTCATTGGCCATGTTGAAAGAAGCTCCTCGTCATCATCTGACAGGAATTACAGCTGAAACCCTTTTCGGTGCTGTGCAGTGTCGTGCCACGACTGACGGCCATTCTTATGAATGACGGCTATCACATTGAACATTTCTAATCCTTGCTGCGTTGCGAACTGTGCTGCGCCACTGTATAAACTATTGACACAACCAAATCGAATATCTATATTCGAATTATTGAATTTTTATTTTTTCTATGCCTTTCTGATCACCCTGTATTTGTTGATAGTTTCTTTCATGCAAAACAACTTCATCTTGTACATTCTAACAATTAAAATAAAATTTTGAATAATTTCTAAGCTTATAAACTGATATCACCTGTAAATCGATGACTTGCAAGCAAAGTTTTGGTACATACCGACTCTGGCATGCGTTCCATGGTTCACCATCCATGGTCTAGGCTATACCTGGACAAAGTGGATCATTAACATAAACGAGCCTTACCGTTTGCGTTGAGGTCGAACGTCCCCGTAAGCTGCAGGTTGGCGCTGACGGCGGCCTTGATCAGCTCCCTCTCTTCCCTGTTGTTGGCCTTCAGCCGGAGGGAGGCGATTAGCTCACCCCCGTACGTGATGCTCCTCACGTAGTGGGTGCCCACGGTGTCCGGAGACATGGACATCCAGTCCAGACGGGGCTTCAGATGAGAAGGGATGGTCTCTGTCACCTGAAGGGCCAAAAAACCCAATTTGTTAGCGGGTATCAGTCAGTGGGCCAAGGTAACCCTTCTTTATTTGTTGCACCGCCCTTCCCAGCTGAGGTCTTTAGCAAACTCGTGTGAAACTTTGTCTGCCAAGAAGTACTCCGTGGTAAGGTTGGTTACACTGCTATATATATATTATTGTATCATGAGTTAATTTTTGTAGTGGTAGGTAAGTTCGCCTCGGGTCATTACGGATTTACAGAGAAGGCGCCATAGTATTTGGCAGGTGGTCTTGATGGCCACGTGACATATATATACTATTGTATCATGAGTTAATTTTTGTAGTGGTAGGTAAGTTCGCCTCGGGTCATTACGGATTTACAGAGAAGGCGCCATAGTATTTGGCAGGTGGTCTTGATGGCCACGTGACATATATATACTATTGTATCATGAGTTAATTTTTGTAGTGGTAGGTAAGTTCGCCTCGGGTCATTACGGATTTACAGAGAAGGCCCCATAGTATTTGGCAGGTGGTCTTGATAGCCACGTGACATATATATACTATTGTATCATGAGTTAATTTTTGTAGTGGTAGGTAAGTTCGCCTCGGGTCATTACGGATTTACAGAGAAGGCCCCATAGTATTTGGCAGGTGGTCTTGATAGCCACGTGACATATATATACTATTGTATCATGAGTTAATTTTTGTAGTGGTAGGTAAGTTCGCCTCGGGTCATTACGGATTTGCAGAGAAGGCCCCCAGAGTTTTTGGCAGGTGGTCTTGACAGTAAGGAACGGAACTAGCTTTTCACTTGGTCGTCGGGAAAACAAAAGGGCATTGCTCGTCAAGCAGAGGGCTGGCTAAATGTTGTGATACTCGTGTATCTGGTCGGGGGATGGAATAAGGCCTTATCCCTATTAGTTCGACCCTACCCATTTAAGCCGGGAATGGCTTTTCAGCTTTCAGAACTGGAGGGAATGTCTACATAGGCATCTATTTCTTATTCCGGTGGCCTTGAATATTTTACCTTACTCGAACCTACACGCTTTGTCCTGGTCCTGATGGGCCACGGTCGCCAGGTCGAAAGAGCAACGGATTAACAAACGGAGGGTTGTGAGGTCGAAATTTGGTCAAACCGAAGGCCGTCGTGCACACGGGGACTGGTGCGCGTTGAATCTGTCGCGGCTCTCAAATGTCCTCACGTTGGCGGCGTGTGGACGTTTTGGATGCCAGCTCAGGTGTTGTTCTCTTCATCTGACCTTGGTTCGAAATTTTGAGGTGTCCTTGGATTTTTCCCTTTGGGATAGATCCCGGACCGTCACCAATAGTTCCAGTGTGACGTTAATTAACTACCTACCTGCCAGTCGGTGGTGCAGCGTTCGTCGAAGTCTGTCATTCTCTGGTAAAAGAAAACGGAAAGGCTGTGTCGGTAGGAAGTTAATTAACGTCGTACTGGGGCAACACAACGGGTATTAGACTGTTCGGGATCAATCCCGAAGGGGAATATTCACAAGGACAACACCTCAAAATTTCGAACCACGGTCAGATGAAGAGAACACCTGACTCTCCAAACGTCCACACCCCGCCGACGTAAATACATTTGAGTAGGCTGTGACGGGAGCTCGGCCGCAAGGTTTAGCGCGAGTAGTTGAATTAACGTCCCACTGGGGCAACACAACGGGGTATTAGACTGTCCGGGATCAATCCCGATATGAAAGATACGAGAACGACATCTCGTAATTTTGTTTTTTTCTCGGTCAGATGACGAGGTCTCAACCCCTGAGCTGGCCACCAATCTCCAGGACGTTAACTCTCCAAGTGATTTCGACGAGATATCTCGCCCATCAGGATCTGACAAATTTTGCTAATTACGAGATACCTCTCCGAGACAACCACCAGGAGGGTTAAAAGAAGATCTTGGCAGACAGATACGTTTGTTGATATATATCCGGTATACCTTGGCATCCTGTATCCGGTGACGTCTACTTTAAATTCCAGCAAAGCCCAAATTGACCACTGTTAGCCACTGGTTGAGGCAGCAGCGACTGACGGCTTCAAAGGGAAAAAGTAGGAAACACTCGTCACCAGAGGTCCGATCTACCATGACCAACCTCGGGCAGTCGGCGTGGCGCTGTTCCTTATGACAACTGGGCACGACTATCTTGCTGTCCACCTGCATATGATCCACGTGTTGTCCTGCCCACAATGCCCGCTGTGCGGTCAGGGCATCATGAATGCTGCCCACCTGCCAGCAGTGTCCGGCCTTGGACCAGGAACCAAACATTGAGAAGGATGAGTCGAGGAAGCTTTCCCGTCTCTACTGGTCGGCGCGCCTCCAAATGGCCCAACAGCCAAGGGTGGGCTTTGGATAACAAGCAAGTAGACAAGGTATACGTTGACAGATATATACCGGCCGGCTTTGACACCAAGCTTTTGCTATGAACGTCACAGCATCTAAAAGCCTTTCTGAGGGCATAAAAAGAAATTCTCACGATACAGCAGGTGGTTGAAAAGCAAAGGAATCACGTTGAAAAATGGTGTTGTTGCAAGTTTGGAATATGGAAAATTATCGACTCTATCCTCCATATTAATAGGAAGGGGGTTGGTGCAAGTGGTACAATCAGGTGTTACTTCGTCATCTGACCGTGGTTCAAAATTACGTGGTGTTGTCCTCGATTTTTCCATTGGGTATTGATCCCGGACCGTCGTCAATAGCCCGTCGTGTTGCTCTAGTGCGACGTTAATTAATACCTGGGTTAATAAATATTAATGGGTGATTTCTTATTTGTAATATAATTGTAAGGTAAGTAGGTGGGTATTTAATTAACGTCGCACTGGAGCAACATAATGGGCTATTGATGACGGTCCGTGATCAATCCCAATGGAAAGATCGAGGATAACACCACGTAATTTTGAACCACGGTCAGATGACGCGGTCATACCTGAGCTGGCACTCACTCTCCAAACTTCCACGCCACACCAACGTGAGGACATTTGAGGTCACGACAGATTTAACGAGCAGCAGTATCCCTTTGTACACGATGGTCTTTGGTTAGATTCGAACTCGCAACCCTCCGGTTGCTAATCCATTACTCTTCATACCACGGCCTATAATTGTAAGGAGGCAGTCTTCAAGATATAAGAGGTGGAGGACTCACCGTCTCGTGTTGCACCCTGACGAGGAGCTCGACGAACTTCTGCCTGTTGGCGGTGTCGCGCAGGTAGGCACCTGTACCGTCCACCACGATGTCCCCCTTCTTGATGCGCAGGGACAGTGCACCGCTGACGTCCAGAAATTCCCGAGCCTGGGTTGACGTCTCCACCAGCTTGTACTGCGAACGCGTGAAGCTGCGGTCGATCACCTGAATGGAAGAGGACAGTATGGTTCATTACCTTGTAAACAACCCTTAGGAAAAATTTCTGTAGATTAATACAGGGTGAGTCTAAATTGTTTTTAAAAAATAAGAAGGGTGATAGTACCCATCCAGACGAGCAATAATTACCATGGAACATAGGGTCGCATTCTACTTTGAGAGGCAGAAAAGAGTAAAGTCGAAACACGTCGAGCATGAACAAGTCATCGCGTCTGACGTCGTTTTGTACCTGCCTACGTAGGTCCGGTACTTCTTGAACGCCACATATTCCGCACGATGGATCGGACGGGGCGGACCTGTGGCTTCGATTCTTCGCTCACAGGACATCAACCCACTGGACTTTTTCTTCTGGGGCCACATGAAATCTTTAGTGTGCCAGACGCCTGTGGACTCGGCTGAAGATCCCGTAGCGGGAATCGGTGTTGCCGCAGACAAAATTAACACAACACCAGGAATCTTCGAGAGCCAGTCATTCCTTCGCCGGTGTGAACTGTGCAACGACACGCGCCACTTTGAGCACTTGCTGTGAGTTTTCCTCTGATCAATCAATCAGATTGTGCAACTTTTGATATCGTTCATTCGCTTTCCCAACACTGTTGTAAGTTCATGTTGAAATTCTAATTTGACTCTTTTCTGCCTCTCAGAGTGGAATGCGACCCTATGTTCCATGGTAATTATTGCTCGTCTGGATGGGTACTATCATCCCTCTTATTTTGTAAAAACAATTTAGACTCAACCTGTATACACTTTGAGATAATTACAGATCCAGAGTATGCTCTGCATTTGATGCTATCACGTTGGAGTGGTGTGAAAGTTTGGAGAGTGGGATGCCAGCTCAGGTGTGACCTCGTCATTTGACCGTGGTTCAAAATTACGTGTTGTCCTCGATATGTAGATATTTTAATTAACGTCACACTGGAGCAACACAATGGGCTATTGGCGACGGTCCGGGATCAAATCCTAAGGGAAAGATCCGAGGACAATACCACGTAATTTTGAACCACGGTCAGATGACGAGTTGACACATGAGCTGGCACCCCACTCTCCAAACTTCCACACCACTCCAACGTGAGGACATTTGAGGGCACGACATATTTAACGTCCAAGCAAAAGGTCCGCCTCGTCCGATCCGTCGACCAGGCCATTTTGCTTAGGAGATATCTACGTAGGCAGGTACAAAACGACGTCAGAGGCGATGACTTGTTCATGCTCGACGCGTTTCGACTTTACTCTTTTCTGCCTCTCAGAGTGGAATGCGACCCTATGTTCCATGGTAATTATTGCTCGTCTGGATGGGTACTATCACCCCTCTTATTTTGTAAAAACAATTTGCACTCACCCTGTATAACAATTTTTCTATAGAATGTGGTCTATAGAATTATGGTCCATTTTTCTATAAGCTCTATAAAGTAACCTCTATAGAAAGTCCTCGGCTTCTGACCGTGGTTCAAAATTACGTGGTGTTATCGTCGGATCTTTCCCTTCGGGTTTGGTCCCGGATCGTCGGCAATAGCCCATTGTGTTGCTCCAGTGCGACGTGAATTAAAGTACCTTCCTACCTATAGAAAGTCAAAGGCAGAGATGCAGACTTGTTAAGACCAAAGGATCAGATTCATTGTGACTAATGGGTACTTAGGTATTTTAAATGACATCGCACTGGAGCAACACAAAGGGAAATTGGCGACGGTCCGGGATCAAACCCGAAAGGAAAGACCCGAGGACAACACCACATTATTCTGAACCACGGTCAGATTGAAAAATACCAATACCAATACCTTTTATCTATAAAAATCTATAATTTTTTTAATACAGGTAGGTAAGTGTTTAATTAACGTCACACTGGAGCAACACAACGGGCTATTGGTGACGGCCCGGGATCAATCCCAAAGGGAAAGATTCTAGGACACCACGTAATTTTGAACCACGGTCAGATGACGAGGTCACACGTGAGATGGCACCCCACTCTCCAAACTTCCACGCCACGCCAACGTGAGGACATTTGAGGTCACGCGGTCACTATGGTTCTAAGGAAACAACGTAGCGAGTTGAAAATGCGTTGACCCATAGAGGATATGTCAAAGTAGAGTGATCAATGGTATAACCTTTTTATGTGCCCAGGATCATGGGACGAAAACTAGTAGTAACGTGACCCTTAGACTACTTTCGTCTGCTGGGTGGAACCTAACATTCACCATCTGTGTCCACGAAACGGGAAGACGCCCACCCATCGAATCATCATCTGATTGGTCAGTTGATCGATCATCTGATAGTAGTAGAGCTTGGCGATTTCACTACTTTTGTCACCACTCTAAAGAAATGCGGATTCACTGACTTATACTGAGATGTTATACCGCCAAACTAGGCAATAAAGTACCAAATCGGCCTACCTAGTCCATTTCTCTCCTAGCAGTCACGTGACTACTAGTCGACATATTGGTCACACTTTTTGAAGCTCCTCTGAATAGCAATACTCAGTCTACTTATATTTCACATCTGTGAATTAATCTGACGTGTGATTGATTTCAAGGATCTGCCTATATATCATCGTTAAGTAATCATTTAGCCCATTGTGTTGCTCCAGTGTGACGTTAATTGAAATAATAAATAAAATAAATAAATAAAGTAATCATTTAGCTTGATAGAAATACCTCTCGCAGAGTCGCCATGGCAACTCTTAAAATAAAAGTTATGCGCGTAATAGGAATTCTAAATTTGAGGCATCGGGTACTGAGAACGCATGTAATCTGACTTGTGTGCTTGATCTTAAGGTTCCATTTATGGATCGTCGTCAAGTAATCATTTAGCTTGTCAGAAAATGGCTCATAGAGTCAATATGGAACCGCTTAAAGTAAAAGCTGTCTCTTCGGAAAAAGAATTCTAAATCTGAGGCATCTTGGAATCGGCATTCCGATTGAGTACCATATACATTTAGCTTGACAGCAAATGCCTTTCACAGTGTCACCATGGCAACACTTAAGGTGATAGGTAGGTATGGTACTTTTAATTAACGCCACACTGGAGCAACAAAACGGGCTATTCCGGGATCAATCCCACAGGGAAAGATCGAGGACAATTCCACGTAATTTTGAACCACGGTCAGATGATGAGGCAACACCTGAGCTGGCACTCTGCTCTCCAAACTTCCACATCACGCCAGCGTGAGGACGTTTGAGACCACGACAGATTTAAAGTGCATCAGCCCCTATGTACACGACTGTATTTTGATTGGATTTGAACTCGAAACCCTCCGGTTGCTAATCCGTTAATCTTCCAACCGGGCCATTGCGGTATGTAGGTGTTTTAAATAACGTCGCACTGGAGCAACACAACGGGCTATTGACGACGGCCCTGGATCAAACCCCGGTCCACCGCGGCCCTTAAGGTAATAGTGTTAGTTACCTTAAACGTTTCCATGCATGTCAAAGTTTGGAGAGTGTGATCCCAGCTCAGGTGTGACCTCGTCATCTGACCGTGATTCAAAATTATTTGGTGTTGTCCTCGGCTCTTTCCCTTCAGGATTGATCTTGGACCATCACCAATAGCACGTTATGTTGCTCCAGAGTGACGTTAATTGAAATATCTACCTACCTTGTAGTGATTATTGTTGGAATCTGCAGTGGAGTTGTATAACTCATGATAATACACATTTAAAAAAATTGAGATATAATATACATATTAAATGTACCTTTTAAACTCTGAGAGCTGAAATTTCATCTTACCTGTAATTTTCCTTCTAACGTACTCTGGTCAAACACATCCGCGTTTCCTTTCTGGTACTTGACCAGGTCGAATGTACTGCCCAGGTACATGGCTGCCAGTACAGGGATTATTGCAGCAGTCATGGCGCCCTTCCTAGAAAAAGGTATCAGACTTTACGACACTGTTCTCTAAACTGGGGCTTTCAGCTCTTACCAAAATAATTATTTTCCCAATACAATTTTTCTATAAAAACAAGGGCCGCGGTGGCCCGGTTGGAAGAGCAACGGACTAGCAACCGAAGGGTTGCGAGTTCAAATCCAGCCAAACACCGCCGTGTACAAAGGGGGCTGGTGCACGTTAAATCTGTCGTGGCCTCAAATGTCCTCACGTTGGCGTGGTGTGGAAGTTTGGAGAGTGGGGTGCCAGCTCAGGTGTTGCCTCGTCATCTGACCGTGGTTCAAAACTACGTGGTGTTGTCCTCGGATCTTTCCCTTTGGGATTGATCCCGGACCGTCACCAATAGCCCATTGTGTTGCTCCAGTGTGACGTTAATTGAAATTCCCCCCCCCCCTATAAAAACAAAATTCACTTAAGAAAACACAATAAGACGGTTGCGTTTTACCACTTGCAATGGGTAGGTAGGTAATTAATTAACGTCGCATTGGAGGAACCCAACGGGCTATTGTCGACGGTCCAGGATCCATCTCGAAGGAAAAGATCCAGAGACATCTTGTAATTTTGAACCGAGGTCAGATGACGAGATCAAGATCTGAGAGCAGGCATTCCGCTCAACAAGGGTATTTAAGGGTATTTTCAATTAACGTCACACTGGAGCAACACAATGGGCTATTGGTGACGGTCCGGGATCAATCCCAAAGGGAAAGATCCGAGGACAACACCACGTAATTTTGAACCATGGTCAGATGACGAGGCAACACCTGAGCTGGCACCCCACTCTCCAAACTTCCACACCACGCCAACGTGAGGACATTTAAGGCCACGACAGATTTAACGTGCACCAGCCCCCTTTGTACACGACGGTGTTTGGCTGGATTCGAACTCGCAACCCTTCGGTTGCTAGTCCGTTACTCTTCCAACCGGGCCACCGCGGCCCCCTCCGCTCAACAAACCACTTGCGATGAGAAGGGTTGTGTATTTTAATTAAATTCAGTACACTGGAGCAACACAACAGGCTATTAATGACGGTCCCGGATCAAACCACCGCGTAGTTTTGAACCACGGTCAGATGACGAAGGTCACACCTGAGCTGGTACCCAACTCTCCAAACTTCCTCACCACGGCAACGTGAGGATATTTGAGGTCACGATAGATTTAACCCTTTCGGGCCTAATGGGCATATACGTCCCAGAGATTAGATTGGGTAAATAAATCCCACTTTTGAATGGGTTTTTACGTTTTCAGTGTTCTTAAGGGGGTATTTCAATTAACGTCACACTGGAGCAACACAACGGGCTATTGGTGACGGTCCGGGATCAAACCCAAAGGGAAAGATCCGAGGACAACACCACGTAATTTTGAACCACGGTCAGATGGGGGGGGGTATTTCAATTAACGTCACACTGGAGCAACACAACGGGCTATTGGTGACGGTCCGGGATCAATCCCAAAGGGAAAGATCCGAGGACAATACCACGTAATTTTGAACCCACGGTCAGATGACGAGGCAACACCTGAGCTAGCATCCCAGTCTCCAAGCTTCCACACCCCGCCAACGTGAGGACATTTGAGGCCACGACAGATTTAACGTGCACCAGCCCCCGTATAATTGACGGTTGGACTTAGTTTCGAACTCGCAACCCTCCGGTTGCTAATCCATTACTTTTCCAACTGGGCTACCGCGACCTCTTAGGAGGAAAGTGTTAAAAATTTTCTTGTGTGTTCTCAATTCTATGCAGACATAATTCATAAATTGCCTATAGTGGCGCGTGTCGTTGCACAGTTCACACCGGCGAAGGAATGACTGGCTCTCGAATATTCCTGCTGTTGTGTTAATTTTGTCTGCGGCAACACCGATTCTCGCTACGAGATCTTCAGCCGAGTCCACAGGCGTCTGGTACACTAAAGATTTCATGTGTCCACAGAACAAAAATCTTGCTTAGGAGATATGCTACGTAGGCAGATACAAAACGACGTCAGAGGCGATGACTAGTTCATGCTCGACGCGTTTCGACTTTACTCTTTTCTGCCTCTCAGAGTGGAATGCGACCCTATGTTCCATGGTAATTATTGCTCGTCTGGATGGGTACTATCACCCCTCTTATTTTGTAAAATCAATTTAGACTCACCCTGTATACAGAGTAGATAGGTAGTTAATTAACGTCGCGATGGACCAACACATCGGGCTGTTGGCGACTGTCAGGGATCAATCCCTAAGGGAAAGATCTACAACGAATCATTTTGAACCACGGTCAGATGATGAGGCCAACACCTGAGCTGGCACCCCACTCTAAACTTCGACACCACGCGAAGTTGAGGACATTCGAGTCCACGCGTCAGATTTAATTTGCACCAGCCCCCAGAGTAACGATGGTCGTTGGCTGGACAAGTTTTGAACTAGCAGCGGTTGCTAATTCTTTCCTCTTCCAACTGGGCTACCGCGGCCCTTTATATACAGGGAGCTGGAGTATACAGAAGGAATTATTGTAACTAACTAGGGTTCAATGTGCAGAAATTGATCTTTTAACAATATAATTTGAGAACTTTTGGTGGTAAATTTGAATTAATACAAATTTTGTTATATCGTGACAAAATCTTAAAGCTAAGCACAATGTCTTGTTGGTATACAAAAGATCAAAATGTCCAAAAACCTGACCTCCTTTTACGATTTGCCTCAAGATCTTCAAAATGGACAATTGAACAATTCGGAAATAACAGCAAAAATATAAAGGATAAAACGTTCCACAGTTCCTGTAATTTGCAAACATTCCTGTAATTTGCATAATAGTATGTGAATTGAAACAAACTGCTATTCAATCTCTAAAACAATATTTAATTCATATGCGATTTGCGTCAAGATCTCGTTGGTCATCAAAATGACCCGTAGAACCATTTGGGAATCACAACAAAAATATATCCGAACAAACATTCCACTAATGTGATTTGCATAGTAGTATGAATTGAATTTTTTTTTTAGCATTTAATCTTTAAAACACTGTTTAATTCATTTGCGATCTGCGTCAAGATCTTGTAGATATTCAAAATAGCCCCATAGAACAATTTGGGAATAACAGCAAATATATAACAAAACAAATATTCGACTAATGTAATTTGCATAGTAGTATGAATCGAAACAAATTTTTGTATTTAATCTTTAAATCACTGTTTAATTCGTATGCGAGCTGCGTCAAGATCTTCAAAATCGACAATTAAACAATTTGGGAAAAACAGCAAAAATATAAAGGAACAAACGTTCCACTAATTCCTGTAATTTGCATAATAATATGTGAATGTACCAAAATATAACGACAAACTGCTATTCAATCTTTAAAACGCTGTTTAATTCATATTCGATCTGCGTCAAGATCTTGTAGATCATCAAAATTGCCCCATTGAACAATTTGAAATAGCCAAAATGTAACCGAACAAACATTCGACTAATGTAATTTGCATATTAGTATGAATCGAAACAAATTTTAGTATTTTATCTTTAAAACTGTTTTTCATATACTATCTGCATCAAGATTTTATATATCTTCAAAATAGCAATAGAACAATTTGGGAATAACAGCAAAAATGTAGCCAAATAAACATTCCACTAATATAATTTGCATAGTAGTATGAATCAAAACAAATTTTAGTATTTAATCTTTAAAACACTGTTTAATTCATATACGATCTGCGTCAAGATCTTGTAGATCATCAAAATGGCCCCATAGAAAAATTTGGGAATAAAGCAAAAATATAACGACAAAAGAACTTACTTCTTGTTATACTATTTAGGAAGAAAAGCTCCAAACTATGTTACTTGATGGCAGCAATCCTTTCCTCCAATCCTGCTTATCTTATAATGTAGGGAAATAAAACATCTGCCTCCAACGTGTACCCAATTCTGATAGGAACACAGGACATATATGATAATTCGATAAACTTTTTGCTATCAAACTTCGTGAACAAGAAATTAATCAAGCCGAAGGTGTTTAAGTTCCTATGAATATATCGTTTCTTATGTACATAAATATATGCATTTTCGAATTATCCTTTGATTACTGTGGTTTATATTTCACTTACTCTGTTTAAGTTATGTTTAATAAATGGGTTTTAATTATTTCTTCAATTAACTTTATCTTAATATCAGCCAAAAAAGAATAATATCAGGTAACTGTTCTGAAACTCTTTAGAATGGTAATTAAATAGCTTCGCATTGGAGAACACACTGGCTATTGCCGACGGTCCGCGATCGATCCTTAAGGGAAAGATCCGAGGAAAACACCTCGTAATTTTGAACCACGATCAAATGACGAGGTCAACACTTGAGCTGGCACCCCACCCTCCAAACGTCCACGCCATGCCAACGTTAGGACATTTGAGGCCACAACAAATTTAACGTGCACCAGCCCCCGTATAATTGACGGTTGGACATAGTTTCGAACTCGCAACCCTCCGATTGCTAATTCATTACTTTCCAAATGGGCTACCGCGATCTCTTAGGAGGAAAGTGTTAAAAATTTTCTTGTGTGTTCTCAATTCTATGCAGACATAATTCATAAATTGCCTATAGACCAAAACACGTCTAAAAAGGATCCAGTGGTTGAATGCTTTTCCAGCAGACGAAATGTAGTTTTAAGATTTAAAATATTCATGTTTGAATTATTTCAATTCAGTAATAAACATAAGACCCGATAAATAGTGTGCCTTAAAAAAGAAATATCAAAAGAGTTTTTCATAAAAGAGAAATAAAACAAGATAGTTATGTATATTTTTATGTAACACAAAAATTTATTTCAAACTGAACGACCATTTAATCTGGAACTGATTAATTTCCGAACTGATTAATTTATCTGGAACTAATAATAATCAGTGGCAATTCTTCCAAAATAGTAATTCCCCTTCCCAAGTGTATTGCATTTACTTAAAATGAATATCGGTATTCTATAAAACAGTCTTTTAGAAAAACTTTGGCCTCCTTTGTCTTGACTGGACGACTCCTTTGTCTTGACTTGAAATTGAATATTTAAATGAATTTAATTTATTTACGAAAAATTTAATTTTGATTTTTAACATTTTCAATAAACTTGCAATACATTTTTGATGACATTTTTAGTCTTTACTGAATAATGAACAAAAGAAGTGCTGAGAAAAAATATAAACGATATTTTTTCCTCAGAAAGCGTAGAAAAAATGACTTTATTTAGACAAAGAATTGAATAATTTTAAAACCTGTCTGCAATCTAAACACATATTTAAATTATCTCATTTTTAAAGCTGGTTGGTAATTGATTAACGTCGCACTGGAACAACACAACGGGCTATTGATGACGGTCCGGGATCAATCCCGAAGGGAAAATCCAAGGACAACGCGTTTGGTTTGACCGAGTTTCGAACTCGCAACCCTCCGTTTGCTCTTTCAACTGAGCTACCGTGACCCCTATTGCAAAAATTTTGCTAAAGATAGTTAAAAATTGTGGGAAATAATCTTGATGAAAACGCAAAATAAATCAGTTAGAACTTAAAGAACGAAAAATTGCTTCTTCAATATAACGTTTAGCCTTTCTTTTACTAAGGAAGGCTAAACGTTTCTTTTACTAAGGAAGCAACGATCCCGCTCTATGGTAAATCTGCCCTTGCACCTTGAATGTCGACGGAAATCCGGGCTGTCCAACAACTGATGTGGCGCCGAATGATGTCATTTGGTAACATGAGTTGTATTTTCTGATGTTACTAAGAAAATGCTTCGACTCTGACGTATCTCCTGATGTGTAAGTCAAAAGGTCTTGTGGTGGTGGTTCCAATTGGCAGAGTTTAACTTTTCCATTTTTGCAGCAATACCAGTAGACTCTGATTTAAACTTTTTGGCTTGACAGTAACTACAAACCATTTCCATTTTCCCGATGGTAACACTTGCATGCAGCGAGTAGTCTTTATGTGAATCGTAGTGGAATTCTACCAATACTAAGCTAAAATGGTGCGCAGTCCGTGATCGTTTGGCTCTATATCTTTTCCTGTTGTCGGGCCTGACGCTGCTGAGCCATCTCTGTTGCTCTAAATGTAGTAGCTCTCTCTCTAGCAATCGCAAGTCTTTTATTCCTCTCCTCGGAAGTTTCTTGACTACGCTTATCTTTCATCATCTTAGCCGTTGACTGTACTTGACGATCGCCTTACGGTTCCTTGGAGGCATTGCTACAGCAAAGAAATCTATAAAAGAATACAAAAAAGCTATTTCATAAATTAAGCAAAAGGCACACTCTCACTGAACAATGAAATCTATTATAGAATACAATAAAAAGCTAAAATTAACGAAAAAACAAATTCAAAATTATGAAGTACTTACACCAGTTTAGAAATATAAATCCAAATGTAAACTATCAGTCAAATAAAGTAGGAAACACTTATACAATCAACTAAAAGAGCGAATTAAAACTGTCAAATTCACTGAAAGATGATAAACTGGAAGACTTACCGAGTTAGCTTCCTTTAAATACGACCAGCTAAGAATCGAGTGGGTAATGGAATGTTCTCCACCATGAGTCCAAGGAAGTTTCCGTTTCCCCAACTTTCTAGAAAGTTCTACAAAGTTTTATAAAAAAGAGTAAACATTGATTCTGGTGCTGCCAGATACCGAGTAGCAAAATTACGCTTTTATGATCAATGAGTTTTTCGTTTGTTGAATAGATAAAAAATTTTTATAAAGCAGAAGGTCGATTTTACTGAATTTTTCAGAAAGAAAATCACTGCTTTCAACGGAGGATTCACATATATCTATTCCGCATATTTTAAAATAAGTTACACGCCTGACCTAAAAAGCCTAGTGAAACAGAATTCTACAAATCATTACGTATTCAATAAATTATTTAAGGAAAGTTGGTCGATATATACACCAACTTTCCTTGAAAATAATCCTTGAACTCCTGAAACCTTTCCTTGAATTTCCTTGTAAACATAAATAGTTTAAAATATTCTTTCCCTTCATCAAGCATAAATACTGAAATTTAATTTGTTTCGGAAAAAATTGTTTTTCTATCAACACTGGTAAAGCAACCATCGCTGCCTAAAGCAATCAATCTATGCTCAATGTTATTTTTATTGCGATTTCGAATAGTTTTTAGCCCCCAGGGCCAATAGAACGGGGGTTAAGAGTTAGCCTATGCGGACCGCAGTGTTCTAAAGTATAAGTGTACCAAATTTGGTATGGATTGGTCAAACGGTGTAGATTTGTATAGAAAATATACATATATACACACATACATACACATCCTATTTTATATATATAGATTTTTTATTGCTGTATTTATTAATTATTTTATCGATACCATTTTTATTTACCATTTCAAAATATTTCAACGACCCGTATCTTTTTACATGGCATAATTTCGTTAATATGTTGTTTCATTAATGCTTAAGTAGTTAAAACTAGAAGCTATAATCTCTTCTCTCATTCGAAATTTTAATTAAAATTGTGATGATTATAAGATTTAGTTTGTAGCCCTGCGGTATTTGAAGCTTTTGTGGCGCATCAATTTTAACTGGTTTAAAGCTCATGGTTTATGTAAAAATTTTCAAATCCCTTCAACAGTGAGTGTCAATTTAAAAACTTTCAATAACCATTTCTTGTCTTTTACAGTGTGTCAAGACGAATTTGAATACCTCTCCTTCACAATCCTGGATTCACACTGTCACACTTAAATTATCATTTGACTTGGAATAATACGTACTATAAGAAAAAACGCCTATTTTATTTGCATGAGAATAAATCTTCATATTTGCTTAGATATTATTTACAAAACTTTAAATAGCAACTTCCGCTTTTAATGTTATTAAACCACTTTCTATAATAATTTACGATAAATATAAACTTTTTGGAGTAAAAGTGATCGCAATTCCTGGAATCTATTCGGAGACTGTCTCAATATAAAGAAACGTTAAAGTAGGTGGTACATGTAGAAAGTTTTAGCCCATTCCGAGTTTGTCCTCGGTTCTCCAATTTCTTTCTGTTTTAAGACTAATTTTTATTAATAAAAATGCCTGTCTTGATCAAGCATTGAAATTTTCTAAAACTGCTTGGATTGATATTACTTTAAATTAATATAACAAAGCGGCCGAGCAATAAATATTATCAAAATAATCTACATTGATTAATGAATTTTATATAAAACTTTGCATTTGATTGACGTTTTACAAAACAACAGTGAAAATTCTTTTTTTTTTCTCTTTGGGTCTGCCGTGGCCAAGAATCACACAGAAAAGGTCATAATGCTACCTTATTAATTGCCATGCTGCACAAATGTCCTAAGCTGATCATCCGATAATTCCTGAAAATCAATATGCGATTTGATGGTTAACCAGACTTTCGATTCGTTGAAAGTCCGCATTTCTAGACTACATGTGAGATTACCTGCATACGTAGATAATTTATCTTTAAAACATTAGTTCTCGGAAAAGAAAATAGATGGCGACATGAGCGCAAAAAGCATTGGTAATACAGGAAACAAATCATACATTTTCTTCTCCAAATAATTGAATAGTTTTGTTCGGACCGTTTACCTTTTTAAAAAGAAACATAATCTTCGTAATGTGTAGATTAATTCTTGGGAAACGCTTTTACTTGCTTACGGAGCCTTCTGTAACTTCTCTTTGTTGAGGATTATTACAGAACAGAGAAACACTTTCCAATGAAACAGTCGAGAATACATTGCTACCAGTAAGAAAGAATAGTATTACCTATAAAAGAATTCTTCTGATAAACTGACTTGATTTATACAATTCCGCGCGAACTGCAGAACTACCAACCCATATCTAGTTCACGAAGCGATTCAATCAATACAATAGTTGGATTGAATTTTATTATTTTGTGTGTGTGAAAAATCCGGACAATTTATAATACCTGGCTACGAATGCAAGTAACGGAAATTTCCGGATTTTTCAAGAGGCCTCGTAATTCAACTCCAGGATATCAGAATCTGACAAAGGAGGATCAAGGTATGAAGGTCCAATGGCACGTATGTTGTAGCAAAGCAACAAATTAAAAATGTTGTGTTTCAAGATTCAGTTACAATGTTAAAGCCGTGAATACTGTAAAAAGATATTCCTTAAATATCTTTCCAATCATTGTATAACGTACGATTTGATTGGAAATCATCCTAATTGGTATATCAGCTCTATTCAACGCTGATTCATTGGGCCAGGGTGGCCTGGTGGGTCTGCGCTTGGAATTGTCGGTCCGCGGCGGCGTTGATCAGGGGTACGATTCCAAGTCTTTCCCATGAACGCCAGTGTACACACCGGGTATGTGCACATTAAATCTGTAGGCCGGTAAAGAAGTTATAAACAGAAATATCTTTTTTTAATTGCACTTATTATTGATTTTTGCAATTTTTTATTTTTTGTCATCACATTTTTAAATTTTGCATGCTGCTTGGTTCTGATGTCATTGAGAGTTTTTATTTCATAAATTTAGTACCACCATTCATTATTTATTGCTCTTTTTTATTGTGTGGTATTTACTTTTATTATTACTCTTTTTCATTAACTATTACTTTTTATTTATAATTTTTTATTGCTATATTTATTAATTATTTTATCGATACCATTTTTATTTACCATTTCAAAATATTTCAACGACCCGTATCTTTTTACATGGCATAATTTCGTTAATATGTTGTTTCATTAATGCTTAAGTAGTTAAAACTAGAAGCTATAATCTCTTCTCTCATTCGAAATTTTAATTAAAATTGTGATGATTATAAGATTTAGTTTGTAGCCCTGCGGTATTTGAAGCTTTTGTGGCGCATCAATTTTAACTGGTTTAAAGCTCATGGTTTATGTAAAAAATTTCAAATCCCTTCAACAGTGAGTGTCAATTTAAAAACTTTCAATAACCATTTCTTGTCTTTTACAGTGTGTCAAGACGAATTTGAATACCTCTCCTTCACAATCCTGGATTCACACTGTCACACTTAAATTATCATTTGACTTGGAATAATACGTACTATAAGAAAAAACGCCTATTTTATTTGCATGAGAATAAATCTTCATATTTGCTTAGATATTATTTACAAAACTTTAAATAGCAACTTCCGCTTTTAATGTTATTAAACCACTTTCTATAAAAATTTACGATAAATATAAACTTTTTGGAGTAAAAGTGATCGCAATTCCTGGAATCTATTCGGAGACTGTCTCAATATAAAGAAACGTTAAAGTAGGTGGTACATGTAGAAAGTTTTAGCCCATTCCGAGTTTGTCCTCGGTTCTCCAATTTCTTTCTGTTTTAAGACTAATTTTTATTAATAAAAATGCCTGTCTTGATCAAGCATTGAAATTTTCTAAAACTGCTTGGATTGATATTACTTTAAATTAATATAACAAAGCGGCCGAGCAATAAATATTATCAAAATAATCTACATTGATTAATGAATTTTATATAAAACTTTGCATTTGATTGACGTTTTACAAAACAACAGTGAAAATTCTTTTTTTTTTCTCTTTGGGTCTGCCGTGGCCAAGAATCACACAGAAAAGGTCATAATGCTACCTTATTAATTGCCATGCTGCACAAATGTCCTAAGCTGATCATCCGATAATTCCTGAAAATCAATATGCGATTTGATGGTTAACCAGACTTTCGATTCGTTGAAAGTCCGCATTTCTAGACTACATGTGAGATTACCTGCATACGTAGATAATTTATCTTTAAAACATTAGTTCTCGGAAAAGAAAATAGATGGCGACATGAGCGCAAAAAGCATTGGTAATACAGGAAACAAATCATACATTTTCTTCTCCAAATAATTGAATAGTTTTGTTCGGACCGTTTACCTTTTTAAAAAGAAACATAATCTTCGTAATGTGTAGATTAATTCTTGGGAAACGCTTTTACTTGCTTACGGAGCCTTCTGTAACTTCTCTTTGTTGAGGATTATTACAGAACAGAGAAACACTTTCCAATGAAACAGTCGAGAATACATTGCTACCAGTAAGAAAGAATAGTATTACCTATAAAAGAATTCTTCTGATAAACTGACTTGATTTATACAATTCCGCGCGAACTGCAGAACTACCAACCCATATCTAGTTCACGAAGCGATTCAATCAATACAATAGTTGGATTGAATTTTATTATTTTGTGTGTGTGAAAAATCCGGACAATTTATAATACCTGGCTACGAATGCAAGTAACGGAAATTTCCGGATTTTCCAAGACGCCTCGTAATTCAACTCCAGGATATCAGAATCTGACAAAGGAGGATCAATGTATGAAGGTCCAATGGCACGTATGTTGTAGCAAAGCAACAAATTAAAAATGTTGTGTTTCAAGATTCAGTTACAATGTTAAAGCCGTGAATACTGTAAAAAGATATTCCTTAAATATCTTTCCAATCATTGTATAACGTACGATTTGATTGGAAATCATCCTAATTGGTATATCAGCTCTATTCAACGCGGATTCATTGGGCCAGGATGGCCTGGTGGGTCTGCGCTTGGAATTGTCGGTCCGCGGCAGCGTTGATCAGGGGTACGATTCCAAGTCTTTCCCATGAACGCCAGTGTACACACCGGGTATGTGCACATTAAATCTGTAGGCCGGTAAAGAAGTTATAAACAGAAATATCTTTTTTTAATTGCACTTATTATTGATTTTTGCAATTTTTTATTTTTGTCATAACATTTTTAAATTTTGCATGCTGCTTGGTTCTGATGTCATTGAGAGTTTTTATTTCATAAATTTAGTACCACCATTCATTATTTATTGCTCTTTTTTATTGTGTGGTATTTACTTTTATTATTACTCTTTTTCATTAACTATTACTTTTTATTTATAATTTTTTATTGCTGTATTTATTAATTATTTTATCGATACCATTTTTATTTACCATTTCAAAATATTTCAACGACCCGTATCTTTTTACATGGCATAATTTCGTTAATATGTTGTTTCATTAATGCTTAAGTAGTTAAAACTAGAAGCTATAATCTCTTCTCTCATTCGAAATTTTAATTAAAATTGTGATGATTATAAGATTTAGTTTGTAGCCCTGCGGTATTTGAAGCTTTTGTGGCGCATCAATTTTAACTGGTTTAAAGCTCATGGTTTATGTAAAATTTTTCAAATCCCTTCAACAGTGAGTGTCAATTTAAAAACTTTCAATAACCATTTCTTGTCTTTTACAGTGTGTCAAGACGAATTTGAATACCTCTCCTTCACAATCCTGGATTCACACTGTCACACTTAAATTATCATTTGACTTGGAATAATACGTACTATAAGAAAAAACGCCTATTTTATTTGCATGAGAATAAATCTTCATATTTGTTTAGATATTATTTACAAAACTTTAAATAGCAACTTCCACTTTTAATGTTATTAAACCACTTTCTATAATAATTTACGATAAATATAAACTTTTTGGAGTAAAAGTGATCGCAATTCCTGGAATCTATTCGGAGACTGTCTCAATATAAAGAAACGTTAAAGTAGGTGGTACATGTAGAAAGTTTTAGCCCATTCCGAGTTTGCCCTCGGTTCTCCAATTTCTTTCTGTTTTAAGACTAATTTTTATTAATAGAAATGCCTGTCTTGATCAAGCATTGAAATTTTCTAAAACTGCTTGGATTGATATTACTTTAAATTAATATAACAAAGCGGCCGAGCAATAAATATTATCAAAATAATCTACATTGATTAATAAATTTTATATAAAACTTTGCATTTGATTGACGTTTTACAAAACAACAGTGAAAATTCTTTTTTTTTCTCTTTGGGTCTGCCGTGGCCAAGAATCACACAGAAAAGGTCATAATGCTACCTTATTAATTGCCATACTGCACAAATGTCCTAAGCTGATCATCCGATAATTCCTGAAAATCAATATGCGATTTGATGGTTAACCAGACTTTCGATTCGTTGAAAGTCCGCATTTCTAGACTACATGTGAGATTACCTGCATACTGTGAGGATTCATTCATGGACCCCTCAATTATCCCTCCCAAAGGCAAACTCGCCGACAGGTCGTAAAAGAGCCGGACAATACATTTCCATCTCTCTGGCGCCAAAGGCAAACTCGCCGACAGGTCGTAAAAGAGCCGGACAATACATGTCCATCTCTCTGGCGCCAGTCGGTCGGGACTTGGATCGAAGAGGACAAAAGGGGATTCGTTCCGGAAAGAGCCCAGGTGTTTAGGAGTGCACCTGCCAGGTGATTAAGTCCACCTGCTAGGTAATCAAGCCACCTGCGCTAAGTAGCTGATCCCATTTTACGTCAGAGAGTCTCTACCGAATCAGCAACCTCAAAAATGAGCAAAGTAAAAACGAACCAATTAAAAGTAAGAACCAATCAAGAACGAACGAATCGAGAACCACCAGCGAACAAAGGCTGGGAGGTTTCAAAAGGAAAAGCAGGGAGTCGAATCGTCAGTTCTTGCTTGTGATCTCGATCGATCAGCTTAACTCAGCGACCCTTTGAGCGGTCACTCCTTAGGGAGAAAATATATTTTTTGAAGACGGTTCTCTCAACCTGAGAGGACGCGTTCTTGTAGCCGGCGTAGGCTGCCCATCTCGAGTCTTGTTTGTTTCCCGAGCTAGCGTCTTAGCTCAGTGACCCTTTGAGCGGTCAACCCCATTAAGGAGCTCTTAATAATTTGGAAGACGGTTCTCTCACCCTGAGAGGACGCGTTCTTGTAGCCTGGCGTAGGCTGCCTATCTCGAGTTCCTGCTTATTTCTCGTTCGAGACTTGAACCAGCGACCCCAGCGGAGCCGTGCCTGTCTTGTGCCGATCCGACGACCCCAGCGGAGCCGTGCCTGTCTTGTGCCGATCCGACGACCCCAGCGGAGCCGTGCTGTCTTGTACTGACCCGACGACCCCAGTGGAGCCGATCCCTGATTGTGCCGAACCGACGACCTGCGGAGAGTTCGGTACCGACTTCTCGTCCGGCAGTGAACCTGCTTTGTCCCGTCGTCCAGTGAGGATCCAGTGCTGATCTTGTGAAATCGTCACCCGACGAGTAGAGTTTCATCTAGAGACTGTTGAGATACCTTTCTCCAACTCAGAGACTTTCGTACGTCCTGAGATTTCGACACCCTGTCGCATCCAGTTAGCAGAGGCATAGAAATTCGTGAAAGTGTCGTGTAAATAGATTCTAATATAGTCAAGAAATTGTTTTAAATAAAATTATCGTTTGTTATTTAAGCCAGACTGTTCTCTGTAGATTTGAATCTACCACGCTACCCAGAGAATCACTACAATACGTAGATAATTTATCTTTAAAACATTAGTTCTCGGAAAAGAAAATAGATGGCGACATGAGCGCAAAAAGCATTGGTAATACAGGAAACAAATCATACATTTTCTTCTCCAAATAATTGAATAGTTTTGTTCGGACCGTTTACCTTTTTAAAAAGAAACATAATCTTCGTAATGTGTAGATTAATTCTTGGGAAACGCTTTTACTTGCTTACGGAGCCTTCTGTAACTTCTCTTTGTTGAGGATTATTACAGAACAGAGAAACACTTTCCAATGAAACAGTCGAGAATACATTGCTACCAGTAAGAAAGAATAGTATTACCTATAAAAGAATTCTTCTGATAAACTGACTTGATTTATACAATTCCGCGCGAACTGCAGAACTACCAACCCATATCTAGTTCACGAAGCGATTCAATCAATACAATAGTTGGATTGAATTTTATTATTTTGTGTGTGTGAAAAATCCGGACAATTTATAATACCTGGCTACGAATGCAAGTAACGGAAATTTCCGGATTTTCCAAGACGCCTCGTAATTCAACTCCAGGATATCAGAATCTGACAAAGGAGGATCAATGTATGAAGGTCCAATGGCACGTATGTTGTAGCAAAGCAACAAATTAAAAATGTTGTGTTTCAAGATTCAGTTACAATGTTAAAGCCGTGAATACTGTAAAAAGATATTCCTTAAATATCTTTCCAATCATTGTATAACGTACGATTTGATTGGAAATCATCCTAATTGGTATATCAGCTCTATTCAACGCTGATTCATTGGGCCAGGGTGGCCTGGTGGGTCTGCGCTTGGAATTGTCGGTCCGCGGCGGCGTTGATCAGGGGTACGATTCCAAGTCTTTCCCATGAACGCCAGTGTACACACCGGGTATGTGCACATTAAATCTGTAGGCCGGTAAAGAAGTTATAAACAGAAATATCTTTTTTTAATTGCACTTATTATTGATTTTTGCAATTTTTTATTTTTTGTCATCACATTTTTAAATTTTGCATGCTGCTTGGTTCTGATGTCATTGAGAGTTTTTATTTCATAAATTTAGTACCACCATTCATTATTTATTGCTCTTTTTTATTGTGTGGTATTTACTTTTATTATTACTCTTTTTCATTAACTATTACTTTTTATTTATAATTTTTTATTGCTATATTTATTAATTATTTTATCGATACCATTTTTATTTACCATTTCAAAATATTTCAACGACCCGTATCTTTTTACATGGCATAATTTCGTTAATATGTTGTTTCATTAATGCTTAAGTAGTTAAAACTAGAAGCTATAATCTCTTCTCTCATTCGAAATTTTAATTAAAATTGTGATGATTATAAGATTTAGTTTGTAGCCCTGCGGTATTTGAAGCTTTTGTGGCGCATCAATTTTAACTGGTTTAAAGCTCATGGTTTATGTAAAAAATTTCAAATCCCTTCAACAGTGAGTGTCAATTTAAAAACTTTCAATAACCATTTCTTGTCTTTTACAGTGTGTCAAGACGAATTTGAATACCTCTCCTTCACAATCCTGGATTCACACTGTCACACTTAAATTATCATTTGACTTGGAATAATACGTACTATAAGAAAAAACGCCTATTTTATTTGCATGAGAATAAATCTTCATATTTGCTTAGATATTATTTACAAAACTTTAAATAGCAACTTCCGCTTTTAATGTTATTAA
Source organism: Meta bourneti (assembly GCA_933210815.1). Taxonomy (NCBI): domain Eukaryota; kingdom Metazoa; phylum Arthropoda; class Arachnida; order Araneae; family Tetragnathidae; genus Meta; species Meta bourneti. The sequence goes on from OW119932.1 coordinate 14,321,229, forward strand.
ACCACTTTCTATAATAATTTACGATAAATATAAACTTTTTGGAGTAAAAGTGATCGCAATTCCTGGAATCTATTCGGAGACTGTCTCAATATAAAGAAACGTTAAAGTAGGTGGTACATGTAGAAAGTTTTAGCCCATTCCGAGTTTGTCCTCGGTTCTCCAATTTCTTTCTGTTTTAAGACTAATTTTTATTAATAAAAATGCCTGTCTTGATCAAGCATTGAAATTTTCTAAAACTGCTTGGATTGATATTACTTTAAATTAATATAACAAAGCGGCCGAGCAATAAATATTATCAAAATAATCTACATTGATTAATGAATTTTATATAAAACTTTGCATTTGATTGACGTTTTACAAAACAACAGTGAAAATTCTTTTTTTTTTCTCTTTGGGTCTGCCGTGGCCAAGAATCACACAGAAAAGGTCATAATGCTACCTTATTAATTGCCATGCTGCACAAATGTCCTAAGCTGATCATCCGATAATTCCTGAAAATCAATATGCGATTTGATGGTTAACCAGACTTTCGATTCGTTGAAAGTCCGCATTTCTAGACTACATGTGAGATTACCTGCATACGTAGATAATTTATCTTTAAAACATTAGTTCTCGGAAAAGAAAATAGATGGCGACATGAGCGCAAAAAGCATTGGTAATACAGGAAACAAATCATACATTTTCTTCTCCAAATAATTGAATAGTTTTGTTCGGACCGTTTACCTTTTTAAAAAGAAACATAATCTTCGTAATGTGTAGATTAATTCTTGGGAAACGCTTTTACTTGCTTACGGAGCCTTCTGTAACTTCTCTTTGTTGAGGATTATTACAGAACAGAGAAACACTTTCCAATGAAACAGTCGAGAATACATTGCTACCAGTAAGAAAGAATAGTATTACCTATAAAAGAATTCTTCTGATAAACTGACTTGATTTATACAATTCCGCGCGAACTGCAGAACTACCAACCCATATCTAGTTCACGAAGCGATTCAATCAATACAATAGTTGGATTGAATTTTATTATTTTGTGTGTGTGAAAAATCCGGACAATTTATAATACCTGGCTACGAATGCAAGTAACGGAAATTTCCGGATTTTCCAAGACGCCTCGTAATTCAACTCCAGGATATCAGAATCTGACAAAGGAGGATCAATGTATGAAGGTCCAATGGCACGTATGTTGTAGCAAAGCAACAAATTAAAAATGTTGTGTTTCAAGATTCAGTTACAATGTTAAAGCCGTGAATACTGTAAAAAGATATTCCTTAAATATCTTTCCAATCATTGTATAACGTACGATTTGATTGGAAATCATCCTAATTGGTATATCAGCTCTATTCAACGCTGATTCATTGGGCCAGGGTGGCCTGGTGGGTCTGCGCTTGGAATTGTCGGTCCGCGGCGGCGTTGATCAGGGGTACGATTCCAAGTCTTTCCCATGAACGCCAGTGTACACACCGGGTATGTGCACATTAAATCTGTAGGCCGGTAAAGAAGTTATAAACAGAAATATCTTTTTTTAATTGCACTTATTATTGATTTTTGCAATTTTTTATTTTTTGTCATCACATTTTTAAATTTTGCATGCTGCTTGGTTCTGATGTCATTGAGAGTTTTTATTTCATAAATTTAGTACCACCATTCATTATTTATTGCTCTTTTTTATTGTGTGGTATTTACTTTTATTATTACTCTTTTTCATTAACTATTACTTTTTATTTATAATTTTTTATTGCTATATTTATTAATTATTTTATCGATACCATTTTTATTTACCATTTCAAAATATTTCAACGACCCGTATCTTTTTACATGGCATAATTTCGTTAATATGTTGTTTCATTAATGCTTAAGTAGTTAAAACTAGAAGCTATAATCTCTTCTCTCATTCGAAATTTTAATTAAAATTGTGATGATTATAAGATTTAGTTTGTAGCCCTGCGGTATTTGAAGCTTTTGTGGCGCATCAATTTTAACTGGTTTAAAGCTCATGGTTTATGTAAAAAATTTCAAATCCCTTCAACAGTGAGTGTCAATTTAAAAACTTTCAATAACCATTTCTTGTCTTTTACAGTGTGTCAAGACGAATTTGAATACCTCTCCTTCACAATCCTGGATTCACACTGTCACACTTAAATTATCATTTGACTTGGAATAATACGTACTATAAGAAAAAACGCCTATTTTATTTGCATGAGAATAAATCTTCATATTTGTTTAGATATTATTTACAAAACTTTAAATAGCAACTTCCACTTTTAATGTTATTAAACCACTTTCTATAATAATTTACGATAAATATAAACTTTTTGGAGTAAAAGTGATCGCAATTCCTGGAATCTATTCGGAGACTGTCTCAATATAAAGAAACGTTAAAGTAGGTGGTACATGTAGAAAGTTTTAGCCCATTCCGAGTTTGCCCTCGGTTCTCCAATTTCTTTCTGTTTTAAGACTAATTTTTATTAATAGAAATGCCTGTCTTGATCAAGCATTGAAATTTTCTAAAACTGCTTGGATTGATATTACTTTAAATTAATATAACAAAGCGGCCGAGCAATAAATATTATCAAAATAATCTACATTGATTAATAAATTTTATATAAAACTTTGCATTTGATTGACGTTTTACAAAACAACAGTGAAAATTCTTTTTTTTTCTCTTTGGGTCTGCCGTGGCCAAGAATCACACAGAAAAGGTCATAATGCTACCTTATTAATTGCCATACTGCACAAATGTCCTAAGCTGATCATCCGATAATTCCTGAAAATCAATATGCGATTTGATGGTTAACCAGACTTTCGATTCGTTGAAAGTCCGCATTTCTAGACTACATGTGAGATTACCTGCATACTGTGAGGATTCATTCATGGACCCCTCAATTATCCCTCCCAAAGGCAAACTCGCCGACAGGTCGTAAAAGAGCCGGACAATACATTTCCATCTCTCTGGCGCCAAAGGCAAACTCGCCGACAGGTCGTAAAAGAGCCGGACAATACATGTCCATCTCTCTGGCGCCAGTCGGTCGGGACTTGGATCGAAGAGGACAAAAGGGGATTCGTTCCGGAAAGAGCCCAGGTGTTTAGGAGTGCACCTGCCAGGTGATTAAGTCCACCTGCTAGGTAATCAAGCCACCTGCGCTAAGTAGCTGATCCCATTTTACGTCAGAGAGTCTCTACCGAATCAGCAACCTCAAAAATGAGCAAAGTAAAAACGAACCAATTAAAAGTAAGAACCAATCAAGAACGAACGAATCGAGAACCACCAGCGAACAAAGGCTGGGAGGTTTCAAAAGGAAAAGCAGGGAGTCGAATCGTCAGTTCTTGCTTGTGATCTCGATCGATCAGCTTAACTCAGCGACCCTTTGAGCGGTCACTCCTTAGGGAGAAAATATATTTTTTGAAGACGGTTCTCTCAACCTGAGAGGACGCGTTCTTGTAGCCGGCGTAGGCTGCCCATCTCGAGTCTTGTTTGTTTCCCGAGCTAGCGTCTTAGCTCAGTGACCCTTTGAGCGGTCAACCCCATTAAGGAGCTCTTAATAATTTGGAAGACGGTTCTCTCACCCTGAGAGGACGCGTTCTTGTAGCCTGGCGTAGGCTGCCTATCTCGAGTTCCTGCTTATTTCTCGTTCGAGACTTGAACCAGCGACCCCAGCGGAGCCGTGCCTGTCTTGTGCCGATCCGACGACCCCAGCGGAGCCGTGCTGTCTTGTACTGACCCGACGACCCCAGTGGAGCCGATCCCTGATTGTGCCGAACCGACGACCTGCGGAGAGTTCGGTACCGACTTCTCGTCCGGCAGTGAACCTGCTTTGTCCCGTCGTCCAGTGAGGATCCAGTGCTGATCTTGTGAAATCGTCACCCGACGAGTAGAGTTTCATCTAGAGACTGTTGAGATACCTTTCTCCAACTCAGAGACTTTCGTACGTCCTGAGATTTCGACACCCTGTCGCATCCAGTTAGCAGAGGCATAGAAATTCGTGAAAGTGTCGTGTAAATAGATTCTAATATAGTCAAGAAATTGTTTTAAATAAAATTATCGTTTGTTATTTAAGCCAGACTGTTCTCTGTAGATTTGAATCTACCACGCTACCCAGAGAATCACTACAATACGTAGATAATTTATCTTTAAAACATTAGTTCTCGGAAAAGAAAATAGATGGCGACATGAGCGCAAAAAGCATTGGTAATACAGGAAACAAATCATACATTTTCTTCTCCAAATAATTGAATAGTTTTGTTCGGACCGTTTACCTTTTTAAAAAGAAACATAATCTTCGTAATGTGTAGATTAATTCTTGGGAAACGCTTTTACTTGCTTACGGAGCCTTCTGTAACTTCTCTTTGTTGAGGATTATTACAGAACAGAGAAACACTTTCCAATGAAACAGTCGAGAATACATTGCTACCAGTAAGAAAGAATAGTATTACCTATAAAAGAATTCTTCTGATAAACTGACTTGATTTATACAATTCCGCGCGAACTGCAGAACTACCAACCCATATCTAGTTCACGAAGCGATTCAATCAATACAATAGTTGGATTGAATTTTATTATTTTGTGTGTGTGAAAAATCCGGACAATTTATAATACCTGGCTACGAATGCAAGTAACGGAAATTTCCGGATTTTCCAAGACGCCTCGTAATTCAACTCCAGGATATCAGAATCTGACAAAGGAGGATCAATGTATGAAGGTCCAATGGCACGTATGTTGTAGCAAAGCAACAAATTAAAAATGTTGTGTTTCAAGATTCAGTTACAATGTTAAAGCCGTGAATACTGTAAAAAGATATTCCTTAAATATCTTTCCAATCATTGTATAACGTACGATTTGATTGGAAATCATCCTAATTGGTATATCAGCTCTATTCAACGCTGATTCATTGGGCCAGGGTGGCCTGGTGGGTCTGCGCTTGGAATTGTCGGTCCGCGGCGGCGTTGATCAGGGGTACGATTCCAAGTCTTTCCCATGAACGCCAGTGTACACACCGGGTATGTGCACATTAAATCTGTAGGCCGGTAAAGAAGTTATAAACAGAAATATCTTTTTTTAATTGCACTTATTATTGATTTTTGCAATTTTTTATTTTTTGTCATCACATTTTTAAATTTTGCATGCTGCTTGGTTCTGATGTCATTGAGAGTTTTTATTTCATAAATTTAGTACCACCATTCATTATTTATTGCTCTTTTTTATTGTGTGGTATTTACTTTTATTATTACTCTTTTTCATTAACTATTACTTTTTATTTATAATTTTTTATTGCTATATTTATTAATTATTTTATCGATACCATTTTTATTTACCATTTCAAAATATTTCAACGACCCGTATCTTTTTACATGGCATAATTTCGTTAATATGTTGTTTCATTAATGCTTAAGTAGTTAAAACTAGAAGCTATAATCTCTTCTCTCATTCGAAATTTTAATTAAAATTGTGATGATTATAAGATTTAGTTTGTAGCCCTGCGGTATTTGAAGCTTTTGTGGCGCATCAATTTTAACTGGTTTAAAGCTCATGGTTTATGTAAAAAATTTCAAATCCCTTCAACAGTGAGTGTCAATTTAAAAACTTTCAATAACCATTTCTTGTCTTTTACAGTGTGTCAAGACGAATTTGAATACCTCTCCTTCACAATCCTGGATTCACACTGTCACACTTAAATTATCATTTGACTTGGAATAATACGTACTATAAGAAAAAACGCCTATTTTATTTGCATGAGAATAAATCTTCATATTTGCTTAGATATTATTTACAAAACTTTAAATAGCAACTTCCGCTTTTAATGTTATTAAACCACTTTCTATAATAATTTACGATAAATATAAACTTTTTGGAGTAAAAGTGATCGCAATTCCTGGAATCTATTCGGAGACTGTCTCAATATAAAGAAACGTTAAAGTAGGTGGTACATGTAGAAAGTTTTAGCCCATTCCGAGTTTGTCCTCGGTTCTCCAATTTCTTTCTGTTTTAAGACTAATTTTTATTAATAAAAATGCCTGTCTTGATCAAGCATTGAAATTTTCTAAAACTGCTTGGATTGATATTACTTTAAATTAATATAACAAAGCGGCCGAGCAATAAATATTATCAAAATAATCTACATTGATTAATGAATTTTATATAAAACTTTGCATTTGATTGACGTTTTACAAAACAACAGTGAAAATTCTTTTTTTTTTCTCTTTGGGTCTGCCGTGGCCAAGAATCACACAGAAAAGGTCATAATGCTACCTTATTAATTGCCATGCTGCACAAATGTCCTAAGCTGATCATCCGATAATTCCTGAAAATCAATATGCGATTTGATGGTTAACCAGACTTTCGATTCGTTGAAAGTCCGCATTTCTAGACTACATGTCAGATTACCTGCATACGTAGATAATTTATCTTTAAAACATTAGTTCTCGGAAAAGAAAATAGATGGCGACATGAGCGCAAAAAGCATTGGTAATACAGGAAACAAATCATACATTTTCTTCTCCAAATAATTGAATAGTTTTGTTCGGACCGTTTACCTTTTTAAAAAGAAACATAATCTTCGTAATGTGTAGATTAATTCTTGGGAAACGCTTTTACTTGCTTACGGAGCCTTCTGTAACTTCTCTTTGTTGAGGATTATTACAGAACAGAGAAACACTTTCCAATGAAACAGTCGAGAATACATTGCTACCAGTAAGAAAGAATAGTATTACCTATAAAAGAATTCTTCTGATAAACTGACTTGATTTATACAATTCCGCGCGAACTGCAGAACTACCAACCCATATCTAGTTCACGAAGCGATTCAATCAATACAATAGTTGGATTGAATTTTATTATTTTGTGTGTGTGAAAAATCCGGACAATTTATAATACCTGGCTACGAATGCAAGTAACGGAAATTTCCGGATTTTCCAAGACGCCTCGTAATTCAACTCCAGGATATCAGAATCTGACAAAGGAGGATCAATGTATGAAGGTCCAATGGCACGTATGTTGTAGCAAAGCAACAAATTAAAAATGTTGTGTTTCAAGATTCAGTTACAATGTTAAAGCCGTGAATACTGTAAAAAGATATTCCTTAAATATCTTTCCAATCATTGTATAACGTACGATTTGATTGGAAATCATCCTAATTGGTATATCAGCTCTATTCAACGCTGATTCATTGGGCCAGGGTGGCCTGGTGGGTCTGCGCTTGGAATTGTCGGTCCGCGGCGGCGTTGATCAGGGGTACGATTCCAAGTCTTTCCCATGAACGCCAGTGTACACACCGGGTATGTGCACATTAAATCTGTAGGCCGGTAAAGAAGTTATAAACAGAAATATCTTTTTTTAATTGCACTTATTATTGATTTTTGCAATTTTTTATTTTTTGTCATCACATTTTTAAATTTTGCATGCTGCTTGGTTCTGATGTCATTGAGAGTTTTTATTTCATAAATTTAGTACCACCATTCATTATTTATTGCTCTTTTTTATTGTGTGGTATTTACTTTTATTATTACTCTTTTTCATTAACTATTACTTTTTATTTATAATTTTTTATTGCTATATTTATTAATTATTTTATCGATACCATTTTTATTTACCATTTCAAAATATTTCAACGACCCGTATCTTTTTACATGGCATAATTTCGTTAATATGTTGTTTCATTAATGCTTAAGTAGTTAAAACTAGAAGCTATAATCTCTTCTCTCATTCGAAATTTTAATTAAAATTGTGATGATTATAAGATTTAGTTTGTAGCCCTGCGGTATTTGAAGCTTTTGTGGCGCATCAATTTTAACTGGTTTAAAGCTCATGGTTTATGTAAAAAATTTCAAATCCCTTCAACAGTGAGTGTCAATTTAAAAACTTTCAATAACCATTTCTTGTCTTTTACAGTGTGTCAAGACGAATTTGAATACCTCTCCTTCACAATCCTGGATTCACACTGTCACACTTAAATTATCATTTGACTTGGAATAATACGTACTATAAGAAAAAACGCCTATTTTATTTGCATGAGAATAAATCTTCATATTTGCTTAGATATTATTTACAAAACTTTAAATAGCAACTTCCGCTTTTAATGTTATTAAACCACTTTCTATAATAATTTACGATAAATATAAACTTTTTGGAGTAAAAGTGATCGCAATTCCTGGAATCTATTCGGAGACTGTCTCAATATAAAGAAACGTTAAAGTAGGTGGTACATGTAGAAAGTTTTAGCCCATTCCGAGTTTGTCCTCGGTTCTCCAATTTCTTTCTGTTTTAAGACTAATTTTTATTAATAAAAATGCCTGTCTTGATCAAGCATTGAAATTTTCTAAAACTGCTTGGATTGATATTACTTTAAATTAATATAACAAAGCGGCCGAGCAATAAATATTATCAAAATAATCTACATTGATTAATGAATTTTATATAAAACTTTGCATTTGATTGACGTTTTACAAAACAACAGTGAAAATTCTTTTTTTTTTCTCTTTGGGTCTGCCGTGGCCAAGAATCACACAGAAAAGGTCATAATGCTACCTTATTAATTGCCATGCTGCACAAATGTCCTAAGCTGATCATCCGATAATTCCTGAAAATCAATATGCGATTTGATGGTTAACCAGACTTTCGATTCGTTGAAAGTCCGCATTTCTAGACTACATGTGAGATTACCTGCATACGTAGATAATTTATCTTTAAAACATTAGTTCTCGGAAAAGAAAATAGATGGCGACATGAGCGCAAAAAGCATTGGTAATACAGGAAACAAATCATACATTTTCTTCTCCAAATAATTGAATAGTTTTGTTCGGACCGTTTACCTTTTTAAAAAGAAACATAATCTTCGTAATGTGTAGATTAATTCTTGGGAAACGCTTTTACTTGCTTACGGAGCCTTCTGTAACTTCTCTTTGTTGAGGATTATTACAGAACAGAGAAACACTTTCCAATGAAACAGTCGAGAATACATTGCTACCAGTAAGAAAGAATAGTATTACCTATAAAAGAATTCTTCTGATAAACTGACTTGATTTATACAATTCCGCGCGAACTGCAGAACTACCAACCCATATCTAGTTCACGAAGCGATTCAATCAATACAATAGTTGGATTGAATTTTATTATTTTGTGTGTGTGAAAAATCCGGACAATTTATAATACCTGGCTACGAATGCAAGTAACGGAAATTTCCGGATTTTCCAAGACGCCTCGTAATTCAACTCCAGGATATCAGAATCTGACAAAGGAGGATCAATGTATGAAGGTCCAATGGCACGTATGTTGTAGCAAAGCAACAAATTAAAAATGTTGTGTTTCAAGATTCAGTTACAATGTTAAAGCCGTGAATACTGTAAAAAGATATTCCTTAAATATCTTTCCAATCATTGTATAACGTACGATTTGATTGGAAATCATCCTAATTGGTATATCAGCTCTATTCAACGCTGATTCATTGGGCCAGGGTGGCCTGGTGGGTCTGCGCTTGGAATTGTCGGTCCGCGGCGGCGTTGATCAGGGGTACGATTCCAAGTCTTTCCCATGAACGCCAGTGTACACACCGGGTATGTGCACATTAAATCTGTAGGCCGGTAAAGAAGTTATAAACAGAAATATCTTTTTTTAATTGCACTTATTATTGATTTTTGCAATTTTTTATTTTTTGTCATCACATTTTTAAATTTTGCATGCTGCTTGGTTCTGATGTCATTGAGAGTTTTTATTTCATAAATTTAGTACCACCATTCATTATTTATTGCTCTTTTTTATTGTGTGGTATTTACTTTTATTATTACTCTTTTTCATTAACTATTACTTTTTATTTATAATTTTTTATTGCTATATTTATTAATTATTTTATCGATACCATTTTTATTTACCATTTCAAAATATTTCAACGACCCGTATCTTTTTACATGGCATAATTTCGTTAATATGTTGTTTCATTAATGCTTAAGTAGTTAAAACTAGAAGCTATAATCTCTTCTCTCATTCGAAATTTTAATTAAAATTGTGATGATTATAAGATTTAGTTTGTAGCCCTGCGGTATTTGAAGCTTTTGTGGCGCATCAATTTTAACTGGTTTAAAGCTCATGGTTTATGTAAAAAATTTCAAATCCCTTCAACAGTGAGTGTCAATTTAAAAACTTTCAATAACCATTTCTTGTCTTTTACAGTGTGTCAAGACGAATTTGAATACCTCTCCTTCACAATCCTGGATTCACACTGTCACACTTAAATTATCATTTGACTTGGAATAATACGTACTATAAGAAAAAACGCCTATTTTATTTGCATGAGAATAAATCTTCATATTTGCTTAGATATTATTTACAAAACTTTAAATAGCAACTTCCGCTTTTAATGTTATTAAACCACTTTCTATAAAAATTTACGATAAATATAAACTTTTTGGAGTAAAAGTGATCGCAATTCCTGGAATCTATTCGGAGACTGTCTCAATATAAAGAAACGTTAAAGTAGGTGGTACATGTAGAAAGTTTTAGCCCATTCCGAGTTTGTCCTCGGTTCTCCAATTTCTTTCTGTTTTAAGACTAATTTTTATTAATAAAAATGCCTGTCTTGATCAAGCATTGAAATTTTCTAAAACTGCTTGGATTGATATTACTTTAAATTAATATAACAAAGCGGCCGAGCAATAAATATTATCAAAATAATCTACATTGATTAATGAATTTTATATAAAACTTTGCATTTGATTGACGTTTTACAAAACAACAGTGAAAATTCTTTTTTTTTCTCTTTGGGTCTGCCGTGGCCAAGAATCACACAGAAAAGGTCATAATGCTACCTTATTAATTGCCATACTGCACAAATGTCCTAAGCTGATCATCCGATAATTCCTGAAAATCAATATGCGATTTGATGGTTAACCAGACTTTCGATTCGTTGAAAGTCCGCATTTCTAGACTACATGTGAGATTACCTGCATACGTAGATAATTTATCTTTAAAACATTAGTTCTCGGAAAAGAAAATAGATGGCGACATGAGCGCAAAAAGCATTGGTAATACAGGAAACAAATCATACATTTTCTTCTCCAAATAATTGAATAGTTTTGTTCGGACCGTTTACCTTTTTAAAAAGAAACATAATCTTCGTAATGTGTAGATTAATTCTTGGGAAACGCTTTTACTTGCTTACGGAGCCTTCTGTAACTTCTCTTTGTTGAGGATTATTACAGAACAGAGAAACACTTTCCAATGAAACAGTCGAGAATACATTGCTACCAGTAAGAAAGAATAGTATTACCTATAAAAGAATTCTTCTGATAAACTGACTTGATTTATACAATTCCGCGCGAACTGCAGAACTACCAACCCATATCTAGTTCACGAAGCGATTCAATCAATACAATAGTTGGATTGAATTTTATTATTTTGTGTGTGTGAAAAATCCGGACAATTTATAATACCTGGCTACGAATGCAAGTAACGGAAATTTCCGGATTTTTCAAGAGGCCTCGTAATTCAACTCCAGGATATCAGAATCTGACAAAGGAGGATCAAGGTATGAAGGTCCAATGGCACGTATGTTGTAGCAAAGCAACAAATTAAAAATGTTGTGTTTCAAGATTCAGTTACAATGTTAAAGCCGTGAATACTGTAAAAAGATATTCCTTAAATATCTTTCCAATCATTGTATAACGTACGATTTGATTGGAAATCATCCTAATTGGTATATCAGCTCTATTCAACGCGGATTCATTGGGCCAGGATGGCCTGGTGGGTCTGCGCTTGGAATTGTCGGTCCGCGGTAGCGTTGATCAGGGGTACGATTCCAAGTCTTTCCCATGAACGCCAGTGTACACACCGGGTATGTGCACATTAAATCTGTAGGCCGGTAAAGAAGTTATAAACAGAAATATCTTTTTTTAATTGCACTTATTATTGATTTTTGCAATTTTTTATTTTTGTCATCACATTTTTAAATTTTGCATGCTGCTTGGTTCTGATGTCATTGAGAGTTTTTATTTCATAAATTTAGTACCACCATTCATTATTTATTGCTCTTTTTTATTGTGTGGTATTTACTTTTATTATTACTCTTTTTCATTAACTATTACTTTTTATTTATAATTTTTTATTGCTATATTTATTAATTATTTTATCGATACCATTTTTATTTACCATTTCAAAATATTTCAACGACCCGTATCTTTTTACATGGCATAATTTCGTTAATATGTTGTTTCATTAATGCTTAAGTAGTTAAAACTAGAAGCTATAATCTCTTCTCTCATTCGAAATTTTAATTAAAATTGTGATGATTATAAGATTTAGTTTGTAGCCCTGCGGTATTTGAAGCTTTTGTGGCGCATCAATTTTAACTGGTTTAAAGCTCATGGTTTATGTAAAAAATTTCAAATCCCTTCAACAGTGAGTGTCAATTTAAAAACTTTCAATAACCATTTCTTGTCTTTTACAGTGTGTCAAGACGAATTTGAATACCTCTCCTTCACAATCCTGGATTCACACTGTCACACTTAAATTATCATTTGACTTGGAATAATACGTACTATAAGAAAAAACGCCTATTTTATTTGCATGAGAATAAATCTTCATATTTGCTTAGATATTATTTACAAAACTTTAAATAGCAACTTCCGCTTTTAATGTTATTAAACCACTTTCTATAATAATTTACGATAAATATAAACTTTTTGGAGTAAAAGTGATCGCAATTCCTGGAATCTATTCGGAGACTGTCTCAATATAAAGAAACGTTAAAGTAGGTGGTACATGTAGAAAGTTTTAGCCCATTCCGAGTTTGTCCTCGGTTCTCCAATTTCTTTCTGTTTTAAGACTAATTTTTATTAATAAAAATGCCTGTCTTGATCAAGCATTGAAATTTTCTAAAACTGCTTGGATTGATATTACTTTAAATTAATATAACAAAGCGGCCGAGCAATAAATATTATCAAAATAATCTACATTGATTAATGAATTTTATATAAAACTTTGCATTTGATTGACGTTTTACAAAACAACAGTGAAAATTCTTTTTTTTTCTCTTTGGGTCTGCCGTGGCCAAGAATCACACAGAAAAGGTCATAATGCTACCTTATTAATTGCCATGCTGCACAAATGTCCTAAGCTGATCATCCGATAATTCCTGAAAATCAATATGCGATTTGATGGTTAACCAGACTTTCGATTCGTTGAAAGTCCGCATTTCTAGACTACATGTGAGATTACCTGCATACGTAGATAATTTATCTTTAAAACATTAGTTCTCGGAAAAGAAAATAGATGGCGACATGAGCGCAAAAAGCATTGGTAATACAGGAAACAAATCATACATTTTCTTCTCCAAATAATTGAATAGTTTTGTTCGGACCGTTTACCTTTTTAAAAAGAAACATAATCTTCGTAATGTGTAGATTAATTCTTGGGAAACGCTTTTACTTGCTTACGGAGCCTTCTGTAACTTCTCTTTGTTGAGGATTATTACAGAACAGAGAAACACTTTCCAATGAAACAGTCGAGAATACATTGCTACCAGTAAGAAAGAATAGTATTACCTATAAAAGAATTCTTCTGATAAACTGACTTGATTTATACAATTCCGCGCGAACTGCAGAACTACCAACCCATATCTAGTTCACGAAGCGATTCAATCAATACAATAGTTGGATTGAATTTTATTATTTTGTGTGTGTGAAAAATCCGGACAATTTATAATACCTGGCTACGAATGCAAGTAACGGAAATTTCCGGATTTTCCAAGACGCCTCGTAATTCAACTCCAGGATATCAGAATCTGACAAAGGAGGATCAATGTATGAAGGTCCAATGGCACGTATGTTGTAGCAAAGCAACAAATTAAAAATGTTGTGTTTCAAGATTCAGTTACAATGTTAAAGCCGTGAATACTGTAAAAAGATATTCCTTAAATATCTTTCCAATCATTGTATAACGTACGATTTGATTGGAAATCATCCTAATTGGTATATCAGCTCTATTCAACGCGGATTCATTGGGCCAGGATGGCCTGGTGGGTCTGCGCTTGGAATTGTCGGTCCGCGGCAGCGTTGATCAGGGGTACGATTCCAAGTCTTTCCCATGAACGCCAGTGTACACACCGGGTATGTGCACATTAAATCTGTAGGCCGGTAAAGGAGTTATAAACAGAAATATCTTTTTTTAATTGCACTTATTATTGATTTTTGCAATTTTTTATTTTTGTCATAACATTTTTAAATTTTGCATGCTGCTTGGTTCTGATGTCATTGAGAGTTTTTATTTCATAAATTTAGTACCACCATTCATTATTTATTGCTCTTTTTTATTGTGTGGTATTTACTTTTATTATTACTCTTTTTCATTAACTATTACTTTTTATTTATAATTTTTTATTGCTGTATTTATTAATTATTTTATCGATACCATTTTTATTTACCATTTCAAAATATTTCAACGACCCGTATCTTTTTACATGGCATAATTTCGTTAATATGTTGTTTCATTAATGCTTAAGTAGTTAAAACTAGAAGCTATAATCTCTTCTCTCATTCGAAATTTTAATTAAAATTGTGATGATTATAAGATTTAGTTTGTAGCCCTGCGGTATTTGAAGCTTTTGTGGCGCATCAATTTTAACTGGTTTAAAGCTCATGGTTTATGTAAAATTTTTCAAATCCCTTCAACAGTGAGTGTCAATTTAAAAACTTTCAATAACCATTTCTTGTCTTTTACAGTGTGTCAAGACGAATTTGAATACCTCTCCTTCACAATCCTGGATTCACACTGTCACACTTAAATTATCATTTGACTTGGAATAATACGTACTATAAGAAAAAACGCCTATTTTATTTGCATGAGAATAAATCTTCATATTTGTTTAGATATTATTTACAAAACTTTAAATAGCAACTTCCACTTTTAATGTTATTAAACCACTTTCTATAATAATTTACGATAAATATAAACTTTTTGGAGTAAAAGTGATCGCAATTCCTGGAATCTATTCGGAGACTGTCTCAATATAAAGAAACGTTAAAGTAGGTGGTACATGTAGAAAGTTTTAGCCCATTCCGAGTTTGCCCTCGGTTCTCCAATTTCTTTCTGTTTTAAGACTAATTTTTATTAATAGAAATGCCTGTCTTGATCAAGCATTGAAATTTTCTAAAACTGCTTGGATTGATATTACTTTAAATTAATATAACAAAGCGGCCGAGCAATAAATATTATCAAAATAATCTACATTGATTAATAAATTTTATATAAAACTTTGCATTTGATTGACGTTTTACAAAACAACAGTGAAAATTCTTTTTTTTTTCTCTTTGGGTCTGCCGTGGCCAAGAATCACACAGAAAAGGTCATAATGCTACCTTATTAATTGCCATGCTGCACAAATGTCCTAAGCTGATCATCCGATAATTCCTGAAAATCAATATGCGATTTGATGGTTAACCAGACTTTCGATTCGTTGAAAGTCCGCATTTCTAGACTACATGTGAGATTACCTGCATACTGTGAGGATTCATTCATGGACCCCTCAATTATCCCTCCCAAAGGCAAACTCGCCGACAGGTCGTAAAAGAGCCGGACAATACATTTCCATCTCTCTGGCGCCAAAGGCAAACTCGCCGACAGGTCGTAAAAGAGCCGGACAATACATGTCCATCTCTCTGGCGCCAGTCGGTCGGGACTTGGATCGAAGAGGACAAAAGGGGATTCGTTCCGGAAAGAGCCCAGGTGTTTAGGAGTGCACCTGCCAGGTGATTAAGTCCACCTGCTAGGTAATCAAGCCACCTGCGCTAAGTAGCTGATCCCATTTTACGTCAGAGAGTCTCTACCGAATCAGCAACCTCAAAAATGAGCAAAGTAAAAACGAACCAATTAAAAGTAAGAACCAATCAAGAACGAACGAATCGAGAACCACCAGCGAACAAAGGCTGGGAGGTTTCAAAAGGAAAAGCAGGGAGTCGAATCGTCAGTTCTTGCTTGTGATCTCGATCGATCAGCTTAACTCAGCGACCCTTTGAGCGGTCACTCCTTAGGGAGAAAATATATTTTTTGAAGACGGTTCTCTCAACCTGAGAGGACGCGTTCTTGTAGCCGGCGTAGGCTGCCCATCTCGAGTCTTGTTTGTTTCCCGAGCTAGCGTCTTAGCTCAGTGACCCTTTGAGCGGTCAACCCCATTAAGGAGCTCTTAATAATTTGGAAGACGGTTCTCTCACCCTGAGAGGACGCGTTCTTGTAGCCTGGCGTAGGCTGCCTATCTCGAGTTCCTGCTTATTTCTCGTTCGAGACTTGAACCAGCGACCCCAGCGGAGCCGTGCCTGTCTTGTGCCGATCCGACGACCCCAGCGGAGCCGTGCCTGTCTTGTGCCGATCCGACGACCCCAGCGGAGCCGTGCTGTCTTGTACTGACCCGACGACCCCAGTGGAGCCGATCCCTGATTGTGCCGAACCGACGACCTGCGGAGAGTTCGGTACCGACTTCTCGTCCGGCAGTGAACCTGCTTTGTCCCGTCGTCCAGTGAGGATCCAGTGCTGATCTTGTGAAATCGTCACCCGACGAGTAGAGTTTCATCTAGAGACTGTTGAGATACCTTTCTCCAACTCAGAGACTTTCGTACGTCCTGAGATTTCGACACCCTGTCGCATCCAGTTAGCAGAGGCATAGAAATTCGTGAAAGTGTCGTGTAAATAGATTCTAATATAGTCAAGAAATTGTTTTAAATAAAATTATCGTTTGTTATTTAAGCCAGACTGTTCTCTGTAAATTTAGATTTGAATCTACCACGCTACCCAGAGAATCACTACAATACGTAGATAATTTATCTTTAAAACATTAGTTCTCGGAAAAGAAAATAGATGGCGACATGAGCGCAAAAAGCATTGGTAATACAGGAAACAAATCATACATTTTCTTCTCCAAATAATTGAATAGTTTTGTTCGGACCGTTTACCTTTTTAAAAAGAAACATAATCTTCGTAATGTGTAGATTAATTCTTGGGAAACGCTTTTACTTGCTTACGGAGCCTTCTGTAACTTCTCTTTGTTGAGGATTATTACAGAACAGAGAAACACTTTCCAATGAAACAGTCGAGAATACATTGCTACCAGTAAGAAAGAATAGTATTACCTATAAAAGAATTCTTCTGATAAACTGACTTGATTTATACAATTCCGCGCGAACTGCAGAACTACCAACCCATATCTAGTTCACGAAGCGATTCAATCAATACAATAGTTGGATTGAATTTTATTATTTTGTGTGTGTGAAAAATCCGGACAATTTATAATACCTGGCTACGAATGCAAGTAACGGAAATTTCCGGATTTTCCAAGACGCCTCGTAATTCAACTCCAGGATATCAGAATCTGACAAAGGAGGATCAATGTATGAAGGTCCAATGGCACGTATGTTGTAGCAAAGCAACAAATTAAAAATGTTGTGTTTCAAGATTCAGTTACAATGTTAAAGCCGTGAATACTGTAAAAAGATATTCCTTAAATATCTTTCCAATCATTGTATAACGTACGATTTGATTGGAAATCATCCTAATTGGTATATCAGCTCTATTCAACGCGGATTCATTGGGCCAGGATGGCCTGGTGGGTCTGCGCTTGGAATTGTCGGTCCGCGGCAGCGTTGATCAGGGGTACGATTCCAAGTCTTTCCCATGAACGCCAGTGTACACACCGGGTATGTGCACATTAAATCTGTAGGCCGGTAAAGAAGTTATAAACAGAAATATCTTTTTTTAATTGCACTTATTATTGATTTTTGCAATTTTTTATTTTTGTCATAACATTTTTAAATTTTGCATGCTGCTTGGTTCTGATGTCATTGAGAGTTTTTATTTCATAAATTTAGTACCACCATTCATTATTTATTGCTCTTTTTTATTGTGTGGTATTTACTTTTATTATTACTCTTTTTCATTAACTATTACTTTTTATTTATAATTTTTTATTGCTGTATTTATTAATTATTTTATCGATACCATTTTTATTTACCATTTCAAAATATTTCAACGAC
Organism: Meta bourneti; assembly: GCA_933210815.1. Classification (NCBI taxonomy): domain Eukaryota; kingdom Metazoa; phylum Arthropoda; class Arachnida; order Araneae; family Tetragnathidae; genus Meta; species Meta bourneti. The sequence goes on from OW119932.1 coordinate 14,339,229, forward strand.
CCGTATCTTTTTACATGGCATAATTTCGTTAATATGTTGTTTCATTAATGCTTAAGTAGTTAAAACTAGAAGCTATAATCTCTTCTCTCATTCGAAATTTTAATTAAAATTGTGATGATTATAAGATTTAGTTTGTAGCCCTGCGGTATTTGAAGCTTTTGTGGCGCATCAATTTTAACTGGTTTAAAGCTCATGGTTTATGTAAAATTTTTCAAATCCCTTCAACAGTGAGTGTCAATTTAAAAACTTTCAATAACCATTTCTTGTCTTTTACAGTGTGTCAAGACGAATTTGAATACCTCTCCTTCACAATCCTGGATTCACACTGTCACACTTAAATTATCATTTGACTTGGAATAATACGTACTATAAGAAAAAACGCCTATTTTATTTGCATGAGAATAAATCTTCATATTTGTTTAGATATTATTTACAAAACTTTAAATAGCAACTTCCACTTTTAATGTTATTAAACCACTTTCTATAATAATTTACGATAAATATAAACTTTTTGGAGTAAAAGTGATCGCAATTCCTGGAATCTATTCGGAGACTGTCTCAATATAAAGAAACGTTAAAGTAGGTGGTACATGTAGAAAGTTTTAGCCCATTCCGAGTTTGCCCTCGGTTCTCCAATTTCTTTCTGTTTTAAGACTAATTTTTATTAATAGAAATGCCTGTCTTGATCAAGCATTGAAATTTTCTAAAACTGCTTGGATTGATATTACTTTAAATTAATATAACAAAGCGGCCGAGCAATAAATATTATCAAAATAATCTACATTGATTAATAAATTTTATATAAAACTTTGCATTTGATTGACGTTTTACAAAACAACAGTGAAAATTCTTTTTTTTTCTCTTTGGGTCTGCCGTGGCCAAGAATCACACAGAAAAGGTCATAATGCTACCTTATTAATTGCCATACTGCACAAATGTCCTAAGCTGATCATCCGATAATTCCTGAAAATCAATATGCGATTTGATGGTTAACCAGACTTTCGATTCGTTGAAAGTCCGCATTTCTAGACTACATGTGAGATTACCTGCATACTGTGAGGATTCATTCATGGACCCCTCAATTATCCCTCCCAAAGGCAAACTCGCCGACAGGTCGTAAAAGAGCCGGACAATACATTTCCATCTCTCTGGCGCCAAAGGCAAACTCGCCGACAGGTCGTAAAAGAGCCGGACAATACATGTCCATCTCTCTGGCGCCAGTCGGTCGGGACTTGGATCGAAGAGGACAAAAGGGGATTCGTTCCGGAAAGAGCCCAGGTGTTTAGGAGTGCACCTGCCAGGTGATTAAGTCCACCTGCTAGGTAATCAAGCCACCTGCGCTAAGTAGCTGATCCCATTTTACGTCAGAGAGTCTCTACCGAATCAGCAACCTCAAAAATGAGCAAAGTAAAAACGAACCAATTAAAAGTAAGAACCAATCAAGAACGAACGAATCGAGAACCACCAGCGAACAAAGGCTGGGAGGTTTCAAAAGGAAAAGCAGGGAGTCGAATCGTCAGTTCTTGCTTGTGATCTCGATCGATCAGCTTAACTCAGCGACCCTTTGAGCGGTCACTCCTTAGGGAGAAAATATATTTTTTGAAGACGGTTCTCTCAACCTGAGAGGACGCGTTCTTGTAGCCGGCGTAGGCTGCCCATCTCGAGTCTTGTTTGTTTCCCGAGCTAGCGTCTTAGCTCAGTGACCCTTTGAGCGGTCAACCCCATTAAGGAGCTCTTAATAATTTGGAAGACGGTTCTCTCACCCTGAGAGGACGCGTTCTTGTAGCCTGGCGTAGGCTGCCTATCTCGAGTTCCTGCTTATTTCTCGTTCGAGACTTGAACCAGCGACCCCAGCGGAGCCGTGCCTGTCTTGTGCCGATCCGACGACCCCAGCGGAGCCGTGCTGTCTTGTACTGACCCGACGACCCCAGTGGAGCCGATCCCTGATTGTGCCGAACCGACGACCTGCGGAGAGTTCGGTACCGACTTCTCGTCCGGCAGTGAACCTGCTTTGTCCCGTCGTCCAGTGAGGATCCAGTGCTGATCTTGTGAAATCGTCACCCGACGAGTAGAGTTTCATCTAGAGACTGTTGAGATACCTTTCTCCAACTCAGAGACTTTCGTACGTCCTGAGATTTCGACACCCTGTCGCATCCAGTTAGCAGAGGCATAGAAATTCGTGAAAGTGTCGTGTAAATAGATTCTAATATAGTCAAGAAATTGTTTTAAATAAAATTATCGTTTGTTATTTAAGCCAGACTGTTCTCTGTAAATTTAGATTTGAATCTACCACGCTACCCAGAGAATCACTACAATACGTAGATAATTTATCTTTAAAACATTAGTTCTCGGAAAAGAAAATAGATGGCGACATGAGCGCAAAAAGCATTGGTAATACAGGAAACAAATCATACATTTTCTTCTCCAAATAATTGAATAGTTTTGTTCGGACCGTTTACCTTTTTAAAAAGAAACATAATCTTCGTAATGTGTAGATTAATTCTTGGGAAACGCTTTTACTTGCTTACGGAGCCTTCTGTAACTTCTCTTTGTTGAGGATTATTACAGAACAGAGAAACACTTTCCAATGAAACAGTCGAGAATACATTGCTACCAGTAAGAAAGAATAGTATTACCTATAAAAGAATTCTTCTGATAAACTGACTTGATTTATACAATTCCGCGCGAACTGCAGAACTACCAACCCATATCTAGTTCACGAAGCGATTCAATCAATACAATAGTTGGATTGAATTTTATTATTTTGTGTGTGTGAAAAATCCGGACAATTTATAATACCTGGCTACGAATGCAAGTAACGGAAATTTCCGGATTTTCCAAGACGCCTCGTAATTCAACTCCAGGATATCAGAATCTGACAAAGGAGGATCAATGTATGAAGGTCCAATGGCACGTATGTTGTAGCAAAGCAACAAATTAAAAATGTTGTGTTTCAAGATTCAGTTACAATGTTAAAGCCGTGAATACTGTAAAAAGATATTCCTTAAATATCTTTCCAATCATTGTATAACGTACGATTTGATTGGAAATCATCCTAATTGGTATATCAGCTCTATTCAACGCTGATTCATTGGGCCAGGGTGGCCTGGTGGGTCTGCGCTTGGAATTGTCGGTCCGCGGCGGCGTTGATCAGGGGTACGATTCCAAGTCTTTCCCATGAACGCCAGTGTACACACCGGGTATGTGCACATTAAATCTGTAGGCCGGTAAAGAAGTTATAAACAGAAATATCTTTTTTTAATTGCACTTATTATTGATTTTTGCAATTTTTTATTTTTTGTCATCACATTTTTAAATTTTGCATGCTGCTTGGTTCTGATGTCATTGAGAGTTTTTATTTCATAAATTTAGTACCACCATTCATTATTTATTGCTCTTTTTTATTGTGTGGTATTTACTTTTATTATTACTCTTTTTCATTAACTATTACTTTTTATTTATAATTTTTTATTGCTATATTTATTAATTATTTTATCGATACCATTTTTATTTACCATTTCAAAATATTTCAACGACCCGTATCTTTTTACATGGCATAATTTCGTTAATATGTTGTTTCATTAATGCTTAAGTAGTTAAAACTAGAAGCTATAATCTCTTCTCTCATTCGAAATTTTAATTAAAATTGTGATGATTATAAGATTTAGTTTGTAGCCCTGCGGTATTTGAAGCTTTTGTGGCGCATCAATTTTAACTGGTTTAAAGCTCATGGTTTATGTAAAAAATTTCAAATCCCTTCAACAGTGAGTGTCAATTTAAAAACTTTCAATAACCATTTCTTGTCTTTTACAGTGTGTCAAGACGAATTTGAATACCTCTCCTTCACAATCCTGGATTCACACTGTCACACTTAAATTATCATTTGACTTGGAATAATACGTACTATAAGAAAAAACGCCTATTTTATTTGCATGAGAATAAATCTTCATATTTGCTTAGATATTATTTACAAAACTTTAAATAGCAACTTCCGCTTTTAATGTTATTAAACCACTTTCTATAATAATTTACGATAAATATAAACTTTTTGGAGTAAAAGTGATCGCAATTCCTGGAATCTATTCGGAGACTGTCTCAATATAAAGAAACGTTAAAGTAGGTGGTACATGTAGAAAGTTTTAGCCCATTCCGAGTTTGTCCTCGGTTCTCCAATTTCTTTCTGTTTTAAGACTAATTTTTATTAATAAAAATGCCTGTCTTGATCAAGCATTGAAATTTTCTAAAACTGCTTGGATTGATATTACTTTAAATTAATATAACAAAGCGGCCGAGCAATAAATATTATCAAAATAATCTACATTGATTAATGAATTTTATATAAAACTTTGCATTTGATTGACGTTTTACAAAACAACAGTGAAAATTCTTTTTTTTTTCTCTTTGGGTCTGCCGTGGCCAAGAATCACACAGAAAAGGTCATAATGCTACCTTATTAATTGCCATGCTGCACAAATGTCCTAAGCTGATCATCCGATAATTCCTGAAAATCAATATGCGATTTGATGGTTAACCAGACTTTCGATTCGTTGAAAGTCCGCATTTCTAGACTACATGTGAGATTACCTGCATACTGTGAGGATTCATTCATGGACCCCTCAATTATCCCTCCCAAAGGCAAACTCGCCGACAGGTCGTAAAAGAGCCGGACAATACATTTCCATCTCTCTGGCGCCAAAGGCAAACTCGCCGACAGGTCGTAAAAGAGCCGGACAATACATGTCCATCTCTCTGGCGCCAGTCGGTCGGGACTTGGATCGAAGAGGACAAAAGGGGATTCGTTCCGGAAAGAGCCCAGGTGTTTAGGAGTGCACCTGCCAGGTGATTAAGTCCACCTGCTAGGTAATCAAGCCACCTGCGCTAAGTAGCTGATCCCATTTTACGTCAGAGAGTCTCTACCGAATCAGCAACCTCAAAAATGAGCAAAGTAAAAACGAACCAATTAAAAGTAAGAACCAATCAAGAACGAACGAATCGAGAACCACCAGCGAACAAAGGCTGGGAGGTTTCAAAAGGAAAAGCAGGGAGTCGAATCGTCAGTTCTTGCTTGTGATCTCGATCGATCAGCTTAACTCAGCGACCCTTTGAGCGGTCACTCCTTAGGGAGAAAATATATTTTTTGAAGACGGTTCTCTCAACCTGAGAGGACGCGTTCTTGTAGCCGGCGTAGGCTGCCCATCTCGAGTCTTGTTTGTTTCCCGAGCTAGCGTCTTAGCTCAGTGACCCTTTGAGCGGTCAACCCCATTAAGGAGCTCTTAATAATTTGGAAGACGGTTCTCTCACCCTGAGAGGACGCGTTCTTGTAGCCTGGCGTAGGCTGCCTATCTCGAGTTCCTGCTTATTTCTCGTTCGAGACTTGAACCAGCGACCCCAGCGGAGCCGTGCCTGTCTTGTGCCGATCCGACGACCCCAGCGGAGCCGTGCTGTCTTGTACTGACCCGACGACCCCAGTGGAGCCGATCCCTGATTGTGCCGAACCGACGACCTGCGGAGAGTTCGGTACCGACTTCTCGTCCGGCAGTGAACCTGCTTTGTCCCGTCGTCCAGTGAGGATCCAGTGCTGATCTTGTGAAATCGTCACCCGACGAGTAGAGTTTCATCTAGAGACTGTTGAGATACCTTTCTCCAACTCAGAGACTTTCGTACGTCCTGAGATTTCGACACCCTGTCGCATCCAGTTAGCAGAGGCATAGAAATTCGTGAAAGTGTCGTGTAAATAGATTCTAATATAGTCAAGAAATTGTTTTAAATAAAATTATCGTTTGTTATTTAAGCCAGACTGTTCTCTGTAAATTTAGATTTGAATCTACCACGCTACCCAGAGAATCACTACAATACGTAGATAATTTATCTTTAAAACATTAGTTCTCGGAAAAGAAAATAGATGGCGACATGAGCGCAAAAAGCATTGGTAATACAGGAAACAAATCATACATTTTCTTCTCCAAATAATTGAATAGTTTTGTTCGGACCGTTTACCTTTTTAAAAAGAAACATAATCTTCGTAATGTGTAGATTAATTCTTGGGAAACGCTTTTACTTGCTTACGGAGCCTTCTGTAACTTCTCTTTGTTGAGGATTATTACAGAACAGAGAAACACTTTCCAATGAAACAGTCGAGAATACATTGCTACCAGTAAGAAAGAATAGTATTACCTATAAAAGAATTCTTCTGATAAACTGACTTGATTTATACAATTCCGCGCGAACTGCAGAACTACCAACCCATATCTAGTTCACGAAGCGATTCAATCAATACAATAGTTGGATTGAATTTTATTATTTTGTGTGTGTGAAAAATCCGGACAATTTATAATACCTGGCTACGAATGCAAGTAACGGAAATTTCCGGATTTTCCAAGACGCCTCGTAATTCAACTCCAGGATATCAGAATCTGACAAAGGAGGATCAATGTATGAAGGTCCAATGGCACGTATGTTGTAGCAAAGCAACAAATTAAAAATGTTGTGTTTCAAGATTCAGTTACAATGTTAAAGCCGTGAATACTGTAAAAAGATATTCCTTAAATATCTTTCCAATCATTGTATAACGTACGATTTGATTGGAAATCATCCTAATTGGTATATCAGCTCTATTCAACGCTGATTCATTGGGCCAGGGTGGCCTGGTGGGTCTGCGCTTGGAATTGTCGGTCCGCGGCGGCGTTGATCAGGGGTACGATTCCAAGTCTTTCCCATGAACGCCAGTGTACACACCGGGTATGTGCACATTAAATCTGTAGGCCGGTAAAGAAGTTATAAACAGAAATATCTTTTTTTAATTGCACTTATTATTGATTTTTGCAATTTTTTATTTTTTGTCATCACATTTTTAAATTTTGCATGCTGCTTGGTTCTGATGTCATTGAGAGTTTTTATTTCATAAATTTAGTACCACCATTCATTATTTATTGCTCTTTTTTATTGTGTGGTATTTACTTTTATTATTACTCTTTTTCATTAACTATTACTTTTTATTTATAATTTTTTATTGCTATATTTATTAATTATTTTATCGATACCATTTTTATTTACCATTTCAAAATATTTCAACGACCCGTATCTTTTTACATGGCATAATTTCGTTAATATGTTGTTTCATTAATGCTTAAGTAGTTAAAACTAGAAGCTATAATCTCTTCTCTCATTCGAAATTTTAATTAAAATTGTGATGATTATAAGATTTAGTTTGTAGCCCTGCGGTATTTGAAGCTTTTGTGGCGCATCAATTTTAACTGGTTTAAAGCTCATGGTTTATGTAAAAAATTTCAAATCCCTTCAACAGTGAGTGTCAATTTAAAAACTTTCAATAACCATTTCTTGTCTTTTACAGTGTGTCAAGACGAATTTGAATACCTCTCCTTCACAATCCTGGATTCACACTGTCACACTTAAATTATCATTTGACTTGGAATAATACGTACTATAAGAAAAAACGCCTATTTTATTTGCATGAGAATAAATCTTCATATTTGCTTAGATATTATTTACAAAACTTTAAATAGCAACTTCCGCTTTTAATGTTATTAAACCACTTTCTATAATAATTTACGATAAATATAAACTTTTTGGAGTAAAAGTGATCGCAATTCCTGGAATCTATTCGGAGACTGTCTCAATATAAAGAAACGTTAAAGTAGGTGGTACATGTAGAAAGTTTTAGCCCATTCCGAGTTTGTCCTCGGTTCTCCAATTTCTTTCTGTTTTAAGACTAATTTTTATTAATAAAAATGCCTGTCTTGATCAAGCATTGAAATTTTCTAAAACTGCTTGGATTGATATTACTTTAAATTAATATAACAAAGCGGCCGAGCAATAAATATTATCAAAATAATCTACATTGATTAATGAATTTTATATAAAACTTTGCATTTGATTGACGTTTTACAAAACAACAGTGAAAATTCTTTTTTTTTTCTCTTTGGGTCTGCCGTGGCCAAGAATCACACAGAAAAGGTCATAATGCTACCTTATTAATTGCCATGCTGCACAAATGTCCTAAGCTGATCATCCGATAATTCCTGAAAATCAATATGCGATTTGATGGTTAACCAGACTTTCGATTCGTTGAAAGTCCGCATTTCTAGACTACATGTGAGATTACCTGCATACGTAGATAATTTATCTTTAAAACATTAGTTCTCGGAAAAGAAAATAGATGGCGACATGAGCGCAAAAAGCATTGGTAATACAGGAAACAAATCATACATTTTCTTCTCCAAATAATTGAATAGTTTTGTTCGGACCGTTTACCTTTTTAAAAAGAAACATAATCTTCGTAATGTGTAGATTAATTCTTGGGAAACGCTTTTACTTGCTTACGGAGCCTTCTGTAACTTCTCTTTGTTGAGGATTATTACAGAACAGAGAAACACTTTCCAATGAAACAGTCGAGAATACATTGCTACCAGTAAGAAAGAATAGTATTACCTATAAAAGAATTCTTCTGATAAACTGACTTGATTTATACAATTCCGCGCGAACTGCAGAACTACCAACCCATATCTAGTTCACGAAGCGATTCAATCAATACAATAGTTGGATTGAATTTTATTATTTTGTGTGTGTGAAAAATCCGGACAATTTATAATACCTGGCTACGAATGCAAGTAACGGAAATTTCCGGATTTTCCAAGACGCCTCGTAATTCAACTCCAGGATATCAGAATCTGACAAAGGAGGATCAATGTATGAAGGTCCAATGGCACGTATGTTGTAGCAAAGCAACAAATTAAAAATGTTGTGTTTCAAGATTCAGTTACAATGTTAAAGCCGTGAATACTGTAAAAAGATATTCCTTAAATATCTTTCCAATCATTGTATAACGTACGATTTGATTGGAAATCATCCTAATTGGTATATCAGCTCTATTCAACGCGGATTCATTGGGCCAGGATGGCCTGGTGGGTCTGCGCTTGGAATTGTCGGTCCGCGGCAGCGTTGATCAGGGGTACGATTCCAAGTCTTTCCCATGAACGCCAGTGTACACACCGGGTATGTGCACATTAAATCTGTAGGCCGGTAAAGAAGTTATAAACAGAAATATCTTTTTTTAATTGCACTTATTATTGATTTTTGCAATTTTTTATTTTTGTCATAACATTTTTAAATTTTGCATGCTGCTTGGTTCTGATGTCATTGAGAGTTTTTATTTCATAAATTTAGTACCACCATTCATTATTTATTGCTCTTTTTTATTGTGTGGTATTTACTTTTATTATTACTCTTTTTCATTAACTATTACTTTTTATTTATAATTTTTTATTGCTGTATTTATTAATTATTTTATCGATACCATTTTTATTTACCATTTCAAAATATTTCAACGACCCGTATCTTTTTACATGGCATAATTTCGTTAATATGTTGTTTCATTAATGCTTAAGTAGTTAAAACTAGAAGCTATAATCTCTTCTCTCATTCGAAATTTTAATTAAAATTGTGATGATTATAAGATTTAGTTTGTAGCCCTGCGGTATTTGAAGCTTTTGTGGCGCATCAATTTTAACTGGTTTAAAGCTCATGGTTTATGTAAAATTTTTCAAATCCCTTCAACAGTGAGTGTCAATTTAAAAACTTTCAATAACCATTTCTTGTCTTTTACAGTGTGTCAAGACGAATTTGAATACCTCTCCTTCACAATCCTGGATTCACACTGTCACACTTAAATTATCATTTGACTTGGAATAATACGTACTATAAGAAAAAACGCCTATTTTATTTGCATGAGAATAAATCTTCATATTTGCTTAGATATTATTTACAAAACTTTAAATAGCAACTTCCGCTTTTAATGTTATTAAACCACATTCTATAATAATTTACGATAAATATAAACTTTTTGGAGTAAAAGTGATCGCAATTCCTGGAATCTATTCGGAGACTGTCTCAATATAAAGAAACGTTAAAGTAGGTGGTACATGTAGAAAGTTTTAGCCCATTCCGAGTTTGTCCTCGGTTCTCCAATTTCTTTCTGTTTTAAGACTAATTTTTATTAATAAAAATGCCTGTCTTGATCAAGCATTGAAATTTTCTAAAACTGCTTGGATTGATATTACTTTAAATTAATATAACAAAGCGGCCGAGCAATAAATATTATCAAAATAATCTACATTGATTAATGAATTTTATATAAAACTTTGCATTTGATTGACGTTTTACAAAACAACAGTGAAAATTCTTTTTTTTTTCTCTTTGGGTCTGCCGTGGCCAAGAATCACACAGAAAAGGTCATAATGCTACCTTATTAATTGCCATGCTGCACAAATGTCCTAAGCTGATCATCCGATAATTCCTGAAAATCAATATGCGATTTGATGGTTAACCAGACTTTCGATTCGTTGAAAGTCCGCATTTCTAGACTACATGTGAGATTACCTGCATACGTAGATAATTTATCTTTAAAACATTAGTTCTCGGAAAAGAAAATAGATGGCGACATGAGCGCAAAAAGCATTGGTAATACAGGAAACAAATCATACATTTTCTTCTCCAAATAATTGAATAGTTTTGTTCGGACCGTTTACCTTTTTAAAAAGAAACATAATCTTCGTAATGTGTAGATTAATTCTTGGGAAACGCTTTTACTTGCTTACGGAGCCTTCTGTAACTTCTCTTTGTTGAGGATTATTACAGAACAGAGAAACACTTTCCAATGAAACAGTCGAGAATACATTGCTACCAGTAAGAAAGAATAGTATTACCTATAAAAGAATTCTTCTGATAAACTGACTTGATTTATACAATTCCGCGCGAACTGCAGAACTACCAACCCATATCTAGTTCACGAAGCGATTCAATCAATACAATAGTTGGATTGAATTTTATTATTTTGTGTGTGTGAAAAATCCGGACAATTTATAATACCTGGCTACGAATGCAAGTAACGGAAATTTCCGGATTTTCCAAGACGCCTCGTAATTCAACTCCAGGATATCAGAATCTGACAAAGGAGGATCAATGTATGAAGGTCCAATGGCACGTATGTTGTAGCAAAGCAACAAATTAAAAATGTTGTGTTTCAAGATTCAGTTACAATGTTAAAGCCGTGAATACTGTAAAAAGATATTCCTTAAATATCTTTCCAATCATTGTATAACGTACGATTTGATTGGAAATCATCCTAATTGGTATATCAGCTCTATTCAACGCTGATTCATTGGGCCAGGGTGGCCTGGTGGGTCTGCGCTTGGAATTGTCGGTCCGCGGCGGCGTTGATCAGGGGTACGATTCCAAGTCTTTCCCATGAACGCCAGTGTACACACCGGGTATGTGCACATTAAATCTGTAGGCCGGTAAAGAAGTTATAAACAGAAATATCTTTTTTTAATTGCACTTATTATTGATTTTTGCAATTTTTTATTTTTTGTCATCACATTTTTAAATTTTGCATGCTGCTTGGTTCTGATGTCATTGAGAGTTTTTATTTCATAAATTTAGTACCACCATTCATTATTTATTGCTCTTTTTTATTGTGTGGTATTTACTTTTATTATTACTCTTTTTCATTAACTATTACTTTTTATTTATAATTTTTTATTGCTATATTTATTAATTATTTTATCGATACCATTTTTATTTACCATTTCAAAATATTTCAACGACCCGTATCTTTTTACATGGCATAATTTCGTTAATATGTTGTTTCATTAATGCTTAAGTAGTTAAAACTAGAAGCTATAATCTCTTCTCTCATTCGAAATTTTAATTAAAATTGTGATGATTATAAGATTTAGTTTGTAGCCCTGCGGTATTTGAAGCTTTTGTGGCGCATCAATTTTAACTGGTTTAAAGCTCATGGTTTATGTAAAAAATTTCAAATCCCTTCAACAGTGAGTGTCAATTTAAAAACTTTCAATAACCATTTCTTGTCTTTTACAGTGTGTCAAGACGAATTTGAATACCTCTCCTTCACAATCCTGGATTCACACTGTCACACTTAAATTATCATTTGACTTGGAATAATACGTACTATAAGAAAAAACGCCTATTTTATTTGCATGAGAATAAATCTTCATATTTGCTTAGATATTATTTACAAAACTTTAAATAGCAACTTCCGCTTTTAATGTTATTAAACCACTTTCTATAATAATTTACGATAAATATAAACTTTTTGGAGTAAAAGTGATCGCAATTCCTGGAATCTATTCGGAGACTGTCTCAATATAAAGAAACGTTAAAGTAGGTGGTACATGTAGAAAGTTTTAGCCCATTCCGAGTTTGTCCTCGGTTCTCCAATTTCTTTCTGTTTTAAGACTAATTTTTATTAATAAAAATGCCTGTCTTGATCAAGCATTGAAATTTTCTAAAACTGCTTGGATTGATATTACTTTAAATTAATATAACAAAGCGGCCGAGCAATAAATATTATCAAAATAATCTACATTGATTAATGAATTTTATATAAAACTTTGCATTTGATTGACGTTTTACAAAACAACAGTGAAAATTCTTTTTTTTTTCTCTTTGGGTCTGCCGTGGCCAAGAATCACACAGAAAAGGTCATAATGCTACCTTATTAATTGCCATGCTGCACAAATGTCCTAAGCTGATCATCCGATAATTCCTGAAAATCAATATGCGATTTGATGGTTAACCAGACTTTCGATTCGTTGAAAGTCCGCATTTCTAGACTACATGTGAGATTACCTGCATACGTAGATAATTTATCTTTAAAACATTAGTTCTCGGAAAAGAAAATAGATGGCGACATGAGCGCAAAAAGCATTGGTAATACAGGAAACAAATCATACATTTTCTTCTCCAAATAATTGAATAGTTTTGTTCGGACCGTTTACCTTTTTAAAAAGAAACATAATCTTCGTAATGTGTAGATTAATTCTTGGGAAACGCTTTTACTTGCTTACGGAGCCTTCTGTAACTTCTCTTTGTTGAGGATTATTACAGAACAGAGAAACACTTTCCAATGAAACAGTCGAGAATACATTGCTACCAGTAAGAAAGAATAGTATTACCTATAAAAGAATTCTTCTGATAAACTGACTTGATTTATACAATTCCGCGCGAACTGCAGAACTACCAACCCATATCTAGTTCACGAAGCGATTCAATCAATACAATAGTTGGATTGAATTTTATTATTTTGTGTGTGTGAAAAATCCGGACAATTTATAATACCTGGCTACGAATGCAAGTAACGGAAATTTCCGGATTTTCCAAGACGCCTCGTAATTCAACTCCAGGATATCAGAATCTGACAAAGGAGGATCAATGTATGAAGGTCCAATGGCACGTATGTTGTAGCAAAGCAACAAATTAAAAATGTTGTGTTTCAAGATTCAGTTACAATGTTAAAGCCGTGAATACTGTAAAAAGATATTCCTTAAATATCTTTCCAATCATTGTATAACGTACGATTTGATTGGAAATCATCCTAATTGGTATATCAGCTCTATTCAACGCTGATTCATTGGGCCAGGGTGGCCTGGTGGGTCTGCGCTTGGAATTGTCGGTCCGCGGCGGCGTTGATCAGGGGTACGATTCCAAGTCTTTCCCATGAACGCCAGTGTACACACCGGGTATGTGCACATTAAATCTGTAGGCCGGTAAAGAAGTTATAAACAGAAATATCTTTTTTTAATTGCACTTATTATTGATTTTTGCAATTTTTTATTTTTTGTCATCACATTTTTAAATTTTGCATGCTGCTTGGTTCTGATGTCATTGAGAGTTTTTATTTCATAAATTTAGTACCACCATTCATTATTTATTGCTCTTTTTTATTGTGTGGTATTTACTTTTATTATTACTCTTTTTCATTAACTATTACTTTTTATTTATAATTTTTTATTGCTATATTTATTAATTATTTTATCGATACCATTTTTATTTACCATTTCAAAATATTTCAACGACCCGTATCTTTTTACATGGCATAATTTCGTTAATATGTTGTTTCATTAATGCTTAAGTAGTTAAAACTAGAAGCTATAATCTCTTCTCTCATTCGAAATTTTAATTAAAATTGTGATGATTATAAGATTTAGTTTGTAGCCCTGCGGTATTTGAAGCTTTTGTGGCGCATCAATTTTAACTGGTTTAAAGCTCATGGTTTATGTAAAATTTTTCAAATCCCTTCAACAGTGAGTGTCAATTTAAAAACTTTCAATAACCATTTCTTGTCTTTTACAGTGTGTCAAGACGAATTTGAATACCTCTCCTTCACAATCCTGGATTCACACTGTCACACTTAAATTATCATTTGACTTGGAATAATACGTACTATAAGAAAAAACGCCTATTTTATTTGCATGAGAATAAATCTTCATATTTGCTTAGATATTATTTACAAAACTTTAAATAGCAACTTCCGCTTTTAATGTTATTAAACCACTTTCTATAATAATTTACGATAAATATAAACTTTTTGGAGTAAAAGTGATCGCAATTCCTGGAATCTATTCGGAGACTGTCTCAATATAAAGAAACGTTAAAGTAGGTGGTACATGTAGAAAGTTTTAGCCCATTCCGAGTTTGTCCTCGGTTCTCCAATTTCTTTCTGTTTTAAGACTAATTTTTATTAATAAAAATGCCTGTCTTGATCAAGCATTGAAATTTTCTAAAACTGCTTGGATTGATATTACTTTAAATTAATATAACAAAGCGGCCGAGCAATAAATATTATCAAAATAATCTACATTGATTAATGAATTTTATATAAAACTTTGCATTTGATTGACGTTTTACAAAACAACAGTGAAAATTCTTTTTTTTTCTCTTTGGGTCTGCCGTGGCCAAGAATCACACAGAAAAGGTCATAATGCTACCTTATTAATTGCCATGCTGCACAAATGTCCTAAGCTGATCATCCGATAATTCCTGAAAATCAATATGCGATTTGATGGTTAACCAGACTTTCGATTCGTTGAAAGTCCGCATTTCTAGACTACATGTGAGATTACCTGCATACGTAGATAATTTATCTTTAAAACATTAGTTCTCGGAAAAGAAAATAGATGGCGACATGAGCGCAAAAAGCATTGGTAATACAGGAAACAAATCATACATTTTCTTCTCCAAATAATTGAATAGTTTTGTTCGGACCGTTTACCTTTTTAAAAAGAAACATAATCTTCGTAATGTGTAGATTAATTCTTGGGAAACGCTTTTACTTGCTTACGGAGCCTTCTGTAACTTCTCTTTGTTGAGGATTATTACAGAACAGAGAAACACTTTCCAATGAAACAGTCGAGAATACATTGCTACCAGTAAGAAAGAATAGTATTACCTATAAAAGAATTCTTCTGATAAACTGACTTGATTTATACAATTCCGCGCGACCTGCAGAACTACCAACCCATATCTAGTTCACGAAGCGATTCAATCAATACAATAGTTGGATTGAATTTTATTATTTTGTGTGTGTGAAAAATCCGGACAATTTATAATACCTGGCTACGAATGCAAGTAACGGAAATTTCCGGATTTTCCAAGACGCCTCGTAATTCAACTCCAGGATATCAGAATCTGACAAAGGAGGATCAATGTATGAAGGTCCAATGGCACGTATGTTGTAGCAAAGCAACAAATTAAAAATGTTGTGTTTCAAGATTCAGTTACAATGTTAAAGCCGTGAATACTGTAAAAAGATATTCCTTAAATATCTTTCCAATCATTGTATAACGTACGATTTGATTGGAAATCATCCTAATTGGTATATCAGCTCTATTCAACGCTGATTCATTGGGCCAGGGTGACCTGGTGGGTCTGCGCTTGGAATTGTCGGTCCGCGGCGGCGTTGATCAGGGGTACGATTCCAAGTCTTTCCCATGAACGCCAGTGTACACACCGGGTATGTGCACATTAAATCTGTAGGCCGGTAAAGAAGTTATAAACAGAAATATCTTTTTTTAATTGCACTTATTATTGATTTTTGCAATTTTTTATTTTTTTGTCATCACATTTTTAAATTTTGCATGCTGCTTGGTTCTGATGTCATTGAGAGTTTTTATTTCATAAATTTAGTACCACCATTCATTATTTATTGCTCTTTTTTATTGTGTGGTATTTACTTTTATTATTACTCTTTTTCATTAACTATTACTTTTTATTTATAATTTTTTATTGCTATATTTATTAATTATTTTATCGATACCATTTTTATTTACCATTTCAAAATATTTCAACGACCCGTATCTTTTTACATGGCATAATTTCGTTAATATGTTGTTTCATTAATGCTTAAGTAGTTAAAACTAGAAGCTATAATCTCTTCTCTCATTCGAAATTTTAATTAAAATTGTGATGATTATAAGATTTAGTTTGTAGCCCTGCGGTATTTGAAGCTTTTGTGGCGCATCAATTTTAACTGGTTTAAAGCTCATGGTTTATGTAAAAAATTTCAAATCCCTTCAACAGTGAGTGTCAATTTAAAAACTTTCAATAACCATTTCTTGTCTTTTACAGTGTGTCAAGACGAATTTGAATACCTCTCCTTCACAATCCTGGATTCACACTGTCACACTTAAATTATCATTTGACTTGGAATAATACGTACTATAAGAAAAAACGCCTATTTTATTTGCATGAGAATAAATCTTCATATTTGCTTAGATATTATTTACAAAACTTTAAATAGCAACTTCCGCTTTTAATGTTATTAAACCACTTTCTATAATAATTTACGATAAATATAAACTTTTTGGAGTAAAAGTGATCGCAATTCCTGGAATCTATTCGGAGACTGTCTCAATATAAAGAAACGTTAAAGTAGGTGGTACATGTAGAAAGTTTTAGCCCATTCCGAGTTTGTCCTCGGTTCTCCAATTTCTTTCTGTTTTAAGACTAATTTTTATTAATAAAAATGCCTGTCTTGATCAAGCATTGAAATTTTCTAAAACTGCTTGGATTGATATTACTTTAAATTAATATAACAAAGCGGCCGAGCAATAAATATTATCAAAATAATCTACATTGATTAATGAATTTTATATAAAACTTTGCATTTGATTGACGTTTTACAAAACAACAGTGAAAATTCTTTTTTTTTTCTCTTTGGGTCTGCCGTGGCCAAGAATCACACAGAAAAGGTCATAATGCTACCTTATTAATTGCCATGCTGCACAAATGTCCTAAGCTGATCATCCGATAATTCCTGAAAATCAATATGCGATTTGATGGTTAACCAGACTTTCGATTCGTTGAAAGTCCGCATTTCTAGACTACATGTGAGATTACCTGCATACGTAGATAATTTATCTTTAAAACATTAGTTCTCGGAAAAGAAAATAGATGGCGACATGAGCGCAAAAAGCATTGGTAATACAGGAAACAAATCATACATTTTCTTCTCCAAATAATTGAATAGTTTTGTTCGGACCGTTTACCTTTTTAAAAAGAAACATAATCTTCGTAATGTGTAGATTAATTCTTGGGAAACGCTTTTAGTTGCTTACGGAGCCTTCTGTAACTTCTCTTTGTTGAGGATTATTACAGAACAGAGAAACACTTTCCAATGAAACAGTCGAGAATACATTGCTACCAGTAAGAAAGAATAGTATTACCTATAAAAGAATTCTTCTGATAAACTGACTTGATTTATACAATTCCGCGCGAACTGCAGAACTACCAACCCATATCTAGTTCACGAAGCGATTCAATCAATACAATAGTTGGATTGAATTTTATTATTTTGTGTGTGTGAAAAATCCGGACAATTTATAATACCTGGCTACGAATGCAAGTAACGGAAATTTCCGGATTTTCCAAGACGCCTCGTAATTCAACTCCAGGATATCAGAATCTGACAAAGGAGGATCAATGTATGAAGGTCCAATGGCACGTATGTTGTAGCAAAGCAACAAATTAAAAATGTTGTGTTTCAAGATTCAGTTACAATGTTAAAGCCGTGAATACTGTAAAAAGATATTCCTTAAATATCTTTCCAATCATTGTATAACGTACGATTTGATTGGAAATCATCCTAATTGGTATATCAGCTCTATTCAACGCTGATTCATTGGGCCAGGGTGGCCTGGTGGGTCTGCGCTTGGAATTGTCGGTCCGCGGCGGCGTTGATCAGGGGTACGATTCCAAGTCTTTCCCATGAACGCCAGTGTACACACCGGGTATGTGCACATTAAATCTGTAGGCCGGTAAAGAAGTTATAAACAGAAATATCTTTTTTTAATTGCACTTATTATTGATTTTTGCAATTTTTTATTTTTTGTCATCACATTTTTAAATTTTGCATGCTGCTTGGTTCTGATGTCATTGAGAGTTTTTATTTCATAAATTTAGTACCACCATTCATTATTTATTGCTCTTTTTTATTGTGTGGTATTTACTTTTATTATTACTCTTTTTCATTAACTATTACTTTTTATTTATAATATTTTATTGCTATATTTATTAATTATTTTATCGATACCATTTTTATTTACCATTTCAAAATATTTCAACGACCCGTATCTTTTTGCATGGCATAATTTCGTTAATATGTTGTTTCATTAATGCTTAAGTAGTTAAAACTAGAAGCTATAATCTCTTCTCTCATTCGAAATTTTAATTAAAATTGTGATGATTATAAGATTTAGTTTGTAGCCCTGCGGTATTTGAAGCTTTTGTGGCGCATCAATTTTAACTGGTTTAAAGCTCATGGTTTATGTAAAAAATTTCAAATCCCTTCAACAGTGAGTGTCAATTTAAAAACTTTCAATAACCATTTCTTGTCTTTTACAGTGTGTCAAGACGAATTTGAATACCTCTCCTTCACAATCCTGGATTCACACTGTCACACTTAAATTATCATTTGACTTGGAATAATACGTACTATAAGAAAAAACGCCTATTTTATTTGCATGAGAATAAATCTTCATATTTGCTTAGATATTATTTACAAAACTTTAAATAGCAACTTCCGCTTTTAATGTTATTAAACCACTTTCTATAATAATTTACGATAAATATAAACTTTTTGGAGTAAAAGTGATCGCAATTCCTGGAATCTATTCGGAGACTGTCTCAATATAAAGAAACGTTAAAGTAGGTGGTACATGTAGAAAGTTTTAGCCCATTCCGAGTTTGTCCTCGGTTCTCCAATTTCTTTCTGTTTTAAGACTAATTTTTATTAATAAAAATGCCTGTCTTGATCAAGCATTGAAATTTTCTAAAACTGCTTGGATTGATATTA
Source organism: Meta bourneti (assembly GCA_933210815.1). NCBI lineage: Eukaryota > Metazoa > Arthropoda > Arachnida > Araneae > Tetragnathidae > Meta > Meta bourneti. The sequence continues at coordinate 14,358,400 of OW119932.1, forward strand.
CTTTAAATTAATATAACAAAGCGGCCGAGCAATAAATATTATCAAAATAATCTACATTGATTAATGAATTTTATATAAAACTTTGCATTTGATTGACGTTTTACAAAACAACAGTGAAAATTCTTTTTTTTTTCTCTTTGGGTCTGCCGTGGCCAAGAATCACACAGAAAAGGTCATAATGCTACCTTATTAATTGCCATGCTGCACAAATGTCCTAAGCTGATCATCCGATAATTCCTGAAAATCAATATGCGATTTGATGGTTAACCAGACTTTCGATTCGTTGAAAGTCCGCATTTCTAGACTACATGTGAGATTACCTGCATACGTAGATAATTTATCTTTAAAACATTAGTTCTCGGAAAAGAAAATAGATGGCGACATGAGCGCAAAAAGCATTGGTAATACAGGAAACAAATCATACATTTTCTTCTCCAAATAATTGAATAGTTTTGTTCGGACCGTTTACCTTTTTAAAAAGAAACATAATCTTCGTAATGTGTAGATTAATTCTTGGGAAACGCTTTTACTTGCTTACGGAGCCTTCTGTAACTTCTCTTTGTTGAGGATTATTACAGAACAGAGAAACACTTTCCAATGAAACAGTCGAGAATACATTGCTACCAGTAAGAAAGAATAGTATTACCTATAAAAGAATTCTTCTGATAAACTGACTTGATTTATACAATTCCGCGCGAACTGCAGAACTACCAACCCATATCTAGTTCACGAAGCGATTCAATCAATACAATAGTTGGATTGAATTTTATTATTTTGTGTGTGTGAAAAATCCGGACAATTTATAATACCTGGCTACGAATGCAAGTAACGGAAATTTCCGGATTTTCCAAGACGCCTCGTAATTCAACTCCAGGATATCAGAATCTGACAAAGGAGGATCAATGTATGAAGGTCCAATGGCACGTATGTTGTAGCAAAGCAACAAATTAAAAATGTTGTGTTTCAAGATTCAGTTACAATGTTAAAGCCGTGAATACTGTAAAAAGATATTCCTTAAATATCTTTCCAATCATTGTATAACGTACGATTTGATTGGAAATCATCCTAATTGGTATATCAGCTCTATTCAACGCTGATTCATTGGGCCAGGGTGGCCTGGTGGGTCTGCGCTTGGAATTGTCGGTCCGCGGCGGCGTTGATCAGGGGTACGATTCCAAGTCTTTCCCATGAACGCCAGTGTACACACCGGGTATGTGCACATTAAATCTGTAGGCCGGTAAAGAAGTTATAAACAGAAATATCTTTTTTTAATTGCACTTATTATTGATTTTTGCAATTTTTTATTTTTTGTCATCACATTTTTAAATTTTGCATGCTGCTTGGTTCTGATGTCATTGAGAGTTTTTATTTCATAAATTTAGTACCACCATTCATTATTTATTGCTCTTTTTTATTGTGTGGTATTTACTTTTATTATTACTCTTTTTCATTAACTATTACTTTTTATTTATAATTTTTTATTGCTATATTTATTAATTATTTTATCGATACCATTTTTATTTACCATTTCAAAATATTTCAACGACCCGTATCTTTTTACATGGCATAATTTCGTTAATATGTTGTTTCATTAATGCTTAAGTAGTTAAAACTAGAAGCTATAATCTCTTCTCTCATTCGAAATTTTAATTAAAATTGTGATGATTATAAGATTTAGTTTGTAGCCCTGCGGTATTTGAAGCTTTTGTGGCGCATCAATTTTAACTGGTTTAAAGCTCATGGTTTATGTAAAAAATTTCAAATCCCTTCAACAGTGAGTGTCAATTTAAAAACTTTCAATAACCATTTCTTGTCTTTTACAGTGTGTCAAGACGAATTTGAATACCTCTCCTTCACAATCCTGGATTCACACTGTCACACTTAAATTATCATTTGACTTGGAATAATACGTACTATAAGAAAAAACGCCTATTTTATTTGCATGAGAATAAATCTTCATATTTGCTTAGATATTATTTACAAAACTTTAAATAGCAACTTCCGCTTTTAATGTTATTAAACCACTTTCTATAATAATTTACGATAAATATAAACTTTTTGGAGTAAAAGTGATCGCAATTCCTGGAATCTATTCGGAGACTGTCTCAATATAAAGAAACGTTAAAGTAGGTGGTACATGTAGAAAGTTTTAGCCCATTCCGAGTTTGTCCTCGGTTCTCCAATTTCTTTCTGTTTTAAGACTAATTTTTATTAATAAAAATGCCTGTCTTGATCAAGCATTGAAATTTTCTAAAACTGCTTGGATTGATATTACTTTAAATTAATATAACAAAGCGGCCGAGCAATAAATATTATCAAAATAATCTACATTGATTAATGAATTTTATATAAAACTTTGCATTTGATTGACGTTTTACAAAACAACAGTGAAAATTCTTTTTTTTTTCTCTTTGGGTCTGCCGTGGCCAAGAATCACACAGAAAAGGTCATAATGCTACCTTATTAATTGCCATGCTGCACAAATGTCCTAAGCTGATCATCCGATAATTCCTGAAAATCAATATGCGATTTGATGGTTAACCAGACTTTCGATTCGTTGAAAGTCCGCATTTCTAGACTACATGTGAGATTACCTGCATACGTAGATAATTTATCTTTAAAACATTAGTTCTCGGAAAAGAAAATAGATGGCGACATGAGCGCAAAAAGCATTGGTAATACAGGAAACAAATCATACATTTTCTTCTCCAAATAATTGAATAGTTTTGTTCGGACCGTTTACCTTTTTAAAAAGAAACATAATCTTCGTAATGTGTAGATTAATTCTTGGGAAACGCTTTTACTTGCTTACGGAGCCTTCTGTAACTTCTCTTTGTTGAGGATTATTACAGAACAGAGAAACACTTTCCAATGAAACAGTCGAGAATACATTGCTACCAGTAAGAAAGAATAGTATTACCTATAAAAGAATTCTTCTGATAAACTGACTTGATTTATACAATTCCGCGCGAACTGCAGAACTACCAACCCATATCTAGTTCACGAAGCGATTCAATCAATACAATAGTTGGATTGAATTTTATTATTTTGTGTGTGTGAAAAATCCGGACAATTTATAATACCTGGCTACGAATGCAAGTAACGGAAATTTCCGGATTTTCCAAGACGCCTCGTAATTCAACTCCAGGATATCAGAATCTGACAAAGGAGGATCAATGTATGAAGGTCCAATGGCACGTATGTTGTAGCAAAGCAACAAATTAAAAATGTTGTGTTTCAAGATTCAGTTACAATGTTAAAGCCGTGAATACTGTAAAAAGATATTCCTTAAATATCTTTCCAATCATTGTATAACGTACGATTTGATTGGAAATCATCCTAATTGGTATATCAGCTCTATTCAACGCTGATTCATTGGGCCAGGGTGGCCTGGTGGGTCTGCGCTTGGAATTGTCGGTCCGCGGCGGCGTTGATCAGGGGTACGATTCCAAGTCTTTCCCATGAACGCCAGTGTACACACCGGGTATGTGCACATTAAATCTGTAGGCCGGTAAAGAAGTTATAAACAGAAATATCTTTTTTTAATTGCACTTATTATTGATTTTTGCAATTTTTTATTTTTTGTCATCACATTTTTAAATTTTGCATGCTGCTTGGTTCTGATGTCATTGAGAGTTTTTATTTCATAAATTTAGTACCACCATTCATTATTTATTGCTCTTTTTTATTGTGTGGTATTTACTTTTATTATTACTCTTTTTCATTAACTATTACTTTTTATTTATAATTTTTTATTGCTATATTTATTAATTATTTTATCGATACCATTTTTATTTACCATTTCAAAATATTTCAACGACCCGTATCTTTTTACATGGCATAATTTCGTTAATATGTTGTTTCATTAATGCTTAAGTAGTTAAAACTAGAAGCTATAATCTCTTCTCTCATTCGAAATTTTAATTAAAATTGTGATGATTATAAGATTTAGTTTGTAGCCCTGCGGTATTTGAAGCTTTTGTGGCGCATCAATTTTAACTGGTTTAAAGCTCATGGTTTATGTAAAAAATTTCAAATCCCTTCAACAGTGAGTGTCAATTTAAAAACTTTCAATAACCATTTCTTGTCTTTTACAGTGTGTCAAGACGAATTTGAATACCTCTCCTTCACAATCCTGGATTCACACTGTCACACTTAAATTATCATTTGACTTGGAATAATACGTACTATAAGAAAAAACGCCTATTTTATTTGCATGAGAATAAATCTTCATATTTGCTTAGATATTATTTACAAAACTTTAAATAGCAACTTCCGCTTTTAATGTTATTAAACCACTTTCTATAATAATTTACGATAAATATAAACTTTTTGGAGTAAAAGTGATCGCAATTCCTGGAATCTATTCGGAGACTATCTCAATATAAAGAAACGTTAAAGTAGGTGGTACATGTAGAAAGTTTTAGCCCATTCCGAGTTTGTCCTCGGTTCTCCAATTTCTTTCTGTTTTAAGACTAATTTTTATTAATAAAAATGCCTGTCTTGATCAAGCATTGAAATTTTCTAAAACTGCTTGGATTGATATTACTTTAAATTAATATAACAAAGCGGCCGAGCAATAAATATTATCAAAATAATCTACATTGATTAATGAATTTTATATAAAACTTTGCATTTGATTGACGTTTTACAAAACAACAGTGAAAATTCTTTTTTTTTTCTCTTTGGGTCTGCCGTGGCCAAGAATCACACAGAAAAGGTCATAATGCTACCTTATTAATTGCCATGCTGCACAAATGTCCTAAGCTGATCATCCGATAATTCCTGAAAATCAATATGCGATTTGATGGTTAACCAGACTTTCGATTCGTTGAAAGTCCGCATTTCTAGACTACATGTGAGATTACCTGCATACGTAGATAATTTATCTTTAAAACATTAGTTCTCGGAAAAGAAAATAGATGGCGACATGAGCGCAAAAAGCATTGGTAATACAGGAAACAAATCATACATTTTCTTCTCCAAATAATTGAATAGTTTTGTTCGGACCGTTTAAATTTTTAAAAAGAAACATAATCTTCGTAATGTGTAGATTAATTCTTGGGAAACGCTTTTACTTGCTTACGGAGCCTTCTGTAACTTCTCTTTGTTGAGGATTATTACAGAACAGAGAAACACTTTCCAATGAAACAGTCAAGAATACATTGCTACCAGTAAGAAAGAATAGTATTACCTATAAAAGAATTCTTCTGATAAACTGACTTGATTTATACAATTCCGCGCGAACTGCAGAACTACCAACCCATATCTAGTTCACGAAGCGATTCAATCAATACAATAGTTGGATTGAATTTTATTATTTTGTGTGTGTGAAAAATCCGGACAATTTATAATACCTGGCTACGAATGCAAGTAACGGAAATTTCCGGATTTTCCAAGACGCCTCGTAATTCAACTCCAGGATATCAGAATCTGACAAAGGAGGATCAATGTATGAAGGTCCAATGGCACGTATGTTGTAGCAAAGCAACAAATTAAAAATGTTGTGTTTCAAGATTCAGTTACAATGTTAAAGCCGTGAATACTGTAAAAAGATATTCCTTAAATATCTTTCCAATCATTGTATAACGTACGATTTGATTGGAAATCATCCTAATTGGTATATCAGCTCTATTCAACGCTGATTCATTGGGCCAGGGTGGCCTGGTGGGTCTGCGCTTGGAATTGTCGGTCCGCGGCGGCGTTGATCAGGGGTACGATTCCAAGTCTTTCCCATGAACGCCAGTGTACACACCGGGTATGTGCACATTAAATCTGTAGGCCGGTAAAGAAGTTATAAACAGAAATATCTTTTTTTAATTGCACTTATTATTGATTTTTGCAATTTTTTATTTTTTGTCATCACATTTTTAAATTTTGCATGCTGCTTGGTTCTGATGTCATTGAGAGTTTTTATTTCATAAATTTAGTACCACCATTCATTATTTATTGCTCTTTTTTATTGTGTGGTATTTACTTTTATTATTACTCTTTTTCATTAACTATTACTTTTTATTTATAATTTTTTATTGCTATATTTATTAATTATTTTATCGATACCATTTTTATTTACCATTTCAAAATATTTCAACGACCCGTATCTTTTTACATGGCATAATTTCGTTAATATGTTGTTTCATTAATGCTTAAGTAGTTAAAACTAGAAGCTATAATCTCTTCTCTCATTCGAAATTTTAATTAAAATTGTGATGATTATAAGATTTAGTTTGTAGCCCTGCGGTATTTGAAGCTTTTGTGGCGCATCAATTTTAACTGGTTTAAAGCTCATGGTTTATGTAAAAAATTTCAAATCCCTTCAACAGTGAGTGTCAATTTAAAAACTTTCAATAACCATTTCTTGTCTTTTACAGTGTGTCAAGACGAATTTGAATACCTCTCCTTCACAATCCTGGATTCACACTGTCACACTTAAATTATCATTTGACTTGGAATAATACGTACTATAAGAAAAAACGCCTATTTTATTTGCATGAGAATAAATCTTCATATTTGCTTAGATATTATTTACAAAACTTTAAATAGCAACTTCCGCTTTTAATGTTATTAAACCACTTTCTATAATAATTTACGATAAATATAAACTTTTTGGAGTAAAAGTGATCGCAATTCCTGGAATCTATTCGGAGACTGTCTCAATATAAAGAAACGTTAAAGTAGGTGGTACATGTAGAAAGTTTTAGCCCATTCCGAGTTTGTCCTCGGTTCTCCAATTTCTTTCTGTTTTAAGACTAATTTTTATTAATAAAAATGCCTGTCTTGATCAAGCATTGAAATTTTCTAAAACTGCTTGGATTGATATTACTTTAAATTAATATAACAAAGCGGCCGAGCAATAAATATTATCAAAATAATCTACATTGATTAATGAATTTTATATAAAACTTTGCATTTGATTGACGTTTTACAAAACAACAGTGAAAATTCTTTTTTTTTTCTCTTTGGGTCTGCCGTGGCCAAGAATCACACAGAAAAGGTCATAATGCTACCTTATTAATTGCCATGCTGCACAAATGTCCTAAGCTGATCATCCGATAATTCCTGAAAATCAATATGCGATTTGATGGTTAACCAGACTTTCGATTCGTTGAAAGTCCGCATTTCTAGACTACATGTGAGATTACCTGCATACGTAGATAATTTATCTTTAAAACATTAGTTCTCGGAAAAGAAAATAGATGGCGACATGAGCGCAAAAAGCATTGGTAATACAGGAAACAAATCATACATTTTCTTCTCCAAATAATTGAATAGTTTTGTTCGGACCGTTTACCTTTTTAAAAAGAAACATAATCTTCGTAATGTGTAGATTAATTCTTGGGAAACGCTTTTACTTGCTTACGGAGCCTTCTGTAACTTCTCTTTGTTGAGGATTATTACAGAACAGAGAAACACTTTCCAATGAAACAGTCGAGAATACATTGCTACCAGTAAGAAAGAATAGTATTACCTATAAAAGAATTCTTCTGATAAACTGACTTGATTTATACAATTCCGCGCGAACTGCAGAACTACCAACCCATATCTAGTTCACGAAGCGATTCAATCAATACAATAGTTGGATTGAATTTTATTATTTTGTGTGTGTGAAAAATCCGGACAATTTATAATACCTGGCTACGAATGCAAGTAACGGAAATTTCCGGATTTTTCAAGAGGCCTCGTAATTCAACTCCAGGATATCAGAATCTGACAAAGGAGGATCAAGGTATGAAGGTCCAATGGCACGTATGTTGTAGCAAAGCAACAAATTAAAAATGTTGTGTTTCAAGATTCAGTTACAATGTTAAAGCCGTGAATACTGTAAAAAGATATTCCTTAAATATCTTTCCAATCATTGTATAACGTACGATTTGATTGGAAATCATCCTAATTGGTATATCAGCTCTATTCAACGCTGATTCATTGGGCCAGGGTGGCCTGGTGGGTCTGCGCTTGGAATTGTCGGTCCGCGGCGGCGTTGATCAGGGGTACGATTCCAAGTCTTTCCCATGAACGCCAGTGTACACACCGGGTATGTGCACATTAAATCTGTAGGCCGGTAAAGAAGTTATAAACAGAAATATCTTTTTTTAATTGCACTTATTATTGATTTTTGCAATTTTTTATTTTTTGTCATCACATTTTTAAATTTTGCATGCTGCTTGGTTCTGATGTCATTGAGAGTTTTTATTTCATAAATTTAGTACCACCATTCATTATTTATTGCTCTTTTTTATTGTGTGGTATTTACTTTTATTATTACTCTTTTTCATTAACTATTACTTTTTATTTATAATTTTTTATTGCTATATTTATTAATTATTTTATCGATACCATTTTTATTTACCATTTCAAAATATTTCAACGACCCGTATCTTTTTACATGGCATAATTTCGTTAATATGTTGTTTCATTAATGCTTAAGTAGTTAAAACTAGAAGCTATAATCTCTTCTCTCATTCGAAATTTTAATTAAAATTGTGATGATTATAAGATTTAGTTTGTAGCCCTGCGGTATTTGAAGCTTTTGTGGCGCATCAATTTTAACTGGTTTAAAGCTCATGGTTTATGTAAAAAATTTCAAATCCCTTCAACAGTGAGTGTCAATTTAAAAACTTTCAATAACCATTTCTTGTCTTTTACAGTGTGTCAAGACGAATTTGAATACCTCTCCTTCACAATCCTGGATTCACACTGTCACACTTAAATTATCATTTGACTTGGAATAATACGTACTATAAGAAAAAACGCCTATTTTATTTGCATGAGAATAAATCTTCATATTTGCTTAGATATTATTTACAAAACTTTAAATAGCAACTTCCGCTTTTAATGTTATTAAACCACTTTCTATAATAATTTACGATAAATATAAACTTTTTGGAGTAAAAGTGATCGCAATTCCTGGAATCTATTCGGAGACTGTCTCAATATAAAGAAACGTTAAAGTAGGTGGTACATGTAGAAAGTTTTAGCCCATTCCGAGTTTGTCCTCGGTTCTCCAATTTCTTTCTGTTTTAAGACTAATTTTTATTAATAAAAATGCCTGTCTTGATCAAGCATTGAAATTTTCTAAAACTGCTTGGATTGATATTACTTTAAATTAATATAACAAAGCGGCCGAGCAATAAATATTATCAAAATAATCTACATTGATTAATGAATTTTATATAAAACTTTGCATTTGATTGACGTTTTACAAAACAACAGTGAAAATTCTTTTTTTTTTCTCTTTGGGTCTGCCGTGGCCAAGAATCACACAGAAAAGGTCATAATGCTACCTTATTAATTGCCATGCTGCACAAATGTCCTAAGCTGATCATCCGATAATTCCTGAAAATCAATATGCGATTTGATGGTTAACCAGACTTTCGATTCGTTGAAAGTCCGCATTTCTAGACTACATGTGAGATTACCTGCATACGTAGATAATTTATCTTTAAAACATTAGTTCTCGGAAAAGAAAATAGATGGCGACATGAGCGCAAAAAGCATTGGTAATACAGGAAACAAATCATACATTTTCTTCTCCAAATAATTGAATAGTTTTGTTCGGACCGTTTACCTTTTTAAAAAGAAACATAATCTTCGTAATGTGTAGATTAATTCTTGGGAAACGCTTTTACTTGCTTACGGAGCCTTCTGTAACTTCTCTTTGTTGAGGATTATTACAGAACAGAGAAACACTTTCCAATGAAACAGTCGAGAATACATTGCTACCAGTAAGAAAGAATAGTATTACCTATAAAAGAATTCTTCTGATAAACTGACTTGATTTATACAATTCCGCGCGAACTGCAGAACTACCAACCCATATCTAGTTCACGAAGCGATTCAATCAATACAATAGTTGGATTGAATTTTATTATTTTGTGTGTGTGAAAAATCCGGACAATTTATAATACCTGGCTACGAATGCAAGTAACGGAAATTTCCGGATTTTCCAAGACGCCTCGTAATTCAACTCCAGGATATCAGAATCTGACAAAGGAGGATCAATGTATGAAGGTCCAATGGCACGTATGTTGTAGCAAAGCAACAAATTAAAAATGTTGTGTTTCAAGATTCAGTTACAATGTTAAAGCCGTGAATACTGTAAAAAGATATTCCTTAAATATCTTTCCAATCATTGTATAACGTACGATTTGATTGGAAATCATCCTAATTGGTATATCAGCTCTATTCAACGCTGATTCATTGGGCCAGGGTGACCTGGTGGGTCTGCGCTTGGAATTGTCGGTCCGCGGCGGCGTTGATCAGGGGTACGATTCCAAGTCTTTCCCATGAACGCCAGTGTACACACCGGGTATGTGCACATTAAATCTGTAGGCCGGTAAAGAAGTTATAAACAGAAATATCTTTTTTTAATTGCACTTATTATTGATTTTTGCAATTTTTTATTTTTTGTCATCACATTTTTAAATTTTGCATGCTGCTTGGTTCTGATGTCATTGAGAGTTTTTATTTCATAAATTTAGTACCACCATTCATTATTTATTGCTCTTTTTTATTGTGTGGTATTTACTTTTATTATTACTCTTTTTCATTAACTATTACTTTTTATTTATAATTTTTTATTGCTATATTTATTAATTATTTTATCGATACCATTTTTATTTACCATTTCAAAATATTTCAACGACCCGTATCTTTTTACATGGCATAATTTCGTTAATATGTTGTTTCATTAATGCTTAAGTAGTTAAAACTAGAAGCTATAATCTCTTCTCTCATTCGAAATTTTAATTAAAATTGTGATGATTATAAGATTTAGTTTGTAGCCCTGCGGTATTTGAAGCTTTTGTGGTGCATCAATTTTAACTGGTTTAAAGCTCATGGTTTATGTAAAAAATTTCAAATCCCTTCAACAGTGAGTGTCAATTTAAAAACTTTCAATAACCATTTCTTGTCTTTTACAGTGTGTCAAGACGAATTTGAATACCTCTCCTTCACAATCCTGGATTCACACTGTCACACTTAAATTATCATTTGACTTGGAATAATACGTACTATAAGAAAAAACGCCTATTTTATTTGCATGAGAATAAATCTTCATATTTGCTTAGATATTATTTACAAAACTTTAAATAGCAACTTCCGCTTTTAATGTTATTAAACCACTTTCTATAATAATTTACGATAAATATAAACTTTTTGGAGTAAAAGTGATCGCAATTCCTGGAATCTATTCGGAGACTGTCTCAATATAAAGAAACGTTAAAGTAGGTGGTACATGTAGAAAGTTTTAGCCCATTCCGAGTTTGTCCTCGGTTCTCCAATTTCTTTCTGTTTTAAGACTAATTTTTATTAATAAAAATGCCTGTCTTGATCAAGCATTGAAATTTTCTAAAACTGCTTGGATTGATATTACTTTAAATTAATATAACAAAGCGGCCGAGCAATAAATATTATCAAAATAATCTACATTGATTAATGAATTTTATATAAAACTTTGCATTTGATTGACGTTTTACAAAACAACAGTGAAAATTCTTTTTTTTTTCTCTTTGGGTCTGCCGTGGCCAAGAATCACACAGAAAAGGTCATAATGCTACCTTATTAATTGCCATGCTGCACAAATGTCCTAAGCTGATCATCCGATAATTCCTGAAAATCAATATGCGATTTGATGGTTAACCAGACTTTCGATTCGTTGAAAGTCCGCATTTCTAGACTACATGTGAGATTACCTGCATACGTAGATAATTTATCTTTAAAACATTAGTTCTCGGAAAAGAAAATAGATGGCGACATGAGCGCAAAAAGCATTGGTAATACAGGAAACAAATCATACATTTTCTTCTCCAAATAATTGAATAGTTTTGTTCGGACCGTTTACCTTTTTAAAAAGAAACATAATCTTCGTAATGTGTAGATTAATTCTTGGGAAACGCTTTTAGTTGCTTACGGAGCCTTCTGTAACTTCTCTTTGTTGAGGATTATTACAGAACAGAGAAACACTTTCCAATGAAACAGTCGAGAATACATTGCTACCAGTAAGAAAGAATAGTATTACCTATAAAAGAATTCTTCTGATAAACTGACTTGATTTATACAATTCCGCGCGAACTGCAGAACTACCAACCCATATCTAGTTCACGAAGCGATTCAATCAATACAATAGTTGGATTGAATTTTATTATTTTGTGTGTGTGAAAAATCCGGACAATTTATAATACCTGGCTACGAATGCAAGTAACGGAAATTTCCGGATTTTCCAAGACGCCTCGTAATTCAACTCCAGGATATCAGAATCTGACAAAGGAGGATCAATGTATGAAGGTCCAATGGCACGTATGTTGTAGCAAAGCAACAAATTAAAAATGTTGTGTTTCAAGATTCAGTTACAATGTTAAAGCCGTGAATACTGTAAAAAGATATTCCTTAAATATCTTTCCAATCATTGTATAACGTACGATTTGATTGGAAATCATCCTAATTGGTATATCAGCTCTATTCAACGCTGATTCATTGGGCCAGGGTGGCCTGGTGGGTCTGCGCTTGGAATTGTCGGTCCGCGGCGGCGTTGATCAGGGGTACGATTCCAAGTCTTTCCCATGAACGCCAGTGTACACACCGGGTATGTGCACATTAAATCTGTAGGCCGGTAAAGAAGTTATAAACAGAAATATCTTTTTTTAATTGCACTTATTATTGATTTTTGCAATTTTTTATTTTTTGTCATCACATTTTTAAATTTTGCATGCTGCTTGGTTCTGATGTCATTGAGAGTTTTTATTTCATAAATTTAGTACCACCATTCATTATTTATTGCTCTTTTTTATTGTGTGGTATTTACTTTTATTATTACTCTTTTTCATTAACTATTACTTTTTATTTATAATTTTTTATTGCTATATTTATTAATTATTTTATCGATACCATTTTTATTTACCATTTCAAAATATTTCAACGACCCGTATCTTTTTACATGGCATAATTTCGTTAATATGTTGTTTCATTAATGCTTAAGTAGTTAAAACTAGAAGCTATAATCTCTTCTCTCATTCGAAATTTTAATTAAAATTGTGATGATTATAAGATTTAGTTTGTAGCCCTGCGGTATTTGAAGCTTTTGTGGCGCATCAATTTTAACTGGTTTAAAGCTCATGGTTTATGTAAAAAATTTCAAATCCCTTCAACAGTGAGTGTCAATTTAAAAACTTTCAATAACCATTTCTTGTCTTTTACAGTGTGTCAAGACGAATTTGAATACCTCTCCTTCACAATCCTGGATTCACACTGTCACACTTAAATTATCATTTGACTTGGAATAATACGTACTATAAGAAAAAACGCCTATTTTATTTGCATGAGAATAAATCTTCATATTTGCTTAGATATTATTTACAAAACTTTAAATAGCAACTTCCGCTTTTAATGTTATTAAACCACTTTCTATAATAATTTACGATAAATATAAACTTTTTGGAGTAAAAGTGATCGCAATTCCTGGAATCTATTCGGAGACTGTCTCAATATAAAGAAACGTTAAAGTAGGTGGTACATGTAGAAAGTTTTAGCCCATTCCGAGTTTGTCCTCGGTTCTCCAATTTCTTTCTGTTTTAAGACTAATTTTTATTAATAAAAATGCCTGTCTTGATCAAGCATTGAAATTTTCTAAAACTGCTTGGATTGATATTACTTTAAATTAATATAACAAAGCGGCCGAGCAATAAATATTATCAAAATAATCTACATTGATTAATGAATTTTATATAAAACTTTGCATTTGATTGACGTTTTACAAAACAACAGTGAAAATTCTTTTTTTTTTCTCTTTGGGTCTGCCGTGGCCAAGAATCACACAGAAAAGGTCATAATGCTACCTTATTAATTGCCATGCTGCACAAATGTCCTAAGCTGATCATCCGATAATTCCTGAAAATCAATATGCGATTTGATGGTTAACCAGACTTTTGATTCGTTGAAAGTCCGCATTTCTAGACTACATGTGAGATTACCTGCATACGTAGATAATTTATCTTTAAAACATTAGTTCTCGGAAAAGAAAATAGATGGCGACATGAGCGCAAAAAGCATTGGTAATACAGGAAACAAATCATACATTTTCTTCTCCAAATAATTGAATAGTTTTGTTCGGACCGTTTACCTTTTTAAAAAGAAACATAATCTTCGTAATGTGTAGATTAATTCTTGGGAAACGCTTTTAGTTGCTTACGGAGCCTTCTGTAACTTCTCTTTGTTGAGGATTATTACAGAACAGAGAAACACTTTCCAATGAAACAGTCGAGAATACATTGCTACCAGTAAGAAAGAATAGTATTACCTATAAAAGAATTCTTCTGATAAACTGACTTGATTTATACAATTCCGCGCGAACTGCAGAACTACCAACCCATATCTAGTTCACGAAGCGATTCAATCAATACAATAGTTGGATTGAATTTTATTATTTTGTGTGTGTGAAAAATCCGGACAATTTATAATACCTGGCTACGAATGCAAGTAACGGAAATTTCCGGATTTTCCAAGACGCCTCGTAATTCAACTCCAGGATATCAGAATCTGACAAAGGAGGATCAATGTATGAAGGTCCAATGGCACGTATGTTGTAGCAAAGCAACAAATTAAAAATGTTGTGTTTCAAGATTCAGTTACAATGTTAAAGCCGTGAATACTGTAAAAAGATATTCCTTAAATATCTTTCCAATCATTGTATAACGTACGATTTGATTGGAAATCATCCTAATTGGTATATCAGCTCTATTCAACGCTGATTCATTGGGCCAGGGTGGCCTGGTGGGTCTGCGCTTGGAATTGTCGGTCCGCGGCGGCGTTGATCAGGGGTACGATTCCAAGTCTTTCCCATGAACGCCAGTGTACACACCGGGTATGTGCACATTAAATCTGTAGGCCGGTAAAGAAGTTATAAACAGAAATATCTTTTTTTAATTGCACTTATTATTGATTTTTGCAATTTTTTATTTTTTGTCATCACATTTTTAAATTTTGCATGCTGCTTGGTTCTGATGTCATTGAGAGTTTTTATTTCATAAATTTAGTACCACCATTCATTATTTATTGCTCTTTTTTATTGTGTGGTATTTACTTTTATTATTACTCTTTTTCATTAACTATTACTTTTTATTTATAATTTTTTATTGCTATATTTATTAATTATTTTATCGATACCATTTTTATTTACCATTTCAAAATATTTCAACGACCCGTATCTTTTTACATGGCATAATTTCGTTAATATGTTGTTTCATTAATGCTTAAGTAGTTAAAACTAGAAGCTATAATCTCTTCTCTCATTCGAAATTTTAATTAAAATTGTGATGATTATAAGATTTAGTTTGTAGCCCTGCGGTATTTGAAGCTTTTGTGGCGCATCAATTTTAACTGGTTTAAAGCTCATGGTTTATGTAAAAAATTTCAAATCCCTTCAACAGTGAGTGTCAATTTAAAAACTTTCAATAACCATTTCTTGTCTTTTACAGTGTGTCAAGACGAATTTGAATACCTCTCCTTCACAATCCTGGATTCACACTGTCACACTTAAATTATCATTTGACTTGGAATAATACGTACTATAAGAAAAAACGCCTATTTTATTTGCATGAGAATAAATCTTCATATTTGCTTAGATATTATTTACAAAACTTTAAATAGCAACTTCCGCTTTTAATGTTATTAAACCACTTTCTATAATAATTTACGATAAATATAAACTTTTTGGAGTAAAAGTGATCGCAATTCCTGGAATCTATTCGGAGACTGTCTCAATATAAAGAAACGTTAAAGTAGGTGGTACATGTAGAAAGTTTTAGCCCATTCCGAGTTTGTCCTCGGTTCTCCAATTTCTTTCTGTTTTAAGACTAATTTTTATTAATAAAAATGCCTGTCTTGATCAAGCATTGAAATTTTCTAAAACTGCTTGGATTGATATTACTTTAAATTAATATAACAAAGCGGCCGAGCAATAAATATTATCAAAATAATCTACATTGATTAATGAATTTTATATAAAACTTTGCATTTGATTGACGTTTTACAAAACAACAGTGAAAATTCTTTTTTTTTTCTCTTTGGGTCTGCCGTGGCCAAGAATCACACAGAAAAGGTCATAATGCTACCTTATTAATTGCCATGCTGCACAAATGTCCTAAGCTGATCATCCGATAATTCCTGAAAATCAATATGCGATTTGATGGTTAACCAGACTTTCGATTCGTTGAAAGTCCGCATTTCTAGACTACATGTGAGATTACCTGCATACGTAGATAATTTATCTTTAAAACATTAGTTCTCGGAAAAGAAAATAGATGGCGACATGAGCGCAAAAAGCATTGGTAATACAGGAAACAAATCATACATTTTCTTCTCCAAATAATTGAATAGTTTTGTTCGGACCGTTTACCTTTTTAAAAAGAAACATAATCTTCGTAATGTGTAGATTAATTCTTGGGAAACGCTTTTACTTGCTTACGGAGCCTTCTGTAACTTCTCTTTGTTGAGGATTATTACAGAACAGAGAAACACTTTCCAATGAAACAGTCGAGAATACATTGCTACCAGTAAGAAAGAATAGTATTACCTATAAAAGAATTCTTCTGATAAACTGACTTGATTTATACAATTCCGCGCGAACTGCAGAACTACCAACCCATATCTAGTTCACGAAGCGATTCAATCAATACAATAGTTGGATTGAATTTTATTATTTTGTGTGTGTGAAAAATCCGGACAATTTATAATACCTGGCTACGAATGCAAGTAACGGAAATTTCCGGATTTTCCAAGACGCCTCGTAATTCAACTCCAGGATATCAGAATCTGACAAAGGAGGATCAATGTATGAAGGTCCAATGGCACGTATGTTGTAGCAAAGCAACAAATTAAAAATGTTGTGTTTCAAGATTCAGTTACAATGTTAAAGCCGTGAATACTGTAAAAAGATATTCCTTAAATATCTTTCCAATCATTGTATAACGTACGATTTGATTGGAAATCATCCTAATTGGTATATCAGCTCTATTCAACGCTGATTCATTGGGCCAGGGTGGCCTGGTGGGTCTGCGCTTGGAATTGTCGGTCCGCGGCGGCGTTGATCAGGGGTACGATTCCAAGTCTTTCCCATGAACGCCAGTGTACACACCGGGTATGTGCACATTAAATCTGTAGGCCGGTAAAGAAGTTATAAACAGAAATATCTTTTTTTAATTGCACTTATTATTGATTTTTGCAATTTTTTATTTTTTGTCATCACATTTTTAAATTTTGCATGCTGCTTGGTTCTGATGTCATTGAGAGTTTTTATTTCATAAATTTAGTACCACCATTCATTATTTATTGCTCTTTTTTATTGTGTGGTATTTACTTTTATTATTACTCTTTTTCATTAACTATTACTTTTTATTTATAATTTTTTATTGCTATATTTATTAATTATTTTATCGATACCATTTTTATTTACCATTTCAAAATATTTCAACGACCCGTATCTTTTTACATGGCATAATTTCGTTAATATGTTGTTTCATTAATGCTTAAGTAGTTAAAACTAGAAGCTATAATCTCTTCTCTCATTCGAAATTTTAATTAAAATTGTGATGATTATAAGATTTAGTTTGTAGCCCTGCGGTATTTGAAGCTTTTGTGGCGCATCAATTTTAACTGGTTTAAAGCTCATGGTTTATGTAAAAAATTTCAAATCCCTTCAACAGTGAGTGTCAATTTAAAAACTTTCAATAACCATTTCTTGTCTTTTACAGTGTGTCAAGACGAATTTGAATACCTCTCCTTCACAATCCTGGATTCACACTGTCACACTTAAATTATCATTTGACTTGGAATAATACGTACTATAAGAAAAAACGCCTATTTTATTTGCATGAGAATAAATCTTCATATTTGCTTAGATATTATTTACAAAACTTTAAATAGCAACTTCCGCTTTTAATGTTATTAAACCACTTTCTATAATAATTTACGATAAATATAAACTTTTTGGAGTAAAAGTGATCGCAATTCCTGGAATCTATTCGGAGACTATCTCAATATAAAGAAACGTTAAAGTAGGTGGTACATGTAGAAAGTTTT
The DNA here is from genome assembly GCA_933210815.1 of Meta bourneti. Classification (NCBI taxonomy): domain Eukaryota; kingdom Metazoa; phylum Arthropoda; class Arachnida; order Araneae; family Tetragnathidae; genus Meta; species Meta bourneti. The sequence goes on from OW119932.1 coordinate 14,376,469, forward strand.
AGCCCATTCCGAGTTTGTCCTCGGTTCTCCAATTTCTTTCTGTTTTAAGACTAATTTTTATTAATAAAAATGCCTGTCTTGATCAAGCATTGAAATTTTCTAAAACTGCTTGGATTGATATTACTTTAAATTAATATAACAAAGCGGCCGAGCAATAAATATTATCAAAATAATCTACATTGATTAATGAATTTTATATAAAACTTTGCATTTGATTGACGTTTTACAAAACAACAGTGAAAATTCTTTTTTTTTTCTCTTTGGGTCTGCCGTGGCCAAGAATCACACAGAAAAGGTCATAATGCTACCTTATTAATTGCCATGCTGCACAAATGTCCTAAGCTGATCATCCGATAATTCCTGAAAATCAATATGCGATTTGATGGTTAACCAGACTTTCGATTCGTTGAAAGTCCGCATTTCTAGACTACATGTGAGATTACCTGCATACGTAGATAATTTATCTTTAAAACATTAGTTCTCGGAAAAGAAAATAGATGGCGACATGAGCGCAAAAAGCATTGGTAATACAGGAAACAAATCATACATTTTCTTCTCCAAATAATTGAATAGTTTTGTTCGGACCGTTTAAATTTTTAAAAAGAAACATAATCTTCGTAATGTGTAGATTAATTCTTGGGAAACGCTTTTACTTGCTTACGGAGCCTTCTGTAACTTCTCTTTGTTGAGGATTATTACAGAACAGAGAAACACTTTCCAATGAAACAGTCAAGAATACATTGCTACCAGTAAGAAAGAATAGTATTACCTATAAAAGAATTCTTCTGATAAACTGACTTGATTTATACAATTCCGCGCGAACTGCAGAACTACCAACCCATATCTAGTTCACGAAGCGATTCAATCAATACAATAGTTGGATTGAATTTTATTATTTTGTGTGTGTGAAAAATCCGGACAATTTATAATACCTGGCTACGAATGCAAGTAACGGAAATTTCCGGATTTTCCAAGACGCCTCGTAATTCAACTCCAGGATATCAGAATCTGACAAAGGAGGATCAATGTATGAAGGTCCAATGGCACGTATGTTGTAGCAAAGCAACAAATTAAAAATGTTGTGTTTCAAGATTCAGTTACAATGTTAAAGCCGTGAATACTGTAAAAAGATATTCCTTAAATATCTTTCCAATCATTGTATAACGTACGATTTGATTGGAAATCATCCTAATTGGTATATCAGCTCTATTCAACGCTGATTCATTGGGCCAGGGTGGCCTGGTGGGTCTGCGCTTGGAATTGTCGGTCCGCGGCGGCGTTGATCAGGGGTACGATTCCAAGTCTTTCCCATGAACGCCAGTGTACACACCGGGTATGTGCACATTAAATCTGTAGGCCGGTAAAGAAGTTATAAACAGAAATATCTTTTTTTAATTGCACTTATTATTGATTTTTGCAATTTTTTATTTTTTGTCATCACATTTTTAAATTTTGCATGCTGCTTGGTTCTGATGTCATTGAGAGTTTTTATTTCATAAATTTAGTACCACCATTCATTATTTATTGCTCTTTTTTATTGTGTGGTATTTACTTTTATTATTACTCTTTTTCATTAACTATTACTTTTTATTTATAATTTTTTATTGCTATATTTATTAATTATTTTATCGATACCATTTTTATTTACCATTTCAAAATATTTCAACGACCCGTATCTTTTTACATGGCATAATTTCGTTAATATGTTGTTTCATTAATGCTTAAGTAGTTAAAACTAGAAGCTATAATCTCTTCTCTCATTCGAAATTTTAATTAAAATTGTGATGATTATAAGATTTAGTTTGTAGCCCTGCGGTATTTGAAGCTTTTGTGGCGCATCAATTTTAACTGGTTTAAAGCTCATGGTTTATGTAAAAAATTTCAAATCCCTTCAACAGTGAGTGTCAATTTAAAAACTTTCAATAACCATTTCTTGTCTTTTACAGTGTGTCAAGACGAATTTGAATACCTCTCCTTCACAATCCTGGATTCACACTGTCACACTTAAATTATCATTTGACTTGGAATAATACGTACTATAAGAAAAAACGCCTATTTTATTTGCATGAGAATAAATCTTCATATTTGTTTAGATATTATTTACAAAACTTTAAATAGCAACTTCCACTTTTAATGTTATTAAACCACTTTCTATAATAATTTACGATAAATATTAACTTTTTGGAGTAAAAGTGATCGCAATTCCTGGAATCTATTCGGAGACTGTCTCAATATAAAGAAACGTTAAAGTAGGTGGTACATGTAGAAAGTTTTAGCCCATTCCGAGTTTGTCCTCGGTTCTCCAATTTCTTTCTGTTTTAAGACTAATTTTTATTAATAAAAATGCCTGTCTTGATCAAGCATTGAAATTTTCTAAAACTGCTTGGATTGATATTACTTTAAATTAATATAACAAAGCGGCCGAGCAATAAATATTATCAAAATAATCTACATTGATTAATAAATTTTATATAAAACTTTGCATTTGATTGACGTTTTACAAAACAACAGTGAAAATTCTTTTTTTTTTTCTCTTTGGGTCTGCCGTGGCCAAGAATCACACAGAAAAGGTCATAATGCTACCTTATTAATTGCCATACTGCACAAATGTCCTAAGCTGATCATCCGATAATTCCTGAAAATCAATATGCGATTTGATGGTTAACCAGACTTTCGATTCGTTGAAAGTCCGCATTTCTAGACTACATGTGAGATTACCTGCATACTGTGAGGATTCATTCATGGACCCCTCAATTATCCCTCCCAAAGGCAAACTCGCCGACAGGTCGTAAAAGAGCCGGACAATACATTTCCATCTCTCTGGCGCCAAAGGCAAACTCGCCGACAGGTCGTAAAAGAGCCGGACAATACATGTCCATCTCTCTGGCGCCAGTCGGTCGGGACTTGGATCGAAGAGGACAAAAGGGGATTCGTTCCGGAAAGAGCCCAGGTGTTTAGGAGTGCACCTGCCAGGTGATTAAGTCCACCTGCTAGGTAATCAAGCCACCTGCGCTAAGTAGCTGATCCCATTTTACGTCAGAGAGTCTCTACCGAATCAGCAACCTCAAAAATGAGCAAAGTAAAAACGAACCAATTAAAAGTAAGAACCAATCAAGAACGAACGAATCGAGAACCACCAGCGAACAAAGGCTGGGAGGTTTCAAAAGGAAAAGCAGGGAGTCGAATCGTCAGTTCTTGCTTGTGATCTCGATCGATCAGCTTAACTCAGCGACCCTTTGAGCGGTCACTCCTTAGGGAGAAAATATATTTTTTGAAGACGGTTCTCTCAACCTGAGAGGACGCGTTCTTGTAGCCGGCGTAGGCTGCCCATCTCGAGTCTTGTTTGTTTCCCGAGCTAGCGTCTTAGCTCAGTGACCCTTTGAGCGGTCAACCCCATTAAGGAGCTCTTAATAATTTGGAAGACGGTTCTCTCACCCTGAGAGGACGCGTTCTTGTAGCCTGGCGTAGGCTGCCTATCTCGAGTTCCTGCTTATTTCTCGTTCGAGACTTGAACCAGCGACCCCAGCGGAGCCGTGCCTGTCTTGTGCCGATCCGACGACCCCAGCGGAGCCGTGCCTGTCTTGTGCCGATCCGACGACCCCAGCGGAGCCGTGCTGTCTTGTACTGACCCGACGACCCCAGTGGAGCCGATCCCTGATTGTGCCGAACCGACGACCTGCGGAGAGTTCGGTACCGACTTCTCGTCCGGCAGTGAACCTGCTTTGTCCCGTCGTCCAGTGAGGATCCAGTGCTGATCTTGTGAAATCGTCACCCGACGAGTAGAGTTTCATCTAGAGACTGTTGAGATACCTTTCTCCAACTCAGAGACTTTCGTACGTCCTGAGATTTCGACACCCTGTCGCATCCAGTTAGCAGAGGCATAGAAATTCGTGAAAGTGTCGTGTAAATAGATTCTAATATAGTCAAGAAATTGTTTTAAATAAAATTATCGTTTGTTATTTAAGCCAGACTGTTCTCTGTAGATTTGAATCTACCACGCTACCCAGAGAATCACTACAATACGTAGATAATTTATCTTTAAAACATTAGTTCTCGGAAAAGAAAATAGATGGCGACATGAGCGCAAAAAGCATTGGTAATACAGGAAACAAATCATACATTTTCTTCTCCAAATAATTGAATAGTTTTGTTCGGACCGTTTACCTTTTTAAAAAGAAACATAATCTTCGTAATGTGTAGATTAATTCTTGGGAAACGCTTTTACTTGCTTACGGAGCCTTCTGTAACTTCTCTTTGTTGAGGATTATTACAGAACAGAGAAACACTTTCCAATGAAACAGTCGAGAATACATTGCTACCAGTAAGAAAGAATAGTATTACCTATAAAAGAATTCTTCTGATAAACTGACTTGATTTATACAATTCCGCGCGAACTGCAGAACTACCAACCCATATCTAGTTCACGAAGCGATTCAATCAATACAATAGTTGGATTGAATTTTATTATTTTGTGTGTGTGAAAAATCCGGACAATTTATAATACCTGGCTACGAATGCAAGTAACGGAAATTTCCGGATTTTCCAAGACGCCTCGTAATTCAACTCCAGGATATCAGAATCTGACAAAGGAGGATCAATGTATGAAGGTCCAATGGCACGTATGTTGTAGCAAAGCAACAAATTAAAAATGTTGTGTTTCAAGATTCAGTTACAATGTTAAAGCCGTGAATACTGTAAAAAGATATTCCTTAAATATCTTTCCAATCATTGTATAACGTACGATTTGATTGGAAATCATCCTAATTGGTATATCAGCTCTATTCAACGCTGATTCATTGGGCCAGGGTGGCCTGGTGGGTCTGCGCTTGGAATTGTCGGTCCGCGGCGGCGTTGATCAGGGGTACGATTCCAAGTCTTTCCCATGAACGCCAGTGTACACACCGGGTATGTGCACATTAAATCTGTAGGCCGGTAAAGAAGTTATAAACAGAAATATCTTTTTTTAATTGCACTTATTATTGATTTTTGCAATTTTTTATTTTTTGTCATCACATTTTTAAATTTTGCATGCTGCTTGGTTCTGATGTCATTGAGAGTTTTTATTTCATAAATTTAGTACCACCATTCATTATTTATTGCTCTTTTTTATTGTGTGGTATTTACTTTTATTATTACTCTTTTTCATTAACTATTACTTTTTATTTATAATTTTTTATTGCTATATTTATTAATTATTTTATCGATACCATTTTTATTTACCATTTCAAATATTTCAACGACCCGTATCTTTTTACATGGCATAATTTCGTTAATATGTTGTTTCATTAATGCTTAAGTAGTTAAAACTAGAAGCTATAATCTCTTCTCTCATTCGAAATTTTAATTAAAATTGTGATGATTATAAGATTTAGTTTGTAGCCCTGCGGTATTTGAAGCTTTTGTGGCGCATCAATTTTAACTGGTTTAAAGCTCATGGTTTATGTAAAAAATTTCAAATCCCTTCAACAGTGAGTGTCAATTTAAAAACTTTCAATAACCATTTCTTGTCTTTTACAGTGTGTCAAGACGAATTTGAATACCTCTCCTTCACAATCCTGGATTCACACTGTCACACTTAAATTATCATTTGACTTGGAATAATACGTACTATAAGAAAAAACGCCTATTTTATTTGCATGAGAATAAATCTTCATATTTGTTTAGATATTATTTACAAAACTTTAAATAGCAACTTCCACTTTTAATGTTATTAAACCACTTTCTATAATAATTTACGATAAATATAAACTTTTTGGAGTAAAAGTGATCGCAATTCCTGGAATCTATTCGGAGACTGTCTCAATATAAAGAAACGTTAAAGTAGGTGGTACATGTAGAAAGTTTTAGCCCATTCCGAGTTTGCCCTCGGTTCTCCAATTTCTTTCTGTTTTAAGAATAATTTTTATTAATAGAAATGCCTGTCTTGATCAAGCATTGAAATTTTCTAAAACTGCTTGGATTGATATTACTTTAAATTAATATAACAAAGCGGCCGAGCAATAAATATTATCAAAATAATCTACATTGATTAATAAATTTTATATAAAACTTTGCATTTGATTGACGTTTTACAAAACAACAGTGAAAATTCTTTTTTTTTTCTCTTTGGGTCTGCCGTGGCCAAGAATCACACAGAAAAGGTCATAATGCTACCTTATTAATTGCCATGCTGCACAAATGTCCTAAGCTGATCATCCGATAATTCCTGAAAATCAATATGCGATTTGATGGTTAACCAGACTTTCGATTCGTTGAAAATCCGCATTTCTAGACTACATGTGAGATTACCTGCATACGTAGATAATTTATCTTTAAAACATTAGTTCTCGGAAAAGAAAATAGATGGCGACATGAGCGCAAAAAGCATTGGTAATACAGGAAACAAATCATACATTTTCTTCTCCAAATAATTGAATAGTTTTGTTCGGACCGTTTACCTTTTTAAAAAGAAACATAATCTTCGTAAAAAGTAGATTAATTCTTGGGAAACGCTTTTACTTGTTTACGAGCCTTGTGTAACTTCTGTTTGATGAGGATTGTTACAGAAGAGGTGTCCTTGTGGATTCTTCTGTCTTGCAAAGGTCATCAAATCCTGACATCGAAATTACCAGTTCTATCGAAAATCATGTAGTAAAGAGCACTGGAACTCTGGGTAAGTAATGTCCTGTGCAAGGTAATTGGTAACGATGATTATACAACAGGGGTTGGCGAACTGCAGCTCTTTGATGTGCGACTTCAACCACATTTGGCTCTGAAATGAAATCGAAAATGACACACAAAGAAACTATTATAATTTCATTTATAAAATTTTTAAAGGATGTTATTCGCATAATGTTCATTTCATTTATTTTAAATGTCTCGCAAAACTTCCTGACACTAAGATTGGCGAAGTGTGACGTCAAGAAGGGAAATAGAGTGTGAAGGGTATACAAAGGTAGTGGAGGGGATATTTGAGCACATGGTAGGATAGAGCAGCCAAACAAATTGACTGATAAATTATCACGCAGCTTTTAAAAGCAGACTGCTAGAAGTCCTACAGAAGGCAGAGCCAATGATTTTCAATGTTATAAAAGTTGTCCAGACTCTTAAGATGAGTTGAAAAATTTGCATTTGGGTGTTCTCAGTATTTTCGGGTTTACGTATTTATATGAGCAAACGTTCTTCAATATGAATTTCATTTAATGTAATTGAGGAGCTAAATTACTGACGCTAACTTGGAATCGTGTTTTAAATTGAAAAGGAGTAGATGGACATACACAAACTTTCTAATGAAATATCAGCTCACTGCTCACACTGATTAAAACGAATGAGAGCAATCGTTTGTGTGATTTTTTCTACATTTAATAAAGATATAATTAATGTTACAACTTGTTATAATATGCCTTTAAATTTTCTTTTTGTAAAAACATATTTATGGCTCTCGAATAATTTTTAAATTCTTGTGAGAGACAGGTTTGCTCTTTCGTCCCAAAAGTTTGCCGACCCCAGGTAAAGAACACAATTTGGAAAGAAACTTTCGTTTCACAGTGTAGTGGTTTTTCCTTTTTCCCTAGATGGAGATTGTACATTTTATATTTTATATCCGTTCACTTTGCAAACCTTTAATTAAGAGAGATTTTAAGATCAGATTGAATTATAAATAAGAAATGTTGTCTATACTTAATTATGAACATTTCGCTATTAACTGCTTCTTTTTATTGTATTAACGGTTCAGGTCCAAAAACTGCTGGGTTAAGTTTGTCTCTGCGGCCATTTTTTTCTTCCACGAGGGCAAATTAGAGTGGCACCTACGGTTTAAGGAAAATAGTTCAGCTAATAATTCAACCATACCAACCTATACAAATATCGCATCCAAGCCTTGTTCAACCATTCAGCCAGGCTTCGCCTCCTCCTACTTAGACCAAAAAAGAGGGTGACTTCTCTTTAAATAAAAACAAGATACAAGTAGCCGTCAAAAATACTAAACATAAAATCAATACTATTAGGAAAATTGGTAGCGTTGGAGTGGCCCTTGAGATTGATCCTCAGGATCAAATGGCCGCCCTTGAGAAGAACTAAGTAAGTCGAGGTGACATCACCCAAAGGTTTAATGTGGCTTAACCATCCAGGCAGAAACTCCGGATCATCCTTCTAAATGTCGATCAAGAGATCAAAGTCGACGACAGTTTCCAAGAACTAAAATTAAAAAAACGACCTTATTAAAGAGGATGACGATCTTAAGGTCGATTTTAAAATTTCAGCTGCCCGGGGTAACCACTGGGTGGCCACAATTAAACCTTCACTATACCATAATTTCATGGCATCTCTATTTGGGGTGGCAGGAAATCAGGATAAATGAATTCAACAGCATAAGGCAGTGTACTGGATGTGGTCAGTTTGGCCATAGAAAATCAAAATGCAATAACAAACATTTGTGCCTTAATTTCGGTGGAGAGCACGAGACTAAGAGTCTTGTGCCTCCAATAAGAAATGCATCAACTGAACCACATCCAATGTAAAATTCAATACCAAACATAACATTGGGCATGACTGTCTTGACAGAGTGCCCAAGTTTAAAAAGGCAGCAAAATCTCTTGGCAGCTAACACTAATTACGGTGCAGAGTGATGAATAAAATAAAAATTCTCCATATTAATGTTAATCATTCTCTCTCAGCCCATGACCAAGCCCTGGTCACTGCCACGGAAGGAAACTATAACTTTACTTTTATTCAAGAACCTTATCTTTACAAAAATACCGTTCTATCTCCTCCTTCATTAACCATCCAATTAATCTCAAATAGAAATAATTGTGCTCTTCTTTTCCACGATAACCATACTAACTAGATTAAAATTCAATTCTGACAATTCCGTATTTGCACAAGTTTCCACGGACTTGGGCCCTTGATCCTCGGCTGCCTATCCTCATGATGACATTAATCATCTTTCTGAGTAGGTGGAGGCTCTGGATCTCAGAGTCAAGAGAACCCTCATATTGGGCGATCAATGCGAGGTCCCCAATTTGGGGGTATAACTTTGAGGACATCAGGGGCTGTCGAGTCCTGGACTTCTGTAATGCAAATGACTTTAATATTTTAAACATTCTGGAACTTGGGCCAACGTTCTTCTCCCATATAGGCTCTTTACCGATTACTAAAATCCGTTGCTCATCCAACAGGTCTACCGCAGCCCCTTCAAAAAAATGGAATTTATGTCAGGATCTTGAATAGGAATCTGTTCCCGAGACAATGCTCTAACTACTTTGCCACCTTATTGTTTACCAGGCTGATTTTCAGTCAGTTACACATCAATTTCAAAGCACAGAGTAAAAGATGCAGAGGCTTCACTGAAGGTATAACATACAGCGCCCTCGGTGCGGGTCCGATGTCCCTAATCGTGGGCGGAGTTTGACATGTTCCACTCAGAGCAGTAGTCATTTTATTGCTGGTGCAAACGGACTTCTGTTCATGTTTCCCGCTTCTCTTGAAAGGTAAGTTTCTTTTTAGTTTTTCATAAAATATATTCATAAATTACAAAACCACTAATGTGAAATTGTGTGCCATTTTAAAAATCGTTTTACAATCTTTTTAAATGAATTACGCTAATATTTTAAATCCCAATTGTTTGATAGAAGTAAAAACGAAATCGTTCTATTTAATATCGCCCAAGATTATTGATTTTTGTTAACAATCTGTCAGTGTTAATTTGTGCAATTTTTATTTAATTAAAATCGATCGTAATTGAACTTACGAAAAGTGTGGTATTCAGAATTCTGTACAATTGTGCTCTGCTTAATATATTTTATTTTGTGCTGATCGTTGGTGATTTTATTTACATACTGTTTTATGTAATTAAAATTGATCTTTTTCTGAATTATAACCTATTTTATAAATACAATTATAAAGATTTATGTGCAAAATTGTAATGCTTTATATATATATATACTTTCATGGAGTATTTATAGTTAAGAACCTTGCTAAGAACCTTTTTCTACTAAGAACTTGAATTTCATTTTTCTCAAGCCATCAAGAACATAAAATGGCTGCACAGATGTATTTTGTGCCAGCATTTGGTCGTATGATGGGCAAACTTAAAGTAAAAATATTAAATGCACTTTATAGTATACAAATGGCTTTCATAAATTAATGTTCTTTTAAATTTCAGAAGACATTTAAAAATTGCTAATTTAAAACATTGATGCCAAAAATATATAAAGAATACTTAACTTTTAATTAGAAATACAAAGCAAAAATACAAATGGCCTTTCAAATCGTAGAGAATGAAACAGCCAAAGTAAATAAACAGCTAACGGATAGGGATGTACTTAAATCAAAAATATTTCTGCTTTATCGTATATTTGAAGCTTGTGTTACAGCAGTCCTGACCCCATCTATTTCAGAATTAAAACAAACAAATCTGTTGGCATTGTTTGAATAAACAACCCCAGCAATGTAGCATAAACTTAAAATGTATGTACGAAATAAATAAACACCAAAGCATTAAATAAACAAACTACCAAAACAATAAATAAACAAACACCAAAACAATAAATAAACACCCCAAACAGTAAATAAACGAATCACCTAGTTCGGTTGTTAGGAAAAGCGAAGCTAAATCGGTTACCATGGTCGTGGTGCTGGACTCGCACCGAGGGCGCCCTTGTTTATGCAATTTTCCATGTTATTTATCAGACCATTGCTTTGGCAGTGATCCCTCTGTATGCGTAGCTATTTACTCTGTTTCAAAGGATCAGCTGGCTTACAGCTCAACCACGTCAGCCATCAGAGAGTTTCCGAAAAGAAATTTTTTCTCAAATTTGTTTTGTCATGGCGAGGAGTACTAGTGCCGGTTTTGATCGTCATATTACTATATTTTCTCCTGAGGGAAGATTATATCAAGTTGGTAAGTTTATATTTATAAGATCTATTTTAATGCAGATTTAGTGTAATTGCACTGATTATCGTTCAATTGAAAACTGAACTCGAACTTCGAATGAAGCTTGGATGACAACCTTAACTCTAATAACTTCTTTATTTACCTTTTGTTCTCGGAGAGAATAAGTATGTCCAAAATAACTATTAGATTTCATGTCGTTTGTACTTGTCTGGGGTTTTAGTTTTATAAATATATGTTGAATATTCACGGCAGTTATACATAGTAATATTGTAGGTAATATACATTGGAACGCTAATACTAGTATCATTTCATCTAATTTTTATTTTTATAAGACTGCGTTAGAAAAATAAGAAAACGTCAGGTTTTGTCCTTGTAGATCTTTTATATTTGCTGTTATTAAATGTTTGATGCAACAGAAAATTTTTGTTTGTATATTCCTGTTGCAAAACACCTACAGTTTAAAAGTTTTCAGTGTGCCAATCCTTCAAAATTTGTGAGATTTCCGCTTGCCAACAAAACGTCGTCTTTTTCGTTGCCCTTTAATTTTTTGATTTGGGTAAAGATGCAGAATTTGGTATGTTTTTATACCAATTCTGGTTATCTATCTTCCTGATGGGTGACTAGGCATTATTTTTGAGTTTGCAAATTCTGTAGGGTGATTTTACCAATCCATTCGTCAGAATGGTTCAGGACAGCATAATTATCAACACATCTTGTAAACAAGCAGAAACCGTTCAGCTTTGATATAAAAACTTGTGGCAACATTTTTGGTGCGTTCTTCGGCATACTTTTTTTTCAAGCCAAGGAAGATTTTCTTAGAAAAACACCGTTTTAGGCACAGTGAAAAATAATTAAAAAATAAGCAGAATTTTAAAAACAAAAATCCACTCCACATTTTTTCTAAGGAAAGTATTTCCTTTCGTGAAAAAAATCTTTTTCTGAAATTTTCAAGAAGTTTAGTTTTAAGTTTCATGGAACCTGGCTTTTTAATATAAATGTCATAAATTCTCACAAACTAGTTATTTGGGCATGGTAAAATAAAAATGATTTACAAAAATTTAAAAGATTCAAATAATTGCAAGGTGGTCATCCTAATAAAGCGGGGTTGCCTTTGCCTGACACAACTCACTACAGAAGCATGCCAAAAAATGCACCAAAAGCATTGCCACTAAAAAAAGTCTATCCAAGCTGTACCACAAAAACATTGCTTCTGTTTTATGTCTGGTGCATTTTTATTTGCATTATCATGCAATTCATTTCGCCAATTTCTATTCTGTGTTGACATTTGATTTCTTTGTTCAGCAAAAACAGGGATAAAATTCAATAACAAAACATTTGGTTTTGTTGTGCAATGTAACTTAGTCATGTGAGTATACTCATTCAAGCTCCTCATTTTCTGTATTCAACTTTTCTATTTTCCCGCGAATGTAACGTATAATGTTCGGAACAGCTTTGATATAAAGACTTGTGGCAATGCTTTTGGCTTAATTTTTTTTGTGTGAGTTGTGGAGGTAAAGGCTACCCTGATTTCTTAGAATTATGGCAACCTTGTGAATCTTTTATTAATTTTTGTAAATCATTATCTTTTTTTATTTTACCTTGCCTAAATAACTAATTTGCAAGAATTTTTGCTTTTATAATCATATTATGTAGCCTGGTTTCATTAAACGAAACTAATAAATTACTTAACTTGGACAAATTTCAATAACAATAGTATAAAGTAGAGATTTTCCCCAAAAAGTAAATGCTTCTTACCTCGTAGAAAATAATCAGTTTTGTGGATTTTGGTTCTATTTTTAAAATTCTCTTATTTAATTTTTGAATTATTTCCCTCAAAGCCCTAAACTTTTCGTGAAATTTCGTCCTTGGTTACATATCAAGTACACTAGAAAATGTGCCAAAAGCGTTGTCATAAAAAAGTCTTTATCAAAGCTGTACTGAGTGTTCAATGAAGAAGTTGTGACTTGCTAAAATTCTTTCCATACAATTGTCATGTGAATAATTCATGACATTGTTCTTTATATTTAATCTCTCATTTCAGAATATGCTTTCAAGGCAATTAATCAGGGAGGTTTAACCTCAATTGGTCTGAAGGGAAAGGATGTTGCTGTTTTGGTTACACAAAAAAAAGTTCCGGTAAGTATAATTCCCTTTTTCTTGGAAAATGACAGTTCTACTGACTTCTCATTAACAGCATTCAACACTGCTATGTCTCAGTGAATTTGCCTGCAGTCACAGTGGCGTGATTTGATTTCAAATATTAGGACATTTATAAATTTCTTGTTTAGTATAAAAAAAGGAACTTTCAAACATTTGTTGCACTGTCAGCAGTCTTCAAGGGCCTCTGTAGTCCCTCTAGAATTAGCAACAGGAGGGTTTGCGAGTTCAAAACTCGATCCAGCTAAAGACCATCATGTGCATGGGGACTGGTGCATCTTAAATCTGTAGTGGCTTCAAATGCCCTCATTTTGGCAATGTGCGGAAGTTTGGAGAGTAGGGTGCCAGATCACGTGTTGACTTCATCAGCTGACGGTGGTTCAAAATGACAAGGCATTATCCTTGGATCTTTCGTTCTGGATTGATCCTGAACATTCACCAATAATCTGTTGTATCCAGCTTGTTGTTATTTCAACTACCTACCATATCTTGAAAGGTTAATAAAGCAGGGTTGTCTTTGCCTGCCACAACACACTGCAAAAAGTGCACCAAAAGCTTTCCCACAAAAATGTCTTTAAATCAAAGCTGCACCGTATATTTTTGGTGCATAATATCTTATTAAGATTCTGTCTCCATTTTCTTCAACAAAAGCCATAAAAGGTTACCTCTTATTGTATTCTAATTATTATATTTTGACGAATTACTATTCCAAATGTATGTTTACACTCTGAACTTACTGTTTGTGAAGTCTCTTTATTTTGAATTATAATTGTTTGAATTACTTATGTTTATGTGCCTTTACAGGATAAGTTGTTGGACCCAAGCTCTATATCTCATATATATTCTTTGACTGAAAACATTGGAGCTGTTATGACTGGTCTTGTGGGTAAGAATAATTATTCAGAATACTTTTTTTACTGTGTAATTTTTCAATCTTGTATGATCCTTAAATTCAGAACTTCTTGACCTCTGCTCCTTGACTTCCAGGCGAATATATGGAGGTACACGGCTGTTCAGGAAAACTGTGGTCAGTCACAGTATTTATCATAAAAAATCATTTCATGCATACAGAATTAAGATATTACCTTGAAATTTTTAGCACTGCATTGCTCAGTTTTTTGTTATTTTCAAAGTTGAATAAATTTTTTTCATTTTTGTCTCAATAATTCTATTAATTTCTGAAAAAAAAATGAAAGATTTTAAACTAGATTTCTTAACCTTCCAAGCAGTACACCTAAATTACAGTTGGCCCTCAGGGGCACGGGTATCACAACCCCGAGATATCCGAGTGATCTTTCTTCCCTTTTTTAACCTCACCTACCCTTCTGCGGGCAGCAGTAGCCCAGTTGGAAGATCAACAAATTAGCAACCAGAGGGTTGCAAGTTCGGAACTCGATCCAACGAAGGACCGCTGTGTACATGGGATCTGGTGCACATTGAATCTGTCATGATCTCGAATGTCCTCACATTGGCATGGTGTGGAAGTTTGAAGAGAGGAACCAGTTGGGGCGTCATTCTCGTCATCTGACCGTGGCTCAGGTGTGACCTCGTCATCTAACGTGATTCAAAATTACTGTCCTTGGCTCTTTCCCTTCGGGATTGATCCAGGACGGTCACCCATAAACTGCTGTGTTGCTCCAGTGCGATGTTAATTAACTACCTACTCTTCTGCTTTTCCTTTCTCCCTTTTTGTCTTGTCTCTTATGTTTGGCGCAGCTTGGCCAAATATGGCCCTTGTGCCATAAAATCCGGAAACAACCAACCGAAGTATAGTTTGAGAACGTTTCCGGAACAGGTGGCAGACCCTAAATATTTGGAGAACCAAAAATTTCTGGGTGAGATATCTGAATATTTCGGGTCCGTTGCTTGCTGTACAAGAGTTTTTCCGATCTAAATAAGTGAATTTTCGAACTGAACTTTCCAAATGTTGTTGGTGTATGCTGTTTGAAGGATTAAGCTATCTACGCCTGTAAGTAGTTTTCAAATATGCTTTGTAAGATTATATGAAATATATTTCCTAACTATGTATCTAAGTATTTTGTAGGTCTTTGTATAATATACTTTCTTCATAGCAAAATAAATTCAGTTGCATTGTTTTCTATTTATTTCCTTAGCTGATGGGCAGTCTCAAATTCTAAGAGCCAGGTATGAAGCAGCGAACTTTAAATACAAGTATGGGTACTCTATTCCTGTAGATATGCTGTGCAAGAGAGTTGCGGATATATCTCAAATTTATACCCAAAATGCTGAAATGAGACCTTTGGGTTGCAGTAAGTTTATATTAAACTACCAGTTTCGCATATAGCATCTGCTAAATTAATTGTTTATATAAAATTAAAACAATTAACGATCTTTGCTAAATTAATTGTTTATCTATTGATAGCAGTATCATTACCCATGTTTGATGCTTTATTTAAATCCATTTGTAGTGGATATAAGCATAGATATACACATTTCTTACCTCCAAATTAAATTAAATTAATCAAAAATATAAAGCAGCATTCGTCTTCCTGTTTTAATTCTCATTTCCATTAAGGTGCATTGCATAATGTTCACATCTCAGTCACTTTATCTCAACTATCTTCTGTTCATCCATTTCAATTGCATACTATTTACTTGTTGAAGACTGCTTAGTATTTTTTGGAGTCCAAAGCTATTCTCGCATTTTGTGTTCTGCGCTGATTTCTGGCTTCCAGATTTCTCATTGTCTTATGTCATCAGACTGCTTATTAGACTGGCGAGCTCATCTGTGTAGTTTCAGCACCGACAGACTAAAATTGCTTAAGAGACTTGGGGCTCTACTCAAGATGTCTTCTCTACAGTTTTTAAAACTTACATCTGACCCATACTTGAATATGGGGTGAACTAGTCCCTTTCCAATGAATAGAGAATCCAAAATAAAGCATTAAGACTTATTATTTTGGCTGCTACTTCTACTCCTATTTGTGCTTTGGAGATTTGTGCTTGAGCCCCTCAAATGCAGGAGAGAAAAACAGCTGCTGAAACTGTCCGAAAAATGCTTAAGATTGCCTCTTGGGCTCTGGATGAATTAGTTGCCCAGTGAACTTTGACTGAAAACACATAAAACCTTCGCTGTTAACTGATGAACTCAGCTAATTATAGTCTTGACTTGTCTGAAAGGGAACTCTTATATTTTAACTGTCACCTTCCTTTGGTCCTGCGACTTCCTTCTTTTGATCTCTGTTGGAATCAAGTATAGAAACATGAGGCCTTCCCTTCTGTCCTGAAAGCCTATTCATTGGAAACTATTTATACTCAGTATCCTCGTAATGAATGGCTCCATGTGTACAGTGATGGCTCTTCTGACCCAAACGGGAACTCTGGATCCGGCTTCTTCTGGGAGGGCAGTTTCGAGGGTTCTGTCGCAATTAGTCAACAAGCGACAAATCTTGAGGCAGAAATTGAAGGCATAGCTCAAGCCATTTCTAGACTTTTCCATCACTTATAACTAATCAGTCATTCTGATTGACTCACAGGCGGTAATCTTTGCCTTATGCTCCTATAAACCACCTCATTGCGTTCACTTGGCCAGAGCTCGTTTAATTGTCAGTGACATCTTGAACTCTGGTTGGATCATTGACTTTCACTGGATACCAAGCCATTGTGATATACCAGGCAATAAGCGCAGACGAGTTAACTAAAAATGGTTGTTTTCTACCCTTACTGTCCAGCCCTCTCCCTTACCTCCATGCTTGAAGGTTGGTAGAGTGAAAGATCAATAAGACCGTCTGTGACCATCAAAAGCTTAAGGCCCCAGACGAAACATGGAGCAAGCTTTTGTCTGGCCCTGTTCCACCTAATTTGCCACGATTTATTGCTACGGCAAATTTTCGAATTTTAACTGGACACGACTTTTTTAAGGACACTTGTGCCTCATTGGTGTGCATGCTTCTCCTGACTGCCCCTATTGTTCGACGGGGAGCTTTATGGATTTTAGTTGTCTTTTATCTTGTCTTTTTTTATCTGACAATCATATCTTAATTGACGACCTTTTTAGATGGGCTAATTTGTACTGGGCTACCCATAGGAAATTATAGTCCCTGGACTTTTCTTGACGTAGGAAAAAAAGTTTTAGCAATATTATGCTACTTCATAGCTCAAATAAAGTATATTTAAAGAGTGGCAAAATTGGCACATGAGTCCTGTAGTGGTTGGTCTTGTATTGTTTATATCCCTTTGTTGTCATTCGGCAATAAACAAACAATGCTGGTTATACTGTGCCATGTTAGCTCTATTTAAAGTGCGGCAATATACAAATAATGCCGATTTCTTTGACATGTATGTTAGTGAAATATATATTGCCTGGTTACTGCAATTGTAAGATTTTTACCATTTTTTCTTTTTGAATTAAGTGCACTTTCACACATTTTTTTAGTGCTGTAAACTATTTCTGCTGTGCATGTATGTGACAGGTTAAGCTCACAGTAGAATTATCTTGTTTTCGCAGAACATACTACACACAATTATGTGTGAAAAATGGAGTTATCTTGTTTTTGCAGTAACCCAGTGATACATTACATGGTTTCCTTGGTTCTGGTATGTGTCATTTGGTGGACGTTTTTCTGTCTTAATATGGCCGTTGTGCCATAAAACCCAACCAACCAAACTATGATCCTTGAATTTTAATAGACGCTATAGCCCAGTTGAAAGAGCAGCGAATTAACAGCAGGAGGGTTGCAAATTCGAAACTTGGTCCAGCCAAAGACCTTTGTGTGCATGGGGGTTGGTACACTTTAAATCTGTCATGTCCTCAAATCTCCTCATGTTGGTGTGGAAGTTTGAAGAGGAGCCAACTCAGGTGTTGACCTTGTCATCTGATCGTGATTCAAAATTACAAGGCGTTCTTGGTTCTTTCCCTTCAGAATTGATCCAAGACTCACTGTTTGCCTTTTGTGTTGCTCCAGTTAATTAACTACCTACCTTGAATTTTATTTTTATATTAAAAAGTCCCAGAAAGTCTGAAAATGATCACATTTTTTGTTTAGTCTTAAAATTTTAATTGGACCTTATTTTAAAACAGTTTCCCACAACCTAAAAAAATTACCAATTCATACATTTTTATGCTTATTGTTCGTTATTGCGTCCAGCTAATTGATTTAATAATTTTATTTGATTAGTTTTATTTGCAAAATGATAAAGTGTTTGTGTATAATGCTGCTGGCTGTGCACATATTCCATCATTCTGTTATGATTTAAAAGCAAATTTGTACTATTCGTCTTTGAAGGAAGGAAATTATAAAAATATTTTTCTATTACATTTTAATTTTCTGCTCTTTCATATGTCGACTTGGTTTAATCTCTAAAATGAATACTAATTATTAGCAAAATGAGAATCTAGAAAACTTATGTCTTTGAAAAGTACTTGAATTTATTTGATGTAAAAAGATGCTACCATCACTTTAAATATCAGTCACATGATAAAAATGTTTCAAGATTCATTGTATATCATAATTCATGGACTTAGAAATTTTGA
The DNA here is from genome assembly GCA_933210815.1 of Meta bourneti. Lineage (NCBI taxonomy): Eukaryota > Metazoa > Arthropoda > Arachnida > Araneae > Tetragnathidae > Meta > Meta bourneti. The sequence continues at coordinate 14,394,993 of OW119932.1, forward strand.
AAAATGATTTTTTGGTTTTGAAAAGTGGTTTGTAAAACTAAACCTCTAGTCATCTGAACATGCATAATTGGTTCTGACATAATTAATATAAATATACTCGTATATTAACTTGAATCGTAAGTTTTCAAAAAGTACTGTTAAAACACCTCTTTGATTTCATATTTACTTTAAGTATAAATAGTTATGAAATTTTAATACACTGCCCTACAAAAGTAAATAGTTTTATGCTACAATTTGTTATGAAAATTAAATAGAATCATGAAATTTGGAGCGTGTTTAGAGAAAATAATAATTGGCATTACATGAATATTTGAATAATTTAGGGTTTTATGGCACAAGGTCCAGTAATGGACAAACTGCTCCAACATGAATACTGTAATCCAGCAGATATCAGATTAGAGGACTGCTGGATTAATGAAAACGCCGGATTAGTGGAGGTTCATTTAAACCCCCCCCCCCCCGCATTTTAATAGCAAAACCTATGTTTATTGCACAAAATATTACAAAATACATACATTAAAATGGACATTAGTGTTGTAAAAAAATAGTGTTCTGTCTTATGTTGTGTATTGTAGCACGGCCAACTCCAAATTCATAGCAAGGTTCTCTTAACTTTTCACCTTTTTCAAGACGATTTAAAATTGCATGTTTCTCAACTAGAGATAAAATTTTATGCTTTCGTTTGCTCTGTAGGGACATTTTTCACTCACAGCAATAATTAACACAGACAAAAAACGGTGCACGTGGGGTTACGTGTGCAATGACTCGGACAGATTGCTAGACAGCCTAGTGTTTACATTGTGCTAAGATCACTGACACCGACATGCAGTGACTTGTTTCCCTTTCCTGCTCTCGCCCTTCTCAAAACACAGGACTACTAAAGGGGAAAAGTACTGGATTACAGAGGGACCACTGTATTTGAAAAAAAATTTTGTTCAACTATAATTGATTGCAAAACAAGTTTTTGAAAAATAACAAAACATCTTAATATTGGAAAATAAATTATCACATCTATCTTCCCTTTTAATGTAAGGGATGCCTTGTTTTAGTTTGACACTCATTTCCATCCAGCCAGCCATTTGATAAAATTTGTTTTTTAATCTTTCATGTTCATTTTTTTTGTCTCATAAAGATGAATGCTTGTTAACAAAACGAGGTCATCTCAGGGCTACCACAGACGACTTTTGTTACTATTTTTCAACATTGCTGATTAGAGATATCTTTTTAAACAAAATCATCAATCATCTCAAACTACAAATTAAAAAGATTTGGCTACTCTTTTTGAAAATTCACCAAAGGTCAATGAAATTTTAGTCCCCTTTTTAAGTAAAAGCAGATAAAAAATATTTTTCTTCAGAGAAAATTTTCCTGAGGGACGCCAATTTAGAAGTTTTGGTTTCAAGTCGTGTCAACCCTGAAAACCCCTTTGAGTCTGGTTGCTAGATTGTCACGAAGACCTTATGAAAAAAATATTTAGCTTTTAATTTTAAAATTGCAATATCTTCAATGTCTGTTTCATACTTAATTAGCATATTTAGTGTTTTAGCCAATTCATTTTGTATCTGAAATACTAAATAGGCTTTAAAAATAGACTTTGTTTACTACTATTTTTAAGAATTCATGCTATTATTTGATAAATGTTTTGACTGCGGCACCTCTGAAATTATTTTGGAAGTGCTTGTGAGAAAAATGCTTGAATTTATTTTTTTAAGTTAAGAAATGGATATCCTGTAAAAATGTTTCCAACCAAAAAAAATTTAAACTCATCTTGCTGTAGATAATGGAAAGAAAATTGATAAAAAGATGTTTTGGATTGTATTGCATGCAGATTAACTTTCTTTTATCTATTAGGCATGATGATGATAGCTTATGATGCAGTGCACGGACCTCAGCTTTTCAAGGCTGATCCCGCTGGCTATTACTGTGGCTACCGGGCAGCCAGCGTTGGAGTAAAGCAGACGGAAGCAAACAGCTACTTAGAAAAGAAATTTAAGAAGAAATTAGAGTATGAAGGGGATGAAGCCATTCAGGTAAGCTCATGCTTCTTACTTGTCACGATTGGTTTAATGTATCTCGTACAGGTGATGTGCCTTTTTTAAGGACTATGGGACTAAGTATTATGGAATATTAAGTTATTTAATAGGCTGGTGTACCTGCCATGGCACTTAGATAAAACATGGACATAAATAAAATTACGAGAAATATAATGTGAACTACTGTGCTGTCTCCTCACATCTCAACATCTTAAGACAAAACCTGAAAAATATCTGTACTAAAACTTGTTCTATTTTTAAACTCATTCTTCATATTTTTGTTCTCAGGAGCATATCTCATTTGGGCATTGTAAGGGCCGTGGTAGCCTGGTTGGAAGAGTAACGGATTAGGAACTGGAGGGTTGCAAGTTCGAATCCAGCCAAAGACTGTTGCGTACAAAAGGGGCTGGTGCATGTTAAATCTGTCATGGCCTCAAATCTCCTCACGTTGGTGTGGTGTGGAAGTTTGGAGAGTGGGGTGCCAGCTCAGGTGTTGACCTCGTCCTCTGACTGGTTCAAAATCACATGGTGTTGTCTTTGGATCTTTCCCTTCAGGCTGGATCATGTACCGTCGCCAATAATTCATTATGCTGCTCCAGTGCGATGTTAATGAATTACCATTACCAATCTGATAAAATTATACCTATAAATTTATATTATATCCTTAAGCAAAGGTATTTAGTTTGTAGTATATTGCAATATCAATGTATTTTGTGACATAACCTATATTCTCATGCGATCATTTACTTTTCAGCTTGCGATTTCTGCACTTGCTACTGTATTGTCTGCCGACTTCAAGCCTACGGAAATAGAAGTTGGCATTGTATCAATGGATCAACCACGATTTAGGTAATTATTACATTCTAATGTATATTCTAAGTATGATCCTTTTACCTGCTGTATGTTTGTAGGGTTTAACATTTTTATGTGTAAACATCTACAAGTAAGGGAGATACAGGGCTACTGCTGGTGACTTTTTGCTATTTTTCAACCTTGGCAACTTTGGGTATCTATTTTAGCAAAAATCGTCTCAAAATTTTGACGGCTTTTCGAAAATTTTGGTAATATTTTTTAGAAATCACCAAAAATTTAGTATTTAGTTCCTTTCAACTTATAGTGGACGAAAAGAATATTTTTAGGATTTTTCTTTAAAGAAAATTTTCCAAGGGAATCCAATTTTAAAGTTTTGGCACCAAGCCGTGGCAACCATGAAAGAAAAACATTGGATTATGTGATTGCTAGATTGTCATGAATTAAGAAAATATTTAGTTTTTTAAAATGAACTTCAATGTCTGTTTCATAGGACATTTTGTTTTAGCCGATTCATTTTGTATCTGAGCAGCTAAAATTGCTACTAAGATTGGCTTTAAGAGCAGACTTTTTGTTATTTTTAAATATTTATGCTATTTCACAAGTGCTTTGATTATGGCAGCCCTGCAGGTACAAAATAAAAATGCATGGCATTGCAAAATACTGTGGAAATGTTATGCAACTCTCTTGAAATGAAACATGTACTTTATACTCAAATTTATATTTGCATATTTTTAAATCCCTTCTATACATATGGTCACTTATTTAATTTCAATGTCTATATTTTGAAGCTAGTTGAACACTAATCTTAGTCTTTCAAAGTATCACAAATTGAGATTTTAAGAAAATATTTCATTACGTACAAAATCAAATTTAAATTGTCTGAAATCGTCGCTGGAATTATTAAATCTAAATGATGCGATCACAGATGACTTGTAAGTAGTTTCATGTCCAAGTTTTCATGCAAAAGTAAATGAGTAAAAATTATTTTTAAAGAATGTAGGGTCTGTTGCAGCCAGGGTATGCCGATTTAAATCAAGTGATTTTTATTAAAAAATCATTGATTTAACCCCTTAACTGCCACGGGCGTATATATACGCCTCGCTAAGCCGATGTGTTAACTGCCCCGGGCGTATATGTACGCCTTTCCGAAGTACGATCCTTTGCATTGCGCTGCTACCAGTAAAACCACTCCAATGGCTTTGGAATGCAATAAAATGACCTTGACAGTGTTTGCGAAGGATTTACTAATTTCAGAGAAGGGAGGGAGGAATTGGAAAGGGGGATGTTTCTGGAACGGTGAAAGTCAGCATTTCAATTATTGCTGAACTGGCACTGGGGAGCGAATCTCGTAAGTTTTCCTCAGCAGGTAAGGGGTTAAATCAAAATTATAAATTTCATTTTTTTTTCTTCCTGTTATATGTTTAATAATATTGAAAATGAAATAACTGAACAAGATGCATGTTATTTTATTCAAATAAGTTGAGAACTTTGCTCGTACTGAGTACACCCCAAAGCTATATTAAAAATCATCCTCCCTTTAAAGAAACTAAACAACAGCATTTGTTGATTGGGATCACAATTACCAGGCAAGTATGTATTTCCATCTTGGGCCATTGATGTATAGGTATCACTCACAAACCTCATCAGGGTGTTTTGTTTTAAACATTCCATATGACTAGAAATCGCACATGGTCAATTTTAAACCATTCTCCATGTGATGAGTGAAGAAGCTCGAAATATATATTCACTCAAATTATTAAAATTATGGCAACTTGCTTTCTTCTCTAAGGTGTTCTAGTTATTTATATAGTATCCGGTAGTCTGTTCATAAAAAATAAAGACACTTACAACGAAAAGGTTTTCTGCAGTATCACAAAAGCATTCCAATTGTGCACATAAATCTTTATAACTGGCAATTTTTTCACTGCTAGAATAACTATTCAATATTTATAAAATTGAAATTTGGCAAGTAAAAGTTAATTCACTTATCTGATAATTCAGTGAGTATGTTGAGAAAATATGGATTGAAGCGAAAAGCTGATTGGAAGGATAAATTTTTTATTGCAAGCTCAAAATTCCACTGAATTGGCATGTTCTGGGGGATGCTATAATGCACATTCTATGCTGTTCAGAGAAAAGCTTCATTTTCTTGTGTTGTGCAAAAAAACCCTTTTTTTTGTGCTTGGAATATACCTATGAAATACTTATTATGCTCAATCAATTCAAAGAATAATCAAATCTCAAAGAATAGATCAATGCTCAAAGAATTTGAAAATTCGGCATATTTGATTTCAAATTTATGTATTTTCATGTCTCGTTTTTACTCATAACTTACAAAAATTAAATTTTTTTCACCAATAAGTTATTTTTACAAGCTAAAGATTAATGAGAGGTAGGAATTTTTTCATGATGCAAGCTCCTTTTTATTTTATTTTGTAATGGTTACATGATTTTTTCTCAAGAAAGTCTTGAACCAATTAATTATTTTATATCAAAATAATTGAAGTAATTCAAAACATTTTATTCATATATGATAAATGCATAATATAACAAAATTCTGTAATTTGTATGATTGAAAAATTTTTTGATATGGTTTCAGTGGGATCATGCAACTTTATTCATTCGAGTCCAAAACTTCCACGACACTGGTTGTGGGTAAACCACTTGAGAACCAAATGGGAAAACATTGCTTTGCTTGGGATTTGGGGCATTATTCTATTTACTCTATCATGTGATTTACTTTGCTAAGTCCTGTCGCATTTTAATCTTTCAAAAATTTACCCAGCTATATTTCCTATTACGTTAATGTTTTACATAAAAATATTAATATTTAAATAAATCAAAACTATCTAGAAACTTCCCTGTAATTTGTGTGCATCATGTTCAACAAATTTAAACTTGTACAGGGAAGGAATTAATTAATAATAAAAATCTGATTTAAATAAAAGTCTGATTTAAATCAAATAAATCCGATGTTTTTGATTAAAAAAAAATCATGATTTTTCATACCCTGGTTGCAGCTGATTGTGACTTGTTGCTGACTGCGAAAAATATTTTTTCACGATTATGTAAATTAATAAAATTACATTTCCTCATTTGCTTAAATCTATATATAAACCAGAGTTGGCATGTCTATTCTCTACAAATCCACACCAAATTTGGTACACCCGTTCTTTAGAATCCTGCGGGAAACATAGGCTATATATTAACCCCGTTTGATTTGTCCTGGGTCTGTAGAGGGGGCTGAAAACAATTCAAAAACCCCACAGGAATAACATTACATTGAATTATAAACAATTTGATCCTGGTAATTCAGCTAATCATTTTACTAAAATTAACCCTAATCTGGTACTGTTATTCACTCTTTGGGAACTTTTATTACACTTCTTTCATAATTATCGTTTAATTTTACAAAAAATTGAATTTTTCCATTTTCAGCTTTGAATACTACTTGATATGCATTAGGTATTGTATCTTATTCAGGGATCTCAATCTTTGGCCAAAGATGAATTAGGTCCTTTTAAAGGCTATTTTACAGTTTTAATGCTACATGTAGCAGATCAAAGTAGAAGACATTTTCACAAGTACTAGGATTGGATCTCGCAGACTGTTTTGTTTTTAAAAACATCACTTTTTAGTAAACCTACACACCTTATGGATGTTTGATAGAAATTCTTAAAAATGATCTAAATTAAAATGTGTAGTTTTGTAAAAAATAAGGCTTTACAAATATGGAAGAACTAAAAGCAAAAATTGGGTTGTAGCAGAACCCCTGTGTTTTTCTTCTTCCCAAAACAGAGCAAGGAACTGTTTATCAGTTCTGTTCAAGGACCCCTATTCGTGCTCTCTTCTGCGCATGTCCCCGTTTGTTTTTCTGTTCCGTTAAAAGCGAATGCATAGTCGTTCTGTATTCCGTTTGGAGATGTATACGTGTTTCTTTCTTGTCTGTCAATAAATGTTGTATCTCGTCCTGAGATTTGATTTTATATAGTTGACCAGTTAAGTTGCTATAGGGTCTTTTTAAGACTTGTGGAAAGTCTTATTTACTTTATATTTAGAGAAAAATCTAATTATCGATAAAAAACCTGGAATCAACTTATTCTTTTTTGTATATTACAAAACAAACAATAGTTTAACATTTTCATCTTTCACAACCAAAAGCAGAAATTAAAATGATTGAAAATATTTCAGTAGCGTGTAGTGTAATATTCATTTTGGAATTTTCAAAATGATTATTTGCTTGGTATTCAATGCATCCTAAAATGAATTATTTTGACAATCAAATTTGAAATAATTTAATAAATTCATCCCTATTAGTTAGGTTTGTAATCGAATTAAATAAGAGTCTGACGAAGCCATTGCTGCAGAAGTTTTTCCCCAGAAGAGATGTCTTGTCAAAATGAAGTTAAAGTGAATTTCATGCATTACTTAAAAAACCAAAATTCTTCGTTATATTTTATCATTTTATGTATTCAGAAAAAACTTTAATTATAAAACTTTTAAGAGCTCTGCATCATGAAAATTGTGCATTGAAAATATTGACTCACTCTCTTGACTGATATTTATTTGTATCTGTGTCCAAAAATGCCAGGTTAGGCAATTCAAGTTTATATCAATTAGCCCCATGGTAATAGTTGACTGCATAAAAAGGCATTTTGTCCAGTTCAGAGCAAATCAAAAGATAGCAGCATCCATATAGATCAACTGCACATCTCCTTAAGGTGTGTATGGGCTTCACGAATCCCGAGGTACTTAAGTGATCTTTTCTTTTCCCATGGGGTTTACTTTCTAGTGAGTACTGGGGTCATGCTCCTGAGATATCCAAGCAATCTTTTTCTGTTTTCATCCTACTACTCTGTTTCCCAATTCCTTTCACAGCATTTTTCACTCGTCTTGTGTTTGGAACAGCTTGGCCAAATATGACCCTTGCGCCATAAAACTTTAAAATAACCAACTGTATTAATCAGTGAATGAAAGAATACAATTAAGCTAAATATTGGTGCAGCTGTTAGAAGTATAAAATTAATTATGAAGGCAGGAAGTTTACATTTCATTGCAATTACAAGGCTGCCACAGCCAATGCACTTGTGAAATAGTGCAAATTTTTATGTTGTTGCAAAGTCTCCTTGAACCCTATTTTAGTTGCTTGAATACAAAATGAATTGGCTAAAGAACAAAATGTGCTGATTAAGTACGAAATGGACGTTGAAAATCTCACCAAGAAATTTTAAATTAAAGAAAACTAAATATTTTCTTAAGGTTTTTATGACAATCTAGCAACCAGATTCCAATGTTTTTCTTTCATAGTTGCCACGGCTTGGCGCCAGGACTTCGAAATTGGCGTCCCTTGGAAAATTTTCTTCCACAGTAAAATATTTTTTCCATCCACTTTCAGTGAAAAAAAGGACTCAATTTTCGTTCACCATTGGTGAATTTTCTAAAAAGGCTACTAATTTTGAATTTAGTAGCTTTTGAAAGTATTTTTGGATACTTTTTAGTTAACGAGGCACCAGTCGTAATTGTGTACCAAATGTGGTAATTTGTTTCTTACTTAAGTGAATTCACATGTCCATTACAAGAAAAGACTCAAATCTTTTTGGTGATGTTAAAGAATATCAGCAGCTTTATGCCTCCTGTGTAATCTGAAATTGTGATAAATCCATTTTATTTTGTCAATTTTTGTATTTATTTTATTTTAATAAGTCATTACTTTCACATAAAGCTGTATATATCATTAGAGTTGCTATTCTATTCCTATTATCTCAAGTTAAATTTCTTTCCAACATTTTGTGCTCTGTTAACCGAAAAGTACCCTCTTTTGTTTAAAGATACCCCTAGTTGCCAAGGTTGAAAAATAGTAGCAAAAAGTTGCCTATGGCAGCCCTGCAATTATGAAAAAGTATTCACTAAGATATTGTATACTCGGAAGGAAAGTAAATTCAGAATGAATGGCCTTTTATGAATGTGTGGGGAGGCTACTTGAAAATTGTGAAGCTATAACCAGGCAATTAAATGTTTGATAATATGAATACATGTGTATATCCTTTTCTTGGGCTGTGTTAGATTTAGTAAATAGTTATTAATTCATTAATTTTATATAATATTGATACATTTTTTTTCCACTTGTAGGAAGCTGGTTGAGTCAGAAATAGAAACCCATTTGACAAGTATTGCTGAAAAGGACTAACATTTACTACATATTTTCTGTAAGGAATTCAGGTTATGTGAAAGGCTTTTTTTAAGAATGTGAAGTTAAATTAATTAAAAAGTGAGCTTTGTAAAAATGTTGGTTCTTTAATTTCTGTGTAACATAAACTGGAATTTTACAATGTATTGAGTTATGGTCGGTTGGGTTTGAGGGCACAAAAGCTACCTCTTTTGGCCAAGCTGCTCGAAATATCAAGTAAAGAGATACACAAGGAAAGTTTTGCTGACACAGAAGAAATACAACCAGAAAAGAATCAAACTTTGCCGTCTAGAACTCGAAGATTGCTAGTGCAGTTGGCAAACCCCCAGATTGAGTTATGAAACCAAATTTTAACTTCTAAACTCATCATAATTTCGTGTGGAAACTGAGGGGGCTGCAGTAGCCCAGTTGAAAGAGTAATGAATTAGCAATCAGGGTTGCGAGTTCAAAATTCGGTCCAACGAAAGACCATGTGTACACATGGACTGGTGCATGTTAAATCTGTTGTGGCCTCTCATTGGGAGAGTGGGGTGCCAGATCAGGTGATGACCTTGTCACCTGACCACGGTTCAAAGTGACGTGTCCTTGAATCTTTTCCTTGGGAATTGATCCTGGACTGTCTCCAATAGCCCGTTGGGTTGCTCCAGTGACATTAATTACCAATTTTGTGTGTAAAATTAATTTTATGATCATGTACGTAATATACGATTTACAGGCTGTAGTCTTCCTAGCATGACTTTAACATCAATTCTAACTTTGATCAATAAATATTTTCTACAATTCTTTCAACCAATAAAAGTGGCTAATTAGTCATGAAATAAATGTGTTGCAAGGTATAAGCAACAAATAGTACTAACCTAGGAAATGCAGTGCTCAGAGTGTTTACGAGAAAAATAACCAGAATTAACCCTGAACATTATAAATTTTCCCAAAATACTGTCACTTACCCTCCAATGCACTTACATATCTGTCAATCTTTCTTGAAGTCTTCATTTAAAACACTACGTCTTGCAGATGGAAAAAATATGAAAAATCTTTACTGAAAAAATGCTCAAGTGAAGCTAATATCGGCAAACCGTGGCAACCATGAAAGGAAAACACCATAATTAGTGATTGCTAGATTGTCTTGAAAACATTACCTCTAATTGCCAAGGTAGGTAACATCACCCTGGAACACAACGGGTTATTGAAGAGTCTTGGATCAATCCCAAAGGGAAAGATCCGATGACATCTGCTGGCACCCCATTTTAACGCGAGGGCATTAACTTGCAACAGCTCCTATGTATGAGGCTGGTGGCCTGGTTAGAAGAGTAATTAATTAGCAACCGCAGGGTTGCAAGTTCGAATCCAACCAAACACTCATGTATAAAGGGGGTGGTGCACGTTAAATCTTTCATGGCCTCACATTGGCATGTGGAAGTTTGGAGAGTGGGGTGCCAGCTCAGGTGTTGCCTCGTCACCTGACCGTGATTCAAAATTACGTGTTGTTCTCGATCTCTTTGGGATTGATTCCGGACCGTCACCAATAGCACGTTGCGTTGCTCCTGTATGTTAAAATATCTACCTACCCTTACATGATGGTCTTTGGTTGGAATGAGTTTTGAACTTACAATTGGTTGCTACTCTTCCAACCGGGCTATCGCGGATTTGTACCTTTTGGGGAATATGCTAAAGTGAAGCCAATTTCCACTCTCAAGCCTTGGTGACCATGAAAGAAACCCATCATAAACAGTGATTACTGGATTGCCATGAAAACCCCTATAAATACACTCATGAAAAAATTGAATTGGTTTGAGCTTGCACTTGATGCCGGTGTCAAATATCACCAAATCAGCAGGCATTCCAAGTGTCGCCAAACATACAATGGAAGTAGAGCTCTGTATCCTTAACCCTCCCAGTGTTTTGATGAGATATCTCGTCCAAGATCTGATCAATTTTATTAACGAGATTATCACATTGATAAAAACTACCTATTCCAAGGAAATGAGGATCCAAGTAGAGAAAGCAAATTGTCCCTTGTACAGAACTGGTGTCAGTTTGGAAGATTTTATGTACCAGACTGGACACTACAGGGTAGTTATAGATAGATCACCAAGGGGGTGTAAGCCTAATTTGGCACAATCGTCATTAATTTGGTTTTAATTTTAATTTGTATACATTTTTCTTTCCTAACAGTTGTGTTGCTTTTTGTCTGAAAACTTCCTAATTTTTTTTCTTAGAGGTTGGCAGATATGCACTTAATGTCTAAACAGTCACATTTTTCCTTCACAGTTCTGTTAAACAGCTAAGTTTCTTACAGACGAAAAACACAGCAGACAATTGATAATATATTTATTTAAAAAGAATGATAAATAGCGGCGTACGAGCAAGAACACAGAAGCTGGAAATATTTAACTTAAATCATACTGTATACAGTTCTATAAGATAAAATGTCCACATCGATTGCATAACAAAAAAGAATGAATCATCACCACTCGGATGTTTTTTTTCTTCTAAAACTCTTAAAATCATATTAACGTGCAGTAACCTGTACAAGAGCTTTCTGATTTGCTGCTTATATCTGTCAGTGAGAAACCCTGAGGGTTATCTGATTCCCAAAGTCCGGGAGTTTGTAAAATCTGAAAAAGGAAAAAAAAAAACACGAGTTAGCAAAAGTGATGTTAATGACAAAACAGTGGATGATCATATTAGCCACCTTTATAAATTAACAATTTTATATCTCAATCTGTTATTAAAAATAAAAGAATTCAATGAAACCATTTTTGACACATTAACAAATTTTAAATAAATAATTGGCAACAATGTTGCTACAAGAACTTTCATCCATTGCCATCCATTTTTACCCAGAACTCAGAAAATACTTTAGTTTTTTCTGTGGATCTAATAATTTGATCACTCACTGCAGTATCAGTAACTCAACAGACAATGCAGCGATTTTCAACCCTCTTCATTTCAAGGCACACATAAACTAATTAAAATTCCATGGCATACTAACAAATATATTTAAAAAAAAAATCAAAAAAAAATTATCAGATTGATTTGGGCAAAAAAATATGTTTTTGCTTATCTGACCAAAAATATGTATAATTTTGAATGATTTACAAAAAATAATAGTAATTACCAACCCTTTTTGGCTCCAAAGTGGCTTTTGAGACTTTTTGAAACAATTTATTAGTGATACTTGGAAATGAAAAAGAAAACACAACATTATGCAGGTTTTTAAAACACATGTATTACTTGAAATAATTGCTGAACATACTTGTCAAAATTAAACTGTTGAAATGAAATAATCTTTTGCACAATTTAAACTATTACATAATTTGTAAGGCACAATGGTGGGAAATAACAAGTTAATCCAGATCAAAGGCACATTTTAAAGTGAAAGTGCACCTTTTTAAATCTCAACCAAGATTTTTTAAACATCTTAATCTTAACTTGTCAGTTTATCAGAAGTTTTTAGCCAAAATAAATTTCAGTGTATGTAATTTTCTTTCAATACTTAATATTGTCATTTCTTGGTTGCATGGGTAGATGTAAATTTCTTGGTATAAATATTTTGGTGAATATTCTCCAAGAGGAGAATAAGGAATAAATATCTTTGAATTGATGTACATGAATGAAAACAAAATTAAAAATTTAAAAAGGTAGAGCTAAGCTATATAACATTAGAAATAAAGCATAGTCAACATTTTAGTTATTTTTTACTCTTTTCGACAATTTTTTTCTAAGTGGGAATTATTTAATGAGAAAATATATTAATTATTTTCGAATTCACTCACTTTGTTTCTGTATATATTCTCAACCAATAAGTTTAATGTGTAAACTGCCCAATTGTATGAAGAAGTACGGGGAGGTGTCATATCTCAAGACCTCACCGTGGCAGCAGCATTATCAGTAATATAGAAAAATGTATCATGGTTTTCAATAAAAACCAACAATTATAAATAATTTCTATAGAAATGCTCATGTACATTAGGAATGATACATAAAATAATCATTTCTATCAGCAATTGCAATTTCCTGAAAAATAAGGTTTTAAATAGAAATATTTTCAATATTCTCCAAATTTTAGTGTTTGGTGTGTACTCTCATTCTCAGAGAACTATGTAAGCATGTAGAATGGATTAATTTACGACGGTAATTTTTATTGCACCAGAAATATGGAACAAGTTATAACACTCTTGTGTAAAAAAATTTCTAGACTATACAAGAGATTAAAAGCATTGGAAATTTTCGTTTCCATTAGTGCAATCAGAATTTCATTTTTCTTAAAATTCTTCCCTTTTCGTTATCACCATTGAAACTTAATCCAAGTTATAATATACTATTCAAAAGTTTTAGTATTTGATGATATTACTTGAATGGCAATTGTAAAAGAGCAATATGAAACAGTTGTATGGTTACAAATATTAGAATTGTTTTACTGTTGGAATTGTTATTATTTTTTAGCTTCTAATTTAACATTTGTTCTCGCAAGTGTCATGTTTCGAGTTGGAAGTTTGTTCCACGTTATCACTGGCTAAAAAATTACCGAATTTCCAACATGTTTTAGTCAATTTCCTGGTATCGAATTTTAATCGTACTATTGCCTTAACTCCCATAGAAATTGCAATCACTTCAAAATAACTACAGCGACTTTACAGCTAAATAATTTCTTGCAAATTTATTCAAGAACTTGAAATGTTTCACATATTTTAAATAAGCTTTTTTCAGGCTAATTTAACCATGCTACATGACATCAGGCCAATTTAATCATGTTAGATGTAGTATAGATGACACTAGCAGACTTTTCAACACATCCTTTGAACTTAATGAAGTTGGTTGCTAAGTGCTTATCAGGCAATTGTCAACAGCAGTGATCGATATAACATTATTAGGAGTCGATAGAAAAATGTAAGACATCATTGTACGAGTAATATTTAATTCGGTTAACTTGGATTACTTCCATCCTGAATGACAACACAATTAAGAGTGAAGCATGGTAACCGTGACATAAATAGAACGTGTAAGGTGGAGCAAGGTCATGAAAATAGTTACCGAGGCCAATCAAGTAGACCAAAATGATGTATTACCAGTAAACTGATACTGGTGGTTCCCAGCCGGCATGGGAGGAGCGAGATTGGAACATGTGAGCGGTTTCTTATTTACTTATACTTGCACATATTCGACCCGTCTCATTTCCGCATCGACATACAAGTGAGCATTATGTTCTAAAATTCATCAACATATAATTCAATCGCTATTCATTCACAAACTAAACTTCCCATTAGCATCTTTTTGCTTGTCCGATTATAATATCATAAAGGGGTCGATAAAAAGTCAAACTCTTGAAGGGGTCGACAGTCAAAGTTTGGCGACCCCGAGTTAACAGGGTTCTCTATTATTCTTACACAAAAAAAATCATGGATGTTTCAAGACTAAGCAAAATTGACAAGTGCAGATTAAAATGTAATGCAAAAATACTTCTGATCATTACCAACAAACTTCGATTTAAATCATAACAAAAGGAACACAGTTATAGCTTTATATAATCAAATAATGCATCAAGGTTGCATAAATTTTATGTTTTTATTGTTAAATTTAATTAAATAAAATTGGTAAATCAATTAGCAGTATATAAAATATTAGAAAAAGGCTGCAAATCGTAAAAGCACTGGGTTGCAGGGCTACCACAAGTGACTTTTTGCTATTTTCAAAATTTTGATGACTTTGAAAATTCACCAAGGACAACGAAAATTAAGTCCTTTTTTCTTAGTGAATGTAAAAATATTTTTGGATTTTTCGTTAGGGAGAAAATTTTACAAGGGACGCCAATTTCGAAGTTTTGGCGCTAAGCATGGCAACCATGAAAGAAAATCAGAATTTGTGTCTGCTAGATTGTCATGAAAACCTTATTAAGAATATATATATTTTTCATTTTAAAATTTAAATTTCTTGGCGAGATCTTCAATGTCCGTTTCTTACTAAATTAGCACATTTTGTGTTTTAACTGATCCATTTTGCGTCTGAGTAACTAAAATAGGGTTCAAGAGGAGACTTGCTATTATTCCACAAGTGCTTTGGCTACTGCAGCCCTGGGGTTGCAGACAAATGTTTGAAACAAGGTTGAAGGATTAAATGAAATTTCAGTATTTATTTCGGTGTTCTTTCCAGGGCATTAAAGTAGAAAAATAAAATAGCAGGGCTTCCACAGCCAACGCACTTGTGAAATAGTAACAAATTTTAAAAAATAGTACCAAAAAGTATCTTAAACCCTATTTTAGTTGCTCAGATACAAAATGAATCAACTAAAACACAAAATGAGCTAATTAAGTATGAAACAGGTGTTAAAGATCTTGCCCAAAAATTAAAATTTTTATATTAAAAAACAATATTTTCTTAATGTTTTCAAGACAATCAGCAACCACAGACTGATGTTTTTCTTCCATAGTTGCTAATTGCTTGGTGCCAAAAACTTTGAAATTGGTGCCCTTTGGATAATTTTCCCTGTAAAGGAAAATAAAAAAAAATATTTTCCCCTCCGCTATTTAATTAAAAAAGGGACTAAATTGTCATTGACCTTTGGTGAATTTTCTAAAAAATATTTTTTCTTCATATTTTTTAAAAAGTATCAAAATTTTGAATATAAAGCTTTGGAGACGATTTTGCTTCAAAAGATACCTATAGTTGACAAGGATGGAAAATAGTAACAAAAAGGCAGCTGTAGTAGTCTTGAATGAAAGCAATTTTCAAGAATCTAGTCTAAGATAACGGGAGGACACCAACCTTTTCGACCAGTTCTTCAAATGCGCACTGTACACCATCACATGTCTTAGCACTGGCTTCAATGAAAAGCATCGAATGCTTTCGGGCATATTTCATCCCTTCTTCCCTTGATACTGCTCGGCCATCCTGGATGGGAGGAGAAAAAAAAAGGAGTAAATGGGGGCATATTTCTCTTGTAAATCTTGTGTTGAAGCATCATCTAGTTCAACATTTTATTTACTTTTCAACAGACAAAATGCAAACAAATCACAGGGTTTTTAACTACATTAAAATTGCAAAAATGGTTGATTAAAAATAGTTTCAATAATTCGAAGGTGAAGGGACCAAAACATTCTAATTAGAGTTTTCAGGATTCCACGATTTCCAGAAATTAATACTAAATAATTAGCAGAACACTTGCATATTTTAAAGAATTGACAAGGCACTAAGATAAAATGAGCTACACCCCTTCAGAAAAAAACATACACATATTGTCGACTGAACAGAAACTCACTAACTGACATATTCTTTACTGTAAAGCTGTTTTTGAGTCAAAAAATGAAAATTATAAGCATTTTGATAGTATTATACATCTTTCAAACAAGTAACAATATGATAATGTATTTATCATGAAAATAAGCAATTAATGTCCTCGAAGAAATGTCGGCAAACGAGTTTTAGCTCTAAGCTAACAATATATTTTACTTAACATAAACAAAGAATAAATTGTCATAAAAAAGCATCATAATTGAAGGATTGCTTTATTTAGTCAAACATTTTTCCTTTAAATTTGCATTGTTTGTTAACACCTGTTAATATTTTGCACACCCCATTTCGGGCGACATAACAGAAATGAAACCAAGTAAAATTCAATAAACATACGCAGGCACTACAAAACGTCAGGAATGTGGTAAGCCACTGATAAGAGTACGAAGAATGAGACAGGAAGTTATTCTTACATGTGTATACATGAAACGATATTAAAACTAACCCTGTAAAACATAATACTCGCCATACATAAGTCCCTTAATGTTCCAGAATAACTCCCCCTTTCTCTTTTCATCTGCTTGTCAGTTTTATTACTATTACATCTGGTCACCAACACATCTCAGCTTGTCTGCTTTTGGACCTTGTGCTATAAAACCCAAACCAACCCCAACAGATCTTGCCACCACTTTCACATTATGAACTTTCCTACCTCGCTACCCATGGTTCCAAATGGACCAGATAACTTAAGTTGTTTGTTTCTTCCTTTCAGATCGTTGGTGCATTCCACCACAACATTTGAGATGCTTGTGCGACTGTATAGAAACTCCGCCTTTTCTTCCAATAAACTTTCTCAATAGGTCCCCTAATCAAATCAATTTTCTCTAAATCCTTAACCCCTTGCAGACTAATTCTTAACTATTTATTTTTTCACGAGCCCAATGGATAATTAACTTCACTGAAGGATTGAATAAAAAGTTTTCCTGGAGTTTTCTACCTCTCCACTTGTGAATTTTCAACTTAACACACCCTAATGGATACCTTGAACAACTACCTACACCACTCCTGAGACTGATTTCTATATTCCTAGAAAAAATGAGTCACCATTAAATTGCCTTTTTTAGGGTAGGCAAGTATTTTAATTAATGTCGCACTGGAGGCAATTGGTGATGGTCCAGGATCAAATCCAAGGACAACACCAAGTAATTTTGAACCACGGTCAGATGACAAGATCACACTGAAATCAATCTCCCATTTCAGTGGTTAATTCATTAAGTTCATAGCATTTATACGAAATTATGAATGTTTCATGTTCCTGAATTAAAGTACAAAATTGGTATACCTTATCGATTTTGTTAGCCACCAACATTTTGACTATGTTGGTCCGTGTGGAATATGTTTCTAATTCATACAGCCATTGGTCTAGTTTTAGAAAGCTTTGCCGGTTTGATACATCATAAACTAAAATACAAAATAAGAGCTATATTATGGGAAGACATACATACAAAATCAATTATCTACATAAATTATAGAAGATACAAGTGTGAATAAGAATGTATTAGAATACATAACTACCCTAAAGTGGCATTTTGCTAATGATGGTAATTTATTTTTAAGAGATTAAGTGAAATTGATACAGCAAATTAAAATAATACAAAAGTATTCATAAACAAATCAATTCCTAAAGATAACAATAAAAATTTGCTTCCAAACCACTACAGAATGGAACAGGCATCACTAGCAAGTGTACAGAAATAGAATTTAATAGAATTTTAAACTAAAACACGTAATCATTATGCAAGCAAATTGTTTTAAATAAAATTTCAAAAAACAATTAGTACTTGAGACTATTTTGCTTAAAAAAGTTCCCTAGTTGCCAAGGTTGAAAAATAATAGCAAAAAGTTGCCTCTTTGTCACCCTAAAAATAGGCAAAATTTTGTTTAAGAGGTTCTTAAACTTCAAGAACATTATCCGAGTGTCCGTGTTATCCACAACAAATTAAAAAACTTTTAAAGCTTTAAGTAACGCTTCAAACGTACTTTGTCCTTGATTAGTTTGGCAGACATAATTGGTTGGTTAGATCCAAAAATGGATAAGATGCAACAAATGCAAAACAAAAATAAATTTAAAACATTAAGAACCAGACCAAAATTAAAAGTATAATAAAACACTTAAGTGAATATGAAAACAAAATAAGCACTTCTAAAGGATGAAAAAGTAAATACATTAAAAACATCTGATCAACATGAAAATATAAAATGATTGAAATGTATTGATGTGGAAGATAAAACAATGTAGTTTGTGTGTGACAGTGTTACGGAATACAAGACTGTTAAAGACTTGTTCAAGAACGCTAAAATGGTGCTTAACTCGCATCCAGATTTATCATACAATCATAAAAAGCATATGACACTAACCCAAGTAGATTATTCTTAATCCCTGCTTCATGAATTGTTCAGTAACAGTAGTGACATTTAGTATAGTAAACATTTTCTGTATTTTGCATAGGCTGCTTTTACTACATCTATATTATCCGAATTTCTGGTTATTTGAGGCCCATATTACCTCAGATAATCATGGTTCTACTGTACTTTAATACTTAACATTTCACTAACAAAATTCCAAATTAACTAGATATTTAATAATTCAATTAGAAAATAAACGCCTTGAATGATACAAAAGACAAAACTAATTGGCTACTTTATTTATAGAAAAATTACAAACCTAAAATGGCTCCTTGAGCTCCTCGGTAATAACTGGGAGTCAGCGTGCGAAACCTTTCAGAACCAGCTGTATCCTGAAACAACAGAAGAAAGATTCATTTCACAAGATGCTTCAATTCCTCATAACATTGCAACACATAACTTAATTGGCAGGACATTTTTATAAAATATTTTCTGTTTTTGGTTTAATGGTGCAAGGGCCATATTTGGCCAAGCTGTGCCAAACACAAGACAATGTCAAGTAATTGTGAAAAGAAAGGATGAAGAGAAAGATCGCTTGGGCATCCAGGGGTCGCGATCCTCATGTCAGAGGCAGCAAACCCCATGGGAAAAGAATAGATCACCATGGTACCTCTAGTTCGTGGAGCCAGTACACATCTAAAGATGGGCCCCCTAGGGGCTTTTTGTTTTGGAAAAATCTCATTTGTACTCCCCTTAGTTTCATATATTCTGGTTTAAATTCTTTCCAGATACTCTAAATAAAGATCAATTTTATGTGGACAATTCTGTTAAGGAAAATGCATATTAATGTGAGCATTAGAATAAAATATTCAATTGCATACTTTTGGTGCCATATTGATGAAAAGAATCGCCAAATCAGAAACACCAACTATACTCTGCTGCCAGTATATTTTAGTAGTAAAACCAGGATTACGTTTGAAATCCTTTATCCAGGAAAATTTCTCTTCATAAAAGAAAATTGAAGTATATTGTTTAGCTTACAAGTGAAACACATCATCAAAATTTTAGAGATATGAGTTGTTTTAGCTATTCTAGACCAGAATGTGGTGATCTTTAGGCTGAACAAATCTAATAAGTCACTTTGCCTTTGCATGAAGGTTAGATTGCTTTTTGAGAAACAACTTAGTGAATAAAATGTTTCCCTCTTTGTTTTCTCAGAACTGTATTTTACTTAAGTGTGTTTCACTAGTGAGCTGACAATATGACTAACAAGTCCTCGCAAGTTTTAACTTTTGACATAAAAACTTTCCTCAATCAATAAAATGCAGGAAAAAACTTCCCTAACTCCAATTTCCTTAAGTAAATTTTCCTTGACCCATAATTTCCAATTCATACTGTTTAATTTGTAAGAGTTAACTTGTATCTAATTTACTGAAATAACAATAGAGTATAGTTAAATGTATTTTGTTTTGTCAAAGCTGCAATTTTCCAACAAAGAAATTCAATTAACAGCCGAATTTAGAACATTTGAAATAAAGTTTTATAATAGGGAAATAGAAATGTTTGTCCTATTTTTAGGCTAGCAAATATTAATAAATCAGTCCATCTTTCTAAGATTACTTTCAAACTTCTCATTTAATTTTAAAGCTAATTTATTTTCCAGTTGGCAATACTAAACAAGTTTTAAGAGATTACTATGCAATAAGAGATAAATAAATAATTAGTCCTCTAAAAAGCTTAATTTTAAATTGTCTTACAACTAAAAGATTAAATCAGATAGATAAATGATTACACATCCTGTTTCAAACTGGTTTATCATATCAACTGATATCTTTTCAGTTAGAGATAACTATTACAATTTTATGACATCATTTTTGCTGTACTGATATTAAACACGAGAGCAAATTTCTGTCACAGAAAGGAAAAAAAGCACTTTTTAAATCAAAAAATTAGATTATTAAAACAGTTGCCAAATGTAAAGTACAAGTTAAAACTTTTTTCTTAACATGATTTCAGGGCTGTGTCTCAAACTTTTTTGGGTCAACCCATTCCCTTTTAAAAGACAATTTTTTCTGTGCCCCTGGGAAACTATCTCAACGAATAATAAATTGCAAGTGTAGCTGTGACACAACACTTCAAATTTCAACAAAATATTTATGTAGCTGCATGTGAGTAATTTTAGAATTTCAAAAAGCTAGTTTGGAAAGAACACAACTTGGAACTTAAATCATAAAGCTATTTATTAAAATGAAATAAAAATTTGCATAAATACACTAAATTGTTTGTTATTAGTAATTAATTGTCAATAAAAATAATCACTAATCAAAAGGATGGTAGGTAGTTAATTAACATCGCAATGGAGCAATACAACATGCTATTGATGATGGTCCTGGATCAATCCTGAAGGGAACGATCGAGGACAACACTTTGTCATTTTGAAACAGTCAGATAACGAGGTCAACACTTGAGTTGACACTCCCTCTCCAAACTGCCACATCACATCAACATGAGATTTTAGGCCACGGCAGATTTAACATTAACCAGCCCCCCACACGAAGATCTTTGGCTGGATCTCACAATCTTCCTGTTGCTCTTACAACAGGGCTACGGTGGCCCCTAATCAAAACGATGAATCTAGTGTTATGCTACCAATTTCTCTATATGAGGCTGTATTTTCATCAGTAGCATCCTTAAATTTTCAGTCAACTAATTGCTGCCAGTTCCACTTTTTTACACATTGTAGTATAACCTGTTTTACTCCTTATTTTGCCCACATGCCAATAACCATTCTTGCATTGCACTTTGATTACTGTTTCCCAAGGAAACTTTTCATGGATTCAAAGAATGAGTCACAGGGATTCAAGAAATAGTGTTCCCATTCTTATACCTAAATATTTTCCACGTCTTTCATGAAGTGCGGAACTATTATGCAGGAGCATGTGTCAAATGAAAATGTTTGTCTTCATGCACTTTAACTTGGCAGATTTTCACAGAGGTAACTCATAAATGAAGCACTGCACGGATTTCCAATTCGCATGCCTGGCCAAGCTGTGCCGAACATAATAGATAACTTCAAGCCAAAATGGTTGTGGAAGGAAAAAGAGGGATTGGGGAATGTTGTTGCTAATCTCCACATCTAGTTCCAGCCAGACCAAATTCACAAGTCCATTGACCAGCAAAGTTATACACCAAAAAAGGTTCAGGAAACAGGTAGTCTCGGGACAACCCCAGGCATTCGAGAATGTGTGCTGGGGAGGACTGGTTTCGACAGTACGTTTCCCATGAGGTTCACGTGTGAAGGGATCCACTGTAGGTGCACCTCACAGAAGGACGGGACTTGCTTAATTTGTTAAGGATTGTTATGCCAGTTTTATCTCCCACACCGCACCAATTAGATAGATGTTGGATGGAGCTGCGACTATCGGAAAAAATCCAAATGACCTTTGAGTTCAAAACAGACATGATGTAGTTAAGCCCTTCATCAATGGCAATGAGTTCACTTCTGAAAACTGAAGAGAAGTCTGGATTTCTTGAATTGGGGAATAGAATAATAGAATAAAAGCAGAAAAAGGTCGTTTGGAGTGCAACACCTGAGTTTACTAAAACCCATGGGAAGCGAACACTAGAGTGCCTTGCGTCCATGAAGCAAATACACACCTAAAGGAATGTGCTCCTATGAAGGCCACTCCATTTCTGTACAGAAAACATGCTGGTGCTCATACGTATTTCAGTCAATCAAGTATTGTAAGACTGATATTGAACCAACGTGTGGCTTGCCTAACAGACACAGCTTTCACAACTGAAAGCAGACTGTTCCAACAATGCTAAAAATGTTGATACTATCATTGGAAAGCCAGTACACTAACCCGATTGTATTCCAATTTATTTTCTTTAATAGGAAAATTTTTCTCAATACCTGCTAAATTATGCTGTTTTCTTGTCTCCAAAGAGCTATATCTTTGATGGGTGGGAATAACAGTACAAGTCAAAAATTGACATTTTTAGAACAAAAAACCATTTAACATTACATATTGTGAATGAATAAAATTTGTAAAATCAGTTCTTCACCTGTCTGACAACTTTAAAGGGGAAATTAAGAGAAATTTTGTATGTGGCCCTGTGAAAAAATTAAGTGACACACTGTTCGTACCAAGAAAATTATGCACATCACAACTGATTTGTACTGTTATTTCCATCCATCAAAGATGTATCAAGGGGTTAAGTAACCCCTAGATATTTTGCTCTTGATAATACATATTATCATTTATAATGCAACAAATCAAATAAATTAGATTTGGTTTGTCCCTCTACAATCATCCCTTGCTACATGAGGGATCGAACCTACAGCTTAACATACAGGGCTGCCACAGCTAACTTGTGATATAGTAGCATCAATTTTTAAAAATAGTAGCAAACAGGTCTCCTCTTAACCCATTTTTAGTTACTCAGATATAAAATGGATCTGCTAACATAAAACGTATCAATTAAGTGCGAAGTACAGATGTTGAAGATCTCGTCACGAAATTTAAATGTAAATATTTTCTTATATTTATATATATTTTTGTGGTTTCACGATAATCTAGCACCCAGATTTTGATGGGTCTTTTCATGGTTGCCACAGCTTGGCCCCATAGCTTCGAATTTAGGGTCTTTAGAAAAGTTTCTCCCTAAATAAAAATACTTTTCCTTCCATTGTTAATTAAAATTTAGTGGACCTTTCTTTAAAAAAAGTTGCTGAAAATTTTAAAATTAGAGCATGTGATACTATTGTTTCAAAAGATACCAATAGTCGCCAAAGTTGGAAAAGGAAGCAAAAGTTGCTTGTTGTAGCCTTGAACATAGATTCTAAATCACTACAAACATCTAAGCCCAGACCAAATTCGAATCCAAAGCCTGGTGAATTGAGGGCAAGAGTGGTAACCACTTAGCTGCTAGGCAGGTCCAACAAATCAGCAAATGCAACAGAATGGTAAACACATTTGAAATGGAAAGTATAATACTTAAAATAGTTGTGTCATTTTTTTCGTCATATTCAATCTTATACCAGGCTATTAGAAATGTGTCAATGAATACAGTGTGAACATTAAGTGAAAATTTCATTTTCATGTGAAGCTACTGTAGAATCTCAATTGGTATTTTGTGAGAGAAAAAACTTGATACAAACAGCTGAATGCAAACACAAGTCAGCTGTTCTTGAAACTAGAACCTTAGGATGAAAACAGATTGGTTGTGTTTGAGTAGAGCAGAAAATCAACAAAGTACCAGAAATAACAAAATACGCTACAAAGGGCAGGATTAACTTACCCATATGGCTAGTTTTGCCTTATTTCCATCAACAGAAACCGTTTTAACCTTGAAATCCACACCTTCAAAATAAGATAATTAATAACCAGAATTAAACAATGGTCAACTCAATAAAAATTTATGCAGATTAATATATTTTAAAGCAAACCTTACCAATTGTGGCTGCTAAACCGGGATCGAAAACATCATCGGTAAATCGTAAAAGTAAACTAAAAACAAACAGATAAATCAATAAAATAGAATTTCAAATTTGAACACAAGAAAAAACTTTTTGTGAGTGAAGTACAGGTTTGTGAAATTGCATTAGAACTTAAAAAATTGCAAGTAACAAAGCTATGAATCATGTTTTGAAATATTTCGGTATCTTTTACCTTGATTTTCCAACATCACTTTCTCCAATTATGAGGATTTTTAACGTAGTCAAAACACTGTCATCATCCATTTCTTCGTAGAATCATTTAAACAAAAAAGGATTCAATCGCTATCAGCGAAAAATAGTTTCACAACAGGAAATTTCAATAACTCATGAACTCCGTCGCAATTTTAGCGAAACTAATCTTTCAGTTTCGGATATTGTTTCCAAACAGTTATTGTTACGCACTCTATGCAAAATGAAAGCAGATATGAGGGATTAATGGTACTTTTTAAATCCGCTAGACAGCGCTTTTTACATGACGAATCAAACCTTCTTAATAATGTTCTTGAATACATATACTACAGGGCCGCGGTGGCCCGGTTGGAAGAGTAACGGACTTGCAACCGAAGGGTTGCGAGTTCGAATCCAGCCAAACACCGTCGTGTACAAAGGGGGCTGGTGCACGTTAAATCTGTCGTGGCCTCAAATGTCCTCACGTTGGCGTGGTGTGGAAGTTTGGAGAGTGGGGTGCCAGCTCAGGTGTTGCCTCGTCATCTGACCGTGGTTCAAAATTACGTGGTGTTGTCCTCGGATCTTTCCCTTTGGGATTGATCCCGGACCGTCACCAATAGCCCATTGTGTTGCTCCAGTGTGACGTTAATTGAAATTCCCCCCCCCATATACTACAATTTTGAAAAAAAGAGGAAACATATGCATTCGAAATG
This sequence comes from Meta bourneti, assembly GCA_933210815.1. NCBI lineage: Eukaryota > Metazoa > Arthropoda > Arachnida > Araneae > Tetragnathidae > Meta > Meta bourneti. The sequence goes on from OW119932.1 coordinate 14,420,046, forward strand.
TTTTTTATGCCAAAAATATTTCATTATTCATATACTTTACGTTTCGTGAATTCTACTCACGAAGACAATTTGCTCTTATCAATATAAAAACTTGTTCAAAATTTATATATAAACTCTATATAGTTAATATTAATGTAAAAACTCAAAATCCAGACTTGTTTAGGCTTTCGAAACAACAGGTTATCTGAAAATTAAAAAGTGTGTTTTTGATTTTTGAAAATGAACTGAACTGAAGTAATCTAAAATTAAAATTTCCTTTGTTTGTTTACGAATTCCCATGGCGCGTATTTTGAATCTGTTAAAGTGTGCATTTAAATGTAAACGATGTCGCGGTTCAAAAAGCATTTTTACTTTCATGGATTTATTTCTAATAGTGCTGAGTATTGGATCTTTTTTAGCTGATATAGCAACTGGTATTTAAACTTAATCGGATTCATTAGACATTTTTTTAATTGGTCACATGAAATGTACTTTGTCTAACTTAAATATTTGTTTTGCAGATATTATCGTTATATATCAATATTACATCAATGACCACTTCATGTGGTTGATTTTAACGACCAGTCTTGTGTGTGTACCATCTGTGATAGTCCAAATCTTCAGTATACGATGGTTTACTATAGACGGAAAGGCAACCAACTTGATTTGGATTTTCCACGTTTTTCAGCTGGGTTTATTTTACAGGTAGAACTCTGTTTTATAGCTCGTTATGTGGCAATCTATCCAATGCAATTTAACGTATAAAATTTTGGTAATCACTTCACTTGAAGTCTTTTGTCCTTGATAATACTCGTGAATTGCTTGGTAAAGATGTGTGGGATAATGAGACACCTAATAAAAACTGTACCCCCAATCACATGCTTATCTTAAAATTTCCTTTTTAACAGTGGCACACCCAAGATTTAATTTTGAAAAGGACCCAGTTAGAAACTATTTTTGTGTTAAAACTGTTTAGATAGTTTCTGTTGCAGGTTTTGTCTTTTATCAGGTTCCCATAAGCCTTAAAAGGGCCTGATTTTTCATTTTAATTTTTAAGGGGTCTAAAGAAACCTTAATATTTACTGAAAATCTAAATATTTTTAGTTTAATTTTTACAAGAACACTGCATATTTTATATCACCTGCACTCAAAAGCCTAGGTCAATGATGTACCAGCAAACCTAGCGAGTTCTCCCTGGTTAAACTGGGTCCATGAGACCCAAACCTAGCACTCATGGAATTTTCTTCACCTGGGTATTGTTGTCGTGATATGGAAGTTTGGAGAGTGGGGTGCCAGCTCAGGTGTGACCTCATCATCTGACCTTGGTTCAAAATTACGTGGTGTTGTCCTCGGTTCTTTCCCTTCAGGTTTGATTCCGGACAGTTGCCAATAGCCCATTGTGTTGCTCCAGTGTGACATTAATTAAAATACCTACCTATCACCTGTGCATTCACAGGTTGATCTTTTGCCATCTATGTGAAATGTAGACTTAAAAGAATGAAAAATAACCTTAAAAGGTACTAATTTTTCTTTTACTTGGTGAGTAGGAATCCTGTTCATAAGTAAAATATCTAAGGATTGAGGATTTTAAGTAAAAAAACAGTAGCATATTTATATTTTGTAATCCTTCTGGTGGTTGTCTTGATGAGATATCTCGTTATTAGCAAAACCATTAGCAGATCTTGGTGGATGAGATATCTCGTCAAAAACCACTTGGAGGGTTAAAAAGGTTTTGTTATAGTATGTTATCTCTGCCTTCTAATTGTTCTTTTATGTTTTAAATAAATTCTCAAGCAACATGTTTAATATCTGCATAGATTTCTCCAACTGTTGCGAGAAGGTTTCAAAGTAAGGAAATCAAAGACTGCCTCTGATCTGACTAATTTCAACCACCAACAAAGTGACATCTGTATGTTGCGTCTGTTTGAATCATTTACTGAATCTGCACCTCAGCTAGTTCTACAGTTGTATATTATGGTTAGCACTGATGACTGGAATCCATGGACAGGTAAGCCCTTAGTTTATTTATATTGCGATGGTATTCCTTCTACAAGTTTCCCCACAAGTAGTAACGCCGATTTCATGTCTTCTATAAACCAGCGAAGCCAAATACAGTCGCGGAAAAAACCAACCACCCTTTATTTCGAGCACTATTCATAGTAGAGCAAATTCAAAGATATCATTCAATAGGGAATAATGACTTCTACAAATTCAAATAAATTGCATTAGGGACCATCTTCATATCAAATTTTGCACAAACAACAAAATTTCCAATGGAAACGCCATATTTTGATGCCTTAATCAGATTCGACATCGCTAAATTAGTCTAAATATGAAATTTCTTTCTTTATATCCAGATATTCAATGCTGAAGTTGCTGTCAATTTCAGGGATCATCATGTCATTTCAGGGATGAAAATTGCTATTTGTAGATCAAGATTAGTTGTAGTTATAGTTACCAGAATTTCAAATTTGAACACTATTTCAAACGTATTTGTTAGCGTGTGCAAACGATCCGAGAATTATCCGAGGTTCGTCAGATGTTTTTTAAACTTTTGGTTGCCCCTAAAATCACAATAATGATTGAAATTTTAATGTAACTCAAAAACTAACGATTGAAATGAGCTGAAATTTTGCATGGTCATATTAGAAGTACTGAATCAATTCCTATCAAAATATAGTAAGGTTCCAATTCATTTGGGTTATTTAACAACAACATGGTACAAAATATCAGCGCTATAGAAATATTATTTTGGAAGATATCCATAAAAGTCTAAGAAACTGATTTAACATTAGGAGCTCCATTCTTTCTGTACTCATAACTTCGAAATGGTAACACCTAATGACATGAACTTTGATATCTGATGTTAAATTTTGATATAGATTTGAAATTGTGTGTCAAAATAGGGAGTTCCATTGGAAATTATGAAATTGGTACTGAATTTAATATGAAGACGGCCCCTTATGCAAATTTTATGAATTTGAATTTATAGAAAACATTAGTTGCTGTCGAATGCCATCTTTGAATTTTCATTTTCTACTGTAAAAATTGCTTGAATGAAGAGGGGGTGGTTCGTTTTTTTCCCATGATTGTACATAAAATGAACATTAGAAAAAGGAGTAAGAATAGAAGATGAATCATAATTTTCTTTCAGAGAATTCTAAAAATGTTTTCTCCAGTGCAGTCAAACAAGATATGCTCCAAAGGCTCTTCCTTGTCAAGGCGGCAAATAAGGCTCTTGTTGGAGTCAAGCCAGGTGAAAACAATTCAAGTAGGCCTGAGTTACAATGTGGCTTACTCTGGCTTCAGCAGAAAAGATGGCAACTGCTCTAGAGATTTATTTGATTGATAATTACTAGCAATCTAGTGTGTTTATATGGAATTTATTTTTGTTACATCATTTTAATAAATAGCTTTATAGTTTCAGCTGTTTTATTTCCAAACAAGCTTCTTAAAAATTCTAAAGTTACACGAGTAGTTACATAAATCTTTTGGTGATATTAATAATTTTATTAATTTCACTGAATTAATTATTTTAATAAATATCTTTATTGTTTCAGTTGCTAACTTCGAAACTAGCTTTTTAAAAATTCTAAAATTATACACACAGCTACATAAATATGTTGGTGAAATTAAAAATTGTATTAATTTCACTGAATTTCTTATTTTAATAAATAGCTTTATAATTTCAGTTGTGTTATTTTCAAACTATCTTTTTAAAATTACACACACAGCTACATAAATATTTTCGTGAAATTCAAAAATTATAGGCATAGTTACACTCACAGTTTATTAGTTGAAATAGTTTCCAGACAGGGCAGTGAAAAACAAAATATCATCAGACCAAAAAAAGTTTGAAACTATGCTATAAGTAATCAGAGACTAATTTCCATAACTGCTCATTTTCCAGGTGTTTCTGCAGTGGCCTCAATAGTTTCCTTGAGCTGGGGAATTTCAGCATACAGTAAAGCCATGCGTAATATACGTCCAGAGAAACAACGACTCTCTTGGTGGGGATTGTTGTTCCAAGCAATGTGGAGAATTGGAATGATGTCTTCTAGAATTGTGGCCATGGTTTTATTTGCTGTTGCATTTGGCTATTGGTTGATTCTTGCTATAGGTAGGAGTTTGCTATTTGATTCTAAAATATTCTAGCAATTCTTGTGTTTGATAAAGTAAATGGTTTCCTATCATGAACAGGCCCACTAGGAAATCAGGAAATTACTGAGAGGCAGCTGCTTCTAGGAGGCTTGTGGTTCTTTTAATAAAAATATCTTAAAAATAATGTTATTTTAGACAATTTATTTTATGTATTGATTTAAATACTCTTCCATCTAAAAATCAATAAAATGTAAAAAGAATTAACAAAATCTATTATATGATAACTGGCAACAGCAAACCCTTTCAAACATTTTGTATAGAATGTAGTCTAGAATTATGGACCGTTTTTTTATAAGCTCTATAAAGACCTATAGAAAGTCTAGAAACCTCTATTGAAGCTCATTTCTTTAGTTTTACGCTTTTACTTTTCTATACAAAAATTCTACAGAGAAAATGACCTGATTCTATAGAATCAGGTCAATCCATAGAATCCTGAATCCATAGAATCATTTCTATCGAATCAGGTCATTTTCTCTATAGAAGTTTTTTCCATAGAAATGAAAATTTCATTTCTCTATAGAATTTTATGGAACTCTGAAATTTTTTCCTAAGGGAAGATTCTGTATTACAGTTGGTAGCAATGCTGATATAGTTACTGAATTAAATGGTCAAGATGCCTCGCCCCAAGAAAAGGAACATATAGTAGTGACATGAGAAACCAAGAATTGGCCTTACTATTTAAAATTATGTATTTTACTCTCAACTGCTGAGGCTGGTAGAATTTCCCAGGCCGATCATCCGAGCCAGTACATCACTGGTTGTTTGCTATAATTACATTCTGATGACCAGAAAACTTTTGTTTTTAGAGTGGCAACACCTGTTCGTTCTGTTTTCTCTCTTCACGTATTGTGTCTACAACGAAAACTGCTCCTGACAGAAAGTCTGCAGCTATAGAAACGAGACTGCCATTTTCTATAATGGATTCTTGAAGCATTTGAGTTTGTCACAGGCACATTTAGTGACAATTGGTTCTCCAGATGTTTGAGATAAGAGGATACTTGACTGCAAGACTACCTTCAAAATATCACCAAAACCTCATCCCCACTCAAAATGTATGAGACCTGTTTCTATAGTGACCACCAGTACTTAGACTTGGTATCTGAAGCAGTTGTCAGGCAGACAGTATTTGAACAATTCTGTGTATGATTGGTGTTACAGAACATATTTGCATACTTCCATCTACCTCTGCAGCGAAATGCAGCCTCTCAAATTCAAATTGGCTTCCGGAAATTAACATTTTCCTCTCTGTACTTAACTTTTGGCAGTGAGTGTATATGCCGAAGGAAAATTCAGGAATATATTGATGCAAGAACTTCTTTGAGTGCTTTTATGAGGATAAAGAAATTTTCACAGAGCTTATAATTTGTTTTCTCTTGTCTTAACAATTCCATCTACAAGTGTATCAGTGGAAAGGAGTTTTTCTTGCCTTAAAAGAATAAAAACTTACTCAAGAAATACTATTTCGCAAGAGACTTTCTTTAGTAAATATTTCTATTTAAAAAGACGCATTAATGACGCTTATGAAGAAACAGCCATTTTGCGATGACATATCAGACAGATTTGCAGCATTAAAGGACAATATTTATTCAATTTACAGAAAATAGGTAAATTCCCATTAACTAATTTTCGGAACTGCTATCTTTTCATATCACTTGCATAACCAGGATTTAATTTCTGGGGTGATGATTTCAGGGAGGCCCTTCCCTTTTTCCAACCATGAGCCGTGCTGTCATATATAGATAACATGTTGCAAAACTTATACATGATTAAAGAGATAAATTAAAAATACAGCAAATCAAAAATTTAGATTAAATGCTATTTAAGTAAATGAAAAATTTATAAAATTTCACAATTTTACCAATAAATACTAGATTTGTTATAAAACTTCTTGATTAACAGGTAGCGGTTATATATATAATAATTTTTGTAGCACATCCTATTAGATTCCTTACAAAAATTAGCATTTTAACATGTTATCTATTATACTATTTCTCTACAAAATCAGGTTTTTAAGATTTTTTTCCTTGAGTCCCCCTGTATTTGAGCACTTTCAAGACTACACCCACCCCATTAGAATCACACGACCACCACTTTTGTGACTTATTTCCTTTATTTTGGCATGTATGTTTTTTTACACATGTTAATGGAAATAATTTTTCTTTCAGGAGTGCATTGGTTAAGCATGATCTTTTGGATTTTCCTACAAAATACTGATTTCTGCACTACGTGGTGGGAGGAGAGGCTTTATAATGCCGTTGTTGGAGTTATATATTGTTTTTGTTACTTCAATCTAAAGGAAGGGAGGTCACGTCTTCGCATGACATTTTTTTACTCTTCAACACTGACGCAGAATTTCCTGTTTGCCGCTGCATTCTACTTTCGTACGGATGTCAGGTGGAAAGGCTGCATGGCTCTGCTGGTGCCAGCTTGTGCTTTGATCGGTAAGATGTCGTCTTGGACAATTTATTGTCCCTCTTTACCCTCCAAGTGGTTTTGACTTGATACCTCGTCCATCAAGATCTGACCAATTTTGCTATTGACATATCTTGTCATTAAGACATTGCCGGGTTTTTTTTGACGAGATCAAGATCTGGTCAGTTTTGCTAATGATGAGGTACCTGATCAAGACAACTACCAGTAGGGTTAATTTTGGATATATTGTAGTTGCAGTAAAAGCTGTTTCAACCGAACTGATTTTAGTGAGCAGAAGGCACTGTATGTTGTATTTGTATCTATTTATAATTTATGTGCTTAGTTTTATAAAATTTTAATGTTAACATTTATATTTTTAACATTTTAGGTTTAATAAGTATGCTGTTATATTATCGCTTCTTCCATCCGAGTGGACCAATTACTTGGTTTGCATCTAAATTGCCTCAAGACAGTGTGGTAAGTAATTTTAAGTGCTTACTTCTAAAAGGGTGTTCAATTCTAAGACAAAAATGAACATGTATTGTTCATTGTAAATGTTTTAAGATCATTGAGCTCTATGACTTAACATATAAAATAAACATTGCCAGCAACAAAGAAAACATGATGCATCCATAAAAATTTGTAATAACCATTTATAAGTTCCAAGATATAGTTTGATAAAAGAAATTGATGTCCCACTATTTACTTAAAGCATAAGAAAATGTTTGAATATAAATGCCAAAATCTGCATGTCAGCCACAAATGTTATACAATCCCCTTGAAATTCTGCTGTACAAATTCATTTATGAGAAATATGTCAGCAACAAGAAATGCAAGTGAAATTTTTATATGTAAATTGACTGATATCAGCTTATACCAGTGATTATATTTCAATACATATGCAGTTTGAAGATGTATAAATCTATTTAATATTATACGAACTGTTCAATTAAGTGGTAAAGATAGTGTCAGAACTCACAAAAATACAAACTTTAGTGGATTGTGACTATGTTTATTTACATCGATTCAAATTGCTGTACAATTTCAAATACACAAAATACTGTACTACTCCAAGTACACAAAGAGATGTACTATCTTAAATATACAAAGAGATGTACTATCCTAAGTACACAAAGAATGGTTCCTGGAAAGGAATGCTGCTGATATCGACTTATCACGACAAGAGATTTGGCACAAACCAAGAAGTTGGCGGCGTCCTTGCACTCGGCAAGAGCATGAAAAGTTATGCCAATTAAGGAGTAGCTCCAACAACAGACCTGACACATTAAAAAAAGACTAAGAGGATTCTCTACACTTCTTGCCGAATACAAAGGTTTGAAATAAAAGAGTGGAAATAACGTTATATAGAGCACACATCAGCTTCAATGATGCTGTAGCCATATAGAGTTGTTATTCGTAATCAGTATGATTACTAGCACCATTGAATGAGTTCAGTTGAGCACATATTCTTATGTGAGGACATGATCAGTGTGAACATAGTGTGTTCTGCCCTTTAGTATGTTTACCAGAACAAACTATTAAGGGTAAATTGGCAACATGGTTTATTACCCACTAATAATTCGCTCCAAGGGGCCATGGTGGCTATGCCCACTGTGCTAGCAACCTTCGAGTTGTAGGTGGCACAGGTTCGATTCCTGTCAGGTGTATTCCTCTTCTGCGTCAGTAAAACTTTCATTGTGTGTGTCTGTTACTTGATGTTATATATCTTGTGTCTGACACAGCATGGCCCTTGCGCCATAGAACCCCAAAACCAACCAACTCAGAGGCACCAATTAAGGGAATTTATTGGAGGTTAGGCCCCAAAGCAAAAATCAGGGCCAACGTGGCCCAGTTGCCCACTGTGCTGCAACCTGTGACTTATAGGTGGCATAGGTTCGATTCTTTCCCGGGTGTATTTCTCTCTTCTGTGTCAGTAAAACTTTCCTTGTGTGTTCATTTACTTGATGTTTAGCCAAATGTCTCCTGCACCATAAAACCCAATCCAAGCAATCTAAAAAACTCCTGGAAATGAATTCTTTTCAGGGTTCTTGGAAATTATATGGGATTTTTTGGAAATTGAAATATGTTCCCAGAATTTGTATGAACCCTTTGTATTGAAGGCAGGTAATGGTTGTTGGAGCGTGCAAATTCGAGTGCGTGATTGATGTTCCAATTTAGTTTAATTTCTCAGTATTTATTGCATGAGCAACTTTTCACGCGCATGTTTTTGTTAGTTTGATTTTATCTTTAATCGGAATTCTGATTTGGAAGAGCAATAAAATTAATTTTCAAAACAGAATTCAATGATATGAGTATTGTAAATATGCAGTCTTAATAAATGTCTTCTGTTTTAGTATTGAATTCCACAGTGTAACTTTTCTGCATGCACCATTCACAATACAGTCCACTTTAGAAATTTGTAGGGCACTTGGGTCCTTCTGAAGAAACTGTAAACAGGTTTCGTTCATATGCATGATATATACTGTCCCTAATTTATTTACAACCCTCATTCAATGTAAATTAAAGAATGAGGTTGAATTTGTTTGAATTAGAAGATGACCAATCGGTCTAGAGTTGTCAGGGTGTTGGATTGATAGGTTCCTGGTTCGAATCCATGGATGTTTGTCTGGAATGAATGCGTGGCCTCTATAAACAGTTTGTGCTTCGGATATGCGATTTGTGTGAGGCATAATGTGAACCTATCCCATGGTGCACCAGGGTAACACAAAGTGATTCACAAATCTGCTTTACAGTACCATAACAAGTAATATTCAATTAGATGGGCACTAGAAACAAAATGCTGAATTTGTTTGAATTGGAAATTGTACATATAGAGTAATTTGTTCTATTTTGTTTTTTGCAGGACAGACCAAAATTTGATGTTATCGATGCAAAATGTGTCTGTAGCACGTTAAAGACATGTAGAAAGATGGCTGAACCAATAACCACCGTAGCAGGATGTGAGAACGTGGTAGAAGACCGTCCTGATCCACAAGATACCCTGTGCATCGAAGGATCAAAGGAAAACCTAAACCTGTCAAAAATGTCCATTGAAAACAACATATGCTCAAACGATTTACACAGGTCTCATTCTCTTAACTGCAGCATAGGATCTTACATCAATCCCATGTCAGAACCTCAACGCAAGGTTCAAAGAAAATCGCTGGCAAATCACTACAGGAACATTAACTATAACTTCCGTCCGGCAGTCGCGTTCGGGTGCCTGTCGTCCAGAACGCATTGCTCATGCCTGATCTTAGTGAACGATTCACACGAATGCAGGCACTCCACGGTTTTAGTCAATGAGCAATTGTCTAACTCTTTACCCAATTTTGAGCTTAGTTTTCAGTCTGAAACTGATTCTGAACAATCACTTCGAGAGAATCCAGCTGAAAACTTCCCAAGTGACACCAATCCCAACTGTTATTCATCAACAATCAGTGGGATTTACGTTCCACCTGTAATAAATAAGGATCATGTCATCAGAATTAATGTAGAATCGGAAGCAACGTAGTATTGAATTATTTGCTTCTTGAAACTCTTTAGTGTATGTATCAAACACAACTATCTGACAGTGGCCCAGTATCAATTTCTGTTCTATTTATTTCTACTACTCTACCTAATGCGATTTAGATATAGTTTCTCGCAGTGAGTATTGTTAGCTGCAGTCACAACTAGGTTGTATTTGCATTAGGTCATATATATTTTGCACTGAAATAAAACTCTAAAATATGGATGTACTTTTAAACATCTGCAGTATATGTTGGCTGAACCTTAAAATGACTTCATATAGGTGAAGGACCATTATAGATGAACTCACCATTTAGATGTGAACAGTGCTCTTAAAACAAAGCCTATAGAATCTGAAGTCTATGTAGTTGTCGACAGCTGACCATGGAATTAAGAACAGCATAATCAAGACTGGAAGAATATATTAAAAAAGTTCTGACTCTAAAAAATTTGTTTTTGGACAGTGAAAAGCTACTTGTATTGATTTTAATCTTTTAGTTTCGATTTATTTTTTATTTGTTCATTCCAATAGAAAGATTTGGAATTAGGCAGAGACCGGTGAATATTTTAGCTATAAATTTTAGCAATGACGCTGCCACAATGCTAGTCGAAGAAAACATGAGTGCTTTATTTTTGCTTGGTTCAATGTTGTTTATTCACACAGTAAGCAATTTCAAAAATAAAACTCAGCATAGAATTTTTTTCTCAAGGGATAATTTTAAGAAAACCATCAAGATATCAACAATTATTTATAACGCAGGGCTGTCACATGTCTATGACATCATTGCTACAAAGAGGAAGACCAAATGTTAGGGTTAACAGTTTTTGAACTGAACTATGCCAAGTTTTATTGAGTAACAGGCAGTAATTTTGAGTAATGGCACATCCTTATTTATGAGATGTTTTCTGTAAAGCTAAAAACAGGCGCTAGTGTTTTGGTAACCTCTTTCTTAACTTGACATGTTTGAATGCAATTTCAGCATGTCGCTTATGTTAAAATTGAACACCTAATGTTGTAAAAATGGCAATAGGTCAAATTAGTTCTAAACAGGAAATATTTTTTCTTACCCAGTAGTTTATTTGTAACTCTGAAAAACTCTAAGAATTTATTTTGAATTTTTAAAACAAGAACTTGTACACTTCCATTAAAAATGTGGCCAACTGTCATGTGCACCCGTCTTCCATTTTAAAATATTGGCCATCAAATATAAGTCTCATTTTAATCCAGCCAAAATCATTGCTGACAATTGTGCATACTGAAGGCATAGAATTAACTTCGTTAATATCAATGCTGAAAGACGTTATGACAGCATAGATATTAACATATCTGTCAACTTTTCCAGAAAACACTTGGTTTTTCAAAGATATTCTCCAGATTTTTATTTAGCGAGATGAAGCCAATTTTGAAATTTTAGTGCCAATCACAAAAGAAAAAAGTGGAATCAGTGATTGCTAAATTGTAATAACCTTCTTTCACGCTAATTTCAAGAACACCCTTCAATTTACCTTTAAAACATCCAAGAAAAAGTTTAATTCTTCAATTTTGCGTAAAATATCGCCAAATGGGTTATACTGCCAAGTATAGCAGTTATAGATGGGTTATTTTTCTACTTTGAATTAATTTCATATAGCCTGATTGCTAGCAATGATTGCTAATTAACTATTTTTTAAACAAAGAATTATTTTAGTCTTTTATCTTTTCTGACAGTTGTCTCATTTTGTTGTAAAGATTTTCCAGATTTTTTCTGGGAGGTTGGCAGGTGTGTAAAGAATAGTAATTCATTACTTTTTAACGGAAGTATTAATTTTCAATTTTCTTAAAACCTACATCACAGGGTATTTTATACAAGTGCTTACAAAATACTTGTACATAGTAAGGAATGTTATATGAATTATTTTCAACTACCTGCATTTACCAGTATGAAATCCAAGCCCCATACCATGGGGTCTAGATGAAACTGGATTTTTAATGGAGAAAAGATATCATGAAGTGGTTTCATATACATCCCTTTTACGATCTGTAATAAATCAAAATGAATATATTAAATATAGTAAGAAATGAGCTGCATATAAGTTTTAGGTGCTTTCAATTTTAATGTTTTTATGTATATTTATATTTTAACATTGCTTCATTATACCTAGCATAACCATGTGATGTTATTGTGATCAAAGAATTGTGCACTTTATATATTTGTAATATACCAGGAACCCTAACTTGCAAACACCTAACAATTACTATTCATAAAATAGTAATGGCTAAAAATATTTGTTTCCAAGCTTATCTGAATTCTAAAATCTGTTTTTGACCGCTGGAGCCCAGTTGGAAGAATAGCAGATTAGCAACAGGTGGGTTGCGAGTTTGATGCTTAATACATCCTAAGACAGTACTGTATGTGGGGTGGTGCATGTTAAATTTGTCAGCCTCAAATGTCCTCACATTAGGAAGTTTGGACTGTCTTTTCCCGAGAGCCTTACGATACCAATTAATCAGCCTGGTTGCTGAGTATTCAGCACTCTGGCCTTTGGTTTAATCCCATTTTGAACATGAATATTCAATGTGCTTTGGAATCCATTTTAAGCTGTAAGTCCAAGTTAAATTAACTGATGTAGGCTAAAAATGACCATTGATAAACAAATCTTTTAGATGTTCATTACATTTTAATTTCTCGAATGCAGCAATTCCCGAGTAACATGAGAATTCATTTTTTGTGAATTTCTAGAAAATAGCAAAATTCTGAAATGTGCTCCCTAAAGAAGTTTGCAAATTTTGGGTTCCTTTCTGTATCTTTAGTACTTGTAAACTTAGTTTAAATTAAGTATGCGAGGAAGACTACTTATACATGAATTTCACTCCATACAAGGAGTACATGCATTTTTTCAAGGTTTTAAAACTTCCGAGGTTTATTACTCTTGGCCATAAGAAATGTTGATATGTATTTTAAATAAAGCATTTTTTAACCTATGACAAAATTGTTACCATTTTCTTATAACTGAGAGGAATACACACAGGATGATATCAGGAGTAATAGATGGTTCTAAAGAAATGTACAATGGATGAAACTTTTATGGGACTTGTTTTTGAATCGTGCATTGAGGAATTTATTAACAAGAAATTGCTATTTATAAAAATACAAAATGCAACTTTTTTGCCATCCTCTACCAAACTGCTAATAAGAATAGTACTTTCTAATGTCTTAGCATCAAGTAATCTATCACCAGCCACCCAATTGATCAATCTAGTGGTCAGGGTACTAGATCGAAAGGTTCCTAGTTCGAAACTGGATTAAATCATGGATGTTTGTCTGGAGTGAATGTGTGGCCTCTATAAACAGGTTAGGCCTTGAATGTATGTGATATGAACTCATGTGCATGAAGATAATGCAAAGTGTTTCACAAATCCACATTTGTAGTGCCAATATGATTAAGTTCAATTCGCACATCAGCAAGAAAATAAACTAAAAATATTCAGTTCCTACAATTTTATCACTTAAGCCACTTTCCTTGCTGTATTGGTAATCTTCACTAGGTAAAATAAATGTTACTTACGCATCACATATAAACAATTAACTCCAGTTTTATGTAAAATAAATATTCAACATCTCTAAATGATTCTAAAAAATAGTTCTCCAACTCTTCAGTCCAAGGATTCCCTTGAAAATTAAACATTCTTACTCTTTAGATTATAACATTGAATAGGGCATATGCAGACCTGCAGAAGACCATAATGATCCTTATTTTTTTACTTCATTGAGAGTTAACTATTTAAATCTGTTAAATAGATAAAATGTACATAAAACTTCCAGTTAAGAATTAATCGATTGAAAGTTCTGAGAACAAGAGACCTTAATCTTAATGTGAACAATGAAGCAGCTTTTTAGCAATTGCCAAAGCATTGTTTAGTTTAATGTCTGATAATTTCAGTATTAAGTCACTTTCAAATTCAATATATAGTTAAGATTTCAAATGAGTTAGAACAGCAATTGTTTTTTGGAACAAAGAATGGAATATTTTATTTTTCTTGAAAGTTCTATATTTTGCCTGGCGAAATGTATGTTTTCCAGACCATGCTTACAGAACCACTGTTCTAACAAAACATGTGTTCACAAATTATTAAAAAGATACATTTCATATACTTTGAATTCACCCTGAACAAAGTTAATTTCCAATACCCAATTGCTATTAACAGAATTTTTATTATTTTTTTTTACAAATGCAGTTGACAAGCCAGCAAAACCATTATACACAAGTTAAAGATAAATAAAAAATATATACAAATATACAGAATTATACACATTATTCAAGAATCTTGAGTATCCATAGTATTCTGAGAGTTTTGAATGCGTAATAAATATCTGGAAACGACCTGGTGACCGCCTTCGTATGCTTTGGCCAGTGGTGTTAATCCGGCCTGAAAAAGAAATAACTTTTCACCTTGGTGTTACATAACATGAGAATTAGCTTTTGCCCACATTGAATAGATGAATTTCAGGTCACTTGAAGCAAAAGAAAAATTAGGGTATGTTAAGGTATATGTATTCACAAAAAATCCCGAAAATCGGTATTTTTCTTATTTCTCCAAAATATTTTCCAACTTTTTAGCTTTCAAACAATACCAAGATCTTGCAAATATTCAAAATAGTTTTCTAGTTTCAGGGATTTTTGCTAGGTACTGTCACCATGTACAAGCATGTTTTCAAAACTTTAAACTCAATTTCTGAACGGCTTTTGAATTATGGCGCTTTGTTCAAACAGTGATAACTCACCAAGGAATTGATCTATTATAATTATTTTTGTATCATTATGATCTATATAATATATTGGATGTTTTGACCCTCAGTCAAAGCTATTAGTTAAGAAATGAATTTCTAGTTGGTTTTTAAATCTTAAAATTCCTGAAAAAAATCTTGATTTTTTTAGACTTCCTTGATGAAAAAAGTTGTAATAAAACCTATTTCCTTCTAGCAACTTGATTGAGGGTCAAAACACGAAGAATAACATTAGAAATTATCTCTAACAGGAATCACCTTCCTGAACAAATTAGAATTTGAGATATCACTGTTCAAAAATATGCTAATTATATCTGAATTAGACAATTAATGATTAACTTAATCTGATTTTTTTCACATTGAAATGAGTTTAAGCACAAACCAATGACTTATTGTAAAAAACCCTTGGATTTTTAAAGTCAAAATTTAAAAAATCTTCTAGTGTATACATAACCTTAAGTCTCCCACATACTGTAGAGGACGTTATGTGAGCACGTATGTGTCCTTCAGGTGATAGATGCCAGAGAGGAGCTTCCTTAGCATTGAGAATGTGGTCCTTCCACTACCTTGTTACATTTTGTCATTTATTAAAATGTTTCTGTTGCATTGAATTGTTTTCATTAGATACAGTCCATTAAACGAGCTAATGCACTAATAAGGTCTTTTGAAGGCCTTTTCAAGGTTATTTTTTATTTTTAAGGTCATTTTACATAGATTAACCCATTAGAGCACATGTCAAGAAACTTGAGATGTGTAGTTTCTGCTTTATTTCTGATAAACATCGAAAGTTTCTTCATGTGCACTCATGAGTTAATCTATTGCAATCTGTAAAATGTTCCTTAAAAATGCCTTAAAAAGACTTGCTTGAAGTGCCCTGTAATTCAAGAAACACTTGTTTATCAGGAATAAAGTACAAACTGTGCAAGTGTTTCTTGAATTACAGGGAACTTCACACAAGTCTTTTTAAGGCATTTTCAGTTATTTTTAAGGAACATTTTACAGATTGCGATAGATTAACCCATGAGTATACATGAAGAAACTTTTGATGTTTGAAGTACATTTTACATAGATTGGGCTATAGATTAACCCATGAGAGCACATGTAAAACTTTTCAATGCATATTTGTGCTTCTTTATTTCTTATAAACAAGTTTTTCTTCAATTAGAGCTCTTCAAGCAAAAAAAATAAGTCTTTTTTAAGGCTTTTTCATTTTTAAGATACATTTTACATAAACCTATGAAAACATGTAGATGCTTTTGATGTGTAGTTTGTGCTTTATTTTTATAAACAACACTTTCTTGAGTCTCACTCTCCCCTTGCTTTTTGCGCCAAGAAGCATAGTATATCCAAATTATATTTTCAAAATATATCATGTTTCATTGAATAAATCATGTTCTAAAACCATTTAAACATATATAAAGTTTGTAAATCACTGCACTATGGAATCTTAGGCCGTAACCAAAAAACTTAACTGAGGAACCCTCTTATACAGGGATTCTACCGAATTTCAAGTGTAATTGTCAGAAAAAAAAATCATAAGTTTTAATTATTAATTTTTAGCTGAGACAGAATGGAAGAGAAATCAACACACTTTATTTTTCAGATTGATATCAGCTCCAGCTTCAACTAAGGTTTTGATGACATTAATGTGACCGTAGTATACAGCAGCATGTAGAGGACTTTCGCCATTCTAAAAAAAAATTATGCATTTTAAAAATATTGCATTGAGGGTGAAAATAAAATATATTTGGAGATAGACTATTAATTTTAGAAAAAACATTTATTACACATACTGGAAATTATTAACAAGTAAATTGCATGGAAATTAAGACCCATCAAATGAAGACAAAGGGGTCAAGGATAAGGGGATCAAAACCTATCAGTTTATAGGGAGCTCACACTCCAGTGATTCAAATATATTCCATTGAATAGCTGGAAATAGAACACAAAAGGGAAAAAGATCCCTTTGTGGTACAGGCATTGACTATTTGCAGGCCATCTATATAAAATATTAGATAGGTCTAAATTACATTTAATGGGTAAATTTTAAGTGAAAACATTTAGGTTATATGTGCACCTTTTCTGAAATAAAGTTTCAATCTACATGAATTACACATCCTTTATGAGGAATTTTCAGTGTAAACAAACCACAAGAATAGTAGATATTTTAATTAATGTTGCACTGGAGCAACACAACGGGCTATTGGCAACTGTCCGGGATAAAACCTGAACAGAAAGATCCTAGAACACCATGTAATTTCAAACCATGGTCAGATGACAAGATCACACCTGAGCTGGCACCCCCTCCAAACTTCCACACCACGCCAAATTGAGGGCATTTGAGAACACAACAGATTTAATGTGCACCAGCCTCCTTTGTACACGATGGTCTTTAGTTGGAATCCAACTCTCAACTCTCCAGTTGCTAATCCATTACTCTTCCAACCAGGTTACAGTGGCTTCAACGAGAAGGCAGTCAACCTAGGGTTAGTCAAGTTTTGAATGAGTTAGATTGGACTTTATGGTGCATATTTAGCCATGCCGTGCCAGACACAAAAACTTTGAATTTGGTAAAATGCTGATCTGATCACCAATAGACTTAAGTATTTTAGTGGGTATATTAATTAATTCCACACAAATTTTATATCAATAAGGTTCATGTTTAGTCTCAATACTTATAAATGTTGAGAAAATTCACTGAGACAAGGTTGGCTGTTATCGGGTTTTATGGTACCAAGTTGAGCCAAACACAAGACAACGTCAAGTGAAATATGCAGTGAAAGGGAAAAAAGAGGGATTGGGGATTATAGTGGGATGAAAAGCAAAAAAAGATCGCTTGGGTGTTGTAGGAGCGTAATCTGTATTTAGTGTAAAGTCATGGGCGAAGAAAATAGGTAAAGTACCTTGGGTCTGTGAAGCCCTTACACACTTAAAGGAGATGTGCCCCTGAGGTCAATAAACAAGGAAGAAAACTAATAAGGATAATGTAACTGACATTAAGATATCTTTCTTCAGATTTTGTTTAAAAAAATTTCTGTACTTAAATGAGTCCCATCTTACCAACATTTTTATATTTCAAATCTTTATATAAATTCAAATCTTCTTTTCTACATTAATCTATTTTTATATCAAACTTTAAAACCCTATAATATTTTGCTATTGCCCAGCCAATTGAACTCGTTCATTGCACTACAAGTGTGGTTTTGTGAAACACTTTGCATTACCCTGGTGCACCATAAGGGGTTCACGTTATACCTGATATTCTAGGTATAACCTGTTTATAAAAGGCTACACATTCATTCTAGAAAGACAAACATTCATGCCTTAACCCCAGATTGGAACCAGAAACCTGTTGATCCAGAAGCTAACACCCTGACCACAAGACTGATTGATTGGTGAAACCCTATACATGTTTTTATGATATGGATTCAAAGCGAAAGTTGATCATAGCATCTAACTAAGTGCAAGTTTGTCTTAACCCTCGTGGTGGTTTATTGTTTTATCTTCACGTCAAAAAGTGCCCTGTAGTGACCAACCTATGATGCAAAAAAAAAAACTGTTCCAAATTGTCATCAATTCTGGGCAAGGGACAAAACAAAGGTTTTTCCCACTATCTCCATTCCCTTGGAATAATAGGGCAGTTTTATCTCAACAATATATCTTATTAATAAAACGCCAGACCTTGATGGATGAGGTATCCCATCGAAACCACTTGGAGTTCAATAACATTTTAAAAATTAAACTGATGGAACTAATAAATCTAAAAAGCTTCTCAAAGGAAGCACACAAAAAATTTAATTTATAACACCTGATTATGACAAAATTGTTACCTTTAATAGACCTTGCTGAGCCCCTTTTGATAACAAGAACTGAACAATATTCACAAAGCCTTTATGAGCTGCTTTAAAAAGAGGTGTACAGCCATCCTGAAAAATCTTTAGTTAGTTACAGCTAACATAAAAAGTCTAAAACAAAGATGTGATTAGTGCCTGATAGATAAATCATAATTGCTCATAGTAATATGGATGGAATGTTCTCCATGCATAATTTTATTAAATAAAATACCAGATCATAAAAATCAAGTTTATTTACTGTCGAATTTGTTGTTGCTTATAATTAAGTATAAAACAGACATTGAAGATCTCGCCAAGAAATTTAAATTAAAAAAAAAACTGAATATTTTCTTAATAATGAAGTTAATATGACAATCTAGCAACCAGTTTTTGATGTTTTTATTTTATGGTTACCACAGCTTGGCACCAAGACTTCGAAAGTGGCACCCTTAGGAAAATGTTCTCCCCCTTAAAGAAAAATCCAAAAATTATTTTTCAGTCTACTTTTAGTTAAAAAAGGAACTCAATTTTCGTTGACCTAAGTGAATCTTCAAAAGGTCACCAAAACTGAAAATTGGAGCAATTGAGACAATTTTGCTCGAAAAGATACCAAATCTAAAAAATAGGGGAAAAAAAATCACTTATGGCAGCTGTCACTATCCTGAAATTATGAATATTACATTATACCATGGCAGTTTTATGAAGTCAAACAGCAATACAGACTTAAGTGAGCACTGAAAATCAAAAGAATGGATTGATAAAAAAAACTCACATCTCGTGCAAGATTCACATCACCTCCCCAATTGACCAGATCTTTCACTAACGAGGTATGACCACTCTGACAAGCAACAAACAGCGGAGTGGAGCCATCCTGTAAAGAAACATTTTACGATTCTTCATTCAGTTATAGTTATCAGAGTTAACACATACAGACAATTTAAAAGATCAAATATAAATCTGAATAATTTTACTTGAGCAGTCTTGCTCTGATAAGTTGGCATTTGAGTCACTTAGGTTTGAACATGCCTATTTGTTAAATTAGGCGACAAGTTTAAATGCAAACAATGCACTACAATGCTTGGCATCTTTTGGTCTAGAGTTATCTCTTGATGCCAAGTGCTATTCAGCACGTGATTATGAGATGGCAACAGAAATTACCACCTACCGTGAATACCTTGCATGTTTTTGCAAAAGGCAGACCTTTCCCTTGGCAAACTTAGTGCCGTGGAATAAGTGGACTAATCTATGATCACTGCCTCTTACCAGTCACTATAATACTTTTCCCCAGATATTGTACCAAAAATGAACACACATTTTTAAAAAGTTGGTTGTTTTGGGATTTAAGGCATAATGGTCATATCTCGCCAAGCTGTGCCAAACACAAGACACAACTTCAAGTAAAAAATGTCATGAAAGGGAAAAAAGAGGGATTGTAGCAGATAAATCATACTGATCGGCATTGGCGGTTATGGGTTGGTTTATAGTACAAGGGCCATATTTGGCCATGCTCCATCAGACACAAGACAAACAATGTTGTCATAGACATATACACATGAGGAAAGTTTTACTGGCACAGAAGAGGAATCAAACATGCACCACCTACAACTCGCAGATTGATAACACAGTGGACATAGCCACTGAGTCACAGAAGCCCCTATTTTTTATCATTGCTAGGAAATCTGTCAGGACTTTGTCTGCATCTGAAAGCATTAGCTACCAGCCCTGTATTATTCTGTTGAACTGCAATTCCCAAATTTTAAAAAAAATCCCCCTCATACAAAAAGAAATAGAAAATAGATGCAGAAAATCCACAAGTAGACACATGTTTTAAAGCACATGCAATTGTCAGTCACATTTACTGAATTGCTTTTACCTGTCTTTTGATATTAATGTCTGTCCCTCGAGAAACCAGGAAGGAAATTATCTTCGTATGTCCATTCTGAGCAGCCACATATATTGGAGTCGCACTTTCCTATAAAATTGATAAGATAACATGATACAAGTATTTAGTATTGCTGAAAATAGTTATAAAGTACTGAATCATATATTGAAGTATTTCAGTCATGAGGATTACAGCATTTTATTTCCAATAGAGCAGGCACTGCAGACAAACATCCTTCTCAATACACAGCAGAAAATATAAAATGCAGTACAAAAGAACATTAAAACATCAGAATAGGTAGGTAGTTGAATTAGCATTACACAGGAGCAACACAACAGGCTATTAGCGACAGTCCGAGATCAATCCCAAAGGAAAAGATAAGAGGACAACACTTTGTCAATTGGAAACATGATCAAATGAAGAGGTCAGCATCTGAGCTAGCCCGGGGCCGTGCTAGCCCGGTTGGAAGAGCAATGGATTAGCAACTAGAGGGTTGCGAGTTCGAATCCAACCAAAGACCGTCGTATACAAAGGGGGATGGTGCACGTTAAACCCATCATGGCCTCAAATATCCTCACGTTGGCGAGGTGTGGAGAGTCTGGTGCCAGCTCAGGTGTGGCTTATCATTTGACTGTGATTCAAAACTATGTGGTGTTGTCCTTGAATTTTTCCCTTGGGGATCGATCCCAGATCGTCACCAATAGCCTGTTGTGTTGCTCCAATGTGAAGTTAATTAAAATACCTACCTGAGTTAGCACTCCATTCTCCAAATTTCCACACCACGCCAACATGAGGTTATTTAGGGCCGACAGATTTAAAATGCACCAGCCCTCACATAAACGACAGTGTTTGTTTGGATCAAGTTTTGAAAGTAACTCTCCAGTTGCTTATATACGACTCTACCAATTGGGTTACAGGGGCCCTTAAAAATATTAGGATCCAAGGTGTTCAGGGCAACCAGGACTTCGTGACCCTTCAGATTAAGCATTTTACGTTTATCAATTACATATTGCAATCTGTTCCCTGTAGAAACACTGTCAAAATAATATTTCATTTCTCAAAACTTTTTCTTTAATAGCTGTTTAGCATTTTGAAGAGGGATAGGGGCAACAGGCCGAGTTGACAAAGCAGCTTTGGCAAGATCATTTGCCATTTTCTTTCCATGATTTCCAGACTAGGAATCTATTGCAACAATTTTTCTTCCTAAAGTCAATAACTGACTGCTGGCAATTCTGGCAAGAAAAGGCAATGAAAGAAGAATGGATAAGTCAGAACCTTTTATCAGAATGAGTAGAATATCAAATGTTTTTTCTGGTTATGATTTGAGAGTCAGCATGAGATGGATTTCTCCATGAGAGAAGCTAGACTTTTCAAGACCTGGAGCAAAGAGGCTGATGCCATCCTGTTTGAAACGAATGTCACAAATTTGAAATGAAAATGATAAGGTTGGCTGCATTGAGATTTATGGCACAAAGGCCATAGGTTAGCCAAGCTGTACCACACACAAGACAATGCCAAATAATGGACAATACACACATAAAAGTTTCACTGACACAGAAGAGTGAAATATACCCAGGGAGTAATTGAACTTGACAGAAGATAAATACTGTATTAACTTGTTAATATTAGCATTGAAAAATACTCCTATTAACTATTAAATAAAATGTGAGATCATACATAAGTAAAATTAAACTTCGCTTTTAAGATTGAATCTACTTAATTCGTTAAGGTGTATATATACACTAGAGATCACAAAATTGCCCAGAATATCGATTTTATTTTATTTATTGCTTCAAAGTATTTCCCAATTTCTGAGCTTCTAAACAATACCAAGATCTTGTAAATATTTGGAATACTTTTCTAGTTACAAGGGTTTTTAATTAGGTACTGTCACCAGTACAAACTTGTTTCCAAAACTTTAATCTCAATTTTTGAAGATTTGTGTTTTTGCAACATGATGCTCTCTCCTCAAACAGTGATAACTCAACAATGAATTTATCTATTATAATTATTTTTGTATCATATAATCTATATAATACAGTGGATGTTTTGATCCTCAATGAATTTTTAGTTGATTTTTAAATGTCAAAATTCCTGAAAAAATCTTGATTTTTTAGACTTCCTTGGAGAAAACAATTGTAAAAAATAATCTATTTCCTCTAGCAACTTGATTGAGGATCAAAACATTAAGAATAATTTCCAACAGGAATTGTCTTTCTGAAAAAATTAGAATTTGAGATATCACTGTTCAAAAACAAGCTAACTAGCTGATTATATCTAAAATTAGATAATTAATAATTAGCTTAATATGATTTTTTCTCACTGAAATGATTTTAAGCATAAGCCAATGACTTGTTGGGAAAAAACTGGATTTTTAAAATCAAAATAAGAAAAAAATCTTCTTGTGCATATGTACACCTTAAGTTTTCCAACACAAAAAGAGGAAGGAAGAACATTCAATGCAGAAAGTACAATTTAAGTTTTAGCATAAAAGATGTGAGTAATGTCAGTAACAAATTTGCATAATGAATACTCGTCACAATGCCATGAAATTATATTATAACACTGACAATGCCAGTTGTGCTAAGCATTATGACAAAGAAATTCTAAAACAATTTTTTAATAAATATCTGAAATGCCACTCCTTTGGACACTGGTGCTACACCACTGCCATCCAATAAAAAGTGTGATGTGAGTTAATTACTGTTATTAACTGAATTCCTGTGTTGTGTTTGCTTTGGTTCAATGATGGATTAGAATTTGCATAATGCAAATTCATATTTCCAAGCTGTTTTCAAACCTTGCAATAGAGCATCCTCATTTCACCAAGTACAAAAATATATTATGTTGCATTATTTCATTTTTAAAATTGAATTCAATTGGATTGAACATCACTTACTATCATCCTCTTTTCATATTCCGAATTCTGGGCTAGGAGTTCTTGAGCAACATCCAAGTTGTTGCACTGGCAGGCTAAGAGGAATGGCGTTCCACCATCCTGTCAAAACAAATGTATTCTTAACCATACACTTTTTTATTTATTTACAACATGGAAACTACGCATATATTAAGCAAGGAACAGGAAAAATAGGAGCAGAAAGTTTTAAACAAGCTATATGCTCCAAATTTACTGCCCCAAACCTAAGGTTTTGAAAAAATTTGATAAAAATTAATTTACAATCTTTCAATTTTGTTGTTAATTTCCACGTCTAGCTCCAACTAGACCAAATCTACAAGTCCATTCATCCACACAAAGTCATACACCAAAAGAGATTCAGAAAACAGATTGTCTCTGGACAACTCCAGGTACTCGAGAATGTACTGGGAAGGCCTGGTCAGATTGACATTTAGGGCAAACAGGATGAATCTTGCAACCACAGCAAAATGTGAGACTTCTCAGATGGCCACTGAAAAAGTGGGAGTACTGTCTGAATGTCTGTCGCAATTGAGAGCAAGAGATCTTCTGGGGTGAAGCCTATTCCTACCGAAAGATGAAAAATCCTTCTAGTGGTAGGTATTTAATTAACGTCGCACTGGAGCAACACAACGGGCTATTGGTGAGTGTCCGAGATCAACCTCCAGAGGGAAAGATCCAACAATACCACGTAATTTTGAACCATGGTCAGATGACAAGATCACACCTGAGCTGGCACTCCAAGCCAAGACAAGGACATGATGGATTTAACATGCACCAGCCCCTTTGTACACAATGGGCTTTGGTTGGATTCGAACTCGCAACCCTCTGGTTGCTTGTCCGTTACTCTTCCAACCGGGCTACTGCAGCCCCAAATCCTTCTGGTGAAAACATCTTAATATTTAGGACTTATTGCCACTTTTCATATTAGACATTTAATTCCGTGATGCTAAATTATTCTAATGTGGAAATATTGGCTAGACATTACGGAACAGCCATTTGCAACACATGTATTGGGCATTATTAAATATTTAAGCATAGTAAAATTATTGAATTTTTGATTTTTCTTTTTGTGACATGCAGACTAAGTCGGGTGCTAGACGCCTTGAGTATGTTCTGTGGCACTATTGCAATCGCAATGACCAAGCGAGTAGAGAATTTTCATCAAATTTTACATAAAACATCCTTAGAAACTATGAGATCTTTACGAAGATATTTTATAACTTCCAAAATACTATCCATTTCCGTCTGGTACAAGAATGGATTTGTTTATAACTCTTAAGATTGATGTGCATCGGAAACGGCTAGGTGCCAGTAGTAATTTTTCCAAACTGCATCAGATCACTTTTGCTCTGATCAAAGAAAGTGTTAACTTAACAGGCTAACAATCCAGCAGAGTAAGGTACTCAATGGAGAATGCGTGGTTTAGCACATTAACATAGCATTAGAAATTAACATGGCATTTAGAAAATTAACATAGCACAATGAGACTAAAAAATTTATTAGTAGAATAAATATACACAAAAAACCAGCATCAAAAACCATACATAAAATATTGCATGCAAATTAGAAACAAGAGTCAACACTCAAACATCAAACAGACATGACCAGTGCATTGTAGAATTTAACTGGATACAAATGAACTCTCTTTACACGTCTGACCAATCAAATAAAGGGCATTTTACATGCAAAATTGGCCTGCTTTACAAATTTATTGAAAGATCCGATCCACAGAGTAAATAACTACACATGCATAGCCACCTACTCTGATCAATTGATCAAGAGTGACATGATCTGAAGAGAACTCAGATTGTTTACAGTCAAGAGAACAGGAGAACATTCGACAGATAGGAAGGCGTGTTTTTTCGCTCGCCGTACCCTTGATACCATCAGCAGAATGGATAGTATGTTTGCAATTTGTAAATAGTGTCATATATGTATATATACTAATAAGTCATTAGATGGCAAGATTACATTCCTCTTAGTTCACTAAGTACTATGTTCACTAAGTAAACATACATAATAGTTTGTGATGGATACCACTCAGTTAAATCATTTTCATAAACTATTTAGACAGTTAAGACATCTTCCCAATGGAAGATATCTAGTTCTTACAAGGAACGACAAAATCTCTCTAGCAGCAAGATCAAGTTGACTGTTTTTGATTGCAAAATTGTTGTTTATCATGAGATCACTAGGTTACCTTGGGTTGCAGAATATTTAGGTAGTAGACATGTTTAGCCAAACAATCATGACCAATTAGATGGTTGGATTGGGCTTTATGGCACAAGGGTCATATTTGGACAAGATGTGCCAAACACAAGACAGACAACATCAAATAATGGACATACAAGGAAAGGTTTGCTGACACAGAAAAGAGAAATACACCAAGGGGAATCGAATCTGAAACACCTGCAACTCGCAAGTGCATGGGCAAACCTACTGAGCCACTACAACCCAGTCAGAGATCAGGTTATTGCAACAGCTCCTCTCTTTAGGCATCAGGGATTATTTTACGGTTTATAAACCTAGGTTTATTTGAGTGTGAAGTTATTAGATCTTGGTAGAATAGGTTCCTTGATTTTTTCTTGTACATTTTTATGGAATTATGCAGGGGTCTACTTGGAATCTAAACTGCAATACTCCTCTTTGCCAGAAAAACAATGCAAAAGGGGAGTTAAATAAAACAAAAAAAATATTTACCATTCCGCATGCTTCAATATCAGCTCCATATTTTATGAGTAGCTTCACAATATCAAGATATCCACCTTGGGCTGCATAACAAAGACTACTGGTTCCAGTCTGTGAAAGTACAAACATCAATTACAAAACTACCAGGAAAACTAATTTAATGTTACTTCAAGTCCTTTTCGATACATTTCAACTTCAAATACATTTTCAGTAGTTCAGTTCAAAATGAAGTGGTGATAATGTACTGCATCATTTCAAACAGCAAAAGTAGTTTTACGAGTGTATCTGCATTTTTCACATTTTAATCATGTTTTTTGTTTCCAAAATTATGTTTCATGAGTTTTTAATGGAGCCCGAATGACATCGAGATATGTAGTGAACTAGATGGTTGAGTTTTATGACCGTTGAAGCGTGTGTGTCAATTAACATTTTATTTATTGTTCGTGCAACTTTCCCCCACAATTTTGATTTTATCTTAAACTGGAATTGGAAAATGAACAGAACAGAATTCGACGGTTCAACGGTTGGAGTCAAGCAAATATGCAGTTGTAATAAATGTCTCAATTTTAAATGTAGTTTTAATTCCAGTGCAGATTCTATATGCACTATTTTGCAATACAGTCCACTTAAGAAATTTGAATGACACTTGGGTTCTTACATAGAAACAATAGTGAAAGAGCCATACTTGGCTAAGCTATTCCAAACAAACAGATAATGCCAAGTGCTGGACAAACACACAAGGAAAGTTTTACTGACACAGAAGAGGTAGGTATTTTAATTAAAGTCACACTGCAGCAACACAACGGGCTATTCTGACATAGAAGAGAGAAATACACAGGGAGGAATCGAGGCTGCGTCTCCTACAATTTGCAGGTTCCTAGCGCAGTGGGTTAACCCACCGAGGCACTGTGAACCTGTGAGATGAATTAGAATATGAAGATGGTTATGATTCTGGGTTTCAAAGAGGCAGGACACTTATGATGGATCATATAGTGAAAATAATAGCAATCTAATAATTAAGACATCTAAATTCATCACGTACAAATCAAGTTATTGAAGTTTAGGTACAGCTTTGATAGACCTTTTTGTGGCAATGCTTTTTGTCTCGAGTTGTGGCAGGCAAAGGCAACCCCACTTTATTCAGATTATGGCAACCTTGCGATTATTTGAATTATTAATATTTGTAGATCATTATCTCTATTGATTTTACCATGCCTAAATACCTCTAGTTTGTGAGAATTAATGGGACCTTTTATAACAATCAAATTATATAGCCTGGTTTCATTAGACTTAAAATTTAAATTATTTAATTTGGATAAACTTCTATAACAATATTTCAGAAAAAGTAAAGATTTTTTTTTATTAAAGTAAAATCTTACCTAGTAGGAGTAAGAATAATCAGTTATGTGGACTTTTTCCATTTTTTAAATTCTTTTCGTTAATTTTAAAATATTTTCTGTGAAGCCTTAAACAGGTTTTTCCAAGAAATTCTTCCTTGGCAACATAGAAAGCACACCAAAAGCATCGCCACAAAAAGTCTTCATATCAAAGCTACCCAAAATTTATTTAGATTTAAGCATAATATTCAATAATGGATTTAAGCATAATATTCAATAAATAGCTGGTAACATGGGCATATTTATGCACGAAATTGCAATCCAGCAATATGTAACATTTACAATTACTTCATTGATCAAAAGAATAGGGAATCTGAAAATTTAAAATAAGATTCCTTACCAATCTTTGAGCCATGGGATCAGCACCATGTTCGAGTAGCATTTTTGCACATTCAAAATGATTGTACCTGCATGACAAAATAAGAGCTGTGGTTGCTTCCTGAAAAAAAAAATCATAATTTAAAACCTATGCAACAAAATTAATTTCAAAATTGAACAGAAACTATACATTTTGGCTACTTAGAATAATACACCATTCACATAATTCTGAACTTATCTTGTTTTTCAGTGGAACTAGGTCCAATTCCAGCATTGCCTGCTCCAGAATGTAATTTCTGATCTTGAACTTTTATCCAGACCAGATAAGAATAGTGAAATAAATACGTTGAATTGAGCAATACAGATAAAAGTTTGAGCATAAGTCACTAAACTGCTATTGGTAACTGCGCATTTTGAGCATTGCTCAATTACGAGCAGAACACACAAAAATTTAGGTAGACGTAAATGGGGACTATGTAATCATGTCATACCACAAATATTTCGTTGGCGAAGTTAGTTGTCCGACGCAGCAAATTTCAGTCGTTCAACCCTTATCATAAAACTTCTCACACCATAGCACAATTTTGTCTTCCAAATAACACAACATTCACTATCTCAACACTTAACTAAATAGAACAGGACAAAGGTATGGTAGGTATTTTAATTAACGTCACATTGGAGTAACACAACGGGCTATTGGTAACAGTCTGGGATCAATCCCAAAAGGAAAGATCAGAGAACAATACATAATTTTGAACCACTGTCAGATGACGAGTTCACATCTGAGCTGGCACCCCACTCTCCAAACTCCACACCAATGTGAGAACATTTCAAGCCTAGACAGATTTAACACTCACTAGCCACCTTTGTACCTAACGTTTTTTGGCTGGATTCGAACTCGCAACCCTTCGATTGCTAATCCATTACTATGCCAACTGGTTGGTTACTGTGGCCCAGGTCAGAACAAAATTGGCATTTTTATCAATACAAGGGGATGGCCTGGAAATACAAAAAAGGTGATGCCCAGCTCAAAACGGTACCTATGGTAACCTACCTATAACTCAATATTCCAGATATAAAAATGTATTTTTCTCAAATATAACAAAAAATCACATAAAATTAGGCAAAAATTACGTTTTTGAAATAAATAGGATGTAGGTCCGTAAAAATACATGTCGAAGTGGCAGACCCAGAGTGATAGGTAGTTGAATTTATGTTGTACTGGAGCAGCACAATGGACTACTGGCAACATCAATTCAGAAGGGAAAGATCTAAGGTCAACATCCGAGTTGGGACCCCACTTTCCACACCACACCAATGTTATGAAATTTGGGGCCATGACAAATTTAGCATGCACAAGCAGCCCTATACACGAGTCTGGTTTGATCGAGTCTTGAAATTGCAAGTCTATCAACTAGGCTGCCGAGGCCCCTCTATTAAGCAAAATTATGGGAAGGTCTGAAAATAGTCAAATATATTTTCAAACGAAATGCTCATTTGGAAAAAAAGCAATTTGATCAGTTGGTAAAGTAAATGAGGAATCCATCTAGGTTCTAGGTGACTGAATTGGAAAGATTGGTAGTTACGGTTTTGTTTGGCAGGTTGGATTTTACGGTGCAAGGACTATATTTGGCCAAGTTGTACCAAACTTGCAAAAATAAAGGATTGGACAAGATTTGATCATTTTTGCCTTTTCGTTTAGACATGGATAACCAAGGACATGTACACAGGATGTGCATGTGGGGCTCAAACCCCCAAGAAAAAACCCATAAAAATGCAAACTGAAGCTAATACCACAAGCATAAATCAAAGCTTTGTTTAACACATAAATGAAATTCATGTAGACGTCTGAAAACAGTCAAAACTTTATTCTATGAAAGATCATTTAGCATTAAGGCTTTTCAATTAGAATGGAAAATTGTGAGAAGATGGGGCTGATAAGGCCCCCCCCCCTGAAATTAGAGCTGATAGGGGTCCTAAAATTATATATAGTGCTGATAAGGACCCTCTATCTATGAGCTTGCTAAGCACCTTAATATCTAAAAGTTGGAACGAAAACTTTTCATTAATAAAATTTAGCATTTTCAATGACATTCAAGAAAATCCCTTATCAGTTCTTATACAGCAGATATTTAAACAGAATTGTATGGCATGAGAGCAGCATGACATTAATTTTTAATTTGCAAACAAAATTTATGATTTATTCATCAAACTTTAAAAACCATTTAATTTTGTGGAGACAGCATGAAAGCATAAGTGTCAAAAGCAACATACTCATGTCAAATAATTAAAAATGTAAAAACACCGCTTACAAGCATGTGTATTATTTGTTTATCATACCTCATCTCGTTCGTCAACTGGCACTCCAGCATCTAATGCTCGTTTCAATATTCGTAT
Organism: Meta bourneti; assembly: GCA_933210815.1. Lineage (NCBI taxonomy): Eukaryota > Metazoa > Arthropoda > Arachnida > Araneae > Tetragnathidae > Meta > Meta bourneti. The sequence continues at coordinate 14,450,306 of OW119932.1, forward strand.
ATCTCCTTTCAGAGCAGCTCTATGAAGCATTTGGGACGAAGGCGTTGAAGTGTCATCTTTGTTAAAAAAGGTATAGGTCGTCCCAGCCAAACCTTGGAAAGTCATATCGTAGAAAAATACTTTAGGCATTGAATCATGGCATTGACGCATCTGAAACTGAACGCGAATCAATGCTTTAAAATCATCATAGAAATTAAAAGTGGAAAACATTTGGTCAATCGTTTTGTTTAACGATCCAAACAAATAGAAGCCTAGGGCTGGAGAATTCTGCCAAGTGAAAGCAACAACTTGAATGAAGCTGGCGCATTCTCTTCAAGGTTATTGCCGAAACAAAGAAAATTTTGCAATTGGCTTTGCTATCAAAAATCGCCTGGATTGGTAAAATTTATATACACATAACACAAGTCACGCCTTCTTAGGCTGGACCGCTTGACATCACGTCTATCCTTGCGTCATCCAAGGACGAAACGTCACGGATTACGTAAAGTGATTGTAGGTTGCTAGGTTGAACGATTTTGAAAGCCTGCAGAGGGTAAAACGGAAATGAGGTCATATCGATATTCCAAACTGCAACTAAAAAGTAGGTAGGTATAATGCTATCGGTTCGAGAGTATGGTCCATTCTCTTCTCTTATGCGAGCTCTTGAGACCATGTATTTAATGATATTGTCCATATCTTGTAATCAGAGCAATGGTGCTCAAAATTGTCATACAGTCTGTCAATAATGTATGCATTAATTAATTAAACTAAGCAAAAGCTATAGTCCCTTTTAATTGACCTGTTCAGTTCGGGATTTATTCTTTGTAATTTTTGGCGGCGAAATATTGGAATTGTATTCGAAAACAAACTGACGTATTCAGAATACATATGAGAGGGATTTACAGTGTAAACAAACAAACCAGACAGTCTGCGAAGATTTTACTTCTATTCAAATGCTCTCCCGTAATAAAAATAAAAATACCAGAACCGATACTCCTTGCGGATCCAGAATTTTATACCCTTAAAAGGATAAACTTAATAATGATATGAGCGGAATTGTATTTTGATTTGTTGAAATATGATAAAATTCATTTTGAAGTGAAGCCTATTTTAATGCTAGTTGTTTTGGATATTTAATGCCATGTAGCGTTTGAAAGTTCAAATCTAAAACCCAAGGTTTTGAATAGCGTTTTTTTTTTAAACTAAAAACACTAGAAACTTGTATAAGACTTGGAGGGCATTTTGGAAAATTTTAAATATTGAGGAAAAATCAATTTCTCCAATAAGTAATGAGCTGAAATATTGCGATGAGCATTTTTTGAAAACTTATGAAAAAACCACTGATGGTCGTTATGTTGTGCATATACAGTTAAAGAGCCTGACACACACACAGTGTGAAAACAAATAAACTAGGGGATTCAAAAAAATTGCTACAAAAAGACTAGATCATTTATGGAGAAGATATTAGTAAGCGAACCAAAAATGAAAGCTCTCTATAGTGAATTTTCGGCAGAGTTTATTTAAAGCGTCATGTCACATGGCGGAGACGACAGATGAAACCTCTACCACATATTAGTTACCTCATCACGGTATGTATCGCCCGGATAAAGGTAGCACCAAATTGCGCGTTGTGTTTAATGCTAGTTCCAAAACATCTAATTGAAAATCTCTCAATGATATGCTTAAGGGTGGTGTGATTCAAGGACATTCGCAATAATGCTAAGACTTCGCAAACATGTTTATGCCTTCACAGCCGGACATTGAAAAAAATGTACCGTCAAATTTTGGTAGTATATATATATATATATATATATATATATATATATATATATATATATATATATATTGCGTTCTGTATTTGTTTGAGCTGTTGTTTTTGAATATTTAAATAGAAAGGTAAAATTAAAGCAACAGCTCAAACAAATACAGAAACGCAGAGCAAATAACAAACAGAAGGTAACTAAAACTATATGCTCAATAGAGATTGTTCAAGACTGCTTAGAACTACTTTCTGCTGGTAAGATCTGCTACCAAACGAGATATACCAAATGAAATCCCTTTGGATAACTAAAGGGATTCAATATACCTCTCAAGAGCTTTGGTCAAACTTTTGGCTCAAAACCATCAGCAGAAAGGTTTTTACTTTTGATGAAGTTATAGTTTTTAGTAGCAGACATTTCCGGTAGAAAGTAGGTCTGAGCAGTCTTGGGCAATCTTTAGTAAGCAAAACTATTCCTTGCCCTCTGTTATTTGCGGTTTTCGTGTTCTGTATTTGTTTGATCTGTTGTACACTGCTGGCCACCGTAAATGCAACACCCTGAAGGAAGCATGCAAATAATATGAAATTTACAACATGCATTAGCGGAGGTGAGATATGCAAATGATTAGAATTTCAGCGCAGACGCACATCACGCGCGCCTGTGGCGCCACTTCAAAGCGCTATTTAAGGCTTGGAGATTTCGATGATTTCAAGTACAGCAATTGTGTTTTTCTTGTGGTTTTTTCAAAAAAACGATCAATTATGCCTCGTAGAAAACAGCGATCATCTTTTGATCAAGTATCCGAGTTCGACAGAGGAAGGATAGTGGCCTACCGAGGTTGTGGATTATCTTTCAGGGAAATCGGTAGTCGTGTTGGACGAAACCAAACAACTGTAATGCGGATATGTGATCGTTGGATGCAGGAGGGTACGACGGACCGACGTGTTCGATCGCATCCACCTCAGTGCACCACTTCACGTGATGACAGGCATATTGTGCGTATGGCAGTAACGGATCGCTCAGCCACATCACGAACCATAGCACAGCATATTCAGTCTGTACCGCATCATCCAGTGTCTGCGCGTACCATTCGACGCCGTTTACAGCAGAGTGGTCTGTCCGCAAGACGTCCATTGCTTCGTCTACCCTTGACGCAGAACCACAGACGTTTCAGCCGCCAATGGTGCGATGAAAGAAGGATATGGACGGCAGAATGGAATGAAATTGTCTTTACTGACGAGTCACGCTTCTGTCTGCAACACCACGATGGTCGGATTCGAGTCTGGAGACACCGTGGAGAGAGGATGCTGAACAGCTGCGTTATGCACCGCCACACTGGTCCTGCACCGGGTATTATGGTATGGGGTGGTATTGGATATCACTCTCGCACTCCTCTAGTACGCATTGCCGGTACTTTAAACAGCCAGCGCTACATCTCCGAGGTGTTGGAGCCAGTTGTCCTTCCTTACCTTCAGGGCTTGCCCACAGCCATATTTCAACAGGATAATGCGCGACCACACGTGGCACGCATTGTCCAAGGGTTCTTCGTCAATCGCCAGATTGAATTGCTTCCTTGGCCAGCTCGCTCTCCGGATCTTTCGCCAATAGAAAACATGTGGTCCATGGTTGCTCAACGATTGACCCAGAATACATCCCCAGCTGCCACACCAGATCAACTTTGGCAACGTGTGGAAGCTGCTTGGTCTGCTGTACCCCAAGAACACATCCAAAGTCTCTTTGAATCAATGCCGAGGCGTGTGGCAGCGGTGATCTCCAACAATGGCAGCTACTCTGGCTACTGATTTTGGCAGGAACCACACTTCACAGAAGTCTATAAATTTAATCATTTGATACTTGGTCAACATGTTATCTACAAAATAAATTTTGTTGTGATATCTCTTGTCTTTCTTGGTGTTGCAATTTGGGTGGCCAGCAGTGTATTTAGTGGGGGGGGGAGAATTTCAATTAACGTCACACTGGAGCAACACAATGGGCTATTGGTGACGGTCCGGGATCACTCCCAAAGGGAAAGATCCGAGGACAACACCACGTAATTTTGAACCACGGTCAGATGACGAGGCAACACCTGAGCTGGCACCCCACTCTCCAAACTTCCACACCACGCCAACGTGAGGACATTTGAGGCCACGACAGATTTAACGTGCACCAGCCCCCTTTGTACACGACGGTGTTTGGCTGGATTCGAACTCGCAACCCTTCGGTTGCAAGTCCGTTACTCTTCCAACCGGGCCACCGCGGCCCTGTATTTAGTGGGACGCGGTAGGCCAGCTGGCTCGGATTAGCAACCGGAAGGTTACAAGTTCGGAACTAGATCCAACCAAAAGACAGTTGTGAACGAGGGGGTTGTGCGCGTTAAATCTGTCGTAGCCACAAATGTCCCCGCGTTGGCGTGGTGTAGAAGTTTCAAGAGAGGGATGCCAGCTCAGGTGTTGTCATCCCTCAAATTTAAACCCCAAACCAAGCAACTGAGGGATAAGTCTCGTAAATTTGAACCACGGTCAGATGACGAGGTCAACACCAGAGTTAGCCAGTCTAGCTAATTTCTGGGAATTACTGTTTTACAAATCTGCCAATGTTAGGTATAGGGTATTTGGGTATTTCAATTAACGTCACACTGGAGCAACACAACGGGCTATTGGTGACGGTCCGGGATCAATCCCAAAGGGAAAGATCCGAGGACAACACCACGTAATTTTGAACCACGGTCAGATGACGAGGCAACACCTGAGCTGGCACCCCACTCTCCAAACTTCCACACCACGCCAACGTGAGGACATTTGAGGCCACGACAGATTTAACGTGCACCAGCCCCCTTTGTACACGACGGTGTTTTGGCTGGATTCGAACTCGCAACCCTTCGGTTGCAAGTCCGTTACTCTTCCAACCGGGCCACCGCGGCCCGTTAGGTATAAGTAGAGTACTTCATTTCGTAGTAAGGGTTATGGTGGCCCGGGATTGGAAGAATAACGGATTAGCAACCGGAGGTTTGCGAGTTCGAATCCAACCAAAGACAGTCGTGTACAAAAGGGGCTGGTGCACGTAAATTTGTCGTGGCCTCAAATATCCTCACTTTGGCGTGGTGTGGAAGTTTGGAGAATGGGGTGCCAGTTTAGGTGTGACATCGTCTTCGTCATCTCGACGGTGATTCAAAACTATGTGGTGTCGTCCTCGGATCTTTCCCTTTGGGATTGATCCCGGACGGTCACCAATAGCCCGTTGTGTTGCTCCAGTGTGTCGTTAATTAAAAATACATAAATACATTCATTTCGTAGTAAAAGTAGCAACCACTTAGACGAGTGTTGCATCGATCTATATCTTGTAAAACGAAGCCTCGTCATCTGACCGTGATTCAAAATTACACGGTATCCTCGGATCTTTCCCTTCGGGAATGATCCCGAACCGTTGGCAATAGTCCGTTGTGTTGCTCTAGTGAGACGTTAATTAATTTCCAATTATCTTATAAAACGAATTAAAAATTTTAATGTTCTCAAGAATTGAAAATGAAAAACTCACTGCCATGCTCCATTTTAAAACCTTAAGGGGAATTAATCGATTTTGTATTTTATACGTAGGTAGGCATATTTAATTAACTTCACAATGGAGCAAAACAACAGGCTATTGACGACAGTTCGAGAGGATTTAATTAACTTCACACTGGAGCAACACAACGAGCTACTGACGACAGTTCGAGAGGAGGGTATTTAATTGACTTCACATTGTGGGGAGCAACACAACGGGCTATTGACGACAGTTCGAGAGGAGGGTATTTAATTAACTTCACATTGGGGAGCAACACAACGAGCTATTGACTACAGTTCGAGAGGAGGGTATTTAATTGACTTCACATTGGGGAGCAACACAACGGGCTATTGACGACAGTTCGAGAGGAGTGCATTTACCACGGTCAGATGACGTACGACGGTTCGGAATCAGTCCCGAAGGGAAAGATCGAGGACAACACCACGTAATTTTGAACCACGGTCAGATTATCAGGAAAATACTAAAGTATTGAATATGCTTTCGTTAACTGTACTGAAACTTTAAACGTTTTTTTTCGGAACAGCTTTTTGCGAGTGGTAAAAATGATATCTATCAAATCATAGCATTGATCGACTAGGAATAGTCCCGCAATGACGTCAAGCTAATACCTTTTATCATTCAATGAATCATCAGAAAAGCGATATGTCACGTTTTTATATTTTTACTACCTGAATTTACCCGGCGTTACTCCGGTTTAACTGGTTAAACGCCGATTGATAGTGATACAAAAAAACACTTTTCTGTCAAGGAAAATGTAAATATAGAGAAAAATAAGCGAGAGCAAAATAATTTTTAAAACTTAGATTTTTATAGCTTCTACAATTTACTGTATATCCATTTCGCATACTATAGATAAGACAAACCAACAAAAACTGATACTGAGATGACTATATACAAAAGTCGATGATTGTGAGTTTTGGAGTGATTGTGAATGCCCTTTGAGTTCATTTTCTAAAAAAAATATACATCGTTATTGCAGTCAATTCTTTTTGCAGTCAATATTTTTTATTTGTAGCAACTTGCACCAGGAATGCGAATTTCGGAATTCCACCATCATGAAAGGCTAACAAATCATATTGACACTATGATCAACGTTTCAAACAACTACACTTCATGCTTGAAAATTCCATCCCGCATTTTACAGACGGGATACATAAAGGTCATTCCACGCAAAATGAGCAAATCGGCTGTGGCTGGCATATCACAGACATAGAAGTCTGCTTTCCTAGTTTCTAATAATAATGTGAGCTACCACGCGAAATTATTTCTGTATGAAACACTGAAAATTTTGTTTTGTTAAGCTACGTTTTATCGTTATACACTCAAAACTGATATTTCTGTAAAGCTTCAAATGCAAAATGTTTTTCTCGTTGTGAATGACATATCTACAGATGTTCCCAAACATCGAGGTTGAATTAAAATTGGAATCACAACCTTTAAAATTTTACTTATTGGGAATGAGAAATAGTCCTAGTGAATCCAAGTATTTAAAAATATGGTGCTTTTGACTGAAAGAATTAAGAGTACTTAAAAATAGTTAAATTAATGAATGAGGAATTATACTCAACATATAGTTAAGGCAGAAATTTTTTTTTCCCCATGTTGAAACTCCGAAGCAAATGTCAATCCTTCAGAACAATTTAACGAATATTGATAAATAGAAATTAAATCGATAAAAGTATCGATTTAAACCGAGGGAATGGTGCAGAAAATTAGGCTTTTCTACCTTCTGAACCCTTTTCTGGGATTGCAAATTCTGTCAGAGAGAGATATCGATTTAAACGAGGATAGATTTAATAAAATAAATCGATATGAGGTCTTAAAAGATGTGAAAAATAGTTGCTTTTCTTCCGAGTCTTTGTGGGACTAGTACAATGAAAAACTAAACCACTTAACATATATCTATTAATTGATATTGCATCGATACGATTGATTTAATCGATTGCAGCTCGTAAAAAATGTTGCAAAAAATTAGTACTCTTCCACCTTTCGAGCCATTCTAGAGGTCTCAAGTTTTATAGATTGACTATTTACAGAAGTCGATATATCGATAGAAAAGAAAACAGCCTTACAAAAAAATTTTTTGTTTGGTGCCTGGAATTTTTTAACTGATTTTGACTATATTTGGTGTGCAAGTTTCAAATATGAAAACCGCTTTTCTCTATCAGCTCTACTTTTTGAGATTCAGCGTAGCTAAATTATAAAATACTTTATTATACAACTCATTGAGTAGTGGTTAAATTAAGTTTTTTATGTGGATTGGTTTCTTCCTTCTTCTCTGTACAGCTATTAGCTGATTGTATGAAGCCATATTTGTTGACATAACCTAGTGTTTACATCTAATATCTATATATATAAAATAGGATGTGTGTGTGTGTATATCTTTTCTATACAAACTACACCGTTTGACCAATTCACTTCAAATTTGGTACACTTATACTTTAGAACACTGCGGTCAGTATAGGCTAACTCTTAACCCCCGTTCTATTGGCCCTGGGGGGCTAAAAGCTATTCGAAATCACAATAGAAATAACATTGAGCATAGATTGATTGCTTTAGGCAGCGATGGTTGCTTTACCAGTGTTGATCGAAAAACAATTTTTTCCGAAACAAATTAAATTACAGTATTTATGTTTGAACTGACTTTTTAGTTCTTCCCATGATGTAAATAAATTATAGATATTTTATTGATGAAGGGAGAAAGAATATTTTAAAATATTTATGTTTGCAAGGAAATTCAAGGAAAGGTTTTCAGGAGTTCAAGGATTATTTTCAAGGAAAGTTGGTGTATATTTCGACCAACTTTCCTTAAATAATTTATTGAATACGTAATGATTTGTAGAATTCTGTTTCACGAGGCTTTTTAGGTAAGGCGTGTAACTTATTTTAAAATGTCCGGAATAGTTACATGTGAATCCTCCGTTGAAAGCAGTGATTTCTTTCTGAAAAATTCTGTAAAATCGACCTTCTGCTTTATGAAAAAATTTTATCTATTCAGTTTAATTTGTCTACACCGATTACATTTATTTCTAACCCAAGCACCGTTATTCCGAAAAGCACAAACGAAAAACTCATTGATCATAAAAGCGTAATTTTGCTACTCGGTATCTGGCAGCATCAGAATTAACATTTACTTTTTTATAAAACTTTGTAGAACTTTCTAGAAAGCTGGGGGAACGGAAACTTCCTTGGACTCATGATGGAGAACATTCCAGCACCCGCTCGATTCTTAGCTGATCGTATTTAAAGGAAGCTAACTCGGTAAGTCTTCCAGTTTATCATCTTTCAGTGAATCTGACAGTTTTATTTCGCTCTTTTAGTTGATTGTATAAGTGTTTTCTACTTTATTTGACAGTGATAGTGTACATTTTGGATTTATATTTCTAAACGGATGTAAGTACTTCATAATTTTAAATTTGTTTTTTCGTTAATTTTAGTTTTTTATTTTATTATATAATAGATTTCATTGCTCAGTGAGAGTGTGCCTTTTGCTTAATTTATGAAATTTTTGTATTCTTTTACAGATTTCTTTGCTGTACCAATGCCTCCAAGGAAGCGGAAGGCGGTCGGTCAAGTGCAGTCAACGGCTGTAATGAAAGATAAGCTAGTCAAGAAACTTCCAAGGAGAGGAATAAAAGACTTGCGATTGCGAGAGAGAGCTACTACATTTAGAGCAATAGAGACGGCACAGCAGCTTGAGGCCAGACTTCAGGATAAGAGGGATAGAGCTACTACATCTAGAGCAACAGAGACGGCACAGCAGCGTCAGGCCCGATTACAGTATAAGAGAGATAGAGCCAAACGATCACGGACTGCGCACCATTTTAGCTTAGCATTGGAAGGATTCCACTACGATTCACATAAAGACTACTCGCTGCATACATGATGTTACCATCGGGAAAATGGAAATGGTTTGTAGTTACTGTCAAGCCAAAAAGTTTAAATCAGAGTCTTCTGGTATTTGTTGCAAAAATGGAAAAGTTAAACTCTGCCAACTGGAACCACCACCGCAAGAACTTTTGACTTACACATCAGGAGATACGTCAGAGTCGAAGCATTTTCTTAGTAACATCAGAAAATACAACTCATGTTTCCAAATGATATCATTCGGCGCCACATCAGTTGTTTTACAGCCCGGATTTCCGTCGACATTCAAGGTGCAAGGGCAGATTTACCATAGAGCGGGATCGTTGTTTCCTCTGCCAGATCAACCACCAAAATTTCTACAACTATATTTTATTCAAAACGAACAAATGGAAACTGATCAGAGGTGCGCCTACATCTCGGGAACAAGACGTCAGATTGTGTTAAACTTACAAAATGATGTTTCATGAGCACAATAATCTTATTAAAACGTTTGAAACAGCATTGAAACGTATGCCAACAGATGAATATAAAGTAGTCATAAAAGCAGACCAAAGACCAGCAAGCGAACACGAGCGGCGCTTTAACTCTCCTCAAGCAGATGAAATCGCGTTGGTTATATCAGGCGATTTCACCAACGGGATATCGTTATTCAACGACGAGGTGAATCATTGCAGCGCATTTCGGAAACACATCGATCTTATGATGCTCTGCTCCAGTGATATTCCCTCATGGTGAAGATGGATATCATTTTAATCTGAGGTAGATCAACCCAAGAACAGGTGAAACAACCAGCAAGAAAGTTTTAGCGATGGATTTCAATGCGTACAGATTAATGGTTCGAGATACTGAGCAGAACCACGTATTGAACTGCAGGCAATTGTTTCATCAGTTCATCATCGATATGTACGCAAAAGTCGAGAGTGAGCGTCTCCTTTACAGTCGTCTAAATCAAGGTGAACTGAGAGTTGACGAATATATTCATCTGAGAGATGCTGTGGCAAATGACGGAAACGCTGAAAACCTCGGTGCCTTAGTCATACTACCAGCTACATTTACAGGCAGTCCCAGACACATGCACGAATACACGCAAGATGCTATGACGTACATGAGGACGTACGGGAGACCAGACTTATTTATCACTTTCACCTGGAATCAATCCCACTTGGACGGAGATCAAGGAGGTTCTTACCAATGGTCAATTACCCAGTGAGCGCCACGACTTGATTGCGAGAGTATTTAAACAGAAGCAGTTGAAACTGATTGACGTTATAACAAAGGGCCATGTGTTTGGAGTGCCGAGATGCTGGATGTATACGATTGAATTATTATTTTATTTCTATGGTGAGTTTATATTTTTATATGAATATTATGAATATTTGATTGATAAGAAAAGGATATTTAAAATATTTCATTTTTCATAATTTACATTTTGTAATGGAACACGAAACACTTCAACTCATTAATCATAAAAGCGTAATTTTGTTATTTTAGATTTGGAAACCAGAATTAATGTTTTATTATTTTATAAATTTGATTTAGAATCCCGTGTTTGTGTATTTGAGTTAACACAGCGAAATGTTGCAGTCATATTTGAGCATTACTAAATTTCATAAATCATTATCGTCTTTATCAATATTTTTCAAATGTCTTTTTTCGAATTGCTCTATTTTAGAATACACTCAGGCAGTCGAAATTCGACACTGCGCATCTTTCGTTTTTTAGAATTCTGCATTTTTTCGTCGGAATTTCGTTTCTGTTTGTATTTATGTCTTAATCTTTTAGATATTGCAATATATTCAGGAATTAAATGTATATATTTGCGTCCGAAGTATATTGTAGAAGCTATGAAAAAGTTAAAACGTATTTTCCGTACAACTTAAATGATTGCATTTTTCTGTGAAAGAAAAGTGATTATTCTAATTCACTTTTCAAGCAACATTTAACCATTTAAACCCGAGCAACGCTGGATAATTCAGCTAGTAACTAAAAATTTCTTTGTTTTGCGGATTGATGAAAAGAAAGAATGGCATCAGTCGAAGAAGTTGTGTTAATCATCCTGATGTATTTTGCTACATATGTGGTGAGTACACCCTAAAAGAGAACAGAAAAGCCATTTCTGATTTTGTTAAAAGAGCTTACCTTGGGTACTATGGCGTTGGGCTTGGTGACCAAGATAAAGTTTGAACTCCACAGATTGTGTGTAAAACTTATACAGAACACCTACGACAGTGGACTAATGGGAAGAGAAGGAGTCTAAAATATGGTGAAAAAATTGTTTGGAGGGAACCCATAAACCACTTTGCTGACTGTTATTTTTGTATTGTGAATATTAACGGCATAAACCGAAATAACCGCAGCAAGTGGACATATCCTGATTTAACCTCTGCAAGACTTCCTGTTCCTCACTCAGACGAAATTCCTATTCCATCGTTCCATCAGCTTCCAGAGATCTATGAGGATGAATTTCATCTTTCTGATGTTCCTTGTGATACGGACCGAGGGAGCGATAGTGATTATGAGGGAGCATCATCAAGTCCTCAACGTATCAATCAAAACGAGTTGAATGACCTGATAAGGGATCTGTCTCTGAAAAGAATCATCTGAATTACTCGCTTCTAGATTAAATTATAAGACTACTTGATAGTGGAACAAAAATTACATTCTACCGTACTAGGGAAAAAGATTTGCTATCTTTCTTCTCTCATGAAAACGATATTGTGTTTTGTCAAGATGTTAGAAGACTTCTGATAAAAATTGGTCTTACTGAATATTTCCCAATTGATTGGCGACTGTTTATTGATAGCTCTAAGCGGAGTTTGAAGTGTGTACTTTTACACAGTGGCAACAAATACGGGTCAATACCCATTGTTCACTCAACCAAAATGAAATATGATATAGTTTTGGTCATGGAGAAGATTAAGTTTCCGAACATCAATGGGTAATTTGTGTGGACTTAAAAATGGTTAACTTTTTCCTTGGTCAGCAATGGGAGCTACACGAAATATATCCTTGCTTCTTGTGCCTATGGGATAGCAGAGCCAAACAATACCACTGGATAAGAAAAGAGTGGCCTACGAGAGAGAACATGGTTGTTGGAGAAAGAAATGTCATTTGTGAGTCCTTAGTCGGACGAGACAGAATCATCTTGCCTTCGCTGTATATAAAGCTAGGGTTAATGAAACAGGCCATGAAATCTCTTGATCAGGATAGCCCTTGCTTTGCATGCATAGGACAAAAAATGCCTGGAATAAGTATAGAAAAACTTAAAGCTGGAATTTTTGATGGTCCTCAAATCAGGCAGTTCATAAACGATCCTCGTTTCGTGGATTCCATGAATGAGACAGCAAAAAGCGTGGATCTCATTTGCCCTTGTTGTCAAGAACTTTCTGGGCAACCACAAGGCTGAAAACTATGCTGAACTAGTATGTAACAGCATGCTTAACAACTTCAGAGACCTTGGTTATAATATGAGCATAAAGGTTCATTAGTTGCACAGCCATTTAGACCGTTTCCCTGAAAATCTTGGCGATACTAGTGAAGAACAAGGTGAACGATTTCACCAGGACATAAATGCAATGGAGGACCGATACCAGGGCAGATGGGATACTCATATGATGGCAGATTACTGTTGGAATCTGCAGACTGTAAACAGAGTTCACTCAAGAATTTCAAACGAAAGAAGTTTTCGGAGTGGAACAAAATAACTTTTCCTTTTGTTTTTATTTGATTCTTTTCATTTCTAATTTTTAATTAAGCTATTGTAGATTTACAAAAGTGTTGCTGTGTTTTTTTCAATTAATTAAAATGTTTTACAAAATTTATTAAGGAAAATGTTTTTTAATTTAAAGCCTATACCCCCTAAGCCTAATTTAATGTTTAACGTAAAAAACGCTACTGTCATATCTCACAAACAAGAGGTGACTGTCAAAAAGTAACATCATATTTGTTTTCAGCACATGAAATACACATAAAATCAGTTAGAAAAACCCGGCACTAAAGTGTGTTGGTCAGTGTAATCGATGCGAGCTTGAAAAACGTTGCAAATGGCCATTTTCCACCTACTTACCCTGTGGATTATCAAAATTGAAGTAGGTAGATATTTTAATTAACGTCGCACTGGGAAAACACAATGGGCTATTGGCGACCGTCCGGGGGAAAGTTCCGTATCAAAACTGAGAAAACAAACCATTTAACGGGTATAGATTAATCGATACAAAATTTGATTGATCGATTCCACAGATCGAGAACAATACTGAAATTTGCACAAATCCAGAAGGGTTTGGCGTTTTTCGCTACATTTTTACGAGTTCATATCGATTAAATCGATCAAGGTTTGAATTGATTGATCGATATCTGTTTATATGGTTTGAAATGTGGCTTGGACCTGTCAAGATGGAAAAGTTCTGCAGCATTTTAATGTACTCATGATTCTTTTAGCGATATAAATTTTATATCGATTGACCTATATGTATATCGATTTTATAGTTTTATACCGATATATATTGTTTCATAGATACTTGTATAATGGTCTGGTTTAAAAAATTCCCGGTATTCTGAATAAGGCTTAGAAGGTGGGGAAATGTCAATTTTTTGGAACATTTTAGATTGATTCTTTTATCGATGTAATTTTTCAATCGATTTACCGATAGAAAAATTACATTATTTATTATATTTGTTGAGCTGTCTTGTTCACTTCAGATGATCAAGATGGGAATACAAATTTTTCTGTGTTAAATGGATATAACCTACATTCTTAATTTTCTCTAACTTCAGGATATATCTCAGATAGTCGCCAATAGCCCCTTGTGTTGCTCCAGTGCGACGTAAATTCAGCTACCTACCTAATTGAATTTAACTATTTTAACTTCTTGTTTCTAACCCATATGCAATTAAATTCAAGCTTTCAAAGCCTCACCAAAAGTGCCATTTTGTTTTCGAATATTTTGTCACTAAGGCAATTCATCAATCATTCCCATTGGACCAGATTTCTAAAGGTTGATCCCTATTTGTGTATAAAATCTAAACCACGGTTGGTTGGGATTTTATAGTACAGCACCATATTTGGCCAAGCTGAATCAAACACAAGACGGACAATGTCAAGTAATTGTGAAGAGAAGATGGAGAGGAGAAAGATTCTTTTATGCATCATGAGGTCGCGATCCCATCTTTACGAGGCAGTAAACCACGGAAAAGAATAGGGTACCTCGGGTTCGTGAAGCCCGTACATATCTAAAGATGTGGCCCAAAAGGGATTGCTTGGCTTGTAGATCTATCACGTGACTGGGGGAAAATCATAATGTGCGACAAATTGATTGATTAAAATGATTATTCAGCGTTATTAAAAGCACCAGTCGGCACTTCGAAAGCCAATCGGCACAAGTCGATTCGTAAGCCCACGTGACTTACTCTTCTGAGATTCTACAATGGCCACTCCGCCCACATACTATTTCTGGGGTTCAAGTTTCAGTTTCGTTGACCACTCCTGGTAGATTTACATTTTAAAACTGTGCTGTCGCATTTTCACTAGTCGACTTTTCAATAGCTTAGAACAATAGTGGCACAAAATAATTGACGAGATTTACAAACCGATTCGAACCCGGGACCTACTGGGTGGTAAAACTAGCGACACGTACACTGTAGGCAGCAAGAATCATGAACAAGAATGCTTCTTATTTTTTTACCAAACTGAGTTGGTGTAGCCATATTTGTTCACGTTATGACAAAACACAAGACAGGAAACGTTAAGTAATGGACATAAATACCCTTAGTTATCTTTTAAGAATACTTCGAAAATTTCGTGATTTGAACAGTGCGCTTTTTGAGTTATGTTCTGCAACGAGATAAATTCGAATTGAGAACAAGCAAAGAACGTGAAGGGGGCGTGATACATATGCAGAAGCAATACACTAAGAATAGGTTACAGGAATCCATCCTGTGTCACCTACAACTCTGAAGACCCTGTAATAGGAAAGTCCGGAGGTACTATACTATCAACAATGGCGGATCAAGTCATACTGAGGCCATGCTAGTCAAAAAGGCACGTAGGTAGCTGAATTTACATCGCACCGGAGCGACACGAAGGACTACAGAGGCTGTTCGGACATTTTTTGAACGATTTTAATGGACTGAAGCTCAATTTTTTACATGAAATTTTTGTGTTTTAAATGTTCCATTTGATAGCCCTTATTGTTAACTATCTTTTACACCTTAATTTCCATGATAACGACTTTTGTAGTATCAACAGTGGTGTTTTGTCCCATTCTTGTTCCAGTTTTCCAGTCCTTGAATGGTTTTCGGTCGACCTTGCGATAATGCCCTTTTTAAAAGTCCATGGGTGAAACATCTGGAGATTTAGCAGGAATATCAGTAAAGGGTATTGACTTGATACCAGTTTCTTGTTCCATTTTTTCCAAGAATTTAATAGTCGATTTAGATGTGTGCTGCTTGCTTTACCCTGATGCAGTTCTACTGATTGCTGGCACTGGGGGTAAAGATGTGGTATTTCTTTTTTGAATATTGGGGATAAAATAGGGTCTTAATAATATGTGGGAGTTGATTTTTACATTTTCCCCTTTTTACTTTTAATTTTCCATTATATGCAAAACCGGCAACAATCATAAATCTTAGAGAAAGTTCTCACGTTCACTTTGCTATAGTCCTTTCACTTGGCGGATTCTCTTTTAAAATTAAAGATTTTACCTTACAAATATTCTGAAATTTTTTCTTTTTTGATACATTTTTGGAAGTATTTTTCCACTTTTACTTTCTCATTAATATTACTTATCGTACCTTTAGATATCGAAAAACCATGATTTTTACAGCGTTTTTGAATAATTGAATAAGCATAATTCTCTTCGGAAAGAGAAAACATAGCCTTCCATCCATTGCTTATTTAAAAGCGCCATTTTGAAAGCAAACGAAACTCTGAGTTAGCAGACGATAAGTTATACTTTAACTATTTAACTGCTGTGAAAATAAAATTCTTTCGTTGCATACAATTTTTTACAGCTCATCAAAATCGTTCAAAAATGTCCGAACAGCCTCTGTATTGGTGACGATCCGGGATCAATCCCGAAGGTAAAGAACCAAGGACACCTTGTAATTTCGAACTAGTCAGATGATGGTGTCACACCTGATCTGGCACTCCACTCTCCAAACTTCCACACCACGTCAACGTGAGGACATTTGAGGCCACGACATATCCAATTAGGAAAAACAATTAATCCCTTGCCCAGAGCTGGTGAGTTTGGAACAGATTTATTGAGGACACTTATTTTAGTTATATATAATTTGCGACGCAGATTTAATTTTCGATAAGAACGTAAACCAAGAGGTGTTAAACCTCCTGGTGGTTTATCTTTGCGTCGAAAACTGTCCTGTAGTGTCCGACTTCTGGCGCAAAAACCTGTTCCAAACTGTTACCAGTTCTAGCAAGTTGCAATTTGTTTTTCCTACTTGGATCTTTATTCTCCTTGGAATAATAAGGCAGTTTTGTCTCGACGAGATATCTCGTCCGTAGCAAAACTGACCAAACCTTGGACGAGATATCTCGTCGAAACCACTTGATGGATTTAGGAGCCAGCCGATCCACACATCAACGTGTTGTAATAAAGAGGTCTAACACTGCAAGTCAAGCACACTTTTATTACAATCATATACAGGCAAACACAAAAGGAACACGGCAATTAAAAAAATCCGTTCTACACCGTCGTAATACTCCACCCCTTCTTCCCCTGCTGAGCATTGGGGTCTGGGTTCGAGTCCTTCTCCAGGGGAGGCACGACGGGAGTGGCCACTTGCAGGCCCAGCCCATCTTTCTTCTTGAGGGTCGAATCGGACGGGACTATGGGCTCGTCACCAATGTCCGGGTTTTTCAGGGCCAGGGGCTTCTCCCCGGGGCGCTTGACGGAGGGGGAGGGGGTCTTGGAGGCCGCCTCTTTGGGGGCCCCCTCCTCGGGGGGTCTGAAAGTGGAGTACGAGCTCGTCCTCAGTCCGTCCGTCACTAAGGCACTAGGATCGGGAGTCGACTTCCGGATGACTAACTCCTCGCCGAAGGGGGCCATCACTTGTTGCTGGGGTGCCGCGTAGAAGGCCTGCTTCGTGGGCTCGAGGATGTCGGGTGGAGTGACCCCCAGCTCGTAGAACTGCCCCTGACTCTCCTGTCCATCCGGCTGGTCGTCCTTGATATGGAACTGGCTGCTCCTGGGGCTGTCGTCCAGCTGCTGCAGCTGGAAGGGCGAGGTCGGGTCGCCGTCCGCGGCCCAGTCCGGGTCGAGCACGGTCTCGCTGGAGTCGTCGTTGGCCTTGGAGACGACGAGGGGCGACCTCTGGCGGTGGACCGTGAAGTCGCGGACGATGGAGGCGGCCGCGGCGGACTTCTCGACCAGCAGGTGGTCGACCTCTTTCCACTCGATCTCCTCGGGGCACATCTGGAAGCGGAGCTTGCGCAGCTTCTCCATGCGCACGTCCACCTCGATCGTCTCGGGCAGCTTGGACGTGCAGTACGTGTCACTTACGATCTCCGGTTTCAGGAAACCTACGCGTAGAAAAAGAAGAGAAATTCAAGGATTCAGTGATAAATCAATTTATACAACACGTATTGTATTTATACCTCTTCAAGAAAACAAAGAAAAGCGAGATGTATGGAAAGCAGCAGCATAATGAGTGTCAGATGAGAGTGCTAACTCCATGCCTTGTGTAACTGTAACTGGCATGCATCGTTGTTTTTTACTTCCATCACAGCCAGCTCATGTGAGCTATTTTTAAGTATCGTAAAGCTCTCTCATGCACTTAATAAACTAATGCTTTATTTAGAAACTGGAATGTTTCTTTAGTGAGTTGACACACACAACTGACAGTGAGATTGGTTGGTAGGTATTTTAATTAACGTCGCACTGGAGCAACACAACGGGCTATTGGCGACGGTCCAGGATCAATTCGAGGACAACACCACGTAATTCTGAATCGCAGTCAGATGACGAGAACAACACCTGAGCTGGCAACCCACTCTCCAAGCTTCCACACCACGAAAACGTGAATGAGCCTGGTTGGATTTTCTGGCTCAAGGTCCAAGATTAGGTGTTTTTGGCAGGCATTTATTTTTAACGTCGCACTGGAGCAACAGAACGGGCTATTGGCGACGGTCCGGGATCAAACCCGAAGGGAAATATCCGATGACAATACCACGTAATTTTGAATCACGGTCAGATGACGCTGTCCAAGATTATTACAAGTGCAACGTAGCTAAGGCTAAGGAGGGGGTATTTCAATTAACGTCACACTGGAGCAACACAACGGGCTATTGGTGACGGTCCGGGATCAATCCCAAAGGCTAAGGCTAAGGAAAACTTGCTCATTAGAAGTAGACAAATTACGCATTAACCCTCCGACGAGATACCGGACGTTTTAAACGAGATATCTCGTCTACCAAGATCCGTTCATTTTGCTAATCACGAGTTATCTGGTCATCTAGTTATTGTCGATTTTTTGATGATCACGAGATCTAGATCTGGTCAGTTTCTTTTCTAATGACGAAGTATCGCGTCGAGATAACCACCAGGAGGGTTAAACTAGCGCGGCGTACCTGGTATAGTCCGGCTCATGGGGGTGGGTAGTCAGGAATGGAAACGGTATCGCCTACAACTCGCAAGACTCTGGAATCGGGAAGCTCGGAGGATTTGAATTTTAACCATCAATGGCGGATCAGATCATTTTGAGGCCATAGGCTAAGATATCTATCTACCTGACTATTCTCAGTTCCATTGACCAAAATATATTGGATAATTTTACTAAAAAATAGTGGATTAAACTTTTATATTATATAAATTATATAAAATTATCACTTTATAAATAAGTTGTAGTGTTGAATCATGGATTTATACGGAAATGCCTTCAAAAATGCTAATTTTATATTAGTATTTTTCTATTTTTAGGGTATACCTCCGAACGAGTCTATTAATTGAGTTAGGGGACTGGTGGATGTTTAAACAAACCCCTTTCACAGTTGTTACCCTTAGCGATGATTCTGGTTCCAAGCCCGGTAACACACTGGAGCAAGAGGCGACTAAACATGCTACGCGCGCTTGCGTACTCCATTTCTGTAAAGGAAACACGTCGCTACGCATGCGTATCTTTAGTTAGTGTCTAGGACATAGATAGTTTAGTGTCACAGGACCAATGTTGGACCAACGTGTGGCTTGCTGTTTGGTGCCGAAAGCGACAGCAGTGGTACAGTGCGGCTTTCCTACAGGGAAGACCCTAGGATTGTGATGATTTACCGGTTTAGTGGTCTACTTTGGGGATTGATCAGTTTTGGGACATTGTCCAACGCTCCAGCCAGCGGCTCTGACCGCTTCATCGACGTGTTACCATCGACCTTCTAATGGAATAGACGGATCATGCAAGTGGAGTTGCTATCGTAAAATCTCTGAAGGGTAAATCACAAATCGACTTTGATTGGCTATGGAAGCGCAGACTAGTGTTTTTGATTACGGTGGACAATCACTTTAACCAATCAATAATTTAGGATTCATGCTATTCAACCGGGCTATTGCGTATGGCAGCCTCCCCCTAACAAGGTTTCATACTTTTCCAAAAATCGACTGCCTTCTCATCAAAGTCACACAACACCATAAGTGCTCAAAACACAAAGTCTGTACCTATCTGTTGCCATAGAAACGAGGCACCTGTTCGCTCCTTGCAGTGTCGAAGAAGTTAGTGCTTGGGCATTAGAAAGAAATCCATTAAATCAGCCTACGAATCGGTGTAGGGGTCAGGGTTCCGACTTGCGGATCAAAAGGTACACACTATATTCAGTTTAATTACTGCATTAGAAAAACTTTTTGATGCAACTTTGAACATAAATGGTTTACAATACTGAGAAGGGACTTACTTTGGAACGAACCACTCCTAGCCTTCAATCTTGGTTCCTGAAAAATAATTTATACAGAAAGTATCTGTTTCTATAAATCTAATTATACACACTTCAGTTTCAAAGCGATGCAAACAAAATTCAATTTAAAGGCAAGCCATTCGCTGGTGCAACATGAACTCTAAATAAGCATGCGTACCGACGTATTTTCTGTACGGAAACGGAGTACGTTATAGCATAGTTTCTCGATTTTTACAATATGGTTCTGTTACCCATACGAGTGAGTATTATTGACGAAGTGGTAAATTAGCTATTCATCACGTATTAAGGTAGTTATTGCATTAACTTTCCACTGAATCAACACAACGGGCTATTGGCTATAGAATCAATCCCGAAAGGAAAGATCCGAGGACAATACCTCGCCATTTTGAACCACCGTCAGATGACGAGATCAATATTTGAGCTGGTACCCCACTCTCCAAACATCTACACCGCGCCAACGTGAGGACAATTAACGTGCACCAGCCCCCGCTTGCACGATGGTTTTTGGTTGGACCAAGTTTTGAAACTAGCAATCCTCCGTTTGTTAATCCGTTACTCTTTTAGCAGGGCTATACCATGGATTACGAACGGAAAGAATTCGTGCCTACGTGTCTATTTTCTCAACCCCAAAACGCTTTAGAGGGCATGGAAAAAGCTCGTGTAACAATGGTTGGTACTTGGTAGTTGAATTTACGTCGCACTGGAGCAACGGTCTATTGGCACTGGTTGCGGATCAACTCGGAAGGGAAATGTGCAACAAAGGGACAAGTTCGTTGAAAAGCAGGGGTACTGTCTACGTGTTGAAATATGTTATTGTAAGTTGTCTCTGTTGAAATAAAGTTTACAACGGCTTTGCTGATAATGAATGACAACAGCAATCGAATATCTAAATGGAAAAGTAGCGTTTGGTTTCTTTACTAAAATACTTTTTTATGGTAACGCCCAATTCCTTTCACCATAAACAATATGAGCTCTGTAAATGTTTTGTATGTGTGCAGCGAATGGTAACGATCATTCGTACCGGTAAAGTATGTACGGTAAAGAGTACTGAATATACATTGAACAAATTCGATACAAAATTAAGATTTAAAACCTCTATAAAATTTACCTGTTTTTCATCTTCATCTTCTATAGTTTGATTAGACGAGCACAAGGAATGAGCCTATAAAATAGAGTGTTATATAGTAATACAGAGGTCCACTCTATTACTATGACAACCATAATGTATTTAGAGAAAAATAAAATAAACGTGTAGATAACAAATTTAATACAGATACATTGAATTGGCAACCCCAAATCCTGATAATATCCATTATACAAAACACACGCTGATATTTTGCTAATTGCCGGGGATTAGGGATTTTTGAATATTTTTTAAATAGAAGATATTTATTGCTTATCTATGAAGAGGTTTTTCTGTAAAGATGATGTAGATGGAGATAGAGTTTCTGTGGTAGAACTTGCTTCCTGAGGTATGACAGGTTTTTCTGTAAGGCTAAATGTAGATGGCGCTAGTGTTTCTGTGGTGGAACTTGCTTCCTGAGGTATGAGAGGCTTGTCTGTACTGCTAAAGGTAGACGCAGCAAGTGTTTCTGTGGTAAAAAGTACTTCTTGAGGAATCAGAGGCTTCTTCGCAAAGCAAAATGTTGATGGCGCTAGTTTCTGTGGTACAAAGTGTTTCCTGAGGTATGAGAGGCTTATCTAAAGTATATGGCACTGGTGTTTTCATGGTAGAAAGTACTTCCTGTGCGTTTCAGATGCTTTTCTCTAAAGCTAAATGTGGATGGTGCTTGTGTTTTTATGTTAGAACGTGTTTGTTGTACGTATACTAGGTAGGCAGGTAGTTGAACACGTCGCACTGGAGCAACACAGCGGGCTATTGGCGACAGTTATGGATCAATCCTGAAGGGAAGGATCCGAGGTCAACACCTCGTCATTTTGAACCACGGTCAGATGACCAGGTCAACAACTGAGCTGGCACCCCGCTCTCAAAACTTCCACATCACGTCAACTTGAGGACATTAGAGGCCATGACAGATTTATCGTGCACCACCCCCTCCCCCGTCACGACAGGGTTTGTTTGAATCAAGTTTCGAACCCTGAAACCCTCCGGTTGCAGATAGCTAGTTTTCCAACTGGGCTACCGAGGCCACGCACGTATTTCAGATTTGACATTTTAAGGTATTTTTCTTATCAACTGAACGAGGCCATTTGATAACCTGAAGTAAAATCCTCGTCTTCCGTTGGTCTGTTTTTTTACTGAAAATCCCTCATTCGATATTGGGTAATAAATAGGAAGTAAAATTCTTGTTTTCCGGTGTTTTTTGTTTACACTGAAAATCCCTCACATATAAAATTATGAAACAGCGTCTGATGGGTAAGAATTAAAAAATTAATAGAAACTTACATTTTCACTGCACACAGTGTAGCACAGGAAGATCATGAAACCCTGAAAAAAATTACAAATTAAGAATATGCATATTATTTTCACAGAATTAACTTAAAAACGATTTTATAAATACTAACACATCAGTTCTAAATTTAGAAGGACTTATGGGTTTGAGAGTAAGGTTCAACAATTCTTAATAAAATTTATCACGTTGAAATTTGTGATGTTGATTAGATAGTTTTGATTTCAAGTGAATCTAAATACGAATTGAGGCTAATATTAGAATCTAAATACGATTATTTGTATTTTTTATGGTTTGTAAACTTGAAGAAGTGAAGTAATTTTAAGCATTACCTTATGGTTGGTTGCTTTGGCGTTTTATGGCGCAAGGGCCATATTTGGCTAAGCTGCGCAAAACATCAAATAATTGGACATACACACAAGGGGTTGATTCTGACCACCGTGAAAAGCAAAGCTCACGGTTCAAAATAGATGTTGGTAAATTTTAAATAAAGTTTCTTTTCGTTCAATCTAGGAAAACGGCATTAAGCTTCTGACACGCATATATCCGTTCTGCAGTATTCCCTTCGTGATTTATAATCATTTTTGGCCTTTTCGACCAACGGAATCTTCCACAGGATTATTTAAACCAATCGATGTGGTTAGTTACCACATTATGTATAGGGGAGCACTACACTAATCTGAAATCTCGTGATGACCAGAGGCTTAGTGTTTTCCACACATATTTACGTATGTATTTTCGGAAACTCAAGAAATATGGAAGTTTTAATCTATCAATACAGCCAATTCATCGAATCGACGATTAATAAAACAGTAATAAAGCAAGGTGGGCAGAAATGGCATACATCCTAAATCAAGGTTAGGATGTAGCCCACTTTACATTCTAAGCCTGCTTTTTATTTTTGGTTCCTCATTCAGTCATCCACTTTTTATTCTCTTAAGTCATCCTAAACATATTCAAGTTTGCCTCATTGGCGAAAAATTGGAAATATATTTATAAGGTAGGTAGTTAATTAACGCCGCAATGGAGCAACACAGCGGGCTATTGGCAACGGTCCGGGATCAGTCCCCAAGGGAAAGATTGAAGGACAACGCCTCGTAAATTTGGACCAGTCAGATGACGAGAACACCTGAGCTGGCACCCTACTCTCCAAATTTCCACACCAACGCCAACGTGAGGACATTTGAGGCCACGACAGAATTAACGTGCACCAGCCCCCGTGTACAAAATATATTTGTAAAGAATTTTACTTGTCAATGAGATCTGTTCTAGTGAGCTACCTCTTTCCCCGCGAACATTTGCGAACGAAATAAAATAAAGTCATCCTCGTGTGTTACCCATACTGAAAATGAGCGATTCCTGTTTCTAAGTTGACCGCCACCACCCAGACTTGGTATCAGGAGCAGTTCTATGGTGGACAAACTGTATATACAGGGTGAGTCTAAATTGTCTTTACAAAATAAGAGGGGTGATAGTACCCATCCAGACGAGCAATAATTACCATGGAACATAGGGTCGCATTCCACTCTGAGAGGCAGAAAAGAGTCAAATTAGAATTTCAACATGAACTTACAACAGTGTTGGGAAAGCGAATGAACGACACCAAAAGTTGCACAATCAAATTGATTGATCAGAGAAAAACTAACAGCAAGTACTCAAAGTGGCGCGTGTCGTTGCACAGTTCACACCGGCGAAGAAATGACTGGCGCACCCTCTCGAAGATTCCTGATGTTGTGTTAATTTTATCTGCGGCAACACCGATTCTCGATGCGAGATCTTCAGCCGAGTCCACAGGCGTCTGGTACACTAAAGATTTCATGTGCCCCCAGAAGAAAAAGTCCAGTGGATTGAGGTCCGGTGAGGCCAAGCCACAGGTCCGCCACGTTCGATCCATCGTGCGGGATATGTGGCATTCAAGAAGTGCCGGATCGTGCTGGAAAAGTGTGCGACGTCAGAGACGATGATTTGTTCATGCTCGACGTGTTTCGTCTTTACTCTTTTCTGCCTCTCAGAGTGGAATGCGACCCTATGTTCCATGGTAATTATTGCTCGTCTGGATGGGTACTACCACCCCTCTTATTTTGTAAAAACAATTTAGACTCACCCTATATATTCATGCGAAGATTTACTGGCGCCGATACGTATTTGCGTTCCAGAGAAAATAAAAAGCGAGTCTAAGCCCATATTAGTTCGAACAGAATGCATGAACTTACTAGCACTAAAATAACTAGAAGCCTTTAACTATATTGGGCCCGATATGACTCATGCGCCAGTAAGAACGCTCGTTGGAGCAACGGTTTCACTTAATGAAAATCAGAAAACCGATCTTTAAAAGCTGATATCAGATTACCAATCTTTTCAACATATAATCTTGAAGTTGGTATTGAACTTAAAAATTACCTATCGTGTAACTTATTAATATTAAAATATCACATGGTGAAGCGGACTGCCAAAAAATCACCGGAGGGACAAATGCGGCCCGCGGTCTGTGCATCCGTCTTAAATGAAATCATGCAACGCTGTAAAGTGAAGTTGTTTACTCACCAAGACGCCTGAGCTTGAGGAGAAAGCGTACTTGTAAATTTCGTCATCGTAGTTAATGTACATGATGCTGGAAGCGGACACCAGAAGTAGAAACAGAATGATTACTAGAGACCTGTTGAGCAATCGAGACCTAGGAAAACAACAAGGAAATGTTTGAAATAGTACATTACAAACTGACATCAATGTCAACCTAAACCGTCAGGGATTCAAGCTTTGAAATTCTGGCTAAACTCTAAAGTATGTTGAAATATGCCGATATCCACTTTCATAGTGAATCCCTTCTCATATTAACACTTAACCCTCCAAGTGGGTAGGACTAGATATCTTGTCCATTAAGATCTGGTCTGTTTACTTCAAATGACGAGATATCTCGTCCATCAAGACCTGATTGTTTTCTTCTAATGACCTCATCAAGAAGATCTTATCAGTTTTCCTGTAATGACGAGATATCTCGTCCATCAAAATCAGGTCAGTTTTCTTCAAATGACGAGATATCTCGTCCATCAAGATCTCATCAGCTTTCATAATGACGAAATATCTCGTCCATCAAGATCTGGCCAGTTTTCTTCAAATGACGAGATATCTCGTCCATCAAGATCTCATCAGCTTCCATAATGACGAAATATCTCGTCCATCAAGATCTGGCCAGTTTTCTTCAAATGACGAGATATCTCGTCCATCAAGATCTCATCAGCTTTCATAATGACGAAATATCTCGTCCATCAAGATCTGGCCAGTTTTCTTCAAATGACGAGATATCTCGTCCATCAAGATCTCATCAGCTTTCATCTAATGTCGAGAATCTCGTCCATCAAGATCTGGTCAGTTTTCCTCTAATGACGAGATATCTCGTCCATCAAGATCTCATCAGCTTTCATCTAATGTCGAGAATCTCGTCCATCAAGATCTGGTCAGTTTTTCTCTAATGACGAGATATCTCGCCAGTTTTGCTAATACATTGTCGAGACAACCACCAGAAGTGTTAAAGGTCACCCGAATTATCTATTTCCTTTTTATGATTTAGAAGACAATAATTTTCTTACCTATTGACACTTTTGGAATATTTTGAGGTCTCCAGTTTTTTGTGCATCTTGAGCTCTGATTTGACTGTCATCACCAACATTATTTGCAACTAGAAAAACAAGTAAAATTTATAAATAAACTAAGCTTTCATTTCAAATTCACATTCTCTGTCTACAGTAATCTTTATTGATGGAACCAATAAGTAAAATTTACTTATAGAAGTATCCATTAAGGAATTTCTACTCCTAAATTGAAAAATTCATAATTTCATAAAATAAACAAAGCTTTCATTTCAAATTCACATTCTCTATCCACAGCAATCTTAACAGATGGAACCAATTCGCAAAATTTACTAATAGCAGTGTATCCAAAAGTTTTGGGAATCTCAACTCCTAAATTCCATGATTTTGTAAAATAACCCCTTCTATGATAAGAATGGTTGGTTTTATGGCTCAAGGATCATATTTGACCAAGCCGTGCCAAACAACGTCAAGTAATCTATGAGAAGAGTGAGTCAACTTTTTTTTCTATGAGTTCACATTTCTCGGGAGTATATAAAGCATAAGGAACCGTTGAGCAAAATGTTACTACCAAACTTATCAAAATGCCTGTGTTTTACTTACATCAAATAAAAAAACCAAGTCCTGTTGGCTGCTTTACAGTGGGGAGGAGTTGACATTAGGAGGAATATGCAAAGTATGTCGGGAGTTTTTCTACTGACAAGGTTAACCTAGTTTTGATTCCAACATTACCAGCTAAATGTAAATCATCCTTTGAGGACAAGTCAGACTTTAGCCTCTTTGGGTGCCTCTCAAAATGAAGATGAAATTGTTTCCAATAGTAATAGATCAGTCGTCTCCGACAAAGCGCTCATTGCATCAGAGGTCCAGTTCTTGGTAAAATCTAAAAGCCCTCTACTCATCATTGGTAACCAGCTAAGAGCAATGGACTTTGCTCTTAGTTTGGTTGGCTCCTTCAGTTTGGTTGTCCAAGATCATTGCAAACTGCTTTGGCGAGACTCAGAAGTTGGGCACACTAAGAATATGTCTTTCCAGTGCAGACAAGGTTTTTTCCAACTTGCTTGATTTCATCGATGCATCTTGGGATTGATTTGAGAAAGACCAAGAGAAACTAACAAGTGCTTGACTGCATCAGTGCCATTTTGGATTGATTGGTGAAAGTCCAAGATATAGCTTCTCTTCTGATCAGAGGACAAGATATTATGGACTTGGTCAAGCATTTTATAGACCAGGGGATAAGATCTTGTCACCTGAGCAAAGCTCGCATGTCTTTTACTGCATCTCTCAATGACTCTGGATTTATTGGTGGAAAACCAAGAGAATGCAGCTTCTCTCTTGCTTAAATTACAAGATCTCATGGACTTGATCTAGTATTTTCTAGACCAGACCAGGACAACAACAACAAAAAGATAAAAGAAAATCTCACTCACCCCAGTAATGATGACGACTGATATAGAATAGGCATAAAAATAGTTCGTTTGCATTTGAATCCACCAACTGTAAAAAAGAAATGCTAAAATAAATGAAATTTATTTGTATACATGAGATTTGCATTTTTGTGAAGATTAATCTGGGACATTCTTTGTCAGGAATTGGCCAATATACCATCAGTATTGGTAGATAGGCCATCATCCCAAAAGTTCATGATACAGGATATTTCCTCTGCAAGCTTTACGGTGAGGTAAGGAGCATAAAATTAAACCGTATTCACAAAAGGATATATTGTATATCCGCAAGAGAACACTTCTATGTGTTAGAGCAGTGGTTCATAACCTGGGTTGTGTGCACCCCTGGGGTTGCGAGAGAAGCTTCGATGGATGACAGCGATTTAATAAAAGACGATCTTATTGAAATATGAGCCAATGCACAAATTCAAATGGAATTTGAAAACTGAACGTAGAGCAATTCCAGTATACACAGTTAGAACCTTATACACATCTGGCAAAAGCAGACTTGCAGACACTATTACCATTTGCCACCACCTACCTGGGTGAAATGCGATTTTCATCACTTTTGCACATAAAAACAAGAGCCAGAAATCGCAAGTGATGACTTACGCGTGGCTCTTTCAAGAGAAGGAGCATCGCTTCAAAAGTATTATTATGAATAAACAACGTAGCCATTAAAAATTGAAATATTGTTTTGTATGTATATGTAAATGCATGTGTTTATTTTTCAATAAATATAAATTAATCTTGCAATAGAAATAATTTCTTAAATAAAGAAATAGAAACATTTTTCAAGGGGTTACGAGAACTTATTTCTAGATTCGATCACTAAAAAGGTTAAGAACCACTGTGTTAAAGGGTCAGAAGTAAGAAAGCAACATGTGGATAAGACTAGCCTAATTTTACAGTTTGATAAGTCTTAAACTTGGTTTCACAATATATACTCAAAGTTGGAGCCACCAACGGTACTACACGCCTGGCAGCATCGAAGTATGGATTGCTATACAAACTGGCCAACTACCGTGATGCCGAACAGCGCCCTCTAGCGAATTCAGGTGGCGCTTGCGGAATATGTCCTTTAGTGAATACGGTTTAATTTTGTGTTCTTTTACTTCCCCGTAAAGATTGTACAGGATGTTCTGAAATGGCGTTTATTTTATTCAACTTAGAATAGGAATATTCATGATTGTTTTTTAAATGCATTTCCAGCAAACATTTACAAAGATGAACCTCCGCTGTCACGTTTATAAGTTTGAATCAGGTTTAAACGGGTCCAACTCTATAAAATAAAAAAATTCGTCTCTTTATAATATTTATAGCCCTTTAGTGAAGTGATTAAAGAATATAAGAGCCTACTCGGGAACCGAGCAATCCCTACACACCCTTTATAAAAACGCTGAAGTTGTGAAGTTTAGTTTCATTTCATTGCAGCTTCTATTTCTAAAGATTATTTGTATTTAGCTTAAATTATGAATTTAAAAAAATGTAGGCGTTTAAAATAATTTTTAAATGAATCCTCAATTTTGATGAAAAATTTGCCTAATTGTTTTTTTAGTCTTATGTGAGTACTAAGTGAAAACCAATATATTTTATATTTGTGTTTGAATCGATAGGATAAAGTGCACAATCTTGTATGCAAAGTAATCAAACTTTGCTTATATGTCTGCTGCTTCAAATCCATTAAGGTATACTAGTGGTCGCCCAGTGGTCGAAATTCGACCATAATTCATTTAATTTTTAAGTTTATAAGGTTCTTTTGTCAAAGAGTATACCTCTATATTCATTGCATATAATTTTTTTTGAATTTTGTTCTATTACGTAAGCTGCGAGCATGTACAAATACGTCATAGGAAAAATGCGGTATAGCTTGGTTAAGCCATATCTAAAAAACAATAACGCGTTGTTTGACATTTCCTTGGGTTTTTTTATTGCTATACTGGCCACAGGTTTCGCCAAGGCTACACAGTTAATTTGCCTATCTTTTTCAAATTATATAAAACTTAAATAAAAAATAAATCCAAAAAATGAAAAATGAAATAAGGAATACGTGCTTCGTATTTTTTTTATATATTTTTTATTGAAGCAAAAAAAACCGGGTGGTTAAAAAAATAAATGTTGTCCATTGAACTTGAAATAGTTCGACAATGAGTTTAATGATTCAAAACTTCTGTGTAGACGATGTTTTTTGTAAAAACTCTTTCATCGTTTGCTAAATGCCCTTGACCGTTATATTCTGAAATATAAAATCTCAAACCATCGAACAATCGAACTCTACTTGCTGCGACGTATAATTGACCATGTGTAAAAACTGGCTGCCTCAATAAAATTCCAATTTTTTCGAATGTTTGTCCTTGAGACTTATTTATTGTCATCGCAAATGCAGGTATAATTAGAAATTGAGTTCTTTGAAAGTTAAATGGTAATATAGTTCCGGAATATGTTAAATTTATACGTGGAATCAAAATTCTCTTATTGCGTGCGGTTCCAGTTAAAACTTCGCAATCAATAGGATTACGATGCATAAATTTGATGCGCATTCTTGTTCCATTGACTAATGCTTCCTTTGTATTTAAGTTTCTGATCAGCAAAACGATGCAATTAACTTTCAATATTAACTTATGTGGTGGCAAATTATGCCAAATCTCATACTCCTCCGTGCGCGCAATGTGCTTAAAAAGGGGTACAAAGTTTTTTCTTCACGTATTAATATATATATATATATATATATATATATATATATACACTAGAAATAACAAAAATCGACCATAATATTGATTTTTTATTGCTTCAAAATATTTTCCAACTCTATTTTTCGAACGATGCCAAGATATAGTAAATATCTGAAATATTTTTCTAGTTACTAGGGATTTTCGTTAGGTACTGTGACCAAGTGCAAACA
Source organism: Meta bourneti (assembly GCA_933210815.1). NCBI lineage: Eukaryota > Metazoa > Arthropoda > Arachnida > Araneae > Tetragnathidae > Meta > Meta bourneti. The sequence continues at coordinate 14,480,730 of OW119932.1, forward strand.
TGGTTCCAAAATTTTAATCTCAATTTCTGAAGTGTTTTGGCAATGGTCTTTTGATCAAACGGTACTCAACGATAACTCAACAATCAATTGATATGTTATAATCATTTTTGTATCATTATAATCTTTCTAATACAATGGATGTTTTGACCCTCAATCAGAATTATAAATTAAGAAATACTTTTTTAGTTGATTTATAAATGTTAAAATTCCTGAAGAAATCTCGATATTTTTGTTTCCTTGGTGAAAAAAAAAGAATCCTATTCTTCTATCAACTTGATTGAGGGTCAAAACATCAAAGAACATGAATACCATTACAGGAATAATTTACAACAGGAATTGTCTTTCTGAACATATTAGAATTTGGGATATCACTGTTCAAAAAACATGTAATTATCTAATTATATCTAATTCAATTAATTAATGATTCGATTAATCCGATTGTTTCACATTGAAATTATTTTAAGCATAAACCAATGACTTATTGAAAAAACTGAATTTTTAAAGTCAAAATTTAAAAAAATCTAGTGTATAAATACATTTTAAATCAAACATGACATTTTGAAATAAGAGAAGCGTATCTTCAATTTTAGGATTTGCAGCAAATAAAAATTAACACACATTTTCCCATGAAATGTTCTCTGTACGACTATGAAATTGCATCTGTCTAGATCAGTGGTTCTTAACCTTTTTAGTGATAGGCATCCCCTTGAATAAAAATAAGTTCTCGCACCCCCTTGAAAAATGTGTTCCTATTTCTTTATTTAGGAAATTACTTCTATTGCAAGATAATTTATTTAGTGAAAAATAAACACATACATTTACATATAGTACAAACAAAAAAATATCTCAATTTTTAATGGCTACGTTGTTTATTCATAAAAATACTTTTGAAGCGAGGCACCTTTTTTTGAAAGAGCCACGCGTAAGTCATCACTTGCATTTAAACGATTTCTGCCTTTTGTTTTTACGTATGTTGAAAGTGATGAAAATCGCATTTCCCACAGGTAGGTGGTGGCAATTTGTAAAAGTGTCTGCAATGCTGCTTTTACCAGCTGTGGATAAGGTTCTAACTGTGTACACCAGAATTGTTCCAAGCCCAGTTTTTCAAATTCCATTTGAATACGTGCATTCGCTCGTATTTCAATAAGATCGTCTTTTATTAAATCACTGTCGTCCATCGAAACTTCTTTCACACCCTTGGAAATGCTTTCTCGCACCCCCAGGGAGTGCACACACCCCAGGTTAAGAATCACTGGTCTAGATGATGGTTTGATTTTATGGAGCCTAATATTTAAATATTACAGATCTAAAACGAGTACCTGTTCAATCTAAAGCCTTCCGGTACTTGAGCTGCCAATGTGGCTCCGACAACAATCATAGGAATAGCTGAAAGTGAAAAGATGACTTGATTAAATTTTGTGGTAAACTGGAAAAATGAAACATACTGGAAATAAAATTCATTAATTTTGACACTCACTTAAGAAAAAGTATTTACCAGTAATAATGATTTTTGAGTAACTAGAAATCGATAAACTAGGGGAATTAAAATTTATATGTTCATTAATTTTGGCTCTCACTTAAAAAAAAGTATTTACCAGTAATAATGATTTTTGAGTAACTAGAATTCGATAAACTAGGGGAATTAAAATTTATATGTTCATTAATTTTGGCTCTCACTTAAAAAAAGTATTTACCAGTAATAATGATTTTTGGGTAACTAGAATTCGATAAACTAGGGGAATTAAAATTTATATCTCGTTCTCGTTATAACGAAATCACGTGGGATATAGAAACTTTGTTGTAACAAAATCCATTTCGAGCACATTGGCGCAGCTTGGCCAGATCTATCCCTTACGCCCTTAAAACCAGCCAAACCATTGCAAACACAGATCGCAACTTTTTATTTATTAAAATTATGGCTATATTACAACATAATTATCGAAACCAAATTTTTTATTAAAGTTAAAATGTAACGAGTGAACTACGAATGCAGCGCCAGTTGCGGAGCTATAAACCTCAGAACTGTTGCCGAACAGAAAGCGAATCCGAACAGTTTCACGCCGGCTACGATGGATGAACACATCCCTGTATAACCTTTGTCCCCGAGATATTTTAAATGTATGTGTCTGTACTTGTGTCTGTAAATTTTGTTTTTAATTAAACATTTGTCAATGGTTAGAGCTGCTCCAGGTTCGTTCGATTACAAAAACTAATACTTTTTTAAAAATCCGAAAGATAAGCAGTTTTAAGAGTGCACACATATCTAAAAGCAATCATGATTGCATTTATAGTAATCAAGCATTTTACTTACAAAATCTATTACTTTTGAAATCAAGCGGCATTGAAGCGGTTGATTTTGTCGCTTATATCGGTTTGTACCATTCGCCCATATAGTATGTAAAATCCATCCCCCATACCGCCACCAATGGTCGCGCCGAGCAGAACTGTAACTTTATTTTCCTAACTCAGTTAGAGTTGGAGTTGTGAATGTGTACGCTTCCACGTGCAGGTGGAGCGCCGTCTATACAACTTATACATGTGCCAGCTTGTAGGCTGTGCCATGTGATCCATGTAACCTCTTCTGTACATAATTTTTAGAATTAAATGTTGTGTTAGTCCTCATCTCCGTGTCATCCAACTTCACATCTTCATCACACCTTAGACACCGTACTACAAATACAAACGATACCTAAAACTAACCCCTAAGTACAATTCTCACCAGAGATCAGTCCCTTAACGTTCCCTTTTCTCCCAGGCTTTGTCTCCTTGACCAAGTGGTTATCCTTTGCAGGAGTAATCTTGCCACCCCTTTCACCTTTGAACTCAAGCCATCTTATTAACTTTCACCTCCCGCGGACTCTCCTGCTTTCGAATCGCCTATGTAAGATCAAATTACTCCTTCGTTAAACCACCGATTACCAATGAACTTTCTTGATAGATCCCCTGGTTCAATAATCTTCCTCTTAATCCTTATCCTTCTAGCGAGTTCATTGTAAACTATTCATTCTTTTCATGAGCCCCTTGAGCTAAGGAGTGAGCCGTCCCAAACACCTACCTTCAACAACCTCCACGTCTTATGATGTTACTACTTGTTTGTTGAAGTAAATAAACTATTGTTAGAGAATTTTATGCCTCTCCATTTGTGGAACCAATTTTACATTCAGCACCAATGGATCATTCTCTCCGGTTGCCTTATACCACACTTGTAACTGCAAGCTTATAATTTCTGTGTTATGACACATATAATGTCCGTTTCTTTGTCATGTAAGATGTATATTTTGCACCTCTGTAACATACCACTTTAAATGTACTTACCCCACCCCATGGTGGCCAGTTTGAGCTCCGGGTAGTGTACCCCCTTCATGTCTACGAATTCCATGTAGACCGTCAGACCCACGCACAGCTGCATCGAGAAGGCTGCCAGCAGGAAGAACTGGATTAGGGAGATCACGTAGGGATAGTACTCCTGCAAAGGAAACATCATTCATGGGTAAACAGATGAAAACCTTAGTTCAAATTGGTAACGAAAAATGAAAAACCTTCGACTATTTAAAAACGCCATCAATGTAAAAGATCGTCAATGGTCCTTTCAATGGAACAAGACGTCCCCCATAAATCAGTCGAATAGTGTTGCATTAACTCACTTTTTAAACTAAACCTTTCCAGCTCGAGTGTTAAGGCTTTTGGTGTCGGACACACTAGTGAATGATGATAGTGCTTCCAATAGAGCAGCGGTTCTTAACCGTTTTAGTGAACGGCACCAAAAGAATCTAAAAATAAGTTCTCGCACCCCCTTGAAAAATGTGTTTTTATTTCTTTGTTTAGGAAATTACTTCTATTGTAAGATAATTTATTTATTGAAAAATAAACGCCTACATTTACTTATACATACAAAACACTATCTCAATTTTTAATGGCTACGTTGTTTATTCAAAATAATACTTTTGAAGCGAGACTCCTTTTTGAAAGAGCAACGCGTAAGTGGCTCTTCACTTGCATTTAAGTGATTTCTGGCTTTTGTTTTTATGTGCAAAAGTGATGAAAATCCTATTTCACACAGATGGCAAATGGTAAGTGTTTGCAATGTTGCTTATGTCAGCTGTGTATTAGTTTCTAACTATGTACACCAGTAATCCAGTTTTTCAAATTCCATTTAAATACGTGCATTGCCCGTATTTCAATAAGATCGTCTTTTATTAAACCACTGTCATCCATCGAAACTTCCCTCGCACCCCTGGAAGTGCTTTCTCGCACCCCAGGTAAAGAATCACTGCCATAGAGGAAGTATAAAAGCAAAGTGAACAACGGAAACCTTTTTATGTGCCGAGGATGACGTAACCAAAACTAGTAACGTGACCCTTAGGCTGTTTTCGTCTGCAGGGGGAAAACGAAAGTTCATCTGATTGGTCCACGGGAAGGAAGACGTCCATCCATTGATTCATTATCTGTTAGTAGACTTTGGCGATGTCACCACATTTGTCGCCACTCTAGAAATGCGCATCCACACACCTACCCTGTCATAAGACATATCGCCAAACGAGGCAATAAGATACCAAATCGGCCAACCAAGTCAATTTTTCAGAGCAATCACGTGACTACTAGTCGACATGTTGGCCACATGTTTGGAAGCTCTTCTGAATAGCAATGCTCAGTCTATTTATATTCACATCTATGGTGCTCCCCTGCCTTTACACGCGGCCTGGAAATACTTAGTTAAAAAGTGAGTTGTGGCAGCATGATTCTTGAACATATTTAAAACTGTGGCATACATGGTGGACGTCTTTGCTCCACCGAAAAGGCCATCGACGAAACATTTTTTTTGCATTGACGAAGGTTTTAAATTGTGATTAGTCGCTGCTTTGAAGGTTCTTCATTTTTTACGTATTTTAAGTGCGCAACTTACAGTCGTCAGGGATTCGTGAAGAGCTTTGAGAATAGTTGCATAAGCTCCAATCAAGGCGATGCAAACTTGCAGCTTCAAGGCCGTGATGGCTCCTCTGATCTTCCTGCAAAATGAACACACACCATCAAGTTACTACCAAAATGTACTTAGCTGAGAGAATAGAAAGGTAGGTATATTATAATTAACGTCGCACTGAACCAAAACAACAGGCTATTGGCGACGGCCCGGGATCAAACTTGAAGTGAAGATCCGAGGACAACACCACGTAATTTTGAACCACTGTCAGATGACGAGGTCACAACTGAGCTGGCATTCTCCAATCTTCCACACTTCGCCAACCTGAGGACATTTGAGGTCACGATAGATTTAACGTGCACCAGCCCCCTTTGTACAAATTACGGTCTTTGGTTGGATTCGAACTAGCAACCGTCCGGTGACTAATCCGTTACTCTTCCAACCGGGTTACCGCAGCCCCGAGAATAGAAAGGATCGTAAGTTGTTTATTTTTGGACGTGAATCTGTCTTTCATATCGGAGCGGTCTAATCTATCGGTTTACAAATGCATCCACTGGGGCGGTTTGAAACGACCCAAACCCGAATCTTCGAAGTTCAAATGGAAAGAATTGCTATTGTCCTAGTAATATTTAAAAATTTTGTATTTTTACATATCCCAGAATCTACTAATTAATGTTTATACTCTGACTTTTGCTTAACCATTGATACAATTAAAAAAAATCCTACCCTTGCATTCCTCCCATCATGGGGGGCTCGCGCTTGCCCCATATGATGGGGCAGTGGACCCTCATGGACTCTTTTATTGTTTGCAATGTGATCATATCGTTACTACCACATCAAAGGCACGAATTTTCATCTAACTGCATTTTTTGTCACCATTTTATGTTTTATACTACGACAAAACCACGAATTTTGATTCTTAATGGAAATGACTATTTTCACGAGAAAACAATAACCTTTGAGTCGTAACTCGATTTTTCCTGAAGCATCAAAACTTTCAACGCGTTTTTTTGCAGATACGTCAATTTTGCAGATTCATGCCTTTGGCGTGGTGGTAACGATATAACATGGGCGTGATGTAATTGATAATATTTGCCTGATATAATTGATGATATAATTTCAATCATGCCTGCTTTGGTCTACACAACATCCCTGCTGAAAATTCAAAGCTCGGTGAAATTAATCTACCGGATTCCTTTAAGCATTTTCAGGTGACAGCCCCTACTTTATATCCTCCTGGTGGCTGTCTCGACGAGGTATCTTAACATTAGAAGAAAACCTGACCAAATCTTGATGGACGAGATATCTAGCAATTAGAAAAACTGACCAGATTTAAACATCATCAAAAAATAGATAATATCTTGATGATGAGGCTTCTAGTTATTAGCAAAATTGGTCATATCTTGATGGACGAGATATCTCGTCGAAAACACTTGGGGAGATCATTAATACATTTTATATTCAGTGGATGCATTTGTAACCTAATTAAAAAACCTTCACTGAATTAACCTTCCAATTAACCACCTAACACTAAATTAACCTTCAGTGGACGCCTAACCCTAACTAAAAATGACTCATAATTGTTTTGATTCACATTAGGGTCTTGAAGAATAGAATACGACCTAAAAACGAGCACATCATATTTTGCTGTTTTATTTTTCCTTCTAAAAACGAAGCGATGCAACTGTTGGATCAAGACTGCACCGCAACAGGAAGTTCAGCACCGAAGCCTTATATTAAGTTATTGATGCAATAAAAGGAGAGAGAATTCAGGAAAAACTCCCACCAGAAAATAGAAACCTAAAAAAATCTGGAAACCTGTAAAAAACCTTATTTAAGATTGCGATAATTCTATGTGGAAGCTACACTAGTGCCCTCTTCTGGGAATGAATGGAAATTCGATTCCAAGGATTCCAATTCTCCGAAAGTTCGACCAAGACTAAACGTCATTGGAAAGTTTTTACGCTTTTGGAGCTAAGTTACCCTGAAGGGAGTAAGGCAGACGCAACTTATGATACGAAAATCTTGAAATATTTTTATTCTTAAAAGAGATAGTACAGAGTGTAGTGATAATTTCTAAAAATATGCGCAAACGACTTCAGCTTTGCCTCCAAGAAAGGGGCGGACATTTTGAACATTTATTGTAAATGTGAGTTCAAATATTTTTCCTATGTTATGTTAAAAGTGCTTTTCACCATTAGCACAAAAATAATTGTTTTAAAGTTTGTTGTTTTTGTATAATAAATTCACGAGTCGTCAGTACGGGAACTTTTAGGACACTCTGTATAATTCAAGACTGAGATGAATTATGGAATAGGTTTGATGTTTCCGGGAATGAAATGTTGTGGCAGTGGGGACGTATAGTTCGGATACGGGGTGAGAAAACAAATGAGTAGGTATGGAGAAGTATAGTAAGCTTGCCTGGATTGGTTGCATTGAGTTTGTTTGATGGCGCAACGGTCATATTTGACCATGCTCTGCCAAACACAAGACAGACGATATCAAATAATGGACAAAAACACACAATGAAAGTTTTACTGACACAGAAGAAAGAAATACACCAGGGAGGAATCGAACTTCACAGAAATCGAATCTGCGTGGCCTACATCTCTAAAACTTGCCAGAGGAAAGGGTTGATATACATAAAATCAGATTTGACGATCACCATGGGCGATTATTTGTTTCGCTAACTTACCAACTAATTCTATCGCTTTCGGTACCAAACGAAGAATTTAGAGCCAGAAACAGCGATAAACACGCCAAATGTGCTAATTGTTTTAACTGTCACCTGATCGAATGTGTGGACTCGTCCAAAACCAAGTGACTTTAATGCCAACTTATCTGGATTATACCTAGCAGTTGCAACCACAGTGCAAAATAGAAGCTTGTCTTCTGTAGGTATTTAACTAACGTCTACCTAGAGCAACACAACGGACTATTGGGGACGGTCTGGGATCACTCCCGATCCAAGGACAGCGTCTCGTCATTTTGAACCACGGTCAGATGACGAGGTCAACGCCTGAGCTCGTACTCCACTCTTCAAACTGCCACGCAACACCAAGTTGAAGACATTTGAAGCCAGGACAGATTTACTGTGCACCAACCCCCGTGTACACAACGATCTTTGATTGGTCACTCCAGAAGGGGAAGATCCAAAGACAGCGCCTCGTCATTTTGAACCACGGTCAGATGACGAGGTCAACATCCGATCTGGCACTCCAATCTCCAAACTTCCACACAACAGAGGACATTTGAGGCCACGAAAGTGCACCATCCCCCACGTACAAGACGGTCCTTGGTTGGATCGAGTTTCAAACTACTCGCAATCCTCCTGTTTCTAATCCGTTACTCTTGCAACTAGGCTACCACGTCCTTACTGTCTTCAATCACCGAGGAGACTTAATTGAAGAGTGTGACTAAAAGGATGATGTCTTACCTCCACAGAACGAGCAAAATGAAGAAAGTGAGGAAAACAAAGAAGGCACAGAGAGCGCATCCGATGCCAGCGATAACTTCGAAGCCATCTTGAAATTGGAGTTCATCCTACAAGACAAACATGTATTCAAAACTAAACTTCATCTATCATAAAAAGTGCTACTTATTGAATAACATAAATTGAATTTCAAAATTCAGTTCTCTACAAGGTATCACAGATAGTCCTTTGATGATTCCTATAGGGGAGGTCATAGGTATATACAGTCAATTACTAATATATTTAAAATAAAACATTATATCTTAAAAGAAATTTAAATCGAGAAAAGCTTTTGCCAGAAATTATGTCAACAATGGTTTTACTGGCGACATCATTACGCGAATCCAATATAAAGTCACGCTTTGTTTTTTTCACGTAAAATTTAATTTCTCAGTTTTAAAAATATCTTTTCTTGAAAGTCGAAGTGTCGCAACGTTAAACCATTTGATTTTTGCTATTTGTCTTTGTTGATTGTTACGTTTAAATAAATTATATTTTCTTTTTAACCTGACATGCTTATCGCGCAGTTGACAGCACGCATAAATAACATCAAGTAATTGGTTGCCACTAGCCTGCATTTGAGTTGGTACTTCCGAAAGCCAGATGAAGGGCAAAAATATAACTTTTTATGTGGTTCTTCAATTAAAAAGTTTCTGATTACTTAACATTTCTGCATATTATAACATATTCGACTTCAAAAGTAAAATTTAAAAGCAAAAATAAATCTATTCTTGACCATGACCTAAAGGATAAAATGGATTCTGAACGAACTGACCCTCTGCGAATCCAGATAGACAATTTTAATAAGTTTTTTTTATCAGTAAGAGAGTGATGTACAATTCAAGTTAAAATTAGAGCATAGGATTTATCAGGAGAAAAGGCGTCAATGACTTGTATTACAAAATACTGGATCAATGAAATAAATATAGCCTGCTCATATGCAAATTGGGTTTAAATCATATTTTGGAAATCAGGGCTATGTCTAGATCACGGAAAGAATTTTTGGAAAATTATGGGGTGGCTTATTTGAGTAGACTTGTGAATATTAATGTGGCTAAAGCTGCTGAGTTTCAAACCAAGTATAAAGTGAATCGTTAATTCTAATTTTCATAATTACCAATAGATGGCGCTACGTCAATAAAATTTTATTGACTCTTGAAGTTAACATTTTAACCAACAGAGGGCGACACGATATTGTGTTGATAGCGAAAGGTCCGGACTTCGTCCTTTCTGGATTCTTCTGATTTTAGTTTACTATTTACATTCGCAAGAGCTCAAATGGTCTTTAATAATTCCTGTCCCAGTTCTGAATGTTCTTGTAAATTTCCCAAAAATTTCTTTTCCAAATATAAGTTGAATTCCAGATTTAGGGTTTTATATGTACTATATTTTGTTTTATGTACAAGTTTGACTCATTTTTTCTCAAATTTGCAATCTCGATGTCACCCATTATGGAAGGTGTTGGTGAAAGAGGTATATAGGAATTATAACTATCATGTTTATTATTAGATGGCGTCGTGTCAATATAATTTTATTGACTGCAAATTAACATTTTTATACAAAAGAGGAGACAGTATTTTCCTGATGATGAAAATGGATTCTTTCATCTTGAACCAATTGGCACAATAAAAATATGGTTTGTTTTATTCACTTGAAAATATGTTATTTTAAGTAATTGGTACACTTACCGGTTGAGCATACGTAGTGAGCAAAACAGCATATGTCCCTACATGGTTACATTGACACAGCGAGTAATTTCCTGTCTGGATCGGTTGGCATCCTTCCATTGAGAATTGAACATTCCTATAAACAAGCCATGCCATTCAAATCCACAATTATATTTTCTAACATTTTCTGACAATTGGTGACCCACACATATCACTGTTCGATATTTTAAATTTACAAATTATTATAAACTCGAAAATCATGGAAATTTTGAGGGAAAAAATTGCTCAATTTCTTTATGAAACTGAATTTTTTCTTTCAAGATTTGGAAGGAATTCTGCACACTTTGTTTTGAAAAATCCCAAAAAGATTTTTAAGTAAAAGATAAAAAAAGTTTAACCAAAATAGTCTAAAGCAGTGCCAGAGGCAATGTCAAGTAAATGGAGATACACACACAAGTAAAGCTATCCTGGCACAGTACATCCAGGGATGAAACGAACTAGTGACTTCTACACGCAGGTTGCTGGCGCCGTGGACAAACCCACTGTGACCCTTCACTTAGGGAACCACTGGTCTATAGGCTTATCACCAATAACGATAAAAACTTTCATCATGTTTTAATTTTTTTATTCATAATCTTTTTTTGGGGGGGGTATTTCAATTAACGTCACACTGGAGCAACACAATGGGCTATTGGTGACGGTCCGGGATAAGACCCGAAGGGAAAGATCCGAGGAAAACACCACGTAATTTTGAACCACGGTCAAATGATGATTAAGAAATCTAAGTTGTTATAAATACAAGAAACTGCATCAACTGAAATGAGTGGCAGCTGAATTTTATCCGGATGTGTAGGTAGGTGGGTGAACTAACGTCGCATTGGAGCAACACAACGGGCTATTGGCGACGGTACAATCCCACAAAGATCCGAGGACAACACCACGATCAGATGACGAAGTCGACACTTGAGTTGCCATAGTGTGGAAGTTTGGAGTGGGGTGCCAACATGAGGACATTCGAGGTCACGACAGGTTTAACGTTCACCAGCGCCCGTGTACACTACGCTCATTGGCTGGATCGAGTCTCGAATTCTCAACCCTCCGGTTGCTAACCCAGTACTCTTCCAACGGGGCTACTGAAGCTCATGATTTTGTAGGTAGGTATTTTAATTGACGTCGCACTGGAGCAACACAACGACTATTAGTGTCAACCTAAGATCAATCCTCAAGGGAAAGACAACACGTAAATTTGAATCACGGTCAGATGACGAAGTCACATCTAAGCTGGCATTCCACTCTCCAAACTTCCACAACACGCCAACGTGAGGACATTTGAGGCCACGGCAGATTTGACGCACCAGCCCCCTTTGTACACGACGGTCCTCGGTTTTGGGAAGCTTTCAGACCACTGATAACCATTTTGAGTTGGGCCATTTTTCTCGAAAAATATCATAATCCAATCTGTGTCGTCAAATGTTAGATGGATAATTGAGTTTACGTCGCAGTGGAGCAATACAACGGATTGTTGGCTATGATCCGGGATCAACCCCTAAGGGAAAGATCAGAGGACAAGGGCTCGCCATTTTGAACCAGGGCCAGATAACGAGGTCAACACCTGGGCTTGCACCCAACTCCCCAAACTTCCATAAAACGCCAACGTAAGCACATTTCAGGCCACGACAAATTTAACGTGCATGAATCAGCTCTCATATACTCGACGATCTTTAGTTGGTAGGTAGTTGAGTTTACTTCGCACTGGAGCAACACAGAGGGATATTGGCAACGGTCCGGTAGGAATCCCGAAGGATAGGTAGGTAGTTAATTAACATCGCACTGGAGCAACACAAGAGGCCATTGGAGACGTTCCAGGATCAATCCCCAAAGGAAAGATCCGAGGATAACACCACATAATTTTGAACCACGGTCAGATGACAAGGCAACAACTGAGCTGGCACCCCACTCTCCAAACTTCCACACCACGCCAATGTGAGAACATTTAAGGCTACGACAGTTTTAAAGTACACCAGCTTCCACGACGGTCTTGTTGGTTGAATTTTTATGGCACAAGGGCCAGGTTTGGCTAAACTATCGGTAATTTCAAATAGATTTTTATTGTCATTTATTCATAAATCTATATATTAATACGTGAAGAAAAACTTTGTACCCCTTTTTAAGCACATTGCGCGCACGGAGGAGTATGAGATTTGGCATAATTTGCCACCACATAAGTTAGTATTGAAAGTTAATTGCATCGTTTTGCTGATCAGAAACTTAAATACAAAGGAAGCATTAGTCAATGGAACAAGAATGCGCATCAAATTTATGCATCGTAATACTATTGATTGCGAAGTTTTAACTGGAACCGCACGCAATAAGAGAATTTTGATTTCACGTATAAATTTAACATATTCCGGAACTATTTTACCATTTAACTTTCAAAGAACTCAATTTCTAATTATACCTGCATTTGCGATGACAATAAGTAAGTCTCAAGGACAAACATTCGAAAAAATTGGAATTTTATTGAGGCAGCCAGTTTTTACACATGGTCAATTGTACGTCGCAGCAAGTAGAGTTCGATCATTCGATGGTTTGAGATTTTGTTTCAGAATATAACGGTCAAGGGCATTTAGCAAACATGAAAGAGTTTTTACAAAAAACCATCGTCTACAGAGAAGTTTTGAATCATTAAATTCATTGTCGAACTATTTCAAGTTCAATGGACAACATTTATTTTTTTAACCACCCGGTTTTTTTTGTTTCAATAAAAAATATATATAAAAAATACGAAGCACGTATTCCTTATTTCATTTTTCATTTTTTGGATTTATTTTTTATTTAAATTTTATATAATTTGAAAAAGAAAGGCAAATTAACTGTGTAGCCTTGGCGAAACCTGTGGCCAGTATAGCAATAAAAAAACCCAAGAAAATGTCAAACAACGCGTTATTGTTTTTTAGATATGGCTTAACCAAGCTATACCGCATTTTTCCTATGACATATTTGTACATGCTCGCAGCTTACGTAGTAGAACAAAATTCAAAAAAATTATATGCAATGAATATAGAGGTATACTCTTTGACAAAAGAACCTTATTAACGTTCAAACTTAAAAATTAAATTAATTATATATGGTCGAATTTCGGCCATTGGGCGACCACTAGTTCAATGCTAATAATCAAAATTCAACAAAGATAAAATAGTAAAAAAACACTTTAAATGATTTTTAGATAAAATTATAAAAACCTGTCTGATATAAATAAGAACAGGTTTGGATGACTTCTTGGTTGGATCCAGTTTCGAACTCGAAACTCTAATCCTCTATTCTAATAATTGCTACCACGGCCCCGTCAAACATTAGAAGCAAATAATCATGCGTGTAGTTTCCTCAATGGATTACCATCCTACATTTAATATTTGAATTCAAATTCTGAACAAAAGTCGAGCGCTCATATTTACTCCAAAATACATGCACAATAAGAAGCTTACGACAGTGATCCTTGCATCAAGATCGAAGACGAACCCAAAGGGCAATTTACCTGTATATCACCTTAGGACTTTCTTCTCCACCTCCACCCTCCATTGCCGATCCTTCGAACCAGGGAGGACCTCAATTAGATTGATTGAGAAAGGAACGTTCGATTGATGGAGGCCGATTGTTTAAACAATACAAAGGAAGCAATTAGGGAGATGCAGTTTATGTGGGATTTCAATGGACCTATTATTCAGGTTGGGGAACATCTACGAGGTGCATTTTTCCCGAGAAAGATTTTTCTTTTGTACGAAGAGCATGCCTTGGATATATAGCGCTACTTGGGAAAAAATTAGATGTTAGAGATGCAATAGAGGAAGCTTTATAGTCATAGCACAGGCAGGTAATTAATTAATTGGAGCAACACAACGGGCCATTGGTGACAGTCCGAGATCCACGAAGGGAAGGTATGTAGGTATTTTAATTAACGTCTCACTGGAGTAACACAACGGGATATTGGCGACGGTCCGGGATTAAACCCGAAGGGAAAGGCGCCTGTACTCACCTAAAGATGCGTTTAAGAGAATTTTTTTTGTCTTAAAAACCAGCAATGGTATTGGTAATTAATTAACGTCGCATTGGAGCAACACATCACGCTATTGGCGACAATCTAGTATCTATCCCGAGGGAAAGATCCGAAGGACATTTGAGGCCACGACACATTTAACGCGCACCTCCTTCTTGAACGCACCTATAAGAGATGTGCCCCTGAGAACTTTCAAATCTTCAAATTCAAGTCAAATTGACTTTTTTGAGTAACGCCATTTTTCTTGAGATGCGGATTCGCTTTTATGACAAGCAAAAAAAACAAGTGATACATCAGTTTGTAACTGCACACAGGGGCTTTCGAGGTTACCACAGGTTGCCCGTCTGTCTTGTCTACGCATTCCTCTAATCCAACAATTCTTCTCCCAAACGCTTTTTCCACACACAACAGGCAATTATCATCGAAAGCTGTTGCCATTGTGCTCAACACAATCGATGCAATTTACGCGAAAAACGCCGAACGGGACCCCTGGGTGCGAGGCTGCCTCATTGTTCCCGGAACACAATCGAAAAATAAACAGCGGAACATTTACGAAAACGAAATGGTAACTGCATGAAAGAAAAGCCTTTTTCCGTGGCTCCAAATCCTTTTGTTCGGTGCGAAGATGCACGAGGTTCCGGTGGTAGTTCGTCTTTACGTGTGTTGTTTGTTGTGGAAATAAACATGGAATTATTGTTCTTCTTAATGAGGCGGTTGGGGGTATTCCGTGGAATAAATTGGAGGAGGTACTCACCCCTGGGAGAAGTCCGCGACGCCGCATGAAATATTCCACATTATTTGTCGGTTCTGGAAGTAGAAAAACAGTGTAAGTTGTTTGTCTGGAGCTTTGACAGACATAAAAATGAGACATTTTGTTGGGTTAAAGAATTGGGATGTAGGGGGCGCTGCTGATTACTTTCGGTTTGTATAATTGATTCTTAGTCTGAAAAAATAAAGAATGGTTTGCTCTCAACAAATTCTGCAATCGCAATACACCAAGAAATAACTAAATTTGTTACGCTTTGAGACAAAGAATGAGACACATTTTGTTAGGATGGAGAGTTAGGACATATGGGGCGATGCTGATTACATTCTTTGATACGTGACATTATTACGCGACGGGTTATATAATTGAAACTTAGTCTGACTTCCTTCGAATAATTGGCTCTAGATTTTCCAAAAATGAGACATGTAATTGATTAATTGGCCCAATGATTCTTAGTTTGATTTCCTGAGAATATTTTGCTCAACAAGTTCTGTAATTTAAATACACCGAGAAATTAATATATTTGTGCATTAAATTTGTTTGAACATCTTAAACTATTCTTCGTAAATATTCAGTCAGACAAGTTATTAAAAGGAACTTAAAAATTACCGATACCGAATATTACATTTCATTTGAAATATACAAAAATTATATACACGGATGAAACTTAGATAACTGGTAGTCAAAAATTAATTGAAGCCGTTAATCCAGTAAGTTGGCTAAGGAATATAATAGCCAAGAAGGAAAAGAATCAACCAAGGAGTGGTGCCAGTAAAAATATTTGGAGCAAAAAGTCCACATTAATCAGGAAAATAATTTTTTTGTCCTGATTCTCACCACCCAATGAAAGGATGTAACTTCTTACAGTTGCAGTAACAGTTAACCCTCTACCGAACAGTGTGACAATACAATTACATCGAACGAGAGAAGACATACTGACCACTGTGTGGTTGAGGTGTGCCAGTCTAGCCTTGACCTTGAGGCGCGATGACCTTGACCCCACTCTCCGCTGTCCTGTCTGCATGGCCACGGCTACTATCCTGGAATGCAGCTGGTACTCCATGTCCAGTCCTCTGTGCAAAATAGAGCCATACCCATATCTGAATTGATGAAGAGAACAGAACATCAACACCTAATAACAACTACATACTCTTGGGATGAAGTTTTCGGTTCATTTCTACTTGACGGTACGGCCTTGAACTTGATAATTGAATAGTTGCATGGGTGATATACTTTTCATTCTGGTAACCTACGGAGTAAGCGGCAAGACTTGGCGACCGCCCTTTTATTGTGGCGTTAATTTGGCGATTATATGGGTGATACATTCTAGATTCTGGTAACCCACTGAATAAGCGTCAAGGTTTGGCGACTGCCTTTCTATCGTGGCTTTAGTTTAGCGATTATGTGGAAGATTACACACTTTTCATTCTGGTAATCCGCCGAGCTAAAGATTTGGCGACAGCCTTTTTGCCTTGACATTATTTTGCGATTATATTGGTGATAGATTCTTGATTCTGGTAACTCGTCGTATAAGTTGCAAACTTGGCGACCGTCTCTTTTAACTGAGGCGTTAGTTTAGCAATTATGAGTTATTCTGGTGTTTTCCAGAACGAAGAATGTATAAGTGGGAAGATTAGGCGACCGCCATTTTCCGCCGTGGCTTTAGTTTGGCGATTATGTGTGATACATTGTTGATTCTGGTAACCCACCGAGTAAACTAAGAGACTTGGCGGCCGCCTCTTTTTACCATGGCGTTAGATTGGCGATTATATGGATGATACATTCTTGATTCTGATAAACCACCGAGAAAGATCCTGAACTTGGCGACCGCCTCTTTCCGCCGTAGCGACGAAAAATAACCCCACTTTCAAGGCCGTACTGCCAACTAGAGATTTACCGAAGCTTTCGTCCACCAATTTAGTATTAATATAATTCAGCACTTTCTTGCTAAATTAGATGTCTCTTAAAGAACAATACTTGAACTTGTGGAAACATGATTGTAAGAACAAATTGTTACTTCTCAATAAATCTCAGACATGCACATTCCGAAAGGTTACATTTTTATGCAACGTGTAAGATATACTCGTTCATCTGAGGAAGCTAAATTTGTAGAACTTTTATTTCGAAAATGAGTGATTCATAATTGGTTCAGAATGCCAAAACTTTAAAAAAAATTATTTAAAAATTGAAATAAAATTTTTTAATGTATATCCTTGTAGATCGAAATAGCTTTAATTATAGATTGTTTTCTTCTGTTAACCCCTCCGAGTGTTTTATGAGATATTTCGTCCAAGATCTGATCAATTTTGGGAATGAGATATCTCATCGTGAGAAATCTGGCAAAGGGGAAGGAAGATCCAAGTAGGAAAAACAAATTGTCCCTTACCCAGACCTACTGACAGTTTGGAACAGGTTTTTGCACCAGAGACTGGTCACCACAGGGCAGTTTTCGATGCGAAGATAAATCACCCAAAGGGTTAATAAAGACATCATAGTTAAAAATGCAATAATTCTGGATTTTATAGTAATTTGTTATTTTTAGGTACGTTTTGTCAAAGCGGCAGGCTTACGAGGTTTAAGGGAAACAGATACCATTGATCAACGTTATGTTAACAAAATAACAAATCAAAATTATAAATCCTTTGAAATTAACAGACTATCCGAATATAATTTAATTAAAAAAGCATTCATTAAAGAATCGCTATTGCGAAAATGGTTTAATTAATTAAAAGGAGATTGAGATTTGTTTACTCGATTCATGGAGATCATAACGATCTAAATGTGCTGAAGTCATAATAATATCCACCAGATGGCGCCACAGTAGTACCATGATTGAGAAGAGGTCAAATTTTATTTACCAGTTTAAAGGGGGGGGGCGACTTTTTATGCATGAGTTCACATTCAAAAAAGGTCTTTTTGGGATTTGTTTTGAACATTGTGCAGTGAACTTAATAAAAAGATTACTGCAAGTTCATTAAAAAGAATACACTGCAAAAATATAATATCTAATCAATACTACTTTGTAAATATTTGTTCCACATAAAATAGTATTAAGATAATATTCAAACATTCTTTTTAATTGATTGGATTTTATGGCGCAAGGGCCTATTTGACCAACCTGCACCAACATGGTTAACGTAAATTCACCTCTTATTGTAGGGGTTGCTACGATACAAAAATATCTGAGGACATTTGAGTTAGCATAAAAATAGCTTCTATATTATTTTCAAATTTGTAATGAATATAATTCGTTATGAAATATGAAAGAATACTACAAAAAATAATAAATTTATTTTAAGAATAAAAGGACTATTATTTTAGCAGAATATAGAAAAATATTTTATGAACTCATAGTATTTTACTTGTAGATATTTTAAAAATCAGAAACCAACATGTTGGGTTCTGTGTCTTTAAATATATAGTCTACGATACTGGGTAGTTACGATATTATCAAGACACCATTCCTTTGAAAGTATATTACGGATTCCTAATATAACAGCGCTACAAAATTAAAAATTGATGTATAAAAGTCTGACGTACCCAGAATTTTTTATTGAAATCGGTTCATACTACTTTCGAGATTTCATGTGCTATTGTAATAGAAACATATCGAGCACAAATACAATATTGAACACATGTAAGCTTTTTTGGAAAGTCAATTACTTTTAAAGCAACATAAATACCATCATACATTCATGTTTTTAATAACACACAAAAGAATTGGATTCTTCATTCAAATGAAGTAGGCCCTTATCAATTTCGACCATCGGTTAAAGAATCGGTCACTGTAACTGTAAGCCCATTTCCATAGCTCCTAATAATCATGTGCTTTAACGGATATAGAGGCCTTATTTTCTATGAAAAATAGTCTAGGATAAAATGAAAAAAAATAGGAGAGTATAAAAGTATAGTAATGTAAAACGCGCTATCTTTCTATAAATATTAAATAGTTTTGCTGTAGTAATGTATAATGTAAATTAGTCTTTTTTAGTCATTATAAAGCAAATACATTTACACATGATCTTTCCTTTGAAAAATAAAGTCGGGTAAAATATAAAGTATAGTACATGAGAGATAGATTATCTGCATTCAAAATGTAAAATATTTTCTTGATGTAAATATCATCATTTATCTATTTCTAATATAAATTAAGTCTTTAAGAAATGCCCCTTCCAGACACTATGAAGCAATAACGTTAACGCTTACATAGCATTCCCTTCTTTTCTTTAAAAAATAAAGTCTTGGATAAAGTATAATATACAGTGAGTATCTGATTACAAAAGTATGATATAAAATATTATATATTTCTTTTATATATGTACAAATAAATATACAGTACCTTCTTAAAAAACATATATAATATGAATTACCGTCTCTTACGATTATCGTTTTCGTAGATCCTATCAAATGAACCTATAGAAAGCTATTTGGATGTCCCATCATTAGAAGATAAAGTTTCGGATAAAATATAAAGATATAATGTATAAATTGTCTCATGAAAGTATAATAATGTAAAATATTATCTTTACATTTAATGTAAAGATAATATTTTACAGAGGCTGTTCGGACATTTTTTGAACGATTTTAATAGGCTGAAGATAAATTTTTTACATGAAATTTTTGTGTTTTAAATGTTCTATTTGATAGCCCTTATTGTTAACCTTTCTACACCTTAATTTCCATGATAATAATGACTTTTGTAGTATGGACAGAGGTATTTTGTGTCATTCTTGTTCCAGTTTTCCAAAATACTTGAATAGTTTTCGGTCGACGTTTCGGTAATGCTCTTTTTAAAAGTCCAAAAGGACAAAAGTCCATGGGTGAGACATCTGCAGATTTAGCAGGAATATCAGTAAAGGGTACTTGAAACCAGTTTCTTGTTCCATTTTTTCCAAGAATTTAATAGTGGATTTAGATGTGTGGTTGTTTGCTTTATCCTGATGCAGTTCTACTGATTGTTGGCACTGTGGGTTAAGATATGGTATTTCTTTTTTGAATATTGGGTATAAAATATGGTCTTGATAGTATGTGAGGAGTTGATTTTTACATTTTCCTCCTCTTTTTACTTTTATTTTTCCATTATATGCAAAACCGGCAACAATCATAAATCTCTTAGAGAAAGTTCTCACGTTAAAGTTGCCAAGTTGAACCACGTTTTAAGATTTTTCTCCTCTTTTATGATAATAAATTGTTCTTTTTTATTGCAATCATTTAAACACCCCCCGCCTCGTTTATTGTCACAACATTTTTCCATCTTTCTCCAGCTAAATGCTTCTCATACAGAATTCTGTAGCGAGTTCTGCTTTCTGCAATATGTCGTGGAGATAGACGATGAACATTGTATTTTTGGCCTTTTTAAAATTCAAATCACTGTTAATTATTTTATTTACAGTTGAAACTGAACATTTTAATGACTTTGCAATAGTCTTTTAATTTGACGGATTCTCTTTTAAAATTGAAGATCTTACCTTACAAATATTTTCAGAAATTATTTTCTTTTTTTGGATACGTTTTGGGAAGTATTTTTCCACTTTTACGTTTTCTTCCTTTCTCATTAATAATATTACTTATCGTACCTTTAGATATCGAAAAGCCATGACTTTTACAGTGTTTTTGAACAATTGAATAAGCATGATTCTCTTCCGAAAGAGCGGAAAGTCTTCCATCCATTGCTTACTTAAAAGCGCCATTTTGAAAGTAAACAAAACTCTGAGTTAGCAGACTATAAGTTATACTTTAACTATTTAACTGCTGCAAAAATAAAATTCTTTCTTAACATACAATTTTTTTACAGCTCATTAAAATCGTACAAAAAATGTCCGAACAGCCTCTAGACTCATTTATCTATTTCTAATATAAATTAGTCTTTAAGAAATGCCCCTTCCAGACACCATGAAGAAATAAAGTTAACGCTTACATAGCGCATTACCTTCTTTTCTTTAAGAAATAAAGTCTTAGACAAAGTATAATATACAGTATCTGATTACAAAAGTATGATGTAAAATATTATATATTTCTTTTATATATGTACAAATAAATATACAGTACCTTCTTAAAAAACATATATAATATGAATTACAGTCTCTCGTACGATTATCGTTTTCGTAGATCCTATCAAACGAATCTATACACAGCTATTTGGAAGTCTCATCGTTAGAAGATACAGTTTTGGATAAAATATAAAGATATAATATATTAATTGTGTCTCATGAAAGTATAATGAAAAATATTATCTTTCCATTTAATGTAAATCCATGTAAATAATGTAAATTATCGTCTTTTTTGATCCTCCTGGTGGTTGTCTCGACTATGCATCTCGTCATTGGCAAAACTGATCAGATTATGATGGACGAGATATCTCGTCATTAGAGGAAAACGGACCAGATCTTGATCTCGTCATTAGCAAAATTGATCAGATTTTGATAGACGAGATATCTCGTCGAAATACCCGGAGGGTTAAAATATTAAAAGCTGAGACTCGAAAAACATTATTTTAAAATGAAGCTAATTGAATAGCTAAATATACAAAGTTCATAAAGAATCTATTTACACAAATCAAAACCCATAACCATCACTCAAATACTTATTTTTCTGAGAAGCAAATAAATGCATGGATTATTTAAACACATCCCCGTCGTTAAACAGAAGAAAGGTAACTTAAAATTTGTAAGAAAGATAAATAATTAAATACGAGAGCTAATGGTTCATTAAGCGCTAAAGGTGACTGAACAAAAACCTAAGCAACTTCAATATTTGAATATGTATTTATATTGACTCATTAACTCATTTTGAAGTGTTTTTCCTTTCCAAGCGCATTTTGCAGCCGTATATCTCCACTGAAAAATATCTGCTTCGAACGAAATAATAATGGCTTACTTTAAAATTAATGTTCTTTCTCCCCCTTCGAAATTAATGTCCTTATCCAGCTTCTCACATGTTCATTAAAAAATTGAATTAAGAACTTTGAAGAAGGAAAGCGCGTTCGAGATATTTGCTTTGTTACGACCAGTCATTTTAACACTGGAAATAAAAATGGCGGTAATCAACTTTTCCAGTACTTACCCGTACTGCGCCAAGAATCTTTGAGGCAGGAACGCCGAGAAGTTTTTGTAAAAGACCACGGCTATACTTATGGAATCATTCACTGCAAAGTAGGAGGAAAAACAAAAGCGAATTAATGAAAGCAGAGGAGTGAAAAACAATAACATTAGGCTTAGCTAAGCCTCGTAATTGGATTCTGAAAACACAATGAAGGCCGTTTTCCCCGCGAATGGAAATTTTTTTTATTCTATTTCGGCGAGAGCTCGTCTTTGTTTTGATCAATTTAGGGATTGGTATGGGATGCGTTTGGTTTTGTGTCAGAGCAAAATTATATTTTGCAATTTTAAAAGCATGTTCTGGAAAACATGGACGTCACGATTTTCGCACACAGCTTCGTTGAAACTTCTTTAAATTCGATAACGCTTTTTTGTGTGTTAATGGGTAACATATGACTGAGTATAACTTATAAAATTCTGTGGGAATAGAAGACATTGGCTTGAGACTAAGACGCATAATTAACTGTAGCTAGAAACACAAACACGTAAGACAGAAATGAGCATTTTGTTATTTATAATTAAAAATGGCTACATGCAGTTAGAGTTTTTCTTAAGAATTGTTTCTTTGAAGATGGTTACTTGTATTTTGATTACAGGTGATGAAATTATAAAGATGTTTCTGGATAGGACAACCGAATTAAAAATACTACGTTGTATAAATAACATAACCCGAAAAATTAAATTTGGAATGGAAGATTAGAAGGAATGGAGCTTTAATTTTATAAAAGGCTTTTAAAATGCAATAATAAACTGATTTGTGTTGCTTTTGAGATGAAATGCTTAGTTATTGAAGTGTTTGAAATGAGAATACAAGGGGTAAAACTATTCAGATTGAAAAATGTTTTTTAAATATTCTTAATTATTGCATTGTCCTAAGTTAATTAAATATTCTTATTTAATTAGCTTAGGACAATGCAAATGTTTTTTTTCGGTATAAAAATTACGCTCAGATTTCGTTTCTGAAGATTTGTAGAACCAAATAAAATGTCAGCATAAGACTAAGGTGATTAAGTAATTACTTGAAGGACATTTAAAATTGCCTTGGTTA
Source organism: Meta bourneti (assembly GCA_933210815.1). Classification (NCBI taxonomy): domain Eukaryota; kingdom Metazoa; phylum Arthropoda; class Arachnida; order Araneae; family Tetragnathidae; genus Meta; species Meta bourneti. The sequence continues at coordinate 14,503,752 of OW119932.1, forward strand.
AGAAGTTTTCAAAATTTTGACAGTTCTGTTAAAGTTTATTTTATTTCATGATTCATTTCAGTGAATTTAAACACGAGATCTAATTCTAAAATCAAAAGTTTCGTGTATCTGAATTGTTTGAGGTCCTTCTAATTAAGGTATAGGTAGGTATTTTAATTAACGTCGCACTGGAGCAACATAGCGGGCTATTGACGACGGTTCGAGATCAGACCCGAAGGGAAAGATCCGAGGACAACACCACGTAATTTTGAACCACGGACAAATGACGACCTACTGATTAAGAAATCTAAGCTGTTATAAATACAAGAAACTGCGTCAACTGAAATGAGTGGCAGCTGAACTTTATCCGGATGTATAGGTAGGTGAACTAACGTCGCAATGGAGCAACACAACGGGCTATTGGCGACGGTGCAATCTAAAAGGGAAAGAATCGAGGACAACACTGTCAGATGACGAAGTCAACATCTGAGTTGTCATGATGTGAAAATTTGGAGTGAGGTGCCAACATGAGGATATTTGAGGCCACGACAGATTTAACGTGCACCAGCCCCATGTACACTACGTTCATTGGATGGATCGAGTTTCGAATTCGCAACCCTCCGGTTGCTAACTCAGTACTCTTCCAACGGTGCTACCGAAGCTCATGATTTTGTAGGTAGGTATTTTAATTGACGTCTTACTGCAGCAACACAACGGGCTATTGGTGTCAGTCCGGGATCAATCCGCAAGGGAAAGAACCGAGGACAACCCACGTAATTTCGAACCACGGTCAGATGACGAGGTCAACACCTGAGCTGGCACCCCACTCTCTAAACTTCCAGACCACGCCAACGTGGACATTTGAGGCCACGACAGATTTAACTTGCACATGCCCCGTATACACACGAGTCTTGTTTTTCTTGGTGTAGAACAGAATACAGTCAAACCTCATTAAGACGAACTCGCTTAGTACGAATTACTGATAATACGAACTTAATTCCATAAGTTCATTCGTTTAAGAATTCGGGTTACAATAATCTCCTGTTACGATGAACACATTTTCGAAACTTTAGGGCAAACGGATTCTTTTCAATAGAATTATCAGAAAAATTAAGTCACTCCGAAATTATAGAAGATTTATTTATGGAAGAGTGAAGAAAGAATAAATGAAGATTCCGAAGACGAAGAATTAAGCGTGCCTTATTTGAGAGAAACTACTGCTGGCTTAGAAATTTTTCACCGCTTTTTGTTAGGCAGTGAAAATTCATCTGCTTGATAAAGCAGCGTTGACCGCAAAGGATTTCTTTAAGAATTTCACGAAAAAACAAAACAGAAATCGATAACTATTTCAAGACAAAAATTGCGCTATCAGGAAATGTTTGTGTAATCAAGAATTATCTGTATAATCAAGAATTATTTGCATAATCAAGAGAATCATCTGTATAATCTTAGTGATGAATACCATTTATCTGGTGAACCAAGAATTGTACACTAAGAAAATACATTAATATTTTATTTTATTATTGAAATAATGATTTTTCTAAAGTTGTTTATTTGTTTCTAAAGTTTAGTATAATTGTTTTCTATTGTCGAAATAATGCTTTCATTTCCAAATTCGATAGGTAGATATTTTAGTTAACTTCGCACTGGAGCAACACAACGGGTTATTGGCGATCTGAGAACAACATCACGTAATTTTGAACCACGGTCAGATGACGCTGTCAACACCTGAGCTGCCATCCCACTCTCCAAACTTCACCACGCAAACGTGAGTATATTTGAGGCCACGACAGATTTAACGTGCATCATTTCTGACGTACACGACAGTATTTGGTTGGACCGAGTTTCTAACTGGCAACTCTCCAATTACTAATCAGTTAATCTTCCAACCGGGCTCCCTTAAACCCATTTATTGTTATTCATTGAAAACAGTGAATTCAATACAAATCCTTCAAAACACAAAACGCCAGAAAGAAACCCTCTCTTCAAAAATAACAATAAAACCATTAAACTCATTCATTTAAAACAGTGAATTCAATACAAATCCTTCAAAACACACAACGCCAGAAAGAAACCCTCTCTTCAAAAATAACAATAAAACCATTAAACTCATTCATTTAAAACAATGAATTCAATACAAATCCTTCAAAACACTCAACGCAGAAAGAAACCCTCTCTTCAAAAATAACAATAAAACCATTAAACTCATTCATTTAAAACAGTGAATTCAATACAAATCCTCCAAAACACACAATGCCAGAAAGAAACCCTCTCTTCAAAAATAACAATAAAACCATTAAACTCATTCATTTAAGAGTGAATTCAATACAAATCCTTCAAAACACACAACGCCAGAAAGAAACCCTCTCTTCAAAAATAACAATAAAACCATTAAACTCATTCATTTAAAACAGTGAATTCAATACAAATCCTTCAAAACACACAACGCCAGAAAAAACCCTCTCTTCAAAAATAACAATAAAACCATTAAACTCATTCATTTAAAACAGTGAATTCAATACAAATCCTTCAAAACACACAACGCCAGAAAAAACCCTCTCTTCAAAAATAACAATAAAACCATTAAACTCATTCATTTAAAACAGTGAATTCAATACAAATCCTTCAAAACACACAACGCCAGAAAAAACCCTCTCTTCAAAAATAACAATAAAACCATTAAACTCATTCATTTAAAACAGTCAATTCAATACAAATCCTTCAAAACACTCAACGCAGAAAGAAACCCTCTCTTCAAAAATAACAATAAAACCATTAAACTCATTAATTTAAAACAGTGAATTCAATACAAATCCTCCAAAACACACAATGCCAGAAAGAAACCATCTCTTCAAAAATAACAATAAAACCATTAAACTCATTCATTTAAGAGTGAATTCAATACAAATCCTTCAAAACACACAACGCCAGAAAGAAACCCTCTCTTCAAAAATAACAATAAAACCATTAAACTCATTCATTTAAAACAGTCAATTCAATACAAATCCTTCAAAACACAACGCAGAAAGAAACCCTCTTCAAAAAGAATAACACGAACTACGGTTAATACGAATTTTTCTACGGTCCCGTGAAATTCGTCTTAACGAGGTTTGACTGTACTTGGAAATTATGAGCCATATGTATTCGATACTATGCGCCGATCTATCGCAAAAGAACTCAGAATCCATCCACATCAAAGGATGACCGAAGGGTGAGATAAAGGACATCGGGTGAAAAATCGATTTTTTAGTATCGATAACAAGAATCGATCGAGGCGTGGGTCATCCCGCGTCCGATTGCCGATATAAATTTAAAGGGATGACCCTATTTTTAGCTGCGGGTGTCGATAAAATGCTAATCGAATGGGATCCGGCACAGCTGTGGTACCGGTACTTTATTGGTACCACTGGATGGGATTCATTGACTTTGGAGGCTTGTGATGACCTTAATAAAGCTGAAGGAAATGGTGGTGTGATTGTGTTGGTGAGTCTAGATTGGGTCTTTTGCTGTTTCGTTAGGGCTGTTTTTAGGAGTTTTATGGCGCAAGGGCCATATTTGGGCCATGCAGCGCCAGTTACAAGACATACAATATAAAGTAACATACACACATGACAGTTTTTACTGACACAGAAGAGAGAAATATACGGAGGAATGCACCTGACAGGAATCGAATCTGCGCCGCCTACAACTCGAAGGTTGCTAGCGCAGTGGGCATACTCACTGAGTCACGACGGCCCAATGCATTGGCAGGAAGTAGGTAGTTAATTAACGTCGCACTGGAGCAGCACGACGGGATATTGGCGACGGTCCAGGATCCATCCCGAAGAGGAAGATACGAGAATACAACACATCATTCTGAACCGTGGTCAGATGACGAGGTCAACACCTGAGCTGGCACCCCACTCTCTAAACCTCCACACCACGCCTAACGTGAGGACATTTGAGGCCACGACAGGTTTAACATACGCCAGCATCCACGATGGTCTTTGGTTGGATCTAGTTTCGAAATCGCAACCCTCTGGTTGCTAACCCCGCTAGTCTTCCATCCGGGTTACTGGGTCCCTCGGTAAGTCCATACTAAAATGATTCTTTGAAATCACTTACGTTCTTGGAAATTTTCGATGATCCACGTGTTGAAATCCAATTCGACAGAGTCCGTGAGCCAATTGGGTTGCGAATAATCCTTGACGTCTCTTGTAGCTTTCCTGCTGGGAAAGCGGAGGATGCGCTGGCCTTCGTTCTGCACTTGTCCAACTTCCAGAACTAAATAAGACGAAAGAGATGAGATTAACCCATATTTACATAATAGGACACGTGGCAAAAAAATTGTAAAGTTTCGACCGCTAAACGCTTCTGACCTACATCTATACATATAAAGCAGAGTTGGCGTCTGTCTGTCTATACAAATCTACACCGTTTGGCCAATCTACACAAAATTTGGTACATTCATTCTTTGGAACCCTGTGGGTAACGTAGACTGCATATTAACTCCCGTTCTATTTGTCTTGGGTGTGCAGAGGGGTGTAACGTCCCGTCATCCTGCACAGAGCACTTGCTAGGGGGCGCTCTCTCCCGGTCTGGCTGTGCAGATGACGCCAGAGTTAAATATCCACAGGATTCGCCTCTCAAGATGATCTTGTTTTGATTGGAATCTTAGAGTATGGCGCAATCGCTGATGGGTGCGGTTGCGCTGGAAATGACTCAGTATCATATCGTTTATGTATCTCGTCTGTAAATTCTTATACTGTAGCTTTATTATTGTAATGTAAATTTTTATAATTTAATATTTTTATAGAAAGTTGTCTTTTTATCGTCGATATGGTACAGGGGGATAAAGACAATTTGAAATCCTCATAGGAATAACATTGCGCATTTATACGATCAATGTCAGACCAATTCACACTAAATTTAGTACATTCATCCTGTAGAATTCTGCGGGACACATAGGCTATATATTAACCCCGTTCGATTTGTCCTGGGTCTGCAGGGGGCTAAAAACAATTCGAAATTTCCATAGGAATAATATTGAGTAATATTCCGATTAATTATAAACAATTCAACCCGAGCAACGCTGGGTAATTCAGCTAGTGTTGTATAAAATGTCTTAATTCAAAATATATAAATAGCATTTCTGAACTTTCATAAAAGACGGTTGGTTGGATTTTAAGGCGCAAGGACCATATTCGACCAAGCTGTGTCAAACACAAGACAAATGACTTCATATAAGACTGGACCAAAGACAAATTATACGCATCATTTCTCAGTAATATATTCAAATAAAGATATTTAGGAAAAGTATGACAGAATTATTATAAAGTCTTTTAATTCATAGCATTATGGAATGACCTTCATTATGAACTTGCCCAACTTCTAGAACAAAGAGAGATATGATGTACCCATGGAAAACATCCATTACAAAACATGCTGGACATCTGACGAAAGCATTGTAAAATATTGATCGCTAAACACTTCTGGTCTACATGTTGCATAAAATGTCTTTATATAAAATACATATAAGCGCTTCTGAACTTTTAAATTAAAAGACGGAAGTCAACTTGCACTTCATTTTTCAACAATGCATTCTATTTCAAGATGTTTTGGAAAGATGTGAAAGAATTAGAAAGTATGTTAATTCTCCAAGTGGTTACGACGAGATATCTTGTCCTTCAAGATCTGGCCAGTTTTGCTAATGACGAGAAAATTTCAAACCATTAAACATTAAAGCAAAGGTCATACATAAATCTCGGATTACTAATCCTGTACTAGTAAAATTAGCAACACTTTAAATGAACGTAGTAATTGCTGTATTTAATCTTCCAAGTGTTTTGGATGAGTTATCTCGTCCATCAAGATCTGACCAGTATGCATTGACGAGATATCTCGTCATCAAGATATTGCCGATTTTTTTATGATGACGAGATCAAGATCTGGTCAGTTTTTTCTCATGACGAGATATATCATGCATTGAGAGCTGGCTAGTTTTGCTAAACGCAAGATACCTTATCGAAACAACCACAAGGAAGTTTACGTTAATGTTAAATTAAATATTTGACGTTCCCAATCCCCTTAATCAACTCACTCAGGTTCACAGAAATAAAATTGAAGAACTTGGCCTATGGAAGCATCAAGTCGCCAAAGAAAAGAGCTTTAGTTACAGTCCATTCGCCATCAACACGCTTTGCTGCTTTGATGTTCAATCAGAAAAACGATTCGCAGCACAGTACAAAAAGAAAACAATTAATGATCACAGCGGATAAAAAAAAGAAATTTCACGTTTGGGAAATGATTTAATGTATCAGTTAGCAGTTGTACTTGATTCCTTTTTTTGCGACAGCATAAGATGATGAATTACTTTTTTATAATAAACTTGCCTTGGTGGCGAAAATAAAAGAAAGTTTGTCTTTATCGCTTACTAGCTGAATTACCTGGCGTTGCTGGGGTCGAATTGTTTATAATTCATCGTAATATTACTCAATATTATTCCTATGGTGATTTCGAATTGTTTTTAGCCCCCTGCAGACCCAGGATAAATCGAACGGGGTTAATATATAGCCTATGTGTCCCGCAGAATTCTACAGGATGAGTGTACCAAATTTAGTGTGAATTGATCTGGCATTAATAATATAAATACGTAATGTTGTTCCTATGAGGATTTCAAATTGTACTGTACCCCCTGTACCATATCGACGATAAAAAGAGATAACTTTCTGTAAAAATAATCTTATATTATCATGATAATTTACATTCCAATAATAAAGCTGCAGTTTAAGTATTTACAGACGGGATACATAAACGATGATACTGAATGATTTTCAGCGCAACTGCACCCATCAGTGATTACACCATACTAAGATTCTAAAAATCCAAGGTTATCTTGAGAGGCAACTCCTGTTGATGCTAACTATGACGTCATCTGCACAGCCAGACCGGGAGAAAGCGCCCCTTAGTAAGTGCTCTGTCTGCACACCCAAGACAAGTAGAAGGTTAGTATGTAGCCTACATTATCCGAATGGTTCCAAAGAATAAGTGTACGAAATTTGGTGTAGATTGGTCAAACGATGTAGATTTGTATAGAGGACAGATGCCAACTCTACTTTATATATAGATAAGAACACAAACCAGTAGTTATTTTCTAGTCACCAACGTATAAGATTTAGAAAATGCATAGCTTTCACCCTTTGAAGGAGACAGCTAAAAAAATTGGCGAAGACACTTTGTGTGAATGTATTTTGCCGTACCTCATTTCAAGGTTGTTTGGCTGGTAGTTAAATTAACGTCGCATTGGAGCAACACAACGGATTATTGACGACGGCCTGGAATCAATCCAGATGGAAAAGATAAGAGGACAACACCTCGTCAATTTGAGCCACGGTCAGATGGCGAGGTCAACACATGACGAGGTCTGGCGTATGCATGAAAATTCAAGCTTTACGAAAAAGCGTCACAATTGTTTTGCCTTATAATTTCAGAACTAGAAGATGTAGGTAGGTATTTTAATTAACGTCGGAACTGGGCCAACACAACGGGCTATTGGCGAAGGGCTGGAATCGAACCCGAAGGAAAGAAGATTTAATTCAACACCTCGTAATTTTGAAGCAGTCAGATGATGAGGTCGCAGGACCTGGCATCCCATTCTCCAAACTTCCACACCGCGCCAACGTAAGGACATTTAAGGCCACGACAGATTTAACGTGCACCAGCCCCCTTTGTACACGACTGTTTTTGGGTGGCTTCAAACTCGCTTCCCTCCGTTGCTAATCCTATATTCTCCCATCCGGGATATTTTGACCCCAGAACTAGAATAAACATCTAGAAAATAAATTTAGCGTCGGGCAGACAAAGGATCAAACCTTCGCCACCTACACCTCGCGGATTGTTATCGCAATGAGCAAACCCAATGAGATACGGTGGTCCTGTATTACTAAACAGCCCAATCCTAGAATAAACAAAAATCCTAGAATAAAGAATCCTAGGATGTATTATATTGGTCAAGATCAAAACTCTTTAGAAGTCATTCAGGAAAGAGTGCAGGTTACTGGGGTTAACGGGTAATGTTTTAACTCTCAGAGGATAAAAAAGCATTTCCAAATTAAAGAATATTGAATTTTATTATTCACAATTATACTAATATTAGAGTAGATTGTGTTTAGTGATAATGTTCTATCCAATCATTTGAAACTGGTTAAAAAAAGCAAATACTCGGTCTGGAGAAAAAAGACGTTTCGACGCTAACACTTAACACAGATTGTTGCAGACAATTCAAAATTCTACTTACCTAGTGCCGATCTTTGGAACATATAGAAGGAATCTCCACTGACTGAGGCACCGTGCAGCAATCCGTGGCTCAAGATCTGTTGGTGAAGTTTGATGACGTGCTACGAAGAAAATTCACATCAGTTGCACGGTCCAGTTGTGAAACATGCAGAATACAGGCATGTAGAATACAAACATACAGAATACATATCAGACAGTTAAAAAACTAACATCGAAAATCGAAATCATGGACTGTCGATTTGGGTAGCGCGACAAAAACTGATTAATAAACTTGTCACGCATTAAATCGTTCCCTTATAAACAGCTTAAAACCTTTACTTTTACACTATATGGACAAAAGTATTTGGACACTGCATGTTTTTCAGAAAAAGTGTTTTATTATTCTATTTAGTAACGGGTAGGCCCTCCTTTTGCTTGTATTACAGTTGCAACACGTCGAGGCATATTTTTCACAAGTTCTCTATAAGTCTGGGCAGGAATAGCTCGCCATGCCTCTTGCAAGGCTGTGAGAAGAGATTGGTGTGAAGATGGGCGTGCGTGGCGGTGTCGTACTGATCGCTCCAGCTCTTCCCACAAGTGCTCGATCGGATTGAGATCGGGGCTCTGAGCAGGCCAGTCAAGCAAATTTACCTCATTTTCAGGAAACCAGTCCAGCACACGTTTTGCAGTATGACATGGAGCTCGATCCTGTTGGAAGAAACAACCATCATCGTCGTAGTATTGCCATAGTGTAGGCAAGGACGAATTATCCAGAACGTCGAGGTACACGTCAGCGTTCATGGTACCAGGTACATAAAGCAATGGGCCGAGTCCTAACCAGAAAAAAACAACCTGATTTTCTGCAGTGTGCAAGTACTTTTGTCCATATAGTGTATATTACAGTAAAATCTCGAATATCCGAAGTTTTCATCTTAGGCGAGCCGAATTCGATATCTAAATGAGGTTCATTTGTTAAGTAGTTCAATTAACCTCGTACTGGAGCAGCTCAACGGACTGTAAGCGACGGTCCGGGATTCATCCCGAATAGGAAAGATCCGAGGACGCCAACTCGCAATTTCGAAGCACGGTCAGATGATGAGGTCAATACCTGAGAAAGCACCTCACACTCCAAACTTCCCCACCGACGTGAGCACAAGGACTACACAGATTGGAGACTACTACAGATTTAACTTGCACCAGCCCCGCGTATACGACGGTATTTTGGTTGAATCGTGATTCGACCTCGCAACCCTGTCTGCCAATCCGCTACTCTTCCAACAGGGTTACCTCGGCCCCGCAATAGGAAGAGGAAGGAACCCATGTACATCATTGCGTAAAATACCAAAAATACCATACGGAAAGAACTGCAACCCTGCAAGTGGTTTTGACGAGATATCTCGTCCATCAAGATCTGACCATTTTTGTTAATGCCGAGACATCTTGCCATCAAGATGTTCAGAAATTCAATGATGACGAGATCAAGATGTGGTCAGTTTTCTTCTATTGACGAGATATCTCGTCCATCAAGATATGGTCATTTTTGCTAATGACAAGATGCCTCGTCGAGACAACCACCAGGAGGGTTAAGTTGGTTGGTTCTTTGGTTTTTATGGCCCAAGGATCATATTTGGCTAAGCTGCGCCAAACACAAGACAGCATCAAGTAAAAAATGGCGTGAAAGGGTTGGCCAGTTGTGTTTGGGTTTTATGGAGCAAGGACTACATTTGGCCAAGCTGCGCCAAACACAAGACGACATGAAGTAAAAGATGTCGTGAAAGGGTTGGCCGGTTGTGTTTGGGTTTTATGGAGCAAGGACTACATTTGGCCAAGCTGCGCCAAACACAAGACGACATCAAGTAAAAGATGTCGTGAAAGGGTTGGCCGGTTGTGTTTGAGTTTTATGGAGCAAGGACTACATTTGGCCAAGCTGCGCCAAACACAAGACAGATAATGTCAAGTGATTGTGGAAAGAAAGGACATAGGAGAAAGTTGAGAAAGATCACTTGGACCACCTGTGGGACGTGATCCCCTGTTTACCAGAGGAAGTAAACCCCAATGGAAAAGAATAGATCACCAGGGTACCTCGGGTTCGTGAAGCCGGTACACACTTAAAGATGTGCCCCGAGTGGCAATGAGGTTTAAGAGAAAATTATTTTTATTGTCAGCTTAAACCAACAATGGTATTGGTAATTAATTAACGTCGCACTGGAGCAACACAACAGGCTATTGGTGACAACCCGGGATCAATCCCAAAGGGTTGGTTTTTGGGTTTTATGGAGCAATGGCCATATTCGGCCATGCTGCGCCAGACACGACATACAATATCAAGTAATAGACAGACACACAATGAAAGCTGTACTGACAGAAATACACGCAGGGAGGAATGCATCTGGAAGGAATCGAAGGCCTGCGCCGCCTACAACTCGAAGGTTGCTAGCGCAGTGGACATACCTACTGAGCCACGATGACCTCCAATCCCCAAGGGAAAGATTCGAAGACAACAACACATAGTTTTGAACCACGGTCTGATGACGAGGGCAATACTTGAGTTGCAATCCCACTCTTCAAACTTCCACACCACGCCAACATAAGGACAATTGGTGGCCAGGACAGATTTAACGGGCACCAACACCCGCGTATACGACGGTGTTTGATTAGACCGAGATTCTAACTCGCAACTCTCCGATTGCTAATCCGTTAATCTTCCAACCGGGCTCCCTTAAAACCAACAAACGCATTCATTTAAAACAGACTGAATTGAGTAAAAATCCTTCAAAACACGCAACACAGAAAAAGAAATCCTCTCTACAAAAAAAGCCAAAACAGTCACGAAGTGATGCAATAGAATTACACACAACAGCTCAGCTTTAAAAGTGCTTAATTTAATTTTTGATTCTAATCAAAGGAAGTGGCTTAGCGTTGTGTTGTTTCTTTAACAAATACTACACTCACGAGTGGGGGTTAGGAGTGGAATTCCTCGCTGCCGTTGCCACTAATTAATAATAATACTTTTTGAGAAAAGGCAGATTGCAGTTTCTGCCCGGGTAGTCCACGAGAATTAGAGATAACAACTTTTACGCAAAATCGGGCCTTAATACGCGTCCGAAACACATTCCGTTAAATTAAGCGTGGAAAATTGGAAAAAGGGGATTTTTTATTAATTTTTTTTTCAAAAAAAGAACTTTTTAAAGAAGTGTTCTTTTTGTTTTCCGAGAGTAAATCTTAATTAGAAAATGTTCGAAGGGGGAGTTTTTCATTGTGAGTCAGTGATACGCGCCTATATTAATTACTGTTGTTTGAAGGGGGGAGGTATTAGATGAAAATCGTCTGACGAAGCCGGGGCTGTGCAGATAATTTCCTTTTGTCCTGTGATGCGAGAAATTGGGAACTTGTTATCGTTTTGGTGGATTAGTGTCGGACGCGTTCTCTCGAAGATTCACTCGTTCTAAAAATGAAACTACCCTCTCATGTGCCTTGTATAATGGAACATTTTTTGGTCCCTTAATGTTCAGCGAGCCGACCAATCGGGCTTGGGGTCAGGGTGCTGAATTCTGGATCGAAAGGTTCCTGCTTGGTTGGGTTTTTATGGCCATATTCAAGTAATCAAGTAATGAACATCAAGTAATCAAGTAATGAACATCAAGTAATCAAGTAATGAACATCAAGTAATCAAGTAATGAACATCAAGTAATCAAGTAATGAACATCAAGTAATCAAGTAATGAACATCAAGTAATGAACATCAAGTAATTAACATCAAGTAATTAACATCAAGTAATGAACATCAAGTAATCAAGTAATTAACATCAAGTAATGAACATCAAGTAATCAAGTACCGAACATCAAGTAATCAAGTAATGAACATACACGAGGAAAGTTTTACTGATACAGAAGACAGAAATGCACGCATGGAGGAATCGAACCTGGTAGGTATTTAATAAACGTCGCATTAGAGCAACGCTCGGGCTATTGGTGACGGTCCGGGTTAGATTAAACGTGCACCAGCCCCCTTTGTACACGACGGTTGGTTGGATTCTAACTCACAACCCTCCGGTTGCTAATCCGTTACTCTTCCAACCGGGCTATCGAGGCCCATTAGGAAAACCCCTCATTAAATTATTCATACATTTGAGAACGTTTCGAGTTTGTTTTATTTAACTGAAGCCATTCGCAACGAGTGAGGCACGTCTACCATTGCGCAATAAATGTTTGATTTATGCAGAATAAAAATTTCAAATAAGTAATAAAAACCATAAAAAATTATGAAAATAAACCCAACCTGATAAATAGCATATAAGCAGTAAATATGAGATTCAAATATATCGATCATGAAAAATAGTGAAAGGTTGAATGAATATTTTATGCTTAATTATGTTGATACAAAATAGTAAATGTTTATGAATGATAAATAGAGAAAGAGCTATAAATGGGGTAAAAGTATTAAGTATTTTCTGACAAGCTCAATATAAGTGGCGGTAGTATTTCTGCAACAAAAAACGTATTTAACCGTGTTCTTGTATGTACTTAATCGTGACGTGACTTGGCTTGTTTTTCGAAAATCGTATCAGCATGTCGCCAAAAAAAATTTCAAATCGATGTGATAGTTGGATGGTCATCGACAATTAGATTAAACACCATAACGTCGCCAAAAGGGCGATAAATTACATTTTAAGATAACCCTGACATGTTTCATGCGAGAGCATTGTGATAACGGAAGTAAAATCTTCACTTTCAGTCTGGTTTGTTAAGCTCCTTCTAAAGATCCTTCTAATATACAGTTCAAAAATTTAATACTGTATAATTTTTAAAACATATAGATGGATAGGAGTTGAATTAACGTCACACTGGAGCAACATAACGGGATATTGGCGATGGTCCGGGATATATCCCTAAGGAAAGAACCCAAGGACAACGCCTCGTAATTTTGAACCAAGCTCAGATGACGAGGTCAGCACCTGAGCTGGCACCCCACCGAAAATGTAATTGTAATGGAAGGTAAATAGTAGGTATTTTAATTAACGTCACATTGGAGCAACACAACGGGATATTGGCGATGGTCCGGGATATATCCCTAAGGAAAGAACCCAAGGACAACGCCTCGTAATTTTGAGCCAAGCTCAGATGACGAGGTCAGCACCTGAGCTGGCACCTCAATGAAAATGTAATTGTAATGGAAGGTAAATGGTAGGTATTTTAATTAACGTCACACTGGAGCAACACAACGGGATATTGGCGATGGTCCGGGATATATCCCTAAGGGAAAAACCCAAGGACAACGCCTCGTAATTTTGAACCAAGCTCAGATGACGAGGTCAGCACCTGAGCTGGCACCCCACTGAAAATGTAATTGTAATGGAAGGTAAATGGTAGGTATTTTAATTAACGTCACACTGGAGCAACACAACGGGATATTGGCGATGGTCCGGGATATATCCCTAAGGGAAAAACCCAAGGACAACACCTCGTAATTCTGAACGAAGCTCAGATGACGAGGTCAGCACCTGAGCTGGCACCCCACTGAAAATGTAATTGTAATGGAAGGTAAATGGTAGGTATTTTAATTAACGTCACACTGGAGTAACACAACGGGATATTGGCGATGGTCCGGGATATATACCTGAGGGAAAAACCCAAGGACAACGCCTCATAATTTTGAACCAAGCTCAGATGACGAGAACACTTGATTTGGCACCCCATTCTCCAAACTTCCACACCATGAGGACATTTCAAGCCACGACAGATTTAAAGTGCACCAGCCCTAGTACACCCGACGATCTTTGGCTGGACCTAGTTCCGGACTCGCAACCCTCCGGTTGCTAATCCGTTGCTCTTCTAACCGGGCTACCGTTGGGAATACAGGTTCACTATGGAGACGCCCCCCATTTTATTCCTGATTCCAGCCTTCAGTCAAGATTAAGGATTTGCGAAACACACGAAGCAGAAAAACTCCTCTTACTTACAGATTGTTTCTGAATCAATTGGGGCGAATCCAGCAGGAAGGACACGATATCCAGGAAGACCTGAAAAAGAAGAGACATTATTCCTTTTTACAGGGCACTTTGAAAAGTCGTTTGCATTAAAAGGATTGCAGTTTGGCAACATAAAGGAAATATTCCAGAAACACGGATACAAAGTAAAGCGGAGCGTTTGCCTGGAACAGACGGGTAGTAGCGTTCTAAGTCTGTTCTTTGGAGGTACGGTTCGTTATTGTTTAACCCTCCTTGTGGTTGTCTCTGGAGGGTTGAGTTTAACTCTCCTGGTGGTGTCTTGACGCGGTATCTCGTCATTAGCAAAACTGACCAGATCTTGATGGGCGAGATATCTTGTAATTAAAAATCTAACCAGGTCTTGATCTCATCAAGATGACGAAATATCTATTCATTAGCAAAATTGGTCGGATCTTTATGGACGTGATATCTCGCCAAAACCACTTGGAGGGTTAAACACTGATTGTTCGACTATACCAAGTGCGCGGTGCTAATTTAACTGTCTTGGTGGTTGTCTCGATGTGGTATCTCGTCATTAGCAAAACTGACCAGATCTTGATGTGCGAGATATCTTAGAAGAAATCTGACCAGATTTTGATCTCATCAAGACGACGAAATATCTATTCATTAGCATAATTGGTCGGATCTTTAGGGACGAGATATCTCGCCAAAACCACTTGGAGGGTTAAACACTGATTGTTCGACTATACCAAGTGCGCGGTGCTAATTTAACCGTCTTGGTGGTTGTCTTGACGCGGTATCTCGTCATTAGCAAAACTGACCAGATCTTGATGGGCGAGATATCTTGTAATTAAAAATCTAACCAGGTCTTGATCTCATCAAGATGACGAAATATCTATTCATTAGCAAAATTGGTCGGATCTTTATGGACGTGATATCTCGCCAAAACCACTTGGAGGGTTAAACACTGATTGTTCGACTATACCAAGTGCGCGGTGCTAATTTAACCGCCCTGGTGGTTGTCTCGATGTGGTATCTCGTCATTAGCAAATCTGACTAGGTTTTTATGGACGCGATGTCTCGTCATTAGGAAAAAAGCTGACCAGATCTTGGTGGACGAGATACCTCATCATTAGAAGAAAACTGATTAGATCGTGAAATCGGCAATATCTTGAGGACGAGATATCTCGTCATTAGCAAAATCGGTTAGATCTTGATGGATGAGATATCTCGGTGAAACTACTTGGAGGGTTAATATATACGCAGCATTTAAAATTAAATATCGCCAATACTTGGAGATACAGCTTTCTTGCTATTAGAAAGGCAACTAAGGTTCGGTAGAAATAATTTGCTGCAATGTCAACTGATATCCATTGTATATCAAACAGTTACTTGGGACACCACAAACTACATTATACAGCGAACACACCAAAGACACAATATGAGTGCTGATTGCTCAATCTCCCATCTACAGTAAAGGACAAACAATCGTTGAAATTTCTTGTATTTCATCTGGTAGGTTTCCAAAAAACTGACTTAGTACATGATTGGTTGGTTGTTTTGGAGTTTTATGGCGCAAGAACCATATTTGGCCAAACTGAGCCAAACACAAGACAACGTCAAGTAAAAAAACGTCGTGGAATGGGAAAAAGAGATTAGGGAATAGAGTAGTGGAATGAAAGCAGAAAAGCATCACTTGGATATCCAGGGAGAGCCAACCCCGTGTTCACTGAAGTCAGCAAACCCCATGGGACAAGAACAAATCACTAGAGTACCTCGGGTCAGTGCAGCCCGTATACACCTAAGATGATGTGCCCTGACGGCTAAAAGAAGCCACACATTAAGATATCAACAGCATTTAACCCTCCAAATGGTTTCGACGAGATATCTCGTCCATCAAGATGTAGCCCATTTTGCTAATGAAGATACACATCGTAATCAAGTTATTGCCAATTTATGATGCCTAGATCAAGATCTGGTCCGTTTGCTTCTGATGACGAGATATCTCGTCCATCAAGATCTAGTTAGTTTTGCTAAAGACGAGCCTCCTGTTCGAAACAACCACCAAAAGGGTTAAAAATCGATATCCCCAAACGATGAAACTTTGGTTGGGGTTTTATGGCGCAAGGATCAGACACGAGACACAATATCAAGCAATAGACATACACACATGAAAGATTTAATGACACAGAAGAGTATGTATGTCTTGCATATATTTTTAATTAACGTCAAACTGGAGCAACACAGCGGGCTATTGGTGACGGTGCGGGATCAAACTCGAAGGGTTTTTGAACTTCGGTCGGATGACGATTTCACACCTGAATTGGCACCACTCTCCAAACTTCCACACCACGCCAACGTGAGGACATTCAAGGCCATGACAGATTTAAAGTGCAGCAGGCCCCTTTGTACACGACCGTCTTTAGTTGGAATCGAACTCACAATCAGTTGCTGGTCCGGTACTATTCCAACTCTACCGCGGCCACGACACAGAAGAGAGAAATACAGCTAAGGAGGAATGCATCTGACAGGAATCGAACCTTCGCCGCCTACAACTCGTACGTTTCTAGCGTAGTGGGCATACCCAATAAGCCACGACGCCCCACCCTGATGGGACTTGGAGACACTTTCTTATGATTAACACGACGCAAACTCAAACAAAAATAGTTCGCTGGAATGGGACTGATATGCAGCATACATCAAACAGTTACCCTAGGCACCATGAACTACATTATACAGCGAACAGACAAGACACAATATGAATACTGATTGTTGAATATTTTAGCATCAGAATGCTCCAAGTCTTCGTCATTCCCAATCCTACTAATGAGATTACCTGCATCCACAGCTTAATCTGGATCAAGGGAATCAACAAACAACCATACACCGCCCTTTCAGAAACGAAGGCAACACACAAGACTGGAACGGAGATACTTTCATTATTCATGGACAGACCACCGACAAACGGAATTTCTGAAACCAGCGCCCATTCTGAGCAAGTTAGGATCCCCCATTTGCAAGATGTGCGAGAGTTTATTGTTAGAGTTTCTTCCGTTGAAACCTTAGATGCTTAGACTATATGAAAGAGGAACGTATGGTCTGCTTTCGAGACATTAATATTCAACCTTATGGGGTCGTTCATTCACTTTGAACAGTGGTCGCCAAAGTGGTCGATATCTTTGTTCATTCACTTAGAACAGGGGTCGATTCGTGCTCTGGTGTCGACAGAAGAATATAAGACATCATTGTAGAGGTAATATTTAATTCGGTTAACTTGGATTGTCCCCATCCTGAATGATAACTCAATTAACAGTGAATATGGAATTCAGTGGCGATTCTGGTATGAAACTTACTCGTTTTGAATCCAACATTGCTAATCTTGTCAAGAATCACGAAGCCCACCCTTCACATTGATAACGTTAGTAAATGGCATACTAAGTTAATAAAAGTCTTATTTTCATATATGTAAAGATTGTATTATTTTTATTTTGTTATCTACAAGGATATATCAAAAAGTAAGGTGAATTTGTCTCTAAAACTCAGAGTTTTTTGTGTAGCTAATTAATTTTTTTATATGTTGCAAGTGCCAAGGTGATAGAAATGTGACGGCTTGTAGAAACTGCTATGTCAACCCGTCTGGTGCTTAGAGCAAATCAAAGATGGCGCATCGACTTGAGCATTACTCCAAGGAGGAGGTGCGCGGTGTCATTCGTTTTTTATGGGCCAAGGGGAAAAAACGTGATATTCATCGAGAATTGTTGGAAGTTTATGGAGAGAGTGTTATGTCGCAGAAACAAGTGTATGTGTGGTGTAACGACACGAATGTGGCTGTCGTCGATGCCATGATTCGTGAAGACAGAAAGAGAGGTTGCATGATATTGTAAATGCATTGAATAGCTCATATGGTTCAGTGAGCAGTATCAAAGTGGGAAATTCTTGACCATCCTCCGTATAGCTCTGATTTAGCCCCTTCGGATTACCATTTGTTTGGCTCCCTGAAGAAACACCTCCGTGGGCAGCGTTTCCATACACTGGAAGAGGCACAACACTTACCTGGTTAGGGAACCTGGAGCAAGATTTCTTTGAAAAGGGCATGGATGATTTGGTGCCACGTTGGAATAAATGCTTGGACCACTATGGTTCCTTTGTCGAATGATAGTGTGATACGATTTGTCAAACATAATAAATTTTCATATATTTATCTCTGCACGTTTTTCTGTCAATCAAAAATTCACCTTACTTTTTGATACTCCTTTGTAAATTAAGTTTTATGCTTCATGTATTAATTATTCCTCCTATCCAATATGTAATGTTAAGGACATCAAAAACGAAAACGTATATCTTTGACGTTAAGCCAATATAATAATATATACTATATTATGCATACAGTAAACACTATAAAATAAAAAATCTAAAAACTCACAAAAGACTATTTTTTGTTTGTCCTATTATAATTACGTAATAGCAAAATAGAGGATGTCGCTAAAAAGTCAAAAAACTCTTCAAGGGGTCGACTATCAAAGAAGTTTGGCAACCCCTGACTTAGAATAAATAATTTTTATTCGTTTTTATGTGAAGGTGTCTAAGGTCAAGTTGACTTAACCCTCCAAGTGGTAGTGACGAGATATCTCGAACATCACGATGTGACCGATTTTGCTAATGACGAGATATCTCGTCATCAAAATATTGCCTATTGTTTGGTGGTGAAGAGGTAGGTAGTTGAAATAACGTCGTGCTGGAGTAACACAACGGGCTATTGGCGACGGTCTGGGATCCGTCTCGAAGGGGGAGGTCCGAGGACAACACCTCGTCATTTTGAATCACGGTCGGATGACGTGGTCGCACCTGAGCAGAAACCCAACTCTCCGAATTTACATACCACGACAGCCTGAAGACATTTGAGGGCACGGCAGATTTGAAGTGCACCAGCCCCCACGCGTATACGACGGTTTTTGGTTGGATCGAATCTCGAACTCGCAACCTTCCGGTTGCTAATCGGTTACTCTTCCAACCGGGCTACGCAGCCCTGGTAATGACGAGATCAAGATCTGGTTAGTTTTCTTCTAATGACGAGATATCTCGTCTATCCAGATCTGGTCAATTTTGCTAATGAGACGAGATACCTTGTCTAGACAACCATCAGGAGGGTTAAACAGAACTAGCTGTAAAACCCTTTGAGAAAAGTATACAGGGTGAGTCTAAATTGTTTTTACAAAATAAGAGGGGTGATAGTACCCATCCAGACGAGCAATAATTACCATGGAACATAGGGTCGCATTCCACTCTGAGAGGCAGAAAAGAGTAAAATTAGAATTTCAACATGAACTTACAACAGTGTTGGGAAAGCGAATGAACGATACCAAAAGTTGCACAAT
Source organism: Meta bourneti (assembly GCA_933210815.1). Taxonomy (NCBI): domain Eukaryota; kingdom Metazoa; phylum Arthropoda; class Arachnida; order Araneae; family Tetragnathidae; genus Meta; species Meta bourneti. The sequence goes on from OW119932.1 coordinate 14,523,306, forward strand.
CTGATTGATTGATCAGAGAAAAACTCACAGCAAGTGCTCAAAGAGGCGGCCACGCGTGTCGTTGCACAGTTCACACCGGCGAAGGAATAACTGGAGCACCCTCTCGAAGATTCCTGGTGTTGTGTTAATTTTGTCTGCGGCAACACCGATTCTCGCTACGAGATCTTCAGCCGAGTCCACAGGCGTCCAGTACACTAAAGATTTGATGTGCCTCCAGAAGAAAAAGTCCAGTGGGTTGAGGTCCGGTGGGCGGGGAGGCCAAGCCACAGGTCCGCCACGTCCGATCTATCTTGCTTAGGAGATATGCTACGTAGGCAGGTACAAAACGACGTCAGAGGCGATAACTTGTTCATGCTCGACGCGTTTCGACTTACTCTTTGCTGCCTCTCAGAGTGGAATGCGACCCTATGTTCCATGGTAATTATTGCTCGTCTGGATGGGTACTATCACCCCTCTTATTTTGTAAAAACAATTTAGACTCACCCTGTATAATGCGCTGTAGAAAACTCCTTTTTGTTGCCAATAGCAAAAGGAAAATCAACAAAGACAAATATATACACATAAATTTAATTCTGAAACTAAGGAAGTTAAAAGTAAGGAACTAAGTAGATTATCCTTATTTTTGTATGTGTGTAGTTTAAATGACATAAAAGCATGCAAGATAAAAGAGGAAAAGTATAAAAACCAGTGGGTTAGTTACCCTTGAAAAACAAATTACGAAGACAAAAATCTTCTCAAAAAGAAATGACGTTTAAGATGGAACATCATCCCATCTGAATTCACAATTATAAACCTAATAATTAAACATAATAGATTATACGTGTAATAAAAAGACCTGCTATGCGTACTAGGAACCTACATAGTGTGTTAATAACTTTTTATGGGAGGTAGGTGCTTGAATTAATGTCGCACTGGAGCAACACAACGGGGTATTGACGACCGTCCGGAATCCATCCGGAAGAGAAAAATCCGAGGAAAAACATGTCGTCATTTCGAACCAAGCTCAGATGCCCGGTCAACACCTGAGCTGGCATCCCACTCTCCAAACTTCCACACTAAGCCAACGTGAGGACATTTGACGCTACGACCTATTTAAAGTGCACCAGCCCCCCAAACACGACTGTGTTTGGTCGGACCGAGTCTCGAACTCGGTTCAGTCCAACTCCGGTTATTGAACCACCACTCTTCCAAGGGCCTTAGCTTTATCAAGTTGGTTGATTGGTTTGGGGTTTCATGGCGCAAGTGCCATATTTGGCAGAGCTGAGCCAAACAAAAAATATCATGAAAGGAAAAAAAAAGAGGTATTGGGGATTAGAATAATGGGGGGGGGGGTTGGGGGGGGGTATTTCAATTAACGTCACACTGGAGCAACACAATTAGAATAATGGGATGGAAGCAGAAAAAGATCGCTTGCGTATCGCGGGACACCCGTGTTCGCTAAAGACAGTAAACCCCATGGGGAAACAAAAGATCTCTAGGGCACCTTGGGAAAACCGTACACACCTAAAGGAGATGGTTAGGTTTTTCTGGTTATTGCAGATTCACTTTTAGGTATTATCCCATTTTCCTCTTCGTCCAAAGGTGTATTTAAGTTCACTAGAATCTCTGAATTGGTCAATGTTCTCCATAGTCATCCATCCTAATCACTAGGCAGTTCCAACCAAACCCCACGTGGTCCAAAACCACCCTCCAGGTTACTAATCCTCCTCGTGACATTACTCCTGGCCCAGTGTTTCTCAGAAAACTTTGGGAAATTAATCACTTTGCAGTAGAAAACGACCTACCTTCCCCAGGGATTGAAGGTACCCCAAGAAGATTGAATAGACTGCAATCTTTTTAATTTCCAACAAAAGACGCGATCCCTGAAGACGAGAAGCTTTCCGCCCTCCTGATTGCAAGTATCTTGTATTTCTCTTGCACTACTACAAAATTTGTAGAAAGGGTTTCGGAGAAAATATTTCGAGCTATGAAGAATACTTGAGCTTAATGGCTGAAAATGCAGGAAATAATATTTTTACAGGTACCGAAAGGTTGGTTTGGTTATTTTTGGGGTATTATGAGGCAAGGGCCATATCTGGCCATGCTGCGCCAAACATCAAGTATATATACACAATGAAAGATTTACTGACACAGGATGAGAAATACACCCAGTCATGAATCGAAACTGACAAGATTCTAACCTGCACCGCCTACAACTGGATGGTTGCTAGATCAGTGCACCACGACGGGCCCGGGGTACCGAAAGATTTGGGGTAGGTGTTTTAAATAACGTCGCACTGGCTCCACACAACGGGCAATTGGTGACGGTTCGGGATCTATCCCAAAGGGAGAGATTCGAGGATAAAACCACGCAATTTTGAATCACGGTCAGATGACGAGGTCACACCTGAGCTGGCACTCCACTCTCCAAACTTCTCCACCACGCGAACGCGAGGACATTCGAGGTCACGACAGATTTAACACGCACCAGCCCCCTTTGCACACGACTGTCCTTGGTCGGATTCGAACTCGCAACCCTCCGGTTGTTAATCCGTTACTCTTCCGACCGGGCTACAACGGGCCTCTTTCTTTCTGCGACTGCGCTTTACCACAGCAGAGATGAAAATTTCACTGGTAGTAATGGTAACTAATTAACATCGCACTGGAGCAACACAACGGGCTATTGGTGACGGTCCGGGATCAATCCCCGAAAGGAAAAATCCGAAGACAACACCACATAGTTTGGAACCACGGTCAGATGACGAGGTCAACACCTGAGCTGGCACCCCCACTCTCCAAACTTCCACACCACACCAAGGCGAGGACATTCAAGGCCAAGACAGATTTAACATGCACCAGCCCCCTTTATACACGACGGTCTTTGGTCGGATTCGAACTCGCAACCCTCCGGTTGCCAATCCGTTACTCCTCCAAACGGGCTACCCCTGTATAAATAAACAATCATACATTTTTAGAATGACAGTGCAATGGGGGGGGGGGTATTTCAATTAACGTCACACTGGAGCAACACAATGGGCTATTGGTGACGGTCCGGGATCAATCCCAAAGGGAAAGATCCGAGGACAACACCACGTAATTTTGAACCACGGTCAGATGACGAGGCAACACCTGAGCTGGCACCCCACTCTCCAAACTTCCACACCACGCCAACGTGAGGACATTTGAGGCCACGACAGATTTAACGTGCACCAGCCCCCTTTGTACACGACGGTGTTTGGCTGGATTCGAACTCGCAACCCTTCGGTTGCTAGTCCGTTACTCTTCCAACCGGGCCACCGTGGCCCTGACAGTGCAATGGAAACTTGTTTGTTTGAAATTAGGGAGTACACTCACCTGTGAATTGTTCTTGAATTGCGTCTCGTCGGCTCGTCCATGCTTCCTCTGGTAGTCGTCCAACCCCTCAAGCAAGTCCACCACCGGCTCCCCCTCCGCAATATGGAACCGGTCCCTCATGTTCCACAAATAAACCTTCAGCTCTTGCATGAGGGGTCCCACTTCCGTGATCAAATATCCCAGCCGCAGGCTCTCGAACTGAAAAGAGGTTGAAATAAGACACTGTAACGGACTTCCTTTTAAAACGTCCCCTCCGCTAGGGGGCGGTGCGAGGTCTCTCGCAGAGAAGGATTCGGGGCGCCGTTTTATGGAACGCTAATGGCTTTCGCGGAATTTCGAATTTTGGAAAGGACGGTCTTTGTAAATGACGCCGATGTAGATATTAGTGACGACGTTGGTTGGTAGTTGTGTATCGCCGGATTTAAAGCAGTTCAGATTGTTCTATTCCGAAGGAATTGGGATAAGGTGGAATTTATATTCCTCGAAGAATTGGCCGGAGAATGAGACGAGCTTCTCTGGAAGGTTCAATGGTGTGTCCTGATGTCTTCTTTGTTCAATGTCTTTTTAATGGTTGGTTGGATTTAATGGCGGTTAGGCCAAGGTACTCCAAACGACGTCAAGAGACATACACACAAAGAAAATTTCACTGACGCAGAAGAAAGAAATACACCAGTGCGGAATCGAACCTGACAGGAATCGAAGGAACTATAGGTATTTATCTAACAAGGTGGAATTATATGCCCCGATGAATTGACAGGAGAATGGGACTGGTATATTGAGATGAGTTTCTCAGGAAGGTTCAATGGTGTCATGATTTGTTCAAAGGTTGTTTGGGTTTTATAGCGCAAGGGCCATATTTGGCATTTTTTGATGACGTCAGATAGAAGGTCAGATTTCTTCTACTGGCGAGATATCTACTCCATCAAGATCTGGTCAGTTTTGCTAATGTCGTACCTCGTCATCAAGAATGCCGATTGAATTCCTGATCAAGATATTGCCGGTTTTTGATTACTAGATCAAGATCTTGTCAGTTTTGCTAATAAGATACCTCGCCATCAAGAATGCCGACTGAATTCCCGATGAAGATATTGCCGGTTGATGACTAGATCAAGATCTGGTCAGTTTTGCTAATGACGAGATACCTCGTCAAGACAACCACCAGGAGGGTTAATGGAACAAGAGCCATAGTTGGCCAAGCTGCGCCAAACAACGTCCTCGAAAAATTTATTAGATAATGGGACTGGTATACTGCGTTGAGCTTCTGTGGAAATTTCAATTGTATGTCCAGATTTCCTGAATGTTCAGTGTAATAATTTTTCCAAGGGTTGGTTGTGCTTGATGGGGGAAGGGCCATATTTGACTAAGCTGCTCCAAACAACGCAAAAAAATGGATTTACGCACACAAAAGAGGAAGTATAAAAGGAGAGTGAGCAAATAGTAACCTTTTTATTTGCCTAGGATCATGTGAACAAAACTAGTAGTAACGTGACCCTTAGAAATCTGCGGTGTGGAACGGAACATTTGTCATTTGATTGGTCCACGGGATGGGAGAAGACGCCCATCCATTGATTCGTCATCTGATTGGTCCATTGAATGATAATCTGATACTAGTAGACTTAAGCGATTTGATCACTTTTGTCACCACTATAGAAATACGCATTCAAGCACCTATCCTATCATTACATATTAGATCTCCAAACGAGGCGATAAGATTCCAAACCGATCAACCAAGCAAATGTTTCAAAGTCACATGACTACTAGTCGCCATGTTGGTCACACTTTTTGAAGCTCCTCTCAATAGCAATGCTCAGTCTACTTACACCTAACGTCTATGATACACACAAAGAAAATGTTACTGACTTGTTCAAAGAAATAGTTTATAATAGACATGGTTGAATCATTTCTGACCGACAGATTTAACTAGTTTTTGGATGCTACACTTTGAACAGCAAAATTTCTCTCACGTGAACATTCCGCAGTCTTTTCTCAACAATTCCGAATTATTTGGAAGAAATAAAGTCAATATCAAACAATAGGAACCAGGGACGTTTCTATGAAAAAAGTATTCCATGAGCATTATGGTTTGGTAATCGTGTTACAGGATTTAAAGCAGTTTCGGGTCCAATTTGTTGTTTCTTCTAAAGGAATTCGGACTAGAATTTTCGAATTTTCGTTAGAGTTTTTATTGGATTCAAATGGATAAGGACTGAACTGCATTCTATTGGTGCGAAGGGGCTGTAGAGCACCCTCAATCAACAGTTGGTTGAGTGACTATTATGTTATTCTAGAGTTTAAGTATTACATACTTATATAAATGCTGCTTTCAACAATCATCTCACAACAAACTTTAAATATAATGTCTTGAATTGCACGGCAGAATAGACGAATATGAATTATTTTTGATAAACATAAGCATAAAGCATTTTTTTAAAACTAGAAAAAATACTTTGTAATGGTAATAATGCAGTGCAGTTTAGAGCAACCGGAATTTGTTATTCACAAACATAAAAATAGGGAAAGCACAATCTAAATAAGCAACGCAGCTGCCATACTTTTGCTGAGAAAATTCAATTCTGTATTCATGTATTCAAAGTTTTACATCAACATCTAGTTTTATACTTGGAAATCAAAAGGTTTGTCAGAAGTAGAATTTGCATTTACATTTCGGTTTGCAGTTAGGAGCTAAAAACGAAAATGAATGAATTTAACTTGGATTCAAAAACACATTTAGGATACAAGTGAATGCACTTTAGTTCGAGATTTTTTTAATATCAAGATTTTAATCAACATTTTATTGAAGATTCTATTCGGTTTTTCCTTGTATGCGCTAAATAAAATCCAATTTCTCTTAATTATAAACAGTTATATATAAAATTCATAGGAATGAGTATGGAATATAAATTCAATTAACCGAAAAGGACTTTGAATTTTAATTGAATAGCTCGGGGCAACTAAATGATAAACTTTCTCAGATTTTTCAGGCAAGAAATATTCAATTTTACGAGGGTAAGTCATAAAATTTCCGCACTTTCGCTATAACACATCTTTAGACTTGTCGCATTGCCTTCTACAAATGCATGCTTAGAGTTGGTTTTAATGTGGTCACTTTACCGAAGTTTGACCTTGATAGCGTCATTTTTCTTGCTTTTACTTCAGTGTAAAGATGGCCGTTAAGCTAGCAGTGTGCACCAAGGAGGAGTAAAGAGCAGTGATCCGATTTCTAGGGTCGGAAGGTGTGTCAGGGGCTGAATTTCATCGGAGGCTTACAACACAGTACAGGGACAGTGCTCTACCACGTAGAAGTGTGTATGAGTGGATCGAGAAGCTTAAAAGAGGCCGGACAAGCGTGATGCACGAAAGAGCAGGAGGTCTGTCAACCTCCACCACTGACGAGAAGATTCAGCTAGCTCTAGAAATGGTACTGGCAAACCGGCGAATTACCATCAACAATTTAGGGTGTTCTCTGCAGGTTAGCCGGACAAAGTGCAGGGAAGCGGTGCATAAATGGTAAGGCGAACAACCGAAAACCTTGGAGGGAATGAGCAAACTTGTGGACCTCTGGACCAAGTGCATCGAAAAGGAGATTAGAAAAATGACGAACTTGTTCAACCCCTAAATTTGTGTAAGTAGATTGAAAAAATAAAGTGCGGAAAATTTCTGACTTTCCCTCGTATAAAAATTCCAACATTATAATGGTTTATCCACTACTCAAGAGGTTATGTTACCTTAAACATATTCAAGCTTTACGCACTCATTCAAACGAAAATATTTTGAATATTTTGTTTTCAGTTCTTTTCATTACGGGAAATATTTCTTTGGCCTATCACACGCCCCGAACCCTCCATTTAAACAGGTGTTATGTAAAATCAGAATAATAAAATCACGAAAACCAAACCTTTTTCTCTTACCTTAATATCTAATGCTAGAAATCTAATAAATTCTAATTATTAGAAATAATTAGAATTTATAAGATTTCTAATTATTAGATATTAAGGTAAGAGAAGTGCGTAAGGTAAGAGAAGTAAGTTAGATATTAAGGTAAGAGAATTAAGTAAGGAATCTAATATTCGATATTCTAATTATTAGATTTCTAATAATTAGAATATCTAATATTCTAATTATTAGAAATCTAATAATTAGAATATCTAATGTCTCAGCACCGGCAAATTATAAATTTGGAATATTTAAAAATGTTTTGAAAATAGATACTTGAATTTACATCGCACTGGAGCAACACAACGGCTGTTTGTGGCGATCAGGGATCAATCCCGAAGAGAAATCCGAGGACACCACCTTGTAATTTTGAATCACGGTCAGATGACGAGGTTAACACCTGAGCTGACATCCCCACTCTCCAAACTTCCACATCACACCAACGTGAGGACATTTGAGGCCACAACTGATTTAAAATGCACCAACCCTAGCATGCAGGAGTCTGGTTGGATCGAGTTTCGAATTTGCAACCCTCTGGTTGTTAATACGCTACTCTACCAACAGGATGACGGCGGTCTTCTATTATTGAAATGGAAATTTGCAATCTATTTTTAAAATGTTACGTACCTTATCTTTGATGTCTAGGAACTCGCTGGAAAAGCATTTGGAATAATCTGGTTCTCCCCATGCAGCTTCGTTATCATTTTTCAAGTTGCAATGTCTTCTCACTGAACCTGAAATCATGAAATCTGTTAAAGGATTATTCTTAATAGAAATATAATTTATATAATAGGTTTTTATTTCCAATGGCAAAGACCATGAAAAACTTGACGTACACTTGAAAAAGTACAATTAACACAGGACCATTCATTGGTAACTATGGCAACGCCTCTCACAATCGATGCTCAGAACTTATTTTCTTATTTCAGTAAAGGCTAGTTATTCTTTTGTATTTTAAAGCTGGTCGGTTGTCTAACTTTCAAAGAGGCGCATCAAAGTCATGCGCTCCCTCATTCTGCTCTACTTTGTAACTATGGCAACGTCTCTCGCGATCGACGCGCAGAGGTTATTTCCCCACTTCAGTTAAGGCTAATGATTTTTTTGTAGCGTAAAGCTGATTTGGTTTTCTTAATATTCTAACTTTCAAAGAAGCATCAGTCACGCGCTACATCATTCTACCATATTCTGTAACCATCAACGTCTCGCGATCGAAGGGCAAACCTTATTTCCCCACTTCAGTTAAGGCTTAGTGATTGATTTGTCGTGTGTTAAGGTGGAATCCAAACCCAAAACGGATATAAGGTGGGAAAGGTGAGCTTTCATAAACATTTAGATATCAGATGTTACCATGGGAACTGAGAGAAAGGAAAAAAAGAGTTGAGAGGTATTGGAATATCCTCCATATTCAATGAACATTAGGTCCTTGTTTGATTACTTCTTTCCTAGGTAAGAACCATTCGAGGAATTGCAGTTTACAGTTAGAAATTGCAAGTGAAATATTTTTCGTAAACACATTTAGTTCTATTTAAATTATGTCGTTAAAAGAAAATAATTGCAAATCTTTTCAACCCGTATCTAAACGGTTATAATCGCCATCAAAATTTATTTTAATTACAAACAAGTAACAATAAAGATAAGTAACATTAGAGTTTAATATATACAAAAAAATAATTTCAATTATAATAGGTTTAAACCTGTTTCAATACTTTTGTCATTTTTTATATAGGAGGAAATATTTTTTATGAATTTGAGATCCACGGTAATTTCTACGTAAAAAATAGAACTTAATTACAGTAAAAAATCCATTAGCAATAAATAATTAGGCCTTTTTTAATGTCCCAGGTTAATTCAAACTTTTATTAAAATTAATTAATTTTTTTCTTAAATTCATTAAATTGTTCTATTCATTCGTATCAGTTTCATAATTTATACAGGATTTTATACCATTTTCAATATTCAATATGTAATATTTGCAGTGCTTAATTTTTCTTATATTGGTTTAAAATGGAACAGGTTTTAATTTCGTGGGAATGAATTTGAGCTGGACAATAAAGTTATTTCAAACTACGAAGTTTCAATTAAGAATTAATGAAACAATGCAACTTCTGATTACACAGGATCATTTAAAATGATAGTACAAAGGATATTAAAGCTTTGAGCAAAATATGTACACGAATATATCTTACGCACAACAGAACTCATTACATTTTTTTGCTATTTCAATTAGGTGTTTTATTCTTTCTATTTGCCTTACAATTTATACTTGACTAACTACTTAATTATTTAAAGCTTTTTATGTATGGAAAAACTCAAAACTTTTACATTATTTGAAAGTTAAATTGTATATGAAATTAGGATGATTGCGTTGGGTTTGGCAAAGATTCTACCAATACTCGACGGCGTCAAATACAAGACAACGTCGAGTATTGGTAGGTAGGTATTTTCACTAACGTCGCACTGGAGCAACACAACGGGCCATTGGCGACGGTCCGGGATCAATCCCGAGGGGAAAGATCAAGGACAACACCACGTAATTTTGAACCACGGTCAGATGACGAGGCCATATCTGAGCTGGCACCCCACTCTTCAAATTTCCACACCACTACAACGTGAGGACATTTGAGGACGACAGATTTAACGTGCACCAGCCCCCCTTGTACACGACGGTCTTTGTTTGTATTCGAACTCGCAACCCTCCGGTTGCTAATCCGTTACTCTTCCAACCGGGCTACCACGCCCTTTTTTATATGGAAAGCTCAAAACTCTTATACTATTTGAAAGATAATTTGTGCATGAAGTTCGGTTGATTGTGTTGGGTTTTATGGCGTCTTGGGTTTGGCCAAGATGTGCCAAACACAAGATAAAGCCTAGCAATGGATTTATACATAGTGTTCTACTAACACAGAAAATAAAGATACCAAGGGAGGAATCAGACCTACGCAGCCTATAACTTGCAGGTACGACAACCCCGTAAAGTCATTGAAGTTGACCCTCCTGGTAGTGGTATCGGGGAGGTATCTCGTCATAACAAAACTGACGAGATCTTGATCTCGTCAGCATAAAAATTTTGGCAATATCCTGATGACGAGTTATTTCGTTATTTGCAAAATTGGTGAGATGTTGATGGACGAGATATCTTGTTAGGAAAATTGGTGAGATGTTGAGGGACGAGATATCTCATTATTAGCAAAATTGGTGAGATGTTGATGGACGAGATATCTCATTTTTAGCAAAATTGGTGAGATGTTGATGGACGGGATATCTCATTATTAGCAAAATTGGTGAGATGTTGATGGACGAGATATCTCATTATTAGCAAAATTGGTGAGATGTTGATGGACGGGATATCTCATTTTTAGCAAAATTGGTGAGATGTTGATGGACGGGATATCTCATTTTTAGCAAAATTGGTGAGATGTTGAGGGACGAGATATCTTGTTAGCAAAATTGGTGAGATGTTCATGGACGGGACATCTCGTTATTAGCAAAATTGATGAGATGTTGATGGACGAGATATCTCGTTATTTGCAAAATTGGTGAGATGTTGAGGGACGAGATATCTTGTCGAAACCACTTGAAAGGTTAAGCTTCTTAGGATGTTGCGAAAATTTTTCTTCTTGATTCCTTCTGTTTTATGTATTTGGATAGCTTTAATGATTACTTTTAAAATGGTATCCTTAAGAGAGGTTTAGTGCCAAATAAATCCACCTTGTATAAATGATCTTGTGGAAATATTCATAAATATCATCGTCACAAAAGTAATACAAATTTTCAAAGATTTCGCTCACATAAGATATTAGAATTGCATGATTAAAGTGAAAAATTGAATCAACCTTCAATATGAAAGAATTTTAAGGAATCCCTTTATAATTAAAAAATTATCTTTGTTTTAAATAATTTATATATTCATTTTTCCAAATACATTACTCAAGTTACATGACTGAAAGAAGACCAAAAGTACCGAACATGCCTCAGATATAATAAAAACAGTACAATTATGCAACGGAAACTACGTCATATAAACACAAAACAAAAATTACTTACAGTACTGAAAAATGAAAGAAAAAATCGCAATCGAAATACAAATCATAAAGAAAAATTTGAAAAACTCAATTTTCAAATTTATCAAAATGTATTAATTTCGTATGCTTTAAAGCCAATACTTGACAACTTTTGGGTACTCACCAGTGTAACCTTTAGGACAAAATTGAATGTCTTCCGTGTTGGCAGCTGTGTTTGCCCACTTGACCTCCAGGTACTTCTCCGCTTGACAAGTAGGAGTGCTACCTGTTGAAGTAAGAGATTCTTAGTGAAACAATGAAGACAATGAAACGAAAAACGGACAATTTTTCGTGTCGTTTCTCAATGAAGATTCGCGATTATGTCAATCGATAAGATGGTCTGCATTGACAACAATCGTACCATGCGAATCCTTATCGAAAATGGCCCCGGTAGCTCAGTTGGATGGTAGGTATTTAATTAACGTCGCACTAGAGCAACACAACGGGCTATTGACGACGGTCCGGTCACCCAAAGGGAAAGATCCAACACCATGTAATTTTGAACACGGTCAGATGACGAGCCAAGTTGGAAGAGCAGCGGATTTGCAATCGGAGGGTTGCGAGATAACTCCATTCAACCAAAGACCGTCGTGTACGTGGGGGCTGGTGCACGTTAAATTTGTCGTGGCCTCAAATGTCCTCACGCTGGTGTAGGAGTTTGGAGCGTGGTGTGCCAACTCAGGTGGTAATCTCGTTATCTGACCATGGTTCAAAATTACAAGGTGTCGTCCTTGGTAAGTATTTTAATTAACGTCGCACTGGAGCAATACAACGAGCTATTGGCGAAGGTCTGGGATCAAACCCCAAGGGAAAGATCGAGGACAACCACGTAATTTTGAACCACTGTCAGATGACGAGGTCACACCTGAGCTGAAATCCCACTCTCCAAACTTCTATACCACGCCAACGTTAGAACATTTGAGGCCACGACAGATTTTACATGCACCAGTTCCCTTTGTACACGACGGTCTTTGGTTAGATTCGGACTCGAAACCTTCTGGTTGCTAATCCGTTACTCTTCCAACCAGGCTACAGCGGCCCACGGGAAACTGGGATTTTAGGTCCTGCTACTGAAATGTGGGGATTAAAACCACTAAAATATCTGGCTTCCGGTCACTAGAATATCGAAGTTACCTGAAAATGTAATTCATCGCAGTTTATGTGCTTAATCTAAATCTAATTGGTGTCATCCTAATCAACTGTTTCGTCATCTGACCGTGGATCAAAATTACTTGTTGTTCTCGGATATTTCCTTTCAGGTTTGATCCTGGATCTCCGCCTTTACCAGTTATGTTGCTCCCATTGAGATGTTAATTAAAATACCTACCTACACAATCAAGTATAATGTACACATAATGAATTTGGAAAGCAAGTCAAGTGATTTCGCGTCCTGAATACGTACAAGCACGTTCCGCCCAAAACACTACTGCCACCTACATTTTGCTTCACAGAAAAAGCCTCCCATACCATGCCATATTTCATAACCAAGGGCGAATAACAGCCAACTGTGACGACTTCCCAAACCCCACCGGATCGTCACTACAGCAACCCCAGAACCCTTAAGTCAATTTCCTTTCCCGAAACTTATTTTCGCAGGAACAGCTGAAGTGCGTTTCTTAATCGCGGAAGTTTATTAGTACGTCCCGAAAGTTGCAAGTGGGACGATAATTTAAGTGATTATTTTCAATGCTGCGAGGAGCTTTTGTAATTTCCTTTCACCTGCATCTCCTCGCAGGAATTAATTGCACAAAGAGGCGCCTGGGCTTTGATACACTTTGGGAGATACATTTCGCGAAAACTGAAAAGCGTCGCCAATTATTCCTTATTGAATCACTCGTTCTTAAAAATGAGAGGGGGTAATTCAAGATGTGTTTAACGATCCAAATGAAGTTAGAGTCCGTACCGAATGCGGAAGTTTGTGCGTCAAGTATTTGATTTCTTTTTCTTTACTATTAAATGCCTGTGAATTAGAGACAATCTTGGAGGCAGGCTTGTTTATAAATTGCAATATTCTACGGGGCTTGCGAACACAGATACTTTGGTCACTTAAATTAAACATATTACTAGAGTAATCGTTTTAAATATGCTGTGGCTTTATTACTCTATTATTGCTCTAGCTTTTACTATCCGGCTTCTCCCAAAAGTTTTCGCTGCTTCGGACAAACCAAATCGCCCGTCTGTTTCCTCAGCAGTTTCGTTGCGTCGTCGAACAGCGTTGTTTAGCTTTGTCCGCTTCCCATAACGGTTCCGATTGCTCGGCTCGGGATAGTTTGACGTTGTGTTGATTGGCATTCGATTGAAATTGTCTCTCGTCTTGCGTAATGTTCTTTTTTAATTCTTTTCTAAGGGAATGACGCGACGAGTTGAAAATAGTTGCGTTGGCATGGAAATTGTAGATTCCATGACACCAGAGCTCATCAGAGATTTAGCTGCTTCAGACAAGCGGATATTCCTAGTCGCTGGGCATCAAACTTCTAATGAAATAGTCAGATCACAAGGTCGCTGTCAAAAGATTCACAAATATGGCCTTGGGAATCCACTTGGGCCGATTGTCTATCGAAACGCAGACTAGTGTGTTTCATCACTCTCGTCTATGGATGAATACTTTCGTCCAGTACCAGGTGACAGAACTTCAAACCGAGCGATCGGGAGAAATGACATGAAGCTCTATGCATATGCTCATCTTTTTTTTATTAGAAAGTCGATGATTGATTGGGAATAGTGTTTGTGAAAAAACAAATCCTAATGCAGGACTCATTGACGTACGTGATGTAAAACACTCGTTTGCGCATCGATAGCCAATCGGCCCAAGACCACGTGACGTACACTTCTGAGATCTTACAACAGCGACTCCGCCCAAATGCTCCGTCAATTTCATTAGAAGGCCGATGGTGCTATGTTGACTAACGAGGCCAAGCCCGCATACGGAGCAAAAGTTGATAACGCATGTCGATCAAATTTCACGCTAACTATACACGCGGAAAGGCAACTTTTTCACTCACATTTTAAACTTTTTAACCACTTAAAGCACGAGTTTTTTTCGGAAAAACTGGTAAAAAATGATCTAGTTTTTTTTGACAGAAAATGAATATATATATATATAGGTATAGTGTAAGTTATTTTTTGCAATTTCAGTTGCGGGGGGTGGGCTAAAAGTTATAAAAAAATTATTATACAAAGTGTAAACGATTTGATTACATGTTTATTTTGAATTTCAAAATATTAATAATAATAACATATAAACTTCAGATTCACTTCCATCACTCAAGAGATCATCACTTTCATCGCTGAAACTTTCTGATAAATTGGCATATTCAAAATCGTCAGAGTCGCTCATTATCAGATAACTTTTTCTAAACAAGTTACAAAAACACTTAGTAAAAATTAATTTATGATTAACTGTTTACTTTTATGATATTTAACGTAATAAAAATGGATATATTACCTTTTCCACACCAAACAACTGCTTTATAACAAAGAATTCCTAACAAACTTATAGCTAATCATCAATATGCACTACTTGGTTTACACAAGAAAAATAATGCATAGTGGTGCCATCTACGGTAAATAAGTTTAATATCCATCTATAAATAAGTGGTAAATCATCTGATAAATATCCATCTTTGGTATAAGTTTAATCTAGCCTATCTATGTATTTTTACTAGAACGGATCTCAGACGGGCATTAGAAATAAAATAACGCGAGATACAAGAGCGCCCGTGTAAGACACGGGCATGTGCAAATTTGCCGGTAATTTTCGCCCGTGTCAAACATGGGTAAATGCGTTAAGTGGTTAAAAAGGTTTTTCGAACCACCCTAGTGTACTTAATTCCTGCTTCCTGACGTAGATTGGTGTGTTACTAGAATGTAATTTCAGCATGTGACTAATAGAGTGGATCGCGAAAATTAAAGCCTGACAACTATAAAAACGGCCATAAGTCAAATTAGCTCCTAAGCGAAGAAATTCTCCTTTTTCAGGTAGTTTGTTTACGTTTACACTGAGACATTATCAGAGAATTTATCATGCATTAATGTTTTCAGATTTCCTTTTTTCGACCCCTTAAAACATGCCCGATGAAAGGCCTTTTCAGTCCAGCTAAATGTAGGTGGTGGTAGTGTTTCTGAAGGGGAACGTGTATCCTGTACGTATCCCGGACGACGTGACGTGAGGGCTTGATTTTTGAATACGATTTCAGCACGTCGCCAATAGAAATTCATAAGGAGGTAGGTTGTTAATCGACGTCGCACTCGATCATTAAAAGGGGCTATTGACGACGGTCGAGGATCATTCCAGAAATGAAAGATCCGAGGACATCTGGTCATTTTGAAGGACGATCAGATGACGAACTGGCACCCCAAACTTCCACACCACGCCAACGTGAGGACATTTGAAGCCACGACATATTTAACGTACACCAACCTCCCCGAACACGACGGTCTTTGGTTAGATTAAGTTTCGAACTCGGTTGCTTATCTACTACCCTTTCAACCGAGCTACCTCCTTGAGAATATACGGAATATCAATTTAGCCACATTCCAAATCAATTCAGTCTAGTTTCCGCCAAAGAATAAAATAGACTCCAACCAACAAAGGGAAACAAAATCTGGCTCCGGAAATCCCCGCCAATCCCGCCAACCCACCGTAATCTGGCCAATTAAAGGCATAAAAATGCTTGCGCAACGATAGAAAAAGCTCGCTGAAAGTAAAGTAGGTAGGTATTTTAATTAACATCGCACTGGAGCAACACAACGGGTCTTTGGCGACGGTCTGAGATCAAACCCAAAGGGAAAGATCCGAGGAAAACACGTAATTTTGTTGAAGGTCCGGGGTTAATCCCGAAGGGAAAGATCAAACCACAAAGTCTTGTAATTTTGAACCACGGTCAGATGACGAGGTCAACACCTGCGCTGGTACCCACTCTCCAAACTTCCACACCACGAGGACATTTGAAGCCACGTCGAATTTAACATGCACCAGCTGCCACGTACACGACTGGTTAGATGGAGTTTCGAACTCGGAACCCAACTGTTGCTAACTCGCTACTCTTCCAACAGAATATACGGAATATCTCAGCCACATTCCAAATCAATTCAAAGTCTAATTTTCACCAAAGAATAAAACAGACTCCAACCAACAAAGGGAAACAAAATCTGGCTCCGGAAATCCCCGCCAATCCCGCCAACCCCCTAATCTGGCCAATACCCGACACAATCCATCCTCCAGGACTTTATTGACCCCCGAAATCTTCATACTTTTGTTAGATATTCACACGGAGCCACCATATTTCAAGCCCCGTGACAGCTTGATCCTCGAAGTCTTCCTGTTTCTGCCAATCTCGCACAGATTGGCATTCTTCGCACGGAGTTTCGGACGAGTTGCTGTAGGAGACCCTTCACCTGGGAGGTACTCGGCTTTTTCTCCCCACTGGGTTTGCGGTGCTGGACTATAAAGGATTGATGGATGTAAAGGGGGGCTCCTGGGAGGAGGGGGAGGGATTCTGGAGAAGTGTCAAATCTGCTGCGGGGTAGGTTCTGGAAGTGATCGTTTTTTGTTGTGGTTGAAAGTTCTTTTGTTGCGTTGGGAATATTTAGAGCGTTGAATTTTTGTCATTTTACCCTCACGCGTGTTATTCCACCTACATCATAGTCTTTCCTGCAGGATTTCTATTCAATTTTGACCATATTGAGCAATAGAATATTTGAAAATTTTATCCTATAGAATGCGCCAATAGAATTCTTCCAAAGAATTATATTCCAAGGAAAGGAGGAATAGAATTTTTTCATGGGATTCCTCATACAAGGAAATGACAAGTACAATCTTTCTAAAGACTTATAGTCCAAGGAAAGGAGGAATAGAATTTTTTCCAATGGACTGTATTCTATAGATTTGCCGATAGAATCGTTTCAAGGAATTCTATTCCAAGGAGAGGAAGAATCGTTCCAAAGAAATATTCTATTTTAAGGAAATGAGCAATAGAAACTTTCCAATTCAATTCTACAGAATGACCATTACAAAGGAATCTATTCTAAGAAAAGGAACAATAGAATTGTTCGAAAGACAGTTTCTTTTTTAAGGAAATGGAGCAAGAGAATCCTTTCGAGGGATGCTATTCTACAGAATGAGTCATAGAATCATTACAAAGGAATCTATTCTAAGGAAAGAAAAAATAGAATCGTTCCCAAAGATTTTATTCTAAGGTAGATAGTTATTTAACGTCACATTGGAGCAACACAACGGACTATTGGAGACGGTTCGGAATGAATCCCGAAGGGAAAGATCCGAGGACAACACCTCGAAATCGTGAACCACGGTCAGATGACGAAGTCAACACCTGAGCTGGCACACCACTCTCCAAACTTCCACATCACACAACGTGATGACATTTGAGGCCACATATTTAACGCGCACCAGCCCCTTTGTACTTTGGTTGGATTTGAACTCGCAGCCCTCCGGTTCCTAATCCGTTACTCTTCCAACCGAACTACTCCAAAAACTAACCCACTCTAAAAAAATTCCACACCACTCCAACGTGAGGACATTTGAGGCCACATATTTCACGAGCACCAGCCCCCTTTGTACAGGACGGTCTTTGACTGGATTCGAACTCGCAACCCTCCGGTTGCTGATCCGTTGTTCCTCCAACCGGGCTACCGTGGCTCTCTCAGAGCTTAAAGAACCAACACACTCACCCTTCGCCATCAGTACGGTCACCGTAATGTCCTTGTTCGTAAACCCGGCCGTGCTCGTACTGATGCACGTGTACGTAGCAGACGCCCTGGCAGACTGTATGACCAATCGGCTCCCGGCCGGGAAGAGGTCCTCCACCATCTCGGGCTCCTTGGAAGGATTGAGCACGTCCCCGTTCTTCACCCAGTTGTAACCGAAGTTGCCGAAGGTGTCGTCCTGCGCCAGGCACGTGATGACCAGCCGCTCCCCCTGCCGGACGGTGGCCGTGAGGGGGTAGACCTGCGGCTGCGGCACCGTGACCACCGACACATGGATGCTCTTGTTCTGGATCGTGCCCCAGTCGGACACCTGGCAGATGAACTCGCCTGTGAAGAGAATGGACAGAGTTAGTATCAACATTGAAATGTAAAATTAGTCATATATTTCACAATATAATCGACAATTTGTTTTAATATGTTCCGTGAAACCATGTATCCTCGTACTCTACGAACTAGTGATCTGTTTTCACGAATTGTGCGAACATTTTTTTAAAGCCAGTAGGCGTTTCTTCTGAATTACTATTAATTTCCAGTTGTCATTGAGCAAGCATAATGCAGAAGAAAGGACAGTGGTACTGATGAGACATTGGCCTTTTCGTTGTATCGCGTAATTTTATTTATGAAGTGATTTATATATTTTAACCCTCAAAGTGGTTTCGAAGAGATATCTCCTCCATAAAGATCTAACCAAGTTTGCTAACGACGGGAAATCTCGTTATCAGGATATTGCCAAATTTTTGATGACGAGATGCAAATCTGGTCAGTTTTTTTCTAATGACGAGATATTTCGTCCATCAAGATCTGGTCAGTTTTGCTAATGAAGAGATGCTCTTGTCCAGACAACCAACAGGAGGGTAAAAATCTATCATCACCGTTTAATGTCATATGGCATGGAATTCATTCATTGGGCTATTCATTTTCCTATCTCGACACCGCCATCTGACTGTGGTTCAAAATTACGAGGCGTTGTTCTTGGATTTTTCCCTTCGGAATACATCCCTGACCATCGCCACGAGCCTGTTGTGTTGTCCCAGTGTGACTTTAATTAACTACTTACCCATCTGGACACAAGCGTGGCGCTCGAAAATCAATCGAACAATAGCTCGATCAATAGAACATTTATAACACTGTTTGAATAGGTTTAGAGAAACATGTACTCATAGTCCACAAATCACTGATCCGTTTTCACGAACTGTAGAACACTTTTTACAAGCCAGTGGGCATTTCGTCTGAATTATTGTTAATTTTCAGCTGTCATTGAACAATTTATTTAGGTGAAAGGATATAGAAGAGATGGTTTGCGATCTGGAAACACACCGGTGACATACAAGAAAACATTCATGCATTACTTATTCAACAAAAAACGTTTTGTAACTTTTTCAATGATTTCTTGTACTAAACTTCTGAACGTCATGCGCTTTCTGAGTTGTGTTTTGTCACCACAACCACACACGTAATGACTAAACAATCACATCTATTGGTTGAATCGATCCAATCTTACTGGTTGGTTTTAGGGTTTGGATTTAATGGAGCAAGAGCCATATTTGATCATATTGCGCCAAACACAAGACAGTCAACATCAAGAAAGGACATACACAACGAAAGGTTTACTAACAGAGGAGAGAGAAATGGTTGGTTGGATTCGTATGGCGCAAAGGTCATGTTTGATCATGCTGCGCTAAACACAAGACAGACAACATCAAGTAACGGACAACTCGCAAATTGTCAAAGTAGTGGGCAAACTCATTGAGTCTCCGAGGCCCCAGCAAACCTTCTGAACCAACGAAAGATTCTATTGACCAGGAAAGCCCAAACTGGTTAGAAATCATGCAAAGATTATATATTACTCCACAACAGATATTACTCCACAACAGTACAAATCTACACTGTTTGACCAATCTAGACCAAATTTGGTACACTTATTCTTTTGAACCCTGCGCGTAACGTAGTCTATATATTACCGACGTTCTATTTGTCTTGGGTGTGAAGAGGGGTGTAACGTCCCGTCGTCCTGAACAGAGCACTTGCTAGGGGGCGCTCTCTCCTGGTTTGGCTGTGCAGATGACGTCAGAGTTAAACATCTACAGGAGTCGCCTCTCAAGATGACCTTGTTTTGTTTAGAATCTTAGAGTATGGCGCAATCGCAGATGGATGCGGTTGCGCTGAAAATCGCTCAATATCATATCGTTTATATATCCCGTCTGTAAATTCTTAAACTGTGGTTTTATTATTGGAATATAAATTTTTATGATAATATAAGATTATTTTCATAGAAAGTGCTCTTTTTTTATCGCCGATATACTACAGGGAGCTACAGGCAATTCGAAATTATCATAGGAATAACATTGCGTATTTATACGATCAATGTCAGATCAATTCACACTCAATTTGGTACATTAATCCTGTAGAATTCTGCGGGACACATAGACCATACAGGGTAAGTCTAAATTGTTTTTAAAAATTAAGAGGGGTGATAGTACCCATCCAGACGAGCAATAATTACCATGGAACATAGGGTCGCATTCCACTCTGAGAGGCAGAAAAGAGTAAAGTCGAAACGCGTCGAGCATGAATAAGTCATCGCCTCTGACGTCGTTTAGTACCTGCCTACGTAGCATATCATCCTAAGCAAGATGGCCTGGTCGGTAGCACGATGGATCGGACGTGGCGGACCTATGGCTTGGCCTCCTCGCTCATCGGACCTCAACCTACGGATCGGCTGAAGCTCATCGGACTCGGCTGAAGATCTCGTAGCGAGAATCGGTGTTGCCGCAGACAAAATGAACACAACCCCAGGAATCTTCGAGAGGGTGCGCCAGTCATTCCTACGCTAGTGTGAACTGTGCAACGACACGTGCCACTTTGAGCACTTGCTGTGAGTTTTTCTCTGATCAATGAATCAGATTGTGCAAATTTTGGTATCCTTCATTCGCTTTCCGAACACTGTTTTAAGTTCATGTTGAAATTCTAATTTGACTCTTTTCTGCCTCTCAGAGTGGAATGCGACCCTATGTTCCATGGTAATTGTTGCTCGTCTGGATGGGTACTATCACCCCTCTTATTTTGTAAAAACAATTTAGACTCACCTGGTATATTAACCCCGTTCGATATGTCCTGGATCTGCAGGGGGCTAAAAGCAATTCGAAATCTCCATAGGAATAATATTTAGTAATATTACGATGAATTATAAGCAACCGGAGCAACGCCTTGTCACTCAGCTAGTTTCATATAAGACAGAAAATAAAGACAATTATACTCGTCATTCTCAGCAATTCATTCAATTACTATATAATTTGGAAGGTAGGTAGGTATTTAAATAACGTCGCACTGGAGCAACTAATTCCTCCAAATACTGGAGGGGCCACGGTAGCCCGGTTGGAAGAGTAAGGGCATACTGCTCAAGAAACTGATAAATGTGGGACTTTATCATCACTAGATTGTTGATAGAGATGGGTCAATAACTTCTAAAGGGCACAGAAATGTACCTTAAAGCCACTTTCCCAACACTAAAACCGAGCTTTTAGGATCGATTTAGTGCTCGAAAATTAAAACAATCACAGATGAATGATCGCAGTGGTTCAGTATCCCTCCACAT
Source organism: Meta bourneti (assembly GCA_933210815.1). Taxonomy (NCBI): domain Eukaryota; kingdom Metazoa; phylum Arthropoda; class Arachnida; order Araneae; family Tetragnathidae; genus Meta; species Meta bourneti. The sequence goes on from OW119932.1 coordinate 14,544,954, forward strand.
CCAGTTTATCACCCCAGTTCAAGTTTAACCCTCCTGGTGGTTTATCTTGGCGTCGAAAACCGGACTTGTAGTGGTGGCCTCTGATCAAAACCTAGGGCCACAGTAACGCAGTTGGAAGAGTAACGGACTAGCAACCGTAGGGTTGCTAGTCTGTTACTCTTCCAACCAAATTCTTTGTACATGAAGGTCTTTGGTTAGAATCCAACCAAAGACCGTCGGGAAGATGGGGCTGGTGCACGTTAAATCTGTCGTTGCCTCAAATGTCCTCACGTTGGTGTGGTGTGGAAGTTTGGAGAGTGGGGTGCCAGCTCAGGTGTTGCCTCGTCATCTGCCTGTGGTTCAAAATTACGTGGTGTTATCCTAGGATCTTTCCCTTCGGGTTTGATCCCGGACCGTCGCCAGTAGCCTGTTGTGTTGCTCCAGTGCGACGTTAATTAAACAAAGGCCATATTTGGCCAAACTGAGTCAAACAGAAGACAGTCAATGCCAAGTAATTGTGAATTGAAAAAAAACGCGGAATACACACACAAAGAAAGCTTTACTGAAGAAAGAAATACACCCAAGGTGGGAACGAACCAGCGGCGCCTGCAACTCGCAGGTGGCTAGCGCAGTGGGCATACCCACTCTAAGCCACAACGGCTCCGATAGTTTTTCAGTTGGTTGTTTATAGATTTTATGGCTTAACCTTTTGACTACGGGCAGGACAACAGTCATCCCAAATTCAGATAGCGGAATAAAAGCGCCGTAGTGTAAAGGTTAAGGACAAAATTTCACCAAGCACAAGACATCGCCAATTAAAAAATGTCGTGAATGGTTGGTTGGTTTTGGATTTTATCGCAAAAGGGCCATATTTGGCCAAGCTGCGCCAGACACGACACACAATATCAAGTAATAGACACACACACAAAGTCAGCGACAACGGAATTGTCCTTTCAACTTAAATCCGGGCAGCAGTGATAAGTGCTACTAATGTGCTCAAAAACTACACCGTGCAGCTATCAGAAATACAAACACAACTGCATTACGATTAAATATTGAATTACCCTCGAAGATCCAAAAATAGTATCCTTAAATATATATGTACAAGGTACTTCAAATATATAATGAACCTGTTTATGGGGAGTTCTAAAACATATCAAATCAAATATTTAATGATAGCTATTTAAAGTTCTTTTTAGAGTTATTCATGTCTGAGAGCATTGAAGAAAATCTTCATCAAGCGAAATTGTGTCTATAAATGACTAAGATTAAAAAGTTGAAAAAGTACTTGCACTTAACTTTTAACCACTAAAATTTAAAAATTTTAAAACTATGAACATTGAAAAATTGAATGAAGTTAAATATTTGAAAATTTTCAGACATCTTAATGCTTTTCTAGGCAGATTTAATCTGTTTGATAAATCCCTAGTGAATATTTAAGTATGAACAGTCATATAATGCAAACATACCATGTTAGTTAATTCATTAAAACCTCTCAAGTAATGGATAAATAACAAGAATGGCTTATAAAATCTGTGCGAAGCAAATATTTAATTAATGTGCCATTTAATGGTTATATTGCTCAGAACTTACGTAAAGCTAATACTTACAGGAGCATACTATGAGAAAATCAAATTTTAAGAGACCATTAGACAGTAACAAAGCACAATAATGGGAGTTCTTAAGATAAGTAATTATTTTTAACACAACCCGCGATTTGAGTTTGCAAAAGAAAGAATTCTTGTAAAAATAAGTGAACTATAACCATACATCACGAAAGAAATGCAAAAGAAAACTAAGCCTAAATTGTACGAATATATAAATTTCCGTCCATATTAAAAACATAAATGTACATAGATGAATAATTAAGCGAGAAAATTTGATTTTCAAAGGTACTAACCATAGCTATTTGAAATTTATTTTCTCAGTTACAAAAAATAGGTTCTCATATAGGATTAATATATGAGTTCTTAAGGAACTTAAAAGAAAAACGAAAATGGTTAAATATAGGATGTCTATAATTAAAGTTTATCAATTCTAAGCAGAATTAGAGGCATTTTTGTTAAGCTAAATATATTTGGCGATACGTATTTCCTGTAAGTATTCTGAACGTGACGTCAGTTGGCTTGATTTTCGGTTATGATTTCAACACTTCGCCAATAAAAATTAGAAATGCACAAATAAAAGAATGAATTATAAATTGACCAATGATTGGTCAGCACCAATTAGATTAAACGACAAACGTCACCAAAACTGCGATAAAATACACTTTAAGGTAACCCTATATGTATCACGCGAGAGAGTTTGGGTGGCGGAAGTAGAATCTTCACTTTCAGTCTGCTTTGTTTACGCTGAAAATTCTTCTCAAATAGCAAAACTACTCATCAGAATGTCGCCAAATTTTCAGTACGTCTAAATCAGTGGTAGTCAATCTGGTCACTACCTCCCTCTAGTGGGCGATTCAAGCTTTCATGGTGGACGGTAGGGGTTTTGTCCGATGCTGAAGCTACTTTCCGTTATCGCCGTGCATCTATGACTCAATGACAGAGCAGGTTGTACTGCACTGTAGTGCGCATGACGAGGCTGGGTGTACCAGCGGCCATCACTCAAGTTCGTTTCATGGTGGGGCCAGAACGTAGTTAGATTTATGAAAGAAAGCACGTGACTATGGCTTCAAACAAGTTTTATAAATTGTGTGATTTATGGTGAGCCCATGTCTCAAAAAAAGAAATACGCTCGTGGCTATTTACCGGAGTATCTGAGGATGAGTTTCATCGAATCTGTTGCAAATAAACAACTCCCAATATGTTTACTGTGTCATAAAACATTATCCAATGAAGCCAAGTCGACTGCGAGAACATCTTGCTACAAAACATCCAAAAGACAAAGACAAGTCCATTGAATATTTTCAGGAAATATATAACAAATTTCAAAATCGTCCAACAATCCTTGCATCATTTAAGAAACAACATGCAACGAACGAAAATGGATTAACTGCCGCTTACCGCATTTCACAATTAATTGCAAAAAGTGGTAAAAGCTATAATACTGGAGAAACTTTAATAATACCCTCTATAAAAGAATTTATCTCAACAGTAATGCATCAGGATATACCTGAAACTTTAAAAACGTTGCTCCTAAGCGATAGCACAGTAAAGCGAAGAATTGAAGAAATGGCAGTTAATGTTGAAAATGAACTTACAGGTATTCTCCAAACTCTTTATTTTCTATATAATTGGACGAGTCTACCATTGCAGATGATAATGTTTTATTGATGACATATGAATGTTATTTTGATGAAAACAATACATTACGAGAAGAAATGCTATTCGCAATAAATCTCATTACAGATACAAAAGGATTATCAATATTTAATGCTGTGAAATCATACTTTTCAAAAATAATACACCTTTGAAAAATATGTTGCATGCGCTACTGATGGAGCACCATCAATGGTAGGTCGCTATAGTGGATTTGTTGCTTATTTGAAGGAAGTGCCAAATGTTTTATGTATTCATTGTGTGGTGCACAGACAATATCTTGTAGGAAAACATTTAAGTACAAGTCTCCATTCATCAGTAACTATAATAATTAGATCTGTAAATAAGATCAAATCCAATGCCAAACATGATAGAATGCTTCGACAGCTATGCCAGGACAATAATGAGGAATTTATTAGGTTGCTTTTACACACAGAAGTTCGGTAGCTGTCAAAGGGTACATGTTTGTCTCGTTTTGTAACATTATATGATAGTGTCATACATTTTTTTGAAAGTATAATAAACCAATCTCTGTCAACGATTAAAAACAGCAAAGAATGATGCCTTTTATTTGGCAGATATTTTCAAGAGATTTAATGAAATCAATTTGCAGCTTCAAAGGGCTAATAAAGCTCTTATCAATTGCCAAAATATTGTGTCATTATTTATCGACAAACTTGATCTTCGTTATAATCTATTGAAGAGAGAATTTAATCAGTTTCCCGATCATCTATAAAAGATGATGTAACTCCAGAGGAGATTGAAAGATTCAGTAGCCACCTTAACGAATTTAAATTGGATATGGAAAAACGATTTGAAGATATTTTGAACTTGAAGGTGTATGTCTGGATGAAAAATCCTTTTACTGCAAATATTGAAGAGGCTGGTACAACTTTCCAAGAACTGTTAGAACTTAGATATGATGAGAGAGTAAATATAATTTAAATAGTGGTGGATATGAAAACCTATGACTAAATAAAAAAATGCCTGATTTATATGCAAATATGTGGAAAATGATATTCAATTTATTAATACTTTTCCCTACCTCATATCTCTTAAAATCAGATTTTAGTGCTGTTAATCATACTGTCACCAAACAAAGAAACAGTCTGAATATTTCCGAAAGAGGAAACCGTCGTTTGTTCCTTACGAAAATTTAACCATATATCAAATATTTAGTTTCGCAGCATCAGCCTCAAGGATCTTATTAATAATTAATTAAAGGTCATTTAATAGACTTTATACTTTTATAGTTTTAATTTTCTTTTTCTTCAATTTAAGCAGCTTCCACACTAGTAGGCGCTGTATCGATGGAGTTGCATAAATGCAGCATCAAATTAAATTTTCTGTGTATTATAAACATATGCAAAGTATAAATAAAAAGATAAATTTAACTATACACTTTTACTAAACCTCCACTAAAAAATTACGAGTACTTAGCAGTTGCGCTAAATTAAGTTAATGCGGAAGCGGTGGGCGGTAAGAAAATTTTACTACCAACAAAGATACAAAAGTGGGCGGTAGGTATAAAAAGGTTGACTACTCCTGGTCTAAATGGTAGGTAGGTAATCAATTAACTTCCCACTGGAGTAACACAACGGGCTATTGACAACGGTCCTGGATCAAACCCGAAGGGAAGGATCCCTGCTAGGCTTTGCATCAGAAGCCAGCCACTACAAGTTCGGTTTACGGATTTGTAGTGGACCGCCTCTGATGCGAATTATCGGCCTCTGATGCGGCCGATGATGCCTCGACTGCAAAGATAAACCACCAGGAGGGCTAAACTTTAACTGGGGTGATAAACTTGATGTGGAGGGATATTAAACCAACTGCAATCATTCATCGGTGATTGTTTTAATTTTCGAGCACTAAATCGATCCTAAAAGCTCGGTTTTAGTATTGGGTAAGTGCTTTAAAGTACATTTCTGTGCTCTTTAGAAGTTATTGACCCATCACTATCAGCAATCTAGTGATGATAAAGTCCCACAACTATCAATTTCTTTCAAAGACCAGCATGCCCTTATCCTGAAATAGCATCAGTCCCAACCAAAGTATCTCGGAATTTATATATGCACATTTAAATCCGAGCATTTTCTCGAGTACTTATGTTAAGTGATAAACTTTACAAGAAATGTCCTCTTTCCTACTGCACGACTTCTTCGCTACTTGCGACAAAAGTCACGTATAAACAGGCTCGTAAACATTTACTATTTCTATCTACTTTATGGAGCCATATTTTTCACCGGAACGCGATTTTTCTAAGCCCCTCAATTTATTCCAGGAGTTATTTATTGAAAAAAAAATCCTTCCCTACGAACTCTCGTAAAAAAAAAGAGAACAAAGAAATGGAAACTGCAAACGAAGGAGGCCATTTTATTATTATTTTTTCTCCTCTTCCATTTCCGCCATTTCGTTTTTATACGTTCTTGTTAGTCGTGCCTGTAATAAAGAGGTTTAAACCCCAACGACACTTCCTTCTTTCAAAGTGCAGCGATGAGCCAAGAGAGGAATCGGTTTTTTTTCCTCCTCCTCAGCAGAAATGCAACTCGACTCAACTTAACATGACTGCCGACAGCATTTCGATAAATCTACTTTTTGTTGTAATGGCGGGCGTTTTTTGGCATCATTAGAAAGGACTTTCGCGTATAAATCAGGAGCATGTTTTAGGAATGTTGGGCTTGTTGTGACGTTTTGAGTTGGGTAGGATATATTGTTATTAGAAAACAAACCAGGATCTGGTCCGTTTTTTCCCCCTTTCTGTTGCCACAATAAACGTTTTTTTCAAAAAGTGAACAAGTGCGTTATAAAACAACTCGACCACATGATAAATGTCTATAATGTGATATTTTTTTATCTGGACTCTTCTTTCCGTAGTTAGGATGTTTTTATTGGGTTGATACCAAAGTTCGTCCCGTTTCTTTTTGACAAAAATTGAAGAAAAATTTAATTACTGAAAATTACATTTAATCAATATGGTATGTGTCGTTCTGGTCTGATCGATGGCCTTTCTCTATATCTGCGGTAGCTGCATAATCCCGCGCTCAGGTTCTGAGGTTTCTGGCTAAAGATCTGATCCAGGTGACGAAACTTTCTGAACCACTTGAGGGTCGTGGAATCGTCAACGGCAACCCTCACCATACATAACATATCTTTTGCGTCTGCGAAGCATTCTTGCCTTTTCGGAAATGAAAAAGCTTAATGTGTCAAAAATGCTCCGTATATTTTCTGCCATTTTTAATGCTTAACAAATTTAAAAAAAACACAACCCAATAACACAATTTTTCCCCCAAGTACTCGCTGAATTTACTTCTTTGAAACATCAAAACTTTACACGCGTGAATTGGATAACACTTCGGTTTTGCTATACAATGCTATCTAGCGCCAAAAATGGGACGAACGTTTGCACCAACCCAATCTCCCCGCTCTCCAAACTTTCACACCACGCCAACGTGAGGACATTCGAGGCCTCGAGAGATTTAACGTGCACCAGCCCCCACGTTCACGTTGATCGTTAGTTGGATCACGTTTTGAACTCGTAATCCTCCGGTTTCTAATCCCTCGCCATCTGATCGTGGTTCAAAATTACGTGGTGTTGTCATCGGATCTTTCCTATCGGGTTAGATCACGCACACGCGCACGCGCACGCGCACACGCACACGCACCAATAGCCAGTTAAATTAAAAAATACCTAAATACCGTTTGGTAATCCGCTACTCTTCCAACCTTACCCCTGCCTTTTTCCTACTTGGATCTTCTTTCTCCCTTGGAGTACTAGGGTAGTTTTGCCTCTACGATGTATCTCGTAAATAACAAAACTGACCAGATCTTGATGGACGAGGTATCTCGTCGAAACCACTTGGAGGGCTAAATGATGGGCACTCCGTGAAATAGATGCATCCCAAGGACTCGGAGTTTACTTAAACATGATGCTAAAACTAACCCCTAAAATACAATAAATAAGTCCGTTAACGTTTCATAACATAAGTCCCCTTTTTCGCTCTTTTCACACGCTAGTCTTTGTCTTCCTGCTAGTCATCTGATGTCCAACAGATGTTTACACCACTTTCACCTTTTGAACTTTGCACCTCGCTAAGTATGACTTCAGACAGTTCATCCCACTCAAGTTATTTTTTTCTCTTTCCGATCGCTCAGTGGATTTGCCCAATGATCTAGCAACGTGCGAGTTGTTGGCGGTGTATGTTCGATTCGCCCTGGGTGTCCTTAATTCCGAGCCTACAACTCGTAATTTACTAGGCACAAACTGGATCCTCGATGTTTTACGAATGTAGTGAATGTTTTGAAGATGTGTGGTTTATTGGACTTGTGTAGCATGGACTAAAAAAAGAGGAACTAGTAATACTGATCTTTCTCACTCACTGTGTCTGTGTGTCATTCCCATTCTCTCTGTCTGTGTCTCTCCTTTTCTATATGCCTATCTTTCTGTCTATCCCTCTCTATCTGGCTGTTTCTCTCTATGTCTGTCTCTTTCTATCTGCCTGTCTCTGTCTTTGTCTCTTCCTCTCTATCTGTCTGTCTCTCTGTGTCTGTCTCTATCTGTGTCTCTCTCTGTCTGTGTCTCTTTGTCTGTTTCTATATTTCTCTGACCCTGTCGCTCTGTCTGTCTCTCTCTGTTGCTGTCTTTAGTCTGTCTATCTATCTGTCTCTCTTTGTCTATCTGTATCTGTCTCTGTCTGTCTCTTTGTTTATCTGTGTCTCTTATATCCCTTTTGTATATATCTTTGTGTCTCCCTGTTACTCCCTTTGTCTCTCTATTTCTCTCTTTGTCTGTTTCTCTATCTCTCTGTCTATCCCCATCTCTCTGTCTGTCTCTTTATCTCTCTTTCTATCTCTTCCTCTCTGTATCTGTCTTTTTGTATCTGTCTCACTGTGTGTTTACGTATCTCTATGTCTCTTTGTCTGTCTCTCCCTATCTCTCTCTCTATTTCTCTATGTCTCTCTATCTCTCTATCTGTCTCTCTGTATATCTGTCTGTCTCTCTGTTGTATATCTGTCTGTCTCTCTGTTGTATATCTGTCTGTCTCTCTGTGTCTTCGTATCTGTCTGTCTGTCTCTCTATCTCTCTCCCTCTCTCACACATACTTCTTACAAACTAATAACGAATCCAATAAATTTTGTGAATGAATGTGCTAAAATATACTATTTTCTCTCTCTCTCCCCCCCATATGCTTATGTAACCATAGCTATGTATAAATGTTAATGTATATCTGTACATTGGAGAAAAAGGACCTATGTCCAAATTCGACTATTTTGAGTTATATTCACAAATCACTTAAAAGTAAAAAAAGTCATAATAGAAAATAAAAACACCATAGTCCTCTAATCAATATATTATGAAAGGATCAAAACGTTACAAAGCATTTTTGTACGCTTTACTAAAAATTAAAAATAAAAATTACTAAATCAGGTGTTATCGAAAACTCACAAAATGGACAGTAGGTACATGTATAAAAACGACTTCAATTATTAAAGTAACACCTTTTGGAAAACACCTGCTTGAACTAGCGCCACTTCTCACAGCAATAGATTAAAAACACTGTCTGATTCTACTTTACCCTTGGGCTTAATGAATCCTATACAACGTCAACAAAATCTCCTTCACCAAGAACATTATTTGCACACTATACTTTCACACCCATCACTTATTCATTCTGTTGAAATAACATCCACCGCAACTATCCAGAAGTTACTGCAGACTGTTTTCAACTACACCAACTGAAAAATGTATACCCCTTAGGAAGTTTGCCTTTTATATTTTTAGCTTTTAACGTCTGCTACAGAATTATACGAAGAGCTCCTACAACTGTATATTTTGCCAGAAGTATTACGGTACTACCTTCCTCCGAAATGCCTATTTGTGTCTAATATACTGTTAAGGGTGTTGAGGTATTAAGCCTCTGGGAATGGATGTTGGAATCACCTTTATAACTCATTTTTGGATTTGTTAGTGTGGTTACTTTTCCATCTTAGGGTATTGTAAGGCGCTTTCATTTATTGACTGTCTTCAGTGTAGTAGAGGATATGTTATTCGTTTAATGTGGGTCGAAGTGCTTTGACTACTTTGATTTTTAAAACCGATAAAGTGGATATTTGTTGTTTCGTTTTATGTGTAGAGATCAGCGCTGGACTTTCACTTCAATCGGGTGGTCCAGATCATTGCTAGATCCAGATCTTCCAATCAGACTCTGGTAGACGACATAATCGCTCTACAGGGTGTCCCAAAAAAGTTGTTCCGCAATTTATCTTTTTACCATTTGGAGATAGGTAGGCAATGTAAATTGCAAAAGTGCACCAAATAAGGTAAGTAATTAAGATATGTGAATAAAATTATCACGTGATAACAATTTAAGCGGATACAGTTTTTAATTTTTATACAACCCCTCTAGATAAAAATCTGAGATAGCAGAAATGTTCCTTACCTGCATCCCTATCGTTAGCAGAAAACTGCATTTCTGTAGGTTGAACAGTAACGGAGGCATAAGGACGCAAAAAAGTTGATTTATACCGCTTGTGCACAGCTGTTCAAGCAGTCAGATTAGGGACCGCATACATAATGCTAAAAAGCATTTTTCGGTCAGAAAGTGCAACATTGTGCAAAATAATGTAATATTGCAACTGCAGATGAAAATCGCAATGCATAATAGTAAACAATGTTAATCTTTAATAAAAATATTGTAGAAAAAATGGTTTAAATAAAAATAAAAGGAAAATTTTCCATCTGCAGCAATGCAGAACTTAGCTCTTCATTCTTGGCCATGGGTCAGTTTCCGTTCTAGATTAGATACGGCCCCCTTAAAATAGAAACTCTTGTATCTCCGTTACTATTCAACCTACAGAAATATGGTTTTTTACTAACGATAGGGATACAGGTAAGGAACATTTTTGCTATCTCGGATTTTTATCTAGAGGGGTGGTATAAGAATTAAAAACTGTATCCGCTTAAATTGTTATCACGTGATAATTTTATTCACATATCTTAATCACTTACCTTATTTGGTGCACTTTTGCAATTTGCATTGCCTACTTATCTCCAAATGGTAAAAAGATAAATCTCGGAACAAACTTTTTGGGACACCCTGTTTACTATGGGCATATACCCCAGTAGTAGTCATATCTCCTCTAGAGTATGGTCAGAATATAGTAGTCGTTATATTTCCTGCACAGTTGAGCAGTCTCTAGTAGTCGCCATATCCCGCTCTATAGCATGGGCACTTTAGTAGTCGTCAAATACACTATAGTATGAATATACTCTAGTAGTCGCATATTCCCTCTGTATTATGGGTATACACTCTAGCAATCGTCATATACTCTAAAATATGGACATACTCTAGTAGTCGTCATCTCCGTTCTATAGTATAGGCATGGACTGAGAGTCATCATATTCACTCTATCTTATGGGCATAGACTTTGGTAGTCATCATATACACTCTATAATATGGCCAGATTAGTAGATGTATTATGCCCTCAATAGTAGGGGCATAGACTCTAGTAGTCGTCATATACACTCTATAATATGGGTATAGACTAGTAGCCGTCCTATCCCCTCTACAGAATAGGTAGATTCTAGTAGTCCTAATATCTGCTCTATAGTATTGGCAGACTCTAGTACTCCTCATATCCCCTCAATAATATGGTCACAGATTCTAGTATTCGTCATATCGACTCTATAGTACGGGCAGATTCTAGTAGTCGTCATATCGGCTCTATAGTATGGACAGACTCTAGTAGTCGTCATATACACTCTAAAGTATGGACATAGATGTTAGTAGTCGTATCATTACACATTCTATAGTTTAGGCATAGACTAGAAGTCGTCATTTACATTCTATAGTATGGGAATAGACTCTAGTAGTTGTATCACATCTATAGTATGGGCACTGTAGTATGGGCATAGACTAGTAGTCCTCATATTTCCTCTAGTCTGTGCCTATATTCTAGTAGTCGTCATATCCATTCTAAAGTATGGGCTTAGACTCTAGTAGTCGTCATATACACTCTAAAGTATGGACATAGATGTTAGTAGTCGTATCAATACACATTCTATAGTTTAGGCATAGACTCTAGAAGTCGTCATTTACATTCTATAGTATGGGATTAGACTCTAGTAGTTGTATCACTTCTATAGTATGGGCAGACTAGTAGTCATCATATACACTGTAGTATGGGCATAGACTAGTAGTCCTCATATTTCCTCTAGTCTGTGCCTATATTCTAATAGTCGTCATATCTGTTCTAAAGTATGGGCTTAGACTCTAGTAGTCGTCATATTCACTCTAAAACACGGGCATTGACTGTAGTAGTCGTCATATCCAGTCTATTGTATGGGCATAAACTCTAGTAGTCGTATACACGATAGTGTGGCCATAGGGAGATGTGTATTACCTGAATCCAGCACGTTGGCCTTCTCGAATCCCAGTATGGCCGTGTACTGGTCCTTGGAGTTCTTGGGCACGAGGGTGGTCCACATCGACCGGTAGGAGGTGTGGACGTTGATGGCCGCGTCGTTCTTGAACCACCGCACCTGCATGGCGCTCGACCCCTGGGTGATGCAGGCCAGGCTCAGTTCTGTCCCCTCAACCACAGGCATTTTCACGGAGGCGTCGATGCTCTGGATGCTCAGGGCTGGGAAAGAAATGAAGCACGTTAGTATCCAACGATTTGCACTCAAAAACCGCAGACAAAGTTCTGGACAAAATACAACTCATTAACCCTCCAAGTGGTTTCGACGAGATACCTCGTCCATCACGATCTGTGCGATGACGATGTATCTCATACACCACAATCCGACCACTTGTGCCGATGACGAGATTTCTTGTCCATTACGATCTGACCAACTGTGCCAATGACGAGATATCTCATCCATCACGATTTGACCAATTGCCAACCTCGTCCATCAAGATATTGCCTATCTTTTGATGATGACGAGATGGAGACAGTCAGTTTTCTTCAAATGACGAGATATCTCGTCCATCAAGATCTAATCAATATTTTTCTAATGACGAGATGAGTCGTAGGGACAACCACCAGGATGGTTAATGCCTAACTGGCTAACCTTGAACTAAAACCTTGCTTATACGAAGACAATACGGACTGACTGACTAACGAGGACAATACTGACTAACCTTGAACTAAAACCTTGATTGGACAGGTCACCTTTGATAACCATAAATTCGGTTAATACGGACGTAATTACACGAAACGTAATAGAAGTACAGAAAACCATTTAATGTACAATACATGTTATTACTACTGATACTGAAAGATTCATAAAGCAAGGATTAAAAGTAATAAATACTCGGATTTGTGTCGCAGTATTTGTGATAATTTTACAATGATCCTCACGTCGCAACACTCGGTTAATCGGAGCTCGGATAATCAAGGTACTGTATTTGTACATACGAGGCAGACAGAGCTATAGACAAAATGCAACCTATCAATATCCACCAATTATTAACCCACTAGGTGGTTGTCTCGACGAGGGATCTCATAATTAGAAAAACTGACCAGATCTTGACTGACGAGATATCTCGTCATTATTAGAAAACTGAAAAGGACTTAATCTCGTGATCATCAGAAAATCGGCAATTTCTTGGTGACTAGTTGGTTGTTTTGGGGGGATTTTATGGCGCAAGGGCCATATTTTGGACATGCTGCGCTAGACAAAAGACATACAATATCAAGCAATAAACATACACATAATGAAAGTTTTACTGACACAGAAGAAGTACGTATTTTAATTAACGTCACAAAGGAGCAACACAACGGGCTATTGGCGACGGTCCGGGATCAAACCCGAAGGGAAATAACCGAGGACAATATCAAGTAATTTTGAACCACGGTCAGATGACGAGGTCATACTTGAGGTGGCAGCCCACTCTCCAAACTTCTACACCACGCCAAAGTGAGACACAGAAGAGAGAAATACACCCAGGGAGGAATGCCCCTGACAGGAATCGAACATGCACCTCCTACAACTCAAAGGTTGCTAGCGCAGTGGACATACCCACTGAACTACGAAGGCCCCCTTCTTGATGACTAGTTCTCTTCAATAGCAATTGGTGCAGCTTGTCCGTTTTTGGACTTTGGCCATAAAACCCCAAATTCCAATTTGTCAGCAGCAAAATTGGTCTGATCTTGATGGACGAGTTATCTCGTCGAAACCACTTGGAGAGTTAAAGTCAGAGCTGTGAACAAAATGCAACCAATCTCAATATCCCTCGAATTATAACTTCAGTGCCACATATAGAGTTGTGGACAAAATGGCAAATTGAGGTGTTCAAGGGGGGGGCATTTGAAATTAGTTTCGTCACCATTATATTCTTTAAAGGCTTAGTGCGCGTTTAGTAATTAATAAATAACTCGTTTTGTTCCATTCCTTAGTCCTTCTCGTGGCTGTCTCGAAGAGGTATCATTTGCAAAATTGACCAGATTTATTGGACGAGATATCTCGTCATTAGAAGAAAACGCGATCACGATTATTAGAAAAAAATTGACCAGATCTTGATCTCGTCATTACAAAAAAAATCCAGCAATATCCTGATGACGAGATATCTCTTCATTAGCAAAATTGGTCGAATCTTGATGGACGAGATATCTCTTCATTAGCAAAATTGGTCAAATCTTGATGGACGAGATATCTCTTCATTAGCAAAATTGGTCAAATCTTGATGGACGAGATATCTCTTCATTAGCAAAATTGGTCGAATCTTGATGGACGAGATATCTCTTCATTAGCAAAATTGGTCGAATCTTGATGGACGAGATATCTCTTCATTAGCAAAATTGGTCGAATCTTGATGGACGAGATATCTCTTCATTAGCAAAATTGGTCGAATCTTGATGGACGAGATATCTCATCATTATCAAAGTTGGTCGAATCTTGATGGACGAGATATCTATTCATTAGCAAAATTGGTCGAATCTTGATGGACGAGATATCTATTCATTAGCAAAATTGGTCGAATCTTGATGGACGAGATATCTCTTCATTAGCAAAATTGGTCGAATCTTGATGGACGAGATATCTCTTCATTAGCAAAATTGGTCGAATCTTGATGGACGAGATATCTCTTCATTAGCAAAATTGGTCGAATCTTGATGGACGAGATATATCTCCATTAGCAAAATTGGTCGAATCTTGATGGACGAGATATCTCTGCATTAGCAAAATTGGTCGAATCTTGATGGACGAGATATCTCTTCATTAGCAAAATTGGTCGAATCTTGATGGACGAGATATCTCTTCATTAGCAAAATTGGTCGAATCTTGATGGACGAGATATCTCTTCATTAGCAAAATTGGTCGAATCTTGATGGACGAGATATCTCTTCATTAGCAAAATTGGTCGAATCTTGATGGACGAGATATCTCTTCATTAGCAAAATTGGTCGAATCTTGATGGACGAGATATCTCTTCATTAGCAAAATTGGTCGAATCTTGATGGACGAGATATCTCTTCATTATCAAAATTGGTCGAATCTTGATGGACGAGATATCTCTTCATTATCAAAATTGGTCAAATCTTGATGGACGAGATATCTCTTCATTAGCAAAATTGGTCAAATCTTGATGGACGAGATATCTCTTCATTAGCAAAATTGGTCAAATCTTGATGGACGAGATATCTCGTCGAAACCACTCCTTGGAAGGTTCACAAAGACAAGTATTCCCATTTTCAATGAAAGCTTCAAAGTGAAAGAAACAAAGTTTGATATATTGGAATGGTTTTCGACTGAATATTCATGTTCAGTGCAGCAAATACAAACATTTGAAAATCAAAAAAAGAACATCCTTTCTGAGTTGACTGAAGCTCAACAAACATGAAAGGAAAACTTTCCTTTGATTTTGCTGAGTCTGATTCCTTGATTCCAGGGATACATACGAAGAATATTCTGTCTGAGTTGAGCTGAGCTGTAGTAAGACTGCTTATTTTAAAGAAGGAATAATTTCAATCTTGAAAGTGTTCCAACGAAAATCCTTGAAGGAAAGCTGCGAGTTTGTTTACTAAGGTTATGCGCATGCGCTAGATTCCTTTAACTCTTTTTGCTGAAAAGCTGGAATGTGAAGGTTTTTCAGTATTGTACGTGGGCAATTTGTACGAACTTGAGTTCAGCAAAGGCATGGCAGGCAGGTAGTTGAATTACCGACGCACTGGAGCAACACAACGGGCTATTGACGACGAGAAAGATCCAAGGACAACGCCTCGTAATTTTGAATCATGAATTGTTCCTATGTCACACGAGCTGGCACCCCACTCTTCAAACTTCCACATCACGCCAACCTGAGGACAATTGAGGCCACGACATATTTAACGTGCACCAGCCCCTATGTACACTACGGTCAAACCCTCCTGTCGCTAATACGCTACTCTTCCAACCGGACTACCGTGGCCCCTCAACAAGGAATTCTATTAATTTCAATTTACAGTTTTAGTAGAGCAATATATCTTAATTAAATTATCCTGGATGTCGTTCGAAAACATGTATACATACCTCAAGGGCACACTTGACGTTTTCTGTCTTGCGGTGTTTTGCGCAGCTTGACCAAATATGGCCCTTGCGCCATAAAACCCAACCAGTCCATGGACTATCATTCTAATGTTTCTTTCGTAGTAAATTTTCAACAGTTTCACTGCAAGATTTAGGATTGCTTTTATTTTTTAATGCTAATGTTTGAAACAGCAGATGGATATTCAATCAAATGTCTGAAATAGCAGACATGGATATTCAATATAATATTTGAGAGAAAAATCGTAGACATGGATATTCAATCTGTTTGGAATGGCAGATGATATTCAGTCTAATGTCTGAAATAGCAGATATACTCGGTCTAATGTCTGAAATAGCAAAGACATGATACTCAGTCAAATGTCTGAAATAGCAGATATACTCGTCTAATGTCTGAAATAGCAGAAATACTCGGTCTAATGTCTGAAATAGCAAAGACATGATACTCAGTCAAATGTCTGAAATAGCAGATATACTCGTCTAATGTCTGAAATAGCAGATATACTCGGTCTAATGTCTGAAATAGCAGATATACTCGTCTAATGTCTGAAATAGCAGATATACTCGGTCTAATATCTGAAATAGCAGATATACTCGGTCTAATATCTGAAATAGCAAAGACATGATACTCAGTCAAATGTCTAGTATAGAACAGACATAATACTCAGTCTAATGTCTAGTGTAGAAAAGACACGATATTCAGTCAAATACTCAGTCTAATGTCTGAAATAGCAAAGACATGATATTCAGTCTAATGTCTAGTATAGAAATGACATAATATTCAGTCTAATGTCTAGTATAGAAATGACATAATATTCAGTCTAGTATAGAAAAGACATGATACTCAGTCTAATGTCTAGTATAGAAAAGACACGATATTCAGTCTAATATCTAGTATATAGAAAATACACGATCCTCAGTCTAATGTCAGAATAAAGCAGACGCACTGATGTGTGAAATAACAGATATAATCCCGTCTAATGTCAGAATAGCAAAGACGTGATTCAGTCTAATGTCAAATTTAGAAAGACATTCAATCTGATGTCTGAAATAGCAGATATGATGCTCAATCTATTGTCTAATATAGGAAAGTCGTTGTTATAACACTGAACATTTCGAAACATACACATAGTACGAATAGATGTTTCTTAAGAACTTTGAATGATTTGGAAAGATTTTGGGAATTAACCTCCAAGTAGTTTCGAGCGTATCTTGTCTATCAAGATCTGGTCACTTTTGCGAATGACGAGATATTTCGTCGAGATAAAACTGTCCTATTACTCCTAGGGAATGAAGATCCAAGTAGCCAAAACAAATCATCCCTCTCCTAGAACTGATGACTGATTGGAACAGGTTTTTTGAATTAGAGGCTGGCCACTACAAGTCAATTTTTGACTCGAAAACAAACCACAAGGACGGTGAAGTAACAGTCAATTTCCTCGACGCAGTCCGTTGTAGCAAAGGTCAAAATCAAGAACATTGAACAAGAGAAACAGGTTGTGAGAGACTGGAATTTGACCACCCTCTGAAATTAACTTTACAACACTTCGACATGACACGCCTATCACACTCTAGAAAGCTAAACTCAAGGTTGATTGGTTTTGGGGGTTTTATGGCGATAGGACCATATTGGGCCATGTGCGCCAGACAGAAGGTATACAATATCAAGTAATAGACAAACACGATGAAAGTTTCACTAACACAGAAGAGAGGAATATACCCAGGGAGGAATGTAACTGACAATAATCGAATCTGCGCCACCTAAACTCGAAGGTTGCTAGCGCAGTGGACATACCCACTGAGCTACGACGGCCCCGAAAAACTCAAGGACATTCAAATTCCAAGTTATTCAATAATCTATACATATAAAGCAGAGTTGGCATCTATCTGTTCTTTATACAAATCTACACCGTTTGTTCAATCTTTGTACCAAATTTGGTACACTTATTCTTCGGAACACTGCGGGTAACGCAGGCTATATATTAACCTCCGTTCTATCTGTCTTGGGTGTGCAGTTTGGTGTAACGTCCCGTCATCCTAGAGAGCACTTGCTAGGGGTGCTCTATCCCTGTCTGGCCATGTATATGATGCCAGTTAACATCTACAGGTGTCGCCTCTCAAGAGGACCTTGGAGTTTTTAGAATCTTAGAGTATGGTGCAATCGCAGATGGGTGCGGTTGCGCCGAAAATCGCTCAGTATCATATCATTTATGTATCCCGTCTGTAAATTCTGCAGCTTCATTATTGGAACGTAAATTTTTATGATAATATAAGATTATTTTCATAGAAATTGGTCTTTTTTTATCGTCGATATGCTACAAAGGGCTAAAGACAATTCGAAATCCTCATAGGAATAACATTGCGCATTTATAGGATCAATGTCAGACCAATTCACACTAAATTTTGTACATTCATCCTGTAGAATTCTGCGGGACACATAGGCTATATATTAGCCCTGTTCGATTTGACCTGGGTCTGCTGTAAGGCTAAACACAATTCCCCCGCAAGTATCTGCTGTAAGGCAATAAACAATTCAACCCTAGCAACGACGGGTAATTCAGCTGTGTATAAACAGTCTTCATTCAAAATATATAATAGCGTTTCTGAACTTTCATAAAAGATGGTTGGATTTTAAGGGGCAAGGACCATATTTGGCGAAGCTGCGAGAAATAAGA
Source organism: Meta bourneti (assembly GCA_933210815.1). Taxonomy (NCBI): domain Eukaryota; kingdom Metazoa; phylum Arthropoda; class Arachnida; order Araneae; family Tetragnathidae; genus Meta; species Meta bourneti. Next base: position 14,563,394 of record OW119932.1, read on the forward strand.
CAGATAACTTTATATAAGACGGAACAAAATACCAATTATACTCGTCATTTTTCAGTAATATATTCTATTTCAAGATATTTTGGATATTATATATAAAGATTGTTCTTTCAAGTAATTTGTATCATAATGGTATAACCGTTCTGAACTTGTCCAACTTCCAGAACTAAAAAAAAAAGATAAGTAATAAATGGCAAAAATACTTTCAAGTATTGACCGTATCAGTTTGGGGATATGCTCTCTAATTCAACTAGTCGGGTAATTCAGCTAGTCAGTTGATAAAGTAAAGACACCAACTGCAACCGGAGAAACGCATTCGGCCACTAACCCTAAACAAAGCAAAGCACGAAAAGGCAAAGATAGATCCGGGGCTTTTCGGGAACTTCCCGACTCACTCAACCCGAAATTCTGGATGTTTGCGTCGTGCTCTACAAAGCGACGAGGAAATTGATCGGCAGCCTACAAAAAAATATGAAACCAGGGTTCTCGGAAGCTCCAGTCCACTTGGTGGGGGAGGATGGACTGTGGGGGAGGAATCGATGGGATATGGCAGCTGGTCAAAGAACCAGATGGCCTCGCTGGAATATTCGAAGGAGCATGGTTATTATTCAATTTTGTAGATGGAAATTCCCGGGTCCTCTCTTCCTTTCACCTTTTTCTAGGAGTGTGTAGATATGGATATATGCGAGGTTCGATTTTGCTTTTAAAGTTTTATGGCACACTCGGTACCACTTAATATTCGAAACCTTTCTATGGAAGGATTTTGGGAATCATCGGAATTTTCTTCTCCGTTTTGGGAGGAAAAAAGTTTCTTTTTGGAAGCCGGAGTGGTGATGCACACTTCCTATCAGTATGGTCCTTCGCTATTATTGTAATTTTTTTTTGCTTCTGTGGCGAAGACCGGAGCTCAATTTGGATGGGTTTTTTTGATCGATTCTGAGTTTTTATTTTATACTTCCTGGTTCAATTCCCATGCATTTGGTTTTAAACCAAGAACTCCAGATGAATTTAGAAGTTGAAGCGTTTAAAATAAGAGCTTTGGTAACTTGCTTTGCCTTTTTTTTATCCTCTTTAAATCACGGGCCGTGGTAGCCCTGTTGGAAGAGTAACGGACTTGCAACCGGAGGGTTGCTTGATCGAATCTATCCAAAGACCGTCGTGTACAAAGGGGGCTGGTGCACGTTAAATCGGTCGGGGGCTCAAATGTCCACTCTGTGGCGTGGCGTGGAAGTTTGGAGAGTGGGGTGGGTACAGCTCAGGTCTGACCTTATCTGACCGTGGTTCAAAATTACGAGTTGCCCTCGGTTCTTTCCGTTCAGGTTTGTTCCCGGACCGTCGCCAATAACCCGTTGCTCCAGTGCACCGTTAACTAAATACCTGCCTCTTTAAATCCAATTAGCGCTGAGGCCGTGCTGGGTATGGCCACTGCGTTAGCAACCAGGGAGTTGTAGGTGGCGCAGGTTCGATTTTACCCTGTATGTATTTCTATCTGTGTAAGTAAAACTTTTCTTGTGTGTGTATGTCCATTATCTGACGTTTGTCTTGTCCTTGGCGCAGCATAGCCAAATATTACCCTTGCGCTATAAAAACTTAATCCAACCGAGTTTGTGTAGGGTCCGTCGTGGCTGAGTGGATATGCCCACTGTGCTAGCAACCAGAGTTGTAGGTCCGTCGTGGCTGAGTGGATATGCCCACTGTGCTAGCAACCAGAGTTGTAGGGTCCGTCGTGGCTGAGTGGATATGCCCACTGCGCTAGCAACCAGAGTTGTAGGTCCGTCGTGGCTGAGTGGATATGCCCACTGCGCTAGCAACCAGAGTTGTAGGTCCGTCGTGGCTGAGTGGATATGTGTTGGAATCGGTCTCAAACCTCCAATTATAGTGCCGTGTGGGGCACATAAATTTGGGTATTTGGGTATTTCAATTAACGTCACACTGGAGCAACACAATGGGCTATTGGTGACGGTCCGGGATCAATCCCAAAGGGAAAGATCCGACACACATAAATTTGAAGAATATGTAAATCTTTAAATGTATAAAAGTGAAGAAAATAGGGGATCATGATCTGATCAGACTTCTTGTTTTCTAAAATGTATGTTTTTAAACCATAAGACTTGGCTACCTAATAAAATTTAGTTTTAATGTATAGAACTCTGTCTTCAATCGATAAAACCCAACAATTGGTTATGGGCCACAGACCTTAAGCTGAACCTGAATTCTGCCACTACCGGTATCCAGTATGATGGGTATTCAAGGAATGTCCATGTTTTCCTTCCCGAAGTTATCGGATTTCAACTATGCCACGTGGAAGATGGACATGAAGATATTGCTAATCGACCGGAACTGCTGGGAATTTATCACTAAAACGGAACCTCTATTATTGGAAGATGCTCCAGAACAAGAAAAAAGAGACTATCGTTATAGGAAGCAGAGGACATACACAACTATCTACCAGGGCATAGACAGAAAATATCAAGTCTTAATTTCATCTACTGAGGACGGTAAGGAAGCCTGGGATATATTAAAGACCAACTTCGAACCAGCATCTAGAGCACGATTGGCAGGCCTTGTGGACGAGTTCTTTTCAATCCGCTACCAGCCGGAGGACGAATCCATTGGACTCTTCTGCAAACGAGTGCATGAGAAGCTGTTACAGATAAAAGAAGGTGGATTCGAAATCCCAGACCTTTTAGTTTGCTTTCAACTAATAAGACATTTGCCTCACGAATACGATAATCTGGTACAATTGCTATACAGGATGGATGACAACGAGTTCACGCTAGACAATTTGTCTAAACATTTAATAACAGAATCCAGCCGAATCGAGCTGAAGCGGAAAGACGAAGGCACAAAATTAAGTATCGTGGCCGATGCTTATGCTACAAGAAACAAGTCATCTAGATACAAGGAGACACGGGCGTCTACTCCTGATCACAGCAGATACGTACTGGACCCTGAATTAATTCCTTCAAGCCCAAGAAAGTCGACAGTTTGTCGTATGGGGCCGCGACCATTCTGCAACTACTGCAAAAAGTCGGGACATTACGAATCGAAGTGCTTCAAGAAATGCAATCGGCAGAAACCTGGTGGTGAATTATTTTATATGGAGGACAATCCAAAAACTGATCTTCAACGTGCCTATGCAGTTTCAAATTTTCCAAATGAAAGACCGAGTGAATTTCTCATTGATTCTGCTGCAACTGCTCACTTCTGTAAAGAACGTGATATGTTTACGACATTCAGAAAACTACCACCACAGAAGATCCTAGTCGGAGACAAGGACAGCACCTCGGAAGTATTAGGTATGGGTGATATTCAATTTACAGTTTTAGATAGAAACAGAAATTATGATATAACTTTAAAAGATGTGTTATACTCGCCTAATATGAAAAGAAATTTAATTAGTGGTGCTCGTATTGATCTTGTGGGAAACCAAATTAAATGGGGAAATAACAAAATGATTATTTATAATAGTTATAATAAATATTTGTTTACTGTTCCCAGAATTGGAAAATTGTATATCTTAAAAGGTTATCCCAAGATTAAAAATTATGTATATGTAACTGGTTTAGATCTAGAAAAAGCCCACCGTAGGTTTTGTCATGTTAACATGCCCTTAATTGAAAATATGAGTAAAATTAATTGTGTAAAAGGAATTGAAAAACTTAATTGTAAAAATATAGATAAAAATTGTAAGATTTGTGCTATTGCTAAATCCACTAGAATATCCTTAAAAAGAAACTATATGTACGAAAGGAAAACTAAAAATGTTTTGGAAAGGATCCATATGGATTTGTGGGGTCCTGCTCCAGTTAACTCTCTAGGTGGAAACAAATACTTTTTATCTATTATTGATGATTTTTCACGTAAAGTAACTGTTTATATTATTCGAAATAAGAATGAAGTTTTTGATTACTTTAAAAAATTCTTGGTTAAAGCTGAAAGGCAGCTAAATGTTAAGTTAAAATGTGTCCGAACTGACAATGGCTTAGAATTTTGTCACAAAGAATTTAAAAAGTTTTTAAATGATCTAGGAATAAAAATCGAAAGAACTTCAACTTATACCCCTGAACAAAATGGCATTGCAGAAAGGTTCAATAGAACAGCCATGGATTGTGTCAGAGCTATGCTTCAAGACAGTGGTTTACAACCACAATTTTGGTCAGAAGCACTTTTAGCATTTATTCATACTAAAAATAGATGCGAACACAAATTAACTGAGGGTATATCTCCTAACGAAATATGGACTGGTTTCAAACCATCAGTAAAACATTTTAGAATTTTTGGCTCTTTGGCATATGTTCATATTCCTAAAATACAGAGAAATAAATTACAACCCAGAGCAAAACTTGGTATTTTGACAGGATATGGTTTGAAAACTAAAGGTTACAGAATATATGTACCAAACGAGAAGAGAATAGTTGAAACAGTCCATGTTCATATCGACGAAAGTAAGAAAGCTGTTGATGTACTATTTGGTAAAAACTTTGAGTACGTTTCTTTCGATCTTAATTCTAATATTCCTATTTATCAATCAAATGAAAATATAAAAGTAAAATCGGAAAGTGAAACTCTAGTTTTAGATTCTAAAGATTTAATTAAAACTGAGGACTTAAAAAGTCTTAACATTTCAAATTGGCGAAGAATCGAAAAACCTAGAAATAAAAGCAATAGGATAGATGTATACTATTATTCTCCTGAAAATTTGAGAATGAGATCTTTAAATGATATTAAAAAGTACTGTACTAAAAATAAGATTAGGTTTGATCCTGTAAATTTCAATTTTAAGCCAGAAACTGAACATCCTAATGTGGATATTTCTAATGTGCCATCTACTTCTAGTGATGAATCTAATTTTTTGGACCAACAGATGTACGACATGTATGATCAGTGTTACAATGTCGAAATCCCCAAAAGTTATGAAGAAACGCAAACAAGTAAGGATAAAATTAAATGGAATATTGCCATGAATGAAGAAATTCAGATAATGAAGGATAGGCAAGTATGGAAATTAGTGGACACACCCCCAAATACAACCATAATTGGAAGTAAGTGGGTGTACAGCTTAAAAATGGACGAAAACAATATACCTAAAAGGTATAAAGCTCGTCTTGTTGCTCAAGGTTTTAAGCAAAAACCCGGCATTGATTTTAAAGATATTTTTTCACCAGTTGTGAATTTTTCTATTGTTAAATTATTGTTTGTACTATTGATTTCTATGTTGGGTTGGTATCACTGTCAAGTTGACGTGAAAAGTGCATATTTATATGGACACCTTAAGGATACTATATACATGAAACAGCCAAAAGGATTTGTGCTGAAAGGATCCGAAAACAAAGTATGTCTATTGGAAAAGGCTATATATGGTCTGCATCAAAGTGGTAGAGAATGGAATTTGGAATTAGACGGTATTTTAACTAAATTAGGATTTTCTCAGTTAAATTGGTGTAACTGTGTCTACAAATTTAAAGATGTAATTTTAATTGTTTATGTAGATGATATGGTTTTGTTTTCAAAAAGGAACATTTGATAAATGAAGTAATCGAATTATTGGACAAAAAATTGGATCTTACAGTCCTAGGTAAAACTAAATATTTGTTAGGCGTAAACTTTCAAGAAATTGAAAATTCGATTTATTTACATCAAATTACCTACATTGAAAAATTAATGTCAAAATTCAAAGATCTTCCTAAAAGTTTTGTGAATTTACCTTTTAAAATTGGTTGTAACTTACCTGATAAGGTTAAAGAGGAAGAAATAATTGAAAATGATTTAATGAGGAAATTTCCCTATCGTTCCTTAATAGGATGTTTATCGTTTTTGTCAGATAGATCCAGACCAGATATTGCATTTGCTGTTAATATAATGTCTCAGTTTTGTAATGGTTATACTTACAAACACTGGTCTTACGTTGTTGATATTATGAACTATGTTTTTCTTACAAAGGATTTTAAAAATTAATCTTTCCAATGTAAAAAGTTCAAATTTGATTGCTTTTTCTGATGCAAATTGGGGATGTGGTCTCACAAACAGACATTCAAGCAGTGGCTATTTAATTTATTTGGGTAACATCCCAATATCATGGAAATCTTCTAAACAAAAGTGCATAGCTCTTAGCTCAATGGAATCTGAATTTATTGCACTAACCGATTGCACTAAAGAAGTTATTTGGTTTAGTAGAATTATAAATGAATTAAGTTTGTGTGATCACATAAGACCCCAAGTATATTGTGATAATCAATCTGCTATCTATTTTTCAAAAAATAGTCAGGAAAATCAGAAAACTAAACATATTGATATCAAGTACAAATTTATTCGTAAATTAATAAAAGATGAACTATTTAACGTAAATTATATTTCATCGGAAAATAATTTGGCTGACTTTTTAACAAAGCCTTTATTGTTAAATAAATTTAAAAATATTATTAGAAAAATATTTTGTTAGATTTATATATATATATATATTGAATTGTAATACATCTGCTGAGGTTTTACAACCGATGGGGCCGCATGTTGGAATCGGTCTCAAACCTCCAATTATAGTGCCGTGTGGGGCACATAAATTTGAAGAATATGTAAATCTTTAAATGTATAAAAGTGAAGAAAATAGGGGATCATGATCTGATCAGACTTCTTGTTTTCTAAAATGTATGTTTTTAAACCATAAGACTTGGCTACCTAATAAAATTTAGTTTTAATGTATAAAACTCTGTCTTCAATCGATAAAACCCAACAATATGCCCACTGCGCTAGCAACCAGAGTTGTATCTCCGTCGTGGCTGAGTGGATATGCCCACTGCGCTAGCAACCAGAGTTGTAGGTCCGTCGTGGCTGAGTGGATATGCCCACTGCGCTTGCAACCAGAGTTGTATGTCCGTCGTGGCTGAGTGGATATGCCCACTGCGCTAGCAACCAGAGTTGTATGTCCGTCGTGTCTGAGTGGATATGCCCACTGCGCTAGCAACCAGAGTTGTAGGTCCGTCGTGGCTGAGTGGATATGCCCACTGCGCTAGCAACCAGAGTTGTATGTCCGTCGTGGCTGAGTCGATAAGCCCACTGCGCTAGCAACCAGAGTTGTATGTCCGTCGTGTCTGAGTGGATATGCCCACTGCGCTAGCAACCAGAGTTGTAGGTCCGTCGTGGCTGAGTGGATATGCCCACTGCGCTAGCAACCAGAGTTGTAGGTCCGTCGTGGCTGAGTGGATATGCCCACTGCGCTAGCAACCAGAGTTGTAGGTCCGTCGTGGCTGAGTGGATATGCCCACTGCGCTAGCAACCAGAGTTGTATGTCCGTCGTGTCTGAGTGGATAAGCCCACTGCGCTAGCAACCAGAGTTGTATGTCCGTCGTGTCTGAGTGGATATGCCCACTGCGCTAGCAACCAGAGTTGTATGTCCGTCGTGGCTGAGTGGATATGCCTACTGCGCTAGCAACCAGAGTTGTATGTCCGTCGTGTCTGAGTGAGTGGATATGCCTACTGCGCTAGCAACCAGAGTTGTATGTTCGTCGTGTCTGAGTGGATATGCCCACTGCGCTAGCAACCAGAGTTGTATGTCCGTCGTGTCTGAGTGGATATGCCCACTGCGCTAGCAACCAGAGTTCTAGGGGTGCATGTTCGATTCCTGTCAATTTGGATACCTCCCTGGTTGTATTTCTGTGTTAGTAAAACCTTCCTTGTATTTGTACGACCATTACTTGATGTTTTCTGTCTTGTGTTTGGGGAGGTATGGCCAAATATGGCCCTTGTGCCATGAAAAACCAAGCTAGTTTGTGCAGGGGCCGTCGAGACTCAGTGGGTATGCTCATAGCAACTTGAGAGTTGTAGGTGGCACAGGTTCGATTCCTGCCTCGGTGTATTTCTCTCTTCTGTTAGTAAAATATTCCCTTTATGTATATGGAGCTTCAAGTGTACCTACTTTTGCCAAAAGAGAGCCACACCAGGATCCTATAACCATTAGCCATGGTATTTGGTATTTTAATTAAAATCGCACTGGAGCAACAGCGGGCTATTGGCGATGGTCGGGGATGAAACTCGAAGGGAAAGATCAGAGGACAACACCACGTAATTTTGAATATGACGAGGTCACACTTGTGATCTGGCACCCCACTCTCCAAACTTCCACACCACACCTACATGAGGACATTTGAGGCCGCGATAAATTTAACGTGCACCAGCCTCCTTGTACACGACGCTCTTTGGTTGGATTCGAACTCGCAACCCTCCAGTTGTTAATCCATTACTCTTCCAACTGGGCCTCCGCTGTCCAGCCATGAGAGAATAAAAGTCAAAATACCAGTGTGTATATAAATATTTTATCCGAAATCAACCCTCGAAAGGTGAACCACCAAAAAAAAATCTCATAATCCCATCCCTGATGAACTAAAAACGACGCCAAAACTCGAAACTCATCATCCCTTAACTCGAATAAATCCCTTTCCTCAGAAAAAGCAACAAATTCCAACTCTTTTTATCCTGCTCATCGCCTCACAGAAACCAGAGCTGTTCACAGAATACATCTTAGTTACAGCAGTTTGCGAACGCCTAATACGGTGCTCAGATAGGGAAAATAACAAGACATTAGAGGGGAAAAAAGGTCATTTGGTAGGGGAAAAGGGAGTCTGCAATTAGGTGGCTTTTGCGAGGGTTCGAGAGAAAATCTCATTTCTGGGCTCTAATGGGCTGTCTTATTTTGAAATCTTAATTATTTCTTGGAGAGTGTTGGAGCTAATGCAGTTCTTTTCGGCACCTTGAGGAGTTCCTGTCTTTGCAAGAAGTCTTGGATGGGGTGACTGAATCCGGGAGATTATCTGGTGGCGTTTAAATGTGAAGTGTTTTTATTTGGATCTTTATGGGGTTGAGCTCTAGCTTTAGATTCAGTCGCTGTGAATTGATTTAGTGTAGTTTCGATTGGGTGTGAGAAATGAAGGACATTTTTAGTTTCATTCGGACTTGCTTTTCAAATGAAATACAATATTCTTTATTGATCCAAATATTCTTTTAGATCCAGATACAAATTTATCGATCCAAACACAAATATTCTTTGAAGATCCAAACTCAAATATAATCTATCGATTCGATCACAGATACTCTTTATAGATCCAAATCCAAATGTTCTCTATCAATCCAAATTCAAATATTCTTTTTAAATCTAAATGTTCTTTATGGATCCAATACAAATATTCTTTAATGATAGAAATACAAATGTGCTTTAGAGATCCAAACACAAATATTCCTTGAAGATCCAAACACATATTTTTTAAGAGATATCAATACAAATATTATTTGTAAATCCAAATAAATATTATATATGGATCTGAATACAAACATTATTTATAGATACTAATATTCTTTATTGATCTAAATAAAAACATACCTTATGGATCCAAATATTCTTTAGCAAGATCACTAATGAGCTCTTATTTTGAAATCTTAATTATCTTTTGGAGTGTTGAAGCTAATGCACTTCTTTTCGGCACTTTGAGGAGTTCCTGTCTGCAGGAAGTTTTGGATGGGATGACTGAATTCGGGAGATTATCATCTGTTGGCGTTTAAATGTGAAGTGTTTTTATCTGGCTCTCAATGGGGAAAGCTATCGTTAAAGATTCAATCGCTGGGGATTGATTTAGAGTCTATTGGTGAAGACCTTTTTAGGGTTATTCTGACTTGCAAGGTAAATGAAATATATTTTTTATCGATCCAAATTCAAATATTCTTTACCGATCCAAAAGAATTTTTTTTCCGATCGAAATATTCTTTATGGATCAAAGTACAAACATTATTTATGAATCAAAACACACGAATATTTATCGATTCAAATATTTTTTATCACTAGAAATACAAATATTCTTTGTAGATTCAAATACAAATATTCTTTGTAGATTCAAATGAGACATTCTCAAAAGAGATTCTAATCAAATATTCTTTACCAATCCAAATATTCTTTATAGAATGCCAATACAAATATTCTTTGTACATCCCAACGCAAATAATCTGTATCGATCTAAATACAAACACTCTTTATAGATCCAAATATTCTTTACCAAAATGTCTATGGGCTTTCTTTATTTTGAAATCTTAATTATTTCATGGAGTGTTGGTGCGAATGCAGTTCTTTTCGGCACCTCGAGGAGTTCCTATCTTTGTAGGAAATCTTGGGAGATTCTGAATTCGGGAGATTATCTGATGGCGTTTAAGTGTGAAGTGTTTTTTTATCTGAATCTTTATAAGTTGAGCTATCATTAAATATTTAATCGCTGGGGATTGATTTAGTGTCCATAGGTGTGAGAAGTGAAGGCCATTTTAGTGTCATTCGAACTTGCAATGTAAATGAAATATATTTTTAGTGATCCAAATGCAGGTATTTTTCATTGATCCAAATATTCTTTATCGATCCAAATATTCTTTACCGATCGCAATATTCTTTATGGATCAAAGTAAACATTATTTATGAATCCAAACACGAATATTTATCGATTAAAGTATTATTTATCGAACAAAATGCAAATATTCTTTGTAGATTCAAATGAGACATTCTCAAAAGATTCAAACCAAATATTCTTTACATATCCAAATCAAATATTCTTTATCGATCCAAACACAAGTATTCTTTATGTATCCAAATCAAATACTCCTTACGAATACAAATTATTTTCGATCCAAATGCAAATATTCTTTATAGATCTATATCCAAATATTCTTCATACATCCGAATGTGTGTTTTTATATGGTTCTTAATGTTCTAAGCTATTGCTTTAACGATGGATTCAACCTCTGGAAATTGATTTAGTGTTTTAGTTGCATTAGGATTAAATGGAATACAAATATTATTTATCGATCCAATTTTATTCTTAATCCATAACTTCAAGCTCTATTACACGAAATAGTTTCTTCAAATTTCCAATGGCCAGGGAAAGACAGACGGAAGAAATGTAACACTACTACACAAACTACAATATGATCCAGACAAATAATAGAAAAGGAAATATAAACAAAATAAATTGTATGATGATTGGCTTGGGTTTAATGGCGTAAGGTCCGAAAGCGGGCAAGGTGCGCCAAACGCAAGATTATATAGTACTCAATAAAACAGATAAAAAAAAAGCGCAGCCAAATGAACGGTATTCTCGAGTTCATGTAACGAGCATGGAATTATGATAGTTAAAATCTTTCAAGCGGATAAAAAACAATAAAAGAATGGAACTCTTTCAAAGCAAATGGTAGATGATAGTTTAAGAACTTTAAAATTTATGGGACTAGTTTAAAAGATATCACGGAAAGAAATTTCTACTGGAATTTGAAAAACAATTGTAAATATATCAATAAAATGGGGATGTGGTTTTTCTCATCCACATGGAAAGTTGTTAAAAATCTAGAGCAGCGTAAAAAGGAGGCAATCCAGAGTGGGGAGGAATACCCAGTAAAGCGGACAAACTTGGCGAAGAAGTTTTAAAAAATTGGAGATAAAGATGCCAAAGACCAGGACAGGAAGTTAAAATATGCTAGATCGTAAGATATCCATTACAATGATATACAGCAGAGTAGGTACGTATTTAATTAACGTCACACAAGAGCAACACAATGGGCTATTGGCGACGGTCCGGGATCAAACCCGAAGGAAAAGATTCGAGAACAGCAACACGGTCAGATCACGAGGTCACACCTGAGCTGGCACCCCACTCTACAAACTTTCACGCCACACCAACGTGGACTTTTGGGGCTACGAGAGGTTTAACATGCACCAGCCAGCTCTGCACACGACTGTTTTTGTTTGGATTCGGACTCGAAACTTTGTTTTTCAATTTATTTACACAATTGTAGTGGTTGAACAAGTTCGTCATCTTTCTAGTCTCCTTCCTTTTAGATCCACAAGCTTGTGTATTTTCTCCAAGGTTTTCGGTTGGTCTCCCAACTATTCATGCACCGTTTCCCCCACTTTGTCCTTCTAATCTTAAGAGAACAGGCTACATTATCGATGGTAACTCGCCGGTTTGCCAGTACCATTTCTCGAGATTGCTGAATGTTCTCGTCAGTGGTGGAGGTGGCTGGCGTCCCACTCCTTCGTGCATCACACTTGTCCGGTCTCTTTTAAGCTTCTCGATCCACTCATACACACTTCTACGTGGTAGAGCACTGTCCCCGTATTGTGTCGTAAGCCTCCGATGAATTTCAGCCAACGGCACACCTTCCGACCCTAGAAATCGCTTTAACACCTGCTCTTTATTCCCCTTGGTGCACACTGCTAGCGAAGCAGCCGTGTCAACACTGAAGTAGATGGGGGAAGAAATATGACGCTATCAAGGTCAATCTTCTCTCGGTAACGTGGCCGCAGTAGTACCAACTCTAAACACGCATGCGCAGAAGCCAGTGGGACAAACCTAAAGATGTGCCATTAGCAAGTGTGGATAATTCTCGACTTAACCTCGTACTAGTCTAAAATACAATTATTTGTATTATGGCATGCTTCTTCCTAAATATTAGTTTGAGCGTGTAAAATATTCAATTTCAGATTCAGAGATGTACGCATTTTGACTTAACTCCTTTTGCCCTAACGCGGAAGTTATAAGTATCGTACTTTTACGTATATTATACAAGTATCTTTAATGAAAATATAAATGTAATGCAAAAAACACGTAAGAAAATTTTACATGTAGCGATTTGTTGAATTGTAGTTTTACAGTCGTAGACCCAACCTTGGAATTGTGGTTGCCTCATTAAAACAAACAGATCGTCTTTCGAGTTCACGTGACATTGGTTCTGTCTAGACAGAACTTGTTTTCATAAGACATGTCTGGGGCCGAGAGTTTAATCCAAGGGAGCGTGGGATTGTTATTTTTACAATTATCGCCGCGACAGCAATATTCAAATGAGGGTTGAAACTGCGAGAAAGAGGAAATGGGAATCGAAAATAATCGAATACGAACTTATTTAAGCTGAACAAATAAGGGAAAGGTTTCATGCATGACAAATATTATTACTCTTATATTGAAAACAGTTTGATATAGATGAGTGGTTCGCAAATATTTCAACGGTCCGAGGTAGCGCAGTTGGTAGAGTCGCGGATTAGCAACTGAGAATTCGAAACTCGTTCCAAAAAAAGACCGTCGTGTACGTGGGGGTTGATGCACGTTAAATCTGCCTTGGCATCAAATGTCCTCACGTTGGCGTGGTGTGGAAGTTTGGAGAGTAAGGTGCTAGATCAGGTGTTGACATCGTCATCTGACCGTGGTTCAAAATTAAGAGGTGTTGTCCTCGGATCTTTCCCTTCGGGATTAATCCCAGACCGTCGCCAATAGCCCGTTGTGTTGCTCCAGTGAGACGTTAATTAACTACTCTTTTTCACTTTAATATGTAGAGTAAAATATTACGTCTATGGTAAATAGACTATGAAACATTAAAACTTCACATTAAAGATTAGTGTTGACAATTTAAAGTTCTGAAACGGTTGATTGTTTAATCAACGTCGCACTGGAGCAACACAATGGGCTATTGACGACGGTTCGGAGATCCAATGCCTCGTAATTTTTAAATATGGTCAGATTTCAAGGTCAACACCTGAGCTGGCACTCACTCTCCAAACGTCCACATCAAGCCAACGTGAGAACATTTGAGGCCAGGACAGATTGAACATGCACCAGCCCTAGTGCACACAATGGTCTTTGGATGGACCGAGTTTCGAACTCGCAACCCTCCAGCTGATTATCCGTTGCTCTTTCAACTGGGCTACCACCACTGCCCGATGCTAAGCACTGGTCTGCTGGTAAGCAATATTTCACTGTGTTAACCCTCCTGGTGGTTGTCTCAACCATCTTGAGGGACGAGATATCTCGTTTTTAGAACAAAAACGAGATATCTCGTTTTTAGAGCAAAAACTGACCAGATTTTGATTTCGTCATCATCAAAAAATGGGCAATATCTTGATGGCGTGTGGTATCTCGTCATTAGCAAAATTGATCAATCTTAATGAACGAGATATCTCGTCGAAACCACTTGAAGGGTTAAATTAAACATTTTAGTGTTCAAATCGATTTGAAAGTAATTTGACTAGACATGACAGCGATGACGTTAATGTCGGTTAATCTCTTCGGCCTAGTTCATCAACTAGTAAATGCCGAGTAAAAAAGACAGATATAAGAAAAGCATTTATGCAAATGCAGCAGCGTTTATGAAAAACTAACTTTTAAAGGAGGCATAAATAATATCCATAATCTTCCTCATCCATAAGTATAAAAATACATAATTTTCGTTTTGATGCGATCTTCAGCTTTCTAAGTGTATTTTAATGTCGAAAAGGGTGCTTTTGATATGAGCATAGGAAATGAAAGTCATAAAAGAAGTTAAATCCGAATTCAATTTTAAAATGCCTTTTCATGGCTATTTATATTTTTAAAGTTGCTTTGATGAAAAAATGGGAGCCTCCTTTTTAAATATAGGAAAAATTGTTTAAAAAAAAATTGCCTCCCATTTTCATTTTATAGAGCTTTTTCAATGAATGTTTTTTGTCCCTTGGTTTACTTTGACGATGCCAAATACAGAAAGTAAATATCAAAGCTGTAAAAAACATATCGTCGTGAGGTATTTTTAAAAATATTCTATTCATGATTTTAAATCGAAGGAAAGGATTCTCGACTTTCTTTTTTTGGTAAAAAGGAAGAAAAATTTTTTCTATAGGTAATCGTTGTGCTTTAAAATATTCTCTTTCTAAAGACTACTTATAGAAAATACGGGTCTTTAATTTAGTTTAAGTAACCTTTGAAATTTTTGTTAGTATGGTCTGAAAATATCCAGCACTATAATTATATTTTATCATTCAACAAGTGAACCTTTCATTAATAAATTGCCGGAAAAGTTCTTGATTATCAGAGCTAATCATGATATATATTCATAAGAATATACGATATATATTCCTAAGAATATACGATAGATATTCCTAAGAATATACGATATATATTCATAAGTATATATGATATATATTCATAATAATATACGATACTTGATAATCAGAGCTATTTTCTTTCCTAAAAATATACGATACATCGAATGGAATTAGGTTGATTGGCAGTTGAATTAACGTGCACTGGAGCAACAACCCCAAAGGGAAAGTTCCGAGGAGAGCACCTAGTAATTTTTAATTAAATTCAGATAACGAGGACAACATCTGAACTGGTACCCCACTCTTCAAACTTCCACACCACGCCAACATGAGGACATTTGAGGTCACGACAAATTTAATGTGCACTAACCCCCACATACGCGACGATCTTTGGACCGAGTTTCGAATGGAATTAGGTAGGTAGGTATTTAATTAACTCGCACTGGAGCAACACAACGGGCTATTGGCCATGGTCCTGAGTAGAATTAGGAGAGTTTCCTAAACTTTGACACATTTGTATACTTATCAGATGTTTTGAAATTACTCGCTGATATAAATGAGTGTTTTTAAATTACTTAACTTATGTTGTTATATTGGATTTTGGTTAGCTTTATATAGTTTGCCGCTCTTCAATAATTTTTCCTACCGATCAATTATGATTGGGACGTACAGATAAAAATGGAATTCGAACCTACATGTCCAGACCAGGACTCAAACCTAGAGCCTGCCGAACTCAAGGCCAGAGCACTAACCACGGCTGTCAGACCGACTTATTAGTTTTTGCTTTGCGGAAAAATGCTTGGAATGCTTTAAAAATAGACCTAGCTAAGGTTGAGAATATTAAAAAAAAATGTTGCGGATTACTCATTTGTTGATAACCAGCTTTTAAGAAATCGACCTTGCCAAAAACAAGAACATTTCAAAAATGGATATTGATAGCCAACTATTGAGAAATCGACCTTTCGGCAATGAAAAACTTTTCAAAAATTGACATTGAAGCTCAACTATTGAGAAATTGACCTTTCGGAAACAAAAACTTTTCAAAAATGGATATTGATAGCTCAACTATTGAGAAATTGACCTTTCTACATAAATGAGTTCATTTAAAAAAATGATACTTATAGCTGAATTAATGATAATTAACTATTAAGAAATCAACTTTGCTGCAAACAAGGACATTTCAAAAATTGACATTGAAGCTCAACTATTGAGAAATTGACCTTTCGGCAAACAAAAACTTTTCAAAAATTGATATTGATAGTTCAACATTGAGAAATAGTTCTTTTTACATAAATGAGTCCATTTAAAAAATTGATACTAATAGCTGAATTAATGGCAATTAACTATGACGAAATCGGCTTTGATGCAAACGAGAATATTAAAAAATTGATACGAATACCGATTGAGAATTATATTAATAATCGATAAAAAAAAGAGTATAAAATCGTTGGTTGGTTTTGGGGTTTTATGGCGCAAGGGCCATAGTTGACCATGCTACACAAGACATACAATATCAAGTAAAAGACACACTCACAATGAAAGTACTGACACAGAAGAAAGAAATACACCCAGGGAGCACTGACAGGAATCGAACCTGCGCTGCCTACAACTGGAGTATAAAATCGTGTACCTCATACATTTCCTCTACTAAATTAGAAGTCAAATTTGTAATAAATGATTTGTATAAGACGAAGCAAATCTTTAATTTGCAAATGAATCCATTTTATAAATTAATACACGTAGTGAATGTATAAAATTCATTAAAAAAACTTAAGAAAATGTTCATGAGAAACCAATCAAATGCAAAAGACGTTCTTTAAATATATTAAAATGAGGTTTCATCTTCAAATGTTTTTTTGGAATTATTTTAAAGAAAGAGAAACGAAAAAGAGAAATTCTTTCAAAATGGGCCAATTCTGCTCACTCTTCCAATATACCCTCTCGTAAAAGATGGTCAAAATTATTACTTTTCGATAACAGTGATAACCGTTATTGCAATTTCGAGATAAGGAATTATTAACTATTAATATTAATGGTATCTTTTCGCAGCTAAATTTAATAGTTACTTTAAACTAGAAATTGACAAGGTAGGTAGGTATTTAATTAACGTCGCACTGGAGCAACACAACGGGCTATTGGCGACGGTCGGGGATCATCCCCGAGGGGAGGAGGACAACACCAAGTATTTTGAACCACGGTCAGGTGACGATGTCTCACCTGAGCAGGCATCCCACTCTCCAAATTCCCACACCACGCCAACGTGAGACATTTGAGGTTATGATTGATTTAACATGCATCAGCTCCCACGTACACGACGACCTTTGGTTGGATCGAGTTTCGAACTCGCGAACCTTCGGTTGCTAATCCGCTACTTTTCTAACCGGGCAAGAAGAAATTGACAACTGTTTTTAAGTGTTTTTTATTGACTGTTTAAATTCACCATTAAGTGACTTTAAATGAGTTTGTTTTTTCACATTTTTATTTTTATAAAATTATGCAGAAATTTTAATTTTTTAATTTAAAATTGAGTTCAATTGAAATAGCTTCAATGCTGTCCCCAAACAGTTGTCGATATTATTTTCGATAACAGCTTATACCTGTTATTTTGAAATAACAGTTATTTAAACAGCCAGCGCAATAACCCAGTAACTATTGCGATAACTGATAGAACAGTTTTTACCTGTTATTTTGCAATAACACTGTTATTTAAACTACAATCGCAATAACCCAATGACTGTTGTCGATAACTGATTTCGATAACCGTTTTTATCGGTTATTTTTTAATAACTTAATTAAACTGTTTTCGGAATAACCCAATAACTATTGTCGATAACTGCTTGTTTTCTATAACAGTTATTTTGCAATAACACTGTTATTCAAACTGCTATCGAATAACAGCCATTCTCGAGCAGACCAAGAAACAGATATTCGAAAGCGATATTTTCCAAAACGAAACAAATATATTAGCGACAAATATTTTATTTATGTGAACGATGCATTTTAAGTAATGCTTTTAACATTACTTATTCAAAAAGTAAAGAATAAGTACAAGAGCAACTCATAACAAAGACCTCAAAACACGCTCATTTTGGTTAATAACTGATACTAAGTAGCTGTTGAATAATATATCGGCAGCATCCCATTTTGAATAATTAAGTATTACTCTGCCACGAATGCAATTCATCACATATTTAGGGCATGCATATGATTCATTTTTTTTAATATCTCAGAGTAAATTAAAATGTTTCTCGATTAAACGAATGGATCGTAAACTTGGATCGATATGATAAATTGATGTGTTATTTTTTAATAAAAAGCTCTGGAATTTATGGAGCATGTATCCTCCATTACTTTTTATTTTAGATATTAAAACGTAAATTTTTTGAAACTGTAAACAGGTGTTGCATACGTTGTCTTTTTAGTTACGTCAAAATTATTTTTTATGATCAATGTCTAGGTTTTTAAGTACGTATAACGAATTAAAGTCGCACTGCAGCAACACAACGGGCTATTAGCGACGGTACGGTTTGGATGTTGGTTTGGAGTAGGTATTCAATTAACGTCGCACTGCAGCAACACAACGGGCTATTAGCGACGGTACGGTTTGGATGTTGGTTTGGGGTAGGTATTCAATTAACGTCGCACAGCAGAAACACAACGGGCTATTAGCGACGGTACGGTTTGGATGTTGGTTTGGGGTAGGTATTCAATTAACGCCGCACAGCAGCAACACAACGGGCTATTAGCGACGGTACGGTTTGGATGTTGGTTTGGGGTAGGTATTCAATTAACGTCGCACAGCAGCAACACAACGGGCTATTAGCGACGGTACGGTTTGGATGTTGGTTTGGGGTAGGTATTCAATTAACGTCGCACAGCAGCAACACAACGGGCTGTTAGCGACGGTACGGTTTGGACGTTGGTTTGGGGTAGGTATTCAATCAATGTCGCACAGCAGCAACACAACGGGCTATTAGCGACGGTACGGTTTGGACGTTGGTTTGGGGTAGGTATTCAATCAACGTCGCACAGCAGCAACACAACGGGCTATTAGCGACGGTACGGTTTGGATGTTGGTTTGGGGTAGGTATTCCATTAACGTCACACTGGAGTAACACAACGGGCTATTGGTGACGGTCCGGGATCAATCCCAAAGGGAAAGATCCGAGGACAACAACACGTAATTTTGAACCACGGTCAGATGACGAGGCAACACCTGAGCTGGCACCCCACTCTCCAAACTTCCACACCACGCCAACGTGAGGACATTTGCGGCCACGACAGATTTAACGGGCACCAGCCCCCACTATACACGACGGTCTTTGGTTGGATTGGAACTCGCAACCCTCCGGTTGCTAATCCGTTACTCTTCCAACCAGGTTACAGCGGTCATTGATCTGAATTGAGTAGAATCCAATAAAATGGGGCCGTGGTAAGACGGTTGGAAGATTAAAGTATTAGTAGGAGTGCGAGTTCGAATTCAACCAAAGACCGTCCTCTACAAAGACCGTCCTCTACAAAGACTGTCCTCTATAAAGAGGGCTGGAGCACATTAAATCTGTCATGGCCTCAAATGTCCTCACGTTGGCTTGGTGTGGAAGTTCGGAGAGAGGGGTTCCATCTCAGGTGTGACCTCGTCATCTGACCGTGGTTCAAAATTACGTGGTGTTGTCCTCGGATTTTTCCTTTCGGTTTGGATCCCGGACCGCCGCCAATAGCCCATTGTGCTGCTTCAGTGCGACGTTAATTAAACACCTACCTAACTTCACAAAATTAAACCAGAAGACCATTGTCTCATTATCTTGACAATCTCACTTTGCACGCCAATTCTAAAAATCAAAACAATCACTTTTTATTTCGCGTTTTGAAAATTACCGCTGTAAATTTTTCTCCCGATGCAAACAGAGCTATACATCACAGGAAACGCGTATTAAAACCCACAAAAAAAGACCATTCTCCCAAACCGAAATTTAAAACATCATCAAGCGCATTATAAAAATCCGTAATTTCATCATTTCACTTCCGTCCTAGCGAACAACGTATCATCATCTTATTTCACCGAAGATAAAAATTGATTCCATCATTAGACAAGGGTCCTTCCGAATATTTAAATAACGCAGGAGTTTCTTTAACGATACCGCATCCACAGGCTCAGATGGAGGTGATAAATAACCCGCCATTAATAACATCCGGCGGTTCTCGTAGTGTTGCCACTTCAGTGAAACAAAAACCGCAGTTCAATTTCGCTGCCATTTTTCTCGCCGGAGTTGCACTTTTAACGAGGGGGTTTTCGGGATGGCAGACGATCGTAATTTTTCACGGTTTGGATTTTTGCGTTTTGGGAAACCTTTGTTAATTTTTCGGGAGGCTGTTTTCGGGTGGGGATGTGATACTGGTGCAGATCCCTTTCCGAAGTGTGGATTGGTTGGTTGGATTTCGTGGCGTGAGGACCATATTTGGCCATGCTGCGCCAAACACAAGACCGACTACGTGAAGTTTTGGACATACACATACAAATTTTTACTGACACAAAAGAGAGAAATACACCCAGGGAGGTATGTACCTGACAGGTAGGCGGCGAAGGTTCGATCCAACTTGCAGGTTGCTAGCAGTGGCCATAAAACTGAGCCACGACGGCTGTTTTGGTAGGTAGGCATTTTAATTAACGTCGCACTAGAGCGACACTACATGTTATTGGCTACGGTCCGGGATATATCCCTAAGGGAAAGACCGGATAACACCACGTAATTTTGAATCACGGTCAGATGACGAGGTCAACACCTGAGCTGGCACTCCTCTCCAAACTTCCACACCACGCCAACCGAAAGATTTGAGATAAGAATTGGGTTGAGCACGACTGTAAGGTTTTAATTGAATACGTCTCTTTGATCAAAACCAAGGGGAAAGATACGAAGACTACACCACGTAATTTTGAACCACGGTCAGATGACGAGGTCACACCTGCGCTGGCACCTCATTCTCCACACCACGTCAATGTGAGGACATTTGAGGCCACGACAGATTTAACGTGCAAAAGCCCCCTTTGTGCTCGACAGTCTTTTGGTTGGATTCGAACTCGCAACCCTAGGGTGGTAAGGTTATTGTATATTTCCATTCTGATCACCGAGGAGAGAAATACGTATCAATAGCATTTGAAAAAATCCGCAACGGAAATTAATGGTGCCAACACAATTAGAACCAAGACCTGCTTGATTGGGTTTTACGGCACAAGGGACGTAACTGATCAAGCTGCATTTAACATGGGACAGCTGACGTCAAGTAATGTACATACACACACAAGGCAGTTATACTGTCACTTGAGAGAAAAGTTGCAGGAATCGAATATGTTCCTCAATCAACCAAGTGGTTTCTGCACTCTCCGACTAAATTACCATTACTCTGCAGTGTTGCGAGAACGAATCCAACCAAAAACCGTTGTGTACAGAGAGAGCTGTTGCACATTAAATGTGTCGTGGCCTCAAATATCCTTCCGTTAGCGAGGTGTGGAAGTTTGGAGAGTGGGGTGGCATCAGAGATGTGACCTCGTCATCTGACCGTGGTTCAAAATTACGTGTTGTCCTCGGATATTTCCCTTGGTGTTTGACCCCGGACAGTCGACAATAGCCCGTTGTGTTGTTCCAGTGCGACGAATTAACTACCTACCATTACCCTGCTTTAAACGGCTGTTAGCCTTCCTGTTGGTTTATCAGCATCGAAAATTGCCTTGTGATCATCTTGATACAAAAGCTTTTCTACTTCCCCTTAGAGCAATAGGCAATTTTTTATCGACGATATAACTCGTCTTTAACAAATCTGACCAGACCTTGATAGACGAGATATCTCGTCATTTACAAACTTCACGAGATTTTGATGGACGAGTTATCTCGTCGAAACCCACTTGGAGGGTCAATAAAAATTCAAACACCATATAACTCTTCCTATGTAAAAAGGGCCGCGGTAGTCCAGTTGGAAGAGTGACGGATTAGCAACCGGAGGGGTTCCGAGTTCGAATCTCGGTCCAACCAAAGACCGTCGTGTGCACAGTAGCTGGTTCATGTTAAATCTGTCGTGTCCTCGGAAGTCCTCATGTCGGCTTGGGGTGGAAGTTTGGAGAGTAGGTGCCAGCTCAGGTGTTGACCTCGTCATCTGAACGCGGTTCAAAATTACGACGCGCTGTCCTCGAATCTTTGCCTTGGGGTTTGATCACGGACCTTCGCTACTAGTCCGTTCTTGCTCCAGTGCGACGTTAATTAAATACCTACCTGATGCATAACCTTTTCTTATTTTGTATGCAGTTGAATTAACGTCACACTGGAGCAACGGTCTATTGACGACGGTCAGGTATTGACCTCATCATCTGACCTTTGTTCAAAATTACGTTGTTATCCTGGGATCTTTCCCTCAGGGATTGATCCCGGAACATCGTCAATTATCCTATGTTTTGCACCAGTGGGTCGTTAAATAATTACCTTATCTTACCTCCTAAGTAAAAAAGGATAACTTAAAAATCAGAGGAAGGATTCAGTAGAATTGACGTATCCTTTTTGATAGTTTCCAAACCAAGTGATCTCCCAGACATGCATACCCACAAAACCCAACAGATGTCTCTCACTTACACCCCTTTCACTCAAGAAGCCTCTCCACCGTTACCACAACGGAAAAATTTGATTTTTAAACCCTCGCAACTCTAACGAACCAACAAGGCGCAGTGAAAGAAACCCAGGAATAGCAATCCGAGGCGGCAAAAAAGCAGAGAATTCCCATCCCCAAATAAATGGCTGATTTAGCCCCCCAGATAATATGCCTCCTTCGATTATTGAGGCCAAAGCGGACCGTTTCCAGAGCCCAGATTGATGATCACCAAAACAATTTGTGGTGCTATTGATTTTTTAATGATCGCCGAACGAGTTTGTGAATAGGTGCTGCATAATAATTTTTTTCCATCCTTTAGATCTTGGGTTAATATTTTCTAAAGAGGGTATTCTTTTCCTCTTTGACTAGTAATTGCTTTCCCGGGTTCTTTTCGGGCAATGGGGGTGATTACGGTAAGGAATCCAATTACACGCTCTCCCCCTGCTAGTGATGGGGCTTATGCGATATGGAGATTAGAGATGAGGTGATATCTCGAAGATGGTTTTTCTTGTGGAAAGAAACAAATAGGGGGATAGGATTTTTGGTATGACAAATGAAGATGCTGTACGGCAGAGACGATTTTATTGGGTTTGATCTATGATGTTGGTTGGGACAGTATGGATTGTATCATACACCAAGGTTGATTGGTTGGTTTCGGGTTTTATGGCGCAAGGACTTAATCTTGGTCTCGTCATCATAAAAAAATCGGCAATATCTTGAGCTATCTTTTCACAAGCAAAATTGGTCAGTTCTTTATGGAGAAGGTAGGTATGGTAGGTAGGTATTTCAACTAATGTCGCACTGGAGAAACACAACTGGATATTGGCGACG
The DNA here is from genome assembly GCA_933210815.1 of Meta bourneti. NCBI lineage: Eukaryota > Metazoa > Arthropoda > Arachnida > Araneae > Tetragnathidae > Meta > Meta bourneti. The sequence goes on from OW119932.1 coordinate 14,586,720, forward strand.
GTAGGGGATCAAACCCTAAAGGAGAGATCCGAAGGCAACAGCACGTAATTTGAACCAGTCAGATGATGAGGCCAGACCTGAGCAGGCACCCCACTCTCCAAACATCCACATCACGCCAACGTGAGGACTTTTGAGGCCATGACAGATTTAACGTGCTTTGTACACGACGGTCTTTGGTTGGATTCAAACTCTCAACCATCCGGTTGCAAATCCGTTACTCTTCCAACCGAGCTACCGCGGCCCTCTTTATGGACGAGATATTTCATCATTAGATGGTTGGGAGGCTTTGGGGTTTTATGGCGCAAGGGCCATATTTGGTCATGTTGGGTCAGATACGACATACAATATCAAGTAATAGACACACAAATCGCATCATTACAAGAAAACTGAACAGATCTTGATCTCGTCATCATCGAAAAATTGGTAATATCTTGATGACGAGATATCTCGTCAATAACAAAATTGGTCAGATCTTGATGGACGAGATATCTCGTTGAAACTACTTGGTTGGTTGTTTTCGGGTTTTATGATGCAAGAACCATACTTGACCTGCGCAAAATACAAGACAGACAACAGTGACGGAGGAAGAAACATTAAAAAGGCAGAAGAGTAGGTGAGGGTAAAAATGAACGGGAAGATAACTCTGATACCTCAGGATTGTGATGCCCGAATACACCTAAAGAATATGCCACACCTAAAGAAGACATGCCCCTTAGGGCTTTAGACACTAAGGAAACTGAAATAATAGTCTTTTAAACCTCCTAGTAGTTTATTTTCGAGTCGAAAACTAATATGTAGTGTGCTAGCCTCTGATGCGAAAAACTGTTCTAAATTGTCTCATGCTCTGGGCAAGGAACAATTTCATTTTCCTACCTGGATCTTTATTCGCCCTTGGAGTAAAAGGTTGGTTTTGGTACGCAATAGCCATATTTGGCCATGCTGTGCCAGACACGAGACATATATCAAGTAACATACACACAACGAAAGTTTTACTAACGAAGAAGAGAGAAATACACTCAGGGTGGAATACACCTGACAGGAATGGAACCTGCACCACCTACAGCTCGCAGTGGCATACCCACTGAGCCACGACGACCCCATGGAATAAAAGGACAGTTTTATCTCCACGATACCTGGTCAAACAAAACAGATCAGATCTTAATACACTGCTGGCCACCGTAAATACAACACCCTGAAGGAAGCATGCAAATAATATGAAATTTACAACATGCATTAGCGGAGGTGAGATATGCAAATGATTAGAATTTCAGCGCAGACGCACATCACGCGCGCCTGTGGCGCCACTTCAAAGCGCTATTTAAGGCTTGGAGATTTCGACGATTTCAAGTACGGCAATTGTGTTTTTCTTGTGGTTTTTTCAAAAAAACGATCAATTATGCCTCGTAGAAAACAGCGATCATCTTTTGATCAAGTATCCGAGTTCGACAGAGGAAGGATAGTGGCCTACCGAGATTGTGGATTATCTTTCAGGGAAATCGGTAGTCGTGTTGGACGAAACCAAACAACTGTAATGCGGATATGTGATCGTTGGATGCAGGAGGGTACGACGGACCGACGTGTTCGATCGCATCCACCTCAGTGCACCACTTCACGTGATGACAGGCATATTGTGCGTATGGCAGTGACGGATCGCTCAGCCACATCACGAACCATAGTACAGCACATTCAGTCTGTACCGCATCATCCAGTGTCTGCGCGTACCATTCGACGCCGTTTACAGCAGAGTGGTCTGTCCGCAAGACGTCCATTGCTTCGTCTACCCTTGACGCAGAACCACAGACGTTTCCGCCGCCAATGGTGCGATGAAAGAAGGATGTGGACGGCAGAATGGAATGAAATTGTCTTTACTGACGAGTCACGCTTCTGTATGCAACACCACGATGGTCGGATTCGAGTCTGGAGACACCGTGGAGAGAGGATGCTGAACAGCTGCGTTATGCACCGCCACACTGGTCCTGCACCGGGTATTATGGTATGGGGCGGTATTGGATATCACTCTCGCACTCCTCTAGTACGCATTGCCGGTACTTTAAACAGCCAGCGCTACATTTCCGAGGTGTTGGAGCCAGTTGTCCTTCCTTATCTTCAGGGCTTGCCCACAGCCATATTTCAACAGGATAATGCGCGACCACACGTGGCACGCATTGTCCAAGGGTTCTTCGTCAATCGCCAGATTGAATTGCTTCCCTGGCCAGCTCGCTCTCCGGATCTTTCGCCGATAGAAAACATGTGGTCCATGGTTGCTCAACGATTGACCCAGAATACATCCCCAGCTGCCACACCAGATCAACTTTGGCAACGTGTGGAAGCTGCTTGGTCTGCTGTACCCCAAGAACACATCCAAAGTCTCTTTGAATCAATGCCGAGGCGTGTGGCAGCGGTGATCTCCAACAATGGCGGCTACTCTGGCTACTGATTTTGGCAGGAACCACACTTCACAGAAGTCTATAAATTTAATCATTTGATACTTGGTTATCTAGAAAATAAATGTTATCTACAAAATAATCCACAACATGTTATCTACAAAATAAATTTTGTTGTGATATCTCTTGTCTTTCTTGGTGTTGCAATTTGGGTGGCCAGCAGTGTAGGTAGGGTAGGAGTAGGTAATTAACGTCGCATTGGAGCAACACAACGGGCTATTGGTGATGGACCGGGATCCATCCCGAAGAGAAAGAGCCAAGGATAGCGCCTAGTAATTTTGAACCAGGGGTTGGTCAGATGACGAGGTGAACACCTGAGCTGGCACCCCACTCTCAAACTTCCACACCACGCCAACGTGAGGACATTTGAGGTCACGACAGATTTAAAATACACCAGCCTCCGTGTACAGTCTTCGGCTGAATCGAGTTTCGAACTCGAATCCCTCCGGTTGCTTATCCGTTGCTCTTCCAACTGGGCTACCGCGGTCCCTCCTGTTCTGTTCAAGGGACAATTTGTTTTCTTACTTGAATTTTCATTCCCTTGGAGTAAAAGAGCAGTTTTATCTCGACGAGATATCTCGTCAAGCAAAACCGATCAGATCTTGTTGGACGAGATAGCTCGGAGGGTTAATTGCTGATTCCAGAACTTCCACAGCCACTTGTGAAATAGTTGCTTTAGCAACATAAACTTTTAAAAATATTTAGCAGAATTAATCTTCCCTTTAAGCATATTTGAGTAGTTTTAGTTGCCCTTATATAAAACGAATAAGTCCAAACTCAAAATGTGTTAATTAAGTATGAAACAAACTTTAACCTTCCTGGTAATTTTCTCGAAGTTTCTCATCATTACCAAAACTGATCAGATCTTGATGGACGAGATATCTCGTCAAGATATTGCCGATTTTTTATGGTGACGATAGCAAGATCTGGTCCGTTTTCTTCCAATGACGAGATACCTCGTCGATACAGCCACCAGGAGGGTTAATATTGTATGGTTAGTTTTGATTTTATGGCGTATAGGGAGGGCCAAGCAACGACATACTCTCGCAAGGAGAGTTGTTATAGATCCAGATGAGAGGAATACACGCACAGTAAACTACAGGATAGATAAGGTTGCTAGCTCATCTTCTAACGACTAGTTGCAGTCATGACTAATGACTAGTTGAAATCATGACTAATGACTAGTCATACTCTAATGACTAGTTGAAGTCATGTCTAATCCTCTAATGACTAGTTGAAGTCAGGACTAATAACTAGTCATCCGCTAACGACATCTTCTCGTGACTAGTTTTTTTACAATGACATCTTCTCGTGACTAGTTTTCTTCCAATGACATCTTCTCGTGACCATTTTTTCTAATGACTAGTTGAAGTCATGAATAGCGACTAGTCATCTTCTAATAACATCTTCTCGTGATAAGTTGTAGTCATGAGTAATGACTAGTCATCTACTAACATTTTCTTATGACTAGTTATAGTCATGACTAATGACGAGTCATCCTCTAATGACTAATTGTAGTCATGACAAATGACTAGTCATCCTCTAATGACAATTTTTCGTGACTAGTTTTCTTTTAATGTCATCTACTCGTGATTAGTTTTTTCTAATGAAAAATTGAAGTCATGAATAACGACTAGTCATCTTCTAATAACACATTCTCGGGACAAATTGTAATCATGACTAATGATTAGTCATCTACTGACATTTTCTAATGACTAGCTGTAATCATGATTAATGACAAGTCATTTTCTAATGATATCTTCTAGTCACTAGTTTTCTTCTAATGAAGAGATATATCGTTTAACAGATCTGGTCATTTTGCTAATGACGAGATACCTCGTTGAAGCAGCCACAAGGATAATTAATATTGGATGGTTGTTTTCGATTTTATGATGCAAGAGCAATGTTAAACCAAATTGCACCAAACAACGTCAAGTAACAGACATATTCACGCGAGAAAAGTCTTGACATGGAAGAAATACATCCGCGGTAAGTTGCAGGACAGCTAGGTTGCTGGCTCAGTGGGCAAACCCACCCCGAGTTCCTGGTTAATATTGAAATACTGATATTATGAATGAAGCACTTACCTGGTTCCCATTCGAAACTGATGTAGTTTCTGTCCACAGCGTATTTACCGATGGATCTGCTCTTCAAGGCATCTTCCATGATACTCTTGGCGGAGTGGCTGTCCTCTTTCTCGCCGAAGAAATGAAACTGAACTACGGCTCCAGGTCTGAAAGAGAAAGGCACCAGGTTGGTAGGCTGTTAAGTTTTATGGCGCAAGGGCCACATTTGGTCCCGCTGCTAACGCAAGACATACAACGTCAAGTAATGGACATACACAGAACACATTTTGGTGATACAAAAGAGAGAAATACACTCAAGGAGGTTGGAAGAATTTTTGGATTTTATGGCACAAGGACCATATTTAACTATGCTGTGCCCAACACAAGACAGACATTGTCAAGTAATGGACATACAATCAGATAAAGTTCTACAGACACAGAAGGGAGAAATAACCGGGGGAGAAATCGAACCTAACACGAATCGAACCAGCGCAGCCTGCAGCTCACAGATTGCCAGCGAAGAGTGGGCATACCCACTGCACCACAATGGACCCAAGAGTCCATCGTAGCCTAGTAGGTATACCCATTGAGCCACAATGGCCGCTTCAGCTTTAGATAGTTAAATACGATTCCTTCAGAGGAAAGGAATGACACAGGCCATATAGATCGCAAAAGGGAACAGGCTAGTTTATTGAAAACACAACACATATATATACAGATAGGATAGGATTGCAGAACAACCAATAAGATTCATTAAAATGGACGGACGTCCAAGAAAGCTGTAGAACATTCACACATGCTGCCTGTAAAGAGTGACTCAGCTCTAGCAGCACAAAGAAAGATACAAAGACTTCTATGGGTGATTACATTTTACAACATAGATAATTAATTAACGTCGCACTGGAGCCACACAACGGGCTATTGGCGCCGGTCCGGGATCAGTCCCGAACGAAAAAATCCGAAGACAACGCCTCGACATTTTGAACCCCGGTCAGATGACGAGAACAACACCCAAGCAGGCACCCCACTCTCCAAACTTCCACACCAAGCCAACGGAGGAAATTTGAGGCCACGAGATTTAATGTGTTTCAGCCCCTGTGAACGACGGTCTGGCTGGATCGAGTTTCGAACTTGCAACCCTCCGGTTCCTAATCCGTTGATCTGCCAACTGGGCTACCGCGGACCTTACAACACCTGGGTTAATAGCGCAAAGAGAAACCCATTGAGCCACGGCGACTCCATTATTACTGTTATGGAATACTATCTTTTTATGAACTGAAGGTTAGAGAGAGCCGGCAAAATCAGCTTTAGGTTGACTCGGGGGTTTCATGGCGCAAGAGCCATATTTGGTCACGCTGCTCAAGACATAAGACAGACAACGTCACACAATAGACAAACACACACAAGAAAAGTTTCACTGACAGAAATATATCTAGGAAGGAATCGAACCCGCGCCACCTACAACTCAGTTTGCTAGCGGAGTGGGCATACCCACTGAGCCACATCAGGTTTAGGAAACATTCCACACATCACAAACTATATTTTACGACAGACTCCAATTCACCCTAATTCTTTTGCTCATTATGAACAGCAGAGCACTCCGAAAAACAGTCAACAAACCGGCAATCGCCTTCCACAAAATAACAACCCAGCAATAAACACAACACCATTCCCTCCTCGCAAGTTATACCCACCGCAATAAAACCCAAAAACTAAACCATTTGTTAAAAACTCTGTACTCTCAACTCCACTTGTGTCGAGCCAAAAGAAAACGCCGTCCATAAATTCCGCAAATACTTCCAAGAGAGTTGCGAGTTCTTTTTAAAAGGGAGGCAAAAAAGAGATGGTTTATGGCTGTTCCACCGAACCTCCACTCTGGTGGACACAGCAAGACATATGGACGATAACTTACTGCACAAGACGTCTCGTGGTCTTTTCATGGCAGACTTCCATTTTTACGACGCAAAAAATAATTTTTTGACGTCGTTATTTCGTCCTTGCTGTGCGTAAAAGGGTGGCGCTTTTCTTCCAGTTTTAAATAGAGAAGTGGTCGCCCCACAAAAATGATATAAGCTCCTATAAATATTCGGTGTAATGATTATGGGCAGGGTGTGTTTTGAAGGGAGAGTTAATAGTAAAGATGGATGACACGGAAATTTGTTTGGAAGGATGGGAGGATGTATATATTGGGAGGTGTCTTAGTGCTCATAGAGCAACAGTGGGATTTTTTTTTGAGTTTTTAACGAGAATACTTCTTTAAAATGGGTCCAGGGGTCTAAGGAACATGCAGGGGAGGTCGTAGGCAGAAACTTGCGCGTCACAAAAAGAGTTGATATCTCAAAGCTCAATAACTTCAGGGAAATCAGCCTATGGGGATAAATGACCTACAATCGTGTAAAGCAGGGGTGTCAAACTGGCGGCCCCCGAGGTAATTTTTTGTGGCCCACGATGCTCTGAAATAAAATGAAAACAGGACAATATGTTACGAAGAAAATAGCACTTAGGGGAGATCGAGGCAATACCGTACACACAATTTCGTCATGTTAACTGACTTTGTTTAAAAATCATCTACAAAAAAACGTTTTGACTTATTTTCCTACGTGTGAGCAGTTAAAAGCACAAAATCAAACTTGGTCATTTTTACAATATTGTGGTAAAATTTAGGAAATCAAAAACGAATTCGATAGATGTTTTAATGATTTCAAAGAGTTAAAAAATTGTTTCTTTTTATTAGGCCTTTTTTCTTTGAAGTTGAAAATGCTCCCACTTCGATACAACTAGAATTAATTGATTTCCAGAATGATTCGGTTTTAAAAGACAAATATCGAGAAGTAGGAATTCCCAAAATATATTCTTACTTAGGTGAAAAATACCCGGAAATTAAAAAGTTCGCTGCGCAAATTATATGCTATTTTGGGAGTACGTACTTGTGTGAGCAACTATTTTCGTCCATGAAATTAAATAAAACGGCCTACAGATCAAGATTAACTGATAAACATCTATCTGCCATAATGAAGATTGTCTGTTCTCAGTCTTTGAATCCAGATATTGGAAAACTAGTAGGAGGAAAGCGCTGGCAAGTTTCCGGTAAAAATAATCAATTTCAGTTTTATAAATACATTAAATTAAATAAACGTTTAAATAAAAGCAATTATATAGCAATATTATAAATTATTACCTTAAATTCACTTAATTACATAATGTGTGATAATTATCCTATCCATATTCCTGAATCCTCACTTCAAAATATAATTTTAAGAAAATTTGTAAATGTGATGTGGCCCACGTGAATCTTACCAGCTGCATTAAATGGCCCGTGTTTTAATTGAGTTTGACACCCCTGGTGCAAAGGAGGGTGGGACGCGTCGACCATGTTGACCACTAATCCACTCCCCCTCTGACCTTTGTACCGCGTGGTGAGGGAAATGAGTTTCATTTCGTGCATACGCCGGCCTGTTTAACTGCTGTAACTTCAGTTCTAATCGACGAGTCGTGGAGAGTGTGCACTTAAATTGAAGAGAACGACGAGTTCTACAATTCCATTTGACTAGATGATGGTTTAAACCATTTGTGTGAAAATTGTGTGCAGTGGAAAGCGACGATGTGTCGAAGATTTCACTATGAAGCCGAAATATCACACTAAATTTCAATTGCGGCATAGGAAACGTAAACAGATTGAAAGAGCAGTTCAAGGCGAACAAAACGATACCAAGAAGTGTAAACCTATGACAAGTGCGAAGAGATCTAGAGCATACCGAAGACGTAAGAAGTTTCACGAACCAAACCTTACGGTACAGTGGGGACTGTGCCTACTCGCTTTTTCAATGGCGCAGTGGTTGTCGGGAGGTAGGTAGGTATTTTAATTAACGTCGCTCTGGAGCAACACAAAGGGCTATTGGCGATGGTCCGGTATCATCCCCCGATGGGGGTTGTCGGGAGTACCGGAATTCCACCACTGCCGCCCTTTAACGCTTCAAGTGGTATCGACGAAATATCTCATCCATCAAGATCTTGACAGTTTCTTTCCAATGACATCTCATCACGATACTGTAGATTTTTGTGTGATGATGACTAGATCAAGATCTGGGCAGTGTTCTTCCAATTACGAGATATCTCGTCCATCAAGATCTGGTAAGTTTTCTTCTAATGACGAGATACCTCGTCGACGCAGCCACCAGGAGCGTTAATGTCGGGACGATGAGTGATGGTACGAATCTAATTTACCTTGGTAGGTTGTTAATTAAAGTCACTCTGGAGGGAAAGATCGAGGACAACACCTAATTTAGGACCACGGTCACACCTGTGAGCTGACATTCCACTCTCCTAACTTCCACCCCACACCAACGTGAGGACATTTGAGGCCACGATAGATTTAACATGCATCCACTTTGCACACGTCGGTCTTTGGTTTGATTCGAAGTCGTAACCATCCGGTTGCTAATCCGTTACTCTTCCAACCTACCTACTCTTCGGCCTACCGCGACCGGCCAATGAATTAGAAATATTCGTGCAAATGTTGGTTACGGGCGTGGTTGTGCAAAATCCATCTATGACGCGAGTGACACGTAATCAAATAATCGGTAAAATTTTGCTGTCAATGTTCTTTTCGCGAGAAGCGATGGAGAATAGAGAAAGCCAGACCTTTCTCCGTTTGAAAAAAGGATTTACCCCCTGTTGGGGCCCCTTTAGCAGGTGTCAAGATTGCAAAGACAGAACTCACCGGGAGGTTCTCGAAAGCTGCGATTTCGGAAGTGGTTAGTAGATTGGAAACAAAACCCAGTCCTTGTCCAAAAGAAGTAACTGTGGATTTAAACCAATAAACGAGACCGTGATCAGCGTTGCCTCATACGGATTGTACGGCAGAAAAGAGACTCCACTATGCTGAAACTGACAGAAACCTTTAAGAAAGACTCGTCCCAACCTATCTCGGCTCGAACAATCTCCAGAGAATTGCAGGGGATCGGTATGGGAAGTCGCATGCCAGTGAGGAAACCTCCAATTTCTTCGAGGAGCATCAGAGTTCGCTTATAGTGGTGTCGAGAAAACGTAACTGGACATTTGAGAATTGGGTAAAGGTGATGTGGTCAGACGAATCACACTACACCTTGTTTTGCACCGACGGAGAGCGTAGTTTGGCGATAACCCCATGAACCCATCTTGCCTTGTTCGCACAGTTCAAGGGACAATCTCCAGAGAATTGCAGAGGATATAGGCAGTCGCATGCCAATGAAGAAACCTCCAATTTCTTCGAGGAGCATCAGAGTTCGCTTACAGTGGTGTCGAGAAAGCGTAACTGGGTATTTGAGGATTGGGTAAAGGTGATGTGGTCAGACGAATCATTACATCTTGTTTTGCACCGACGGAGAGCGTAGAGTTTGGCGATAACCCCATGAACCCATCTTGCCTTGTTCGCACAGTTCAAGGGACAATCTCCAGAGAATTGCAGAGGATATAGGCAGTCGCATGCCAGTGAGGAAACCTCCAATTTCTTCGAGGAGCATCAGAGTTCGCTTACAGTGGTGTCGAGAAAGCGTAACTGGGTATTTGAGGATTGGGTAAAGGTGATGTGGTCAGACGAATCATTACATCTTGCTTTGCACCGACGGAGAGCGTAGAGTTTGGCGATAACCCCATGAACCCATCTTGCCTTGTTCGCACAGTTCAAGGGACAATCTCCAGAGAATTGCAGAGGATATAGGCAGTCGCATGCCAGTGAGGAAACCTCCAATTTCTTCGAGGAGCACCAGAGTTCGCTTTCAGTGGTGTCGAGAAAACGTAACTGGACATTTGAGGATTGGGTAAATGTGATGTGGTCAGACGAATCACTACACCGTGTTTTGCACCGACGGAGAGCGTAGAGTTTGGCGATAACCCCTTGAACCCATCTTGCCTTGTTCGCACAGTTCAAGGTTCTGGTGGGAGTATCATAGTGTGGGGCATAATCTGCTGGTTTGGAACTGGTCACATTGTTTCTGGAAGGTAGACAGTCATCCCTGCAGTATTTGAACATCCTGGCAGATCTAGTGCATCCTGCAATGTTAGATTTTTATTTATAAGGTGACGGATCTTTCATCGGCTATAATTCAACCATACATCGCGCGTGCACCGTTTGGAGAGTGGTTCATGAAATATCAATCTCACTTCCAACATCTCTGGCCGCCGCAAAGTCCGGATCTTAATGCTATAAAGAACGTTTGGGACGTATTGGAAAGGGGCATCCGAAAGCAATTTCCTCTGCCATCTTTACAGGATCGTGATTGGTGCATCCAGTACATGGTATTCTATGGACTTAAATGCACTTCAGAACCTTGTAGAATCTATTCTTAAAAGCATACATGCTGTTATCTGTGCAAAAGGAGGTCCAATAAAATATTGGTTGGTTGTTATGGGAGTTTTATGTCTCAAGAATTGTATTCCAATAAAATATTGATCCCAGGTTTCTAATTCATGGGCCAGTGTGTATATCGTTCTTTATAAAGAGATACATAAAACAAATCTAAGCATCCAATTGAACTATAAAAATTATCCTTAACTATCTAAACTTCATGATTTCCGTGTAGTATAATATTGCTTTCTCCCCACAACATACATAATGGCTAAATAACTACATTTATTGGCTGAAAGAATACTAGGAAAGATTATATTGATCTACAATCTAAAACTCGTAAGTTGTTTAGGGGGGGGGGGGGTATTTCAATTAACGTCACACTGGAGCAACACAATGGGCTATTGGTGATGGTCTGCGATCAATCCCAAAGGGAAAGATCGAGGACAACACGTAATTTTGAACCACGGTCAGATGACGAAGCAACATCAACATCTGATCATCTACTCTCCAAACTTCCACACCATACCAACGTGAGGACATTTAAGGCCACGACCGATTTAAACATGCACCGGTCCCCTTTGTACACGACGGTCTTTGGTTGGATTCGAACTCGTAATCATCCAGTTGCTAATCCGTTACCCTTCCGACCAGCTACCGTGACCCTAGGGAAGAATACAGATCTCAGAACGAATATATTCGTGTGAATCTCTCAGAGGGTTAAAATATAATTTAACTTTCTTTCATTTTTCTCTTCTAAAAGCCAAGTCCATTTTGATATGAAAAAACATGTCCCCATGAACGAAAACAAGAAATAGAAAGCCATAATAGTCAAATATAGAAAAAAGCATCAATATAAAGCTAATATAAAGTATTAATTTTAGAAAAATTGGGTATAAAATGGTGTTTGATTTCATTTGAACAAAAATAAATTAGTTTTGCTAATTGAGTTTACACTATCTTCCTAAACTGACGAAAAGGTTGACGACATGAATAACAAATGTATAAATATAATTGAAATTAGAAACATAAATTAAGTTTTAATTTTCATGCTTCGTTAATGGGATAGTTCTAAATTCTGAATACGTGAACTGACGATTAAAAAAGCACCTGAAACTGCTTTTAAAGTGTTTTGGATTTGCGGAATTTTGCATAAAATTAAAAGTAACCCTAAAATAATTATGAAAATTAATTTCGTTCTCTCGATAAACAAAGAAATACGATTTAAGCAGAATCTCAAAATGTTTTTTTAATTACTCACGAATTTGTCAAAAAAAATCGCCGCTAGTCTTAAATCGAATTAACTGTTACTTTCACATAAACCCGCATAAATCTCGAATATATTTTCCTCGTACACCCAACTAAAAACCTCACAGAATCCATCTAAATTATGCAACGAATAAACCAAACCCTTAGAAAAGATGCTTTCATTAGCATTTTTGCCATTTTTTTCCGCAACGAAATTCATCGAAATTATTCTACAGCAGTAAATTTCATTTCAAAGCGATTTTCAAAAAAGTTATGATTATTTTTATTTTCATTTCTCTGTCGATAATCTCGAGCTCAAATTGTTTTTTTTCTTGTAATAGATTTGTATTTTAATCATTCTCTTAGTCGAAAAATCATAAAAATATCTTCAGGGGTAATCTTATTTCGCGTCTAATGCGAAGTTGCTTTTGTGATGCAGAAAGCAACAGATATTGATTTCCCCCCACGTAAATTGCCCCTTAGGAATACATATAGCTACGTATCATTAAAGGTGGTATGAGAATTATGCATCTTCGAATTGCAATTCAATTCGAAGATTTATTTTTATTCCTTTTCTAGCCTTTCCCCATTCCAAATATCTGATTGCTTAATTCGCGCTTCTTCATTATTTCAACGCTATAAAATGTGCTTCGTAAATATTTACTGTGATACATTGAAATCGAACTAGAGCCAGTAGCAATATTACCAGCTTTGACTTAAGTAACACACAAACGAGATATCTTTATAAATGTAAACTGTTGCGAGGTAGGTATTAATATCGCACTAAAGCAACACGACGGGCTATTGGCTACGGTTCGGGATCAAACTCGAAGGGATAGATCCCGAGGACACCGCGTAATTTTGAACCGCGGTCAGATGACGAGGTCACACCTGAGCTGACACCCCACTCTCCAAACTTCCAAACCACGCCAACGTGAGGACATTTGAGGCCACGAGATTTAACGTGTACCAGCCCCGTTTGTACACGACGGTCTTTGGCTGGATTCGAATTCCTAACCCTCCCGACTTCTAAATCGTTACTTTTCCAATAGGGATACCGCTGCCCATACTGTTGAGAAAGACACAAAACTCTTTCCCGTTGCTAGGCAACTGTGTGAGATTGCTTTTACAATTATGTTATAGCGGTGTGATTTGAAATCAGATGGATATTAATGTATTACTTGTTGGTTGGTTTATTGGGATTTAATGGCGCAAGAGGGCCATATTTGGCCATTACTTCTTGTTTGAAACAAATAAAAATTGACAAATATTTGTTGGTATACGAGAATGACTAATCTGGTATCAAGTCGGCTATCCATGTCTTCAAAGGTTTAATTTATTCAAGACAATTCATCAAGATATGGCCAATTTTTCTAACGACGAGATATCTCGTCATCTAGATATTGCCGAATTTTGTATGGATTGGATGTTTGGGTTTATGGTGCAAGGTCCAAAAACGGACAAGTTGTGCCAAACACAAAGTAGAATGTAACCAAATAAAAGTATAAAATATTTAAGTATTAATAGTTCAAGACAAAGATAAAAAGGTAGATTTAAAATGTGTATATGACAATAAAAACATTTAAACAATAGTCAGGTGATAAAACGAGATCATAGTCGCCACATAACTAATGAGACTGAAGAATTTAATTTACACATGTATAAAATTTCGAAAGTGAAATTTAAAAGATGGTAAAAAATTATATGAAGTTTAAAAACCAACTAAACGCAAAAAGGTTTGAATGGGAATTTTCCACAATTAAATCTCGCATATTCAAAATTGTACTTTAAAAAAACTTAAGACGTTGATGATTAAGGACAGGACAGACAGTTAAAATATGATAGAGAAAAAGGAGTAGAGCATGAATTACAATAGCTCTCTTCTAGTAATAGATGACGATGCATTGGATGTTGGGGTTTTATGACGCAAGGTCCAACTCAATTTTTGATGATGTCGAGATGAAGATGGTCAGTGTTTTTTCAAATGACGAGATATTACGTTCATCAAGATTGGTCAGTTTCTTAATACACCTCGTCGAGGTAAACACCAGGATAATTAAATTCTACATCTTTTGTACTCTTATTACCCCAAGTCACTTAACAATACTTATCTGTAAGTTTTTCCTTTTCCAACCAAAGACCGTCGTGTATAAAGGGATGGTGCTCGTTAAATCTGCCGTGGTCTCAAACGTCCTCCCGTTGGCGTGATGTGGAAGTTTGGAGAGTGGGGTGCCAGCTCAGATGTGACCTCGTCATATGACCGTGGTTCAAAATTACGTGTTGTCCTCGGTCTTTCCCTTTGGGATTGAGCCCGGACCGTCACCAATAGCCAGTTGTGTTGATCCAGTACGACGTTAATTATCTACCTACCTTTTTATTGTTTTCAGTCAATAAATTATAAACCCTTACTAATTATCATATGGAGGTTCGGTCATACTCAGAAGGTACTCCGTAATTGTTAAAAAATTCCGCAAAGTAATTTTAAACAATCGATTTCTAAAATTACATAAATCCTAAATATTTGCTTATAAATGAGTAACAAAAGGTTACAGTACCAGAAATATTACTATCGAAAACAACTTTCCCGTAGACATATTTTTTCCATAGAAACAGAATTCAAATTTAGGAACGCAGCATACTTGAATCAAAAAGCAAGTTTTTTTAATAAAAAGATGGACAAAGAGCTGCAGTTCTTGCTAGACAAATAACTTTTATAAAAAACATCTCGACAAAAGAAAGGCTCTTTGCAAAATTGTGCTGTGTGGAATAATACATAGAGCATATCTATATTATTTCTCTTGTTGACTCTAGGGTTAAGGTACTTTGAAAAGTGTTAGATCTAAAGGGAATATCGCCACATTTCAAAGGGATAATAAAAACGTGTTTTACGACACAAAATTCTTTCTGAAATATGCGCATATATTGAATATTCATAGACAGGGTTCCTTAAAAGGGAAGACAGCTTTTAAGCGCTCAATTTACAGTGAAACAGGTAGAAGTTTGAAAGTTATTAAATTATTCATTTTAAGGTGGTAGGTATTTTAATTAACGTCGCGCTAGAGAACACATCGGGCTATTGGTGACGGTCCGGGATCAAACCAGAAGGATCCATGGACAACACCACGTAATTTTGAACTACGGTCAGATGACGAGGTCACACTTGAGCTTGCACCTCAGTGTCCAACTTCCATACTACAACGTGTGGACATTTGAGGCCACAACAGACCAAACGTGCACCAACCCTCTTCATACACGACGGTCTTTGGTCGGATTTGAACTTGCAACCCTTCGGTTTCTAGTCCGTTACTCTTCCGACCGGGCTACTACGGCCCTTATTTTTCGTTGGGGATTATATATAAATTTAGAACTTTTGTAGTATGGATGTAATATATTAACTAAAACTGAAATCCTTTTAAAACTTCTATCATTTAAACTTTTACGTTCATGAACAAAAATATAGTCCAGTAGAAGAGTAGCTGTTGAAAGATTAGCGGATCAGCAACCAGAGGGTTGCGGGTTCGAAACTCGATCCAACCAAAGACCGTCGTGTACGTGGGGACTAATGCAGGTTAAATCTGCCGTGACCTCAAATGTCTTCACAATGGCGTGGTTTGGAAGTTTGGAGAGTGGGGCGCCAGCTCAGGTGTGACCTCGTCATCTGACCGTGGTTCAAAACTACGTGGTGTTCTCCTCGCATCTTTCCCTTCGGGTTTGATCCCGGACCGTCGCCAATAGCCCGATGTGTTCTTTAATGCGACGTTAATTCCTTTGCCTATCTACCTATAAAAATGGCCTATTCTCGAATTCGTAGATTAAATTGCACAATGGTCGCTCTATAATCCGGCACTTCGCCAATCCGGCTCCTCCAGTAGTCCGGCGTTTTAAGAAGGGCGGGAAAGGGAAACAAGTCTCTGCATGTCGTTAAAAGTGTCATTTCAAGCAAAATACAGAAGAAAATTGACACTGTTTTAGACCTAATAACGTAAACCTAAAGCAGGCCTAGTTATTGTTATGTAAACTACAGGAAAATGCAATATCTTGTTTCGTATTTTTAAAATAATGTACATTTTGATATACAGGGTGAGTCTAAATTGTTTTTTACAAAATAAGAGGGGTGATAGTACCCATACAGACGAGTAATAATTCCCATGGAACATAGGGTAGCATTCCACTCTGAGAGGCAGAAAAGAGTAAAGTCGAAACGCGTCGAGCATGAACAAGTCATCGCCTTTGACGTCGTTTTGTACCTGCCTACGTAGCATATCTCCTAAGCAAGATGGATCGGACGTGGCGGACCTGTGGCTTGGCCTCCTCGCACACCGGACCTCAACCCACTGGACACTTTTTCTTCTGGGGGCACATGAAATCTTTAGTGTACCAGACGCCTGTGGACTCGGCTGAAGATCTCGTAGCGAGAATCGGTGTTGCCGCAGACAAAATGAACACAACACCAGGAATCTTCGAGAGCCAGTCATTCCTTCGCCGGTGTAAACTGTGCAACGACACGCCACTTTGAGCACTTGCTGTGAGTTTATCAATCAATCAGATTGTGCAACTTTCGGTATCGTTCATTCGCTTTCCCAACACTGTTGTAAGTTCATGTCGAAATTCTAATTTGACTCTTTTCTGCCTCTCAGAGTGGAATGCGACCCTATGTTCCATGGTAATTATTGCTCGTTTGGATGGGTACTATCACCCCTCTTATTTTGTAATAACAAGTTAGACTCGCCCTGTGTGTATTTTGTAATACTTTGTGCAATAAACAGGTTTTGCTATTAAAATGATTTTTTTAAAATGAACCTCCACTAATCCGGCGTTTTCGTTAATCCGGCAGTACTCTGGTCTGATATCTACCGGATTACTGAGGGGTTAATGTGATATTCTTCTGATTTGTACAAGGAGGTATTAAGTATATCTCACTTAACCTGAATATGTGGCACGGGTTCTAATGGTCAGACTAGGCAAGCCTTGAAATTATGATTGCAAGAACACATGTGTTGAGCTGAAGGTGAGAAAGTAAACAAATCCGCCGTGGCTCAGCAATTTTTCCACCTGTTGGATTCCAAACAAGTGAAAATGGTCCTATCCCCGAGATCTATTCTCGTTTCCAACGTTAGAGGTCGGTAGGTATTGGAATTGACGTTGTCTAGGGCAACACATCGGCATATTGGAGATGATATGGTATCAATCCCGAAGGGAAAGATCCAAAAACACCTCGTCACTTTGCACTACGGTCAGACGACGAGCCTGATCTGGCACCCCACTCTCCAAACTTCCACACCGCGTCAAACTGAGGACATTTGAGAACACGACAAATTTACTGTGCACCAGCTCCCATGTATACGACGGTCTTTGGTTAGATCGAGTTTGGAACTCAAAACCCCCCTGTTGCCAATCCGCTTCTCTTCCAGCAGCCCTCACATACACCAGTTGGGAATTTATTCACCAGAGAATGATCTTTTATGCTTCAAATGAAGAATACTTGTATTTAGAAACACAGAAAGTTGTCCTTTTTTCTATCGCGGACAAGTAAATACTTGAACGTACGCCAGATGAAAGGCTTTGTTGTTTTACATGTCGTTAATTGTTAAAAAAACCGCCTTTTGTGAATAAAAAAATAATTATTTTTTATCAAAGGATTTGTGTTCAAACGGGTTTCGAATTAGTTCCTTAGCAAAAAAAGAGGATGAAACATTCAACACTTTTTACATCCTTCAAAGTTATCCTGTAGTTTTTAGACCCTCGGAAAGAGCGCAGAACTCCAAAATATCCCGATTCCAGTTATCCGGAAAACTAATTAACCGGATCGATTGTTTAATTTTCGTCATTCATTTCCCGTTTCACGCTCAGTTAGATTCAAAAAGAATTTTTTTTTGTGTCTTTGTCATCCTCAGTACGTGTTGGTATTAATACTCCTCTAAATAAAAAAGTCTGCGTAGTGAATCCTTAGACAAGGCGTTTTAGATAGGCAGTAAAATATTTTATGGGAATGGAAGTTAAAATCCCTTTTTCAGCAAGCTCTACTTATTATTGGGTTGATGTGCAAAAGTTTGTCCCGTTTTCGAAGCTAGATGCCATTGCATCGCAAATCGATGTGTTATTTTCTTCACACATGTAGTTTCGATGTTTGAAAGAAGGAATTTCAGGTAGGTAGATATTTTAATTAACGTCACACTGGAGCAACACAACGGACTACTGGTGACGGTCAGGGATCAGTCCCAAAAGGAAAGATACTAGGACAACTCCACGTAATTTTGAACCACGGTCAGATGACGAGGCAACACCTGAGCTGGAACCTCACTCTCCAAACTTCCACACCACGCCAACGTGAGGACATTTCATGCCACGACAGGTTTAACGTGCAGCATCCCCCTTTGTACACGACGGTGTTTGGTTGGATTCGAACTCGCAACCCTCCGTTGCTTATCCGCTACTCTTCCAACCGGGCCACCGCGGTTCGCCTCTATTTTAAACTCCAGCAAAGCCCAAATTAACTCTACTGTTAGCCACTGGTTGAGGCTAACAGTAGAGTTACTGGTTGAGGCAACAGCGACAGAAGGCTTTAAATTGGATTAAATGCGCATCACGCGTCTCCAGTGGTTCGATCTGACATAGCCATCCTCCGGCAGTTGGCGTGATGCTGTACCGGATGATAACTGGGAACGACTACCTTGTGTTTCCCACCTGCACAGGATCCACCTGTTGCACTTCCCACAATGCCAGCTGTGCGGTCAGGGCGTCATGGATGCTGCCCTCCTGCATTAGTGTCCTGCCTTGAATCAAGAACCAAACAACGAGGAGGACGTGTCGAGGAAGCTTTCCCGTTTCTACTGGTCGGTGCGCCATCATATGGCCCAACAGCCAAGGGTGGGTGTTGATTAGCAAGCAAGCACTAAGCAATCGTTCAAACTTCCAATGTACGCTTCATTCATTCCACAATCCAGCATCAGGTCCGAGATTTCCCGTCAAGACTGCGGTTTGCGAACAAGCACGCAATTTTTCATCTACATACAGGACGAGTCTAAATTGTTTTTACAAAATAAGAGGGGTGATAGCAACCATCCAGACGAGCAATAAGTACCATGGAACATAGGGTCGCATTCCACTCTGAGAGGCAGAAAAGAGTAAAGTCGAAACGCGTCGAGCATGAACAAGTCATCGCCTCTGACGTCGTTTTGTACCTGCCTACGTAGCATATCTCCTAAGCAAGATGGATCGGACGTGGCGGACCTGTGGCTTGGCCTCACCGGACCTCAACCCACTGGACACTTTTTCTTCTGGGGGCACATGAAATCTTTAGTGTACCAGACGCCTGTGGACTCGGCTGAAGATCTCGTAGCGAGAATCGGTGTTGCCGCAGACAAAATGAACACAACACCAGGAATCTTCGAGAGCCAGTCATTCCTTCGCCGGTGTGAACTGTGCAACGACACGAGCCACTTTGAGCACTTGCTGTGAGTTTTTCTCTGATCAATCAATCAGATTGTGCAACTTTTGGTATCTTTCATTCGCTTTTCCAACACTGTTGTAAGTTCATGTTGAAATTCTAATTTGACTATTTTCTGCCTCTCAGAGTGGAATGCGACCCTATGTCCCATGGTAATTATTGCTCGTCTGGATGGGTACTATCACCCCTCTTATTTTGTAAAAACAATTTAGACTCACCCTGTATATGCAAGAAACACTTGGTACAACGTCTTCTTTCAGCAAAACTTGAAGCTTATTTTTTTATAACAGAAAAGTCGTGGAGCCACGGCACAAATTTTAAACATTACGAGAAATATTTAATCAAGCCATATTTTAAAATCCTGAAAATAATGAGTGACCTTAGATAGGTATGTATTTAATTAACGTCGCACTGGAGCAACATAGCGGGGTCTATTGGCGACGGTCTGGGATCAAACCTGAAGGGAACGATACGAGGATAACACGTATTTTTGAACTGAGCTCTGGCACCCCACTCTCCAAACTTCCACACCACACCAACGTGAGGATATTTGAGGACACGACAGATTTAGCGTGCACCATCCCCTTTGTACACGATGGTCTTTGGTTGGATTCGAACTCCCAACTCTCCGGTTGCTAATTTTCGTAACTCTTCCAACCGGACTACCGCTGCCCTCAAGGCATTAGGAAAGCATTCCAATGGCTATGGATGGTCAGAATTCAATGGTTGTGCCGTTGGTTTTACAAACATCTCTGTCAGTAAGTGTATCCATGAAACAGAAACCACGAATCCACTCCTTTTACGTAAGAGCAAAGTAACGCGAAACTTTCACTACCACTGTCCTAGAACTTGTAAAATTACTCGACCTTTCTCTCAGCCGACTCTAGTACGAAAGTGCGTCTCATGAAGATAAGTCGAGGACCAAGAGCATAAGAAAAACAGCGGGGGCGCCTAGTACACACAGAGTACTAATCTACTGGCCTAGAGCCAAATATGTAACTCCAGGCCTGGCCCCAGGAGGCTCAGAATAGGCTCAATCACGGACCTCTCATTAGTGTGACCCAATTCTCTGATGAGGCATTCTTTAGCGGCGTACTGGTATTGTACTGGTGTCTGGAGAAGAGACAGATTCAGTGTTTTGTTTACTCGCGGTAAAAGGATTTGCATCGGTGGTTTCGGGGAGCAGAATGAAGGTTGGTTGGTTGATTTGGGTTTTATGGCTCAAGATCCAGAAAAGGATAAGTTGGGCCAAACACAAGATCGAATGCATCCCAATAAAGAGTTAAAATATTGATAGTAGTCAGACCAATAAATAAAAGTAGATATCAAATGTAAACTGGGACTAAAATAGAATGAAATCCACTAACAGATTAAAATATTAATTTTGAAAGGGTAAAAATAAGGTTTATATTGGATGGTAATATTGATAACTGATGAAATGTGCTGTGGTATAAAAGATAGACTAAAAAATTTATATAAACTTAAAAAATTCAATGAGGTATAAAAATTCAAATTGATTTGGGTGGGGATTTTCTCCCACCAAATCTTTCAAGTTTAACCCTCCAAGCGGCTTCGACGAGATATCTCGTTCAAAATTGGACCAATTTTGCTAATGACAAGATATCTCCTCATCAAGATATTACCGATGTTTTGATGACAAGATAAAGATCAGGTCAGTTTTCTAATGATGAGGTATCTCGTTCATAAGCATCTGGTCAGTTTTGCTAATGGCAGGACTCGTCTTCTATACGACCACCAGGAGGGTTAATATTTGACTGTTAAATAAATTTCGGTGATAGTTAAAAACTGGGCAATTGATTAAAATATGATGAGAGGTAAAAGGGACCACACAAGCGTTACACACAATGAAACTCTCTCCTAAGAAAATATGCCTGTGAGTAAAACGAGTGTGGCCGATACGACGTCAATAGAAAGTCGGAATGTCCAGAAAGAAATGGAGGCCATTATAAAATGCCACCATGAATGCCATGGAGCTTCTTATTGTTTGTTTGCAGACTCCAATCTTTTTGCCACTCGTTAAATACAATGTTTCGGACAGCATGTCGGAGAGACAGGAGGAATGAGACGATTTGTATGTAGTTTTGTGTGGGTTATAGATTGAGCGATTGGTTCTGTGTTGTCGCAAGTGCGCTAAGATACCGTAATGGAATAAACCGTATTATAATGTATGCTTCCATGAATACCATGGAGCTTATTGTTTGTTTGCAGACTCCAATCATTTTGCCACTCGTTAAATAAAATGTTTCGGACAGCATGTCGGAGAGACAGGAGGAATGAGACGATTTGTATGTAGTTTTGTGTGGGTTATAGATTGAGCGATTGGTTCTGTGTTGTCGCAAGTGCGCTAAGATACCGTAATGGAATAAACCGTATTATAATGTATGCTTCCATGAATACCATGGAGCTTATTGTTTGTTTGCAGACTCCAATCATTTTGCCACTCGTTAAATACAATGTTTCGGACAGCATGTCGGAGAGACAGGAGGAATGAGACGATTTGTATGTAGTTTTGTGTGGGTTATAGATTGAGCGATTGGTTCTGTGTTGTCGCAAGTGCGCTAAGATACCGTAATGGAATAAACCGTATTATAATGTATGCTTCCATGAATACCATGGAGCTTATTGTTTGTTTGCAGACTCCAATCATTTTGCCACTCGTTAAATACAATGTTTCGGACAGCATGTCGGAAAGACAGGAGGAATGAGACGATTTGTATGTAGTTTTGTGTGGGTTATAGATTGAGCGATTGGTTCTGTGTTGTCGCAAGTGCGCTAAGATACCGTAATGGAATAAACCGTATTATAATGTATGCTTCCATGAATACCATGGAGCTTATTGTTTGTTTGCAGACTCCAATCATTTTGCCACTCGTTAAATACAATGTTTCGGACAGCATGTCGGAGAGACAGGAGGAATGAGACGATTTGTATGTAGTTTTGAGTGGGTTATAGATTGAGCGATTGGTTCTGTGTTGTCGCAAGTGCGCTAAGATACCGTAATGGAATAAACCGTATTATAATGTATGCTTCCATGAATACCATGGAGCTTATTGTTTGTTTGCAGACTCCAATCATTTTGCCACTCGTTAAATACAATGTTTCGGACAGCATGTCGGAGAGACAGGAGGAATGAGACGATTTGTATGTAGTTTTGTGTGGGTTATAGATTGAGCGATTGGTTCTGTGTTGTCGCAAGTGCGCTAAGATACCGTAATGGAATAAACCGTATTATAATGTATGCTTCCATGAATACCATGGAGCTTATTGTTTGTTTGCAGACTCCAATCATTTTGCCACTCGTTAAATACAATGTTTCGGACAGCATGTCGGAGAGACAGGAGGAATGAGACGATTTGTATGTAGTTTTGTGTGGGTTATAGATTGAGCGATTGGTTCTGTGTTGTCGCAAGTGCGCTAAGATAACGTAATGGAATAAACCGTATTATAATTGTATGCGTGAATTAAAAATTTGTCACAAATTAGCGAAGACTAATTCCTACACAAATCACATTAAAATCTCAATAAAATTATTTTAAATCTCACATTAGCTCGCAAGTGAAACGCACCAAGACAGTGATTTTCAACCTGCGTTCCTTATGCGTTGGGGGCGCGGTAGCCCGGTTGGAAGAGTAACAGATTAGCAACCGGAGGGTCGCGGGTTCGAATCCAACCAAAGACCTTCGTGTGCAAAGGGGGCTGGTGCATGTTAAATCTGTCATGGAATCAAATGTCCACGTCGGTGTGGAAGTTTGGAGAGGGGTGCCAGCTCAGGTGGGAACTCGTCATCTGACCGTGGTTCAAAATAACGTGGTGTTGTCCTCGAATCTTTCCCTTCGGATTTGATCCCGGACCGTCGCCAATAGACCGTTGTGTTGCTCCAGTGCGATGCTGATTAATTACAATACCATCCACAAAACAAAAAAATCTAGTAACAACTTATTGAAAATTCTAAGGATTCTAGTAAGAATCTATCTTAATGTCACTTTGATAGACTATTTACTTAACCTTTCTGGTGGTTAATATGGCGAGGTATCTGATCATTACCAAAACTGACCAGATCTTGATGACGAGATATCTCGTCATTAGAAGTAAACTGATCAGATTTTGATCGCGTCGTTATGAAAACAATGTCTAAATCTTGATGACGAGAAATCTTGTCTAATCTAATGGAATAATTCGTTCTTTGACCGTGGTTCAAAATCACGTGGTGTTGTCCTGTTGTTACGTGGTCTTTCCCTTCGTACTTGATCCTGGACCGACGCCAATAGACCGCTGTGTTGCTCTAGTGCGACGTTAATTAAAATAAACCTACCTACCTGGTAGTAACCATAGAGGAAATTTATATGTAGAGTGAGCAATAGCATAACCTTTTCGTGCCCAGCTAGTAGTAACGTGACCGTTAGACTACTTTCGTCAGAGGGTTGGAAACGAACATTTATCTGATTGGTTCACGGGACGGAAGACGCCAATCCAATAATTCATCATGATTGGTCAGCGCGACATTCTGGTAGACTTACGATTTCGTCGCCACTATTGAAATGCGCATTCAAACACCTAGTAAGGCCATTAGATGCTAAATCGCCAAAGAGACGATAAGATGCCAAATCGGACAACCAAGTCAATTTTTTAGAGCACTCCAGCGATTCCCAGTTGACATATCGGTCACTCTTAGAAGCTCCTTTCAATAGCAATTCTGTCTAAATACATCTCACGTCTATGGTAGGTATTAACGTGGCTTGGATCAACACAACGGGCTATTGACACCTGTCCGGGACGATCCTCAAGGGAAAAATCCGAGGACAACACAACGTAATATTAACTAACGGTCAGATGACAAGAACACCTGAGCTGTCACCCACTCTCCACACGTCCACACGACGCCAAAGTTAGGACATTTGAGTCCACGACAGATTTAAAGTTCACCAGCCCCGTCTACACGACGGTCTTTGGCTCGACCAAGTTTCGAATAAACAACCCTCCGATTGCTGATCCGTTGCTCTTCCAACTGGGCTACTCCATTCCTATTTTCGGACAGGAGAAGCATTATGAAAGTTTTCTTTAATTACCGGTTTTTGTTTTCAATTCTTTAAATTTCATTTTGTAACCTAAATTATCACAAAAAGTCCCAGTCTGATCCGAAAACGAGAATAAAAAGCAAAATGTTCCACGAATCAAACATTTTCAGTTATTCCGTTCTATTTAGTAACTAAATTAGCTCGAAAAAGATCAGATCGAGTGTTCCAGAAATGCCCCAATAGACAAAAAAAAACTTCGCAAAAAAAAAAGAAATTCGACAACAGCTGTCACACAACAATTTACTTTCGTTAAATATTAACATTCGGAATGACAGTCCTAAACGTTTTTATCTAAACCGTTTTTTAAACACGCATCTCAGAAAATAAATGAGAATATAATGCTCCTGTAAAACCAAAACTATTCAGCAAAAAATATCGATTCTACGAGCACTGGAAAAATCCGATATTTTCCAGAATTAATTCCACGCCAAGTGAAAAGAATTAATCTCAAATCGAAAATGGCGGCAGATTATAATGGAGCCGTTTTCCAAGCTGCGTTCCCAGGACACGGCAAACGATTCGGTATATAAAGGAATGGAATAGAACGATATTTATCCTCCCTGCAGCTATTCGATTCTGAGAGATAGCCATCTTTTTCAATTCTCGAAAAAGCGCGGGAAAAACGAAAGAATGAAAAATAAAAACGGCACTATTTTCCCCCGCACAGTGCGCTGTCCATTTTTAATCACGTCGGGCGGAAGGCGGCAAGTCGGTTTTCATCCGCTGATTGTAATCAGAGGCATCTTTGTCATAGTTGGTTTGAAGCAAAGCAGGACCCGAGGATTTTTTCCCCCACTGCACTAGAGGCGGATCCTTTTGCATTTTCCTCCAAATAGGAAATATGGCACCGTGCCAGCAGGGAGCAATTTTTACCATCGATTCCGGAAAAGTTTCGCTCCTGAAAACGCGCTGGATAATGTTCCGGGATATTATGAAAGAGAATTGCTTTCTCAGGAAAATGGAATAATAACGCAAATGGAAAGAAACGTGAGGTAAGAGTAAACAGTTAGAGAAAGCGAACCATGTTCCTTGGGATGTGAAGAAAAAATTATTCGAAACATTTACTTACCCCGAAACATTGACTAAATTGCAGGAGAAAACATCTGGTTTAACGCTTATTTTGGTTGATTTGGTTTGGATCTTGCTCCTTGGTCATAACATTTACTTACCAAAAATCAATAGTAAAAGTAGATTTTACGTATAACGTTTGATTCATTTCGAGTAAAAACGTTTAAAAAATTTGCTCCGACTTACAATGTAATGCTACCTGCATCTTGGAACTCAACTTATACCTTAATCTTCTTATTTCACCAACATTTTAATCAGCCTTTTAGAAAATTTAGCACACTGGCTAGATTTTGTAAGTTGAATTCTAAGACAAAGAATTACATACATTGATTTAAGTCGCTCACATATTATAGAGGGCGCTGTGAGAACGCGTGGCTGTCAAATCAGGGGAAATACCCTTTGTCAGGAGTCGCCAAACTTCCTTTGATCGTCTACCCTTCAAGTGTTTCTTGAATTTTTATCGACCCCTCCATTTTACTATTACGTAATTATAATAGAACAAGCAAAACAGACGCTTATGTTAATTTTTAGATTGCTTATTTTACAGCTAGTGTTTATTGTATGTATAATATATTTAGAATATATTATTATATTGGCAAGTCAAAAGGATACGTTTATGTTTTGACGTCCTTCTTCACATTACATGTTTGATAGGAGGGATAAATAACATATAATATATGATTTAGATAACAAGTAGCTATAATACAATCTTCCTTTTATGCATGAAAATAAGATTTGTTAACTTAGTGACAACGTTAGTATACAATTTACTAACGTCGTCAATGAAAGGGTGTGCTTCGTGACTCTTGAGAAGATTAGCAATGTTGGGTTCAAAATTAGTAAGTTTCACTCGCCAGGAATTCCATATCTAGCTCATTTCTTTGTAAAATTATGGTAAATCATTGCTTGAATTCAGAATGCTTGATGGTATCGGATTAGCTATCTATTGAATGGTATTTTGAGAATTCGGAAGCTCATTAAAAGTATTTGAATCATGTGTTATGCTATAGAACCTTTTAGAAGTAATTCGGTATAATTCCCTTTAAGATTTCCTAAATTCCAGGAAGTTATGGTAAATCATTGGTAAATACGTCATTTTGGCCTACTTGATTGGCTTCCGTAACTATTTTCATGGCTTTGCTCCATCTTACAAGTCCTATTCATGTCACTGTTTCCACGATTCCAAGTTAGCCTAATTAAATATTATCCGTACAATGTCTTATATTTTTCTATCGACCATTTGGTGACCACTGCTCTTGGGTTTTGAGCTTCTTTAGCTTTGGGCAAGGGGTTCTTCCGCAACTTTGTTGCACTTGTTAAAATACTGTTACCAAAAACTGTTCCATAGTCCAAAACCCTAGTTATCGAGCTAAACACATCAGAGAACAAAGTCAAGTTTCTTTTCCTAAAACGATTAGGGATTATTGTATCTAGGATCAGGTACGTGCAGATAATTTATCTTCAATATTGGAATACATGTACGTAAGTCAAAATTTAAAGAACTTGCTTTTTTGATTTGTACAAAGTTAAGGTAGGTATTTACTTAACGTAGCACTGGAGCAACACAACTGGCTAATGGTCAAGATCCGGGATCAATCCCCAAGAGAAAAATCCGAGGATAGCATTCCGTAATTTTGAACCACACTCAGATCACGAGGTTAACACCAGAGGCACCTCACTCTCCAACCTTCCACACCAGGCCAACGTGAGGACATTAAGAGACTTTCGAACTGGCAACTCCCCGGCTGCTAATCCGTTACTCTTCCAACCAGGCTACCGTGGCCCTAAGTTGATTGGGGTTTGTGGCTCAAGGACCATATCTGACAAAGATGTACCAAACACGACCCTCGTAATTTTGAACCAGATGACGAGATCAACACCTGAGCTGACACTCCACTCTGCAAAACTTTCACACCACGCCAACGTGAGTCCACGGTAGATTTAACGCGCATCAGCCCCGCGTACACGAGGGTCTTTGACTGGATCGAGTTTCGAACTCTCAACCCTCTGGTTGCTAATCTGTTGCTCTCTCAACCGGCCACTTTGTTTCATGAAATGTTCATTAAATTGTTCTTTATTGTCCTTCGTAAAAACCTATCGAACATTGAGTCATATTTTAAGCTGTTTTAAGACTCAACGGAGTCTTGAAACTAAAAAGTGAGTTGAGTGCGAGGACCCCCCCCCCCCAAAGTCACTTTAAATGCCCCCAGTGACAATATTTTCGTGGTCGCCCGCACAGTGCATTCACCGATCCCAGACGGATCACCCGTCAAGAAACACTTCGGAACAATGTAAAAATCTCGAGAATATTCTCGGAACAATAAAAGAACTCGAAAAACCCATAAAACGAAAAAGAAAAACTAGTTCAGAATGTTAAGAGTTAGAGGAAAAGCCATAATGCCATCATTATTTCGCGGTTTTGTTCCGGTTTTATTGACTTTTCCCCCAAAAAACTACGTCGCAGAACTTTAGAGTTAACTGCGACTGCGACTGAAGTGGGAATTTAACAACTTTTCTTCATTATGCCGGGGATCTGCCGCAGGCTATGCGAACATTCCTCTATGACCGCTCGGAAAGAGTGTTTTTTTCCCCTTTGGTTCGCCGTTCTTCACTTCAGTTCTGTTTTTCTTTATTCTCCCGGTGGAATTTATTGAAAACCCAGACGGACTCTTTCGGGGTAAAAGTAATTATCCGAAGACATTGGCAACGCAGAAAAGAATTTCGCTGAAATTGTGATATCGAAATAAAAATGAATCAAGCGATTCGGAATGGAATTATGTGTGGTGGAATTGCGTTTGGCGGAACTTTTGTTCCCAAATTGGAGCCACCGAATTGTGAAGTTTTTTAAAAGTCATTTGGCTCATTCTATTGTGAAACCGTACAAATGACGAGAAGACGAATTCCGAAATTTCATTGGATTCCTGTTGTGTTGGGGCGAATTCTGCAAAATCTCGTGAAACTACATGACCTTAACCTTAAAAAACAGTGATTTCCAAATATAATACATTAAATTTTGGGTTCACTGGAACTAGAATACAAAAACAGCATCACGAGCATTATTTTTTAATTTTAATGCTAAACCATTAGAATAATTACTGCAAAGTTATTTCTCCTCAAAACGCGTGTGACTCATGCTTACAGCAATCCTTTTTTTTTAAGTTCATGAAAGTAAGTTGGTAATTAAGTTGACCCCAAAAAATCGGAACACCCAAAACCATTCATCGGTAAATAAGAAATTTGGCATGAAAAATAATTTGTACCAATGATCATATTTGGCCAAGTTGCGTCAAAATACATCAAGCAAATGTGTAAGCAGTTGAATTTACGTTGTAGTGGAACAACGCATCGGGCTATTGGCGACGGTCCGGGATCAATCCCGAAGGGAAAGATCGAGGACAACACCTCGTAATTTTGAACCACGGTCAGATGACGAGGTATTGGTATTTTCAATTAACGTCACACTGGAGCAACACAACGGGCTATTGGTGACGGTCCGGGATCAATCCCAGAGGGAAAAATCCGAGGACAACACCACGAAATTTTGAACCACGGTCAGATGACGAGGTCAGTACCTGATCTGGCATCCAACTCTAAACTTCCACACCACGCCAATGTGAGGACATTTGAGGTCGCGAAAGATTTAACGTATAGCAGCCCCCACGTACACGACGGTCTTTGGTTGGACAGTTTCAAACTCGCAACACTCCGGTTGCTCTACCCATTGGGCTACCGTGGCCCTCTGGTAGATGAGATATCTCGTCTAAACCACTTGGAGGGATGGATATATTGAAATCTTTATTTGTAATTAAATTTCTACTCATTCTATAACCACACACATCTTGATGTATTTGAAGCAGTTGCGGTTTTTCATCAGCCAAAACTTTTAACTCTCCTGTGGTTGTCTACGGAGGTAATCAGAAACGCAATCATCAGCAAAACTGACCAGATATTGGACGAGATATCTCGTCATTTAAAGAAAACTAATAAGATCTTGATCTTGGGTCATCATAAAATTTTTTAAATATCCTGACGAGGTATCTCGTCATTAGCTAATTTGGTCAGATCGCGATGGACGAGATATCTCGTCGAAATCACTTGGAGGGGGAAAAGATATATTCAAATCACCCCTTTATTAGTAACTAAATTTCTACTCATTCTGTAACTAAAAACATCACGAAGCATTTGAAGCAGTTTCCGGTTGTCATCGGTCAGACCTTTTAACCCTCCTGGAGGTTTATCTTTGCATCCAAAACTACCCAATAGTGGCCAGTCTGAACGCGTTCCAAGCTGTTAAACTGTTCCAAACAGTTCCAACCAAGAAACAATTCGTTTTTCGTACTTTGATCTTATTCCTTTGGATTGACCCTGCAGTTTTGTCTCAACGAGGTATCTCGTCATTAGCAAAAGCGACCAGATATTGGACGAGATATCTCGTCGAAACCACTTGGAGGGTTAATAATTGAGACGTTGACATGGAAAAGCATGTGTCACAAAAAAATTAGTTTTATTTGCCGGATAAGATAGTAAGAACCCATGGTAAAGCCAGTAAGTCGCTAGAAGAAATAGTTTAGTTTCTGCAGCTCTTTTAGCTTGTACGAATACCAATTCCTTTTTAAGTCTCGCAAACGTTTTTTGCTTGTCCTTTAAAATTTGTTTTTTGTGACTTACATGCTTTTCCATGTCAACGCCTCAATTGTGAGTTGAGATCTTGGCAAGCGATACATTAATTGCTTCAAACACCTCCTGGTACTTTCACAAAAAAATAAACAACCGTTCAAAATCACGATAATCGATTACATCTGACCATCGATCCAAGATCCCATTCACAGCCAACTCAACAAAGACTCAAACAAGAACCGGAACTTCACCAAGCAGTCCCGCCCGCTGGCACTCGTGATAAATGCCTTCCTACTGTTGCCACTCCTATAATATAAATACCTCCAGTATTTAAGCGGGGAATAAAGCGGCCTTCTCGAGCATAAGGGAGTAATATTCTTCGCACATTACAACGGGGGCATTTTTACGGACTGGAAGAACTGAAGAAGATTGATTCGAGTTATGAGTTCACCATCCATCATGGACTAGGGGAAGGGGCATTTAATTCGGGAAAGGAACAAAAATCGGGTAAATAATGGGGTACGGCTATTAAAAACGCGGGGTCGTGCCTTTGGAACGGTGTTGCCGCTCCGGTGAATTTTTTTTTTGGACCCACTGCAGTTTTGGTTTTCTTCAAACGCTGGGAACTTTTGGCTTCTGAGCTCTTTCGCTTTTCGATGGGGTTCGGTCTATGTAAAGAGCCTGTTTCCATTGTAATAATGGAACCGCATTTACCCGGTTGGAAGAGAATAGCTACCGGAGGGTTGCAATCCGGGATCTTTCCCTTTGGGATTGATCCCGGACCTTCGCCAATAGCCCGTCGTATTCCTCCAGTGCGACGTTAATTAAAATACCTACCTTAACATTTTGAGTGGTGTGCCAGTTCAGGTGTGTTGAACTTAAGTATCGATTTGATCGGATCGAGTCGACTTCCAATAGAATAGTTAGAGATATTTGTCGTAGTACGTTTATTTTAACAATCCACATTTAATTCTACATGGAATATTCTAATACATGGAATATTCTAGATGGAATGTTCTACATGGAATATTCTAGATAGAATGTTCTACATGGAATATTCTAGATAGAATGTTCTACATGGAATATTCTGGATGGATCACATAAAATATGTAGAAAACAAGTAACTCAGTATAAAAACATACGAACAGGTAAAGCAGTAGCAAAATTTTGGAATGCACAAAAATATCAAGTATTTATCGCTCCACTAAAGTTGCCCCCTCTCCAGCTAAGGAATAAATCATAACACCATTACTTCAATTTTACCCATCAATTTAGATAAAAGAATAAAATTATGCAAAAGTAATGAGACTCTTTTTGCGAAACAAACCAAACATTTTGGAGAAGAAAATGGTTAAAATGAAACTAATCCTGCAAATAGAATAGTCACGGAAAAACTTTAAGCCGCCATATTGACGTAACTACTTTTTCTTAATTAAAATTCTCCTCTTTAAAACACAATTTCATTGCCCTGGCCTTAAACGAAAGAACACAAACCCAACTTAAGTAATTGAAAGTTGTAAAAAAATAATTCTAGTTTACACACACACAAGGTAGAATTTCATTGGTGTTGCAGCATATTCATTAAACTCACCAGCGAGAATGTATAAAATCAAGCTTAGCTAATTATTGTTCGTTACACTCGAAACTATTTTAAATACGAAGCAAATGAAAATCGAAATTCATTTGAAGTTTCTTCTTCCCTTGCATAAATATTTAATTGGTTTCAGAGGATTTTTTATTCCGAATTCTTTTCGCTAGAATTTCGCCTCCGGGCGATGCAAAAACGAACCGAATTTTCATCGGAATCGTAATCGTGTTCGTTCCGAGCCAGAACTAATTAGGGAGTGTTATTAAAATTTGTAAAGTTTCACACAGTTATTTCATTTAAATGATTTCTTTTTTCCCCTTTCGGTGAAAGTTTATTCCTTTTTTTATTTCTTCACTTCGCTTCCTTGAGCTGAGGTGTGAATTAATGAATGTCGCAGCCGATTTCTGTTTTATTAATGAGAATGCATAATGTTACTTCGGGTGATTTCGAAGCGTTCCGGTAAGAGTTGAGAAGTTTCGGGGAAGGAATATTGTTGCAAACGATGATCAAAATTAAAAAGAATAAAATAAAAAGGAAGACGTGTCTTTTCCATTTTCTACATGCAATTAAGACTTTTTGGGAACGGAAAGATCTTTGGTATTGTCCTTTATTCAGCACATTTTTCTTTACTTTTTAGTTTATCCTAACTGGAATTAGTTCGATCCAAAAGAATCTGTTGTTAATTATCGAGTTTTTAAATTAGTGTATTAGATTTTCGTGTTTGGGGATTAAATCGGTTTCATCGGTTGTCACTACAAGACAAACCAAACTGTGAATTCAGAATGCTTGATGGTATTGGATTAGCTGTCTATTGAATGGCATTTTAAGAATTCTGAAGCTCATTAAAAGTATTTTAATCATGTGTTATGGTATAGAATCTTTTAGAAGTAATTCGGTATAATTCCCTTTAAGGTTTCCTAAATTCCAGGAAGTCAATTTTTTCATCTTGTGTTGAGACATTTTCCCGTTTGTTATATAGGGTAATATAGTTCAAACGCGGATTAGGGCTAATTAAATTTGCACTTTAGCAACAAAGCAGGCTATCATAAACGTATTAAAAAATATAGTTTGAGTCATATTTTCAGCGAATAACATGATTCGCTGGTTTTCGTTTGACAATAATGGTTGATTAGAGTTTCTGATATCCAAAAAAACTTTTTGACTAGAGTTATCGTTGCTCAAAATTTCCATTTATCTTTATTGGCTAGTTTTTGTTGACCCATAAAGCACCGCTAAAAGGACTTTTATATAGTTCGCGGTGATCAATACAGACTGAAGAATGTTGTTCAATCGTTTTGTTTCCCAATACTGGCTAAATAAAGTTGTTCCATTGTTTCGTTGCTCAATACAGATTGAATAATGTTCAATAGTTTGTTGACCAATACCGGCTAAATAAAGTTACTCAATCGTTTCGTTACTCAATACAAGCTTTCAATGACAAATTGACGTCATCTGCCCATGATTCAAATGATGAGGTGTTTTCCTGGAATCTTTCAATTCGTGTTTGATCCCGGTCCGTTGTGTTGCTCCAATGCGACGTTAATTCAACTACCAACTAATCAACCAACGATACATTGAAAATATAGTAGAAAGTGCATTGTCTAATAACGGGGTGCTGAATAACCGCACTGCCTAGTGTTCTCATGTTCCAATGACTCAAGAACCTCATTGGCAAGTTTTCGTTAACTAATAACGAATAAACAGTTTTCTTGCCTTCATTTTATTGATCCCGGACCGTCAACATAACTTATTGCTCCAGGGTGACGTTAATTAAAGTACCTACCTTTAAGCCCTCAATTGTTCGACTCTACCCCTAGGACTCTGAAGACCACATATGCACTCTTACGGACAATTGCCAAGGCTGTAGTAGCTCGGTTGGTAGAATAACTTATTTTATTAATTTATGATTTAAGGTACACCAGCCCCCACGTATACGACGGTCTGGTTGGATTCGAATTCGCAACCCTCAGGTTGCAAATCCGCTACTCTTCCAACCAGGCTACCGCTGCCCTTGAATTGAATGGACATACACATGAAAGGAAAGTTCTGCTGACAGAGAAGAGAGAAATATCCCTATGGTAAGTTACAGGAATCGAACCTAATTTGCCTAAAACTGACAAATGCAAACTTAAAATACACTGCTGGCCACCGTAAATGCAACACCCTGAAGGAAGCATGCAAATAATATGAAATTTACAACATGCATTAGCGGAGGTGAGATATGCAAATGATTAGAATTTCAGCGCAGACGCACATCACGCGCGCCTGTGGCGCCACTTCAAAGCGCTATTTAAGGCTTGGAGATTTCGACGATTTCAAGTACGGCAATTGTGTTTTTCTTGTGGTTTTTTCAAAAAAACGATCAATTATGCCTCGTAGAAAACAGCGATCATCTTTTGATCAAGTATCCGAGTTCGACAGAGGAAGGATAGTGGCCTACCGAGATTGTGGATTATCTTTCAGGGAAATCGGTAGTCGTGTTGGACGAAACCAAACAACTGTAATGCGGATATGTGATCGTTGGATGCAGGAGGGTACGACGGA
This sequence comes from Meta bourneti, assembly GCA_933210815.1. Lineage (NCBI taxonomy): Eukaryota > Metazoa > Arthropoda > Arachnida > Araneae > Tetragnathidae > Meta > Meta bourneti. The sequence goes on from OW119932.1 coordinate 14,621,163, forward strand.
CCGACGTGTTCGATCGCATCCACCTCAGTGCACCACTTCACGTGATGACAGGCATATTGTGCGTATGGCAGTGACGGATCGCTCAGCCACATCACGAACCATAGCACAGCACATTCAGTCTGTACCGCATCATCCAGTGTCTGCGCGTACCATTCGACGCCGTTTACAGCAGAGTGGTCTGTCCGCAAGACGTCCATTGCTTCGTCTACCCTTGACGCAGAACCACAGACGTTTCCGCCGCCAATGGTGCGATGAAAGAAGGATGTGGACGGCAGAATGGAATGAAATTGTCTTTACTGACGAGTCACGCTTCTGTATGCAACACCACGATGGTCGGATTCGAGTCTGGAGACACCGTGGAGAGAGGATGCTGAACAGCTGCGTTATGCACCGCCACACTGGTCCTGCACCGGGTATTATGGTATGGGGCGGTATTGGATATCACTCTCGCACTCCTCTAGTACGCATTGCCGGTACTTTAAACAGCCAGCGCTACATCTCCGAGGTGTTGGAGCCAGTTGTCCTTCCTTACCTTCAGGGCTTGCCCACGGCCATATTTCAACAGGATAATGCGCGACCACACGTGGCACGCATTGTCCAAGGGTTCTTCGTCAATCGCCAGATTGAATTGCTTCCCTGGCCAGCTCGCTCTCCGGATCTTTCGCCGATAGAAAACATGTGGTCCATGGTTGCTCAACGATTGACCCAGAATACATCCCCAGCTGCCACACCAGATCAACTTTGGCAACGTGTGGAAGCTGCTTGGTCTGCTGTACCCCAAGAACATATCCAAAGTCTCTTTGAATCAATGCCGAGGCGTGTGGCAGCGGTGATCTCCAACAATGGCGGCTACTCTGGCTACTGATTTTGGCAGGAACCACACTTCACAGAAGTCTATAAATTTAATCATTTGATACTTGGTCAACATGTTATCTATAAAATAAATTTTGTTGTGATATCTCTTGTCTTTCTTGGTGTTGCAATTTGGGTGGCCAGCAGTGTAGTTAAGCTCCAAGTGGTTTCGACGATATATCACGTCCATCAAGATCTGACCAGCAGCGCTAATGACGAGATATTGCGTCCATCAAGATCTGACCAAGAGCGCTAATGACGATATATCTCGTCCATCAAGATCTGACCAGGAGCGCTAATGACGAGATATCTCGCCCATCAAGATCTGACCAGGAGCGCTAATGACGAGATATCTCGTCCATCAAGATCTGACCAGGAGCGCTTATGACGAGATATCTCATTTTCAAGAACGCCGATGGAATTCCAAATGAAGATATGCCGTTTTTTATAATGGCGAGATCAAGATCAGGTCAGTTTTTCTAAAGACGAGGTATCTCGTCGGCACAACCACCAGGAGGGTTGAGGTAAAATAGTGTTACTAACTAGGAACATCAAAATTATCTTTCGAAGATGAAAACGATTTATCTCCAATCACGAAAGATCTCGCATGTTCCTCATTCTTGACACAAGTCCAGTTCGCACTTTTAGACCACCGCCTTAAAAAATCGAACACTTTTTACAAAAAACCCCTCCACAAAATGACCCGCCATTTTCTTTTTTAACGCCAAACTCGGGGAAAAAAACCGCGTCATCTTCTGACCACCCCATCAAAGTCGAAGCGGCGGACAAATAAAGAATAATAACTGAAAAAAAGGGGCTCTCTTTCTCTTCAAAAAACGTTCTTTTTCTACTTTTAGAACATTCTTCTCGACCGGGCCCTTAACTGCCGCCGACACGTCGTAACCGGAGGAGGGGGGAGGAGGGTGCTAACTCATATCCAACATATTTCCCATCACCGGACACCGGGCAGGCCACTCGATGGTCGTTTTTTGGCCATAAAATGTCCCCTGCGCTCCATGGAGCAGAAAGTAACAAATGCGAGGGGGGGCTTTTATTTTGTGGAGCATTCTGTGAAGCAGGAGGGTCCACACCAACACAAAAAAAGCAGTTTCGATTTGGAAGGAAGTGTTTGCAATGTGCTTGAGAATGAAAGTGAGATTCACAGTTGAAATTTTCCTTCATGAGCTGCAGTTCCAGTGAAGGAGGCAATAGTGTCCCTTTGACATATGGCGGTGCTAGGGGAACATGATTGGTTTGTGGTTTTATGGCGCAAGGGCTGTATTTGGCCGAGCTGTTTCAAACACAAGACAGACAATGCCAAGAATTCGTGAAAAGGTTGTTTGATTTTGGATTTAATGGCGCGCCTATCAAAGTCGGTAGGTATTTTAATTAACGTTGGCACTGGCGCCACACAACGGGCTATTGGCGACCCAAGCAAGGTAGGAAAAAAAAGCAAAAAATAGAAGAGTAGGCAAGGGAAAAACAGAAGGGAGGACAGATCACTCGGGGTTGTGATGCCCATACATTCCCTAAAGAAGATGTTCCCCATAGAGTGAAAAGAAAGCATGATTTGTTGGTTCGAGGGTTTTATGGCGCAAGGGCCATATTTGGCCATGCTGCGCCAGACACAAGACATACAACATCCAGTAATAGACACACAATGAAAGTTTTACTGACACAGGAGAGAGAAATACACTCAGGGTGGAATACACCTGACAGGAATCAAACCTGTGCCGCCTACAACTCGAAGGTTGCTAGCGCAGTGGACATACCCACTGAGCCACGACGGCCCCAAACGAAAGGATGGAGAGGGAGATGGTAGAGAAAGATCGCTTGGGCATCATGGGGTCGCGATCCCCATTTCTACCAGAGATTGTTAAACCCATGGGAAAAGAATAGATCACTAGGGTACCTCGGATTCGTGAAGCCCGTACACACCTAAAAATGTGTCCCTGAGAGCGAAAAGAAAGGATGGTTGGTTGTTTTGGAGGTTTATGATGCAAGGGCCATATTTGACCAAGCTGCGCCAAACACAAAAAAAAAGAGTGTGAAAGGGAAAGAGATTGGGGAACAGTAGTGAGATAAACGGTCCAAGTGGTTTCTACGAGATATCTCGTCCATCAAGATCTGATCAATTTGCTAACGACGAGATACCTCAAGATATTAGAGATTTTTTGTTAACCAGATCTGGTAAATTTTCTTCCAATAACGAGATACCTCGTACATTTAAAATCTGGTCAGTTTTGCTAATGACGAGATATCTCGTCAAGACAACCACCGCCAGAAGGGTTAAAGCAGAAAAGATCACATACTGGTAGCGCCACCTCGTGTTTACTAAAGGCAGTAAACCCCCATGTATCGCTAGGGTACCTCGGGTTCGTGAAACCCGGACACACGTAAAGGTTGGTTGAGTTTTATGGCGCAAAGGACATACTAACCTACGCCAAACAAAAGACAGAAACTTCAAATAAAAAAAGTCGTGAAAGGGGGAAAAAAGAGGGATTGGTGAACAGGATCGTGGGATGAAAGCAGGAAAATATCGCTTGGGTATCCCGGGAGAGTGATCCCTCATTTACTAAAGACAGTAATCCCCCATGTGAATATAAAAGATCTCGGTTCCTGAGGTTTTCGTTATGAAGTCGTTAACGCAGAATATTTATTTGGGTTTAGTAAATCACAGAAAGACTAATTCAGTAGTCCATTCAGAGCTAATCGAAATCAGTTGCTCTTCCGCGTAAACAGCGTTCACTATTTCTGCTCGACATTTCGACGAGTATATGTCAACGTAAAATTTTTTTAATGTTCAATTGCGATCCAAAGTATCACAATATAACTGAATTCGACTCGGCTTCTAATGTCTAAGACAGAAATATCGACGTTATCTTTCGTTTGAGAGCTTTCTTTGAGTTATTAGACCCCAAAATCGATGCCCATTTTTTCGTTACGCTCAACTTTCCGTACTGGCCACCTTTAGTACGCCACCTGTTCGCGTCAAACGATCCGCCACAGAAACACTACCTACTTTTAGCTTGACAGAAAATGTCCCTCGTACCGAGGAAAGATTACTTTTTGAGAAAACAAGCACATTACTCGGTTATTTATTGAAGACAAGACACGTTATTTTGCGCATCGCTTAGATGACGAGATCAACACCTGAGCTGACACCCCACGCTCAAAATTGCCACACCAAGCCAACGTGAGAATATTTGAGGCCACGAGGGATTTAACATGCACCAGTCCCACGTACTCGATGGTCTGGTTGGATGTAGTCTCGGTCTCTCAACATTCCCGTTTCTAATCCGCTACTCTAACAACTGGGCTACAACGTTCTGCCAACATATTGAGGAATGTTGGTCGGAAGAAACCATTGAAGCCCCCAGGGATGTTCGCGGGGGGGGGGAGGTCTTTGAACGGTCATCCGGGCTAGGAGAAAGAAAAGGTGGAAATGGGGTAAGAGGAAAGAGAAAGTTCCATTTAGACCCTGAAGTGTATGATTTCAATTCCATATAGTCTCTCCCCAATTAATGTCCCCCTACTGCTTTGACTCTTCTGTACACCAATAATTAGGGATGTATATGGACAGGATGGGACCACTCTGTATCACTCTTAAAGTTAAATTTTAATATTTAAATCGCAATTTCTATCCTTAAGTTTAATAGCCTATCCTTTATTCGATACTAACGCTCTTCTATGCGAGCGTGTAACAGTCTAGGGGTGTCATCCTGGATCCAACTTTTCGACCAAAACCTAAGCACCCTCAGTCGCGGTCAGTAGATAGGAGGGTGACCTCCTCTCGCCTTTGCGGCTGGGCGGGGCTTATGGTTGTCATTAGCATTTAATTTCTTCTGCATCCGAGGCCGACATTTTTATTAAATTCCCCCAAACTTAAGTTACTAGCATTTATTTAATTATTTTTCCTTGTGGAGATGAGTTGCTATGCAACGAATGCTCCGAAAGTGATCTGTCCAGTCCTGGTGAAGAGGAACTCGACCAGCGGAGACAGGAAGACGGACGTATGAGGGTTCTTTCACTGGGATAGTGAAAGATATTGAGCTGCAAATCTACTTATTAATGTTATGTAAAATATAAGCGATAATCAAGTACCCTTAAATAAGCGTCACTCTTTTGTAATGTATATGTGGATGAAAAGAACCAAAACACGTTTGGATTGGTTGGTTGTTTTGGGGGTTTTATGGCACAAGGGCCATGTTGAACCAGACACGACCATACACTATCAAGCAATAGACATACACACAATTAAAGTTTTTACTGACACAGAAGAGTAATTTTTTGGGTAATTAATTAAGGTCGCGCTAGAGCAACACAGCGGGCTATTGACGACGGTCCGGGATAAAATCCGAAGGGAAAGATCCGAGGATACCACCACGTAATTCTGTACCACGATCAGATGACGAGGAATTGGAAGAGCAACCGCACTGTCTCGAGTTCAAATCCAACCAAAGAACTTCGTGCACATAGGGGCTGGTGCGAATTAAATATGTCGTGGCCTCAAATGCTCTCAACGTGGTGTGGAAGTTTAGAGTGGGGTAACAGATCGTGTGTTCACCTCGCCATGACTGAGCTTCAAAATAACAAGGCGTTATCCTGGGATCGATACCAGCCGGCTCAATAGCCCGTTGTGTTGCTCCAGTACGACGTTAATTAACTACCTAACCTATCCAAGACGGAAAAGACCCTAAATATTGTCCTCGAAATTTGAGTTGGCATCAAAGACTTGGCGATTTTGGCACGCTCACTTCGAAACACAGCTCACCCCTAAACCAGAACATTGAGTCACTTTCGCTTTGATTCACAGTATCTCTACATTTTTTCGCCATCGAATCAATTTTTTTACGCTGTTTCTTTTCCGTCTTTGGGGTTGTATGCTTGGCAACCTCAACGCGAAAAGAAATGCCGTAAAGTAAGTTTGCGGCGACAAGCCTGCTAAATAATATTTCACTGATGAGCGAGCTTATACTGGGAAACCACTGGAAAAAATAGGTCATTTTTTTCCCGCATCCTTTCTTTGGCGCTGTTTTTTCTAATTTTTTGTCGCCAGATTTTTCAGGAATCTTTTTCTCAAGTCAACTCGGGTTGTTTGTTGTGCTCTTTGGAATGCCAAATCAAGTCGACGCAGATGCTTGATCCTTTTATTCTTGAGCCCGGTCGGAAGAATAACGGATTAGCAACCGAGTTCGAATCCAACCAAAGACCGTACTGCCCGAAGGGGGCTGGTGCGCTTTAAATGTGTCGTGCTCTCAAATACCCTCACGTTGGCGTGGAGTAGAAGTTTGGAAAGTGGGGTACCAGTTCAGGTGTTACCTCATTTGACCGTGGTTCAAAATTACGTGATGCTGTCCTCAGATTTGATCCCGGACCGTCGCCAATATCCCATTGTGTTGCTCTAGTGTGACGTTAAGTAAAATTCATACATACATACTTTTTATTCTTGATAGAATCCTTCGCTTTTTTAGATGGAAATTGCATCCCCTGAGTTTATTCGTCGCATTATTTATTATTTTGATGTTAAGGTAGGTATTTTAATTAACGTCCCATTGGAGCAACACAACGGGCTATTGGCGACGGTCTGGGATCCATCCTGAAGGGAAAGATTCAAGGGTAATGCCTCGTAATTTTGAACCACGGTCACATGAGAAGAACAGTATCTGAGCTGGCACCACACTCTCCAGGCTTTCACACCACGCCAACGTGAGGATATTTGAGGCCACGAGAGATTTAACGTGCACCAGCCCCTGGGTACACGACGGTCTTCGACTGGACCGAGTTTCGAACTCGTTACGCTCCGGTTGCTAATCCGTTGCACTACCGCGGCTCGGTATCCCAGTTACAAGATCTGACCAATTTTGTTCATGGCGAGATATCTCGTCATCAATATATCGTTGATTTTTTGGCGATAACAAGATCAAGATCTGGTCAACTTTCTTCTAATGTCGAGGTATCTCGTCCATCAAGATCTGGTTAATTTTGCTAATAACGAGATGAAGATATGGTCAACTTTCTTCTAATGGCGAGGTATCTCGTCCATCAAGATCTGGTCAATTTTGCTAATGGTGAGATCAAGATCTGGTCAACTTTCTTCTAATGACGAGGTATCTCGTTCATCAAGATCTGGTTAGTTTTGCTAATGGTGAGATGCCCCGTCGAGACAACCACCAGGATGGTTAATATTGGATGGTTGGATTCGGTTAAATGACGCAAGGGACATGTTTGACCAAGCTGCGCCAAACAACGTCACGTAATAGATACACTTACGCAATGAGAGTTGTATTTCATGTTTTTTAAATTTTCAAATCTTACTTTTATAAAAAGCTTTAGTTCATCCTTGCAATGTAAGTCAAAACTGAAGTTTCAACCCTGGAAGTAGTTTCGACGAGATATCTCGTCATCAAGAAACCGATTTTTTTATGACGAGATCAAGATCTGGTTAGCTCTCTTCTAATGACGAGATATCTCGTCCATCAAGATCTGGCTATTTTTGCTAATGAGCAGACAATCACCAGGATGGTTAATTAGTTCTTCTAAAAGACTCGTATTTTTCGGAATTTCTGAACTTGATTTTATACATGAATCTAAGTATCGCCTTGAAAATAATTGCTAACACTATTTAACCGTTATTGTGGATTTTTGGACGAAACTTTGCAAGCTATTTTTTGAAATCCGACACTAATTTGCTGTAGAAGGCAATTAAAATTTCCGAATATAATATTTTCTTTTTTTACACTTTCCACCAAAGTTACATGTAAAGAGTTAGTTCAAAGAAGTCAGTCGTGGTTATTTGATGTACGGGTTATTTTTTTATGAAGCTGAACTGTCAGAAGGGTTTCAATTTCAGTTATCTTCCCTAACGATGCTTTTAATTTATAAACGACTTCCGGTTTCTTATTTTGTGAATGCCCCCAGATGCAGTTCCAGGGGGCTTGAAATTACAGTACTTCAAAGAGAAATAAATTTTGATGAGTAACGAGCTCCTTTAACGATGTAGTAAAAAATGTATGGTTCATTGATACAGTAACTTTAGTAGATGCAGAAGGAGTTAATATGATTTAACCCCGCTGGTGGTTGTCTTGACGAGATATCTCGTTATTAGATCAAAATTGTTCGGATCTTGATTGACGAGATAACCTTTCGATAGAAGAAAACTGACTAGATCTCGATCTTGCCATCATAACAAAATCGACAATACACTGATGACGAGATAACCCTTCGATTGAAGAAAACTGACCAGATCTCGATCTTGCCATCATAACAAAATCGACAGTACACTGATGACGAGATAACCCTTCGATTGAAGAAAACTGCCCAGATCTCGATCTTGCCATCATAACAAAATCGACAGTACACTGATGACGAGATAACCCTTCGATTGAAGAAAACTGACCAGATCTCGAACTTGCCATCATAACAAAATCGACAATACACTGATGACGAGATAACCCTTCGATAGAAGAAAACTGACCAGATCTCGACCTTGCCATCATAACAAAATCGACAATACACTGATGACGAGATAACCCTTCGATAGAAGAAAACTGACCAGATCTCGACCTTGCCATCATAACAAAATCGACAATACACTGATGACGAGATAACCCTTCGATAGAAGAAAACTGACCAGATCTCGACCTTGCCATCATAACAAAATCGACAATACACTGATGACGAGATAACCCTTCGATAGAAGAAAACTGACCAGATCTCGACCTTGCCATCATAACAAAATCGACAATACACTGATGACGAGATAACCCTTCGATAGAAGAAAACTGACCAGATCTCGATCTTGCCATCATAACAAAATCGACAATACACTGATGCCGAAATATCGCGTCATTAGCAAATTTGGTCAGATCTTGATGGCTGAGATATATCATCCAAACCACCTGGAGGGAAAACGGGACAGTTCACTTTCAAAACAAACTTTCTATAGTAATTATCAGATTGCTATAAAATCTGCGCACTCTTCTAAAAACCTATGCCTAAAGTTTGGTACAAAAATATTAACCCTCCAAGTTTCCGACGAGATATTTCGTCCAAGATCCGATCAATTTTGCAATGGACACGATGGATCTTGTAGAGATGAAATTGTCCCATTAGATCAGAGGATTGAAGATCCAAACAGGAAAAGCAAATTGTCCCTTGCACAGAGGACCGCTAGCCCAGTTGGAAGAGTAGCGTATTAGCAATCGGAGGGTTGCGAGTTAGAAATTCGGTTCGAACAAAGACCGGGGGCTGATGCACATTAAATCTGTCGTGGCCTCAAATGTCCTCACGTTGGCGTGGGGTTGAAGTTAGGAGAGTGGGGTGCCAGCTCAGGTGTTGCCTCGTCATCTGTCCAAAATTACGAGGCGTGGTCCTATTTTGCGTCAGTAAAAGTTTTATTGTTGTACGTGTATGGCCGTTTACTTTTCGCCTCTTTTATGTTTGGTGCAGTTTGACTAAACATGGCCCTTGTGCCATAAATCCCAACGAACCCAGCAACAGTCCCCAAATACATCTTTTATTCCATTTTACTATATCGCCATGTTTAAACTTAAGTAATGCGTCTTTGTTATAGGTCCAAACAGGAAAAGCAAATTGTCCCTTGCACAATTGTTCTTGCAATTTATTTTACTTTAACTGGGTGTATTTCTCTCTTTTGCGACAGTGAGTTTTGTTGTGTATGTGTTTGTTAATTTACTTGACGCCATTAGGTTGTTTTCGTGTTTTAGGACGGAAGGGCCATATTGGACGAAACTGCCAAACACAAGACAGACAACACAATGAATTGAGGAAGATGTAGGTATTTAATTAACGTCGTGCTGAAGCAACACAACGGGCTATTGACGACGATCAGGGATCAAAGCAGAAGGGAAAGACCCGAGAACCACACCACGTAATTCTGAACTAAGGTCAGATGACGAGGTCACAGCTGAGCTGGCACCCCTCTCCAAACTTCCACACCAACGTGAGGTCATTTGAGGCCACGACAAATTCAACGTGCATCAGCCCACTTTGTACACGACGGTCTTTGGTTAGGTATGAACTCGCAACCCTCCGGTTGCTAATTCGTTACTCTTCCAACCGGGCTACAGTGGCGTCGAGGGAGGAGGAAAAAGCAAAAGGGTAGGCGAAAGTAAAAGAGGAAAGGGAGGAAAGATCACTTGGATACCTTCCAGACCTTCACCTCATCTACTCAAAAAGCGGTGTAGAGCATATATATGAAGAGATGGGGAAAGAATTCACCAGCACCAAAGGGCCGAACGAGAAACTTTAGGGGTGCACGGGCATTACAACCCATGACGGGTTGTAATGCCCGTGCACACCTAAAGATTTGGAACTGAGGGTGTCTTGTGTTTGATATAATTTGGCCCAAAATGTCCCTTGCGCCATAAAACCCAACCATCCCCAAAATAGTGAATAAATACATCTTTTACACCCCTATACGATGTCACCATGTTTTAACTACACTGCTGGCCACCGTAAATGCAACACCCTGAAGGAAGCATGCAAATAATATGAAATTTACAACATGCATTAGCGGAGGTGAGATATGCAAATGATTAAAATTTCAGAGCAGACGCACATCACGCGCGCCTGTGGCGCCACTTCAAAGCGCTATTTAAGGCTTGGAGATTTCGACGATTTCAAGTACGGCAATTGTGGTTTTTTCAAAAGAACGATCAATTATGCCTCGTAGAAAACAGCGATCATCTTTTGATCAAGTATCCGAGTTCGACAGAGGAAGGATAGTGGCCTACCGAGATTGTGGATTATCATTCAGGGAAATCGGTAGTCGTGTTGGACGAAACCAAACAACTGTAATGCGGATATGTGATCGTTGGATGCAGGAGGGTACGACGGACCGACGTGTTCGATCGCATCCACCTCAGTGCACCACTTCACGTGATGACAGGCATATTGTGCGTATGGCAGTGACGGATCGCTCAGCCACATCACAGCACATTCAGTCTGTACCGCATCATCCAGTGTCTGCGCGTACCATTCGACGCCGTTTACAGCAGAGTGGTCTGTCAGCAAGACGTCCATTGCTTCGTCTACCCTTGACGCAGAACCACAGACGTTTCCGCCGCCAATGGTGCGATGAAAGAAGGATGTGGACGGCAGAATGGAATGAAATTGTCTTTACTGACGAGTCACGCTTCTGTCTGCAACACCACGATGGTCGGATTCGAGTCTGGAGACACCGTGGAGAGAGGATGCTGAACAGCTGCGTTATGCACCGCCACACTGGTCCTGCACCGGGTATTATGGTATGGGGCGGTATTGGATATCACTCTCGCACTCCTCTAGTACGCATTGCCGGTACTTTAAACAGCCAGCGCTACATCTCCGAGGTGTTGGAGCCAGTTGTCCTTCCTTACCTTCAGGGCTTGCCCACAGCCATATTTCAACAGGATAATGCGCGACCACGCATGGCACGCATTGTCCAAGGGTTCTTCGTCAATCGCCAGATTGAATTGCTTCCCTGGCCAGCTCGCTCTCCGGATCTTTCGCCGATAGAAAACATGTGGTCCATGGTTGCTCAACGATTGATCCAGAATACATCCCCAGCTGCCACACCAGATCAACTTTGGCAACGCGTGGAAGCTGCTTGGTCTGCTGTACCCCAAGAACACATCCAAAGTCTCTTTGAATCAATGCCGAGGCGTGTGGCAGCGGTGATCTCCAACAATGGCGGCTACTCTGGCTACTGATTTTGGCAGGAACCACACTTCACAGAAGTCTATAAATTTAATCATTTGATACTTGGTTATCTAGAAAATAAATGTTATCTACAAAATAATTGTGTTGTTATCCACAACATGTTATCTACAAAATAAATTTTGTTGTGATATCTCTTGTCTTTCTTGGTGTTGCAATTTGGGTGGCCAGCAGTGTAGTTATGCTTTGTTATAGACGGGTTCCAATTCCTGTAACTTACCGATGATGCTTTATCTCTTATGCTTCTGTAAGTTTTCTTGTGTGCGTGTATGTCCATTTACTCGACGTCGTCTATCTTGTGTTTGGTTGGTTGGTTGTTTTCGGGGTCTGATGGATCATATTTGGCCAAGCTGCATCAAACGCAAAGAGGGAAGAAAAAGCGATATTCAGAAGGATAGGTGGGGTAGAAAAGAAAGCGAGGAAATATCACTCTTTTTTTTGTGTGTGTGTGGGGGGGGGGGGGTACCTTGGGGTTGTGATGCTCATACACTCCTAAAGATGTGCCTTTGAGGGAGTATTTAGTTTTGCCAAATACGGCCCTTGGGCTATGAAACCCAGTCTACTCAGCAATAGACTAAAAATATATCTTTTATTCCACTCTACAATATCGTCATGTTTAAACTAAAGTTATGTTTCTTTGTCTTTTCCTTGGGCTCACTTTACAGAACAGGGGGTGGGGGAAACTGCCTGCATCACTCCAGGCAGTGCGGTGTATATATTTATCTAGGGAAAACGTCAAAACTCTCCATTCTTTGTTTTCAGTCCCCGGGAAATAGACTGAGCGTAAGAGGAAGAGATATCCGTGTTAGGACTACTGAGGTATTGTCTTTTCATTCACTGGACTTGGATCTGTAGATTGAACTGCTATTTCTGGAAATGTCCCGTAACAGGCCGCTGACAGGTTGACGTCCGACGAATAAACTGGGTTCCTGCACACTCGGTGATTCGAATCGACAGTTTTTTGGAAGGTTTTCTGTTCGAATTTGGTCTACTTCAATTTCGGTGTTTGGAGAAAAGTATAAACATTTTTACGGATTTCTTGGAAAAATGTTCTTGGGTAATTTTGAGTCATAGAAATGGTGAAGTTTAAACCGACATATGTCGTTTTGAACTTGGGTTAGTTACTGTTTATTTTATAATGGCAATTACAGAGGCTGTTCGGACATTTTTTGAACAATTTTAATGGACTGAAGCTGAATTTTTTTTCATGAAATTTTTGTGTTTTAAATGTTCCATTTGATAGCTCTTATTGTTAACTATCTTTCTACACCTTAATTTCCATGGTAATAATGACTTCTGTAGTGTCGACAGTGGTATTTTGTCCCATTCTTGCTCCGCAGCTTTCCAGTCTTTGAATGGTTTTCGGTCGACGTTTCGATAATGCCCTTTTTAAAGGTCCAAAAGCACAAAAGTCCATGGGTGAAACATCTGGAGATTTAGCAGGAATATCAGTAAAGGGTATTGATACCAGTTTCTTGTTCCATTTTTTCCAAGAATTTAATAGTGGATTTAGATGTGTGGCTGTTTGCTTTATCCTGATGCAGTTCTACTGATTGTGGCACTGTGGGTAAAGATATGGTATTTCTTTTTTGAATATTGGGGATAAAATATGGTCTTGATTATATGTGGGAGTTGATTTTTACATTTTCCCTTCTTTTTACTTTTAATTTTCCATTACATGCAAAACCGGCAACAATCATAAATCTCTTAGAGAAAGTTCTCACGTTCACTTTGCTATAGTCCTTTGACTTGGCGGATTCTCTTTTAAAATTAAAGATCTTACCTTAGAAATATTCTCAGAAATTTGTTCTTTTTTGGAAGTTTTTCCACTTTTACGTTTTTCCTTTCTCATTAATAATATTACTTATCGTACCTTTAGATATCGTAAAACCATGACTTTTACAGCGTTTTTGAATAATTGAATAAGCATAATTCTCTTCGGAAAGAGAGGAAACATAGCCTTCCATCCATTGCTTATTTAAAAGCGCCATTTTGAAAGTTAACAAAATTCTGAGTTAACAGACGATAAGTTATACTTTAACTTCTGTGAAAATAAAATTCTTTTGTACCATACAATTTTATTTACAGCTCATCAAAATCGTTCAAAAAATGTCCGAACAGCCTCTTTATTTAATGATTCGAATCGACAGTTTTTTGGGGTAACGGTTCTTTTCGAATTTGGTCTATTTCAATTTCGATGTTCGGAGCAAGTAAACATCTTTACAGATTTCTTGGAATAGATTCAGGGGAAACTTTGAGTAACAATTTATAGAAGTTTCAGTAATAGTAGCTTAAGTCAAAGTAATAATAGTTTGAATAGTAGCTTAATTAAGAGTAATAATAGTTTGAGTATTAGTTAATGGTTTCTAATTTGAATGAAATAGACTGAGTAATAAATTAGAAGTTTAAACCAACATTTGTCGTTTTGAACTGGGTTAATTACTGTTTATTTTATATGGTAATTATTCGATAATTCGAATCGCCATTTTTTTGGAAGGTTTTCTATTCGAATTTGGTCTATTTCAATGTTTGGAGAAAAGTTTAAACATCTTTAGACTTCTTAAAACATATTCTGGGGAAACTTTGAGTAATAGAAATTATGGTTTAAAACTGAATGGTTTGAAATTAGAAGTTTAAAATAAGATATGTCATTTCGAACTCGGGTTACTTTCTGTTTATTATATAATGGTAATTATTTGATTATTCCAATCGTTTTCTTGGGTGACGGTTCTTTTCAAATATGGTCTATGCCAACTGGGGTACTGCAGGAGTAGGATAAATCGCAGTTCAGCCATTTACAACCAAGTACTTTATAGTAGACCGAAGTTTTTATCCTTACACGTTCTGCTAGCGTTTTAACGCATCAAATCTCGAGTTCATAGACCACATAGGAAAACACATTCGAAGCGAATCTTTTCGTCACGGAAACTTATAACGAACTCCCATCATCACAGTCACATCCGATTCGATTCGAACAATTGGAACGTAAAAAAGAAAAAAAAACGTCAGAATTTTTTACGGCGAAAAAAGGATGGAACCAACCCTACAATCAATAACAAACGTCATAAATTTCCGCCATCTATCAAAACCGTCGGATACAGGGATTTCGCCATTTTTCTCCTACCGACCCCCCCTTCTTGAATCACCCCTCCCCCAATACGTGTTTGCCTGAAGAAACTAAAAAAGTACTGACGAAACAGAATGGAAAAAAAAAGAACGTGGAACCCTCCAAGAATTCTAAAAGAGAAAAGGAACACCTCCCCCAAAACGAACAGATCGGAATAATACAGTTGTTGAAGGACTGGGGAATGTGATTGGAGTCATTCACTACGATTATTCTTCCGAGGGGGGAAATAGATCGCTATGTGATATCCCTCCGCCGTCCGCCATTTTTTTTTAGAATTTTTTCTTGGAATATATTTTCGACATTTGTCTGATCTGATAATATCCGAGAGCTATAAAGGGCAGAATGGAAAGGTTTTCGAAGGGATTTTGAATCGTATATGGTTATGTACATTAGGGAAGCTATATTGAATGGGGGTAGGGTTGGATTCTAAATATGATTTCTGGTGGAGTCGCCATTGTTGGGGTTCGGTGTTTTTGTGGGATCGTGCGTTTTTGGGATTGATGGTGGGTCTCTTGCGGTTGGCATGTTCCATTGTGGTCTTTGTTGTGCAGGTATACAAATGAAATTGAAGACTAAAACGTTTGGTGGATTACTGACGATTTATCGTGTAACCTATGGGGTATCCGAAATTAATTTGAAATAGAAAGGAATAGTTTGTTTGGTGAAAAAGGAAGTTTCTCGAATTACTTTATGTACAATCCTCATAATATGGGATGAAAACTGACATTTGGAATCAGTTATACACAGGGTGGCCATAAAATAACTTGCATTCTTTGAAGAAATCTAGCCAAATCAAATATCCGAAATGGAACAAAACTTGGTATTAGGATTTTTGAAGACATGGGGAACAATTTTAGTAACAAAAGTCGATGATAGGACGAAATTCGGTGCTGTTGAAGTCGAAAAACGTGGAACTCAGATAATATGGAATATACAAAGCTTCGACTGCATATGTTATATCCCTCCGCCGCCCACAATTTTTTGAAACTTTTTCTTGGAATATATTTTCGACATTTATCGGATCTGATAATATCCGAGAGCTATAAGGGCAGAATGGAAAGGTTTTCGAAGGGATTTTGAATCGTATATGGTTATGCACATTAGGGAAGCTATATTGAATGGGGTAGGGTTGGATTCTAAATATGATTTGTGGTGCGTTCGCCATTGTTGGAAAGGTTGGGGTTCGGTGTTTTTGTGAGATCATGCGTTTTTGGGATTGATGGTGGATCTCTTGTGGTTGGCATGTTCCTTTGTTCGGTTGTGAGCTTTGTATGCAGGTATTCATATGATGTTGAAGACTAAAAAGCTGCTGGATTACCGACTATTTATCTTGTTTTGTAACTAGTGAGGTACCTGATTCACTTGGAATCGCTAGGAACAAGGATGAATTTAAAAAGAAAGGAATAGTTTGTTTGGAGAATAAGAGTTTCTCGAATTATTTTGTGTGTACAATCCTTACGATAGGAAATGGAAATTGATATTTGGAATCATTTATATACTACAGGATGGCCATCAAATATTTATCTCTTAGGAGGCTCAATCGAATAAACGGAATGGAACCAAACTTGGTACTGAGGCTTTTGAAGACATGAGATGTGTTCCGCGAAAACAATTTTAGTGACAAAAGTCGTTGGTAGGGGGAATTCGGCGCTGTTGAAGTCGAAAACCGTGGAACGCAGATAAAATGGAATATACAAAGTTTCGACTGCGTATGTGATATCCCTCCACCACCCGCAATTTTTTGAAACTTTTTCTTGGAATATATTTTCGACATTTGTCCGATATGATACTATCCGAGAGCTATAAGGGCAGAATGGAAAGGTTTTCGAAGGGACTTTGAATCGTATATGGTTATGTACATTAGGGAAGCTGTAGGGTTGGATTCTAAATGATTTGTAATGCGTTCGCCTTTGTTACAATGGTTGGAGTTCGGTGTTTTTGTGGGATCGTTCGTTTTTGGGATTGATGGTGGGTCTCTTGTGGTTGGCATGCTCGGTTGTGAGCTTTGTATGCAGGTATGCATATGATGTTGAAGACTAAAAAGCTGCTGGATTACCGACTATTTATGTTGTTTTGTAACTAGTGAGGTATCTGATTCACTTGGAATCGCTAGGAACGAGGATGAATTTAAAAAGAAAGGAATAGTTTGTTTGGATAATAAGAGTTTCTCGAATTATTTTGTGTGTACAATCCTCAAAATATGAATTGAAAACTGACATTTTGAATCATTTATATACAGGGGGGCATAAAATAGCTACAACTCTTTCGAGGCATCTGCAGTCAATCGAATGAATGGAATGGAACCAAATTTAGTAGACCTTTGAAGACATGGGGAGACGTATTCCGCGAAAGAATGTTTCGTTACAAAAGTCGACGATAGGGGGAATTCGGCGCTGTTGAAGTCGAAAACCGTGGAACGCAGATTGAAAGCAGATATCTGCGTATGCAACAACCTATCAAGTAAATGGACTTACACACAATGAAAGTTCTACTGACACAGATGAGATACACTAAGGGTAGTTTACATAAATCGAACCTAACTGAATCGCTTACAACTCGCAGACTGCTAGCACAATGAACAAACAGAGTCACTTTTTCACATGTGGGGTCCGTTATCTCAACGTAGTACCGTGTCTTGGCATATAGCTCTGTACTAGGATCGGAGATGTTGGGTTGTTTTTAGATTTTACGGTGCAAGGGCCATATAGGGCCAAGATACGCCAAACACATGACGACCTCAAGTCATATTTATTATACCTAAAACTATACTATACTATGTTTATTATACCTAAACTATATATATATAAAACATATACCTAAAACCTATACCTCTTTCTCCCTAGAAGGGAAAAAAGAGGTATAGGTTTTAGGTATTTTAGTTAACGTCGTTCTGGAGAACACAATGGGCTATTGTCAGGAGTCCTGGACCCAACCCAAAGGGAAAGAATGGAAGACAACACCGCGTAATTTGGAATCCAGGTCAGATGACGAGGTCTCACCTGATCTGGCATCCCACTCTCCAAATTTCCACAACACGCCAACGTGAAGACATTTGGGGCCACGACACCAGTCCCCTTTGTACACGACGATATTTGGTTGGATTCAAACTCGCAACCCAGGGATTGGTTGGTTTTGGGGTTTAATGGCGCAAGGCCATATTTGATCATACTGTGCCAGACACAATATAATATCTAGTAATTGACACAAGACATGCAATATAAAGAAATTGACACACAATGAAAGCTTTACTGACACAGAAGAGAGAAATACACCTGGCAGGAATCAAACCTGCGCTGTCTGCAACTCGAAGGTTGCTAGCGCAGTGGACATACCCACTGAGCCACGACGGTCCCGCAAACCAGGGGAAAAAGAGGTATATGGGAAAAGGTAATGGGATGAAAGCAGAAAAGGTTGTTTGGGGTTTTATGGCGCATGGGCTTTATGTAGCCAACTAACTCAACTAACACAAAACAGACAACTAACTTCAAGGAATAAGTTTGAAGACGTGCCCTTGAGGGCTGGAGATGTAGGTGATTATGATTGATATCAATTATGCATTGTGCATTTTCGTACCATTACGAATGACGCAAGAATACAGCACATAATTAAGGACCGAGTAAACTGAGATGCCTCCTAGGAAGAAAATCTATTCGAGTAGAATATATCTGATCTCTTCTTAGGAATGTCTCGATCCAATGATCCCTTATTGGCATCCCTTACTCTGGCAGGGCTTATCTGTAACTGTATCTACCGCATTCCGGGGTTAAATAGTCGTAAACTCTTGAAGGCTCGACTCCGAAGTGTTGCTATTGTTTCGTATTAGACTTAACCTATTGGAGGTAACATCATAAAATTGTTAATCATTGCTGTATTACCGAATTTCCTTCGTCTAATACGCTTGTGCAGTTCTGTGTTGCGAAGTATTTGTATAAATGAATGCGCAGTTCATGTTTAACACTCTATGTGGTTTCGATGAGATATATCGTCCATCAAGATATGCTTCATTTTGCTAATGACGAGATATCTCGTTACCAAAATATTGACGATTTTTTTTACGACGACGTGATCAAGATCTGGTCAGTTTTCTTGTAACCAACGTGATTGTGCTTTCTGCTAATGACGAGATACCTCGTCCAACAAGATCTGGTCAGTTTTGCTAATGACGAGATAACTCGTCCAAGATCTGGTCAGTTTTGCTGATGCGAGATACCTCGCCCAACAAGATCTGGCCAGTTTTGCTAATGACGAGATACCTCGCCCAACAAGATCTGGTCAGTTTTGCTAATGACGAGATATCTCGTCCAACAAGATCTGGTCAGTTTTGCAAATGGCGAGATATCTCGTCCATGATCTGGTCAGTTTTGCAAATGACGAGATATCTCGTCCATGATCTGGTCAGTTTTGCAAATGGCGATATCTCGTCCAACAAGATCTGGTCAGTTTTGCTAATGGCGAGATATCTTGCACAACAAGATCTGGTGAGTTTTGCTAATGACGAGATATCTCGTCCAAGATTTGGTCAGTTTTGCAAATTTCGAGATACCTCGTCCAAGATATGGTCAGTTTTGCAAATGGCGATATCTCGTCCAACAAGATCTGGTCAGTTTTGCTAATGACGAGATACCTTGTCGAGACAACCACTGGAAGGGTTAAAAGCCTTGCCATTTTCATTCACGCCATACACGATAGAACCACGAATACAAGATGGGCAAAAATTCAGTGTTTGAGGGGTCATTAAGTTTCTCTATTAACCTTCTAAGGGGTTCACATGCATAATTCACTTCCAACCTGCAGTATTCTCTGCAAGACTCCTAATTAGTTTAAATCTTGACCGATAAAACCTTTGCAATAAAGCAGAGTCTGTCTGCTGTTCTCTCTACAAATCTACACCATTTGACCAATCTACACCAAATTTGATACACTTATTCTTTGGAACCCTGCGGATAACTTAGGCCACATATTAACCCCCATTCCATTTGTCTTGGGTGTGCAGAGGGGTTTAACGTCTTGTCATCCTGGACAGAGCACTTGCTAGGGGGCGCTCTCTCCCGGTCTGGCTGTGCAGATGACGTCAGAACATATACAGGAGTCGCCTCTCAAGATGACCTTGGAGTTTTTAGAATCTTAGAGTATGGTGTAATCTCAGATGGGTGCGGTTGCGCTGAAAATCGTTCAGTATGATAAGGTTTATGTATCCCGTCTGTGAATTTTTAAACTGTAGATTTATCATTGGAATGCAAATTTTTATAACAAGATTATTTTCATAGAAAGTGGTCTTTTTTTACCATCGATATGGTACAGGGGGCTGAAGACAATTCGAAATCCTCATTGGAGTAATATTGCGTATTTATACGATCAATATCAGACCAATTCACACTAAATTTGGTACATTCATCCTGTAGAATTATGCGGGACACATAGGCTATATCGTCCCTTTACTATTGAAACCTTGAAATCAAAAATCGTCACGAACGATAAAAAACTAGATACCAAATAGACCAGTTACAAAATATGAGGTTTAAAAACCGCACATATGGGGATTTATAACTGATGTAGACTTTGGACCTTTTGAAACAATATTAGAAAACATATTTGTAATCAAATAATGTTAAAACCTCGAGAACCAAAATATAGGACTTGTTAGGTTTTAATAGTAAAACGACGATATATTAACCCCGTTCGATTTCTCCTGTGTCTGCAGGGGGTTAAAAAAAAGTCAAAATTTCCATAGGAATAATATTGAGTATATTACGATGAATTATAAACAATTCAACCCGAGCAACGCCAGGTAATTCAGCTAGTTTATAAAACAATATAATTTAAAAATAAAAATAAATCTTTAAGGTAGGGTAGGGTTAAGGTAGGTTCTAAGAGTTCATGAGATAAAGTGATAAACACCAGATATATTGTGTCTATTACGATGTGTCTAACTGATGGAATAGTATTGCAATTGCGCTTTGCAAACTTCGGAGCAGGTTTCCCACGTAATAGCTGTCCATGAGTAAACTCTATTTTACTAGATCAATGGGTTTGTTCACGTACAACTGATCCTTCAGACATCCCCACAGGAAATGAATGCAGTGGCTATGGTAAGCATCAATCTTCTAATGAAAGACAGTGGAGGGGCTTCATGCTATTTCTTCCGGTCGCTCCGTTTGAAGGTCTGGGGTTGAGGTGGGTTAAGTTATGTAGTGGAATTAACCGTCTAAGTGGTTTCTATAAGATATCGCGTCCATTGCAATCTGACCGGTTTTGCTAATGACGAGATATTTCGTCATGAAGATATTGCCGATTTTTTGATGGTGACATCAAGATCCGGTCAGTTTTCATCAAATAACGAGATATCTCGTTCATCAAGATCTGCTAATGGTTTTGCAAATGACGAGATACCTGACCGCCTCCTGGAGGGTTAAAGTCGTACTGGTTGGTTTGTTGGGGTTTTATGGCGCAAGGGCCATGTTTGGTGCGCCAGACAAAAGACATACAATATCAAGTAATAGATACACACAATGAAAGTTTTACTGACAGAGAAGAGAGAAATACACCCAGAGAGGAATGCACCTGACATGAATCGAACATGCGACGCCTACAACTCGTACTGGAGAAACACAACTGGTTATTGGTGACGGTCCGGGATCAATCCCGACGGGAAAGAGCCGAGGACACCTCATAATTGCGAACCGTCTGGTGACGTGGTCAACATCTGAGCTGGCACCCCACTCTCTAAACTTCCACACCACGCCAACGTGAGGACATTTGATGCCACGAGATTTAAAGTGCATCAGCCCTCACGTACATGAAGGTCTTTTGGATGGCTCGAGTTTCGAACTCGCAACCCTCTGGTTGCTAATGCACTACTTTTCCAACGAGCTACAACTAGAAAGAATCGAGTACAACGAGAAAGAATCGAGTACAACGAGAAAGAATCGAGTACAAGAAAGAATCGAGTACAACGAGAAAGAATCGAGTACAACGAAAAAGAATCGAGTACAACGAGAAAGAATCGAGTACAACGAGAAAGAATCGAGTGCAACGAGAAAGAATCGAGTACGAATGGTTGGTTGGTTATAGGGTTTTATGGCGCAAAGGCCATATTTGCCCATGCTGCGCCAAACACAAGACATACATCAAGTAATAGACACACAAGGAAAGTTTTACTGACACGAGAAAAATACATTCAAGGAGGAATCTAACCTGACAGGAACCTTCCCTGCACCACATGCAACTCGCAGATTGCTAGCGAATTGAGTGAGCCACGAAGGCCCGTGCCCACTTCGGGTTTGGTTATTTGGAGGTTTTATTGTGAAAGGGCCATATTTGGCCAAACTACGCCAAACACAAGGTAACGTCAAATAAAAAATGACGTGAAATGGTAAAAAAGAATGTTGGGGAACGTAGTGGGATGAAAGCAGGAAAGGATCGCTTGTGTATCCCTGCAGCGAACACTATCAAGTAATGAACATTTATACAATATAAGGAAAGTTCTAATGATATAGAAGAGAGAAATACACCAAGGGATGAATCTAAGCAGCGCCACCTACAACTCTCTGGTTGCTAGCTCAGTAGGCAAACCCACTGAGCCACGAGGGTCCTGCGTTCACTTGGGGGTTTTATGGCGCAATATTTGGCCAAGCTGAGCCAATTACAAGACAACATCAAGTAAAAATATCTCGAAAGGGATAAAAAGTGGGGAACATAGTGGAATGAAAGCCGAAAAAGATCGCATGGTATGCAATTTGGTTAAACTTTGTTTTAGCGTAATGCAAAAAAAGGTAAATCCTGCTATAGATTAGCGTTAAAACTGTATGAGAAAGAGCAACATAAAACTAAATTTTCTCTGAAATTCATACAAACCGTCTCCAAACTACACCATTTAGTTTTCCCAAACCAGTCTGTCCCAGGAAATGAGAAAACTAAGTGACGGTCCAAAACCACCTGCATTATTTTACCCGAACCGCGTAACACTGCCCGGGCAATCTTCTTCCCTGAGCCACCCGACACTGCCAGAATATTTTATCTCCCAGAGAAGACAATTCGCCCGAAAAACTTTGCCCCGCTCTTTAGAGCTTGACACATCCCCAATCATAGTCCAGAGTAAAATGCAATAATTTCCCTCGCTTTTTTACAGTCCCCATTCCCTTAAACGCTTTTGCATGAATGGAGGGTAAAAAAATTTATATATATCCCTATTTTAAAACCCGTCCTCTTTTATACCCTGGTTGTTCTTTTACTATAACCTTTTACCAAAAGGCGTATACGGAATTTTACCCGGCATAATTTTCTACGAATCCGTTTTTATCGTCTACCCGAAATATTTTTCTTTTTCGGATGAATAAAAAGTGAAAAAACACACTTTCCTTCCTCGCAGATAAAGTTGAAAAATACGGCGCATTTTAAATGGGAGGCCTTTTTCCCTCACAAATGAAGTATTCTCGGGGGAAAATACCATATTTTCCCCAGATATAGGGGGATTTTGGGGGAAATATATTCCTTCGCGTCTATTTACGAGAGGTAGTTATCATTTCCCATGCTCTCTCTTAAGGAATACGATTACGGTTTGAGTTACGTGTCTTGGTGTTGAGGTTATCTTAACGGGAACTATTTTAGTGTAACGGGAACATCTATTTCAAAACGGATCGCAGCCTGTTGGTCTGGAAATAGGGATTTATCGCGGAGAGAATGGATTTTGTTGCAGGCCGGGGTTTTCCTTTGTTTGCGGTGATGATGATGAACATATTTCACATCTTTGGAATTCTTTGTTCACGTTTATGAACAGATTTGTGTGCGGTATCTGGTATTATATGAGGGATTCAGAGGGAACTTATCATATTCGGGTGAAAATTCTTATTCTTGAAATAATATCAGACTGATATATGTTTGGGCTCATAGACGTGAAATATAAGTCGACTGAACATTGCTGTCGACTAGTAGTCACGTGACTGCTGCGTGAAAAATAGACGTGGTTGGCCGATTTGGTATCTTCTGGCCTCGTTTGGCGATGTAACATATTATGAAAAGGTAAGTGTGAATTCGCGTTTCTATACTGGCGACAAAATAGTTGAAATCGCCAAGGTCTATAGGATGATGAATCAATGGACCAATCAGATGATGAATCAATGGATTGGCTTCTCCCATTCCGTGGACCAATCAGATGATGAATATTTGGTTCCACCCAGCAGCATCACTAGTAGTCACATGACTGCTCTGTGAAAAACTGAATCGGTTGGCAGGATTTGGTATATTATCGCCTCGTTTGGCGATATAGCATCTTATGACAGGGTACTGTGGTGAATGTTCATTTGTTTAAAGTAACAAATATGGTGAAATCGCCAGTCTACCACTACGTCGCGCAGACCAATCAGATGATGAATCAATATATGGGCGTCTTCTCTCTTCCAGTGCACCAATCAGATGATGAATCAATATATGGGCGTCTTCTCTCTTCCAGTGCACCAATCAGATGATTAATGTTTGTTTCCAACCGACAGACGAAAGTAGTCTAAGGGTTACGTTACTAGTTTTGATCACGTGATTCTGAGCACATAAAAGGGTCACTATTGCTCACTCTACTTTTATATTTCATCTATGGGAAGCATTAGTGTCATCTACTAGTGTGTTTGATAACGTAAACTATGGTTTTGACTGTGGTTCAAAATGACGAGGTGTTGTCCTCAGATCCCTTTGGGATTGATCCTAGACCATCACCAATAGCCCGATGTGTTGCTCACATACTTGAAATATAAGTAGACTGAGCATTGCTATTCAGTGGCAATGACAAAAGTGTCCTCCAAAAAGTGTGAACAGCGTGTCGACTAGTAGTCACGTGATTGCTAGATGAAAAATTGACTTGGTTTGCCAATTTGGAATCTTATCACTTCGTTTGGCTACAGGGTAGGTGTGTGAGTTCGCATTTCGATAGTGGTGATTAAAGTGGTGAAATTGCCCCAAAGTCTACAGCTATGGGATGATTAATCAATGGACCAATCAGGTGAGGAACCAATGAATGGGCGCCTTCTCCCGTATCACATTGAAGATAGTACAATGTATCGGATCAAGTGTGCCCAGTTCATGTTTCCTTACATGTGTTACACCAGGATAACACAAAGTGGTTCACAAATCCACCCCATAATACATCATGTTCAATTGGCCGAGGAGTTAGGAAAGCAAAATAGCATTTCGGAAGGGTATTTGCACACCCATCTGAATTCCTCCTGACTCGGACACTACGGTGACTCATATTTCAATTTGCTCTATCCATACCAGTTCGAATCCAACCAAAGACCATCGTGAACAAAGAGAGAAGTTTGGAGGGGGGGGGCGTGCCAGCTCAGGTGCTGCCACGTCATCTAACCATGGTTCAAAATTACTAGGCGTTATCCTCGGATCTTTCCATTTGGGATTGATCCCGGATCGTCGCCAATAGCCCGTTGTGTTGTTTCAGTACGCGACGTTAATTAAAATACCTACCTACCATAACCACATAGGTTGGTTGGTCTGGTTTTTGTGGCGCAAGGGCACTATTTGGCCATGCTGCACCAGACACAAGACAATCTCAATTAACCCTCCAAATGGTTTCGACGAGATATATCATCCATTAAGATCTGACCTATTTTCCTAAATGTGAGATATCAAGTCAAGATATTACCTATTTTTTATGCTGATCAAGATCTGGTCAGTTTTTTTTCTAATGATGAGATATCTCGTCCGTCAAAATATCAACAAGATTTCTGATGACGAGATGTCTCGTCATCAGGATAGTCGACTTTTTATTAACGCCTTCTGTATTTAGCGAGCCATTAAAACCTTCCCATCATTCTCTATTGTATATAACCCTCAATGAGATTTTTTTACACTTCAAGAGATTACGACGAGATATCTAGTCCAAGATCTGACCAATTTTGCTAATGACGAGATATCTTGTCAGGGTATTGCCAATTTTTCGATAATGACGAGATCAAGATCTGTTTACTGTTTTTTTCTATCGACTAGATATCTCTTCTATCAGGATCTGGTCAGTTTTGCTAAAGATCAGACACCTCTTCGAAACAACCACCAGAAGGGGTAACGGTTGGTTGGTTTTGGGGTTTTATGGCACAAGTGCCATATTTGGCGATGCTGCGCCAGACACGACATCCAATATCAAGTAACAGACAGACACAATGAAAGTTTTACTGACACAGTAGAGAGAAATACACCGAGGGAGGAATGCACCTGACAGGAATCAAACATGCGCCGCCTACAATTGGTGGAGGGGTAATGGACATACGCATACACAAGGAATGCTTTTTAGTGACAAAGAGAGAAATGCACCAGGAGGGGATCAAACCCATAACCAGATAGTTGGTTGGTTTCGCACAAGGGCCATGCTGCGCCAGACACAAGACATACAATATCAAGTAACAGACAGACACACAATGAAAGTTTTACTGCCACAGAAGAGAAATACACCAAGGGAGGAATGCACCTGACAGGAATCAAAATTGCACCACCTACAACTCGAAGGTTGCTAGCACAGTGGGCATGCCCAGAGTCACGACCGCCCCCATAACCAGTTAGAAAGCTGGTTCATGTTGTGCGCTAAAAACATCGATGATTCCTTTTTAACACACAAACACCCAACGGAAACCTCTTTACCCAATTGGAACCCACTTGCCTCCAGATGATACCCACTTCCAAACACATATGAGTACCAATCGGCGACGAGCTTCAATGCACCTGAGAGCCGCTGCAACATCTCATCCCAAACCCGAATTTACCCCGCTTTGAATAATGCATGGCCCCGATGCTGAATCTATGAATGGATATGTCGAGGGTAGGGCATGCAATATGTGCCCGGATTCACGCTACTCTGAACCCAATCGGAGGGTCAGGAACTGTTGGCTTAGTAGGCAAGGCCGACGTTAATTGGAAGTGATCGCCATAGTGTCGGTGTGAGTGAGCGGAGTAGGATTCATGCTTTGACATGCCGGGCATCGATTTGGCTGCATACTGAGCGGTGTGGTTCCGAGGGGATGTGATTTTAATATCAGATCGATTATTGCGAATCCTGGTCGGGTATTTGGTGTTGCATAAGGAGTGTCTCATTAAACAACCCATTAGTCTGGTACCTTTCGTGTTGCAGTGCAGCTAATTGACCTTCCGAGTGGTTTCGAAGACATATCTCGTCCATAAGGATCCTACCAATTTTTGCTAATGACTAGATATTATCACGGTATTACCTATTGTATGACGATGGCAAGATCAAGGTAAGTATTTTAATTAACGTCGCACTGAAGCAACAAAACGGGCTATTGGCGACGATCCGGGATCAGGACAGCACCATAATTTTAAACCACGGTCGGATGACGAGGTCAGACCTGAGTTGGAACCCTATTCTCCAAACTTCCTCACCACGCCAACGTGAGGTCACGACAAATTTAACGTGGCCCCTTTGTACACGACGGTATTTGGTTAGATTCGGCAAGATCTGGTCAGTTTTTCTTTAATGACGAGATATCTTGTCCATCAACATCTTGTCCATTTTGCTAATGATTGCGTTTTTGATTACATACCTCGTCGAGACAACAACCAGGAGGGTTAATGCAGAAAATATAAAAGATTTACATGTTGGAACTAACCATGGATCCTTAATCCTCATGGTGGTTTATGCTCGCGTCGAAAACTGCCCTGTAGTATTCAGGGTCTGACGCAAAAACCTATTCCAAACAGTCATCAGTTCTAGGCACGGAACAATCTGTTTTTCTACTTTGATATTCATTCTTCTTGTAGTAATAGGATAGTTTTGTCTCGATCAGATATCTCGTCATTAGCAAAATTGACCAGATATTGGACGAGATATCTTGTCGAAACCACTTGGAGTGTTAAACAAGCCATTAGACTACCTTTTCCAGTGGCACTAGTTCACTCTCCATGTGGTTTCGACGAGGTATCTCGTCCATCAAGATGTGGTTAGTTTTACATGACAAGATACCTTGTCGAGGCAACCATCGGGAGGATTAACTGCCACATTGAACCTTTCTCGTGATATAGCATGCCTTTCTGTCAACGTTCATTTTGAAGGGATTTTTTAAATTCTGAAAGATAGTGTGGTGTAGTCATTTCAGTAAAAAATACAGATGGCGCCACGTTAAAGATGGTCCCCTTAGTCTTTCTCCCTTCGGGGGCACATCTTTAGGTGTGTAGGGACTTCACGAACCCGACGTACTCTTGTGATCTATTCTTTCGCATGGGGTTTACTGTCTCTGGTTAATATGGGGATTGCGACCCCAGGATGTCCAAGCGATCTTTCTTCTCTACATCCTTTATTTTCACAATTACTTGACTTTGTCTTGTCTTCTAAGTACATGAGCAATAAAATCTTTCTGAAGACTACTCCAAAGACAGAACTGATAGAATTTTTCCATGAGTCTATTCTAAGGAATGGACGGATGGAATCTTTCTAAAGGATTCTATTCTAAGAAAAGAGCGATAGAATCTTTCCAAGTGATTTTATGGAAATGAGCGGTAGAATCTTTCCAAGGGACTGTATTCTATGGAAAGGAGCGATAAAATCTTTCCAAGGTTTGTATTCTATGGAAAGGAGCGATAAAATCTTTCCAAGGGTTTGTATTCTATGGAAAGGAGATAGAATCTTTCCAAGGGTTTGTATTCTATGGAAAGGAGATAGAATCTTTCCAAGGGTTTGTATTCTATGGAAAGGAGATAGAATCTTTCCAAGGGTTTGTATTCTATGGAAAGGAGATAGAATCTTTCCAAGGGTTTGTATTCTATGGAAAGGAGATAGAATCTTTCCAAGGGATTGCATTCTATAGAAAGGAGCGATGGAAATTTTCAAGCGATTCTATTCTAAGGGAATGAATGACAGAATCGTTCCATAGGATTCTATTCCAAGGAAAGGACCAATAGAATATGTTTGACGTTTGAAAGAATCCAAGAATTCTTTAGAAAGATGCGTCATTAAGTATGTTTATGGTTTGAAAAGAACGTAATATTACTTGGAAATCTCTCGAAGCTTAGAAAGGAAATGACGATTTGGAAATATGCTTCGATTTTTACTTGTCGAAGAGATCTATACCAGTAACTTCCTCTTCCCACCGAAGAACAAAACAAAATTACATCATCTCAGAGACTCACCCTTACTCAAAATGAACGAACCTTGTTTCTACAACGACCGCTACCAGGCTGGCTTGGTGTCGGGAGCACTTTTCGTTGGTACATACATAACATTTTTGGTACGGTGCAATAGAAATAGTAATACATCAAGTGTACATTAAGTTAATGTAGGTTAATTTTTTAATTGAAAAAGCAACACTTACTGGAAGCTGAGTACAGTTAGGTTTTCTGTTTTGTATAGTCTTGGTTGAAACAGCTGCAGCAACTGAAATAGAGGAAAATTTCATTACATCCAAGATTGCAGTGTCCAAATAAAACCATTTTTTACATTCGGTTACGTTGTAACTATTAGAATAAAATGAAGGTAGGTAACTAACATCGCACTGGAGCAACACAGTTGGCTGCGGTCCGGGATCAATCTCCAAGAGAAAGATCCGAGGACATCTCGTTATTTTGAATCACGGTCAACACCTGAGCTGACACTCCACTCTCCAAACTTCCACACCACGCCAACGTAAGGACCTTTGAGTCCACGACAGATATAACGTGCACCAGTCCTGCGTACACAGCGGTCTTTGGTTGGACCGAGTTTCGAACTCGTAACCCTCCGGTTACTATTCCATTACCTTTCCAACTGAGCTACTACGGCACTTAGAATAAAATGAAACTTAATATCGCTTTTTAGACATGTCTTTATGTCTTTCGTATTATTAGGGAGTACAATTGAAACAAATTGAAGTGATTCAATTTTCTGAAATTAGACATTTCCAATTCGTTATCGGAAAGAAAGGAATTTTCCACCTCTCAAGAAAGCTGAGAACTCAAAAAGTTACTTTCGCAAGAAAGCATAAAGATTTACATTTGCAACTGCTAATATTCAATTTAAAATTTGTAAAATATTTTCCCATTTTTTTGGTGGTTAGAAGACATGTTAATTAACGATTTCCCGTGATCAAAAGTGAATGAAATCCATAATGTTAAATAAGTTTATTTTTATTTCAGAAAGTGGGTTGCGTCTTATTTAAAAATCCGTGTCTTGTTTTTTTATTTGGATTTCCGTGCTTAATTTGAGCTTAACAAAATCGCTTATTTATTGGAGATATAAAATCTCCATTCAGATTTGTGTTACATTGCTCGAAAAAGTACCTGGAAATTTTGAATAAAACGGGCGTTTGCATAGTTAATGATCAGATATCTACATTGTGCCCCATAATTTCGCCACTTCAAAAACTCGTAGAAACTGAAGGAATCGGTATATTTAAATGCGGTTTGCGAAAAAATTATTCTCACCAAGGGATTGTTTTTGGTAAAGGATAAAAATAGTTCAAATTTTTCTCAATAGAGGGCTGTTAATGCATAAAAACGGTACGTAGGTTGGTAGGTATTTAATCACCGTCTCACTGGAGCAACACAACGGGCTATCCGAAGACCACACTACGTAATTTTAAACAACGGTCAGATGACGAGATCACACCTGAGCTGGCACCCCACTCCCCAAATTTCTACACCACGCCAACGTGAGGACATTTGAGGCCACGAGATTTAACGTACACCAGCTCCCTTTGTACACGATGGTCTGTGCTTGTATTCAAACTGGCCCCCCTCCGGTTGCTAATCTGTTACTCTTCCAACCGGGCTTCCGCGGCCAGCATTAAAAAGGTTAACATGCAAATAAGAGTCCAAATAAGAAACTTGTGCCTTTACACGTTGCAATCACTTCACCAGCTGTTACCAAACGACGAAAGTCTGAGCGGATCCACAATGGCTGCTCAGTATTTTCAGGACAGATGAAGCTCATTTTTCATTGCATGGGACAGTCAATACTCGAAACTGCAGAATCTGGGCAAGACAAAACCCACATACCTACAGAGCAGCCGTTACATACACCACGTGTTGCTGTTTGTACTGGATTCACTACGGCCAATATCGTGGGTCCCTTTTTCTTTTGAAGAGTCCTGTGCAGAATCAGGCTGGAAGCCTTACTCTGTTAATGCAGAACGCTAATTGCGAATCCTTTAAGAGAAAGTAGTAGTGAAGCTTCGATTAACCGTCAGTGTCGGGACCGGGACGGTTAATCGAATAGACGGATAACAGAAAAACCTTAAACAACACCCCCATCTATTTCATATGAACGAATGATAAAAAATGCACGTTTACCAACTGGAAATACACTGTACATGTATATTTTACAGAAACAAACAATATACAATTTACATTAAGTACAGTATACTACATATTGTTACATGAACTTACGCTCTAGACGTACATACATATTCAAATTTTAAAATAGTCTGCCATTTTCTTTCGTTTCTTCGAAGCTCGTGCTTTCTGAGCGGCACACAATATTCCGTACTTTAAGTAGAAGTATAGTATGTATGTATATGTACGAGTACAGTATGTATGCATGTGTGTGCGTACTAATAAGTTTTAATATTTAATTAATTAACTTTTAATAACGGACTGACGGTAAAAAAGTGACGATTAATTGAAGTTTCATTGTGCAGCTGTACAATACTCCTCGTTTGGCGACAATGCTCTTGGCGCACTTTTAGTAACGAATTATGGCAGGTGAAGGCAAACCATCTCTATTAGGGTTATTCCCGTTTTTATGGCAACCTCGTCAAGCGGAAAGTTCAGATTTTTATTTGGTTAAGCATTTGTTTGAAAATTCGTGTGAAGGTTTAAAAATTAATTACTTTAACAAGTTCTATAAAATTGTTAGATTCAGATTGTCAGGAGTTTAAAGCAGTTTAAAAATAAAGATATTTTAACAGCTATTTTCCAACTGTTTCTAATTATTTTTCGATAAAAAAACATGTTTTTCTCAGAGTTTTGTATTTGTATGTATTTGTTTTGTATTTTTCACCGTTAATTACTTTACGCTAAAGCTTATTTTAGGTTAAGAAAACGATTTTTTCTAAGAATTCTTTCCTTGGCGACAAAAAAGTGCGCCAAGAGCGTTGCCACCAAACGAGACGTGTAGCACAGCTGTACCGAGAAAGTGATACCGTGCTTATTGCAACATGATCTTCACACCAGTCACGTTTGTGCAAGACGGGGCACTTCCACGTATCGCATCTTCAGAGAAGCAGTTCCTGACAAGAACATTTGGTGCCTAATCAGCCATTTTTGTAAAAATAAATGGCCTCCTCGCTCACCGGACTTGACACCAGTTGATTTTTGAGTTGGGGTTGACAAAATTCCGAGTGTACCGCAGTAGTCCATCTTTAGCAGGGTTTTGATTTCCATTCGCCACGAAATCTCCTGCATTCAACCGGATGGGTTACATTCTTCAGTTAACTGTGTTCTCACTCGCTTGCAAATTGTAATCTCATGTACGGTCGGACACAGAACAATTATTGCTGTGATATGTTGGTAAATATGTGCCTGAATGCAAATACGGAATTCTAATATTTGAACGCGTAAAGCGCCATCTATCGATAAATGTATGAACTATTGTTTTTCTCTCCCAAAACAAATCTCCCTTCGAAGGAATATTTTCGCAAACCGCCATTCAAATTTTCCAATTCCTTCAGTTTTTACGAATTTTTGAAGTTATATACGAATTTATGGACTCCTGATATTTTATCACTCTTTTGTACTACGATAGTGTTACAAACAAAATGTGAAATTACTCACCACTTAATATTTTATTTTATTTTTTACATTAGATTTCAAAGCTGGCTGTTGTGAATAATGAAATGATCCGTTTTGTTCATGTATTCAGTTCGAAATTCGCATTTCGCACTGTACGAAATAGTAAAATAAAAACTCTTTGAATTACACGCTGTTGAGTAGACATGACAAATCTGTATCTGGCACTTCGAAACTTAATTAACGATTTTTAATAATTATAAGAAATCGACATCAGTGGTCCATTTCAACTGCCTTTAACTATTTAAATTAACCATTTTATTATTTTTAAAATTCTATCACTTTCATTTTTGTTTAAATGTTTCTTATATTCAATTTCTGAATTAAAAAATTTCTTCAATTTAAATTGCTATCTCATACCATTCATCGATAAGTATTAATATTTTCAAATTGTTTTCTCAATAACCGTTATTTATTCTGCAATCAGAATAACAACCCATTTACCACTGTTTTTAATCGTTCTAGTGATAACAGCAGTTCCCAATTTTCTACTCTCCTTGAAACACAAACTTACTTTATTTAATTTGTATGCATTTCCAATTCTCTATTCGTACTATCATACGCAATTTAAAATGCACAAGAATAAAGTGGTTTTGTTTAGCAAAAATTAATACGAAACACTGTTATTCACTATCATTTAGCACTTTGTACATATGCACAACTGACGCAAATCAAAGTGAATACATTTTTCAATAAACAAACGATTCTAATAAACTCGAACATTGGAAATTCAAATCAGGAAATTTGGAATTAAAGTGTAATGAATTCTAAAAGAATCATGTTGAGAAGTCAGACGTCTAAACATTTTGAATATGAACTAGGCTATAACTGGGAACGCTACTGGAGCGTTTTTTGGCTCATATTTAGTAGCGAGTTATGGCAGGTGAAGCCAATCCATCATTATTAGGGTTATTCCCGTTTTTGTGCAAAATAAAAGATATTTTAACCGCTATTTTCCAACTATTTCTGCTAATTATTTTTTGTCAAAAAAGTGTTTTTTAAAGTTGTGTTTTTTTCCGTTAATTACTTTCCGCTAAAGCTTATTATTTTCCGTTGGGAAAGAAATGATTTTTTTCTAAGAATTCTTTCCTTGACGACATTAAAAGTGACCCAGAAAACGTGCCAAGAGCGTTGCCACCAAACGAGGCGTATAATACAGCTGTACAGGCTCTTCTGTAAATTTTACCATTTTCTGTCGAGCAATAAGCTTCGATTCTTGGTAGAAATGCCGAAATATGGAATGAGAAGGGCGTTTCCGTAATACCATAATTTTATTATGAATGAAACTAGTACTTTATTCCCTCGAGAAATTAAGGGTTTACAAAAAAGCCGATGAAGTACAAAAAACTGTAAATATTTAATTTTAATTTATTTAATAAATTGGATATACAAGACGCATAACGTCAAAATAATATTTGAGAAAAATCCCGCAGGGGGCGCAGCAGTCATAGTCGATCCAATATTGAATTGAATTCCCAGAGTTGACGCATATGTGCTTTTTGGCTATTATTTAACTTAACGGACACAAAATTCTTGCTTTGACTTATTTCGGGTAGGTAGGTATTTTAATTAACGTCACACTGGAGTAACATAGCGGGCTATTGTTGACGGTCCGGGATCAAACCTAGACTTATTTTCGGGATAAAAATGATATGCTAAATCTTCCGTGTCAGACAAAAGGGGTTGAGTCAAAAAATGGCTACTTCTCAGAATTTTTTGAATATTCATTCTTTCTGACAAATATTCAGGAAGAAAAAGAAGCATCACATGATACAAATAACGGTACAGCAGCATCATACGCCTTTGTTGGTGTCAACGCACTTGGCACGTATTTTGGCGAAATTTTTATGTCGCCAAGGAAATAATTCTTAGAGAAAAATTGTTTTTAATGGAAAATAAACTTAAAAGAATACCCTGAAACTTATCTACACCAAAAAAACAGAAGGCATATTCAAATAGAAAAAGGTAACGATTTTCAAAAGAAAATAACAAACACAATACAACCTCATGTGACTGCACTGGTAGGTATTTTTATTAACGTCACAATGGAGCAATATAACTGGCTATTGCGTCTGCACTGAATCTTGACTTAAATCAAACTGAACGTTTGAATTCTTCCATAAATGAAAAATTGGGGAAAAAAATTTGAAAGAATCAATAAAGTCAAAGGACAATTTAACGGAAATGAAAAGAACATTCTAGAAAATTCGAAATGAAAATTTAAACTTTCCGCTTGCCGAGGTTGCCATAAAACGGGAATATTGTAATTTTGATTCGTAGATTAATCTAGTTTTAATTTTAAGCATAATATATTTTTTAAATTATAATGATACACTTGCTCCATTGGACTCATCACAAGTAATTAACCTCTTTTGCCCTAACGGAAGAAACAGCATTCTGATTGAATTGATTGAAAATTCCGATCCGGTAACAGAATGAACTTCTCAAAAGTTAACTTCATGAAAATATTAACTGCTAAAAAGCAGCTTCTTTGTTCAATTTTGATGTCATTCGTAATATAATTTTACAATTTAAGGACTTTTGGATTTTAATAAAGTTTAATTGATAAATAAGAGTTTGTATAATATTGGAAAACTGTTTATTTTATTCCAGTTCTGCTGTTTCTGAACGGACGTATCAATTACGGAGTACCTAACTGAAATCATTTTACTTCCACATCATAAAAATATACCAAATTTTAGAATTAATTAACTATTGACTTAAAAGAGAATGGCGTTAAGCATTGAAATAGAAAGATAAATAAGATCAAGGATAGAATTTAATGTGATTCATACTTTGTTATATATTTTACACGTATCTAAATAGTTTACGCTTTCAAAGTGAAACACAAGAATCACAATGATTTTATGTAGGTCTCAATGGCCCATAAAATTTTATCACAAGGAATATACGAAAATTTTTAATTCTCGGGGTGCTTGGAATGAAAAGCATGCGAATCACTGGCCTAGACCATTAAACTATCATATATCGATTCGGAATTCATACTTTGATGTTTTTATCAGACTATTGCTTAAATCGGTACCTATCCGGTACAGTTGTATCATACGCCTTGGTTGGTGGCAACGCTCTTGGCGCGTTATTTGGCTCACTTTTTATGTTGCCAAGGAAAGAATTCTTAGAAAAATCGTTTTTTTTAATGGAAAATAATAAACTTCAAATTTCGCGAGAGAACACCATGAAACTTATCTACAAAAATAAATGCAGAAGGCATGTTTAAATAGAAAAAGGTAACGATTTTCATTAGAAAATAGCAAGAAGCAATGCAACCTGATGCTACTGCATGGACCGTGACTAAAATCAGACTGAACGTTTTAATTCTTCCATACTGTAGGAGGGGTTGGAGAGCTAATGATTTCAAGAGTCGATTTCTGTTTCAATGGTCAGGTTGCAAATTCTCATGTCCAGAGTCAAGATTTATGAATCCAGTTTCAATAAATTCACTGAGAATAAAACTTAACAAAATTTAATAAGGTGACGTTTAAAATTACAATACAATTCCGCTTCATTTTCGCGGCCAAGATTATAAGCGTCACAACGCTTCCATTGTCACAGTTCAACTGATTGGCGCAAGAGCGCCATCTACCGTCATTACGGAACACATACATTAAATGGAAAAGAATTGGGGAAAAAATTAAAGAACCAAATGAAATTAAAGGACAATTTAACGGAAATGAAAAGATCATTCTAGAATATTCAAAATGAAAATTTAATTTTTCCGCTTGCCGAGGTTGCCATTAAAACGGGAATAAACCTAATACAGATGACTTGCCTTCACCTGCCATAACTCGCTACTAAAAGTGCGCCAAGAACGTTGCCACCAAACGAGGTGTATGATACAGCTGTACCAACAATCCAAACTCGGAAAAATAAACCAGACGTCATGTTATGGATGCTTATAAAAAAGTACGTTTCGCCGCATAAACACTAACGTCACCTACATTTATGTTTGACAGAGAATGCGCATCTCATAGAATCCAAATACTCATTTGTCAGCATGCAGAGTTCACGTGAATTAATTTACAAATATTTGTAATAAACGGACTTCTCAATCCAGTGTTGCAATGATAAAGTACTTAATGTCCACTTTAGAAATTTGAAGGGCAACTTTAGTCCTTTTTTCTCGGCGGACAATAAATAAATGTTGTTAAATTTTCGAAAAATGGATACGAAATAAATAAATTATTCGACACCTCGCTTCTTAAAAATGATGAAATTACTCGAAATGACTTTTTCATAAATTTTGAGAAATGATTTTTTAGACCGAACAAATTTTGGAAATTCAAATCAAGAAATATTCTACAAATTCTTAGCGAAGCTAGGAATGAATTCTGCTTATCAATTTGAGAAGTAATCTTTTGGAACAAATGTATAGTTCTCCTAGCAAAAAATGACCGTAGAACCACAAACCAAATCTCAGGAAACGTTCCTTTTAGTTTTGTTTTTATTGAGTGATTTATTCAGAATAGATTATAACAAAATTATTATGACAAAAAGAGAAGATTCCATGTTCTGTTTATATTATTCATCATTGTAAAGTTCTTCGGTCCATACCGGATCAAATATTAAGTTCCCTAAAGTGACGAAAATAGCCACCACTCCGTAATTTATTATTTAGTTTTATAAATAAGTTGTAACTTAGGCTTACCATTGGAATAGAAATCTAACGAATTGCTTATTAAGGACCTGTCGTGATTTTTAATTTCATGATATGGTCGTCCTAAAAAAAAATTAGGAAGAAATAATTTTGTTTTAACAGCACTTAACTTCAGCTATCATTCAAATGGGAAACTGATATTTTACATTAACAGTTTCAATTGTTATTTATTATTTACGATACGTTATAATTATCTGGTGCTTACAGTTGTTAAATATTTTTTATATTAATTAAAACTGTCGGTTTTAATAATTATTAAATTATCTGTTAAGAATATTAAAATTTAATTTATCAATTTTCGTCATTTTAAAAGCCACTTTTTAACAATTGGAGATAACATGTATCGACCACAATGTTTCGATGGGGTAATAGCACATCTTAAAATTCTCTATTCGATTTGGTCCTCATTGTTTCGCGGTGCAGTGAGTATGCCCACTCTGCTAGCAACCTGCCAGTTGTAGGAGGCGCAGGTGGTTCCTCCCTTGGTATATTTCGCTTCTGTGTCAGTAATATCATTGTGTGTCTATTACTTCATCTTGTGTCTAGTGCATGACCAAATATGGTTCTTGATCTTTAAAAACCAACCTCATTGATTCGGGGCGAACAAGAATTAATGTGATGATCGTAATTTTTCCAAAAATGAATACAGCATTAAATAAATAAATGCCTATTTCTAGAAATTTTAAGAAGCGATTTTTTCTAAACTCAAACAAACCGTTTTAAAAAAATTCAAATTATGTAATATTCTACAAATTCTTTACTAAGCTATGGATGAATTCTGCGAGCATCAAATTGAGAAGTAATCTTTTGGAGCTTAAAGTGACAGTAGTGACTGACCAACTCTTAGGTAAATTTTCTTTGAGTTTATATTGAGAAGTATGATTTATTCAGCATTGATTATAACAAAATTGATATAAAAAGTGAAGTTTCGATGTTTTGTTTATATTATTCATCATTATAAAGCTCTTCGGTCTACACCCAGTCGGACACGAAGTTTCCCAAAGTGATGAAATTAGTCACCACTCAAAAATTAATTTAGTTTCATTAATAAAATGCAATATTCACAACCAATTAGTAGTGTTGAGAAAATCTTCGTTTAGGGACAAGTCGTGAAGTTTACTTTCACGATATTGTCCCAGGGTTTGTAGAAAGATAATGCCATGCTTATAAATTTATAATTCTAAACTTCAGCTCATAATCAGAAATGGGCAACCGTTATATTGCATTAACAGAGTTAAAAGTTGTCCATTTATTGCGATCAGTTATAATCATCTGGTATTAAGTTGTCAAAAATGTTTAGCGTTATTAATAGTTACTAAAACACGTTAATCATAAATTTTAATAATTGTCGAATCAACTGTTAAGTGATTATAAAATAATTGAAGTTTAATCTATTTTGAAATTTTTTAAAAAATATAACCAATTTAAAAGCTACTTTTTAACATTTGGAGACAACGCGTATCGACTATTTAATGTTTTCAATAACAGCTGCTAATTTGGAACAATACTATTATTTTAACGTGTGATTGCTATAATAGCACATCTCTGCTTTTCAATACGCATATTTAAAAATTCTCTCCTTTCCTTTAAATAGTTTAAAACCCAAGCATTTATTGTTAATTAAAAAATGAATACCAAGAATATAGTTTATCCAACGATATCTCGATAAAGGGGAAATGAAAATGAAGATTGTATTTTTAATAAACATATCCATTAAATTTGAAACTTGGAAAGCTCTAAACAGGAAAGATTCTCAAATTCTACAAACATATTGAGAAACAAAATGGCGCGAAGATTTTTAATCATATTTTGGCTGATATGTGATATTTCTGTAAAGTTAAATATAGAGGACTCGTGTTTTATGGAAGTACGTACTTCCGGAAGTGATGATCTGCTATGTTTCGAATGTGATTTCAGCAAGTTGAGTTTCCTTCGAAATTTTTAGCTGAAAACACGGTTAAAACATGTGTTGGAAATGGCTGCCTCATGAATTCTGGCTTAATTGTATCACACGAGTTAATGTCGGAGAGGACATTAACGCCAAGCATCGCCAAAATGAGGAAGAATTAATTCTTATGTTTACCCTGAAAATTTCCAGATTAACTTCATTGAGTTGTCTCATTTCGTGAAATGTGATCGTAAATTTCTTCAATTTGCTGATTTGATTTCTAGTGTAAGCTTATAGTATAAACAAAAATTATTGATATCCAAATTAAATCAATAAAACATGGTGTCTATATGGCGTTTTCGTTATTCTTTGTGTTTAGTAGATTCTATGTCAAGTTAACGTGAAATGTTTACGCAAAAGCTTTTTGGAAAGTATCGACCACTAAATTTATATGTATAATTTATTTAATAACTTGACTGCAGATTCTTCAGAGATGTTTAGATCTCATCGCATTAAATCTGTCGTGGCCTCAAATGTCCTCACGT
This sequence comes from Meta bourneti, assembly GCA_933210815.1. Taxonomy (NCBI): domain Eukaryota; kingdom Metazoa; phylum Arthropoda; class Arachnida; order Araneae; family Tetragnathidae; genus Meta; species Meta bourneti. The sequence goes on from OW119932.1 coordinate 14,660,738, forward strand.
TGGCGTGGTGTAGAAGTTGGGAGAGTACGGTGCCAGCTCAGGTCTGATCTCGTCATCTGACATTGGTTCAAAATTATCTGGTTTTGTCCTTGGATCTCGGTACATCCAACGACCGTCGTGTACACATGCACATTAAATATATCGTGGCCTCAAATGTCCTCACTTTAGCGTTGTGTGGCATTTATTTAGAGTGGGATGCCAGCTCAGGTGTTGACCTCGTCATCTGACCGTGGTGCAAAATGACGAGATGCTGTCCTTTCCCTTCGGGTTTGATCCTGGACCGTCGCTAATAGCCCGTTATGTTGCTCGAGTGCGACGTTAATGAAATACCTACCTATTTTATATAACCCTTAAGGAGTTTTTCACCTACCAAGTGATTTCGACAAGATATTGCCAATTTTTTGATATGACGACATCAAGATCTGTCTGCTTTGTTCTAATGACGAGATATCTCGTTCCTCAAGATCTGGCCAGTTTTGCTAGTGACGAGATACCTCGTCGAGACACCCAACCACCAGGAGGGTTAACTCCAGACTCCTCTAAAGTTATGAGTCTGGAGTATAATTGTCTGGGAGAATCAGATGAAAATCCTATTGCCATGGTATCTTATTAACCACTTAAAGCACGAGTTTTTTCGGAAAAACTAGTAAAAAATGATCGAGTCTTTTTGACAGAAAATGAATATATATATAGGTATAGTGTAAGTTATTTTTTGCGATTTCAGTTGCGGGGGGTGGGGTAAATGTTATAAAAAAATTATTATACCAACAAAGTGTAAACGATTTGATTACATGTTTATTTTGAATTTCAAAATATTAATAATAATAAAATATTAACTTCAGATTCACTTCCATCACTCAAGAGATCATCACTTTCATCGCTGAAACTTTCTGATTAATTGGCATATTCAAAATCGTCACAGTCGCTCCCATTATCAGATAACTTTTTCTAAACAAGTTACAAAAACACTTAGTAAAAATTAATTTATGGTTAACTGTTTACTTTTATGATATTTAACGTAATAAAAATGGATATATTACCTTTTAGACACCTACCAACTGCTTTATAACAAAGAATTCCTAACTTATAGCTAATCATCAAAATGCGCCACTTGGTTTACACAAGAAAAATGGTGCATAGTGGTGCCATCTACGGTAAATAAGTTTAATATCCATCTATAAATAAGTGGTAAATCTATGATAAATAAGTTTATGCCATCTATGGTATAAGTTTAATCTAGCCTATCTATTCGATACAAGAGCGCCCGTGTGAGACACGGGCATGTGCAAATTTGCCGGTAACTTTCGCCCGTGTCAAACACGGGTAAATGCGTTAAGTGGTTAATCATTACTTGGTTATTATCTCGAAACAATTCTGCAGTGTATTTAAAATTTTTGGTACTCACAAGGTCTTATGCAAGTAAAATTTTTAGATATTTTATACCTGAATACATGTACTGCTAGTACTTTTATGATTAGCTAAGTCATTCAAATCGAATTCATAGCAAAAAAAAGTAACAGTAAAAACCAATAAAATACAGCAGAGTAGCAATCGGCGAAAAACAGGCATAAGTAAAACGTGTGACAGACTACGAAATTTCATTTTCGAACCCTTACACACCGCCCTCTTGCGGAATTCACGTCAAACGCAAAATCGTTATCACCGCTTTCTGGATTTACGAAATATTTCCAGTCGAATGATAGTTACTAAAATGGTTGTTGATCTTAGTTAAAAACGAACCAGTCGATGCTAGACGCTAAATTATATTTTATTGAAATTTTCATTCTGTTGACACGAATTTCGTCTTCATAAACTTGAATCGAATGCAGTGTAAATATTCCCATCCATTCTATGTCCAAGAAGTCAGTGGGTCGGTAGGTAGATGATTTTACGTCGCACTGGAGCAACACACGGACTATTTGCGACGATCCGGGATCAATCTCGAAGGGACAGAACCGAGGAATTTTGAGCAACGATCAGATGACGAGATCAACACTTGAGCCGACTTCCCACTCCAAACTTCCACACCACGCCAAGAGAAGACAGTAGGATATTATGTTTATAATTTATGCTTATAAAAGTTATGGATATTAAATAATTAACCGAATAACCCGTTCATTATCAAAACGGTTCTCTGAAAGTAAAGAAACAACGTTAACCGGTCTATTACGAGTCCTGATTTACAAGGAGTTTGAATTTATCGACGAAACAAGTGCCGTTATCATCACATAATGGATTAATTTTCTTATTTAACTATTGTAGAGTTGGAAATTATCGCCAGAGGGCGCGCCAGACTCGATAAAAAGGAGATTAATAAGGAGATTAACATCTAACACCATCGGTTGTCTGTCGGAGTGTAATCCTTTTCCAACGGCCGTGTTGAGCCCTGCTATAATTCCGTGTAAACTGTTATATGATGTAAATAAACTTATATTTTTGTGAGAACGAAAATATTCGGTGTGCTTAATCCTTGAGACATACCCTGCCACTACAACTTTAATCCCTCAAATCTAATACCTTACAGCTCGGAATAGAAAAGGAAGATGAGCTCCCCAAACCCCCTGTACTTTAGAATTCTTTGAAGTAACGTAAAAAGCAATGCCATTAGTGTTCAAACAAAGGGGGTGACTTATTTCAATTTCATTCCTAAACCCTCAATTTCTTCGAAGAATTATAGTTGCATGGAACTATTCTTCCCAATAGACATTCTCCTTTCTTCATCACACATGTAAATAAGGCAAAAGGTGACACAGTAAATGAGCATCATTATTCCAAAGAGGAAGTACCCGATAAATGTTTTTAATTCTCTTTGTACTGATCTATTCTTCATTTCTAAGATAAGCGAATAACTTCGGTTAGATGTTTAGAAACAAGGAAGAATGTTAAATTGGAATAATTCTTCGAAGAAACGGATTAAGAATTCCTATTGGTTACTAAGGAGATAGCTTATTTTAAGGCAATTCTATACCCTTAAATTCCCATACGAATTTCTTTGTTCTGTGGAATGCCCTACAGACATGTACTCTTCTTAATTTCAATACGTAAGACAAAGGATTAGTAAAAGTACTCGAGGTAAAAGTAAATGTAATCAATATTCCGACAAAATTTAGAAGACATTTAAAAAATTATAACTTTTAAATCCGCTGTCGATAAGCCCTGATCTTGTGAAGCGAGATAAAGTGACTTACTTCACTTTAATTCAAATACCCTGATTTACTCTCCTGTGGTATACCCACAGATGTGCATTCTCTCTTCTGTATTTCAATAAAAAAGGCAAAGAATAAAAAAAAATTACTCAAGGTAAAAGTAAATGTGTATCATTATTCCACCAAAATTTAGAGAAAACCACAGCTAACTGTACCTCCTAAATCCAAGGTCACCAAGCTATGACCTTGCAATTTGCATTGAGAGAGAGAGAGAAAAAAGTGACCTAATTTAAATACCCTAAAGAATTACTCCCTACAGAAGACCACCTATCTATTACTCATTAGAATACGACGAAAAATAAAGCAAACGCCCATCATTGTTCCAAAGAAATTTATACCTCCTTATTGAACTATAAATCCAAGGTTACGCAGTGCCCTCTACCGGAGAAATATGAGCCTATGAAACACTCCACAGGGGTCGCACCAAGGCGTATTTATCAGGATTTAATTGCATTGAGTAAATGCGTATCATTATTCAGAAGAAATTTAGAAAAAGATAACTATAACTTCAAAATCCGAGGTCGCCAAGCTATGACCTTGCAGCATGCATAGAAGTGACCTAATTTAAATACCCAAAGAATTACTCTTGTATGGAATTTCCTACAAAGAGATGACTTCTCTACTACTTACTGTAATAAGATGAAAATGAAGCAAATGCACAGCATTATTGCAAGGAAATTTATACCTCCTTATTAAACTATAAATCCAAGATTACGCAGCGCCTTCTACCGGAGAAATATGAGCCCATGAAAAACTCCACAGGGGTCGAACCAAGGCGTATTTATCAGGATTCTCTTGTATTGATAAATGTGTATCATTATTCAGCCGAAATTTAGAAAAGGAATAACTATAACTCCTAAATCCAAGGTCACCAAGCTATGACCTTGCAACATGCATTGAAATGACCTAATTTAAATACCCTAAAGAATTACTCGCCTATGGAACACCCTAGAGACGACTTCTCTATTACTCATTAGAATAAAACGAAAATAAAGCAAACGCCCATCATTATTCCCAAGGAAATTTATACCTCCTTATTAAACTATAATCCAAGGTTACGTAGCGCCCTCTACCGGAGCAATATGATCCCACGAAAAACTCCACAGGGGTCGCATCAAGGCGTATTTATCAGGATTCTCTTGTATTGATAAATGTGTATCATTATTCAGCCGAAATTTAGAAAAGGAATAACTATAACTCGTAAATCCAAGGTCACCAAGCTATGACCTTGCAACATGCATTGAAATGACCTAATTTAAATACCCTAAAGAATTACTCGCCTATGGAACACCCTAGAGACGACTTCTCTATTACTCATTAGAATAAAACGAAAATAAAGCAAACGCCCATCATTATTCCCAAGGAAATTTATACCTCCTTATTAAACTATAATCCAAGGTTACGTAGCGCCCTCTACCGGAGCAATATGATCCCACGAAAAACTCCACAGGGGTCGCATCAAGGCGTATTTATCAGGATTCTCTTGTATTGATAAATGTGTATCATTATTCAGCCGAAATTTAGAAAAGGAATAACTATAACTCGTAAATCCAAGGTCACCAAGCTATGACCTTGCAACATGCATTGAAATGACCTAATTTAAATACCCTAAAGAATTACTCGCCTATGGAACACCCTAGAGACGACTTCTCTATTACTCATTAGAATAAAACGAAAATAAAGCAAACGCCCATCATTATTCCCAAGGAAATTTATACCTCCTTATTAAACTATAATCCAAGGTTACCTAGCGCCCTCTACCGGAGCAATATGATCCCACGAAAAACTCCACAGGGGTCGCATCAAGGCGTATTTATCAGGATTCTCTTGTATTGATAAATGTGTATCATTATTCAGCCGAAATTTAGAAAAGGAATAACTATAACTCGTAAATCCAAGGTCACCAAGCTATGACCTTGCAACATGCATTGAAATGACCTAATTTAAATACCCTAAAGAATTACTCGCCTATGGAACACCCTAGAGACGACTTCTCTATTACTCATTAGAATAAAACGAAAATAAAGCAAACGCCCATCATTATTCCCAAGGAAATTTATACCTCCTTATTAAACTATAATCCAAGGTTACGTAGCGCCCTCTACCGGAGCAATATGATCCCACGAAAAACTCCACAGGGGTCGCATCAAGGCGTATTTATCAGGATTCTCTTGTATTGATAAATGTGTATCATTATTCAGCCGAAATTTAGAAAAGGAATAACTATAACTCGTAAATCCAAGGTCACCAAGCTATGACCTTGCAACATGCATTGAAATGACCTAATTTAAATACCCTAAAGAATTACTCGCCTATGGAATACCCTAGAGACGACTTCTCTATTACTCATTAGAATAAAACGAAAATAAAGCAAACGCCCATCATTATTCCCAAGGAAATTTATACCTCCTTATTAAACTATAATCCAAGGTTACGTAGCGCCCTCTACCGGAGCAATATGATCCCACGAAAAACTCCACAGGGGTCGCATCAAGGCGTATTTATCAGGATTCTCTTGTATTGATAAATGTGTATCATTATTCAGCCGAAATTTAGAAAAGGAATAACTATAACTCGTAAATCCAAGGTCACCAAGCTATGACCTTGCAACATGCATTGAAATGACCTAATTTAAATACCCTAAAGAATTACTCGCCTATGGAACACCCTAGAGACGACTTCTCTATTACTCATTAGAATAAAACGAAAATAAAGCAAACGCCCATCATTATTCCCAAGGAAATTTATACCTCCTTATTAAACTATAATCCAAGGTTACGTAGCGCCCTCTACCGGAGCAATATGATCCCACGAAAAACTCCACAGGGGTCGCATCAAGGCGTATTTATCAGGATTCTCTTGTATTGATAAATGTGTATCATTATTCAGCCGAAATTTAGAAAAGGAATAACTATAACTCGTAAATCCAAGGTCACCAAGCTATGACCTTGCAACATGCATTGAAATGACCTAATTTAAATACCCTAAAGAATTACTCGCCTATGGAACACCCTAGAGACGACTTCTCTATTACTCATTAGAATAAAACGAAAATAAAGCAAACGCCCATCATTATTCCCAAGGAAATTTATACCTCCTTATTAAACTATAATCCAAGGTTACCTAGCGCCCTCTACCGGAGCAATATGATCCCACGAAAAACTCCACAGGGGTCGCATCAAGGCGTATTTATCAGGATTCTCTTGTATTGATAAATGTGTATCATTATTCAGCCGAAATTTAGAAAAGGAATAACTATAACTCGTAAATCCAAGGTCACCAAGCTATGACCTTGCAACATGCATTGAAATGACCTAATTTAAATACCCTAAAGAATTACTCGCCTATGGAACACCCTAGAGACGACTTCTCTATTACTCATTAGAATAAAACGAAAATAAAGCAAACGCCCATCATTATTCCCAAGGAAATTTATACCTCCTTATTAAACTATAATCCAAGGTTACGTAGCGCCCTCTACCGGAGCAATATGATCCCACGAAAAACTCCACAGGGGTCGCATCAAGGCGTATTTATCAGGATTCTCTTGTATTGATAAATGTGTATCATTATTCAGCCGAAATTTAGAAAAGGAATAACTATAACTCGTAAATCCAAGGTCACCAAGCTATGACCTTGCAACATGCATTGAAATGACCTAATTTAAATACCCTAAAGAATTACTCGCCTATGGAATACCCTAGAGACGACTTCTCTATTACTCATTAGAATAAAACGAAAATAAAGCAAACGCCCATCATTATTCCCAAGGAAATTTATACCTCCTTATTAAACTATAATCCAAGGTTACGTAGCGCCCTCTACCGGAGCAATATGATCCCATGAAAAACTCCACAGGGGTCGCATCAAGGCGTATTAATCAGGATTCTTTTGTCATGAGAACTCTGTCCCCTTTTATCGTGAAAGTGGAGTAATTAATGCACCATTAGCAGCCTTTTGCGAAAGAAGCAGGGTAATTAAAGGCAACTGCTTTCCATTTATCAGCTGCTTCGGCGTCCTGTTTCGCATGAACATGTACCCCCGGTTTCGAGATTAAGTAACAATGACTAATTAAAACGTTCTACTCAAAGGCAAAAAACTTTTTTTGTGCCCTTTCGCGAGAGACTTTCGGAGTAGTTGGGTATGTTCGTGGGTTTTTTGACGAGTTTTCTTGCTTAGTTTTTTAACTTGTGTTAAAGTCGGTGTAATAAATAGGAATTTTAGTTTCAAAGAGCGAGGGATATTATTGTAGTTTTTTATTAATAAATATCTTCGGGGGGGGGGGTTGTAGGGGAAACGAACGTCTATTAATTTCGAGGTTTTTCACTTTTTCCGAAGTTATTAATTGCATTGTAAAACTGATTCTTGATTTTAAATTTCTTTTTAGGTGTTTTGACTTTGCTGGAACGAATATTTCAGAAGAATGTTATTTCGTTCGAAAAGTTTCTGCGGTCAGGCCACACGTGAGAGAAGGGAGATTCGGTAGGTAGTTAATTAACGTAGCACTGGAGCAACACAACTGGCTATTGGTGCGGCACGGAATCAAACCCCAAGGGAAAAATACGAGAACACCATATAATTTTGAATCACTGTCAGATGACGAATTATTTCATTAGAAGATCGATGGTAAAAGCTAGTGTCAGAATTTTGTTTTTAACAAGAGGATTGAAAAGGAATGTGACAATAATGAAATGGAAAGTAAAAACAGATATAATACTAACAGATTTAAGCTGAATAAAATGCAAAGATTTTCTACCTTTCATATCCTATTTCAAATACTTATTAAACCTACTGGTGGTTCTCTCAAAGGAGGTTCGAAGATGAATCTCGTCATTAGCATGATTAGATTTTGATGGACGAGATATCTCGTCATGAGACAATAACGGATCAGATCTCGATCTCGTCATCAAAAAAATCGGCAAAACCTTGATAACAAGAAATCTCGTGATTAGCAAAATTAGTCAAATCTTGATGAATGAGATATCGTACCGAGGGTTAAAATACAAAAACACAATATTGAACGCAAAACTTCTAAGGTAGGTAGTAGAATTAACGTCTAAATTCTGCAACATAGCGGGCTATTGGTGACGGTTGGTGATCAAACCCGAAGGGAAAGATTTGGCACTCTACTCTCCAAACTTCCATACCACGCTAACGTGAGTAGTTAGAGAATTATCGTGCACCAGCCCTAACATACATGGCAGTCTGTGGAGGAGTTGAATTAACGTCGTACTTGGCTATTGACGACGTCCTGAATCAATCCCGAAGATAATCATGAAGACAACACCTCGTAATTTGGAACAACGGTCACCTTAGCAAGCTCCCCACTCTCCAAACTTCCATACCAAACCAACACGAGACCATTTCAGACCATGGTAGATTTAACGCACACTAGCTCCCATGTACACGACTGTCTTTGGTTGGATAGTTTCGAACTCGCAACCATCCAGTTGCTAATCCGCTAATTTTCAAAACGGGCTACCACGGCCTCGCAGAACTTTTAAGGAAAATCGAAAGGTAAGCCATAATTTCTCTATTTTGTCGCAATGCTGGTGATTAAATGACGGTTTTTTTAAAAGGCTAGAAAAGTATGTTTGCCGAGTCAATATAATTCCGTATAAAAACGAAGCATCCTTCAGAGATATCAAATTCAGTGGAAAAAACAAGCACCAAAAATTCTACATTCAATTAATTACAAAACACAAGGGGGAAAGAAACAAAATGGCGACAAATTTAGAATCGTTTATAATCAATCAGCAGGAAGCCTTAACTTCGTCCTTTTTGAAGAGCATACCTAATTACACCTTAATTAAGTTTTCGACTAAAAGCCAGACATGGTATTTTATCGTTTCTTAATTACAATCAAAGTAAAACTAACCAACTAACCTTAATTACTGATACTGAGTTTTATAGTGCTGGAATTAAGAACGGACTGGAATTTTAAAAAGACTAAAGGAATTAAAATAATGAGACTGCAATGGAATAATTGATAGAATAACTGGTTTAGCGAGGATAGATTATTGAAAGATTTTGTCTTTGAGATTGGAGATGTTCAATTCTTCGTCTTCAGTTTCAAATTTTGAAGTTACGAAATTTTATTTGAAGTAACCAACTTTGAGGCTAAGACGGAACTCGCTATTCAAGTATCTCTTTATATAACCTCCCGAAAATTTTTTATGGAATTCCACAGATTTCTAGATTTTTATAACGAAGCGAAATTTCGTTTTGATAGAAAAAAATTGCGTATAATTCTAGATTTCTTCAGTGATACGAAATTTCGTTTCTATAGGAAAAATGCGCATATAATTCTAGAGATTTTTATAGTGAAACGAAAATTCGCTTCTATAGAAAAAAATTGCATAAAATTCTTGATTTCTATGATGAAACGAAATTTCGCTTCAATAGAAAAAGATTGCATATAATTCTAGATTTCTATAGAGAAACGAAATTTCGTTTCTATAGAAAAAAACTGCACAGAATTCTAGATTTCTAGTGAAACGAAATTTCGTTTCTATAGAATAAAAATTTGCATATAATTCTAGATTTCTATGATGAAACGAAATTGCGCTTCAATAGAAAAATATTGCATAGAATTTTAAATTTCTATATCAATATAAAATTTCGTTTCTATAGAAAAAGATTGCATAGAATTCTATAGAGAAAACGAACTGCCTATAGAAATACATTCTATAATTCTAAAGAGAATTTCTATAGAAAAGCAATGCCGTGTAACAAGAAGACATTTGAGGCCACGACATATTTAACGTGCACCAGCCCCTTTGTACAAGACAGTTTTTGGTTGGATTCGAACTCGCAACCCTCCGGTTGCTATTTCATTACTCTTCCAGCCGAGCTACCGTGGCCCGTTTAATTTTGAGGTTGTAACCTTTAAAAATAATGTTGGTCCTGTTTTCCATGCCAATGTACATTGAATATGTTTTATAATAGCTGTAGAATATCTAGTTTAAAAAGAGAAATACTTCGCTGCGGTAAAGAATAATTTTAATTAATTTTCAAATTTGAATAAAGGTTTTAAGGTTGTTTTAAAGAATAAATTGTATTTCGTCTAAATATATTTGGCTGGAACTAATTTAAAATTGAGATCAGAGAGTAAGTGGTTAATAAATTGAAATTTTTTATACCCATATAAGCATGATTGTTTATGCATCTAACAACTTTATGCATCTTCTAAAGTGTATGCATCTTCTAAAGTGTAGGCATCTTCTAAAGTGTATGCATCTTCTAAAGCTTATGCATCTTCTAAAGTGTATGCATCATCTAATATTCTAAGTAGCAATTAAATACAGAGTATTCGTTATAAAAATAATCTTTCAGTAAAAAAATATATAAACAATTGCTAATTATTAGGGCTATTCTACAAGGGAAAGTCAAACATCCTCACATTCCCTACAACATATCTTTTGGTTTGTCACATTTCCTTCTGCGCATGCGTGTATAGATACTACTGATGTCATGTTAACCGAAGTCTGACCTTGATAGCGTCATTTTTCTTGCTTCTGCTTCAGTGTAAACATGGCCGCCCCGCTAGCAGTGTGCACCAAGGAGGAATAAAGAGCAGTGATCCGATTTCTAGGATCGAAAGGTGTGCCAGGGGCTGAAATTCATCGGAGGCTTACAACACAATACGGTGGACAGTGCTCTACCACGCAAAAGTATGTATGAGTGGATCGAGAAGCTTAAGATGCCGGACAAACGTGATGCACGAAGAAGCAGGACGCCCTCAACCTCCACCACTGACGAGTGGTTCAGCAAGCTCGAGAAATGGTACTGGCAAATCGGCGAGTTACCATCCACAATGTAGGGTTTTCTCTGCAGGTTAGAAGGACAAAGTGCAGGGAAGCGGTGCATAAATAGTTGGACGAAAACCCTCTTGGAGGGAATACGCAAGCTTGTGGACCGCTGGACCAAGTGCATCAAAAAGGAAGGAGACTAGAAAAATGACGAACTTGTTCAACCCCCTACATTTGTATGGATTGAAAAAATAAGTGCGGATAATTTTTGACTTTCCCTCGTATATGAATTTTTAAAAGGTAAAGGTTTAGAATTGTCTCAGGTTATTAAATCTTTGTCTCATCCATCAAAGTTTGCAATACTTCAAATTTCGATTCCCTTATCAAAAAGATAATAATTTTATCATGTGCATATTTCTAAACTAATCAAAAAAGTTGATCTGCAATTGAAATACGCTCTTCACTGCGAAAATGAAGACGTGGAACAAGGTGGGTACTTAATAAGCGTCGCACTGGATTGCACAATGGGCTATTCGCAATAGCCCTTGATCAATCCCGAAGGGAAAGATCAGAGGATAACACCTCGTCATTTTAATGACGGTCAAATGAGGTCACACATGAGCTAGCATCCAAATCTCCAAACTTCCACAACACACCAATATTAGGACATTTACTGCCACGACAGATTTTACCTGCAAGAGCCCCCTCGAGTATGACGGTCTTTGGATCGAGTTTCGAACTCGCACCCTCTGGTGACTAAGCCGTGACTCTTCCAAATGGATAACCACGGTCCCCCTTCCAACATTATTGGGTAGGTAGGTGAATTAACGTTGCACAGGAGGGGTTATTGGCGAAGGTCCGGGATCAATCCCCCGAAGGTAAAGATCCGTGACAACACCACATAATTTCAAACCACGGTCACCTGAGCGAGCATCCCACTCTCCAAACTCCCACACCACGCAAAGGTGACATTGGAGGCAGATTTAACGTTCATCAACTTCCACGTACAAGATGGTCTTTTGATGGTAGGTAGTTAATTAACGTAACATTGGAGCAATATAACATTATACTGGCGACGGTCCGGGATCAATCCCGAAAGGAAAAGACAGAGGACAATACCTCGTCATTTTGAACCAAGGTGAGATGACGAGGTAAACACCTGAGCTGGCACTCCACTCTCCGAACTCCATACCACGCCAAAGTGAGGACATTTGAGGCTACGACAGATTTAACATGAACCAGCTCACACGCACACAACTGACTTGCTGGATAGAACCAACATTATTAGAAGTGATAAAAAGTAACATTGTGGTTAAGGTAGGTAGGTAGGTATTCTAAGAAACGTCACACTGGACAACACAATGGACTATTGATGACTGTCCGGGATCAATCCCAAAGGGAAAGATCTGGATTGTTATTGTTAGGAAGGATAAAAAGTAACATTGTTAGGACTGATGAAAAAGAAACATTGCAACACTCCTAGAAGGCGGACAAGAAATGTCATCTGTGTTGTCGATAGTTTGTTTAAATGAAGTTAAGCCGTATAAACCGATTGAAACGAAGCAACATAAAAAGTAAGTGATGAAAGACGAAAAGTGGACTAAAAACAGCATCACTTATAGAACGACACATTACGAACATAATGGGGTCAAGCTGAAAGTGACAACTGTGACAAGATTCCTTATATGGCTTATAGAGCTCCAATCTGTCGTTGGCAGTCGTCACTTTTTCTCGGGCTTTTACTTTTTCGATCTTTTCATCTCGAAATCGTGGATTTCCACTCGAGGAGCAAGAAAAATAAACTAGGCTATTGAAGCGATAGTTAAGGCGGTTTATTTTTCAGCTGGTTAGGAGGCGACGAAAATATAAATTCGAAACTTTTCTGGGGCTGCAAATAGAAAACAGTAAATACACTTTTAATGTTATCTGAGAATGTTAGAGCAGGGTAAACTACATTGGGCGTTATTTATTGACATAGTTTAGATTTCAGAATAGTGCGACTGCAAGATTAACCTTAGGGCCACGGTAGCCCGGTTGGAAGAGTAACGGACTAGCAACCGGAGGGTTGCGAGTTCAAATACAACCAAACACCGTCGTGTATTAAAGGGGGCTGGTGCACGTTGAATCCGTCGGGGCCTCAAATGTCCTCATGTAGGTGTGGTGTGGAAGTTTGGAGAGGGGTGCAGCTCACGTGTTGCCTCGTGATCTGACCGTGGTTCAAAATTACGTGGTGCCCTCGGGACTTTCCCTTCGGGATTGATCTCGGACTGTTGTCGATAGCCCGTTGTTTCTCTAGTGTGACGTTAATTAATTACTACCACCGCAGTATTAACCCTCGTGGTGGTTGTGTCGTTTAGGTATCTCGACGTTAGCAAAACTGACCAGATCTTGATGGACGAGGTATATTGTTTATCTAGCTCTTGTCATTAAAAGAAAAGTGACCAGATCTTGATGGACGAGATACATTGTTTATCTAGCTCTTGTCATTAAAAGAAAAGTGACCAGATCTTGATGGACGAGGTATATTGTTTATCTAGCTCTTGTCATTAAAAGAAAAGTGACCAGATCTTGATGGACGAGGTATATTGTTTATCTAGCTCTTGTCAAAAGAAAAGTGACCAGATCTTGATGGACGAGATACATTGTTTATCTAGCTCTTGTCATCAAAAGAAAACTGACCAGATCTTGATGGACGAGGTATATTGTTTATCTAGCTCTTGTCATTAAAAGAAAAGTGACCAGATCTTGATGGACGAGATACATTGTTTATCTAGCTCTTGTCATTAAAAGAAAACTGACCAGATCTTGATGGACGAGGTATATTGTTTATCTAGCTCTTGTCATTAAAAGAAAAGTGACCAGATCTTGGTGGACGAGGTATATTGTGTATCTAGCTCTTGTTATTAAAAGAAAACTGACCAGATCTGAACCGTCATAAAAAATGGGTCAAATCTTGATGAACGAGATATTTTGTCGAAACAACTTGGAGGGTTAATCCTTTTGGTGGTTTATCTTAGCGTCGAAAACTGTCCTGCAGTGTGGCCAGCCTCTGGAGCAAAAACCTGTTCCAAATTATTAATAGTTCTGGGCATCTTCAAATTTGTTTTCCTACTTAGATCTTCATTCCCTTGGAGTATGAGGGCAGTTTTGTTTCGACGAGATATCTCGTCCTTAGAAAAATGGACCAGATCTTAGACAAGATATCACTTCTAAACACTTTTAGGGTTAAGATATATCAATATTCTTGGTATGTCAATCCTTCAAGTGTTTCGACGAGATATCTTGTCCAAGATCTGGTTCATTTTTCTAAGGACGAGATATCTTGTCGAAAAAACTACCCTGTTACTCCAAGGGGAATGAAGATTCAATTAGGAAAACAAATTGTAAATGGACAGGGTTATGAGGCAAAAAAACCTGTTTCAAACTATCAGATCTTGGCAACTTACAACTTTTTCCTACTTGAATCTTCATTCCCCTTGGAGCAATAGGATAGTTTTGACTCTGAGGTAACTTGTCATCAGAACTAACCAGATCTAGATGTACGAGATATTTCGACGAAACACTTGGATGGTTAATTGCAAACTTGCTCGTGATTATCTGTTAATGATCTCGAGCGCATGTGTTGTATAAATTTGCATTTAATCCTCTTAGTGGTGTCATTTTCAAAACTTACATGATCTGAATGGACGAGGTATCTCATCATTAAAAAAACTGACCAGATGTCGATCTCGTCATCATCCTAAAATCGGCGATATTTTGGCGATATATCTTGTCATTAGCAGAATTAATCAGATCTTGATGGCCGAAATATCTCTTCGAAACAATTTGGAGGGTTAAAACCTGTTCTATCAATTTAAAAAAGTGTTTTCGGGTTGGTTGTTTTGGGGTTTTATGACGCAAGGGCCATATTTGGCCAAGCTGCGCCATACACAAGGCAGACAGCTTCAAGTAAAAATACGTTGTGTCGCTCCAGTGTGACGTTAATTAAAATACCTACCTTTCAAAGTAAAAACATAGTGAAAGGAAAAAAGGTAGGAATTAGGTATTTTTTAAATTAACGTCGCACTGGAGCAACACGCCGGGTTATTGGCTACGGTCCGGGATCAATCCCCGAGGGGAAAGATCCGAGGACAATACCACGTAATTTCGAACCACGGTCAGATGACGAGGCCACACCTGAGCTGGCACTCCACTCTCCAAACTAACACACCACGGCAACGTGAAGGGAAAAAGGATTGGGAAATGAATTGGGGGAAAAAAAACCTTGGGTATCCAGGGAGTAGGACAACTATGTTTACTAAAGACGGTAAGCCCCACCGGAAAAGAAAAAATCACTGTAGTACCTCGGGTCTGTTAAGCCAGAAAACACCTAAAGGAGATATGCCCCTGAGTGCTATGGAAAGTTGTAACTGAGTTTGATACATCAGAGAACGATGAATAGCAGTCCGATCTGAATAAGTTTTTGTGATGATTCACAATGTGGTAATTGATTCCATTCGTGAGGTGTGATTTGGCTCTGTAACATACATCTACGAGGTTCGTGGGATAAATGTATGAACGTTCAATCCACCAGGGTGTTGAGAATTGGGATGAAGGTTATTGGATTAGCGGGCCTATTAAGAAAGTTTACTCACATTAAAGGCGGGTATTCTGTCATGTTCGCACGTGAATCTCAAGTATTGTCATGGAATGCATAATGCGATCAAAAAGGTTGGTTGTGTTTTATGGTGCAAGGGCCTAATTTGACCAAACTCTGCCAAACAACATCAAGTAAATGTAAAATGGCCGAGAATGGAATGAAAACTAATACTTATGGGTGAAAAAACATTAAAGGATTTATTTGTGGAGAATATAAAATATTAGTAGTAGTGTTTCATATACCCATAAAAGAAATATTTACCTAAAGGTATTAACCCTGCAAGTGGTTTCGATGAGATATGGTATCGATAAAGATCTGATCAAGTTTGCTAATAGCTCATCAAGAGGTTATTGCCGATTTTTAATGATGACGAGATCAAGATCTGGTCAGTTTTCTTCCATTGACGATATATCTCGTCCATCAATATCTGGTCAGTTTTGCTAATCAGGAGATATCTCTTGGAGACAACTAACAGGAGGGTTAAAGACATCAATAAGTCCTGAAATTTAAAATTCACGCAGAAATTTATATTAATTTTAAAAACATAAAAGTAGAAGCGCTGAAAGATATATTTGACACCAATAAACGTAAATTATATGAAAGTAGGTAGTTAATTAACGTCGCACTGGACCAACACAACGGGCTATTGGCGACAGTCCTGGATCCATCCCGAAGGATAGGTATATATTTAATTAGCGTTGCACTGTGGATGAGCAACTGGCTATTCCAACCTGAAGGGAAAGAACTCGGGACAAGTCGTAATTTTGGACCACGGTCAGTTGACGAGAACACTTGAGCTGGAACCCCACTCTTCAAACCTCCACACCATTCCAACTTCAGGACATTTGAGAACATGACAGATTTAACGTTTACCAGCCTTGTGTACACGACGATCTTTGGCTGGACCGAGATCCGAACTCATAACCCATAACACTCCAGTTGCTAATCCGTTGCGCTTCCAACTGAGCTACCGTGGCACAATAAATACACGGAAACTAAGAGTTGAGTTTTATAAAAATTTAAAAGGAAAAAAAGAAAATTTCAAAAGCAAAATAACAATTAAATTCAGTTTGCTATCAGGAAAGGTCAGAGTCCAAGGAACACATCGGATGATTTATAGAGAAAATGACCAGATAGCTCACTGGAGTGTGGACCAATCAGAAACTGAGATAGTCCCATGATTGATGACGTGTCTGCGGCAGGTAAGCCAGCAGAGTGCGGACTCTACAGCAGTGGTTAGTTTTACGAAACTCAAAAAGAAAAGCACCCCCCCCCTGAACAATCTGTAAAACATGTTCCATGACCGTAAAAAAAGTGTATTAGGAAATATTTAACCCTTGAACGAAAAATAGCGAAACTTTTTTTAAGAAAGAATTCGGAAGTTGAGTTTAATCTTAAATGATGCTGAAGTTGATTTGGTATTTGTTAGGAATTGAATGTCTGGAAGTTTCGGAGGAACAATAGGATGAGGCTGACGTTCATTGTTAAAGCTTCAGGAAACTCTAGCGTTATCTTATTTCTAATATGATTTTAATCGATCTCTACATACCTCAATAAAGTGAAATAACTTAAAAAAGTCAATTTTACAGAATGCATTTGCAAAAGGAAAGATGCGATCAAAAATCTCAAGTATGATCTAAAGAAAATTGAAATCTATTAGCTTCTTTACTTCTCAATTTGAAAATTTTAGAGTTACATTATCTTTAATAAACATGCGTAGCATATTTCCATGCTGCAATACTAGTTTCAGGAAATATATCAAATTATAATTTGGAAACATTAGATATCAAACTCTAAGCTAGTATTTCATTTAAAATATATTATAGTTTATAAATCCACCTTTCCAGGGAGTTTCAATCGCTGCAGACAATCCAAGTCGAACCTACTTCCACAGCAGTTTCTTTGCTTCAAACAGCTTTTTAAGCCTAATTCGTGTCATGTGCTTGCTGTTTTGATTTCCTTGGTTTAATATAGTTCATACTAGTTGTGAACTAGCAGCGATTTGGCGACATTGGTGGTTTGGCGATTTTCTTAGGTCGCCAAGAGAGGGCGGACTTGCAGGAGTACTTCCTTGTTCCCACTCATGGTATGGCCCATAGCGAACTTCCTTGTTGTACGAGGTCACACCTGAGGTGGCAACCCACTCTGCAAACTTCCACCCCACGCCGACGTGAGTCCACGAGAGATTTAACGTGCACCAGCCCCCTTTGTACACGAGTCTTTTAGTTGGATTACAACTCGCAACTCTCCGGTTGCTAATCCGTTACTCTTCCAACCGAGCTACCACTACCTCGTTGTGTCGAGGATACAAATCTTAGGTTTGACGTGAATACTGACCTGATGTTGGATTGTGGTATGAATATAGCAGGCGTAAGAAGTTTGAACAAATGTTTATTGTGAATTTACAATTAATCTAGTTTCAACGATTAAAGCGCAGTTTGATACTAATATTGAAGGACAATTTTATTGATTAAAGGCCTGAGTGTAGAAAAGTTCGGTAGCTTTCGAATAACACCCCTTAGGCAGTCCTTACTTCCTCCAACCAAAGTTACACAGGCCCATAGTTCGCCCAGCACCGTGGAATTTCGACATATTGTGGATCCTCTCCCCACGTTCAGTGCGCCTGCGCACTCGGTCCCAAGGCCGTGTCATATACGGACAGCCTTTGTCTATACGACGCTATATTTATTTTCTGGATCTCTTCCAGTTCTTAAATCATCAGACAAAACAGTTGCAACGCTTTATTGAAACGTTCGACTTTTCATGCATTCCCCTAGAATTGTTCCGATTTGAAAAACGCACTCGCATCAGAAGCAAGCAGTGATATCACTTCGGAGATAAAGACCACAAAAACACTAGCGCCCTCTATATTTGACCTTCACGGGAAACCCAACATAGGAGTATTATGCAATTAGTGCATTGATAACAATTATAAAAAAGGTTATATTTTGCGTAAAAATACAATTATGTGCAGTCCACGTATATGAGAAGTCCATTATTCTGTTAGAAAATGATGCTAAATAGCACATAGGAAATGATGCTAAATAGCACATAGGAAATGATGCTAAATAGCACATAGGAAATGAAGCTAAATAGCACATAGAAAATGATGCTAAATAGCACGTAGGAAATGAAGCTAAATAGCACATAGGAAATGATGCTAAATAGCACATAGGAAATGAAGCTAAATAGCACATAGGAAATGCTGCTAAATAGTACGTAGGAAATTATGATAAATAGAAAATCACTTTTAGCCCCAAAATTCGCCAAATGCAAAATGTCGGTGCCAAAGAAGGATAAATGATAACTCAAGTGGTTTCAACGAGATATCTCGTCCATAAAGATCGAACGTTGCTAATGACGAGATACTTCGTCGAAGCAATCAGAAGGCTTAATTCTTTGAATCTATGCGCTGTGAAATTATCTTTCTAGTGATAGAATCGAAAAATATCACATATTAACCCTCCAAGTGTTTTCGACGAGATATCTCGTCCATCGAGATCCGACCAATTTTAATAATGACGAGATTTCTCGTCATCAGGAGATTGCCGATCTTTTTATGATCAAACCTGGCCAGCTTTCTTCTAAAAGACGAGATATCACATCCATCACAATCTAATCAGTTTAGCTAATGACGATATGCCTCGTCTAGGCAACCTCGAGGAGGGTTAAAGCACCTCTTTAGCTGAGGTAAATAACTTTCCAAAAAAAATAACGCTTCCAAAGGACAATTTTTCCACCCATCAAATTGAAATATAAATGACTAACAAAAAGTTTGATTACAAGAACTTTCTTTTCGAACTGTAAAAAAAGAGGTTGACATAAATCTTTAAAAGGGAAAAGTTCTTTATAAAAGTGCTTACTTGTCTTTAAAGAACCAGACAACTTTCTTTGCAAGGATAAATTATTCAATGGTATATCATCGGACGAACAATGGTTTCCAAAAGTCTATTGGGGTTGAATTGGAGAAAGCACTCAACTAATAAATCATCGCAAAAAATAATTTTTACCTTAAGAGGTTCTTTCTTTTAGCCATGCAAATTAAGAAAGCTCTATTACCTTTTGCTCTTTAGCCATTTAAAAGTGTATGATTATTTCGTGAGATAATATAATACCGTGAAATTATAGGAACTTCTTACCATATATGCTGCTTGGTTAGGTTTAAGAGACGCAAAGGCCATATTTGGCCAAACTGCGTCAAACACAACATGAAGTTATGGAGATACAGAAACAATGGACGTTTTTCTTACACAGAAGAAATACACCTTGGGTAAAGTACAAGAATCGAACCAGCGCCGCTTATAACTCGCAGATTGCTATCGGAGTGGGCAGTATCACTGAACCAAGGCGGTCCCATACGCTACGATTGAAAATATATTAAAAATGCGGTATCTTTAAAAATATTGTTAATATATTATTTGCAAGATTTTGATGCGTTATTTGTATCGATAAAAGATACATTGCGCGTTGCAGAATTCTTGAGTTTTAACCCTTGTTTGATTAGTGTATCTTTTACTAAACAACACAGAAGATTAAATAATGACATCTGTTAGTCGAAAGACTCCTGGGTCGGTTGTTTTAGGGTTGCATGGCACTTGGGTCTTAACTGGCCAAGCTGCACCAAACATAAGAGATAACTTCTGACCTACAGAGGGAGCAATGTTAACCATTTATGTACCAGAATCATGTGACCAAAACCAGAAGTAACGTGGCCCTTAGACTTTCGTCTGCGGGTGGAAAAGAACATTCATCACCTGCTCCAAGCGACGGTAGAAAACGCCCATAGATTGATTCATCATTTGATTGGTCCACGCGACATAGCAGTTTGGCAATTTCACCCTTTTTGTCACCACTTTAAACAAATGAGCATTCACCCACCCTGTCACAAGATATATCGCCAAACGAGGCGATAAGATGCTAAATTGGCCAACCAAATCAATACAATGTTGGTTACACTTTTTGCAGCTGCTCTCAATAGCAATGCTCAATCTACTTATATATCACGTCTATGGGTCAGACAGTACCTTGACATATCTATTAAAAAGTAGTGAGCTTAACATGCGCTTATATTTTTGTGGTGATTCGTGTTTTTTCTGTATATATTCTGAACTTTTCGTCAGTTGGATTGTTTTTCCAAATACGGATTTCAGTACTTTGCGAAGAAAAATTCTGAATTAATACCGAATTTTTTGGTCAATCAATGTGTAGTTGATCGCCAAAGCGGCGATCAACTACATTTTATGGTACTCCCGATATGTATCATGAGAGAGCAAATAGGTAGATGAAGTAAAATCACTTTCCGTCTCGCTTGTTTGAGTACACTGAAAATCCCTCTCATAACACGATAGAATATGAAACTTGCCACAACAGAAAAAATTCGGAAACTAACTTAAAATGCAGCGAACTTAGCGCGACTGTAACATTGAGTTCTATGTATTCACACTTAAGGACTAAGGACCAGTTTTCTTCTGTGTAGAAACAAATCAATAGTTATATTGCTTTACGAACAGAACGCTTTTGTAGAAGGTGGCTAAGGCACACATTATCTCGCATAACCTCATTCGGAACGTGATATAAATGTGAAAAAGAAACTAGCGAAACCCGCAGCATTTTGACAAAAACGGGTACCCGAGCTTAACGACCTCATCTAAAAAGTAAACAAATTTTTTCTCTTCTCTTTCGTACTCGCAAAAGAAAAAGAAATTCCTTTTCTCACTTTACTGCTCATAAGGGAAAAGCGAAACTCGATTATTGGCGTGGCCCAAGCCAAAGGAAACACAGTATCCAGTGTTTGCTTTTTTTTCTTATTCAAACTCGATCGTGTTGCCAGTTTGCAGTTGGAAATCTCGCCCGCAAAGACTGGTCGGAGCAATGAAATTGTGGAGGCAACGTTGCTCGCGAACATTATGGCACGGAGGAAAGCCATTCCGTTACCAAGGCCGCGGTTTTTTTGTTTTTCTTTTTTCGGGGCGTAGTTACGGGCATTATGAACTGAAGAGAAATGAAGCAATAATAAAAGAAATGCCGGAGTTGTAAAAAGGAAGTAAAAATAAAACGTCGTGAAGAGAGAGGGAAATCTGACAGCAAACGTTTTAGTCAGGTTCCAGGCGTTTTACTGTCGGAATTCGAAGTTTTACCTTTGGAATAACTAACGTTTCGCTTTCCTTGTTCTTGGAAATTTGGCTTTAGTTTTAAGTTTAGTTTGTCTCGTAAAATTTTTAACTTTTGGATACAATAAAATCACACCTGGACGTGTTTGATTGCATGTCTGGGTTTTATGATTCGAAGTGACAATTTCAAATTTCTCGGAATCTGATATCTACACTATTAATGTGTGATAGTTTGTTGGAAATCTATCTTCGTCTCAACCACAGCACGTAGAGATCTGAGAGAGGTGTCAAATACGCAGAATAAACTGGGAAAGTTATTCCGCCCCTTCAAAATTTTCAAAAATTTAAATTTTAACATAAAATGTTCAAAAAATTACCTGATTGGACAGAGTGCCGTGATGTCACTGGGTGATTCCGTGACGCTTCCGTAGCGGTTTTTGACCCAACTTTTTTATTATGTTTTTTTGTCAGACTTGACTTAAATATTCGTGTTAAATTCGAGAAAAAAAAATGTAGAAAATGTTCAAAATTCAATATACAGTACTTTTTCGTGTCTTACATTTTACTGCTTTAAATAAACATTATTTTTTATAATTATTTCACATCCAATACAGCAAACCTGTACAAAACTCTTCAATCCATCGTAATTTGGAATTTCAAATTATTTACTGCTGCCTTTTTATAGCGATGTTTTTGCGTTGTAATTACTCTTTTTAACGACAATGCCAAAAAGAAAACGTTCCATAACAAGCAATTCAGCTAAATATAAACTCCGTGAAAGACGTCACAATGAATCTAAGGAACAATCTACCAATAGAAGACTGGTCGAAGCTGAACGTCAGGGTGAAATTGGGAAATTTTCATGAAGACTTGCAATGAGACGGCGAAAAATCTAATATGTCGTTTACTAACAATCAGTTATCCCGTGACACATTAAACCATAAAATTTTAAATCCGAATAATAATAATAAATTTATACACTGCTGGCCACCCAAATTGCAACACCAAGAAAGACAAGAGATATCACAACAAAATTTATTTTGTAGATAACATGTTGACCAAGTATCAAATGATTAAATTTATAGACTTCTGTGAAGTGTGGTTCCTGCCAAAATCAGTAGCCAGAGTAGCCGCCATTGTTGGAGATCACCGCTGCCACACGCCTCGGCATTGATTCAAAGAGACTTTGGATGTGTTCTTGGGGTACAGCAGACCAAGCAGCTTCCACACGTTGCCAAAGTTGATCTGGTGTGGCAGCTGGGGATGTATTCTGGGTCAATCGTTGAGCAACCATGGACCACATGTTTTCTATCGGCGAAAGATCCGGAGAGCGAGCTGGCCAGGGAAGCAATTCAATCTGGCGATTGACGAAGAACCCTTGGACAATGCGTGCCACGTGTGGTCGCGCATTATCCTGTTGAAATATGGCTGTGGGCAAGCCCTGAAGGTAAGGAAGGACAACTGGCTCCAACACCTCGGAGATGTAGCGCTGGCTGTTTAAAGTACCGGCAATGCGTACTAGAGGAGTGCGAGAGTGATATCCAATACCGCCCCATACCATAATACCCGGTGCAGGACCAGTGTGGCGGTGCATAACGCAGCTGTTCAGCATCCTCTCTCCACGGTGTCTCCAGACTAGAATCCGACCATCGTGGTGTTGCAGACAGAAGCGTGACTCGTCAGTAAAGACAATTTCATTCCATTCTGCCGTTCACATCCTTCTTTCATCGCACCATTGGCGGCGGAAACGTCTGTGGTTCTGCGTCAAGGGTAGACGAAGCAATGGACGTCTTGCGGACAGACCACTCTGCTGTAAACGGCGTCGAATGGTACGAGCAGACACTGGATGATGCGGTACAGACTGAATGTGCTGTGCTATGGTTCGTGATGTGGCTGAGCGATCCGTCACTGCCATACGCACAATATGCCTGTCATCACGTGAAGTGGTGCACTGAGGTGGATGCGATCGAACACGTCGGTCCGTCGTACCCTCCTGCATCCAACGATCACATATCCGCATTACAGTTGCTTGGTTTCGTCCGACACGACTACCGATTTCCCTGAAAGATAATCCACAATCTCGGTAGGCCACTATCCTTCCTCTGTCGAACTCGGATACTTGATCAAAAGATGATCGCTGTTTTCTACGAGGCATAATTGATCGTTTTTTGAAAAAACCACAAGAAAAACACAATTGCCGTACTTGAAATCGTCGAAATCTCCAAGCCTTAAATAGCGCTTTGAAGTGGCGCCACAGGCGCGCGTGATGTGCGTCTGCGCTGAAATTCTAATCATTTGCATATCTCACCTCCGCTAATGCATGTTGTAAATTTCATATTATTTGCATGCTTCCTTCAGGGTGTTGCATTTACGGTGGCCAGCAGTGTAGAATTATATAACAGTGAATCTATAAGGCATGCAAAAAAGAGTAAAAAATCCAAGAGGGAGGTATTTACTAACACGTTGTCCTCCGCAACGCGGGGCCATACAGCTAGTTACTTTATAAAGTTTGAAAATTTTCTTGGAAAAGTGTACGAGTATCTAGACAGTAAGCTAGAAAAATTTCTCGGCAGGTGTGGCAATATAAATACAGAATATTTACTCATGTAGGACAAGATAATTATCGATTTTTATATTATTTTAAGAGTAATTAATATTGTTCCCAAACTGAGTGCTATGCACAGATAAATTTATTTGACAGTTGCTTCTCTACCAAAAATATCGAATTCGAATAAAAGGAAAATTGAATTGGGGGAGACAAACTTGCATAGATTTCGATGAATGGCAAAACGTTCCTGCAACACATTTGTTGCGGAATTTAAGTAAAAAAAAAACAATTAACGAGAAAGAAAGACAACCAGAAAGTCAATTTGTTAGTTGATCTCCGATTCAACAGGCTCTGGGTAGTAATCCCAGTCGTGTGGCATGGATGTAGCTCGTATTTGACCTTGTGATCGCTATTAGCCCTCGTCTATCGAAACCTGCACCTGGAATTAAGAATGCAAGCACTTACCCCACAACGGGGATAAGAAGGTAAGAAATGAACCCAAACTCTTTCAAACTCTCCACCAATTGACTCGGGGGTGGTGTACTTAGCGACAACCTTCAGACTTGGAAACGGAATGTGTTCTTTTGGGATGTGTTGACGGTTTCACCAGATGATTGGAGAAGCAGTCAGTCTTTTCCGACATATCACAGTTAAATAAGAAATGATAGCTTAAAATCGGGAGTTTTAAAGAGTTCTCATTTCACAAGCATCCGCCAACGATAAACGGAAGTGGAAAGGGACCATCAACCACCTGGAGGGCCCATCCACCCCCTGAAGGGTATAAAGAACGATTTCGCTCACATAAATCACTTCGAAATCCGGTGTTAACGAAAGAATGGACTCTACTTTCCCAACAGAACAGAGAACAATGACCAAAATTAACATGCGTCGGATTGTAACGTCCGCACGAGGCCACGATATCGCATTGTAATGTCCGCACGAGGCCACGATATCGCATTGTAACGTCCCTAACATCTCGGTATCAGAGATTAACCCTATTGACTTCTGGCCGAAATTTCCAGATACATCTGTCCGGGCCGGCCAGATTGTTTTAAGGGGTGCAGGTGATTGAACGGGTTCTCTGAAAAATCTGGTGACACAGAACTGTTGGTAGGTAGGTATTTTAATTAACGTCGCACTGGAGCAACACAACGGGCAATTGGCGACGGTCCTGGATCGATCTAGAAGGATAAGACCCGAGGTCAACACCACGTAATTTTCAACCACGGTCAGATGACGAGGTCACACCTGAGCTGGCACCCAACTCTCCAAACTTCAACGCAACGTGAGGACATTCGAGGCCACGACAGATTTAACGTGCAGCAGGCCCCTTTGTACATGACGGTCTTTGGCTGGATTCGAACTCGCAACCCTCCTGTTGCTAGTGCGGTACTCTTCCAACCGGGCTACCGCGGCCCGAGTAGAACTGTTGGAAAGGTCGAGCTGAGCAGAGGTGTTTTTTGGTGCTCGTTTCTGGGACCACGGCCTTTGAGTAGATCCATTTTTGCTAGGATCTACTCAAAGGCCGTGGGGGTTTGCTAGGATCTAGTCAATCCTTACTAGGGATACAAATCCCTATGGTAATTGTACATATAGTTATTGTAAAATAGACGTAAGTTTATTTATAACTTAGTCTCTTTCGTTGTGTTCATTGGCACATCACTTTTCCCATTACGTTACAGCGTGCAAAAGGGAAAGGTTGGTTTTCAGTTTTATGGCGCAAGGGGCAATATTTGGCTCAGCTCCGCCAAACACAAGAAAAAAATGTCAAGTAATTGGGAAAAGGATGGAGAGAAGAAAGCAGGGAAATACCGATTGGGGAAATCCTGGGGTCTCAATCCCCATGCTTACCAGAGGTAGTAAACTCAATGGGAAAAGAGTAGATCACTAGGGTACCTTGGGTTCGTGAAGCCCGCAGAAGTGAAAAGAAATACACCTTTTGCATGTATTTGGTTGATTGATTGAATTTTTATGGCACAAGGGCCAGGTTTGGCCAAGCTGCGCCAAAGATTGCATGTATTTGGTTTTTGAATACTAAACAGCGGATGCGAGAGAAAATGTCGCGTGTTGCTTGTCGTAGGTTATTGAATTAACGTCTCACCGGAGAAACACAACGGGCTATTGACAACGGTCCTGGATCAAATCCAAAGGGACAAATCCGAGGACAACACCATATAGTTTTGAACCACGGTCAGTTGACGAGGTCAACATCTGAGCTGGCAACTCACTCTCCAAACTTCCGCACCAATGCAAGGAGAGGACATTGGAAGTCACGGCAAATTTAACGTGCACCTTCCCCTCCCCGTACCCGATGGTCTTTGTTCGGTTCGGACCTACGAACTCGCAAATCTGCTACTCTTCCAACCGGGCTACCTGGCCAAAGTGAACAGAAATTCACCTTTTGCATGAATCCATCCCCTTACGAAAAATGTTTAGAGTTCCATAGAATTCTAGGAATTTCATAGAATTCCATAGAACAGAATTCTAGGAATTCCATAGAAATCACGTTTCACTAGAATTCTATGGAATTCTAGTGAAACGTAATTTCGTTTTTATAGAATTCTATGGAGAAAACGAGCTGATTCTATAGAATTGTATTTATATTTAATTCTATAGATCAGTTCTATAGAAAAATTAAAGTCGTGAAACAAAAGAGAAATGAGCTTCTATAGAATTCCGTAGAAGTTTCTACACACATTCTAGAGATTTCTAGATTTTCTATAGAGGTTACTTTATACAGCTTATAGAAAAACGGGTCGTAATTCCATTGGATTCTATAGACCCCATTCCATAGAAATTTTTATACAATTCTATATGAATTCTATAGAAATTTTCGTAAGGGATTCCTCTACATTAAACAGCGAATGCACTTGTGAATATTTCGCGTGTTCCTTGTCCAATAGTTTGCTTTTCTGGAAGTCCAGTAATAGTTAGAATTGTCTGTTCAAGTTCCAAAGTGTCGTTATCCTGATAGCGAAGCATTCTTGCCTTTTCGGAAATAAAAAAGCATATGTCGAAAATGCTCCTTATTTTCTGCCATTTTTAATGCTTAACAAAAGTAAAAAAACAACCAAACACAATTTTCCCCCAAGTACTTCAAATACTCTGAAATTACTTATTTCA
Organism: Meta bourneti; assembly: GCA_933210815.1. Classification (NCBI taxonomy): domain Eukaryota; kingdom Metazoa; phylum Arthropoda; class Arachnida; order Araneae; family Tetragnathidae; genus Meta; species Meta bourneti. The sequence continues at coordinate 14,688,115 of OW119932.1, forward strand.
AACAACATCAAAACTCTACACGTGCGAAGTAGATATCACTTCGGTTTTGCGATGCAATGCCATCTATAGCCAAAAAACGGGACAACTTTTGCATCAACCCAATAGTTTATGGTTTGTATTTTTTATGGACTTCATAGCCAAGTTATCAAGCCAGCTATAAAAATCATCTCAGGACGAGACACAATATTTAGTAACAGACAAGATACAAAACGGTTACACATCTCGAAACGATCAACAGAACCGACTGATCTCTTGCTTTTGAATAAAAAACAGACGCTTCAGTTTTCAAACGGGGCGCATGCGCAGATGAAAGCACAATCGCACGCACTTGAAATCAGCTGATAGGTCTATTAAACAGTTGTTATTGAAAGCGGTGATTTTAAAACAAATTGCATTGATTTCAGAGCTGGTGCTAACAGATTATAAAGCTTTCTAAAGCTACTGCAACAATTCATTTCTGGAACAAAGAATTACAAGTTTCTGTTCAAATGACAGAACTAAATTAGAGGAAATGGAATTTCTGTGTTTACTCTTAATTTCAAAGTGCTTGATTTTCTAAGTCCACATTATCTTCTGATAACATGGCATTAGGAATCAAGAAAGCTTCTATTCGGATTTAATTTGCCTCCACTTTCTAATGTTTATTCTTTAATTCCATTACCAACAATTCTCTACGTTTGCGATGTATTCAAAGCTAATTGGATGTTCTTTAATTTTATTTGTAGCTGTGAATGGCGTTCCATTTATTTTTAAAGTTATATCAACTCTTGACTTTGAATTTATTTCCAAAGGAAATTGATTTTTTACCGTTGTTGAATTTGTTCAATGTTTTCAAACGTATATTTCATTTCGGTTGTAAAACACGTAACGCTTTGTTTTACCTACAAATGTTTTACGATTCAGATATTAATTTTCTACTTTAACAGATTTGGCGACGTTAAAAATTATTTTGTATACAACTAGACGCATTAGTTTCAATGCAAAGTAAAATTATCAACCATGAAATCACGAACGTAATTTGCAAGATCTTAACTTTTCTTTACAAGCCTCTAAGGACCCATTTGGAAGAGTAAATATCGGTTTGAAATGTTCTTTGAAGCTTTTTTAATCTATTTGATTACAATCTTTATGAAATTAACAAGCGAAGTCAAAACAGCGCCAGTGCCTTGGAGGTTTTTACCATTTAAAACCCCTCTCATACAATTACCTAAGAAAAATGCTTCCGGTTACGAATCGATTTGATTTATAGCCGTTTTGCCGGTGTTTGGGGGCCACGGTAGCCCGGTTGGAAGAGTAACGGACTAGCAAACGAAGGGTTGCGAGTCTAACCAAAAACTGTCGTCTACAAAGAGCGCTGGTGCACGTTAAATCTGTCATGGCCTCAAATGTCCTCAGGTTGATGTGGTGTGGAGTTTGGAGAGTGGGGTGCCAGCTAAGGTGCGACCTCGTTATTCAGTTCTCTTATGAGATCAAGATAGTCAGTTTTCTTCTAATGACAAGATATCACGTCCATCAAGATCTGACGAATTCTGGTAATGACGAAATGTCGTTCTCAAGATTTTGTCAATTCTTTTATGATGATATCAAGATCTAGTCAGTTTTCTAATGACGAAATATCTCGTCTATCAAGATCTAGTCAGTTTTCTAATGACCAGAGATGCCGTTCTCAAGATTTTGTCAGTTCTCTTATGAGATCAAGATAGTCAGTTTTCTAATGACCAGAGATGCCGTTCTCAAGATTTTGTCAGTTCTCTTATGAGATCAAGATAGTCAGTTTTCTTCTAATGACAAGATGTCACGTCCATCAAGATCTGACGAATTCTGGTAATGACGAAATGTCGTTCTCAAGATTTTGTCAATTCTTTTATGATGATATCAAGATCCAGTCAGTTTTCTAATGACGAAATATCTCGTCTATCAAGATCTAGTCAGTTTTCTAATGACCAGAGATGTCGTTCTCAAGATTATGTCAGTTCTCTTAAGAGATCAAGATCTAATCAGTTTTCTAATGACGAGATATGCCGTTCTCAAGGTTTTCAGTTCTCTTATGAGATCAAGATGTGGTCAGTTTTGTTGAGAACGAGATAACTCGTTGAGACAAAACTGCCCTATTACTCTAAGGGGAGTAAAATCCAATCAGGAAAAACAAATTGTTCCTTACCCAGAGGTAGGTAGGTAGTTAATTAACATCGAACTTGAGTAACATAACTGGCTAGTGGCGGCGGTCCGGGATCAGTCCCGAATTGAAAGATCGAAGACACCACGTAATTTTGAACCACGGTCTGATGACGAGGTCGCACCTGAGCTGGCATCCCACTCTCCAAATTTCCATACCACGTCAACGTGAGGACATTTGAGGCCACGACAGATTTAACTTGCACCGCGTAAACTACGTTCTGGGTTACTTGCTTGGACCGAGTGTCGATTGGATTGGATGTTGGGTTTTTTTGGTGCAAGGTCCAAAAGCGGACAAACTGCGCCAGGACCAAGTTTCGAACTCGCAACCTTCCGGCTGCTAATCCATTGCTTTTCCAACTGGGTTACCACGGCCTCCACGATTTGTAAGATTTTGATGAGAAGATAAACCACCAAGAGGGTTAATGTTCGCCAGTTAGAAGTATTTGCCAAACAGCGCCCTCTTGCATCTATGGGGAACAGTTGCGGACATACATTTTTTATTTAATCTACCGTACCCCATCACACTAAAAAGTTTGACCTGGGAATTAGGTTTCACCCTGTTTAATGATTGATTATACAGCAGCTCAAATTTAATATTTGCCAAGTAAAATTAAACGAAGCAAAGGTCTAATTTTGTTAAACACACAAAGATTCTAAATGTACCCTTCAACCCTCAAAGGAGCCGACAAAGCAAGGAGCAATTCCTCCTAAGCCCCCATGGTATTGTGCAGCATTCTATCAACATTAAAGTTGGAAAATATAACTTGAGTTGGTACTTTCAAACCATCATCTCTGGAGTTCCCAAGAGATTAATGGGCAAGGGTTAAAAAGATAAAGCCATTTAGGTTCTAAGTTAAAGAGCCTGAAGGTGAACTATTTACTAATGGAAAGTCTTCAAACGTTTGAGTTTCGTTGAATACCAGATTTGTTTTCTGAAAGCTGGTGAGTCAATACAAATATCAATTAGGTGATTTCATATCCAAACAGAAGACACTTTATTGAATTGGATTCTGTGGAGGACTGAGGTCCTTTTGAATCAGGCACAAGAAAAGTACTTTCCCAAAACTTAAATAGATTTATTAAACAAAGAGATTATGGCAACAGACAACCATCCAGCGACGCTAAGAGCCGAAGAACAAGTGGTCTAAAAGGGGCTGGAAAGTTAATGGGCGTAGTTGAGGGAGCAATTCCACCCAAAAGAGGCTAAAAATAGATTTGAAGAGGGGAAGTGCCTATCGTTCTTGGTGACCATGATGTCAGCTAGGGATATCGCCAAGACAGGCGTTGGCAGATTCAGTTTCATGTCAGGCTATTATTTAACACTTCTCTGGTGGTTGTCTTGATAAGGTATCTCATCAGATTAGGTTAGATCTTGATGCACGAGGTATCGCGCCATTAGAAGAAAACTGATCCGATATCTTGATCTGATCATCATAAAATAGGCAATGTCTTCAGACAGAGACATCTCGTCATTAGAGCAAAATTGGTCTTGATGGATGAGGTAGGTATTTTAATGAACGTCGCACTGGACCAACATAACGGGATATTGGGGAGAGTCCGGGATCAAACCCGAAGGGAAAGCAAACCCAGAGGGACAACAAAGATTCGAGGACAACACCACGTAATTTTGAACCACGGTCAGATGACGAGGTCACGCCAGAGCTGGCACCCCAATCTCCAAACTTCCACACCACGCCAACGTATTGGGTATCCTGGTAGTCCCTTCTACATAAAACGGGACTAAAAATAGCTAACCTCATGGGAGAAGAAAAGATTACTAGAGTAACTTGGATCCTTGAAACCCATGCACACCTAAAAGAGATTTGCCATTTTACGCCTTCATCGTAAACAACTCACGTTTAAAAGGAGGTTGCACGATTTGCTCCCGAAGTTGTTTTATATTAATAAACAGTCTTTTTTTCGGGAATGCTGATTGTCATCTTGTAGCTGTAGAAACATACTCTCTTTTCACTGAAAAGAAATCGTAAAGCTTCCTCTACGATTCTAAATAAAAGACGCAGCGACAGAAACGTGTCCAATTTCCAGCCGCTCGATATTGACAACAGCGGAGGACTATATTTCACGACACTTTGGGTGGGCAGCTCATAAATCGACATCGACATAAAGCCGGTAGAAGGCACTGTGCACAACATGGACTCCAGAAAGTCAACCTTATACAGTAAAAACTCGATACAGTGCACTTCTTGGGAAGGGGCAAGAAAGAGATATACAATCGCGGAAAAAACCGACCCACCCCCTTTATTTCGAGCACTATTCATAATAGTGCAAATTCAATAGGGAATTATTTCCTCTACAAATTCAAATGCAAAAAAATTGCATAAGGGGACGTCTTCATATCAAATTTTGATCAAACAACAAAATTTCTAAAACACCCTGTTTTGATGCCTTAATCAGTTTCAGCACCGTTAAATTAGTCTAAATATGAAATTTCCTGACTCTCATCTTTAGATCTGGAGATATTAATGTTAAAGTTGCTGTCACTTTCAGGGATCATCTCCACATTCAAAATCGCTATTCGTAAATCGAGATTAATTGTAGTTATAGTTACCCGAATATGAAATTTGAACGCTATTTCAAAAGTGCCTGTCAGCACGTGCGAACGATCCGAGAATTATATTTATTATGCAAATGCAAGCGATCCGAGAATTATTATCCAGATAATTTGTCAGACGTTTTATAAACTTTTGGTTGCCCCCTACAATCGCAATGAGGAAAATTTAATGTAACTCAAAAAGTAACGAATGGAATGAGCTGAAATTTTCCATGGTCATATTAGAAGTCCTTATGAATCTATTCTCATCAAAATAAAGTAAGGTTCCAATTCATAATTTCTTCAAACATTAATTTACTAATCATTGCATACTAAAAACTATTTATAAAATAAAATTTTAGGTGGATTTTGTTTGGGTTGTTTAACAATAACATGGTACAAAATATCAGCTCTATAGAAATATATTTAGGAAGATATCTATAAAATCTCTGAGAAACTGATTTAACATTAGGAGCTTCAATCTTTCTGTACTCGTAACTTCAAAACGGTAAGACCTAATGACAGGTAATATGGTATCTGAAGCTAAATTTTATATAGATTCGAAATAGGAGGTTTCCATTGGAAATTATGAAGTTGGTGATCAATTTAATATGAAGACGGCCCCTTATGCAGATTTTATGCATTTGAATTTATAGAGTTAGTTCCTATCAAACGCCATCTTTGTATTTCCTCTACTGTTAAAATTGCTCGAATAAAGAGAGGAGGTTCCTTTTTTTACCCGCGACTACCAACCGTCGAGAAAAAATTGCTTAGTAGAAATAAAGAGGAGCATTGTGTAGTAAATTGCATGTTTTTTTTATTAAAATTCTGTAAACCTACAAGTCAAACACAAAATCAATGTTAGAAAATTATCCCTCCTTGTCTTTGTCCCGACGAGGTATCTCGTCATTAGAAAAACTGACCAGATATTGATGGAAGAGATATCTCGTCATTAGAAGAAAACTGACTCTTGATCTCGTCATCATCAAAACCTGAAACGATCTCGTCATCAAATATCTTGGTTGGTTGATTTGGGGGTTTTATGGCCATACTTATCCATTTTTAAGGGCCATACTTATCCATTCTGTGCCAGAAGACACACAAGACATACAAACATCAAGTAATAGACACACGCACACAATGAAAGTTTTACTGACACAGAAGAGAGAAATACACCCAGGGAGGAATGCACCTGACAGGACTCGATCCTGCGCCACCTACAACTCGAAGGTTGCTAGTGCAGTGGACATACTGAGTCCCGACAATATTATGCAGTCGAAACATCTCGTCGCTATAAAAATTGATGGGATTTTGATGGATAAGATCTCTTGTCTGGTCTAAAGTTAATGACTAGATCTCTCATCCAGATATAGCTATCCAATTACTTCCAGGGGAATAAAGATCCAAGTAGTAGAAAAAACAAATGGTACTTTGTCCAAAACTGGTGACGGTTCGGAACAGGTTTCTGCATCAGAGGCTGGCTACTATAGGGCAGTTTTACACGCAAAGGTAAACCACGAGGTGTGTTAACAAGGTCTGGCTACCACGATAACCGTTCCAGACACAAGGACTGCCCCTGGCTGTTGCTATAGAAACGGACCTTATCCTTTTTCCAAAGGGAATGCTTAAAGAAATAGATTCAAGTTTGTCTCATTAGCGCACTGTCTATTACGTTATGTTTAAACGGCCCCTCATGACAATTTGGAAATAAATTTAAGAGTTACTTGTCGCTGAGAACTGTACTGATAAACTACCGCTCTCCATCAACATTCATGGAAAACAAAATAAATTTACGCTATCCTAGAGTTCCCCTACTCAAAATGTACGAGTCCTGTTTCTATAGTGACCCCCCTCCTACATCTACAATTGAACCATAGAATAAAATATTTGGAAGATAAGTTCCTGCTCGTCCGTGCTCCAAACCACCTAAAGCACTTGTAAATAAGCATTAGTAGCACGAAATTTTAAAAATAGTAGCAAAACAGACGTCTTAAACTCTACTTTAGATGCTCAGATACAAAATGAATCGGCTAAAGCACAAAATGTGCTGATTAAGTATGAAGTAAACATGGAGATCTCGGAAAGAAATTTTAATTTAAAAATTAGAAAACATATTTTTTTCTTTATATGGTTTTCATGACAATCTTGCAACCAGATTCCGAAGTTTTCTTGCGTGGTTGCCTTGGCGACAAAATTTCGAAGTTGGCGTCCCTTGGAAATCTGTATCTCCCTAAAGAAAAATCCGAAAAATATTTTTTTCCGTACGACAGTAGTTAAAACAATCGACTAAATTTTCTTTGAAATTTCGTGAATTTTCAAAAGAAAGTTGTCAAAATTTTCATTGACGTTTGGTGAATATTCAAAAAAAGTCGCCAAAAGTTTCATTAACCTTTGGCGAATTTACAAAAAGTCGCCAAAGGTTTCATTAACATTTAATGAATTTTCAAAAAGCCCACAAAAGTTTCGTTGTCCTTAGGTGACTTTTCAACAAAGTCACCAAACCTACCTAGGCAATTTTGTTCAAAACAATATCCCTAGTCACCAAGTTTGAAAAATAGTAGCAAAAGGTCTTTCAATGACTTGTGACAACCCGGAATTCAGGATGACTGCTCGAAACAAGTTACCTTTGACCACCCAACTCTAAAGAAATAGATGAAAATTCTCTTTGCTGTTCTCAAATCGAAAATTCAGAAAAGAAAGCGTAAAAGTCGATCGTGTGATACATCGAGGTACGATATAACGAAGGATTGAAAACGAAAATGAGATCGACCTACCGCATTCTCGATTCCTTTCTTGAGCTGGTTGTACCGGGTTGCGTCCAAATGTGCCAAATCCACGTTCTGGTCGTATAGTTTGAAGCTCACAAGATAACGAGTACGACCTGAAAGACAATTTTATATTTTGAAGTTGGTTTAATTTTTTGCTTACACCATTATAAGCTGCAACTTGTAAAACCTGTTTAGAAAAGAATATACAGTGGTACCTTGAGATACGAGTTTAATTCATTCCATGACCGAAGTCGTAAGTCAAAATGCGCGAATCTCAAATCAATTTTCCCCATTGAAATAAATTGAAATGAGATTAATTCGTACCAGCCCCCAAAAACCACTCTATTTTTTATAATAATGTATTTACAATGAACAAATATTGTAGCTGGAGTTATAGCCTTTATCAAGTCCTACTTCAGAATAGTACATATCGTAGAAGTAGTGCGATCGTACTGCGTTGCCAAGTCCATTGCTCTTTCGCCTTGCTCATGTTTGTCTATTATCTCACTCTTTAATTCCATGGATTTTACCTTTTTCCTTTTCTCACCACTGTTCTTTACACTCACCTTCTTTGGACTCATGGTTATACCAAAAAAATTAGTTAAACAACTGTACACACCCCGTTTTTCTGTTTTCAGAATTGACGCATCTGGTCGGAGAAAAGAAAAATGAAAACAAAAATAAGAAAGGGACTCGGGCCTCCGGTGGCAGTTGACAATAAATGTCAAAAAAAATTAAGAAATTGATTGATTTTTGTGATAGACGCTAACTGTCATCAGGTGAGGTAAACATGTGAACTGAACGACGCGCAAGACTCGGGAATCTGAGCGGAGTGCTGGTTGTGACGTCACGGAAGCAGGCTCGTATCTCAAATTCTGGCTCGTCACTCAAGGCAAAAGATCAACCTAGTGACAGCTCGTATCTAAAAAAACTCGTATATTGGAGCACTAGTATCTCAAGCTACCACTGTACAACAATTTATACATAAAGCAAAGTTGGCGTCTGTCTACCTGTTCTATATACAAATGTACATCATTTGACCAGGTCTCACAAAATTTGGTACACCTTTTCTATAGAACCCTGCGGGTAACGTAGGCTAGATATAAACTCCCGTTCGCGATTCGTCCTGGGTCTGAAGAGGGGGATAAAGACAATCCAACATCCTCATAGGAATAACATCGAGTATTTTTACGATCAGTTAGACCAATTAACACCAAATTTGGTACATTCATTCTTCAGAATCCTGTGAGAAACATAGGCTATATATTAACCCCGTTCGATTGCCCGAGGTCTGCAGAGGGAGCTAAAAACAATTCGAAGTCTCCATAGAAATAACAAGATTATCCTTTCTATCAGTTTAAACAATTCACATCAAATTTCGTATGCTCATTCTTTAGAATCCTGCGGGAAACATAGGCTAAATATTAACCCCGTTCAATTGGTCCTGGGTCTATAGAGAGGGCTAAAAACAATTCAAAATCCCCATAGGAACAACACTGAGTAACATTACGACGAATTGCAAACAATTCGACCCGAACAACGCCGGTTAATTCAGCTAGTATAATATACACTCTAGAAAAACTTTTTGCTATTGCCTGAGATCAATCAATTCGCTGATACGTATTTATCTAACGCTTAGTTTGTGTGAAGAGAACGGCTATTTCTCAAGTAGCTGATAAGTGTGTATTGGTAGGTAATTAATTAACGTCGCACTGTTGCAACTATTGGCGACGATCCGGGGTCAATCCCCAAGCGAAAGATCCGCGGACGACACCACGTAATTTTGAACCACGGTCAGATGACGAGGTCACACCTGAGCTAGCACCCCACTCTCCAAACTTCCACACCCCGCCAACGTGACGACATTTGAGGTCGCGATAAATTTAACGTGCACCAGCCCCCTTATACACGACGGTCTTTGGTTGGATTCAAACTCGCAGAAACTGTGTAATGAAACATACCCTTGAGCCTTCTTGTTCATACACAGAAAATACACAGAAAAGTCAATTAATAAATCTCACAACTCAACCATACACCTCTAATCTCAGTAATAGGGACCGCGGTAGAACAGTAGGAAGAGTAACGGATTAGCTACCATCTCAAATGGGACCTCGGCATCTGACCGTGGTTCAAAATTACGTCCATTGATCTTTCCCTTTGGGATTGATGCCGGACCATCGCCAATAGCCCATTGTGTTGCTCCAATGCGACGTTAATTAAATACCTACCTGCCAGTGCGACGTTAGTTAAAATACTTACCTATCTACCTAATCTCCGTAATAATCTCACGAAAACTCAGTTTATGCAGAACGCAATCGAACTCGCAATACACTAACTAGATCTTAATAAATAATTCTAAGTGGAATTTAAAAATTAAATATTATTAAAGTCGACAAACAGAACACAGCGAAATAATAACTTAATTACATCACCTCATTCGCGCTTTCACTAAGTTGCTTATAAAGATCGCTTACGTTTTCAATTTTGTGACAAACATTGTCGTTTCCTTGCATGTCATGATTTAATATTTAATTATTATACAGTAGCAATTTCCGTGAAATAATTCAAATATTTTATATCTTTCACCATGGTATGGTATTTTTAATTAACGTCACGCTGGAACAACACAAAGGGATATTGGTGACGGTCCGGGATCAATCCCAAAGGGTAAGTAGGTAGATAGGTATTTTAATTAACGTCACTCTGGAACAACACAACGGGATATTGGTGACGGTCCGGGACCAAACCCAAAGGGAAAAGATCCGAGGACGACACCACGTAATTTTGAACCATGGTCAGATGACGAGGCAACACCTGAGCTGGCATCCTACTCTTCAAACTTCCACACCACGCAACGCGAGGACATTTGAGGCCACGATAGATTTAACATGCACCAACCCCTTTCGTACACGACGGTCTTTGGATGGATTCGTACTCACAACCCTCCGGTTGCTAGTCCGTTACTCTTCCAACCGGGCTACCGCAGCCCCTAACTTTCAGCATGATAGAGAAGATAAAAAAGTGACCCACATCTTCGCAAGTCATGCCTTTTATGAAATAGTTAGGTAGTTGAATTAACGTCAAATTAGAGTAACACCACCGGTATTGCCGACTGTCCGAGTTCCATCCGAGTACAACATGTAATTTTGAACCATGGTCAGATGACGAAGTAAGCACCTGAAACTGCACCCCACCTTCCAAACTCCCACACCATGTCAACGTGAGGGTATTTGAGACCACGACAGATTTAACATGCACCAGCCCCCGTGTATCCGATGGTCTTTGGTTAGATCAAATCTGAACTAGCTATTACTATTTATAGACTCGCCTCCTCCCAACTCACCGAGGGATTTAGAGTTTTGTGGTGGGAGGAGGGAGAGGGATTCCTGCCGCTCACGAAAGGGGATCAAAGGCAACCCAACCCCCCAGACAGCTTTTATTAATCTTTAAAGCAAATGAATTACAATGGCATACAAGGCCAAATACTAAAAACACAAAAAGAAACAGAAACATCTCGGAGTCGAGCAAAGAAATAACAGAGCTATTACTATTTGACGTGCGCGATGAAAGGCTTCAATAGCTGATCGTCCCAATTCCCAAATCCACGTGACCTAGCCACCATATATACGAGTAACTCCGCCCAGTGGCTCCGTCTATTTCATAAGGTCTATGTTGCACAACATGGGACGTTGCTCTTATGAAATATCAGCATGTCGGTAATGTTACAAATTAAAGCCAAACCTCAGCTAAACAACGATAAAACAAATTAGTTTTTAACCGGATTGTTTTCTTACATTGCAAAAACCTCATAAAGTTTGAACACAGGTCATTATTCTCATGACAAAGATCATTAACCTAATTCAACTGTTTCCTACCTTTAAAAGGAGGCCGCGATAGCCCGATTGGATCATCAACCGTAAGTTTACGAGTTGGAAACTCGATCCAACCTAAAATCGTCTTGTACGTGGGGGTTGGTGTATGTTAAATATGTCATGGCCTCAAATGTCCTGGTTGGTTGGCTTTGGGGTTTTATGGCGCAAGTGCCATATTTGGCCATGCTGCGTCAGACACAAGATACGCAACATCCAGTAATAGACACACAATGAAAGTTTTAGTGACACAGAAGAGAGAAATACACCCAGGAAGGAATGCACCTGACAGGAATCGAACCTACGCCGCCTACTCGAAGGTTGCTAGCGCAGTGGACATACGCGCTGAGCCACGATGACTCCACCTTAAATATCCTATCGTGGTGTGGTGAAGTTTGAAGTATGGAGTGCTAGTATAAGGTGTTGTTGACCTCGTCATCTGACCATGGTTCAAAATAACGAGATGCCCTCGCATCTTTCCCTTTGGGATTTATCCCGGATTGTCGCCAATAGCCCGTTGTGTTGCTCCAGTGTGACGCTAACTCAACAAACTCCCTACATATTTTTTAATTATGTGTACCGGAGAATTTAGTTTTAAAACTAACTGCAATTTTAAGATACCATCGAAATAATTTTTGTATTGTTTTTAAAGATCCAATCATCCATTGCAGTCATTAAAACAAGGTAGGTATTTTAATTAACGTCGCACTGGAGCATCGCAACGGGCTATTGGCAACGGTCCGGGATCAAACTCGAAGGGAAAGCCTCGAGAACAAACCACGTAATTTTGAACTACGTTCACACGGCGAGGTGTCACCTGAGCTGGCACCCCACTCTCCAAACTTCCACACCACGCCAAAGTGAGGAAATTTGAGGCCACGACGTGCCCCAGCCCCTTTGGACACGACGGTCTTTGTTTGGATTCGAACTAGCAACCCTCTGTTATTCTTCCAACCACATCATTAAAACAAGGAGTAAAATATTTAAGAGAACAAAGTATTTTTATTCATTCGTAATAAAATGCTTTTAATAATGAAGAAAGCCAAAGCAAACCTTTAGTTTGCTTTTGGTATTTCGAAAATATTTAGTTTTTTTAAATTTTTTCTATTTTACCCTGTAGGCTATGTAATTGTAAGTCTCTGAGACCATAATGATGAGCCAGAATGAAAATTTCGCAATGAAAAAGAATAAAAAACAAAATAGTCAATAGGATCAAAAGAATTTGATTCTTGAATGAGTGCTTAGTCTTGAAAGTTTAAGATAACGTCACCCCTGAATAGAGGATAAGCCATTATAATGTTGGACTTTTTCTAAACTTGGAAACTACTAGCCTGAACAATATTTGAAAAGTGTGTTGCCCGAAGCCTGTTGTGTGAAAAACTCGTGTGTGAAACAATGGTATAATTCTCCCTTTTAGTATTTCATAAAAATGTAAAAATAACGAAAGCACAAAAGTATACACAAAAAATCTGAAACGCTGTAGGTTAAAAATTAATTGAATTTGTAAAAAAGCCTGTTCTTTGAGTGAAGGTGAAAATACGAAATTTATTTCAAAGGTATTCCAGACTTAAATTGAGAATAATAAAAAGAAAACTACGAAGGCAAGAAATGCTTCTCAATACACTATCCACCAATAAGTATTTGGACACCTGTGATAGAAAAGAAAAACAAAATTTATTCATATTCAATATTTGGTAGAGCCTCCACGAGAGGCAATTACAACCTCAACCCTCCGGGGGCATGCTTTTTACAAGTCCTTGTAAGACGGCAAGTGATATTTTCTTCCACTCGGCTTGTAGAAGACATGTAAGTTCCTTCACCGATTTTGGGCGGTTGTTGCACCCCTTAATTCGGCGATCCAACTCTTCCCAGAGGTTCTCGATAGGGTTCAGGTCTGGGCTCGGGGCAGGCCAGTTCATTCGGTTAACCCCATTGTCACCATACCAATCCATGGTGGAACTCGCAACATGACAGCTGGCGTTGTCCTGGAAGTAACATGGGTCCAACCCGTAAAACTGCCACAACGTAGGAAGCACTGTCATCCAAAATAGTGCAGTAGGCGTCGGCGTTGAGCTTACCATGAATTGGGACCAAGGGTCCCAGTCCATACCAGGAGAAACACCCTCAGACCATAATTCCACCTCCCACGAGCTTTACTGTGGGCACAATGCATTCTGGCAGGAGGCGTTCTCCAGGCAGATGCCTCACCCAGACCCTGACATCTGAACGGTAGAGAGTGAACCTTGATTCCTCGCTTCAGAGAACCCGTTTCCACTGATCTACGGTCCACTTTCGACGTGCTTTGCACCACATTAATCGAACAGCGCGGTTGGACTTTGTGATCAAAGGCTTATGAGCGGCAGCACGACCATGAAAACCAAGCAGATGTGCTTCCTTATGGATGGTATTCATCGAAACAACACTCCCGGGTGCTGTTGAAACTCCTGGAGTATGTGGGCCATCGGTTGGTTGCGGTTCTTCCGAATTTCTCTGGACAGCACCCGTCGGTCTCTATCTCCCAGTTTCGTGGGTCTGCCGACTCGGGGCAAATTCCGACAATCACCGCTCACCTTCCACTTCTGAATCACATAGGCCACTGTCGATTTTGGGTAATTCAGCTCGCTAGATATATCCCTTAAGGATCGGCCATTTCTGTGATACCCGACGATTACACCTTTCTCGAAATCAGATAACTCTGCACTTCGTGGCATCTTCCATGCGACTAATGCCAATGTTGTTTCCTACACGATATTTAACGGCGGAGGGCGTGACGTATATCAGGACCGCAGATATCGCCATTTGCATGGGTGTCCAAATACTTATTGGTAGATAGTGTATATACTAGTACAGGGTCTCCTCGGACCACAAAAAATAAAAATAGTAAATAAAGGTAGTCAAAAAGATACAATGAAGTACATATGCATTTTTCACATTATGTACAGTAATTATACGTACAGATTGAATTTTTGTGTTTTATGTACAATTTTTATAACCCGTTTGAATGAAAATAGTGTTGAAAAATATAAATCCGAATTACGACCAGTTCGACTTACGACCTGTCAGTCGGAACGGAACTCGGTCGTAAGTCGAGGAGACCCTGTATATTGGAAATTAAAAATATTTGGTTCATCACAAATACAATACATGACTTCCTTTCACTAATGTACAGGGTTGCCATAAAATAACGTTCACTCTTTTGAGGCATCTGTAGTTAAATCGAATAAATAGAGGGCCTTGCTAGCCCGGTTGTTAGCGTAACGGATTAGTAACTGGAGGGTTGCGAGTTCTGATACAACCGAAGACCGTTTACATGGGGGCATGGTACACGTTAAATCTGTCGTGGCTTCAATTGTTTCACGTTGGCGTGGTGTGAAAGTTTAGAGAGTGGGATGCCAGCTCAGGTATGGACCTCGCCATCTGACCGTGATTCAAAATTACGTCGTGTTGTGTCCTCGGTTCTTTCCCTTCGGGCTTGATCCGGGACCCGTCGCCAATAGCCCATTGTGTTGCTCCCCCGCGACGCTAATTAAAATACCTACCGTTACCACCATGCCAAAGGAACACTGTAAAATTGACGTTTCTACAAAAACGCGTTCAGTTTTGATGCTTCGGGAAAAATCGAGTTACGATTCAAAGGTTGTTTAGTTATCTTTATTCTTAGTGGAAATCGGCATTTTCACTAAGAATAAAGATGATTCGTTACTTTGTTACAGTACGAAACCTCAAATGGTTTGGTTTGTTGGGGTATTATGGCGCAAGGGCCATGTTTGGCCATGCTGCGCCAGACAAAAGACACAATATGAAGAAACCTGAAGTGACTCAAAAAGTGCAGTTAGGTGAAAATCGCCAAAATGCAGATCGGGGTCTTTGGCGTGGAGCCATTACGTGACTGGATACTTTCCAGTAAGTAGGTAGGTATTTTAATTAGCGTCACACTGGAGCAACTCAAAGGGATACTGATGACGGTCCGGGATCAAACCCAAAGGGAAAGATTCGAGGCTACCGCGACCCCTTGATGCTTCGGAAAAAATCGAGTCGTGACTCAAGAGTTGTTTCTCATGAAATTCGGTATTTCCACTAGGAATCAAGATGATTCGGGACTGCCATAGTATAAAACATGAAATTATGACTCAAAAAATGCAGTTAGGTGAAAATCGCCAAAATGCAGATTGGTGCATTTGGAGTGGTAGTAACGATATAACGTGTCTGGACACTTTCCGGGCAAACCTGTATACACAAAGCAATCTTAACCCTCCGCGTGGTTGCCTCGATGGGATCTTGTCATTAGAACACTGAGCAGACCTTTGTGGACAGTATATCTCGTCATTTAAAGACTATCCAGATCTTGGTCTCATAATCATAAAAACCGGCAATCAAAATCTTGAAGATGAAAAGTGGTCATCGGCAAAATTGGTCAGATCTGGATGGAATAGATTTCTCGTCAAAACCACTTGGAGGGTTAAAGGTTTTAAGTTTGGGTTACATTACCTTTTTCAACGCAGGTCTTCTTGTCTTCAATGAGGTGGTATCCGGATAGACAAGTGCACTTGTACTCTCCGTGGTTGGTTAGACCGCATGTTTGAGTGCATCCCAGAGCTATGCATTGAGCTGAAACAAGACAATTTCAAAATGAGTAACCAGAAAAACAAATCTGTAACTTAACAAATTAATTCCAACAAGCTTTGCATGAGTGATTCTTAACTAGACACCCTATATTCAGGCTTACTGTATCCGTTTTTCTTAAGTATTTAACCCACTGAAAGGCTCAGACGGTTGGTTGGTTGATTTGTGGGTTTTATGGCGCAAGCCATATAATCCCCAAATCAACCAACCGTATTTGGCCATGCTGCGCCGAATACGACAATATCAAGTTACAAACACATACACAATGAAAGTTTTACTGACACAGAAGAAATACACCCAGGGAGGAATGTACCAGACAAGAATCGAACCTGCGCCGCGTACAACTCGAAGGTTTCTAGCGCAGTGGGCATACCCACTGAGCCACGACGGCCTCGGGGGGACTAAGACGTATATATCCGTTCTGCGATATGCAGTCGTCCCTGCAGATCTTCGAATCAGTTGACAAAATAATCGATTTTCAAGGTTGGTTGCTGTAGCCGAGTCGGTAGAATCAAGGATTAACAACCGGAGGGTTGCAAGTTCGATCTAACTAAAAACCATCGAACACGTTAGGGGTTGGTGGCACGTGTCATAACCTCAAATGTGTTCAAGTTGGAGTTGTGTGGAAGTTTGTAGGGTGGGGTGCCTGATCAGGTGTTGACCTCGTCATCTGACAGTGCTTCAAGATGACGGGGTGTTATCCTCGGGTCTTTCCCTTCGAGATTGATTCCGAACCGTCTCCAATAGCCTGCCGTGTTGCTCAAGTGCGATACAAATTCAACTACCTAGCTAAGTTGGTTGGGTAAGTAATTTAGTTATTTCGTTAACGTCGCATTGCTGCAACACAACGGGCTATTGGAGACGGTTCGGAATCAAAACCGAAGAGAAAGATCCGAGGACAACACCTCGTAACGTTGAAGCACTGTCAGTCAACACCTGAGCAGGCACCCTACTCTACAAAACTCCCCACCACGCCAACGAGAGGACATTTGAAGCCACGACAGAGGTAAAGTTCACCAGCCCCCATGTATGTACACGATGGTCTTAATTGGATTCAAACTCGCAACCCTCTGGTTGCTAATCTATTACTCTTCCAACCGGGCTACCGCGGCCCGAAGTTGGTAGGGGTTTGTGGCGCAAGTAGCATATTTGGCAAAGCTGTACGAAACACAAGACAGACAATGGCAAGTAATGGATTTTCATTACACTAGGACAATTTTATTAATAGAAGACAGAAATACACACCGAGTAAGTTACAGGGATCGGACCTGCGCCACCTACCTCTTTCCTAGGATTATTTCCACCAGGAGAGGGAATTGATCATCCTGGTGATTGTCTAAACGAGATATCTCGTCCAGACAACTAAAACTGATCAGATCTTGATAGACGAGGAGAAAACTGACCTGGTATTGATCTCGTCATAAAAATAGTCAGCAATATCTTGATGAGATCTCTTCATTTGCAAAATTGGTCAGTCCATGACGGACCAAATATCACGTCGTTAGCAAATATTAGTCGTCAGACCTTGATGAACGAGATATCTCGTCATTAACATGTTGCCGTTTTTTTATGAAGAGATCAAGATCGAGACAGTTTTCTAATGATCGTGTTTTCTTCTACTGATCGCGTTTTGTTCTAATTATTGTGATTATTTTCTTCTAATGATCGTGATTGTGTTTTCTAATGATCTTTATTGTGTTTTCTTCTAATGTCGTGATTGCGTTTTCTTCTAATGATCGTGATTGTGTTTTGAATGATTGTTTTCTTCTACTGATCGTGATTGCGTTTTAATGATTGTTTTCTTCTACTGATCGTGATTGCGTTTTCTTCTACTGATCGTGATTGCATTTTCTTCTACTGATCGCGTTTTCTTCTAATTATTGTGATTATTTTCTTCTAATGATCGTGATTGTGTTTTCTAATGATCGTGACTGTGTTTTCTAATGATCTTTATTGTGTTTTCTTCTAATGTCGTGATTGCGTTTTCTTCTAATGATCGTGTTTTTAATGATTGTTTTCTTCTACAGATCGTGATTGCGTTTTCTTCTACTGATCGTGATTGTGTTTTTAATGATAGTTTTCTTCTAATGACGAGATATTTCGTGTATCAAGATCTAGTCAACATTTTTCTAATGACGAGATATTTCGTTTATCAAGATCTAGTCAACATTTTTCTAATGACGAGATACCTCGTCGAGACAACCACCAGAAGGTAAAACATGTTTCATTATAAAACAAGGTTTCCCTTCGTTGTAAATATAAGCTCTAATGAAAGGCTGGATCACATTTAAACGCATTCTTCGGCACCGAAATCAAGTTTGGCATTTTGTGAGGATACAAGCCGCGGAATGGATGTCATGTCGTTAAGTCTGGCAGATTGATAACGGCAGTAAGTGCTGGAATTCCAGAGCGAAGATGTTTCTTCTTCTCAACGGGTCCTTACTTTAAGAATTTGCTCGATAAAGACGACCGCAAATCGACCTGTCCGACGACATGAACAATCGGAATCAATCCTTCTTTCTTGGACTGTGGTTGTTTTTGAGGTTGGTTTTTTAACACGAGAGTCCAGTTAGAAGAGCATAGGATTAGCAACCGGAGGGTTTCGAGTTCGAAACTAGGTCCAGTCAAAGACCGTCGTGTACACGGAGTCTAGAGCACGCTAAATATATAGAAGTCTTAAATGTCCTCACATTGGCTTGGTGTGGAAGTTTGGAGAGTGGGGTCCTAGCTTAGATGTCGACTTCGCGCGTGGTTCAAAATTACGTGGTGTTCTCCTAGGACCTTTCCCTTCGGGTTTGATCTTTTGACCTCTGCCCGTTATGTTGCTCCAGTGTGAAATTAATTAACTACCTACCTGGTGTCGTTAAATTCGTTAAATCTGTCGTGGTCTTGAATGTCTTCACGTTGGCGTGGTGAAGAAGTTTGGGTTGCCAGCTCAGGTGTTGACCTCGTCATCTGGACATGGATTAAAATGACGAGATGTCCTCGGATCTTTCCTTTCGGGATTGGTACCAGACAGCTCCAAATATCCCGATGTGTTGCTCCAGTGTGACTCTAATAAACCACCAATCTGGTGTCGTTAAATCTGTCGTGATCTCAAATGTCTTCATATTGTCGTGGTGTGGAAGATTTGAGAGTGGGTGCCACCTCAGTTGTCGACCTCGTCATCTGACCGTCGTTCAAAATGACGAGATGTCCTCGGATCTTTCCTTTCGGGATTGGTACCAGACAGCTCCAAATATCCCGATGTGTTGCTCCAGTGTGACTCTAATAAACCACCAATCTGGTGTCGTTAAATCTGTCGTGATCTCAAATGTCTTCATATTGTCGTGGTGTGGAAGATTTGAGAGTGGGTGCCACCTCAGTTGTCGACCTCGTCATCTGACCGTCGTTCAAAATGACGAGATGTCCTCGGATCTTTCCTTTCGGGATTGGTACCAGACAGCTCCAAATATCCCGATGTGTTGCTCCAGTGTGACTCTAATAAACCACCAATCTGGTGTCGTTAAATCTGTCGTGATCTCAAATGTCTTCATATTGTCGTGGTGTGGAAGATTTGAGAGTGGGTGCCACCTCAGTTGTCGACCTCGTCATCTGACCGTCGTTCAAAATGACGAGATGTCCTCGGATCTTTCCTTTCGGGATTGGTACCAGACAGCTCCAAATATCCCGATGTGTTGCTCCAGTGTGACTCTAATAAACCACCAATCTGGTGTCGTTAAATCTGTCGTGATCTCAAATGTCTTCATATTGTCGTGGTGTGGAAGATTTGAGAGTGGGTGCCACCTCAGTTGTCGACCTCGTCATCTGACCGTCGTTCAAAATGACGAGGTGCTGTCCTCGGATCTTTCCTTTCGGGATTGGTACCAGACAGCTCCAAATATCCCGATGTGTTGCTCCAGTGTGACTCTAATAAACCACCAATCTGGTGTCGTTAAATCTGTCGTGATCTCAAATGTCTTCATATTGTCGTGGTGTGGAAGATTTGAGAGTGGGTGCCACCTCAGTTGTCGACCTCGTCATCTGACCGTCGTTCAAAATGACGAGGTGCTGTCCTCGGATCTTTCCTTTCGGGATTGGTACCAGACAGCTCCAAATATCCCGATGTGTTGCTCCAGTGTGACTCTAATAAACCACCAATCTGGTGTCGTTAAATCTGTCGTGATCTCAAATGTCTTCATATTGTCGTGGTGTGGAAGATTTGAGAGTGGGTGCCACCTCAGTTGTCGACCTCGTCATCTGACCGTCGTTCAAAATGACGAGATGTCCTCGGATCTTTCCTTTCGGGATTGGTACCAGACAGCTCCAAATATCCCGATGTGTTGCTTTAGTGTGACTCTAATAAACCACCAATCTGGTGTCGTTAAATCTGTCGTGATCTCAAATGTCTTCATATTGTCGTGGTGTGGAAGATTTGAGAGTGGGTGCCACCTCAGTTGTCGACCTCGTCATCTGACCGTCGTTCAAAATGACGAGGTGCTGTCCTCGGATCTTTCCTTTCGGGATTGGTACCAGACAGCTCCAAATATCCCGATGTGTTGCTCCAGTGTGACTCTAATAAACCACCAATCTGGTGTCGTTAAATCTGTCGTGATCTCAAATGTCTTCATATTGTCGTGGTGTGGAAGATTTGAGAGTGGGTGCCACCTCAGTTGTCGACCTCGTCATCTGACCGTCGTTCAAAATGACGAGGTGCTGTCCTCGGATCTTTCCTTTCGGGATTGGTACCAGACAGCTCCAAATATCCCGATGTGTTGCTCCAGTGTGACTCTAATAAACCACCAATCTGGTGTCGTTAAATCTGTCGTGATCTCAAATGTCTTCATATTGTCGTGGTGTGGAAGATTTGAGAGTGGGTGCCACCTCAGTTGTCGACCTCGTCATCTGACCGTCGTTCAAAATGACGAGATGTCCTCGGATCTTTCCTTTCGGGATTGGTACCAGACAGCTCCAAATATCCCGATGTGTTGCTCCAGTGTGACTCTAATAAACCACCAATCTGGTGTCGTTAAATCTGTCGTGATCTCAAATGTCTTCATATTGTCGTGGTGTGGAAGATTTGAGAGTGGGTGCCACCTCAGTTGTCGACCTCGTCATCTGACCGTCGTTCAAAATGACGAGGTGCTGTCCTCGGATCTTTCCTTTCGGGATTGGTACCAGACAGCTCCAAATATCCCGATGTGTTGCTCCAGTGTGACTCTAATAAACCACCAATCTGGTGTCGTTAAATCTGTCGTGATCTCAAATGTCTTCATATTGTCGTGGTGTGGAAGATTTGAGAGTGGGTGCCACCTCAGTTGTCGACCTCGTCATCTGACCGTCGTTCAAAATGACGAGGTGCTGTCCTCGGATCTTTCCTTTCGGGATTGGTACCAGACAGCTCCAAATATCCCGATGTGTTGCTCCAGTGTGACTCTAATAAACCACCAATCTGGTGTCGTTAAATCTGTCGTGATCTCAAATGTCTTCATATTGTCGTGGTGTGGAAGATTTGAGAGTGGGTGCCACCTCAGTTGTCGACCTCGTCATCTGACCGTCGTTCAAAATGACGAGGTGCTGTCCTCGGATCTTTCCTTTCGGGATTGGTACCAGACAGCTCCAAATATCCCGATGTGTTGCTCCAGTGTGACTCTAATAAACCACCAATCTGGTGTCGTTAAATCTGTCGTGATCTCAAATGTCTTCATATTGTCGTGGTGTGGAAGATTTGAGAGTGGGTGCCACCTCAGTTGTCGACCTCGTCATCTGACCGTCGTTCAAAATGACGAGGTGCTGTCCTCGGATCTTTCCTTTCGGGATTGGTACCAGACAGCTCCAAATATCCCGATGTGTTGCTCCAGTGTGACTCTAATAAACCACCAATCTGGTGTCGTTAAATCTGTCGTGATCTCAAATGTCTTCATATTGTCGTGGTGTGGAAGATTTGAGAGTGGGTGCCACCTCAGTTGTCGACCTCGTCATCTGACCGTCGTTCAAAATGACGAGGTGCTGTCCTCGGATCTTTCCTTTCGGGATTGGTACCAGACAGCTCCAAATATCCCGATGTGTTGCTCCAGTGTGACTCTAATAAACCACCAATCTGGTGTCGTTAAATCTGTCGTGATCTCAAATGTCTTCATATTGTCGTGGTGTGGAAGATTTGAGAGTGGGTGCCACCTCAGTTGTCGACCTCGTCATCTGACCGTCGTTCAAAATGACGAGGTGCTGTCCTCGGATCTTTCCTTTCGGGATTGGTACCAGACAGCTCCAAATATCCCGATGTGTTGCTCCAGTGTGACTCTAATAAACCACCAATCTGGTGTCGTTAAATCTGTCGTGATCTCAAATGTCTTCATATTGTCGTGGTGTGGAAGATTTGAGAGTGGGTGCCACCTCAGTTGTCGACCTCGTCATCTGACCGTCGTTCAAAATGACGAGGTGCTGTCCTCGGATCTTTCCTTTCGGGATTGGTACCAGACAGCTCCAAATATCCCGATGTGTTGCTCCAGTGTGACTCTAATAAACCACCAATCTGGTGTCGTTAAATCTGTCGTGATCTCAAATGTCTTCATATTGTCGTGGTGTGGAAGATTTGAGAGTGGGTGCCACCTCAGTTGTCGACCTCGTCATCTGACCGTCGTTCAAAATGACGAGGTGCTGTCCTCGGATCTTTCCTTTCGGGATTGGTACCAGACAGCTCCAAATATCCCGATGTGTTGCTCCAGTGTGACTCTAATAAACCACCAATCTGGTGTCGTTAAATCTGTCGTGATCTCAAATGTCTTCATATTGTCGTGGTGTGGAAGATTTGAGAGTGGGTGCCACCTCAGTTGTCGACCTCGTCATCTGACCGTCGTTCAAAATGACGAGGTGCTGTCCTCGGATCTTTCCTTTCGGGATTGGTACCAGACAGCTCCAAATATCCCGATGTGTTGCTCCAGTGTGACTCTAATAAACCACCAATCTGGTGTCGTTAAATCTGTCGTGATCTCAAATGTCTTCATATTGTCGTGGTGTGGAAGATTTGAGAGTGGGTGCCACCTCAGTTGTCGACCTCGTCATCTGACCGTCGTTCAAAATGACGAGGTGCTGTCCTCGGATCTTTCCTTTCGGGATTGGTACCAGACAGCTCCAAATATCCCGATGTGTTGCTCCAGTGTGACTCTAATAAACCACCAATCTGGTGTCGTTAAATCTGTCGTGATCTCAAATGTCTTCATATTGTCGTGGTGTGGAAGATTTGAGAGTGGGTGCCACCTCAGTTGTCGACCTCGTCATCTGACCGTCGTTCAAAATGACGAGGTGCTGTCCTCGGATCTTTCCTTTCGGGATTGGTACCAGACAGCTCCAAATATCCCGATGTGTTGCTCCAGTGTGACTCTAATAAACCACCAATCTGGTGTCGTTAAATCTGTCGTGATCTCAAATGTCTTCATATTGTCGTGGTGTGGAAGATTTGAGAATGGGTGCCACCTCAGTTGTCGACCTCGTCATCTGACCGTCGTTCAAAATGACGAGGTGCTGTCCTCGGATCTTTCCTTTCGGGATTGGTACCAGACAGCTCCAAATATCCCGATGTGTTGCTCCAGTGTGACTCTAATAAACCACCAATCTGGTGTCGTTAAATCTGTCGTGATCTCAAATGTCTTCATATTGTCGTGGTGTGGAAGATTTGAGAGTGGGTGCCACCTCAGTTGTCGACCTCGTCATCTGACCGTCGTTCAAAATGACGAGGTGCTGTCCTCGGATCTTTCCTTTCGGGATTGGTACCAGACAGCTCCAAATATCCCGATGTGTTGCTCCAGTGTGACTCTAATAAACCACCAATCTGGTGTCGTTAAATCTGTCGTGATCTCAAATGTCTTCATATTGTCGTGGTGTGGAAGATTTGAGAGTGGGTGCCACCTCAGTTGTCGACCTCGTCATCTGACCGTCGTTCAAAATGACGAGGTGCTGTCCTCGGATCTTTCCTTTCGGGATTGGTACCAGACAGCTCCAAATATCCCGATGTGTTGCTCCAGTGTGACTCTAATAAACCACCAATCTGGTGTCGTTAAATCTGTCGTGATCTCAAATGTCTTCATATTGTCGTGGTGTGGAAGATTTGAGAGTGGGTGCCACCTCAGTTGTCGACCTCGTCATCTGACCGTCGTTCAAAATGACGAGGTGCTGTCCTCGGATCTTTCCTTTCGGGATTGGTACCAGACAGCTCCAAATATCCCGATGTGTTGCTCCAGTGTGACTCTAATAAACCACCAATCTGGTGTCGTTAAATCTGTCGTGATCTCAAATGTCTTCATATTGTCGTGGTGTGGAAGATTTGAGAGTGGGTGCCACCTCAGTTGTCGACCTCGTCATCTGACCGTCGTTCAAAATGACGAGGTGCTGTCCTCGGATCTTTCCTTTCGGGATTGGTACCAGACAGCTCCAAATATCCCGATGTGTTGCTCCAGTGTGACTCTAATAAACCACCAATCTGGTGTCGTTAAATCTGTCGTGATCTCAAATGTCTTCATATTGTCGTGGTGTGGAAGATTTGAGAGTGGGTGCCACCTCAGTTGTCGACCTCGTCATCTGACCGTCGTTCAAAATGACGAGGTGCTGTCCTCGGATCTTTCCTTTCGGGATTGGTACCAGACAGCTCCAAATATCCCGATGTGTTGCTCCAGTGTGACTCTAATAAACCACCAATCTGGTGTCGTTAAATCTGTCGTGATCTCAAATGTCTTCATATTGTCGTGGTGTGGAAGATTTGAGAGTGGGTGCCACCTCAGTTGTCGACCTCGTCATCTGACCGTCGTTCAAAATGACGAGGTGCTGTCCTCGGATCTTTCCTTTCGGGATTGGTACCAGACAGCTCCAAATATCCCGATGTGTTGCTCCAGTGTGACTCTAATAAACCACCAATCTGGTGTCGTTAAATCTGTCGTGATCTCAAATGTCTTCATATTGTCGTGGTGTGGAAGATTTGAGAGTGGGTGCCACCTCAGTTGTCGACCTCGTCATCTGACCGTCGTTCAAAATGACGAGATGTCCTCGGATCTTTCCTTTCGGGATTGGTACCAGACAGCTCCAAATATCCCGATGTGTTGCTCCAGTGTGACTCTAATAAACCACCAATCTGGTGTCGTTAAATCTGTCGTGATCTCAAATGTCTTCATATTGTCGTGGTGTGGAAGATTTGAGAGTGGGTGCCACCTCAGTTGTCGACCTCGTCATCTGACCGTCGTTCAAAATGACGAGGTGCTGTCCTCGGATCTTTCCTTTCGGGATTGGTACCAGACAGCTCCAAATATCCCGATGTGTTGCTCCAGTGTGACTCTAATAAACCACCAATCTGGTGTCGTTAAATCTGTCGTGATCTCAAATGTCTTCATATTGTCGTGGTGTGGAAGATTTGAGAGTGGGTGCCACCTCAGTTGTCGACCTCGTCATCTGACCGTCGTTCAAAATGACGAGGTGCTGTCCTCGGATCTTTCCTTTCGGGATTGGTACCAGACAGCTCCAAATATCCCGATGTGTTGCTCCAGTGTGACTCTAATAAACCACCAATCTGGTGTCGTTAAATCTGTCGTGATCTCAAATGTCTTCATATTGTCGTGGTGTGGAAGATTTGAGAGTGGGTGCCACCTCAGTTGTCGACCTCGTCATCTGACCGTCGTTCAAAATGACGAGGTGCTGTCCTCGGATCTTTCCTTTCGGGATTGGTACCAGACAGCTCCAAATATCCCGATGTGTTGCTCCAGTGTGACTCTAATAAACCACCAATCTGGTGTCGTTAAATCTGTCGTGATCTCAAATGTCTTCATATTGTCGTGGTGTGGAAGATTTGAGAGTGGGTGCCACCTCAGTTGTCGACCTCGTCATCTGACCGTCGTTCAAAATGACGAGGTGCTGTCCTCGGATCTTTCCTTTCGGGATTGGTACCAGACAGCTCCAAATATCCCGATGTGTTGCTCCAGTGTGACTCTAATAAACCACCAATCTGGTGTCGTTAAATCTGTCGTGATCTCAAATGTCTTCATATTGTCGTGGTGTGGAAGATTTGAGAGTGGGTGCCACCTCAGTTGTCGACCTCGTCATCTGACCGTCGTTCAAAATGACGAGGTGCTGTCCTCGGATCTTTCCTTTCGGGATTGGTACCAGACAGCTCCAAATATCCCGATGTGTTGCTCCAGTGTGACTCTAATAAACCACCAATCTGGTGTCGTTAAATCTGTCGTGATCTCAAATGTCTTCATATTGTCGTGGTGTGGAAGATTTGAGAGTGGGTGCCACCTCAGTTGTCGACCTCGTCATCTGACCGTCGTTCAAAATGACGAGGTGCTGTCCTCGGATCTTTCCTTTCGGGATTGGTACCAGACAGCTCCAAATATCCCGATGTGTTGCTCCAGTGTGACTCTAATAAACCACCAATCTGGTGTCGTTAAATCTGTCGTGATCTCAAATGTCTTCATATTGTCGTGGTGTGGAAGATTTGAGAGTGGGTGCCACCTCAGTTGTCGACCTCGTCATCTGACCGTCGTTCAAAATGACGAGGTGCTGTCCTCGGATCTTTCCTTTCGGGATTGGTACCAGACAGCTCCAAATATCCCGATGTGTTGCTCCAGTGTGACTCTAATAAACCACCAATCTGGTGTCGTTAAATCTGTCGTGATCTCAAATGTCTTCATATTGTCGTGGTGTGGAAGATTTGAGAGTGGGTGCCACCTCAGTTGTCGACCTCGTCATCTGACCGTCGTTCAAAATGACGAGGTGCTGTCCTCGGATCTTTCCTTTCGGGATTGGTACCAGACAGCTCCAAATATCCCGATGTGTTGCTCCAGTGTGACTCTAATAAACCACCAATCTGGTGTCGTTAAATCTGTCGTGATCTCAAATGTCTTCATATTGTCGTGGTGTGGAAGATTTGAGAGTGGGTGCCACCTCAGTTGTCGACCTCGTCATCTGACCGTCGTTCAAAATGACGAGGTGCTGTCCTCGGATCTTTCCTTTCGGGATTGGTACCAGACAGCTCCAAATATCCCGATGTGTTGCTCCAGTGTGACTCTAATAAACCACCAATCTGGTGTCGTTAAATCTGTCGTGATCTCAAATGTCTTCATATTGTCGTGGTGTGGAAGATTTGAGAGTGGGTGCCACCTCAGTTGTCGACCTCGTCATCTGACCGTCGTTCAAAATGACGAGGTGCTGTCCTCGGATCTTTCCTTTCGGGATTGGTACCAGACAGCTCCAAATATCCCGATGTGTTGCTCCAGTGTGACTCTAATAAACCACCAATCTGGTGTCGTTAAATCTGTCGTGATCTCAAATGTCTTCATATTGTCGTGGTGTGGAAGATTTGAGAGTGGGTGCCACCTCAGTTGTCGACCTCGTCATCTGACCGTCGTTCAAAATGACGAGGTGCTGTCCTCGGATCTTTCCCTTAGGGTTTGATCCCGGACCGTCGCCAATTACCCGACAACACGACCCAATTATAAGAAAACTATCTTTCATTCCTGGAGCTCGTTTTTGAGTTTTGAATTCGTTGATTCAAACTCTCCTGGTGGTTTTCTCGAAGTACCTCGTCATTAACAAGACAGCAGATCTTGATGGACGAGATATCTCGTCATTGGAAAACTGAACAGATCTTGATATCTTCATTATCCAATTGGAGATGACTAGATGTCTCGTCATTAGCAAAATTGATCAGATCTTGATGGACGATATTTCTTCATTAGAAAGAAAAACTGACCAAATTTTGATGGACGAGAAATCTCATCGTAATCATTTGGAGTGTTAACACTAGAAAGATTGAAGGGGTCTGTGTGGCAATCGAGTTCTTTCCCTGCCCGTAACCTCTTTACTAATGAATTGATCATTTATGACTATTTTATGGCTTTTAATTATTTGGTCCACACTTATTGTATATTTAATTATTTCGGTTGAGTTTTTATGGCGGAAGGGCCATATTTGGCCATGCTGCTCCAGAAACAAGATAGACAACGTCTGGTAATGGACATACACATACAATGAAAATTTTACTGACACAGATGAGAGAAGTATACCCTAGAAGGAATAGAACCTTGATTTACTTGTTTCTAACCCTCCTGGTTTTTTCCCACGTCAGTAGAAAAAAAATAACCATATTTTGATCTTGTTCATCATAAAAAAATTGACAATATCTTAATGACTATTGGTAACTGTCCAGGATCAAAACCGACGGAAAAGATTCGAATACGCCTCTTAAATTTGAACTAAGGTCAAATGACAACGTCAACACCGGAGCTGGCATTCCTCTCACAAAACGTACGCAGCACGCCAAAGAGAGGACATTTGAGGTTAGATCTATCATGCACCAGCCTCCACGTACACAACGGTCTTTGGTTGGATCGAGTTTTGAACTCGCAACCTTCTGGTTACTAATCCGCGACTCTACCAAATGGTTCTCCGCGGTCCTGTGTGGACAAGATAAACTACTAAAAGTACAGGTGACCCCCGTATAACACGGCACTTCTATAGCATGGATTCACTCTAACACGGTTCGAGAATTGGGAACATCCCCGTATAACACGGTGCTTTTATAGCACGGATTCACTCTAACACGGTTCGAGAAGTGGGAACATCCCCGTATAACACGGCACTTCTATAGCACGGATTCACTCTAACACGGTTCGAGAAGTGGGAACATCCCCGTATAACACGGTGCTTTTATAGCACGGATTCACTCTAACACGGTTCGAGAAGTGGGAACATCCCCGTATAACACGGCACTTCTATAGCACGGATTCACTCTAACACGGTTCGAGAAGTGGGAACATCCCCGTATAACACGGCACTTCTATAGCACGGATTCACTCTAACACGGTTCGAGAATTGGGAGCATCCCCGTATAACACGGTGCTTTTATAGCACGGATTCACTCTAACACGGTTCGAGAATTGGGAACATCCCCGTATAACACGGCACTTCTATAGCACGGATTCACTCTAACACGGTTCGAGAATTGGGAACATCCCCGTATAACACGGTGCTTTTATAGCACGGATTCACTCTAACACGGTTCGAGAATTGGGAACATCCCCGTATAACACGGCACTTCTATAGCACGGATTCACTCTAACACGGTTCGAGAAGTGGGAACATCCCCGTATAACACGGTGCTTTTATAGCACGGATTCACTCTAACACGGTTCGAGAATTGGGAACATCCCCGTATAACACGGTGCTTTTATAGCACGGATTCACTCTAACACGGTTCGAGAATTGGGAGAATCCCCGTATAACACGGTGCTTTTATGGAATGATTGGAACAACGATGCGAAAAGGACGGGCATTATGAAAGTTTAATTTAAATGGTGTAGCATGTGAATATCCTAAGTTCTACACGCGTGAATATGATCTCGAGATAAATTAAATAGAAAGTAACTTAGCTTAGAAGAGACATGGTGTCTCTTGGGGATCCGCTCGTCATCAAAAAGAAAAAATGTGTAGAACGCTTAACGCGTTTCTTCTCACAAAACTGCAAGGTCATTGGACTGAGGCGAAAAAAAGAGAGCGTGTTCTTCCTCTCCACGCTTTTATCAGTTTTCAGGGGGTCGCAAATCAGGGCAGATGGTCTTGTCAATCAAGGGAGCTGGACTTCCTGATTCGCTATTTTTAAACTAGCTCATCTGTAATTTGTTAGACGGACACACATGACATGGCATGACGTAACTTTCTGGAAGATTCTTAGCATAGTTAATGAGCGTCACTGGAGCGAGGGAGAAAACGGAATTGAGAAATAAAGGACTTAAAAAATAAATGGCATCACTGATCTCGTAGCTGTCACTCAGAGGATGAGGATATCTTGCCAAAAAGAAAACACCCTCGCTTAATAATACTTAGTGATGACGAAGAAAACATTGTTTAATTCATATTAATATGTATTACTTACGAAAATTTTTAATTATGAAAATATAATAGCATGTTTTTTAATTTTTGGAACCTAACCCCCCTTTTCGTACTACTTCTTTGTTTCGTATAACACGGATTCGCATAACACGGCAATTTTTTGGAACATAACTCCCGTGTTATACGGGGGTTACCTGTACTTAAAAACCAATTTAAAAAAATGGGCATTAACGACGAAATTTCATCAAAATTAATAAAAAGGTATAGCTTGTGAAGACGGCTTCTGGAAGTACGAAACCGCAGAGAAGACTGATTTGTGTCACAGAATGAACAAATCCTAAAGCTTTTCTAGAGTTCAGGACAGGAAAAGATTGAACCAAGATGCTACTTTGAATGGCTCTACGAAAGGGAAGCATCAGGATTCCATGAAAAACATGTTTATTCGATGTCTTTTTTTAAGAAACCGCTGTCGTTTTTCCTACTATGAACGTATTCTGGGAATAGTACGTTTCTGAGGAACTACGGGGGAGTTGCTCGACGTCGTGGTTTTATCGAAAATGTATTGCACTTGTATTTTCTAGCATCCATCTTTCTGCTTATTAGTCCCTTGGGAGCATTTTTCTTTACCCGACATGGATTTCAAAAACTTGTGATTCCAGAAATAGCATGTTTGTTTTTCTAACGGGTCAACATGTCAAAAACTGCTCGTTTATTTTAACTTAACATCGCGTTTTATTAAAGGAATTTATTTAGAATTATTTTTAGTTCGACTGTTGCCTTAACAGCTTAATAAATGCTCAACATTGATTATCCCATCCCCAACATAATGAATCTACATTCTCACTCTACAGAAACGCCAATAACCATCGGATTCATCCATTCCCCTAAACATATGGATTACTTTCACTCTCTACTTATGGATTCGTACCATTTCCTATCAATGGATTCAACTCGTTCTCAGCCTATGGAGTGATTCAACTTTCTATTCAGACTCATTCCATTCCCCCTCTCTAACTATGTAATCATCCTATCCAAAACCTATGAATCCTTCCACTCTCTAATCAAGGACTCAACCCATTCTCGAACCGTGGATTTATTTCACCCAATTACCCAAAAGCTAATTTTGTTAATGACAATATATACACTGGAGTTCAAAATTAAGAGAATTTGCATATTTTGTCGAATTTCTCAAAAAGTACTGAACGAAAGGTAAAACTCATGCTTCCAAACGAAGATGCAAATCTTTAGGGTCGAATACGTAAGCGTGCGCGTGGGCGGGTGCATTTAGAGGAACAGGCTTTCTAAGCGCACGTGACAATTTCCGCGCTTCGTTTTGCTCGCACGCCTCGGAGAATTTCGTGGTGTTTTAAAACATTCGGTGAAATTCAAAAGGAAACAGTTAAAATGAGTAACCACCAACGTTTGGATGATGGAAATAGGTGGCGAATCGTCGGGAGATTGGAAGCAGGGCAGTCTCAAGTGCAGATTGCTAGAGACTTGAATGTAACGCCCAGCGTCGTGTCCAACTTATGGAAACAGTTTAAGGATACCGGATCCGTAGAGGAAAAGCCTGGGCAAAGTAATCCAAGAGTCACTACGGCCAATGAAGATCGATATTTGTCCATTACAGCGAGTTGTAACAGGAGTTCAACAGCTTCTCAGCTCTGTCGTGGCCTTCATGCGGCCACAAGAAGCCGAGTTTCAAGGGTTACTGTTTCCAGAGGGCTACATGAGAGAGAGGTCTGTTTGCAAGAAGACCTGCCGTTTGCCTTCTGCTCACTTCTGAGCACAGGAGAGCCCGTTTAGCATGGTGCAGAGAACATCGACTTTGTGCCAGAGGTCAGTGCGGGACCTTTCTATGAGTCCCGGTTCAGCCTAACCACTGATTCTCGACGTACGCTCATCTGGAGATAACCAGGGACCCGCTACCTGTCCTCCAACATCCGAGAAAGAGACCACTGTGGCAGCGGAGGTTTGATGGTCTGGGCTGGCATCATCTTGGATGGACTCAGACATCCATATCTTTGACGGAGGCTCTATGACTTCTGTGAGGTATAGGGATGAGATCTTGGAGCGCTATGTTCTCATTTTCAGGGGGGTGCAGTTGACCCTGATATTTTTTATGAACAACCCTCGTCCACATGGGGTTCATCTGGTCGCCGAATATCTGGAAAGTGAGGATATTCGTCGGAGGAATTGGCTAGCCAGATCTACAGATCTAAACCCTAAAGAGCATATCTGGAACTCTCTTGGGAGGGCAATTGCAACTCGCCGTTCCACTCCCAGCACCATCCAGGACTTGAAAACAGCGTTGCTGGAGAAGTTGGACCGACTGCCAGACTCATAAACTGCCTCATTTCCACTATGAATTCACGTTGTGAGAGCTGTATAACTGTAAGAGGGTGTCATACCCCTATTAACCAAATTTTGGTGTCGATATTGTAACTTGTTTTAGACCTTCCTGCGCTGATGAGTCCTACGCACGATCATACGTCTGTACCATAACTGTTGTATGGTTTTTTGTTGTATTATTTCAACATACATAACTAATTTCATTAAAATATGTCCAGTAGTTCTGGAGATAATCACCAAAAAGAGAAAATTCACTTAATTTTGAACACCAGTGTATATAAAATATATACAATTCAATAATTCAAAAGAAAGAGAAATTTAATAACATTAATTTAAGAATACCAAGAAAGTTTCAAAAAATGAAGCGCTTCAGGGAGGAGCGATCAGGGCGTCATCAGGGAAGAGCCTGACCCAGTCAACACAATATGGTGTTCTCTGCGTTACCATATTGGGTTGCTTCATTTTTTGAAATTTTCTTGGTTTTCTTAAATTAATATTAAATTTCTTTGTTTTGAATTATTGAATTATATTGCTAGCCATGCTGTCTGCGGTTTTGGCGCTCATGCATGGACAGTACTGATTTTTGGCTTCTGCTTAACTATGTTTATATCCCGGTATTTTGGTCTTTTAGCCTTCTGGCTTTTTACTCGTCAGAAATTTTAGTACTATAGCGTTCTAATATTTTATGTTTGAATAGTTCATAAAACGCACACACATATATTCATCAGGGTGTTCCAACGAGATATCTCATCTATCAAGATCTGGTCAGTTTTTTTCTAACGAGATATCTCATCTATCAAGATCTGGTCAGTTTTTTCGAACGAGATATCTCATCTATCAAGATCTGGTCAGTTTTTCTAACGAGATATCTCATCTATCAAGATCTGGTCAGTTTTCTAATGACGAGATATCTCATCTATCAAGATCTGGTCAGTTTTCTAATGACGAGATATCTCATCTATCAAGATCTGGTCAGTTTTTTTCTAACGAGATATCTCATCTCCATCAAGATCTGGTCAGTTTTTTTCTAACGAGATATCTCATCTATCAAGATCTGGTCAGTTTTTTTCTAACGAGATATCTCATCTATCAAGATCTGGTCAGTTTTTTTCTAACGAGATATCTCATCTATCAAGATCTGGTCAGTTTTTTCGAACGAGATATCTCATCTCCATCAAGATCTGGTCAGTTTTTTCTAACGAGATATCTCATCTATCAAGATCTGGTCAGTTTTTTTCTAACGAGATATCTCATCTATCAAGATCTGGTCAGTTTTCTAATGACGAGATACCTCGTCGAGACAGCCGCCAGGAGGGTTAAAGCGGGGGATAGAGGCCTTATCCCTATTTATTCGTCTTACAATTTAAAGCCTGACTCGGGGTTAAGCTTGCAGTTCTTAGATGAAAATTTCCAAATAGACATCTGTCTTATGTCTTGTCAGTAGTCGTCATAAATTCAACTTACGCAACTCCTTGTCATGGTATCTGGAAGGTTAATCTTATCCGTCTGAATACAGTTAGAAAACATTTGTACACTATCTGTATAAATAAACATAGAATGTTTGTTTGTACATTGAATATTTTCGATCCATTTCACGTTTTCTATCCGTTTTGGGCTCTTCTAATGCTAAATCCATCTCTTGCACGTTTGGTGTCTGTATGTGTGTGCCCGTACTACGTCCAAACGGTTGAATATATTTTCATGAAACTTCATACTGTGAGTACTTACATGCATTTAGTGATTCAACTTGATTGAATAAGTCTTTCTGTCTTCCCGTTCTATGTTTGATTTTGTGTGTGTTTGAACAAGTATCACAAAAACTTTATTCAACGTTTTTTATACAATGTTCTACATTTGATACACCATATTTCATGTTTTAGTTTAGTGAATACATTATTTGAAATTTCTTTTCTTGCATATTTAGCCAAGTTTCATGCTAAGGCATCTACGTAACTATACTTAAATCAACCGTAATTTGGTAGTTTCGGAGTAGCAGAGAAGTTTATTGAGCATTGCAATTACAGTGGTACCTTGAGATACGAGGGCCCCAACATACGAGTTTTTTGAGATACGAGCCGTCACTAGGTCGATTTTTGCCTTGAGTTACGAGCCAGAATTTGAGACACGAACCTGCTTCGATGATGTCACAATCACCACTCCGCTAAGATTCCCGTGTCTTGCGCCTCGTTCAATTCACGTGTTTACCTCACCTGATGACAGTTAACGTCTCACAAAAATCAATCAATTTCTTAATTTGGTTTGACATTTGTCAATTGCCTCCGAGAGGCCCGAATCCCTTTCTTATTTTTTTTTAATTTTTCTTTTCTCCGACCAGATGCGTCAATTCTAAAAACGGGGTGTGTAGTTATTTAGCTAATTTTTTTGGTATAACCATGAGTCCAAAGAAGGTGAGTGTAAAGAACAGTGGTGAGAAAAGGGAAAAGGTGATATCCATGGAATTAAAGAGCGAGATAATAGACAAACATGAGCAAGGCGTAAGAGTAAGACTTGGCAATGCAGTACGATAGCATACTTCTACGATATGTACTATTCTGAAGTAGGACTCGATAAAGGCCTATAACTCCAGCTACAATATTTGTTCATTATAAATACATTATTATATAAAAATTGGAATGGTTTTTGGTGGGCTAGTCCGAATTAATCTCATTTCAATTAATTTCAATGGGGAAAATTGATTTGAGATACGAGCATTTTGACTTACGAGCTCGGTCATGGAATGAATTAAACTCGTATCTCAAGGTACCACAACGGAAGCGGGCGATATAGTACTCGTATGTGAAATGTATTACATGGATGGATATGCATGTATAGGATTTGTGTAACAATAAAAATGTCGAAAAGGTTAAAAAAATATTTTCCTCATACTTAAATGATTTGGCAGTTTTCAACGAAAGAGGAGTGATCATTTTCTGGTCACTTTCAATCTGTAGTTAACCAATTAAACCAAAGTGAGGTCGGGCAATTTTGCTAGTTTGCTATCAGACTGAACGCAAGAGGTGTTATTTGTGTGTACCAAATACTTGACATGACTTACTGAAAATGTGATGCAAACGTTACATACCTAGGAGTCGATCATCCTTTTTCTTCTCGCAATTCGTACCTTCGTATCCAGACGGGCACTCGCAACTCTTCACTGTGGATCCGATGTAATGTCTGGAAAAGAATGCCATCATTAGTTGGTTGTTTGGGGGGTTTTATGGCGCAAAGGCCATATTTGACCATACTGCGCCAAACACAAGACAAACATTATGTAATAGACATGCACACACAAGGTAGGTTCGTATTTTACTTAGCATCGCTCTGGCGTGGCACAACGTGTTATTGACAACGGTTCTGGATGGAACCCGAAAGGAAAGATCCGAAGACAACACCACGTAATTTTGAATTACGGTCAGATGACGAGGTCACACTTGAGCTGGAACCCCACTCTCCAAACTTCCACACCACGCCAAAGTGAGGACATTTGAGGCCAAGACAGATTTAAAGTGCCCAGCCCGGTCTGTTATTGGATTTCAATTCGTAACCCTCCGGTTGATAATCCCTTACTCTTCCACCCCGGCCAATTTAGTCCTGAATTGAACGATTCGAGGACAACACCTCGACGTTTAGGCACGTATTTTAATTATCGTCGCACTGGAGCAACACAACGGGCTATTGGCGACAGTCCGGGGTTAATCCCGAAATGAAAGATCCGAGGACAACACCACGTAATTTAGAAACGAGGTTAGATGACGAGGTCATACCTTAGCTGGTACCCCATTCTCCAAACTTCCACACCACGCCAACGTGAGGACATTTGTAGCCACGACATATTTAACGTGCACCAGCCCCGTTTTAAACGCGACGGTCTTTGGTTGGATTCAAACTCGTAATCCTCCGGTTCTGGTCACTTAGAACAGCGATCAAATGACGCGTACACCTGAGATGGTACCCTACTTTCCAAACTTCGACATCACGTCAACGTTAGGATATTTGAAGATACGACAGACTTAACCATACACCAGTCTCCAAGCACCCTCTTTGGTTTGATCGAGTTTCGAACTCGCAACCCTCTGGTTGCTAATCTACTTTTCCAACCGAACTACCATGTGATCCCAATAATTAGTATAATAACGATCAAATTTCTACATATTTTTTGAAGTAGTGCATTACATTTTACAAAATTTTCTTAGCTTAATTCTAAACAGCTTACTACATTTTTATAAAATTTCAACTTAAAAATCATGTAATTTTTGACTGAGTTAAAGGAGCTACTAAATTAAAAAGAAACATTTTATGAATTCTAGCTTTGGTAGCTGCTACTGATAGAATAACAAGTTATCAATTTGGAAAAATAACAGCATTATTAACATAAAATAAATGTAATAGTTAGCATACTCGCTCATAAATGCCATGAGACATTTTTCAGAAAGTATAACGCTAACGTTCACCAAAAATAAAGTTCAACACAAGCGAACGACACTAAATTTAAAATATAGCGAAGAAAAACATTCTGCTACAAATAAAAGAACCAGTATTAAAATTTCAACATAAATATTTATGAGCAAATACTTTTCATTAGATATTATACTGCATCAAGATGTAAATCACTACGTGGTTTTTACATGAGTTCAAAGTCAGAATAATGAATTTTTATGAAATGATACTCACTTTTGAATGTTTATTCGACTATTGCATATGCAGATCACGTTTGAGAAAATGTTTGCAACATTTTAGTCTGTATTAATAGTTACTAGATTCTTTTCAAAGCGTTTATGTCTGGAACTGAAGTAAACTATTTGAATAACAAGTATCAAGCAGGTGAATGTTGGTGTTTTAAGTATCTATCAAAGCTTAAGTAAATAGATAGGGGGTAGTTAAATTTTTTGAATTGAAGTCTTAAAAATATATTTCCTATCATTTCAAATATATATTTGCTGTTAAACTAAGTGTATAAAAACCATGAGTGAAGTTGACTTCAAAGCATGTTTACTTTGCATTTAGAAATTGGAAAGTTTTTTCTATGAACGCAGTAAGTCAAAAAATTAGAAGTAAATCTGTATTTTTTCACTTTTTAGATGATAAATAGGAATACTGTTTTGAGAGCACATTTTAAATTCTATGGTAATTAATAAATTGTGAATATAAACTTGGAACTGAGAAATACGATAGTCATACTACTATTCTAGTTTAGTGGTTACGATAAATTCAGGGTGTATTGTATAATTTTCGGTAGGTATGTAGGTTGGTATTTTAATTAACGTCACATTGGAGCAACACACCGGCTATTGGTGACGGTCCGGGATCAATCCCAAAAGTGAAATATCCGAGAACACCACGTAATTTTGAACCACGGTCAGAAGATGAGGCACCCCACTTTCCAAACTTCCACACCGCCAACGTGGACATTTGAGGGCACTGCAGATTTAACGTGCAATAGCCCTCTTTGTACGACTGTCTTTGGTTGGATTCGAACTCGTAACTCTCAGGTTACTAATCCGTTACTCTTCCAATCTAGCAACCGTGGCCTGTATAATTTCCAGACTTAGAAAAAATTATTCGAAACAATGTTATGTTAACTTAAAGCTCTATATGATCCAATTCTAAGCTAAGTTTGGTTGGATTAATTCTTGTGTTAGCAAAAAAATGTACAGAAAGGTACTTTGATATAGACTTTTTTGTGGCAACGATTTTAGCGCATTTTTTGTCTGTCGACAAGGAAGAATTTCTTAGAAAAAAACATTTTTGGCTGAACTGAATATAATTAAAAAACAAACAAAAAGAACTGATTATTCTTCCAACTTCTAGGTAGGTATTTACTTTAATGAAAACATCTTTACTTTTTCTAAAATATTGTAATAGAAGTTTACACGTTAAATAATTT
The DNA here is from genome assembly GCA_933210815.1 of Meta bourneti. Taxonomy (NCBI): domain Eukaryota; kingdom Metazoa; phylum Arthropoda; class Arachnida; order Araneae; family Tetragnathidae; genus Meta; species Meta bourneti. The sequence goes on from OW119932.1 coordinate 14,726,191, forward strand.
TGTTTTAATGGTAATGGAACCGGGCTAATAAATATTACAAAATATTCGAGGAAAAGACATGACAAAAAAATAAAGCTATGATTTACATAAATTATTAAGAGATTCAAATAATCCAGAGGTTGCCATAATCCTAATAAAGCCAGGTTGTCTTTGTCTGCTACAACTCGCTACAGAAAGCACGCCCAAAGCCGGCTTTCTAAAGCTGTACCGCAAAAAACGGAAATTTCCTAAAAATGGCACTCAATAATAATTTCTGACTTTCAGAGAACATCCGGACAAGGAAAATTCAATTTACGAGGTCTTAATATCGAATAAATATTATTACTAACAAGAAATAACAGTATTACAAATAAAAAATGCCTCTTGAAAATCGGACACGATTCAATGAACTGATGCCAAATACTAATATTTCTTTAGATTCAAGCGATTTGGTAGGTATTTCAATTAAGGTCACAATGGAACAACACAACGGGCTATTGGCGACGGTCCGGGATCAAACCCGAATTGCATAATCCGAGGACAACACCACGTAATTTTGAACCACACCCAGATGACGAGGTCACAACTGAGATGGCACTCCACTCTCCAAACTTCCATACCACGCCGACGTGAGGACGTTTGAGGTTACGACAGATTTAACGTGCACCAGCCCCCGAGTACACGACGGTCTTTGGTTGTATTGGAACTCTCAATCATCCGGTTGCTAATCTTTTACTCTACCAACCATGCTACTGCGGCCCTTCAAGCGATTTGGAATGAATCGATAATTTGTGATAAATCCAGGCATTTCACAATTCCAGGTGAAATCCGGAAAGCGCACGTAAATTCCGGGTAAAGATGTCGAATCCGGGGCATATTTGTCGCCAAGCAATTTTTGTCGCCAAATCAAGATGGGGTCCAAAATCAGTATGGCGGCCATCTTGGCGATTCGATTTGTTATATCCGGAAGTGAAAATAGAGGAATGCACAAATAAACAATAAAAAGTAAAGAAAAATGTCTTTCAAAGCCATTTCATTCCCACATTATGGACATTTTACACTTTTTACAATCAAGACAACTTTCTGGCACCATTCAATCACTTTCAAGCTCTCCGGATTCGCTGAAGATTCATCATACATTTTTCCAAATAAACCCCGCATTTATACGTCCCGTCAAACCATCCATTGCCATATCCAATCAAGGGTAAGAGCGGCTAATAAATCTATAATTCAATTTCTAATTAAAAAATTTATATATATATATACATCAATAGAAATGTGCCACTTGAAAAGATAGTAATCAAAATTTTGGAAATGCAACGGCAAGCACGGAAACCAAACAAACACTGAAAGAACCCGTTGCAAGCACAAAATAGCCGGTTAAGCGGTAACCAATGAAAATCATTCTTAAGCGCTAAGCAATCAGAATACAAAAAATCCAAATTTCAAAACGTTAACCAATCATAGAACGCAATACATTGCAATTTCGTTAAAAATACGGACGTAAAAAAACCCCAACCTTTTGCATAGGGTTGCCATAAAGCTGGATCAAGGTTACCATATTTGGCTATAAATCGCTAGTGCCCCGGATTCGACATCTCTACCAAATTTCGGACTTGTCGATACTTTTCCGGGCGTTTGCTAATCTAAACTTAGAGCGGCAAACCAATTCTAAATCTAACGTGGTCTACGTATTTCGAAACGCAATTTGTGAAGTTTCAGAAATAATCGTGCTTACCTCCAAGTCTAAATAATCAGGAAAGATAAAATCATAAGGCTGAAAATTATTATTTCTGTAATTCCATAAACATAAAAACGCAAATACAACAGAAAAATATTCGCACGTTATCAACAAGTTTTGGAATTCAAAACATCTGAAGTCAAATTAACGTTGCCATACGAAACAAAGAATTTCTTTCATTTCTAGTTGTAGGCTGGGCCGTGGTAGCCCGGTAGGTAGGTATTGTAATTAACGTCACACTGGAGCAACACAACGGGCTATTGGTGACGGTCCGGGATCAATCCCAAAGGGAAAGATCCGAGGACAACACCACGTAATTTTGAACCACAAGGCGCCGACGGGAGAAAGTTGATTCCAGTTCCCACATACAAAAGCAACACAAAGGGGTTATCGGTGTCAGTCAGGGGTTCATCACGGAGGATAACACCTCGTCATTTGGATTCAGTGTCAAACGGCGGAGTTATTCCTTGAGCTGGCACCCAACTCTCCAAACTTCTACACCACGCCAACATTAGGACATTTAAGGCCAAGGTAGATTTAAAGTATTCAAGCCCCCAGCTAGACGACGATCTTTGGTTGGGTCAAATTTCGAACTCTCAATCCTCAGGTTGCGAATCCGCTACTCTTCCAACCGGGCTACCACAGTCCTACCTTTCAACGGGAAAATTGTCGTTCCATAGACCTTATGGTATCTTTATACCGGGAAATAAATAATACGAATATTCTAAAGAATCTCGTTGAAAATATCACTCGACTGAAGTTTGGGAGAAATTTTGAGGAAGATAATCTTTAAAAATATTATTTGATAGGTATGAGTGGTAATTTCAGTGTAAACCAGTCTGCGAAGATTTTACTTATGTCCAAAAGCTCTCGCATGATACATATCGGGGTTGCCTTAAAATGTAGTTTATTGCCGTTTTGGCAACATTTGACGTTTAATCTAAATAATGTTGGTAAGTCGGTTGATTGATTGTTAGGTTTTATGGCGCAAGTCTAAAAAGTTGGTAAGTCGGAATTCGTTCTTTCGAATTTTTTTTGGTAAGAATCCTGGTCCTCTTAAAAATGTTGGTTGAAATCCTGTTCGAAAAACAAATCAAGTGACGCACAGGAAAACGCTCCCCCCTCCCGTATCGTTGTAGAAACACTAACTCACACTCTTGTTAGCTTGTCAGAAAATGCCTTTCATAAGGACCAAAGATCTTAAAATGACAATATCGGAATATTGTGAAACGTTTTGAACTTTCATGGCATTTGGTTAAAATATTTTCGTTACATGTGTAGACAAAGTAGCACATTTTAACGTGTCACACAATGTGCAAATGTTCTAAATATTCCCGTTGGAAACTGAACAAGTAGTTTTTAGAATTCATTCTCTTCTAGGATACTTAAAAATATGTAAGGTCAAAAGTGCTTCCTTAATGACACCATCGCAATGTTGTTCATCTTCACGAAACAAACCCCAAAGGCTACCATAATTCCGACGAACAAAACAAAACTGACAGCCCCAAATGACCTCCGAAAACACCCGTCAGAATCGATCTCTTAAAAAACTTCAAAAAACCAAGAGTGTTCGAGTGTACGTGCGCCTAAGAATCGATCTGCTTTCACAATTCGATTTTTTTCCCTCGCAAGAATCAAAGGACGTCAGATCCCGGATGTACTCGAGAATTTTCCAGCAATTGCCATTCCATCGCCATAAGAAATGGATATTTATGGCACACATAAATTTCCAACGGCAATATAACTGCAAATTTCTGCACATTGAAATCCGAAAGAAATTTCGGGTTACATTTATATGGCCTGCGCGTGCGAGCGGCCATTTTTTTTCGCTCCCCTCGCAAATCGAAAAGAACAATAAAACAAATTTCTCTTATTCCGAATGCTTAATCTGTATTGGGAGTTGCACGCACGAATATTCGATCCCAAAAGTAACATAAAATAGCCAAATAGAATTTCCGCCGACACTGAGCTTTTTTGAATTGAGTTCATTTTTTTAGTTCCGCCATTTTTTTCGTTTTCAGTGCTGCTGATGGCAATTTTTTTTATCGTCTGCATTGTTCTGAGTGGCTGATCGGAAAACGCAAGACTTTTCGAACCCAATTATCTCCTGGGATATCACAGACGATAGCTTCTGTTCTGTTCGTCTTCCGAAAACGAATATAATAATTCCACGTCTCTCAGGATACCTTTGGGAGAAACGAAAAAAAAAAGAAAAACAGGGACAAGACTCGGATAAAAAAAAATCGCTTGCTCTTTTTATTATTTTTATTTCTTTTTTGATGTCCCGCTTTTTTTTTCTTGTTTTTGGCAGCGCTGAGTAAACACATGCACGGAGCTCACAGGTTTAATCTATTTTCCGTCTGTTTCCCCAAGAGATGGCGCTGCTGTAGGAAGCAGAAGTAATATTGCTTTTAATAGGAGGCTTTCTTTTACAGGCAGTGTTCCAAAAAAGAATTCGAATGGATAAAGGGGGGTGGGGGATGCCTTCGCTCGTGGTGCATTATTTATGAACGTGACAATATGATATTTCGCTGAAGTTGTTCAGCGTAGGCCGGAGCGTTTGTTTTTTGGTCTGTTTATTTGAGATCGGAGAGGCGGCTAAAAATAGTCATATATCAAAATAAATACTTTTCGTATCATGTGCAACAATAGATCTCTTCAAAAATGTATAGCTACCATTCGCTTGAATTTCGGTTGTATTTGAGAAGATAAGAAAAATGGAGAATATAAATATCCAAATAACTGAAATTTCTTAATATTTTATTTATCTATCAATGAAAATAGCTAGCATTTTGAGTAAGATATAACTTAAACCACCTTGAACTTTGAATCTCATTTCAAATAAATATTTATGACCACTTCTTATTTTATGTATTTAATACATAAAATAAGAAGTTGTATAACAGTTCTGTTGTATAACACTTCATAGAGGACTCGGTAGCCCAGTTGGAATAGTAACGGCTTAGAAATAGAAAGCTTTACGAGTTCGAAACTCGGTTCAACCAAAGACCGCAGTTTACGTGATGGCTAGTGCATGTTAAATCTATCGTGATGTGGAAGTTCGGAGAGTGGGTTGCCAGCTCAAGTGATCTGACCGTGATTCAAAATGACGACGGGATTGATCCCAGACTGTCACCAATTTCATGTTGTGTTGCTCCAGTGCGACCTTAATTAACTACCTACCAACATTTCATAGAGATGCATTAATATTGAGTGCTATTATTGTACCGACATACTGATATCTTTTCATTACATTCTTATATTTTATGAAATGTGTTAATTGAATGGGTGAAATTATAACAAATGATGTGGTCTTGGCGTGATTTCATTTCTTTGTCGCCAAGTCAATGTATATTGGTCAGCGTTGGTGATAAGACACCAATTTTGGCGAGGTTTGGCGATCGTACCGTGTACTAGGATTTGACCATTGTCTTGTAAATTAGGCCTATTTACATAACACGTAATCATCAATTAATTATGAAACAATTTTAAAGCTTTTTAGTAATTTTTCCAATTTTTTCACCGGGAAATGAATCTACAACAAATAAAATATTTGCATGCTTGATTTACATTTTTCGTTATTACATAAAATCATTGAGGTTACAGTGAAAGAAATTAGCGTTAAATGTGACATCTATAAGTAGGTAGTTGAATTTACGTCGCACTGGAGCAACATAACGGACATCTAAAATATATTTATATTAGATTCACTCAGATAGATATATTCTTAGTTATAGAAAATTTCAATTTCTTTCAATTGTGTGTGAAAATTTTCCCTTTCATAAGCAGTAAAATATAAAGAAATAGTATTAAATATAAGATAAAATATCATTTAATAGTAATGGTAATTAATTACGTCGCACTGGAGCAACACCAATGGGCTATTAAAATATCATGTAAAAAGAATGAAAATACTTGATCTAAACACTTGGTTTGGTTTATTGGGGTTTTATGGCGTAAGGGCCATGTTTGGCCATGCTGCGCCAGACACAAGATACACAGTATCAAATAATAGACACACACAATGAAAGTTTTACTGACACAGAAGAAAGAAATACACCCAGAGAGGAATGCACCTGACAGGAATCGAGCCTGCGCCGACTACAACTCGAAGGCTGCTAGCGCAGTGGGCATACCCACTGAGCCAAATTAAATAACTGAGCTCAAATATTAGAAATGAATGCTTCAAGTGAACACTAGATGGCAGTCTGATTGATTTAAGAACAAGAACCAAAATTGATATTCAACCTCTCCAATCTGAATTAGGCAAATTTTCCATTTCTTTATTTGGTTTTGAATAATAATGATTCTCTCATTTTGATCGAACTATGATTAATTTTGTTTGAACTTTCATTTAATTATTGTTAAACATGTATATTGCATACACATCGAATCGTTAAACACTCATATTAAAAAAGCGAAAATTTGGCACTTTGCAAGGCCCTAACTAATGGAAACAAATTAAGGCAAAACTACTTTATCAAACACTTCAAGTTTAGTAACGATTTTATCTGTTTATCCAAATTAATCAGTCATTTTTATACGAACAGCTCAAACACGAATGCAGCTTGTTCAGACACTCAAGATGCTCAATACATCATTTTTAAACGCGATTAAGACATCAAAAGAAAGCACCACAATCATTCAACCGCAAAATCGAATCACCGATAGTCCATAAATATTCGTCACAATCGAATCAGATCGAATGGAAGGGGGAGGATGGCAAAAACTTGACGCTTTTCCAGAACGGCAACTCGTCACTTTCTTAATTGATTATACTTGGTTCTGATTGGCCGGGGAAACCCACGAGGCCATGAAGTTATAATGAACACACGTAGGTGCCTCGTTAATCAGTTGGGAGGGAATTTTTCCACCAGAAAAGAAGATAAAACTTCTATTGGAGTTGGGCTATTTTTCTTGTTTACTGCAGCTCTCTTCAAGGCCTGCAATTAACGGGATTTCGATTAATTAAAAACGTATTAGGGCCATCGGAGTTCTTTGAGCGATGTTTGCGGTTGTATTGGTTTTCGGATTTTCAACTGGCAAATACGTCACGACGCCCTAATGGAGCTCGATCTGACAGTGCTGGAAATGACTGAGATAATTTAGTTCAACAAGTATGGCAACGGTATGGGGTCTTTGGGTTACTTAGGTTGTGTGAACGGAAACGATGTTCGTGATGTATGACGGCTGGAATTACAACTCTTGTGAATCCCGTTGAAAAAAAAACTATTGGTTGCCTATCACCGAATGTAATTTTTCACATAACAGAGATTAAACCCTACCAATCAGGAGCACTCGTGACGTCAGAACATCAAGTCAAAGAATACTTGTCTAAATGTGAGGGCGCTGCATACTTAAGTTAACGAAAAAAAAGAACGGAAGTGAAGAAAGGGCATGACAGTGTAAGGTATAGAGATGGCCAGAATCGAATACTTTTAAAATCGAATACTTTTAAATCGGATACTTTTAAAATCGAATACCTTTTAAAATCGAATACTTTTAAAATCGAATACTTTTAAGAATCAAAAACTTTATATTCGAGTATTTTCAAGTATAGAATTAGTATCCTAAAACGAACACCAAAAATGATTGACCTATAGAAAGAATCAACCAACTGCGAAAAAGACAACACTTCGTTCTGATTTTTCCAGCATTGGGCTTACTGGAATTGTGACATAGTGGATCCAAGTTGTAACTCACTGCAAGAGAAACCTAGTGGATCGTTGTATTGTTATTCATTCTACATGCAAACGGTAATTTTTGACATCCGATCTACATGGATACGTATGCAATGCAACACTGTTACTATGATGTCCAAATACTTTGGATGAATGCTTTGATATCCAAGTGCTATAAAATTTGAAAACTTTTGTATCCGTATACTTTGGATGAATACATTGGTACTCGAATACTTCGGATAAATACATTGGTACTCGAATATCTAAGATGAATACTTTGACATCCGAATACTTAGAATGAATACATTAATACTCGAATTCTCTGAATGATTACACGGGTGCTCGACTACTTAAGATGAATATTTTGATATGCAAGTACTTTGGTATTCGAATACTTTGGATGAAAACTATTGTATTCGAATGCAATGAGAAAGAATCGAGTACAACGAATACTTTTAAGTGTCCAGTACAAGAGTATTTTTGTATTCGAATGCAAAGAGAAGGATCGAGTACAAGGAATACTTTTAAGTGTGGAGTAACATCAGCATTTTTGCATTCGAATGCAAAGGGAAAGAATCGAGTACAACGAATACAGGGCTTGGTCTTAAGTGTATCTCTTGAAGTGTCAGGCTGGAAACGCTATTTGGTTGTAATCAAAGGATTCAGGTCTGGAGAGTAGGTTGGGCAGTAGAGCGCTTCCCAGCCCCATCGGGGGTGGGAACAATTGATTGAGTTACCCTCTCAATTTGGGTGGGGAAGGAACGTCATTCAGCGTGACTGGAAGTGGACGTGACCCTGTGACGTTACTTAACCCTCTGGATACGGGGACTGGCCCAACCGGTCGAAAGTTTCGAGTCCCCTCGTTACGAAAGGCTCGGATTCTTTCAGACCTCAAACTCCTGAAGTATTGCCGATGCCCATTACGATTTCCAGCCCTTTTTTCTGTGCTACAAAGAGACCCGCGCGTGAAAAGCCTTATCTCCACGTTGACAAAGATGTCAAGGTTATTGACGGGGAACCTCGCAAATTGTTTACCCTCGAGCATCTAGTCTGTGAGAGGTTGAGTAAATGAAAAGAGACTTAAAAAGTCACCGTCCTCCTTTCAGTTTACCCGGGAATAATCTGTCTCTTCTAGGCATACCCACGACCCGACAATAGAAATCGGCACATTAAGTGATAATGGGACGACACATATTCCCTCTCCTCCTGGGGGAAAGCATTGCAAAGGCCGTTTCGGCCGGTTTCAGTAAGTTGCCTGTAAAGCCTTTGGGCCGGCTGCTGTAACCAAAGAAGGAAACGATATTCTGCCCCGATGTTAAGTGCAGAGGGTTAAGTAATGTAGACTTCACTCCTGCACCTCCAAAATGGGGTAATTACTGGCGATAGTATACTTTGCAGAAGTCTTGTCGATTAAAGGGTTGAATTTCAAATACATTATTCCATTGTGGGAAGAATATTTTTATATTCTTTATATTATTATATTTATCAAAACGCAAGCTTTTTATGTAAACCCTAAATAGTTTACTGACTCAAAGCAGCTCTTGTCAAGTATTTTGCTGTCAGTTTTTGAAAACATGACTACTTATTCCTTGGTACACAATTCATAATTAAGCATGTTATAGTTGTAAGACGAAAGTAATTTAGAAGAGAAATTCTCCCTGTCTTGGAAGAGAAAAGTAGCTATGCCGCAAATTTAATTTTTCCAAGAGTGCTCGGAAAATGGATTTTAAACCTCGCGTGTTAATAACTTTTTACTAAACACAACCAAGCACAAAAGAATCTTATTTACATAGAACGGCCCTGAAAAGCTTCAGTAAAAACCTAAAAATACTCTTTCTAAGGAGAAGCAAGATCATCAAAATTTCCCTCCGCTATTTATCAAAAGCCCGTAATGCTTTTAAAAGAACCGAAACGAGTAATCTAAAAATAAAAAGCAAAGCGTAAAAAGCAAAACAAAAAGGTTTATCCCAAGATGGAAAACAGCATAATTCCCCGGGAACAAATGTTCCACAGGACCCCTTTAATGCAGCGAGTTGGGATTCCGGCGTTTAATTTCGCGTTCCAAACTTCGAAAAACACAACCGCACTCAGCAAGCCCGCCATGTTGAACTCTCGGCCTCAGACTCGTTAAGAGCGTGGGTTCGAGGCTATTGCGTTATTACGTATCGCAAGCAATGCATCACGGGAAAGGTCTTAACCTTAACGTTTGGAAGATTGATGTGATGAGGCTCCACGCTTGAATGTAGGATGTGGGCAAGTGTGTAATAAAATGGTAGGAGGCGAAAGGTATTCGAAGTCATTAATTTCGCGGAATTCCTCGCTCCACGAAGTTTTAGGATAGAGTTTGGAAGGTCGAAATTTGTAAAGGAGGCAATGGTTAGGCATCAGTCTTTTAAACCATTCAAATGGCAGCGTGTGTGTGGAATATTTAGGATGTCCTTCGCCAAGTGCATGCGGAATTAAGTGGAGGCATATCGATCACTAAAGAGCAATTTGTGTGGCGTCATCGAATATAATCAAGAGTTGGCAATGTCGGCTGTCAGGTAGAACAGGATTTGGAGCAAACTTTATATTGGATTAGCAGTTAGTTTTATCCAAAGTGGAACAATAAACTGTTGTGGAAATCTGTGTTTGATTTTGGTTTGTATTGAACATAAAACTGAATTTGCATTCGATAATGATGATGGACGATGTTGAAATTTCTCCTTGGTGTGGCACATTTACTAGTTGAATTCGAATACTTAAAGAGACGTTAAACTTAAAAATTCGGAACGAAACTTTCTACCATTTTATTCTTCTCATATCCATTATCATACACACCAGTCTGTGAGTATGGAATGAAATGAAAATAATAACGAAAATAATAATTATTAGGGTTTTCATCCTCAATGAGTTTTGTCCAGCATATGTAGGTTTGGCCAAGTGCATGCGAAATTAAGTGGAGACATATCGATCACTAAAGAGCAATTTGTGTATCGTCATCGAATATAATCAAGAGTTGAATCAACTCTTAGTTAGCTTTATCCAAAGGTAGTTGTGGAATTCTGTTTTTGATTTTGGTTTGCTTTGAACATAAAACTGAATTTGCATTCGATAGTGATGATCGATGATGTTGAAATTCATCATAATTTACCACATTCGCTAGCTGAATTTAAATAATTTAATAGAAATTAAACTTAAAAGCATGAATCGAAACTTTTCTGCAATTCTATTCTTTACATATCCATCATCGTACACACCAATCCATGCGTTTGGAATTAAGTGAAAAGAATAACGAAAAGGATAATCACTAGTATTCTCTGCCCCAGTGAATTTTGTTCAAAATAGAACTGGAAGAGTAAACATTTGCTAAATTCTACTTTTGATTTTATTTTGCATAGTGCAGGAAATAGAAAATGGTGCAGAGAATGATGATGGACGATGTTGAAAATTTTCACTTTGCTTGATGTAAAAATAATCAGAATTGAATATATATGTATATATATATATATATCTCAAAAATTAATTAAATTAAAACTTTTCTTTCCTGTTTTGGAAAGTTTTGGATTTGTATGCCTTTACCCTGTTGGGCATAATTTGAACTGTTAAACTGCCTACCTAGATGTATCCGTGTAGAATTTTCACCACTTTCCATATAATCCATTATAATTTCCCATAAGGGGATTTTATATCAAATAAGATTAGATAATCAGCACCAAAGGAATGATGCCATATTTTTAATGAACAAATAAAAAATATTTGCTTCGATTACATAAACCATACGCAAACTACTAAACGTTTTCAAATTTCAATTTGTTTCATTATAATAGTTTGAAGATTCGAGATTCTTCTCGATAAAACTCATATATTTTTTAAGTTTTCGTTGGAGGCTTTCTCAGTAAAGTTAATTCATCTGACCGTAGTTTCAAATTATGAGGTATTGCTCTCGGTTATTTTACCTCGGGATTGATCCCGGACCGTCACCCGCTGGTGTTATTCTCCATTGCGACGTTAACCCTCTAAATGGTTTCGATGAGATATCTCGTCCATAAAGATCGGACCAATTTCCCAATGACAAGATATCTCGTTATCAATATGGTGCCGATTTTTTGGTGATGAGATCAAGATCAGTTTCCTTCTAATGACGAGATACTGATGGACGAGATATCTTGTCCATCGGGATCTGGTCAGTTTTTCTAATGAGTTATCTCTTCAAGGCAACCACAAGGAGTGTTAATTCAACTACTTAACGCCATTCAAGCTAAATGTAGGTTGCGGTAGTTTTCTGCTGGGATAAGTGTGTCCTGTTCGTATTCTGACGTGACGTCAGTTGGTTTGCTTTCAAATTATGATTTCAGCACATCTCCAATAAAAATCCGAAAGGATAAATTCCGAATTGATTACTTGATTCCAATTAGATTAAACACATACGTCACCAAAATGGCGATAAATTACATTAAAGATAACCCCGATTTATATCGTGTGAGAGCAAATTCGGGAAACAAAAAGTAAAATCCTCGTATGCCGTCTGATTTGTTTACACTGAAAATCCCTTTGAAAACCGAAAAACTAGATTTTGACTATAAAAACTTTTTCTTTTGATTCGTAAGAAATTACTTGCATGTATTAAGTGAAGAATAATTAAAAATATAATTAGGTTTTAGATAAAAAACTGCAAATGCGAAGTCTAATTAAAAAAAGGCGCAGTATTCTAATCACCTTTAGTTTTATTTTTTAACTCTGCTTCGATTGATAAGTAAACAATTAGGAATTATTTTTTAAGCAGAATAGTAATTTTTTTTATCTGTCTTGTTATTTAATTATAGTTTTATGCTTTTGAAATAAATATTTTTTTGTCATATTTTAAAACTTAACCGTCACTGTTTTATATCCAGTTTTATTTCTGTGATAGCTTACGGACTAGAATTATTTTATAACATGTAAAGCTTTACAAAAAGTAATTTTTATATTACATTACTGTTTTATGATTCAATTACGTAGAAAGTACATTTACCATTTGATTGAAAATAAAAAATGATAGTGATCATTTCGTAAATGAGGATATAAAAATGAATGAATGTTCATTTTTTAAATATTTAAGAAAGCGTATTTTCTTCAATTAAAACTGAAATGGAGTCAATAGTAGGAGTTTCAATTTAGAAAACCTTCATCAATGTATAAATATTTTGTAAATGTAAATTGTTATGATTTATTATGTATTCTTTAACCGCAACTTTAATGAAATGAACTACTTTATTGTTCTGAATGCTGAAAAATATCGTTTGCTACATAATCACTCGTTTCTCTGTGATCCATCTAGAATATTCCATGTAGAACACTACAACATGAATAATTATATCACAGGAGCATCAGTGACATTCTTACGGCACGTTGTGGAAATTGCTCTGCATTAGATTATAAACAATATTTTATTCTTTCAGTAAAAATCATGAAGTTAAAAGAAGCAGAATGAAATTGAAATCAACGGATTCCTAAAAACTTTCGTAGAATTAAGTCTATGCCATTTTATGTGATGTCAGGAAAGAAAACATTACAATACAACAATTCGAATTAGCGAAAAAATTCTGCGGATTTCTGTTAAAATAACTCAGATTCTCCGAAAGGAATACTTTTATTATTCCTGAGAAAATGCAAGTTGCCATTTCGGTTGATGCAATTACAAGTTGACGTCAAAGATATTTAAACAGAAACACACCGCTGGAATTTTGTATTAACCAACAAATTTTACTGGCGAGTATATTGCTGATAATAGTTGTTCCTTTTAGTGCTGAGAATGTGGAATACTTCAAAAGAAACTTCAAAAAACAGAATAACGAGTATATAAGGCAGCTGGAATCTTAACATTCTAGCCATGCATTTCGCCATTTTTTTTCTGAATGAAATGTAAGAGGTTTTAGACTCGGGAGTTAAAGGTATCTAGAAGTTAGTATATGGCGACATTTTGTGGCTCATCGATTGTGTAGAAAGTTTTTTTTAACCGGATTTTTGTGGGAGCACCGTTATTTCTTAGAGATTAAGAATTTTATCCCGTTCCCTTTTGTTTTTTTAATGAATGGAATATTCATATTTATCATTTCAAGCAAAAAAATATCTATTTTATTTCGAGAACTTTCCTTATGGGATTCTGTCTTGTCTAATAGAAAATCCAATCATTGTAATTTTATGAGAACAAAAAATTATATTGTATGACTTGTGTCAATTACTTGATATTGTATGTCATGTCAATTACTTGATATTGTATGTCATGTCAATTACTTGATATTGTATGTCATGTCAAATACGTGATATTGTATGTCATGTTAATTACTTGATATTGTATTGTGTCTGGCGCAGCATGGCCAAATATGGCCCTTGCGCCATCAAACCCCCAAACCAACTAACCAACCTAAAATGATAACCGTAGTTATCCATACATATAAAGCAGAGTTCACGTCTGTCTGTACTCCATACAAATCTTCACCTCTTGATCAATCCACACCAAATTTGGTACACTCATGCTTTAAAATCTTGCGAGAAACATAGGCTGTATTAACCCCAGTTCTGCTTCTGCAGAGAGGCCTAAAACAATTCGAAATCACTATAGGAATAACATTGAGTAATATTTCTATCACTGACCAATTCACACCAAATTTGGAAGACATGCTTTAGAATCCTGCGGGAAAAAGGTTATATATTAACCCCCATTAGGGTTTTTTCCTAGGTCTGCAGAGGGAAAACAATTCAAAATCCCCAAGGAATAACATTGAGTAACATTACAACCAATTTAACCCGAGCAACGCCGGGTAATTCTACTGGTTATCTATATAAAGTTCACTTTCTATTTACACTGTGCTTGCCTATACTCTTCCTTTATTCAATGGTATCCTTTAAAGGTGAAACGGTAATAAGTTCTGTTTCACACGAAAAAGAAACTGAGTCGAAATAGGCGGTTTTCCAAAAACTGAAAGTGTACCATGGTTTTAAATCAAGAAAAAAATGTATAGATACACTGGTTAAGTCATTAAAATCTTATAATGTCTAGACTATTATCAGACAAAATATTTCCCCATCAAATGACAAATTAGTTCACATTCAAAATTTGTTTTTCTGTTGTCATTATTAAACTCGTTAAAATATATTACTTTGAAGTATTCGTGGAATTGTTTTAGTTGTACAACGAAATCAACTAAAAACCACTAAGTTGAATGAAATATAGATATCTTGACTAAGTTGAATTCTTACATTAAATGTAACTATACCGAATTCAGTATTTAAATAATTTTTGAGCAAAATGTAATCTTAACAAAAACATAAACCTTCTTTCTCATGTTACTGAATTTTCCAGGTTTTAAAAAATAATATTATACATACTTCAGTTAAAATAAAATACAAACAAGATACGTATCAAATATATTTTAATGAAGAGCATTTTTCTTACCAATTACATTTAATTTTGGTTTGAATAATGATACACTGGAAAAGATTCTGTTGACGTATAGTTTGATTTTTTAGCATTCAGTGCATATTTTAATAAAGTACGAGCTTCAAAATTATACTTATTACTATAATTGAGAGTTGCTTTCATAAAAAGCACTAGGTAAAAAGTTAATTATTAATTTAAACTACCTTTACAAACTCCTGTAATTCGTCATAATGCCAAAAATGAAACAGATTTTTAATTATAAAGTTATTCTTTAAGTTTTTGCAGACAGAGGAAAATTTCAAATCCGTAGCGTATTTAATCAAAGATTACATACAATATGTAGTGTACTGACTAATGTAAAACAAAAGTATCAAGAAAATACTATGCAAATCATTAAGAGGTAAGTTGGTATTTTTAATTAACGTCGCACTGGACCAACACAACGGGCTATTGGAGACAGTCCGGGATCAAACCCGACAGGAAAGATCCGAGGACAACACCACGTAATTTTGAATCATGGTCAGAGGAGGTCACATCTGAACTGGCACTCCGCTCTCCAAACTTCCACACGACGCCAACATGAGGATATTTGAGGCCACGACAGATTTAATATGCACCAGCCCCCTTTGTACACGACGGTATTAGGTTGGATTTGAACTCGCAACCCTCCGTTGCTAATTCGTTACTCTGCCAACTGGGCTACCGTGTCCCCCATCTACCTAAAATATTTTTGTAAAAGTTAAAAATTATTGAAAGGTGAAATAGAGATGTGAATATTTATTTTCGCTGGTTTAGTACCAAGAAACTCAACGCAACACGCATTCGCCATTGAGCAATTAATCTATTAAATATTCTCGAAAGATCGGTAATCATAAATTCAGAGGTAGAAACGACTTCGCTAATAATACTTCAGCAATCGTATCATTATGTGTTTGAAATGCAAATGATGGTACACTTACAAAATCCAAAATATCTAATGACGATGGTTGCAAATATTACTTAACTATGCATACGATGAACACTACATATCCTTTGAAATCAGATTTTCTAGTAAGAATTTGAATAACTTACGTTCAATTAATTCTACGACGTTATCGCTGCAGTGGCAGTCTGATAACAAGTTTCTGTTTAATAATTAAGTTTAATTAAAACAGTGTAAGACCATTAATCTTCCATTATCCTTCGGATTTATAATTTATTTTATGTTAAGTTAGATGGTATTGATTTGCTCAGCGATTAAAATTCTGTGATCCTATTCAACTGGGAGTCCTTTAAGACAATAAAATGCTAGTTTAATTCGCAAATTTCGTTTAGATGTATATTTATTCTATTCATACGTTAAATACTCGATTCTTCCTAAGTCAATTAACCAGTGATTGTCAATCATAAGGAAATTCACACATGGAAAGTTGTCTGGAAAAGGCGGAGATGCTCCAAGCCAAGATTTCTTTTGGGTAAATAGGTAGGTATTTAGTTGAATTAACTCCGCATTGGATTAACACAATGGGCAATTAGATTATTTTTCGGAAAGGTTTGTTGGGTTTTATGGCGTAAGAGCTAGTTTTGACAAGATGTACAAAACACAAGAGAGCCCATTTCGAGTATTGGACATACACATGGAAATTAGATAGGTAGGTATGTAGTTGATTGAACGTCGCATTGGAGTACAACGGGCAATTAGATTATTTTTCGGAAGAGGTTTGTTGGGTTTTATGACGCAAGAGCTAGTTTTGACAGGACGTACAAAACACCAGAGCCCAGTTCGAGTATTGGACATACACATGGAAATTAGATAGGTGGGTATGTAGTTGATTGAACGTCGCATTGGAGAAGTACAACGGGCAATTAGATTATTTTTCGGATATGGTTTGTTGGGTTTTATAGCGCAAGAGCTAGTTTTGACAGGACGTACAAAACACCAGAGCCCAGTTCGAGTATTGGACATACACATGGAAATTTCATAGGTAGGTATGTAGTTGATTTAACGTGGCATTGGAGAAACACAACGGGCAATTAGATTATTTTTCGGAAAAGATTTGTTGGGTTTTATGGCGCAAGAGCTAGTTTTGACAAGATGTACAAAACACCATAGAGCCCAGATAGAGTATTGGACATACACATAGAAATTAGAGTTGTAAGTATGTTGTCCTGCTAACACCTCGCACTTTGCTAAGAGTTGTGTTCGCGTATATTCCCGGTTGGAAGTGTAACGGACTAGCTACCGGAGGGTTGCGAGTTCGAGTCCAACAAAAGACCGTCGCGTACAAAGGGGATGGTGTACGTTAAATCTGTCTAGTCATCAAATGTCCTCACGTTGGCGTGGTGTGGAAGTTTGGGGTGTGGGGTGCTAGCTCAGGTGTGACCTCGTCATCGGACCTTGGTTCAAAATTACGTGGTGTTGTCCTCGTATCTTTCCCTCGGAAATTGATCCCGAACCGTCGTCAATAGCCCGTTGTGTTGCTCCTAGTGCGGCGTTAATTAAAATACCTATCTACCGCGTATATTACAGTTTTTTCCCCAGAAACATTTCATCAATGATTTAGCTATATCATTAAGTCTTTTACTAGTAAAATACAAAAACGTAACATCGCTTTTCGGGTTCATGAAGCGATGAAAGAGTGTCTTCTCTCGATATACTGTAAAAATTTCATGTCAATCAATCCAATAGATAATGACTATCAAATTCCGAATGATGAAGAAACTTCCGTTTTTGATGATGACGAGATCAAGACCAGGTCAGTTTTTCTTATGACGAGGTATCTCGTCCATCAAGATCTGGTCAGATTTGCTGATGAGACGAGATACCTCGTCGAGACAACCACCAGGAGGATTAAATTGTTTGTTTTTGTTGGTTAATAGTATAAACAATTAAGGATGTTATACAGATGCTAAGAGCTCGCTTGCTGGTATTTAACCCTCAAAAGTGGTTTCGACGAAATATATCGTTCATCAAGATCGTGCCAATTTCGTTAATGACGAGTGATCGCGTCATCAGTAATGACGGGATCAAGATGAGGTAAGCGTTTTGTAATGATAAGATATCTCGTCCATCAAGATCTGGTCAGTTTTGCTAATGACGAGATACTTCGTCGAGGCAACCACCAGGAGGGTTAAATTGTTTGTTTTTGTTGGTTAATAGTATAAACAATTAAGAATGTTATACAGATGCTAAGAGCTCGCTTGCTGGTATTTAACCCTCAAAAGTGGTTTCGACGAAATATATCGTTCATCAAGATCGTGCCAATTTCGTTAATGACGAGTGATCGCGTCATCAGTAATGACGGGATCAAGATGAGGTAAGCGTTTTGTAATGATAAGATATCTCGTCCATCAAGATCTGGTCAATTTTGCTAATGACGAGATACTTCGTCGAGACAACCACCAGGAGGGTTGTGGATATCTGGTGCATTTTGGAGGAGAAAAATGATGGGAATTGGTTGCACCACATAAATTGATCGAAATATATATTAACTGCAACAATCCGTTAAAGTAATTTGCAAAAATAAAATATCCCCATTACAAATTTTTACAACTATATAAATGACCGTGGTACTTTTTTGCATTTTCAAGTCTTAAATATCCGTAATCATAAAACCCATGTATAAAAGTAATCAAAAGAATATCCTTTATCAATTAAATGTAAAATAAAAAAAATTATTTTTTTTATTTAAACCCCTTTTTTAGTATTTACCCCTCTAAGTCTGATCAATTTTGGTAATGACGAGATATCTCGTCATCAAGACACTGCCGATTTTTTGATGGTGAGATTGAAAGAGATCTGGTCAGTTTTCTTCTAATGACAAGATATCCCATCCAAGGTATGGTCAGTTTTGTAATGACAAGGCACTTCGTCGAGACAACCACCAGGAGGGTTAATTAAACTAAGATTAAACAGAACGAAGCTAATCTCTACTCCAATAACAACGCCCCATGAATTATTTCGACTCAGGGCTACTGCAAGTTTAAACGCTCCCCGGAAAATGATTCCAGGATTTCACCTAAACCTTCCAAACGAACCGGAACCGGAATCGAATCTTTAACAAATAAGCAGAACCATTACTTCTCAGGAAGACAGAAGCCCCAGAAAAATGGAGCATTAATCACAGAACACGTTGCATTCGATATGACCCCAGGGTACTCATTCAGGAATTAGGGTCAGCCGAAATATTTCCCCGTTCGAAAGTATCATTTGCGCGGGTTTCTAATTAGAAGAATTATATTCGAAGCTAGCTCGGAATTTAAATATGTTCGCTTATTATATATTCTTACGCGCGGACAGAAGATTATTTCCATTTATTTTTAGACTAGAAGCAAATAGGTTCGGTGGAAAATATGAATACTAATTTCGCTTCCAGATATGCTTGGAATTTCTAGAAAATGAAATGTATGTTTGGTTTCAAATACTCAATAGTTTATTTACGGCTTTTTGGCTGGGTCTGTGATGTTTGTATTCATGCTTCTAAGCAGATTCTGAATTTGAAATGTAATTTTAGTCTTTAAACTTAAAGAATTAATCTTTCAAAACCATTCCTAATTTACGTTCTTAATCTTGGAAGTGGTTTCGACGAGATATCTCGCCCAACAAGACCTGGTCAATTTTCTTCTAATGACGAGATATCTCGTTCATCAAGATCTAGTCAGTTTTCTTCAAATGACAAAATACCTCGTCAATCAAGATCTGGTCAATTTTCTTTTAATGACGAGATATCTCATCCATCAAGATCCGGTCAGTTTTCCAACGATTGTCTCGTACATCAAGATCTGGTAAATTTTCTTCTATTGACGAGATATCTCGTTCGTCGAGATCTGGTAAATTTTTTTATCGTGCTCATTCCCGAGCATAATGAGGTCCGCGGTAACCCGGTTGGAAGTGAGAAGAGTAACGGATTAGCAACCGGAGTACAGCTAGTTCGAATCCAACCAAAGGCCGTCGTGTAGAAAGGGGGCTGGTTCACGTTATGTGTCGCGACCTCAAATGTCCTGACGTGAGCGCGGTGTGGAAGTTTGTAGAGTAGGGTACCAGCTCAGGTGTGACCTCGTCATCTGACCGTGGTTCAAAATTACGTGGTGTTGTGCTTGGATCTCCCCCTTCGGGTTTGATACCGGCCGTTATGTTTCTCCAGTGCGACGTTAATTAAAAATACATACCCTCGCATAATCGGGATTGGACAAACAGCTGTATTGAAATATTGTCAAAATCTTTTTTCGTATCACTAAAGAGAAATATGTGTAAAATATTCATCTTGAAATCTCTTTCATGGCTGAAAGCATTTCCAAGTTTAGGCCACATTGACCTGTACTTCCTAATTCCCCTTAGGTGTGATGAATATATTATTGAATAACTCTTCCCCAACTCTCACTGCAACTGTGCCATCAACAATAAGTCTTAAACACACAGCCGCAGTTATTAAGATTCAAAAGATATTCCGCGTCGTTATCCGAGTCCCATTTCATCCGGACATGCCGTTTAAACGTTTGTTGTGTGCTCCTGCCGTGTTGTATCCGAGACGAATCTCGAGGTGAAGGATGCGAGGACAACTCCTCGTATTTTGAATTACGTTCGCATGACTTAAACGACGCCGGGATTTGAGAGTACTGGAAAGTTCCTGCTAAGGAAAAAAGGAAGGTAGTTCAAATAACGTCGCACTGAGGCAACACGTCGAGCTATTGGCGACGGTACGGCATCAATCCCTAAGGCAAGGAAATCGCGTCGTAATTTTGAACCGCGGTCAGATGACGAGGTCAACACATGAGCTGGCACCCTACTCTCCAAACGCCTACAACACGCCAATTTAAGGACAAGTGAGGCCACGATAAACGCGCACCAGCGACTGTTACAAGAACCTGCATGGCTGGAACGAGTTTCAAGCTCTCAACCCTCCCGTTGTTAGTCCGTTACTCTTCCAACTGTGCTACAGCGACCCTGATGATTTATGAGAGGACAGGAAAGTTTCTAAGTGTAGATAGGTAGGGATAGTTTAATTAACGTCGCACTGGAGCAACACAACGGTCTATTGGAGACTCTTCGGGATCTATCCCGCAGGGAAAGATCCAATAACTCGTCATTAATAACCAATCAGATGACAAGAGCAACACCTGAGCTGGCACCCCACACTCCAAAATTCACTGTCTTTGTAGAGCTATACAGAGGCTGTTCGGACATTTTTTGAACGATTTTGATGAGCTTTTAAAAAATTGTATGCTACGAAAGAATTTTATTTTCGCAGCCAGTTAAATTGTTAAAGTATAACTTATCGTCTGCTAATTCAGAGTTTTGTTTACTTTCAAAATGGCGCTTTTAAATAAGCAATGGATGGAAGGCTATGTTGCCTCTCTTTCCGAAGAGAATTATGCTTATTCAATTATTCAAAAACGCTGTAAAAGTCATGGTTTTTCGATATCTAAAGGTACGATAAGTAACATTATTAATGAGAAAGGAAAAAACGTAAAAGTGTAAAAATACTTCGAAAAAAGTATCCAAAAAAGAAAAAAATTCTGAGAATATTTGTAAGGTAAGATCTTTAATTTTAAAAGAGAATCCGCAAGTGAAAGGACTATAGCAAAGTGAACGTGAGAACTTTCTCTAAGAGATTTATGATTGTTGCCGGTTTTGCATATAATGGAAAATTAAAAGTAAAAAGAGGGGAAAATGTAAAAATCAACTCCCACATATTATCAAGACCCTATTTTATCCCCAATATTCAAAAAATAAATACCACATCTTTACCCCCAGTGCCAACAAACAGTAGAACTTCATCAGGGTAAAGCAAGCAGCCACACATCTAAATCGACTATTAAATTCTTGGAAAAAATGGAACAAGAAACTGGTATCAATACCCTTTACTGATATTCCTGCTAAATCTCCAGATGTCTCACCATGGACTTTTGTGCTTTTGGACTTTTAAAAAGGGTATTATCGAAACGTCGACCGAAAACCATTCAAAGACTGGAAAACTGTGGAGCAAGAATGGGTCAAAATACCACTGTCGATATTACAAAAGTCATTATTATTATCATGGAAATTCAGGTGTAGAAAGATAGTTAACAATAAGGCTATCAAATGGAACATTTAAAACACAAAAATTTCATGTAAAAAATTGAGCTTCAGTCCATTAAAATCGTTCAAAAAATGTCCGAACAGCCTTATTTGAGGTAGGTAGGTATTTTATTTAACGTCACACTGGAGCAACACAACGGGCTATTGGTGACGGTCCGGGAAAGATCGAGGACAACACCACGTAATTTTGAACCACGGTTAGATGACGAGGCAACACCTAAGCTGGCACCCCACTCTCCAAATTCACTGTCTTTGTAGAGCTATATATTTGAGGTCTGATGAATATATCATTGCATAATTCTTCCCCAACTCTCGGCGTAGTCAATAGCCCGTTGTGTTGCTCTAGTACGACGTTAATTAATTACCATTATCACCCCAACTCTCCGTGCGAAAGTCGCGATCAACAATAAGTCTGACACAGGGCGCAGTTATTAACATTCAAAAGAGTTCACACCACGGACGACACCACGTAATTTTGAACCACGGTCAGATGACGAGGCAACACCTGAGCTGGCACCCCAATCTCCAAATTCACTGTCTTTGTAGAGCTATATATTTGAGGTCTGATGAATATATCATTGCATAATTCTTCCCTCAACTCTCGGCGTCGTCAATAGCCCGTTGTGTTGCTCTAATACGACGTTAATTAATTACCATTACCACCCCAACTCTCCGTGCGAAAGTCGCGATCAACAATAAGTCTGATACACGGCGCAGTTATTAATATTCAAAAGAGTTCCCGAGTCGTTATAAGAGTCCAATCACGTCTGGAGATATATCTGCCACCGTCTAAACGCTTGTTGTTTGCTCTTGCCATGTTATTTCCAGGGAAGGGGATTGAGATCAAACGGACAGGAATCCAATGTTATTCAGCAACCGCTTGTGAATTATTCCGTCCACATTTCTTGAGGGATTGGGGTTCCTTTCCAGTTGGGTGTCGTTGCGTCAGAGATAAAGTGGGGTGGCGTTTTCGGAGTAGCTGTCTTTATCTTTGAAAGCTTTTCTTTTCGCTGAGTGTGAATTCCAGCGTTGAAAGTTGTTTCTGAGATGATTTATTAGAAGTAGACAGGTAGATAATTAACGTTGCGATGGTGTGACACAACGGCCTATTGGCGACTGTCTGGGATCAAACCCGAAGGAAAAGATCCAAGGACAATATCTTGTCACTTTAAACAATGGTCAGATGGTGAGGTCAACACTTGAGCTGGCACACCAATCGCCTAACTTTCACACCACGCCAGCGTGAAGACATTTGAGAATACGACAGATTTAACGACACCAGGTAGGTAGTTAATTAACGTCACACTGGAGCAACACAACGGGATATTGGTGACGGTGCGGTATCAATCCCAAAGGAAAGATCGAGGATAACACCTCGTTATTTTGAATCAGTCAGATGAAGAGGTCACACCTGAGCTGGCCCTCCACTCTCCTAACTTCCAGAGAAAGCCCGTTGTGTGTTTGTTGCTCCAGTGTGACGTTAATTAAAATACCTACCTAACTTCCAGAGCAGGCCAACGTGAGGACATTTGTGGCCACGATGGATTTAACGTGCATCAGCCCCCTTTGTACAGGGGTCTTGGGTTGGATTTGAACTCGCACCCCCCGGTTGCTAGTCCGTTACTCTTCCAACCGGGCTACCGCGACCCTACTAGCTGAATGATCGAAGAATTTAATACAACCTCGCAGATAATTTGCACAAAATGAACTAAAAAAAGGCAGCTTCCCTGAGAATGAATTCATACATGAATTGAGACACCTCAATTTCCTTTTACGTAATGAATATTCGTAATTTTTATATTGGAAAGAGAAGATTATAAGCTATGTGTATAACTATTTTTAAACAGATATAAAACATTTATTCCAATTACTAAACCTGCTGTCTTTGTAATGAATATTTCAAATAAGCTTAATACTTAAATGTAGCCTCAAGAGTTTTAAAAATGTGACATTATTTGTGACATTCATAATCTAATTATTATTTGTGTACATATTTCATCTAAAAAATAACAATAAATTGCTAATTAGATGCTAATTGGTACCTGTCTTTCGGAGGTTATTTGTGAATATCTGATAAATAGGGAAATTTAGCTAAAATAGTGAGGCTTTTGTGGTGAACTGGATATTTTAATAATTCATAGATGTGGTTGTTTGTGATGCTCTGAATTAAAGATTTGAGATTTGAATAACGAAAAAATTATATTTTGTCTTGTCACAATGGTTTGGTTTTTAATGTGTACCACTTTTCAAGCATAATTACGAAGGTATTATCGCTTTATTAGCATTGACTTGCGCGACAGTCTGTTTATTTATTTAAATTTTCCTTTAACCCAGTAAGGCCGAAATTCCACCATGTTTATTTGAAAAATATTGATTGTTCACATCTTGTCTTTAGAAGGGTGCTGTACGAATTTTTGTAAATATTATTTATTATTATTATTTTCTTAACGCTTTCCATCTATTTTTATATTATAGTTAGAATACATAATACATAATCTGTTGAGTAAAAGAATAACTTATTTACAATAGTCATGGTTTTAGAGCCAAATATTCGTCTATAAAAAGGGACGTTGACCGTAAATGGGTTAGGCATTATGTTATTGTCATTCATTTCTAGGGATCTAGCAGTCTACTTTTATCGTTAAACCTCTGGATACGGGGACCGGCCCAACCGGCCGAAAGTTTCGAGTCCCATCGTTCGGATTCTTTCAGACCTCAAACTCCTGAAGAATCGCTGAAGCCCATTACGATTTCCATCCCCTCTTTTCTGTGCCAATGCGTGACTAGCCTTATCTCCCCGTTGACAAAGATGTCAAGGTTATCGACGGGGAGCCTCGCAAATTGTTTATCCTCGAGCATCTAGTCTGTGAGAGGTTGAGCAAATGAAGAGACACTTAAAAAGTCACCGCCCTACTTTCAGTTTACCCGGGAAGAATCTGTCCCTTCTAGGCATACTCACGACCCGACAATAGAAACCGGCACATTAGGTGATAATGGGCCGACACATATTCCCTCTCCTCCTGGGGAAAGCATTTAAAGGCCGTTTCGGCCGGTTTCAGTAAGTTGCATGTAAAGCCGTTGGGCCGGCTGCCGTAACCAAAGAAGGTAACCATATTCTGCCCCGACGTATACAGAGTGTTAAAGAAGCACTCATTTCTAATATTGAAGACAATATATTTGTGGTATGAAAGAAATGTTAACGCAGAAAAGGTGGACGAAAATAGACTGTTTTTATTTTAATTATGGTAAGTAGGTAGTTGAATTAACGTCGCTTCGGAGCAGCACCGGGATTGGATTCGATTTCGGGGTTTTATGGCGTAAGGTTCAAAAGTGGACAAGCTGCCCCGGCGACAGTTCGGGATCCATCCCGAATTAAAAAGGCCGAGGACAACACCTCGTCGGTTCGAACGACGGTCAGATGAAGAAGCCGACACCTGACCTAGCACCCCACTTCAAACTTCCATACCACGCCAACGTGAGGACATTTGAAGCGACGAGAGATTTTACCTGCACCAGCCCCTACGTGCACGACGGTCTGTGGTTGGATCGAGTTTCGAATTCGCAACCCTCTTGTTGCTGATTCGCTACTCTACCAACCGGGCTTCCGTGACCCTATTTAAGGTACAGAAATCACCACCGCCACTTACATTTATCTAGACAGAAAGGGCTGCGGTTGGAAGAGTAACGGATTTGTATCCGGAGGTTCGGAGTTCGAGACCCCGCGTTAAATCTATCGCGGACTCGAATGTTCTCGTTTTTGAGGTAAGAATGTTTGGAGTTAATTAGTTAACTTTTCTTTCGATGAAAAATTAGGAACAATTTAAGCGAGTTTAATGTTTGTTCTACGTACTCAAAACAAAAATTAATTGCGGAATTTGTTCAGTCTGCGATTTACATATATGTAACGTAACTACATGTTAGTTGCTTTACGATTAATTGTGTAACTATTTATACAGAAGTATATCGCTTTCGTTCGGTTTAAAATAAGCAAGCACCGCACTTTCGCTTCCAAAAATTCGAGCGAATCTTTCCGTCACGAATGTTCTATCCCCGCAACAAAACGGAATTACCCCCGAACTCTCATGCGCTATTTTCGAAATTCGAATTTCATAAAAAGAACAGCGCCGGCGCTTCGAAAATGGACGCGACGCACGCAAACGATTTCTCGGAACGTTGCCACGGGGAATTAGAGTAAATTAAACATTTTATTTCTTTCCAACGTTCCAAGGTGAGTAGGTATCGACCGGAGAACAGAAACAATACATAGGCTGCGATATAAACCAGAACGCAAAAACATTTTCATGTTTAAAGTTCTGTGTTCCATAGAATGTTTTATGACTTCGGTGATCCATAAAAAAGACACGCGCGGTGTTGCAAAACTTCCTTTAATGACCTTCAAGTGTACTCAAAGTCAAAGCGTTAGAGTAATTAAATGCATTATCCCTCTAAAGTTCCTAGATAAGAAACCGAGATAATTTTAATGTTTTGTTTCGTTCTAGTGTTTCGAACAACAAATGGAGCGAGGAGAACATCTATAATTTTTATTCTTCCATGCAAATATCCCCCACCAAGTGAGGTAAAAGTTCGAAGAAAAGTTCGGAAACTGATCGTTAATTTCTCGATGATTTGATTATTTTATTAACCCCGAGCTCGTTGTTCTTGCTCTTGGTATCGGGAGTTTCAGAAATAGTTTTGTGAGAGGGTTGTTCTTTTAGAAAGAACACTTTGCGGAAAGATAAAGAAATGTGATAGCGGCTTTGTTTTTGTTGCTTTTATGTAGGAATTTGCTCCAACTCGTAAACATTCGTGTTTTGTTGTTTTGTGGGCGTAAGAGTTTTAAGGAATTTGCTCGTTTTCTCGGCTTTACTATCAAGAAAAAATAATTTTTGAGAAATACTTGAATGCATTAGTCGAATTTCTATTTTAAACGTTGCTCAATCTTAAAACTAATTGATGAGAGAGTTAATTCTCTTCTTGAAACACTTTATTCTATAAATGCTAACCCTCAAAGCGTCACGAGATTTCCGAGTAGCACTAATTTTACCCTACAACAAATAACCAAATAATCGCATCGATCGTTTGAAGGAATCCCTGAAAAGATTTTATTGGTCAAGAAAAATCAAAACTAATTAGAAGTCAAGTTCGAGAATTTTAAAGCAGATAAATCTTTTCAAAATGTTCCATGCGAAACATTCAATGAATTGTCGACAATAATTGGGAAATTTTAAATTTAACAATTACAACCAATTGTTTGTACCATCATGGATATCTTTCATAACTATTATTTACATATTTACATCAAACTTAAACGTAATGTAGAACACATCTGAGGTGAAGAATAGTTTTCCTGGATTCAGAACAATAAATATGCACTGCGTCAGAGAAAGGCACCACTCCAAGTGATTTCGACGAGATATCTCGTTCATCAAGATCTGACCAATTTTGCTTATGGTGAGATATCTCTTTCATCAAGATCTGACCAATTTTGCTTATGGCGAGGCATCTCGTTCATCAAGATCTGACTAATTTTGCCCATGGCGAGATATCTCGTCATGATGATATTGGCGATATTTTATGACTAGATCAAGATCTGGTCAAATTTCTTCTAATGACGAGATATCTTATCCATCAAGATCTGGTCACTGTCCCTTTAATGAAGAGATATGGAGTCGATACAATCACCAGGGGGTCTACATCAAAAATGAAGTTACTTTTTCAAACTACATAATTGGGATATATCAAGTTCAAGAATCTTAAAGAATAATATTTTTTTCAAATAGTTCCTTGCGAAAGTTTCTCTACTTCTAGCAGACAAAAGTTATGAGACACTCTTCGTGATTCTTTTAAAAGAAAATACTTTTACTCGATAAATTTTGTTAAACCTATAAGTTTAAATTTCTTTACAAGTTTCATGTGGCAGAACTTTTTCAAACGAACACCACAATACGAAGTACATAAGTCCAACAACCCACATTTTAGACTGGTACTATAATATTCTACGATGATAAGGAGCAGAAAAACAATACTTTTACTCGATAAACTTCGTTAAACCTATAAGTTTAAATTTATTTTAAAATTTTCATGTGGTAGAATCTTCAAACGAATCTCACAGTACCAAGTACACTAGTTATAAAACACACACTGCTTTGCCTGGTACTATAATATTCTACGATGATAAAGAGCAGAAAAAACAATACTTTTACTCGATAAACTTCGTTAAATCTATAAGTTTAAATTTATTTTACAAGTTTCATGTGGTAGAATCTTCAAACGAATCTCACAATACCAAGTACATAAGTTCTACAACACATTGCTTAGACTGGTACTATAATATTCTACGATGATAATGAGCTGAAAAACAAAACCAAATATCTTGGCATCTTTCCAAAAAACGAAAACACCAGCCTACCAAAGAACTAACCACCTGCAAGTTTTCAATTTCATTTCCTAAAGCAACAGCGCTAAAGCCAACTTAACCCTAACTCTTTTAAACTCCTTTCTTCTGTATCGCGTTTTGATTCTTCAACCTCGCAAAGTTTTCGGGGGCAGCTCAATCTTAAGAATTATTGATTGACTCCACGCCACAGGAAACAGAATATAAAATATGAAAAATTCCACGGCGCGAGAAAAAAACCCCACCCGTTCTCAGCTAGAAGACCGTAATTTTTCTTCCCTCGAACTGGTCGACAGTCGGGGGCACGAAAAAACTGAATATTTAAAGTTACGCTCCGAAACAAGATAGGAAGATTGTTGATAAGGTTAGCTGCTAAAACACAAACACAAAATCCGGAGGAAAACTGTCGGTTCCAAAAATCCAATAAGGCCTGCCTTTCGTGAGGGGTTGTGCTGGTGAAACTGAATTCCTTATCTGAGGTGTTATATCGATGGAATTTTCAGGCGGTGGTGGAAATTGTCTTGGAAAGGTTATTCTGGGTGATGTATGATAGTGTTGCGTTTTTCTATATCCGTAAGACACTAGTGTTTATGCACTTTTGGAGAATGGAAAAAAATAATGCTTTAATCTGATATCGTGTTTGTTGTCAAGGCATTCCGGTTTTGGATATTCGTGGCGATAATTTGCATTTTGTGTTGATG
Organism: Meta bourneti; assembly: GCA_933210815.1. Taxonomy (NCBI): domain Eukaryota; kingdom Metazoa; phylum Arthropoda; class Arachnida; order Araneae; family Tetragnathidae; genus Meta; species Meta bourneti. The sequence continues at coordinate 14,755,146 of OW119932.1, forward strand.
TTCATTATTCGATCGTTTCTCCTATGCTTAAAAAAACTGCATCACCAACCCTAACTAAACGAGGGATTGTTGTTGGGTTTGGAGGGACGGTGTACTTCCGGTTGAAGACTTCCTCTTAGAGTTCAGTGCAGAACAGGATGTCCCTTGCTATGTCTTGTAGCGTTTCTTGCTTCATGTGAATATTGAACTGTTTGTTCCGCAGTTCCATAAAATAAGAGTATCGTAATTAAAAGTTCTCCTTTTAATTTTGTACCATGTATCATGATATCTAACCAAGTTCTTAACTATCCTGGTGGTCATTTGGGCGAGGTATCTCGTCATTAGCAAAACGGACCAGATCTTGATGGATGAGATATATCATCATTAGAAAAGAACTAACCAGATCTTGATCTCGTCATCAAAATAGGATCTGATTAGCAAAATTGACCGGATCTTGATGGATGAAGTATCTCGTTGAAAGCACTTGGAGAGTTAAAAAATACGTCCTTGCAGTAAAAAGAAACGTCGTGACTGGTCATTTGAAGAAATTTGACCAGGTCTTTATCTCATCGTCATAAAAAAATCGGCAATATTTTGACGAAGAGATGTTGTCACAAAGTCAGCAAAATTGGTCAAACCTTGATTGCCAAGATATCTCGTCAAAACTCCTTGGAGGGCTAACCTAACAAAATCTGAGTTTTGGTTTTTATGATGCAAGGGGCCATATTTGACCAAGCTGCGCCAAACAAAACAGCAACGAGGATAGGTAGGTAAGTATTTTAATTAACTTCGCAATGGAGCAACACAACGGGCTATTGGCGTCGGTCCGGGATCAAACCCGAAGAGGAAAGATCCGAGGAAAACACCACGTAATTTTGAGCCACAGTCAGATGACGAGGTCACACCTGAGCTGGCACCCCACTCACCAAACGTCCACACCACGCCAACGTGAGGACATTGGAGGCCACGACAGATCTAACGTGAACCAGCCCCCTGTACACAATGGTCTTTGTTTTGATTCGAACTCGCAACCCTCTGGTTGCTAATCCGTTACTCTTCCAACCGGGCCAACGCAGTTCCGGTACAAAATTACAAACATCAATCGACTCTCTTTTTCACTCCAATTCTTTTTAAATATGTCATGGCCTCAAATGTCTTCATGTTGGCGTGGTGAAAGTTTGGAGAGGGGCGCCATCTCAGGTGTTGCCTCGTCATCTGACCATGGTTCAAAATTATGAGGTGTTGTCCTCGGTTCTTTCCCTTCGGGATTGATCCTGGACCGTCGTCAATGGCCCGTTGTGTTGCTCTGGGCGACGTTAATTACAATTCAATCCAGTTCTAGTATAAATTTCAAATTAATTTTTTTTATCACATTCCATATCATTCTTAGTTTGACACGTGCATAATTTAAAATTATTGTGCTAATATTATAGTTTGCACGGGCTAAATAAATATACTAATATCGAGACAAAAATGTTGACAAATATTAGATATGGTAATTGATATTGGTACCGAATTTATAAAATTTATTCGATCAGCTTTCTGGGGAATCGCTAAGAATGTGTCGGAATATAGTTGATTCGTAAATATGCAGCTGCTTTGACCAAGGCAGATGCAAATTCGTCGTAGAATAAAAATGTTTGTTGATTTATTATGTACTAGATGAATTTACCCGGCGTTGCTCGAGTTGTTTATAATTCATCGTAATATTACTCAATATTATTCCTAAGGGAGATTCGGAATTGTTTTTAGCCGCCCTGAAGACCCAGGACAAATCAAACGGGGTTAATATATAGCCTATGTGTCCCGCAGAGGATGAATGTACCAAATTTAGCGTGAATTAGTTTGACATTGATTGTATAAATACGTAATGTTATTCCCATGAGGATTTCGAATTGTCTTTAGCCTTCCTGTACCATATCGACGATAAACAAAAGACCACTTTCTATGAAAATAATCTTATATTATCATAAAAATTTACATACCAATAATAAAGCTACAGTTTAAGAATTTACAGACGGGATACATAAGCGATATGATACTGAGCGATTTTCAGCGCTACCGCACCAATCTGTGATTGCAACATACTTTAAGATTCTAAAAAACTCCAAGGTCATCTTGAGAGGCGGCTCCTGCAGATGTTAACTCTGACGTCATCTGCAAAGCCAGAGCGGGAGAGAGCGCCCCCTTGTAAGTGCTCTGTCCAGGATGGCGGAACGTTACACCCCTCTGCATACCCAAGACAAATAGAACGGGGGGCGTTATTTAGCCTACGTTACCAGCAGTCTTATCACTTATTTTATGGTTTGTGAAAACAGTTCTTGGATAAATTTTGGTTTAACTCTGACCACCGTATTTCCTGATCGAAGGATTAACTCGACTTGTGAATACAGCCATAAGGGTCACGTTACTAGTTTTGGTCACATGATCGTGTCACATTAAAGGGTTACCAATGTTCAATATATTCTTATATTTCCTCTATGCCTACCACCCATATTTATCTTGATAGAAAAAGCCTCTCATAGCTCTTAAGAGGAAGCATTTTTTCTACTCCGGTAGTTTATGATCACACTGAAAGTCTACATTTCGCAGGATACGAATGCGCGTGTCACGTGTTTGACCCATAGAGGAAATACAAAAGTAGAGTGAGCAATGGTAAATATTTTATGTGCCCAGGATAATGTGACCAAAATTAGTAGTAACGTGATCCTTAGACTTCTTCCGTCTGCTGGATGGACCCTAACATTCATCATCTGATTGGTCCACGGGACAGGAGACGACGTCCATCCATTGATTGATCATCTGATTGGTCCACGGGACCGGAGACGACGTCCATCCATTGATTGATCATCTGATCAGTTCATTGATTGATCATCTGATTGGTCCACGGGACGGGAGACGACGTCCATCCATTGATTGATCATCTGATCGGTTCATTGATTGATCATCTGATAATAGTAGACTTGGTAAATTTCACCACACTTTTGTCGCCACTAATGCGCATTCACACACCTATCCTCTCATAAGATGTTATATCGCCAAACGAGGTGATAATATACCAAATCGAACAACCAAGACAAATTCTCACAGAGCGGTCACGTGACTTCTAGTCGACATAATTTTATTTTATGTGTACAGGGGGTTATAATTTTTGAAGATCCTCTCAATAGTAATGCTCAGTCTACTAATATTTCGCGTCTATGATTTCACCGATGTGAAATATATGTAAGAGGTCTTCGTATATTCAATACCTGTGTATTTGTACGCTCTCCACCAACATTTCACATTATATACCTGCAAAAAGGCTGATTTTGCCTGTTGCAACCAACGACCTCCCCAAACCGAATCTTACATCAATTCCCCAATCTCCGTCCTCTATTGGTCCTCCATATTAGAGTCCTTCCAGAAATCTACGTTTCGCCCGCATATTCCAAATCAAACCACCTCTAACCTACTAAGACAGTATTATTCACTCCAAATTCAATTTAACGCTCGAATGTGAAAAGGGAAATAGGGAAAAAGCTCGTTTCAATTTCCCCTTTTCAGTGCGGATCACTTGAAGTGATTTGATCGCGGTCTCCTGGTAGTTGCCATTCCGAATATGAAAAGATTCCAACCGAGAACTGTAGATCGAACAAAAAAATCCCTTTTTTATCGTTTGATCTTTTTTTATTTAAGGTCCCAATCATTCCATCTCGCTTTTATTCTTACTCGATTTTAATTTTAAATTGAATTCTTTTTTGATTCTGAAATGTGTGGTTCTTCGATCAAGGTAGGGTTACAAGAGTGAGGTTTCAGTTAAGAATATTTAAGTCCGTTTGATATGGAGGGATGGGTTTTTAGTTTTATTGTTTTTTTGAGAAAGGTGTTCTAAACTGAGTTAATGTTCGGAGGAAATTGTTTCAAGTTCAATCCGGGATTGGATATTTAAGATTTTATTCATTGTGTTCTTGAATTTATTATTGTTTGCGTTTACTTTTATATCAAAGCTTTATTTTTGTTTTGAGTTGGAACGTTAGAATAAAAATTTAAAGAATTTTATGAAAATATTAGAAAGATTTTAAAGATTTTTTTAAGTTCAGAAGGCATGAATAGTTTAAAGGAAATATTTTATTCTCAGTATGGTTAAATTTTTGTATTTGATTTAAATTCTGTCATTTTCCTAGACACCATTGCTAAATGTTTTACATCCTTCTTGTGTAATTTTAAAATAATATAAAGTTAATAACTTTACTGTAGTAGAGATAATAATTTTAATTACTAATTTTAATTGAAGTACTTAACCTTCCTTGTGATTATCTCAACGAGGGCATTTCGTCATAACCAGAACTGATCAGATCTTGATAAATGATATACCTCTTCCTAAGGAAAAAACTGACCAGATCTTGATGAACGATATACCTCTTCCTTAGGAAAAAACTGACCAGATCTTGATGAACGATATACCTCTTCCTTAGGAAAAAAACTGACCAGATCTTGATGAACGATATACCTCATCCTTAGGAAAAAACTGATCAGATTTTGATGAACGATATACCTCATCTTTAGGAAAAAACTGACCAGATCTTGATCTCGTCATCATAAAAAATAAGCAATATCATGATGACGAGGTAGGTATTTTAATCAACGTCGTACTAGAGCAACACAACGAGCTATTTGCGACATAAAAACATGAAATATTTGCATGATATATCTCGTCGTTAGCAAAATTGGTCAGATGTTTATTTACGATATATCTCGTCGAACCCACTTGGAGGATTAGTTACGAATAAAAAGTTTTAGAATATTTTAATATCATATTAATTATTTCGTAGTTCAAATAATGACCGTGAGAGAAAAATCAAACCAGATTTGAATTCTTAAATAAATACTGAAAGTATGAATATACTGAATACTTAAGACTTTGTTAATTGGATGTTGCTTGGCTCAGCTTGGACAAACATGACCCATGCGTCATTAAAGCTAAGCAACCAACCTTAAGATTTTCCTTATAAAAAGGAAGGGCTGCGGTTGCCCTGTTAGTAGAGTATCTGATTCGCTACAGGAGGGTTGCGAGTTCAAAACTCGATCCAATTAAAGTTATTCCAAGACGTTAATTCAACCTTTCTTCCTTATACAAAGGGATTCTACTTTTAAAACAAAATTTATTTACTTTTTAAACAAATCGAACATAATTCTTGTAATTTATGAAAATTATTTACTTTTGCAGGACAATTTGCATAATCAAAAGTATATTGTAAAAGTAGAATAAAAATATTTGTCGTTCTTAAAGAGTAGCATGTTAATCGCGAGTATCTTTTTTAACCAAAATCAACCAAATTTAACTCACTTATCCTACAATTTTTTTATCAGTTGAAAACTGAACCATACTATCAACTGTAGAGACTGAATTTAAATTTTCGTGGGAAAATCATATTAAGTATTGGATCTTGAGAAACAGAATAAGAATCGATTTACAAATTAAAGTCGAATATTTAAGTTTTTACGTTTCCTACCGTTGTTATAAAAAGTCACGTTCTCTCAAATTTCCATAGCACGTGAATTGTTTTCATTATTTTCTGTGATTTCTTCCAGATTTTATTCAGTTACTTTCATTGGGATTATTTGTATTCATATTTCTGCGAAATTCAGCTACCGTACTTTTTTGTTATATTTTATACAATTTTTTTTATTAATTTTTTATACAAGTTCTAAAATTGAATAAGTAATGCAGGGTTTCTTAAAAGTGGGTGACCTGAATGTATAATTTTATGAATCGATACACTGTTTTCTTGAATGCCGGAAGTTATCAGAGCTGTTTATCATAATACAATTTCTCCCGAAACAAAAATAACATTACAACGACTTTAAAATTTTTATAAACTAAAAAATCTCCCACTTTCTGGAAAAAACAGATTACTATAAGGCAATACTCTAGCTATTAAACACTTACAAAATAAATTCATAGCACCCATAGATAAAGCATCGGGTAACTATGCTATTATTTGTAAAAACTATATTTAAATTTGCTAGATACTGAGTTTAAAAATTCTGATACTATAAGTTCTGCAAATCTACATATAATGCTATTGTAAAAAATTATTCCTCTAAATAAAAGATTAAAAATTTCTAATATTATTTTACCTTGCATATTGTACCTAAATTTCATAAAAATCCAATGAAATTCCGATTTATTACGTGTGGTACAAATTCTAATATGATTAAACCCGATATCTTACTTTGTAAATATCTAAAAATTATCCTTAGTGCCATTATTGAAGGTTACACCTGGATTTCTGGTGATAATGATAATAAATTAAATAAATAAAAATATTATTAATGATATACTAACCTACGACTTTAAAGACCTATTTACTAGCATACTACTGGGCAAACTTAAAGATGTACTAAACTACTATTATAATGACTAAAAATATAATTACTATTGATTTTGAAGATTGGGAATTTTTGGTTAACTTGTTTATCTTTAATAATTTTATTTTTAACGGTTAGCATTTATTTATTCAAGTTAAGGGTATACCCCAGGGTTCTAATTTTTTTATCCATTCTTGCTAATTTATTTCTTCATTATTATGAAAAATATTTTTGCCTAATTAATTCTGCCTTTAGATATATTGATGATTTGATTGTTTTTAATGATAGTAATTTTGCTAACCTATGGAAATAGATATACCCAGATGAATTATATTTATCAAAAACTAATTCAGATAATAATAAAGCCGTCTTTCTAGACTTAAATATATCCACTTTAAATAATAAAACTGATATTAATATTATAAGAGAGATGATTTTGTGAATTTCCGGTTTTTAAATTAATATATTGGGATTTAAATATTTCTAAAAGAATGTATTATAATACAATTGCTAGTCAATTGGTAGGTTTCAATAAAATTTGTAACTCTAAATCTAATTTTCTTTTGCAATGTGCAACTTTCTTTTGCAATCTCACACATTAACACACTTCTTAATAATAAATACCCCCTTTTTATAAGATTATTTTTGAAAGACTTAAAAATACTAATCTTTATTTAACTGATGATTAACCATAATGGCTTATTTTGGAGACTTTCCTGTTGATTATCAATTCTATTTAATATACTAACTATATATAATAGGACTGTTAATTTATTAAAAGACTGGATTTGAACATCTTTTCAGTTTCCGAATCGGAATTCTGGTTCCGATAAACCGATTCGGAATTCCGAGTCTGAATCGGAATTCCAGTTCCGAATTCTCAACTGTGATGTATATAATTTTTGGGTGCTATGAATGACATTTGCTGGCGGTCCTCATGTAGGTTGCGGCGGGTTGTCGAGCTGAGGTCTATTAATGTGGGTAAGTTTGTATTCTCTTCTACAGTTTTGAATTGTACTTGTATTTGGTGTGTCCTTGGGTATCCCCGGTTCTAATTTTTTAATTTTGATTTTCTAATTTTTCTTTTCTACTTATGGTGTTTGGAGGGATGTGTGGGCTACTTTTGGTGAACTGCCGCCCACACGCAAAAAACACCATATTGTGTTGACTGGGTCAGGCTCCTCCCTGATGACATCCTGATCCACCAACACTTCTTAATTTTTTTCGAAATTTTTTTGGTATTCTTAAATTTAAATTCCTAAATTTCTCTTTGTTTTGTGATATTGAATTATATTGCTATCCATGCTTTGTCTGCAGCTTCAGCGTGCATACATGGACAGTTCTGCTTTCTGACATCTGTTTGATTATTTTTATACCCCGGTATTTTGGCTTGTTGCTTGTCTGCTTTTTTTGATCTCTTGGTGTTTTGTTGGTCTGCATTTCCGTTACTTTACGTTTTAATGTTTGATTTTTAATATTTTGTGAGTTTGATTGTTTATTATATATATAACGGCCGGATCTATGAAGATCCGGTCGTTTCGGCCAATGATTTGCAATCACATCTCTGACGATATATATCCTCGAAACCACTTGGAGAGTTAAACCACTCAGTTTCTGCAGAAACGCCAATTGATTGAAATTTATTTCCAGCAAACTTCAACCAGTTAACCCTAATTTTCCGATAACAGTTTTGTGAAATACAACCGAAAGGACTTTCGACATGAAACCTCTAAATTGCTCGGTGCCATTCGTTTCTTTCCGGAATAAATAAATGGAATCTCGGAAATGGACAAGCAAAGCACCAAAAAAGGTATCGTAGCAGAGGTAGGTTAGTAGGTAGTTAATTAACGCACTGGAGCAACACAGAGGGCTATTGGCGACGGTCCAGGATCCATACCTAAGGAAAGATCCAACAACTAAGCCTAGTACAATTTTGAACCACGGTTAGATGGGTCAATATCAGATAATCGCAAAAGAAAATACTAAAGGAGAGGTAGTAATAGAAGAATTCTTACTGTTCTCCTCAAAAGGCTGTTTTAGGCCCTTGGGCCACTACAATTAAGCCAATAAACAAACCAGAATAAAATCGCTCAGAGTCTTCACACGCGCCAATTGATTGAAATTTATTTTCAACAAACTTCAACCACCAACCCTAATTTTCCGATCAGTTCCCTGGCATTCAACCGAAAGAACTTTCGACGTGAGACCTCTAAATTCCTCGGTACCATTCGTTTCTTTCCGGAATAAAGGAATGGAATCCCAAAAATGGACGAGCGAAACACCGAAAAAGAAATCATCGCAAGAGAAAATACAAAAAGCGGAGAAGGAATAGAAAAGTTCATATTTCTGTCCGCAGCAGACCTATGAAGGTAGGCCCTTGGGCCACTACAATTAAGCCAAGAAACTAACCAGAATTAAATCACTCAACGTTTTTGAGGACACGCCAATTGATTTAAATTTATTTCGAAAACACTTTAACCAGTTAACCCTAATTTTCCGATAAGTTCCCTGACATTCAACGAGAAACCTCTAAATTTGATTCGTTTCTTTCCGGAATAAATAGAATTCCCGGAAATGGACGAGCGAAACACCGAAAAAGGAATAATCGCAAAAGGTAGGTAAGTAGGTAGTTAATTAACGTCTCACTGGAGCAACACCGTGGGATATTAACGATGGTCCGGGATAATACCTAAGGGAAAGATCCATGGACAGCGCCTCATAATTTTGAATCACGGTCAGATGACGAGGTCAACACCTGATCATCGCAAAAGAAAATACCAAAAGCAAGGAACGAATAGAAGAATTCGAATTGTTGTCCTCAAAAGGCCATTGTAGGCCATTAGGCCGCTACAATCAGCCAATAAACAAACCAGAATTAAATCACTCAAAGTTTCTGCAGACACCAGCCAATTGATTGAAATTTATTTCCAACAAACTTTAACCAAAGCGTTTAAGTTAAAAACTTTCAGTTAACCCTAATTTTCCAATAAGTTTTCCAACATTCAACCAAAAGGACTTTCGACGTGAAACCTCTAAATTGTTCGGTACCATTCGTTTCTTTCCGGAATAAATAAATGGAATTCCGGAAATGGACGAGCGAAACACCGAAAAAGGAATCATCGCAAGAGAAAATACTAAAAGCGAAGAAGGAATAAGAAGAGTTGAAACTGCTGTCCGCAACAGGCCAGCAGGAGATTATTCCTCAACTCGTAATGTCCGGAGAAGCGTCAGACTGAGGGCTTTTGTTTACGTACAAAAGTTCTTTGCCTTTGATTTCTTGGGAGGCCATCTCTTAGAGAGGGATCAGTCCTGCCTCTGTAAATGGATTTCTTTAAAATGTTGTGTTGCCGTTTAAGGCTCCGGTGCTTTCAATAGCAAGAAATGGAGTTTGTTTTTGGGTTCTGGGATCGAAATCAATTTGGGTGGCGTTTGGCCAGGAAATTTCAATTTAAATCTTTTGGTATGGAATGTTTGGATGGGATTATTTTCTGTTTTTTTCGTCCATTTGTCTCCTGTTCCCGTTTCATGTCATCGGTTGGTTAGTTTGTGACATACTTTGCTACAGGAAAGCTAGTAAAATCGTTTGGAATAGTTACATTCGGTGCAAAACATCCGAAACAGAGATTAGAATTTCCCTCACAAAACTTCGCCAAAATTAAAATGGCCACAGAATATCTACAGGGTGAGTCTAAATTGTTTTTACAAAATAAAAGGGGTGATAGTACCCATCCAGACGAGCAATAATTACCATGGAACATAGGGTCGCATTCCACTCTGAGAGGCAGAAAAGAGTCAAATTAGAATTTCAACATGAACTTAAAACAGTGTTCGGAAAGCGAATGAACGATACCAAAAGTATCTGATTGATTGATCAGAGAAAAACTCACAGCAAGTGCTCAAAGTGGCGCGTGTCGTTGCACAGTTCACACCGGCGAAGGAATGACTGGCTCTCGAAGATTCCTGGTGTTGTGTTAATTTTGTCTGCGATAACACCGATTCTCGCTACGAGATCTTCAGCCGAGTCCACAGGCGTCTGGTACACTAAAGATTTCATGTGCCCCGGAAGAAAAAGTCCAGTGGGTTGAGGTCCGGTGAGCGAGAAGGCCAAGCCACAGGTACGCCACGTCCGATCCATCGTGCGGGATATGTGGCATTCACGAAGTGCCGGACCGTGCTGGAAAAGTGTGCTGGGGCGGCAGAGGCGATGACTTGTTCATGCTCGACGCGTTTCAACTTTACTCTTTTCTGCCTCTCAGAGTGGAATGCGACCCTATGTTCCATGGTAATTATTGCTCGTCTGGATGGGTACTATCACCCCTCTTATTTTGTAAAAACAACTTAGACTCATCCTGTATAAACGCACCAATTAGCCATTTTTCACCTCAAAACTTTTTCAGACTTAAATAACACATGAAATATCTGTATACTGATTCTCTTAAAAAAGAAAAATTTCTCTTAACCAAACGTTTTCTTTAAGATCCTAACCGCTGTAACGTCCATAGCAACGGCTCGAGATCAGAGGTCAAATCCACTGACCTCCAACCATAAATCCCGAAACATCTATCAGGGTGTCTTCCATGGTAATATCCTTGCCGTTCAGGTGGTTTTTAAGGGTTCAGAACGCCCCCGTGGGATGGAACTGTCTCCTAGCAAAACCGTCGGCACAAGAGGGAACTGTTTCAGATCTCGAACTGAGCAGAGGTGTTTTTCTGCTGCTCGTTCGTGCCGGCCGTTGGAGTAGATGCTATTTTTCCGTTTGCAGCGCCCACGACCAAGGAGCACAAATCCCTGGTTGTAGATAGTGTATGTTTAAAGTAAATAAATAGTTTAGTTGAAATGTTGGCTGTGTCGTCGTGTTTATTGGCAAACCCTTCGGCTCACTACGTCATACTGCCCAGGCTACCCATAGGGTACAATGCTACATGAGAGGTGGTAGGGAGGACATTCGTCAGCCCAATAAGGTCCGCAAGGTCAACTTATCGGACAATCAAAATACAATCGATTCATATAGAACAAATACAAGTAATGAATAAAAGCAGTTACGTAGATAGTGGATCCTGTAGGACAACTTAATTGCTTAGAGAGGTAGTGATTATAAAATTTACAAAGTGATCATAGAAATCAGAATATGGAAAGCGTAAGCATAATAATGAAACATTATATATATATATACATATATATACATATATACATATATACATATATATATACATATATACATATACACACATACATATACACACATACATACACATACATACACACATACATACACATATATATATATACATATATACATATATATACATATATACATATATATACATATATACATATATATACATATATACATATATATACATATATACATATATATACATATATACATATATACATACATATATACATATATATACATATACACACATACATATATACATATACACACATACATATATACATATACACACATACATATATACATATACACACATACATATATACATACATATATATATACATATATACATACATACACATACATATATACATACATATACACATACATATATACATACATACACATACATATATACATACATACACATACATATATATATACATATATATATACATATATATATACATATACATATATACATATATACATATACATATATATATACATATACATATATATATATATACATATAAAGATCTAAACAATTGCGAGGAAGATAAAGCTAATAATGTATAGAACTATCATTAAACCAACAGTAAATATATGGATCGGAGACATGGACTTTGACTTTAAAACATGAAAAAATGTTGATATCTTGGGAGAGAAAGATCTTGAGAGCCATATTTGGACCAATCAATGGTGATGTATGGAGAAGGAGATGCAATCATGAAATCCAAAAATTATATAGAGAAAAAGATATAAATTTGATAAAATCAAAAAGAATCCAATGGTTGGGACGCATGGAGGGAATAGATAACAACCGAGGCACAAAAGAGATATTTAAGAATCAGTGTCAAGGCCATAGAAAACTGGGAAAGCCGAGGAAAAGATGGCATGAGGAGGTCGAAAAAGACCTCAAAAACATGACAGTAAAAATTGGTGGACTTGGAGTTGTATCGTTAGGGAGGCCAGGGTTCAACATGAACTGAAGTGCCGGGGAGTTACTTTATACAGGGTGACCTGTAAAGTCCCTTTAAGCTCTTTAACTTTGAAACAGCTTCTCGTATAGTCAAGAAAGTAACGTGTGCCTATAGTAAAGTGACCATGCTGAGACAGCTTACAGCGCTCCTAGCGGCAAAATAAGGAAGTTAAGAAAAATAACTCGAAAACTAAAGGAGATCGGCCAAAAAGTTCAGTCAGAAAAATGTGCGCAATACCATAATAAAAGCGCAGGAAAAATTTCCATGGAATTATCTGTAAAATTCGCGGAGATATTCGTGATTGAAATTTGAACTATTCCATGCCTTGAAAAAGGGGTCGTTCAGAAATTCAAAAACGTTTTCTCCGGTGTTATACATTTTTCTGAGTTAAGCAACGACGAATTTAAATTCAAAGAAAGGAAGTAAAAAAGATAAATAAAAAAAATTCTGAAACGCACTCCGGAAAATAAAAAAAAACCTGACGATCCGAAATCACAAATTTCGCTCAACAACTCTCGGCTAAAACCTCTCGGCTATACAGCCACGAACGCAGATTTACTATTTAATAATTTTATCCCGATAAACTTTGAGCAGATGCGAAAATGTCAGAAACAAATGCTCGTTATTCAGTGTGGCACATTGGAAAAGTAAAAGACAGATGAGCAAAAGCAAAAAATTTATTGCGAAACAAAAACATGGCAAGTGTGTTCAAAAAGGTCACCATCGGCCACAATACACATTTATATTCGATCAAGCATGCCGGCATGCATATTCCTTATCTGTGGTGTGACAGTAGCGCAGCTATCGTTGATACGCTGCCGTAGATCCAGCAAAATTGTCGACGGAGCTTCATACACCCGATCTTTCATGTAACCCCAGAGGAAGAAATCGAGAGGGGTAAGATCTGGAAAGAAAAACTGTATAACACCGGAGAACACGTTTTCGAATTTCTGGACGACCCCTTTTTCCAGGCATGGAATAGTTCAAATGTCAATCACGAATATCTCCGCGAATTTTACAGATAACTCCATGAAACTTTTTCTGTGCTTTTATTATGGTATTGCGCACATTTTTCTAACTGAACGTCTTGGCCGATCTTCTTTAGTTTTCGAGTTATATTTCTTAACTTTCTTATTTCGCTGCTAGGAGCGCTGTAAGCTGTCTCAATAAATTCAGCATGGTCACTTTACTATTGGTACACGCTACTTCCTTGACTATACGAGACGCTGTTTTAAATTTAAAGGGCTTAAAGGGACTTTACAGGTCGCCCTGTATATACATATTTAGATATATAGACCATCACCACAAATCAAAAAAGAGAACATAAATAAAAACAAAAAAGCAAGTAATAACAAGTAAAAACAAGAACAAAAAGGTGGAGCATAATAACAACAAAAAGTATCGACCCTTTAGATGAAGAGCGCTGAAAGCCACATAAAGTAGCAGTCACTTTATTATCCCTAAATATCCATATTTAGAATGCTAAATATGTACCATCATAAGCACAAGTTCTAGGGGACTGAACCTCTTTGGTTAGTCAAAAATTATGTGACACAGCGCCAGCACAGTTAAATCCCCTAGGAATTGTATATTTAGGGATAATAAAGTGACTGCTACTGGTTTTTAATGTAAAACATTTGCACATTTCTATAGGATATCCCTTCCTTAAATTCCAGCCTATACTCACTAGAAGTTAGCTCTGTAGTACCTATGTGGATGAGGAATCTGAAATTGAAAATTTAAATTTATAGTCAGACACACGAAAATAAATGCTATTATTTCTACCCCAGGTGTCCGGTGACTTTGGTCCAGTATAGGGTATATATAACCCCGTTTAAAGAATTAAATTAATCATACGTATACTCCTTCAGGCATTTCAAAGGATTAAAATTTGCCCATTTAAACTATCAGAGGTAAATCGCCAACAAAATATCTCCACAAACACTTGATTAAAAATTGTCAACTAACAGGAACACTCATTAATTTACCAATAGCTTTCATCAGGCCATCTCTTAGAGTGCTATCTGTCTTGCCTAAGTAAATGGATGCTTTAAGAATATTTCGTTGCCTTTAGTACTTTCGATGACAACGAATGGACTTGGTTTTGGGGTTCTGGGGTCAAAATCGATTTCAGATGGCGTTTGGCCAAGAAATTTCAATTTAAGTCTCTGGTATGAAATGTTTGGATGGAATTATTTTCTTGTTTCGTCCATTTAAGTTTCCAGTTTATTACATCGGCTACTTTCTGATTCTACGGTCATATTTTGCTACAGGAAGGTAATCAGATCGATTGCCAGAGTTCAATTGAGGTACAAATCAGCCAGACACATTCGACGGGTTGAATTGCAACTCACAAAACGTTGCCAAACCATGACCACAAAATATTTGTACACACAATGATATGGCATTTTCCTTTCTTCCCTTTTTTTGAGTTTGCTTTTTGGTTCTAGGTTGGTTCGGTTTTATGGCGCAAGAGCCATATTTGGCCAAAATGCCTCAAACATATGATATACAACATCAAGTAATAGGCATACACACATTAGGAAGTTTTTACTAACACAGAAGTACACCCAGGGAGGATGCAGAAATAGAATCTGCGCCGTCTAGAGTTGTTGGAAACTTGACCAACAAGTATTTACACAATCTCAATAGAACTAACTACTATGGTGAAATTGAAGAAAATGATGTAAAATGTGTTGCACAACCCGCTGTTTTTGTCCTCGGATCGGAATTAATTTGGTTTGGTTGGTTGGTTTGGGGATTTTGTGGAGCAAAGGCCATATTTTTTTGTCATGCTGCTCCAGACATAAGACAGACAATACAATGTGAAGTACTTGACATACACACAAGCAAAATTTTACTGACACAGAAGAGAGAAATAAAGCCAGGGATGAAACGAATTTTCGCTATCTAACTAGCAGGTTCTAGCGCTGTGAGCAAACTTACTGAACCTCAACTGTCCTTCCCTTAGAACATAATCCTCTGGAAAGATTCTGTTGGTTCTTTCCTTAGAATAGAATACTTTGGAAAGATTCTATTAACCCTTTCCTTAGAATGGAACTCTTTGGGACGATCATATTGCTTTCCTTGGAATATAATAATTTGGAGCGGTTTTTATTGGTCTTTATTTGGAATAGAATCATTCGAAAAGATTCTATTGGTTCTTTCTTTAGAATGAAATCCTTTAGAAAGATTCTATTGACTCTTTCCTTAGAAAAGAATTCTTTGGAACAATTATATTGCTCCTTTCCTTGGAATATAATAATTTGGAGAACTATTCTATTGGTTTTTATTTAGAATAGAATCATTTGAAAATATTCTATTGGTGCTTTACTAAGAACACAATGCTTTGGAAAAGTTTTATTGGTCAGTAAAGTCAAAATTGGTTTAAAATCATGCAGAAAAGACTGCAGGTTGCAAGGTGAAATTATGCGTATAAACCCCTCAGATATTTAAAGTTGCTCTACTACGATCGATGCTCGGGTAAATAGGGGTGGTTCGAATTTTACCCCGCTGCTGTACATGACAATCAGAATCAACCTTAATAAAAGTCTTCGACTGAATCTACCAATAAAAAAATCCCACGCATCTTTATCGACAGGCACAGAAACAAGTCGAGCTTATCGACGTCACGACGCAAGATTGGTAATTCGGACCCAAAATGACGTGACATGCACTCGACTTTCACGTCACAAAAGCCGTCTTCCCGTCCGCATTATTCGATTTTTTTACCCCATCCCGCATTCAGAAGGCACGGCGGAATTTTCACCCGAATGTACTGCAAATGCCGAATGACACCACCTGTCCCGAAGAACGCGAGAAACATCTGCACTTTTTCACTTTGGAACGAAAAATATTAAATACGGTTGTCGAAAGAAAAAAGTTTTATTTCCAGACTCAACATATGATAGCCATCTTTGATTACGGCTGAGAATATGTCCATTCATCATTCGCGGTGTACGAGTGATTTTTTTTCACATATTTATTTCCTTCTTTTGAATTCGATTGGATGGGTATTTTTAAGGAACTTCACAGGCTTGGTGACATATTTTAGATGGGATGTCGTTGTGAAAATGGCGAGCGAAAAATAGATTTCGGGAGAAAAGTGTGTTTTGAATTATTCATTGGGATAGATTGTATATTCCAAATCCAAAGTTCTACGTATGAGTTAATTCGCATTGAAATCGTCCGTGATTTGTTAAGTTATTTATTTGAGATCCATAGTTCATTTTGCTACGGTTTTATCAGTAACTAGCTGAATTACCCGGTGTTGCTTGGGTTGAATTGTTTATAATTCATCGTAATATACTTTGTGTTATTCCTATGAATATTTCGAATTTTTTAGCCCTTCTGCAGACCCAGAACAAATCGAACGAGGTTAATGTATAGCCTATGTGTCCCGCAGAATTCTACAGGATGAATGTACCAAATATATTATGAATTGGTCTGACGTTGATTGTATAAATACGCAATGTTATTCCCATGATGATTTCGAATTGTCTTTAGCCCCCTGTACCATATCGACGATAAAAAAAGACCACTTTCTATAAAAAATAATATTATATTATCATAAAAATTTACATTCCAATAATAAAGCTACAGTTTAAGAATTTTCAGACGGTATACATGAACGATAAGACACTGAGCGATTTTCAGCGCAACCGCACCCAATTGCACTATACTCTAAGATTCTAAAAAACACTTCAAGGTCATCTTGAAAGGGGACTCTTATAGATGTTAGCCCTGACGTCATCTGCACAGCCAGACCGGGAGAGAGCGACCTCTAGCAAGTGCTCTGTCCAGGATGACGGGATGTTACACACCTGTGCACACCCAAGACAAATAGAACGGGGTTAATATGTAGGCTACGTTATCCGCTGGGTTCCAAAGCATAAGTGTACCAAATTTGGTGTAGATTGGTCAAACGGTGTAGATTTATATAGAGAACAGAGGCCAACTCTGCTTTACAGGTATAAAGTTTTTATGACATTCTATATGGTTTGTAGTGCGTGATTTTAAGAAAACATTATTATAATTACAATATTAAAATATTCTAATGTGATGTATTTGTAATAAATAATACACCTTTACACATTTTCTTTGAGTGTTTCAATTGAATATATTAAATATTGTCGTCGGGAGAGAAAAAGTTTTATTTTCAGACTCAACATATGATAGCCATCTTTGATTACGGCTCAGAATATGTCGTCCCTTTGTCTTTCGCAATCTATGGGTGTTTTGTTTTGTTTTTATTTCCTTCGTTTGGATTCGATTGAATGGGTATTTTCAAGGAACTCCGCCGGCTTGGTGACATATTTTAGATGGGATGTCGTGAAAATGGCGAGCGAAAAAGATTTCGGGAGAAAAGTGTTTCGAATTATTCATTCTAGAGGGTTACATATTTCAAATCCAAAGTTCTATGTTCGAGTTAATTAGAATAGGAATTCCTCATGATTTGTTATAAGTTATTAAGTTGAGATTCAGTTTATTGCTGCTATATTTTCAGTTGTAGTTTTTATGACGTTCTATATAATGATTTTAACAAAACGCTATTAAAACTACAATAAAAAGTTCTAACATAATGTATTTATAATAAATAAAACTCCTTTATATGTTTTCTGTTAGTGTTTCGACTGAAAATACTAAATACAGTTGTCGAGAGAAAAAGTTTTATTTTCTGACTCAACATGATAGCCATCTTTGATTACGACTCAGAATATGTCGTCCATTCGTCTTCCGCGATGTATGTGTGGTTTATTTTGTATATATATTTTTTCCTTCGCTTGGATTCGATCGAATTGGTATTTTTAAGGAACTCCGTAGTGACATATTTTAGATGAGACGTCGTTGTGGAATTGGCGAGCGAAAAAGAGATTTCGGGAGAAAAATGTGTTTTGAATTATTCATACGGAAGGGTTATACATTTCAAATCCATGTTCCACGTTCTGGTTAATTCGGAATTCTAAATGTCCGTGCTTTATTAAGTGAACGACATATTGCGTCTGAGATAAAAACAGACCGTAAATGTGAGATGTAACCATTGAATGCACTTACTCATATTTTTTTGAGTATTTGAGTTATTTAGTTGAGATTCGTTATTTATTCCTACACTATATTATCAGTTATTGTTTCTATGATATCCTATATAAATATTTTATGTGTGATTTTAACAAAACACTTAAAATTACAATATTAAAAGAGTAACATAATTACATGCATTTTAATAAAAAATGCACCTTGTTTTCGTGAGTGTTTTAACAATCCAATTGACGAGATATATCGTCAAGATATTGCCGATTTTTTAATGATGAGATCAAGAACGATCCTTGGATCCCTGGATTCCAAGGGAAAGATCCTAGGACTACCGAGGGAGAATTCTGAACCACCGTCAGATGACGAGGTCATCACCAGAATTGCAACCCACTCTCTAAACTTCCGAGCCCCGACAAAGTGAGGACATTTCAGACAACGATTTAACGTGCTCCAGCCCCCACATGCACGAAGGTATTTTGGTTAAATAACTTCGCACTCGCAACCCTTCGGTTGCCAATACGTTACACTTCCAAATGAGCTACCGATTGGTCCCGGACCGTCTCCATTAGTCCTTTGTAATGCCGCAGTGCGACGTTAATTCAACTACCTACTTGGAACAATCCCGTAGGAAAAGATCCTAGGGTGGATCTGGAGAGTGAATATATCCCATCACAGGCACGTCTCGATACATCAGTAATCCAAACACACGCACTAGAACTCTCAGTAGAGCACCGCAACAAATAATCTTTTTAGAATCTCGGATAAATCCCTTCAATTCATTTCTCAAGACAGCGAAAGCGAACCTCGAAACGATTTCACCACGAAACACGGAACGCAACAATAAAAGCAAAAAAACCAGGACAACTCCCAGAAATTGCGAAACTGTGTAGAAAGGGAGGCCCCGAAGAAAACACCAGCGCAATCCTTTGAGAACTATATCCCTGGTATTAACCAGGACACCTCCACAGTGGGACCATTTTTCATGTATATCCAGGAAGACAGCTTCTGTTGTTGTTAAATCTTTTTTTTCCCTTTTTGGCGTGGGACATGATAAGTTGTACCCAATGCCTGTTTTTCCTCATTTGGTCTTTCTCTTGAGGTGGCAAACTTCACTCCAGACAACCCCTCTCGTGAAAAAAGACCCAGTATCGTCTGACAAATGACTGGGTGTGATCCGCCCCCTGGAACTCCTACCCTATCATGTCGGACGCTGGGATTTGGGTTTTGCGTGGGAGCGGTACTGGCCGATCACGTAGGGAGAAAAAACCTCTAATGCGGAGTTAATGCTTTGGTGTGACTGGTGTAGAATAGATGGATTTGAGGAAGATGCACTAGGGGATTAATTTTTCAAGACCTTGGTCTTCTTTGCAGGTTGAGTTAGCCTTGGTCGACGTTTTTTGTACTTTAATCTATACTTAAAAAGGCTCTAACAGAAAATCGAGGATTCAGAATTCTGCGTATTTACATTTTCGTATGAAAAAAGGAGTGAATATATAGTTGTAAAGCTATCGATGTACTACATCTCGATTTATAGTTCCTGGAGACAAAAAACGTAATACACTGAGGGTGGAGAAAAATTTACTTATCAGAGAAAAAAGCGCATAAATTATCTATTGTATCATGCGATTTCTATTTAAAACCCCGATCACACTATGTCTTTAAGGTGTTCTCAGAGGAAGAAATCAATGCATGGTAAATCTGGCGATTGTGTGACTGAAGCAAGGGGTCCTCCTCGTACAACCCAATAAGCCCTCTTCCAGATATACACCCCTTTTTGAACACGGTTTATAAAATGTGATTCCAACTGTCTCTTATCTTCTTTAGGTGTGCACGGGTATCACACCCCAACGCGTGTCCTAGTGATCTTCCCTCCCTTTCATTTTTACTCTAGCCTACCCTGCTGCTTTTTCTTGCTCCGTCATTTTGTTGTTTGTCTTGTGTTTGGCGTAGTTTGGTCAAATATGGCCCTTGCGCCATCAAACCCGAAAGCAATCTAGTCTTAAAGTATACGTTTTAGTTGGTTGGGTTTTATGATGCAAAAGGCATATTTGGCCAAGTTGTGCCTAACACACCACGACAGACAACGTCAAGTAATGGGCTTACACACTCAAAGAAAGTTTTACTGACGAAGAGAGAAATACACGTAGATTAAGTTACAAAATTGAACCTGATCCACGTACAACTCGTAGACAAGCTTTGAAACACCTTGTTATAAACAAAGTTGTGCCACAGTAACTTCAGTTTACATTCAAATTTTGTTCGATAGAGATTACGACAAATACTTTTAACCCTCTTGGTGGTTATCTCGACGAGGCACCTCTCGTCATTAACAAAACTTACCAGATCTTGATGTACGAGTTATCTCGTCAATAGAAAAGTACTGACAAGATCTCGATGTACGCGATATCTCGTCAACAGAAAAGTACTGACAATATCTCGATGTACGCGGTATCTCGTCAATAGAAAAGTACTGACAAGATCTAGATGTACGCGGTATCTCGTCAATAGAAAAATACCGACCAGATCTCGATGTACGAGGTATCTCGTCAATAGAAAAGTACTGACAAGATCTCGATGTACGAGGTATCTCGTCAATAGAAAAATACCAACCAAATCTCGATGTACGAGGTATCTCGTCAATAGAAAAGTACTGACAAGATCTCGATGTACGCGGTATCTCGTCAATAGAAAAATACCGACCAGATCTCGATGTACGAGGTATCTCGTCAATAGAAAAGTACTGACAAGATCTCGATGTACGAGGTATCTCGTCAATAGAAAAATACCGACCAGATCTCGATATACGAGGTATCTCGTCAATAGAAAAGTACTGACAAGATCTCGATGTACGCGGTATCTCGTCAATAGAAAAATACCAACCAGATCTCGATGTACGCGGTATCTCGTCAATAGAAAAGTACTGACAATATCTCGATCTTCGCGGTATCTTGGCAATAGAAAAATACCGACCAGATCTCGATGTACGAGGTATCTCGTCAATAGAAAAGTACTGACAATATCTCGATGTACGAGGTTTCTCGTCAATAGAAAAATACTGACCAGACCTTGATCTTGTTATAAAAGAACGACAATATCTTGACGACGAAATATCTCGTCATCAAGATATTGTCATGACGTCATCAAGATTTGCAAATGACGAGATATCTCGTCATTAGCTAAATTCGTCAGATCTTGGTGAACGAGATATCTCGTCAAAACGACTTGGAGGGTGAACTTCCTTGGTGTTTTTTCTTATTTGTATTATTTTACTGTATTTCCTTTGTCTATTTGCAAAATCGATCCAACATCTGTCACCGGAATCATCTTTCGGATCGACGTATCTGGAATTAGGCTGATACTGATTGGATGCCGGCTATTAACATTTTCCAAGATGAACGTCGGGTTTCGAATATCCGGGATGCGATTTATTGCTCCGTCCGCTGCGTTTTGTTTGAGTTGCCTTGGCCATGGACTGTTGGAGTCAGCAGTTCGCTTGACAGAGGCATATAGTGTTACCATATTTGATGGATCCATAAATGAGTAAACGGGTACGAGTTTTGCCGCTCCACAAGTCCTGGTTCCTGAGTTTAAGTGTGGAACCCAATATACGACATAATATTCCTGATTGATGAGCCGCGACGTCAATTAACTAAAACGTAGAGATGATAAAAGAGCTTCGTATAACAAGCCGGTTTAGATTTCTCGGGCAGTTTTCGATTGAGAGCCACGATAAAGTTAGTTGCGAGAAAAAGTAAGACTTCTGTTTCTGATATGATTTTTCGTCAGCTATACCACTTAACCCCCCAAGTGGTTTCCGAACAGGGGTAACCCGGTTGGAAGAGTAACGGACTAGCAACCGAAGGGTTGCGATTTCGAATTCAACCAAAGAGCGTCGTGTACAAAGTACGCTCGTGCACGTTAAATCTGTCGCGGCCCCAAATGTCCTCACGTTGGCGTGGTGTTGAAGTTTGAAGAGAGCGGTGTGCCAGCTCAGGCGTGACCTCGTTATCTGACCGTGGTTCAAAATTACGTGGTGTTGTCCTCGGATCTTTCCCTTAGGGAGTTGATCCCGTACCGTCGCCAATAGCCCGGTGTGTTTCACCAGTGCGACGTTGATTAAAATACCTACCTACCAAGTGGTTTCGACGAAATATCTCGTCCATTAAGATCTGACCAATTTTTTTTCTAATGACGAGATATCTCGTCTATCCAGGTATGGTCATTATTCTTCTATTGACGAGATGCCTCGTCGAGACAATCACCAAGAGGATTGGGGTTTACCCTCGATTTCGAAAAATTCTCTGTTGAGGCCACCCTTTGATGCAAACGCCTGTTCCAAACTGTCACCAGTTCAGGGCAAGAGAGATTTAACCAGAACTTTCTATAAATCAATGGATTTTTCCAACCTTTGGAATGATTATATTTGTCCTTTCCGTAAAAAAAGATTCCTTTTAGACGATTTCATTGGCCCATTCTGTAGAATAGAGTCCTTTGAAAAATTTCTGTTGCTCGCTACTTTATAATAGAATGCTTTGAAAATATTCTATCGCTCCTTCGCTTTAAATAGAATCCCTTGAATTGAATTCCTTAGAATAGGAATTAATAAGATTCTTAAGGCTATAAGAATAGCCTTTAAGATTCTGCTGGTCGTTTGCTTAGAATAGAATTATTTGTAAAGATTCTATTGCTTCTTTCCTTATCATAGTATCGTTTGGAAAGATTCTATTGCTTCTTTCCTTATGATAGTATTGTTTGTAAAGATTCTATTGCTTCTCTCCTTATGATAGTAACGTTCGGAAATATTCTATTGCTTCTTTCCTTATGATAGTATTGTTCGAAAGTATTCTATTGCTTCTTTCCTTATGATAGTATTGTTTGAAATTATTCTACTGCTTCTCTCCTTATGGATAGTATTGTTTGGAAAGATTCTATTGCTTCTTTCCTTATGATAGTATCATTCGGAAGTATTCTATTGCTTCTTTCCTTATGATAGTATTGTTTGAAATTATTCTACTGCTTCTCTCCTTATGGATAGTATTGTTTAGAAAGATTCTGTCGCTTCTTTCCTTAGAATGGAATCTTTTGGAAAGATTGTTTTGGAAAAGAAGGTTTTGGTCAAGAACGCCTGGTTAGAAATCAGGTAGACTGCAAATTGCAAGGTGGAATTATGTGTGTGAACCCCTTACAGGGTTAATTATCAAACCCCTGGCATTTGTAAATAAACAAATAGGTTGGTTTGTGGGTTGGGTTTTTATGGCTCAAGCACCATACATGGCCCTGCTGCACCAGACACAACGCAGAAATATCAAGTAATGGACAAACACACAAAGAACGCTTTATTTACACAGAGGAGAAATTCACACAGGAAGCAATCGAACCTTCGCCGTCTCTAACTCGCACGTCGCTAGCGCAGCGGGCATACCTACTAATCCACGACAGCACCATAAATAAATAGGGAGAAACAGACAAGAACACAGGACTAGACGACCCGTACAAAGTAGTCTAAAATATAATAATCGCCCAAATTCTCCACCGATTCTCCATTTCAATAAAGTCTCTGGGTGTGTTTCTCTCTTTTGTATCAGTAAAATTTTCATTGTTTGTGCATATTACTTGATATTGTATGTCTTATGGCCAAATATGGCCCTGGCGCCATAAAACCAAAAAACCAAAACCAACCATTCCAATAAAGACCAGCATCCCTCATTGCAAAAACGTAATCCTCTAATTCCAGATAAAAACATCGGATTATTTTATTTTTGCTCATCAGCACATAGAAACTCATTTCATCGCCACCCCCTATTATATGGAACGGCCACACTCAGGGGGGTTTTCGAACTATAACCCACAGATAAAAACACTCGATCTTTAGTTTTTATCTTCCGGGGGAGAAGTAAAAGATCTTTCTTCCTAATCCCATGATGATTCTCTCTCCCTGTTAAGAGCGTTCCATGTCGACATAAATAAAAGCGGCTTGTTTGAGTGGAATACGATTAAGGGGGCGACGATCCCTTTTGCGTTCGAAATGGAACGTCTCTTAAAGTTCCATAGTTGCAGATCGCCTTAAATAATACCCGGCGTATGCTGGGAGTTTCAGCTGTAATTGTGGATATCAGGTGTTGTCTTCGTCATTTAACCGCGGTTCAAAATCACAAGATGTTGTCCTCGGGTCTTTTCCTTCGGGATAGTTCCAAGTAGGTAGTTGAATTAACGTCGCACTGAAGCAACACAGCGCGCTACTGGTGACGGTCTGGGACCAAATCAGGGCCTCGGTAGCCCAGTTGGAAGAGTAACGGATTGGCAAACTTAGAGTTGCTAGTACGAAGACTGTCCAACCAAAAAAACCTCCATGAACGCGGGGAATGATGCACGTTAAATCTGATATGGCTTCCAATGTCCTCACTTTTGTGTGGAATGCAAATTTGGAGAGTGGGGTGCCAGATGAGGTGTTGACCTCGTCATCTGATTGTGATTTAAAGTGACGAGGTGTCCTCAGAAGTCTTTCTTGGGGATTGATCCCGGACTACGACCAATAGCCCGTTGCGTGCCTCTGTCCGAGGTTCATTCACCTATCTAACTTTCCGTAGATTAGAAAACTTTGGTAAAATTCCATTGCTCCTTTCCGTAGAACAGAATCTTTTGGAAAGATTCGATTATTCATTTCTGTAGAATAGAAGTCTTTGGAAAGAATATTTAGGTCAAAATGGTGAACATTAGTTGAGTCTTGCTAGGACGCTTGCAAATTACAAGGGGGAATTATGCGTTTGAACACTGGGTTAATTAATAAAGTAGAAAGGTAGGTATTTAATTAACGTCGCACTGGAGCAACATAACGGGCTATAGGCGAAGGTCCGGGATCATCCCAAAGGAAAAGATCCTTGGACAACACCATGTAACTTTGAACCATGGTCAGATGACGGAGCAACACCTAAGCTGGCACCCAACTCTCCAAACTTCCACACCACGCCAATGTGAGGATATTTGAAGCCACGACAGATTTAACATGCATCAGCCCCCATGTACATGACGGTGTTTGGTTGGATTCGAACTTGCAACCCAGAAGTCCTTGGAAATATTCTCCAAGTCAAAATGGTGAAGTCGTGATAGGATGACTGCAAATTACAAGGTGGAATTATGCGTTTGAACCCTATACGGGGTTAATTATCCAATGCCCAGCATTTGTAAACAAATGAATAGAGAGAGATATTAACTCTGGACTGGATGACCCACATAAATAATAAATCGTTCCAATTCTCCACCGACCCCTTCGAATTTACAACTCAATAAAGACCAGCATAGCAAAAACGCAATCCAGATAAAAATCGTCGGATCATTTTATTTTCTTGCATCAGCACATAAAAACTCTAATTTCATCGCCCCCCTATTATATGGAACGGCCACCCTCAGGGGTTTTTTCGAACTATAAACCCCAGATAAAAACACTCGATCTTTTGTTTTCATCTTCCGGATGCGAAGTATAAGATCTTTCGTCCTAATCCCATGATGATTCTCTCTCCCTGATAAGAGCGTTCCATGTCGACATAAATAAAAGTCGCTCGTTTGAGTGGAATAAGATTAAGGGGGTGACGATCCCTTTTACGTTCGAAATGGAACGTCTCTTAAAGTTTTATAGTCGCAGATCGCTTTAGTTAATACTCGGAGAAGAATGGGGGTTTTCAGCTTTAATTGGGGATTTGGGAAGTAAGTGAAAGGTATCAGGAAGTGGGGAATGACTTCGAATGCCCGATTAGAATAATTGTGTTCGAAATCTTTTAGAGAGTGGATATGGGAAAAAGAAGTCAATTTGGATTATGTCACGACTGATTGCGGATTGAGATCATTTATCAGTCTGGGGGTCAGGGTTGCCCATTTGGAAGATTAGCGCATTAGCAACAATAGGGTTGCGAGTTCGAAACTGGATCCAATTAAAATACCACCGTGTATGTAGGGGATGGTGCATGTTGATTTTGTCGTGGGCTCAAATGTCCCCACGTTGACGTAGTGTGGATGGTTGGAGTGTGGGCTGCCAGCTCAGCAGTTGACCTCGTCATCAGACAGTGGTTCAAAATGACGAGGTATTGTCCTCGGATCTTTGTCTTTGAGATTAATCCCGGACCATCGCCAATAGACCATTGTGTTGCTCAGGTGTGACGTTGATTAAACTACCTACCAAATGTTTATCAGTCTTAGGTTCCTTTTCCACCAACAGAATTCGTCATCTGACAGTGGTTCAGAATTACGTGGTGTTGTCCTCGATCTTTCCCTTTGGGATTGATCTCGGACCGTCACCAATAGCCCGTTGAGTTGCTCCAGTGGACGACAATTAAAATACCTATCTACCTACCTGCACCAACAGAATCCTACTAAATTTGCGTCAATTTGATTGGTTGATTTTTCGTTTTTTTTCGGTCGGAAGGCCGTAATTGGCCAAGCGGTGCCAATCAACGTCAAGCAAATAAACTAAACACGAGGAACGTTCTGACACAGAAGGTATGTAAGTAGTTGAATTAACGTCGCAGTGGTGCAACAGAACGGGCTATTGGCGATGGTCAGGAATCAATCCCCCGAGGACAACAGTCATTTTGAACAACGGTCAAATGACGAGAACACCTGAGCTGGCATCCTGCTCTCCAAATTTCCACATCAAGCCAAGGACATTTGAGGCCACGATAGATTTAACGTACACCAGCCCTATGTACACTATGATGTTGGGGGTCGAAAATCGCAACCCTCCGGTTGCTTACCCTCTTCTTTTAAAACAGGGCTACAGCAGACCCTATATGAGAGGTGTTTCAATGTAAATAAACCATCGGCAGAAGTAGATTTTACTTCCGGTTACCCAATAAGGAATATGGGCATAGAAATCACATTCTATCACAAAAACACTAGCGCCATCTACATTTAGCTTTCCAAACAACCCATCTCATATGTAAAAACAGAACATTATAATTAATTATAATATTCACTGATAGTATAAGGACATAGCGCCCCATTGCATAATCCAGTGTAAACATATAAACCATAGTCAGAGGTAGATTTTATCTATGGTTATCCGTTGCGGTAGTACGTAAATTAAGTACATGTGACTACAAGAACACTAGCGCCATCTATATTTAGCTTTACAAAAACCCGTCTCATATGTAAAAACAGAACATTACAATGAGTATTACTTGTAATATTCACTGAAGGTATAATGATCAGTTCCCCTTTGCATAATCCAGTATAAACAAATCAACCATAGTCAGAGGTGGATTTTATTTATGGTTATCCTATACGTAATACGTACATTAAGTACATGTGGCCACAAGAACACTATCTTCATTTAGCTTTACACAAAAAGCGAACATTATAATGGGTATTAATTATTATAATAATTAACGTACTTTGAAAGGTACAATGAAATAATGCTTTAATGCATAATCTAGTAAAAAGCCAATAAAACAAGATATCTTACTGACAACAAACTAGGAATATAATAAGTCGCGCTCGTGTTTAAACCTCTGTGTCAGTTAATTTTCTTCTAAGACAACTAGATTTAAAAAGTCTCGATAAAGGGAATTAGTGATAAATGCAGAGTACTTCCCAATTAATAAACATCGTTAATTAATAAACTTGCTTAATAAATTATCTTTTAAAAACACATCACGATATTTCTGTCACTGTTTAAAAGCAAATAACAATGAAAGGTATTAGATACACGCATTACTTATTAATCCTTATTTAGAGAAAAGACATCTCAAGAATCCGAGATTTCTGAAAGAATTGCTCTTGGTTATTGTTAAAGGTATGAAGAAACGGAGGAATCTCGAAAGATAAATAACGAAATTCGAAATAGAATTTGTAATCAGTTTGCATTTGTTCAGCATCAAAAAACACTAAGTGCTGTTGAATCAATAATTGTGATATTTTTTCAATTTAAAATGCGATCTGAAGAAATGTTTCGATAGATTTAATAAATGGCATTTAATTTTAAAAGTAGTCTTAATTCGTAAATATAATCTTCATTTGAAACTTGCGTTTTACATTAAGTTATTTGGCTGGAATTAAATTACGATTTCTATCATCAAATGCAATTTAATGTAGATTCTAAATAATCTATTAACTCGTGCATTTTTTGAGAAAGTATACGCTTTAATTTAAAATCCGGGGTTTAAAAAGTTAAGAGAAATGATGTGTGTTACGATATGAAAATTACGATTCTTTATTTCTGATTCTTATTGATTAAAGTCTGAAATTTCATTTCTCTAGAATTAATATTTTGAGATACGATTATCAGTAATCAGGAATCTCAAATTTTGAATGCTTGTGATTGCTTTCAGTTTTTGGTCTAGTCATTTTCATTTGTTTCAGTGGAGTATAGTATATTATGAAGACTTATATTTTCAGTTATTCCCTTTCTCATATATTTGGAAGCATCTTTTGGGTTGGTCCACTATAGCGTCAAATTGAAAACTCCGAATTTCGACTTTTTTAAACATTTACTTTTTTGAATGAGAATCCTAATGAAATTGTAGGTATTTTAATTAAAGTCGCACTGGAGCAACACAACGGGCTCCTGGCGACGGCCCAGGTTCAACCCCCGAAGGTGGAGAACCGAGGACAACACCACGTAATTTTGAACCACGGTCAGATGATGAGGTCACACCTCATCTGGCATCCCACTCTCCAAAATTCGACACTACGTCAACGTGATGAAATTTTAGGAATATCTGGTATCTATATCTGGGTCTTCGGGACAGGAAAACCTATTGTAAGGACCATATCCGGCCGGCGGTCTGGGAAAACCTTTCGGAAGGGATTTGAGTATTTGGTCGGTGGTCATGTAATCCTACGAAAGTCCGTACCTCGTCCATGGGTAAAGCTTTCCGAAAGACCATCCTTTAAGTGTGTTCAGAGTGTACGGGATTTAGGAATCTGAAATACTCCAGTGATCTTTTCTTATACCATGAGTTTACTGTCTTTAATAAACACGGGAGTCGTGATTACTCTCATCTCACTGCTCTGTGTTCCCCAAACTCTTTCTTCCCTTTAAGGGCCATCGTAGCTCAGTGGGTATTCTACTGTGTTAGCGTCCTTCGAGTTGTAGCTCCTCCCTGTGTGTATTTCTCTCTTTTGTGTCAGTAAAACTTTCATTGTGTGTTTATTACTTGATATTGTATGTCTTGTGTCTGGCGCAGCATGGCCAAAAATGGCCCTTGCGGCATAAAACCCCAATTCCAACCAACCTTCGAGTTGTAGGCGGCGCAGGTTAGATTCCTGTCAGGTGCATTCCTACCTGGGTGTATTTCTCTTCTGTGTCAGCAAAACTTTCATTGTGTGTTTATTACTTGATATTGTATGTCTTGTGTCTGGCGCAGCATGGCCAAAAATGGTCCTTTCGCCATAAAACCCCAATTCCAACCAACCTTCGAGTTGTAGGCGGCGCAGGTTAGATTCCTGTCAGGTGCATTCCTCCCTGAGTGTATTTCTCTCTTCTGTGTCAGTACAACTTTCATTGTGTGTCTATTACTTGATATTGTATGTCTTGTGTCTGGGGCAGCATGGCTAAATATGGCCCTTGCGCCGTAAAAACCCTTTCTTCCCCTTCACATTTTGTACTTGACGTTACCTTGTGTTTGGTGCAGTTTGGCCAAATATGGCCCTTGCGCCATAGAGCGCCAAATCAACCAACCAGAAGGCCGTATCTGCTCTGCGTGCCATACAAACCTCTACGGAGGGCTGTATCCCGTCTACAGGTCCAGTTGAACCTATCCTGACGGCAATATTCAGTCTCTGGATCTGAGATCAATCTACGCGTACGATGTTTCTTGAACGGTCTGCTTAAACCTGATCCCGATGAGAACAGATATTTCTCAAATAGCTAAACATTGAAAATACCCTCGGATTTTAACAATATTTTAATTAATCTCTCATTGTTTGAATGAATCGTCTCAATCCCATTTTTAAAACTAATAAAGAGCTACGATAAAACCTTTCCAACATTCAGCTGTCAATAATGTGAAATTAAATAATTAATTGGAATCAATGATTGATTGAATTTTTATGGCAGAAGATCCAGGCTTGGTCAAGCTGCGCCAAACTATCGGTAATTAAAAAAAAATTTTTATCGTCTAATTTAAATCAAATTCTTCGACTCTCTTTAATTAATGTCTATCGTCTTAACCCTCGTGGTGGTTGTCTTTAAGAGATACCTCGGCATTAGTAAAACTGATCAGATGTTGATGGATGAGATATTTCGTCAGTAGAAGAAAACTGACCAGATCTTGATCTCGTCATTAGCAAAATTGGCCAGATCTGATGGACGAGATATCTTGTCAGTAGGAGAAAATTGATAGTAGAAAAAAAAATCGGCAATATCTTATGATGACGAGATATCTCGTCATTAGCAAAACTGGCCTGATTTTGATGGACGAGATATCTTACCAGTAGAAGAAAACTGACAAGATCTTGATCTTGTCATCGTAAAAAAATCGGCAATATCTTATGATGACGAGATATCTCGTCATTAGCATAATTGATGAGATCTTGATGGGTGAGATACCTCGCCGAAACGACTTGGAGGGTTAACTTCCATTCAACAGTATTCTTAACAAAGCGTTAAATATTGCAGGTAGCTGTGTTACCAATGACACAATCTATCTAAATTAGCCACTACATAATTCAATTTTATAATACGTAGCTATATACCTATTTATTGCACAGATCATTGCATCCAGTGCAATTATCTACGCAAACATAGTTAACTCATGTCGTGAAAGGATATAATGCCATTGTAATGATACCATAGCTATGCATTTAATGCGCATCAGGGCACAGAAGGGCGCCATAAATTCTTGCCCGATATCGTTTATAACGTGTCCTTATGGATATTAAATTATTTTGACATTAAATGAGCATTACAAAGCATGCAAGAACTGACGAGTCTCCAATTCTGAGTGCATGGACATTAGTAACGGTTCAGTGTAAATGTTACGTGCGGTATCGTTTATAACAATACAGATGTATTTGCGTATCTGCAGTGGACTGTTTGCGAATCTGTTGGTTAATGCTTTGTGGATTAAGCCAGTGGGGGTATTCAGTTAACACAAATTCCGAGTGTGGAAGGTCGCGTACGAAAGCGATTTTAGTGTGGAATGTGCTTATTAATGGTCCATCGGGATGCGATGTGCATTTCGGTGTGAAGTGCAACATTTGTACGTGCGCATCTTGCAGAAATGTGAAGTCCGTGAAGTAAAGTTAAGTGCCTCATCTGTCACACCGCATACAAAGAGAGAGATTCTTCAGAGTGAAAGACAGAGAAATCGACACCGAGTGGGAGAGGTAGAGTTATTGAAAGAGGGGAAGGGAACCAGAGAGGGACGAGAAAGAAAGAGATCTGGAGTTAGAGAGATATGGGGAAGCGATACATAGAGAGAAGAGAGACAGAGTCAGAGATAGTGTGTTAGAAAGGAAATTATATATGTAGATGGAGTTTGAGAGAGGGAATAAATATATTTCCCTCTCTCAAACCCTCCCTATATATTCTCTCTCTCTCTATATATATATATAGAGAGAGCGAGAGGGAATTATATATATATAGAGGGAATTATAAATATAGAGGAGAGAAGTAGAGCCAGAGATAATGTGTTATGGAGAGAATTATATATAGAGAGAAAGGGAGTTATATACAGAGAGAAGAGATATAGTCAGAGATAGAGAGTGTGTTTGAGAGGGAATTATATATAGAGAGAAAGGGAGTTAGAGAGAGGGTATTATATATAGAGAAGAGAGAGCCAAAGATAGTGCGGGGTTTATATGTAGACAGAAGAGAGATAGAGCCGTAGATTATGTGTGTTAGAGAGGGAATTATATATAGAGAGAAAGAATGGGAGTTAGAGACAGAGAGGAAATTATATAAAAAGAGAAGAGATTAGAGCCAGAGAGTGTTAGAGAGGGACTTATATAGAGAGGGAGTTTAAACAGATAGATGGATTTAGAGAGACGATGAAAAGGAAGTCAAATGTAGGGCTGGAATTAGAGAGCAAGAGAGAGAGAGAGAGGGAGATAGAGGGATTTAGAGATGAAACCGAAGGGAAAGAGGGAGTTAGAGAAAGCATGAGACAGGGAGAGGGAGCTGAGATAGAGGGATTTAGAGATGAAACCGAAGGAAAAGAGGGAGTTAGAGAGAGAATGCGTGAGTCAGGGAGAGGGAGCGTAATGAGATAGAGGGATTTAGAGATGAAACCGAAGGGAAAGATGAGTTAGATTTGAAGCCAGAAAAATAGAAAGGAGGAAAGAAATAGCAGACTTTAGAGGGAGATAGAGAAAGAAGGCATAAGAGAGCGAGAGTTTTTATTATTAGAGTTTTGCGTTTCATGACACAAGAGGCCATATTTGGCCAAGCTGCTCCAAATGCAAGACAGACTATGTCAAGTAATTGTGAAAAGAAAAGATAAAAAGATAGGGAAAGATCATTTGTGTATCCTGGGGTCGCAATTCCTATGTTTAGAGAGAGAGATCAAGAGCGAGGAAGAAAGAGGTCCCTATTTCGCCAAGCCATGGCAAACAAGGTCAAGCAAATAAAAATACAGGGAACGTAAGTTTCACTGATACAAAAGAGAGAAATACTCCGTGGTAGAAATCGAACCTGCCCCATCTACAATTCGCAGTTCCTAGAGAAGTGGGCAAACACATAGAGCCACGGCGATCCCTTTATATTTAGGTTAAAGAGGATTAAAACAGTCGGAAAGTAAGCTGGATCCTAGATAATTTCATGAGCCGCTGTAGTTCGGTTGAAAGTGTAGCGATTAGCAAGCGAAGGGTTGAGTTCGAAACTCAATCCAGCCAAAGACCGTGGTGGCTGGTGCATGTTCAATCTGATGTTGCCCCACACGTCCTCACGTTGGCATGGTGCGGAGAGTGGGGTGCCAGCTCAGGTGCTGACCTCGTCATCTGACTGGTTCGAAATGGCGAGGTGTTGTCCTCCCTTCGTGATTGGTTCCAGACCGTCACCAACAACCCGTTATATTGCTTCAATGCGAACTTCACTCAACTACCTATACCCTAGATAATTTGACTACCAACATAAAAATTCCTAAAAATCATAACAATAACCACACCCCAACCGTTCCGCAGCACGAACAACTACAAATATCCAAACAATCCACCCTCCAACTCAATCACACCTCCCCATTAACACCTTTCCCATCAAACCAGAGCCACATTAACCACACTCAACCCAACTACACCTATTCATTTAAACTTTATCACATAATTCAACAAGCAAAAAAACCGTGCGTCGCATAATCAGAACCATAGAAACATACATTCCCACCTCAGCACTTAAACGTCACACCGTTGGGAGTGTAAAATAACCCTTAAAAAGCGGAATGCATATTTTATGACGCGATACGTGGAAAAGGGGTCATAAAACTAACGACGCTCCCTGGTGTAATCTAGTCCATAAAATTCATCGCCCCACCGTATGTTATCAACCCCCTAATTTGCATATATGCAATCACCTTTTTTGCCGGTTGGTGACAGGTGTAAGTGTTAACAAAGGGGATCGAATGTAGAGGAGGGAGGGCTTGAAAAAGCCGGGGGTGTAATTTATGTGTTCCTTTGGGTGTGGAGTGGTTTTTTTTATGTTCAGATTTCGGAAGTCGTCTGAACCAATTAGACGTTGAGGGTTGGGGAGTGAAATCGATGGAGTTTGGAGGTTTTGGGGTGGGGAATGTGTATGGAGGGTAGTGGTTTTTGTTTATTCGGTTTGAGGTGTGTTTTTTGGGAAATTTGAGAGTGCGTTTCGGGTTAAGATAATGCCAAGTGAATAAACGCATTCACGATTTTCACTTATTAGTCGTGTCCCGAGGCGAATTTATTACCTTGAAGGTCACGAGATTTCGAAGTACATTGGTACCTTGAGATACGAGTGTCTCAACATACGAGTTTTTTGAGATACGAGCCGTCACTAGGTCGATTTTTTGCCTTGAGTGACGAGCCAGAATTTGAGATACGAGCCTGCTTCCGTGACGTCACAACCACCACTCCTCTCAGATTCCCGAGTCTTGCGCGTCGTTCAGTTCACATGTTTACCTCACCTGATGACAGTTAACGTCTGTCATAGAAATCAATCAGTTTCTTAATTTGGTTTGACATTTGTCAACTGCCACCGAGAGGCCCGAGTCCCTTTCTTATTTTTGTTTTCATTTTTCTTATCTCCGACCAGATGCGTCAATTCTGAAATGGAGAAACGGGGTGTATGTACAGTTATTTAGCTAATTTTTTGGTATAACCATGAGTCCGAAGAAGGTGAGTGTAATGAACAGTGGTGAGAAAAGGAAAAAGGTAAAATCCATGGAATTAAAGAGTGAGACAATAGACAAACATGAGCAAAGCGTTAGAGTAATTGACTTGAAAACGCAGTACGATCGCACTATTTCTACAATATGTACTACTCTGAAGCAAGACTAGATAAAGGCTATAACTCCAGCTACAATATTTATTCATTATAAATACATTATAAAAAAATTGGAGTGGGTTTTTGGGGGCTGGTACGAATTAATCTCATTTCAATTAATTTCAATGGGGAAAATTGATTTGAGATACGAGCATTTTGATTTACGAGCTCGGTCATGGAATGAATTAAACTCGTATCTCAAAGTATCATTGCACACTGTCATTTTACTCTACAACGTTTTAACCCTTCTCATGGTAGTTTCGACTATCTCATCATAAGCAAATCTGACCAGATTTTGATTTCGTCATCTTAAAAAATCAGCAATATCTTGATGACGAGATATCATGTCGCTAGCAAAATTGGTCAGACCTTGATGGACGAGATATCTCGCCGAAACCACTTGGAGGGTTAATGATTGCATTGTCACATCTATTAGTTAAGATAATGCTAGGGAATATTCTGGCACACTGTTCAAGGCTAAAACTGGTACGAGCCATGGAAAATTCGTTGGGGTTTATGGTTATGATATAATCTCTATCCTCATTTATTAATGGTTTATTTTACTGCTTTTATAGCTATTTGGTCATATTTGGCCATGCTGCTACATACAAAAGTCAGACATCTAGTAATGGACATACACACAAAAGGAAAGCTCTTACTGTTGCTTGGGTTGGATTTTGTGATGCTAAGGCCATATTTTGCCATGCTGCGCCAAACCCAAAACAGACAACCTCAAGTAATGGATATACACACACAAGGAGAGTTTTACTAACACAGAAGAGAAATATGTCCAGGAAGGGATCGCTTTTGACAGGAATGGAGCCCACGCGGCCTGCAACTCGCAGGTTCCTAGCGCAGTGGGCGCATCCACTCACCACAACAAAGTTTTACGGACACAGAAAAGGAGAAATATACTCAGAGAACATAAGACGCATCGAACCCCACCACTTACCACACTTACCACTTGCAGGTGGCTAGCGCAGTGGGCTCACTAAGCCATGCAAAGAAAGCCGTAGGTTTGCGCTTGTATATAAAATAACGCTTGTATGACTCACAGATGGTTGAAGGTTTTAACGATATTTTTCTACTGAATTACAAATAATGTTTAATCATTACTTTGCATAAATCAAATAGAAAAATCGATTATATCTCGGATGACGAGATATCTCGTCGTTAGAAAAATTGGTTAGATCTTGATGGACGAGATATCTCGTAATTAGAAAAATAGATCAGATCTTGATGGACGAGATATCTCGTAATTAGAAAAATAGATCAGATATTGATGGACGAGATATCTCGTAATTAGAAAAATTGGTCAGTTATTGATGAACGAGATATCTCGTCGAAACCACTTGGAGGGTTAAGCTAGGCGTTATATTTTTTTGATTTTGATATAATCTCTGCATCCTCATTTATTAATGGTACACTACTTTACTGCTTTTATAGCTATTTGGTCAATTTTTGCTATAAGGAGGCAATGACTTTTTGAATTAAGTGTATAATTAATATAAGGAATATTTATTATAAGGAATATTTATTATAAGGAATATTTTTCCTTGTTTCATTATAATTTCAGAGAAATTCAGGCTTGGATGAAACTACTGGCTGTTTCCCGTTAAAAAAGGTATTTCAAAGCCCCCAAGACAACTGTTGACTGAAAATTTATATAAAATGAAATCGGAAAGAATAATATACACAGCAGCAAAACTCTAAAATCCATCGGTTTACATAACATAGCAAAAATGTGCTTTTTAATAACTCAAATTATCAATAAATTGCATTTTTAAAACGATTTTGTAGACGTTGTAACGTTAGCCAAGAGAAATCACTTGTTCTCAGATTCAAACAGTTCTGAGTTCCATAAACATAATTTCCCCACGACGATGATTTATTTTCTTATTCATGGAACACTCACCAGAGAAAAGTTCTAAATTGATATTTATGATCCTTTCCAAACGCTCCTCCGTTTTAAACTTTAAAGATACAATGTTTCTGGATAATAACCTATCCCCATGTTTCATGGACCTCTTAAAACTTTTATTTTTCAGATAAATATTTCCAACATTTTATCGTCTTCATTCCCATGGTAGATTGTAGCGATTAGAACATTTTAAATGCCGTTAGTCAACTTAACACAATTACTGATAAGTAAAATTCGATTAGAGATAGTGGGTTAAAGGCCTAAATTTCCTCGCTGTAATAGAAGTAATTGGTTTACTTAAATTAATTTTTAGCCCCGTTTACTGTAGTTTCGAGGAGAACCTTTAAAAGTTAATTTTTGGATGTGATTTTATCTTTATGAATCATAATACTTGCATTTTCACTGAGTGTTAGAAGGAAAATACTAGCAAAGGGAACAATGTAATTCAAGAAATAAAAAAATTAGAATAAAACTTGCATATTCTGAAGGGTGTTAAAAGAAACATTAACTAAGGGAATAATTTAAATCAAGAAATAAGAGCTTATAGAAATAAAGTTTGCATATTCAAAAGAATATTAAAAGAAAAATATTAACTAAGGGAGCAATTTAAATCAAGAAATAAGAGTTTATAAAAAGAAAGCTTGCATATTCAATGAGTATTAAAAGTATATTAGCTAAGGGAACAATTTAAATCAAGGAATACAGCTAATAAAAATAAAGCATGCATATTCAAAAGAATATTAAAAGAAAAATATTAACTAAGGGAACAATTTAAATCAAGAAATAAGAGCTTATAGAAATAAAGTTTGCATATTCAAAAGAATATTAAAAGAAAAATATTAACTAAGGGAGCAATTTAAATCAAGAAATAAGAGTTTATAAAAAGAAAGCTTGCATATTCAATGAGTATTAAAAGTATATTAGCTAAGGGAACAATTTAAATCAAGGAATACAGCTAATAAAAATAAAGCATGCATATTCAAAAGAATATTAAAAGAAAAATATTAACTAAGGGAACAATTTAAATCAAGAAATAAGAGTTTATAAAAAAAAGCTTGCATATTCAATGAGTATTAAAAGTATATTAGCTAAGGGAACAATTTAAATCAAGGAATAAAAAAATTAGAATAAAACTTGCATATTCACGGTTATAGAGTAGTAAAAGAAAAATATTAATTAAGGCCCAGCAGTGGCGAAATGTTTTATGTGCGCGTGCCAAAAATTTACAAATAATATTCATGGTGTTGCTGACGTACGAGCTTTTTGTAATGAGGGATAACAATATAAAATTTATTATTGCAGAATTTTATTGAGACAAATTTAAAAACTAACATTTTCATAAGGATGAACTCATAATAATACATACACAGGGTCGTAAAAATTAATGAGATTTCTGATGTTGTGCCAAATGCCTTATAACTGGGTCATGTTTCGTCACTTTTCGAAGATCGAACTTCATTTAACAGTCATTCTGTTTCTTCAACAAATTCATTTCGGATAATAACGACTAACTGCCCAACAAAGGGTGATGAGTCATGACATTATGCCCCTTAATCAATGGTTAGATGCTTTTAACATTGTATTTGTTAGTTTCTTTCGTGCAAAACTTCAACTTGTACATTGTAAAAATTAAAATAAAATTATGAATAAATTATAAGATTATAAAATGATATCACCTATAAATCCTTGACGTGCAAGCAAAACGTGCGTACCAAAGTGCTTACCAAGTTTCGTACGTTCCAATTCTGGCACGTGTGCCATAGGTTCCCTATCCCTGTACTAAGGGACAATTTAAATCGAGAAACAAAAGTTTAGAGAAATAAAATTTACATATTCACTGAGTATTAAAAGGGGGATAATTATCAAGAAATACAAATTTCCGCAAAACGTAATTTTAAGAAAAAGTATAATTTTATACTTTCGTAAAGAAATATTTTACCAAAGCTAACAGTTTTAATTGTGTATTTTAAATATAATTGATGGTTTGCTAATTATAATATTTAATTATACTTTTAAATCATTAATTTCTTATGAAATTTTATTCTAACGAAGCATTATTAGGATTTTATATTAAAATATAAAAAAGTTATATTTTGTTAATGTGTGCAACCACGTTTCTCAAGTTATTGTTTAGCAAACACTAATTATGCTGTTCTTAATTGCTATTCATATTTCAATTAATTAAATTTTATAGACTATGAAAATTAATTGGTTACATTAATTCGCAGCGTTAATTATAAACAATTTCATTATATGAAATCGAATTATATTTTAGAGAGAAAAGTAAGTACATTAATTTTAGAAATATATTTCAAAAATGAAAGATGAAATCTCAATGATTTTTAGGCTTAGACGAAGAAAATGTCCTGTTCAATGAAGCTAATGGTTATGAAATTGAAGATATCAGTTTTATTTTCGAAAATTAGGTTGATTTTCAATTATAAGATTGGAAATATGGTTTAAAGCTCTCAGGAAAAGGATAAAAAGTTATTGGTATTGGTATTTTCAATTAACGTCACACTGGAGGAAAAGAAAAGTTGTTGATTTTGGAGTAGTGTAGTATTGCATATTCCCTATATCAATTACTTAATAGCTAAACAACATTTTTTTTGGTTGGAGGTATAGCAGAAAGCATTCTAAAGTTTTATGTCGTCACTTCATCTCATTTATCAACTTACTGATAAAATAAATGGAGCATGTGCGAGCATCTTCATGCTATTTATGCCGATCGCTCGGTTTCAAGTTCTTGGGCCCAAGGCCACGTGGTTTTGGAAAGCACAAATTGCGATGTAGGACTCAATGCCGAGCGTGATGAAAAACAATAGTTCGCGCTTCAATAATCGATTCCACCAAGTGGATTCCCAAGCCCATGTGACCTACACTTCCGAGATCTTACGAAGGTGACTTCGTCAACATGCTTCGTCAATTTCCATTAAAAAGTAGACTTCATTTGAGTTCTCTCTCTCTCTCTCAACGCTGAAAACAGAACGTAAACTATCCTTCTAACGTCTCTGGGATTGGTAATAAAGAGTAAATCGAGACATGTACTAAAGGAAGGTAGGTAGTTGAATTAACGTTGCACTGTAGCAACATGAGCTATTGGCGACGGTCCAGGATCAATGCCGAAGGGAAAGATCTGAA
Source organism: Meta bourneti (assembly GCA_933210815.1). NCBI lineage: Eukaryota > Metazoa > Arthropoda > Arachnida > Araneae > Tetragnathidae > Meta > Meta bourneti. The sequence continues at coordinate 14,795,174 of OW119932.1, forward strand.
ACACCTCGTCAATTAGAACTAAGGTCAGATGACGAGGTCAACATAAGCTTTGGCAACTCGAAACTTCCACACCACGAAAATGTGAGGACATTTGAGATCACGACAGATTCAACTTTACGGCCCCAACCACCACTTGCGCGATGGTCTTTGATGAAGTCAACCCTCACGTTGCTAATCCGCGATACTTCCAAACGGACTATAATGACCCGGATGTAAAAAGGGGTGTTTTTTATTTGCATTTTTAGCTCTAAATTTCAACTGAGATGAATAGACATGATAAAACTTTCTGCGCATCGTAAAACGGATACTTCGGTTTTATCTTCAATAAGGTAGGCACTTTAATTAACGTCGCACAGGGGGGGGTATTTCAATTAACGTCACACTGGAGCAAAACAACGGACTATTGGTGTCGGTCCGGGTACAAACCTGAAGGGAAAGATCCGAAGAAAACACCACATAATTTGAACCACGATCAGATGACGAGGTCTCACCTGAGCTGGCACCCCACTCTCCAAACTTCCACACGACGCCAACGTGAGGGCATTTGAGGCCATGGCAGATTTGAAGTGCACCAGCCCCCTTTGAACACGACAGTCCTTGCTTGGACGAACTCGCAACCCTTCGGTTGCAAATCCGTCACTTTTCCAACCGGAATACAGAGGTCCATCTTGGTAGGTTGGTGGTAGATAGATAATTATCGTTGCGCTAGAGCAACACAACGGACCATTGGCGATGGTTGGGAATTAATCCTGAAGTAAAAAATCCGAGGACACCCCCTCGTTTTTTGGTACCAACGTCAAGTGTGGAGACCAACACTTGAACTGGCACCCCACTCTCCAAACTTCCACACCACGTTAACGTGAACGCATTTGAGGCCACGACGGATTTAACGATCACCCACCTCCATACACACTACGGTCTTTGGCTGCACCGAGGTTCGATCTCGCAACTGTTTGGTTGCTAATCCCATGCTCATCCAACTGGGCTACCCCTTCCAAACCGCTTGAATGGATAAAATGAAATCAACACCAATATTGAAAACCTACAACACAAAAAGCACTAGAAAACATTTATATTCCATCCCACAGAAACAAACAAACGCGTAAAAACCCACAAACACGTCACAACCGTCAGCTCAAGCCTTGTCAAAAGTGGAAAGTCCCATGACAAATGGCCCCCGACTTTTAAAACTCGGCTCAGAGTGGTGCAAAAAAAAGTTCCGTGTTCCACGGCGAGATGACGTATTGTTTCTACACGGGATGGAATTTTATGATGGCCGTAATTTGTTCGTACGGCCGCAAGATTTGATGCAGGAAAATGGGGAAGATTTATGATGTTCTTTTCGCCGGAGTCCGTACGGGATAATTTTGACGGACGACTGACTCCGATATTGAAATCCGGATCGGGAGTTTGGAGATGGAATATGAAGACTTTGTAGTGGTTCGCTTTTGTGTTTGGGAGTAGTTTCGAAAGTTTTCTGAAGTGGTTGATTTCCGATTGGTTGTTCGGGAGTGCAGATTTGATGGAAAGTGCTTTTGTGATTGATTTTTTGTTTATTAGTATACAAAGGTCTCCACCCTATATGTAACTCCCGTTAATCATCTCATTTGTTCACTGCTCGAAACATTATTTCTTCGCTCGTTCCAGCTCTGCAACGAACCGGGCATTAAGCAGTTTTGCTTTTTTCCCCTCAATACACGTGATGACTAAACAACCGTATTTTTGTTGAAAGAATCCGTGGATTCTTTCGAATTATTGAAATATTATATCTGTCCTTTCTTTATAAATAGAGTAGCCAATACATAAACCCACTGATCTCTAACCCAAACTTATATCTAAGGATATATTAGAAGCGAATACATAAACCCAATATTTTCTAACCCAAGCCTATATCTATGAATCTCTTAATAGCCAATACATAAACCCACTGATCTCTAACCAAAATATATCTATGGATTTCTTAGTGGCAAATGGATAAACCCATTGATATCTAACCGAAACTTATATCTACGAATTTCTAAATAGTCAATAAATATAAACATGAATCTCTTAGTAGTACATACAAATACACTAATATTTTCTTAACCAATACGTAAACATACTGATAGCTTGTGAAAGCCAATATATAAACCTACTTTTCTTTGTATCCAATACATAAAGGAACTGATCTCTTATGGTTAATGCATAAACCCACTGATCATTGTAACCAAAACATTTATCTATGGATTTCTTAGCCAATACATATCGATTTCTTAGTCAATACATATACCTATGGATTTCTTAGTAGTGGATATATAAACCTACCAATCTTTTAGTAAGCATAAACCCACTTATACCTAGAAAACAAATAAAGAAATATACAAATATTTTCTTAGAAAATACATAAACCCACTGACTAACCAAAACATATATCTATGGATCTTAGCCAATAAATATACATATGGATATCTTAGTAGTCGATTTACAAATATACTAATATCTTCGTAACCAATACTTAAACCTATTGATAGCTTCGAAGCCAATACATAAACATACTTTTCTCTCTGTAGCCAATACGTAAACTCACTGAACTCTGTAGCCAAAACATATATCGATGGATTTCGTAGCCTATACATATATGCCTATGGATAAATAAACCTACTGATCTTTTGGTATGTATAAACCCACTAATATCTTAGAAACAAATGCCGAAATACACGAATATTTTCGTAGACAATACATAAACCCACTGATCTGTACCTAAAATATTTATCTAATCGCTTTCAAATTCTAATTGTTTTGTTCCATTCTAGATGTTACCGTTAAAGTATGAAATCCGTTATTTCATAGAATACCTAGTTATTCCATGGAATAACTGATCGTGTCCGTTAAAGTGTAAAACTCTCTTGTATTTCATGGTTTAACTAGTTATTTCATAGAATAACGATCTGCAGCCCGTTAAAGTGTAAAATAATCTATATCATATATCGAAAACCGGAGGAATCGAAGAAGTCCGGTCGGTTGCTACAGCTCAAAGTTTAGGTACTGGTCAGGGATTTAAAAAAATGTTCGTGTAAAACCCAGTGTGTCAACAAAAAATGTTTTTGTTTTAGAAATAATGTTCTTTGTAATTCCAAGTGTCATTTTAGTAATCCTTGTTGTAACAAATGATTTTATGGTACGTTTCCATAAATACCATTTATACGCTGCATAAATTAGATAAATTGCTTCTTTTTCATTTTAATTGTCTATCATTAGTTTAATTTCATTTTAGATAAATTGTTTATTTTACACTTTAACTGTCTCTCATTAGTTATTTCATAGAATACCTAGTTATTTCATAGAATAACTAGTTAAAGTGTCAAATTAATAACATATTACACACTTTAACGGACACGATCAGTTATTCCATGGAATAACTAGGTATTCTATGAAATAACTGCATTATATACTCTTTAACGGTAACATAGAAACTCACATTCGAGAAAAATAAGTATTGTTAAACTTGAGAATATTCGATGCCTTATGCTTTGCTTCATTTTTCCATTTGCCGTTGGTAGATCAGCTCTCTTCATCTTCGTCTGCAGTTACTTTATTTTTAAGTCTATTTTCTGGTCTTTATGTTTCTAGCTGTTCAACCAATTTAGCTCTAAGCAAGCACTTTTGCAAAAACTAATTCTTCCAATCAATTTGTCGATGGATCCATCCCTGTTCATTTTGAGTGGAAGAAACTACGTTGCTGCAGCTGACATCAATCGAATTCACTAGATCCATCTCGCCAAACATTCGCGCTAATGCATCACTACCCGCCAAACATATCTCCCAAACACATCAAAACAGATTTTCTTCTACAACTTTTAGGATCCAACAAAAAACCTTTCTTGAAAGTATTCGTTCCTATTGTGCCACTTACCTTTTTCTTTTAAGATTACCTGTCATACGATAGCTTTCTTCCATTGATGACAAAAGCTTGATAGAATTATGATAACTAAAAAATAAACAAAATGACGGAGGTAGAGAAGACAGAAGTCCCCGAGAAAACGATTCGTGTCCAAAGGATATAATTGAAATGCTTTCGTCTCAATTTCTCTAAAAAGTTTAGAATTTTTGTGGGATTTTAAGTTCGAAATACAACCTGAAGAAAATCCGATCATTAGAAGTTTTGGATTTCATCAGTTCAGGTTGTAAAGCTAAGTGTAGATGGCGCTAGTGTTTTTGTGGGAGAACGTGTTTTCTGTACATTCCGATAATGACGTCACTCGGTAATTTCAAGGCACGCGAAATTCAAAACTGATTCTCCAACGCATCACATTCAACAGTTCTGTCTAGAGTGGCTTTCTCTGTAAAACTAAATGCAGATGGCGCTAGTGTTTTTGTGAGAGAAGGTGCTTCCTGAGCATACCGGAAGTGACGTTATTCGACTAAACTTTAAAGTAACATCATGGCGCGCGAAATTTGAAACTGATTTTCAAAGGAAACAGATCCAACAGTATTATCTAGAGAGGCTTTTTCGTTCAAGGGTAAATGTAGATTTGCTTTCTTGGTAGAACGTTTTTGCTGTACGTATTCAGGCCAAGATGTCACTTACCTTGTTTTTCGAATACGATATCAGCAAGTCGAAAATAGAAATTCCAATGAGTTACAAATTAATATATAATAGCTGATTAGTCAATACCAATTGGATTAAACACCACATGTGCCTCAGAACGGCAATAAACTATATTTTAAGGTAACCCCAATCATGCAAGAGCATTGGTTTACCGGAAGTAAAATCGTCGTCTTCCGGTGTTTTGTTACCTTGCACTGAAAATCCCTCTCATATAAACAAACTTCAAAATTCGGGGGGCACGTTAGCCAGGTTGGAAGAGTAACGGACTAGCAACCAGAGGGTTGCGAGTTCGAATACAACCAAAAGACCGTCGTGTACAAAGGGGGCTGGTGCATGTTAAATCTGTCGTGGAAACAGATCTCCCGTTGGCGTGGTGTGGAAGTTTAGAGGGTGGTGTGCCAGTTCAGGTGTGACCTTGTCATCTGACCGTGGTTCAAAATTACGTGGTGTTGTCCTCGGATTTTTCCCATAGGGTTTGATCCCGGACTGTCGCCAATAGTCCGTTGTGTTGATCCAGTGTGACGTTAGTTAAATACCTACCTAAATACCTTCGAAATTTAGAGCTAGAAGTCGCACTTTTTTTAACCAATCAAAAGCATTTACATAAAAAGTGGTAGATTTTTATCGTCCGAAAGGCAGATCATTGCGCTAACCTTTCTGAGCTTCAGTTTTTCCACATGACTAAATAATCACATCTATTGGTTGAAAGAGTCCTTGGTAGGTAAGTATTTTAATTAACGTCACAATGCAGCTACACAACGGGCTATTGGTGATGGTCAAGGATCAATCCCAGAGGGAAAGATCCCATGACAACACCAAGCAATTCTGAACCACGGTCAGATGACGAGGCAACGCCTGAGCTGGCACCCCACTCTCCAAACTTCCACATCACGCCAACGTGAACATATTTGAGGCCAACGTACACCAGCCCCCTTTGTACACGACAGTCTTTTGGTTGGAATCGAACTCACAACCTTCTGGTTGCTAATCCGTTACTCTTCCAAACGTGCCACCGCAGCCCGAAACAAGCATGGGATGCAAAATAATTGAAATCCAAATGCTAAACGAAACAACTTTTAATAAATAAAGTTTGATTTGTAAATGCATCTATTAAACGATTTAAATTGTTGAAAATATTTGTGTAGAATAAACTCCAATTTCGGAATAAGGTTTGGTAACATCTAATTATTTAAATAAGTAGACGGAAACTATGTTATAAAACAGTCTCCTTTGCGAGTCATAAAAATACGCATAAGTTCTCTTGTAATTATATTCATAATTTTTTATTATTTTTCATCTTGTTGTAATACACTGATAAAAACAAAATAACTAGCATTAAATTAGGAATTCCAGGAACAATGCAGCCTATTAGCGTATATAAAATGAAACAGAAACAAATCGATGCAATTTGTTTTGCGATTCGAAGTCTCATTGCAGTAAAAAATAAAAGCAAACAATAATTTTTACATATTATCTTCTCTGACAGGAGAAAACATGCATATTTGGAATAATAAAAATTGGAAAGCATTCCATAGATAAGTAATGACTAAGATAAATTTTCAGTTTTTGCATAAAACACACAACCAAAAGCGCAAAAACCTCTTTGTCTGGTAAGTTCATAATGATAATTTATTTTCATGAGCTTATTTTATACTTTGGCGTACAATTTTTATTGCTGTCTCTCGCGAAATTCCGTTGAATATTTAAATAGTAATTCATCTATTTTTTGGCTTTTCTCGCGACCATACATTGAGAGAAAATAAATATTATCCGTTCTTGTCTCTAGATTGGTTACATTTTAGGAATTTTTTCGAATGCAGCAGGAGCATCGCTGCTTTTTTTTGTTTCGTTTTAGAACGTCTGGGAAATTCGATTGTATGGAAGAATTATTTTATTTCCATTTTTTTTAAATGTGACATTGGTGAAAACGGAGAATAGTTTTCAGAGTAATCTGTTGAATGAAAGCTCTTATCGAAATACTTTCTGTTGGCTTGCTTTTGCAATTTTAGGATTAAACGAAATAGATTAAAAGAGCTTTTCTCGAATTGTTTTCGGGCAGTTTTAGAGATTTCAATAATCATAGATAATTATTAAACTTTACAAATATGGCGCGAATATGAAGAACTATAAAACATAATATAATCAAGCAAAAGGTGTATCCATAAAGGTGTATTACATTAGTAGTCCTATTTAACAGTTATATGTAATAAGTCGGATTATATATGTATCGTGTTTTATATTTTTCGTTTATATTTTGATCCATTTCTATTTGATGCGATACAAATAAATCTATGTAAATGTCTATAAATGGGGATGGATGTTGGAAAATAGTAATGGAGTAAATGATATTTATAATATTTTAGCCGTTTATTGTTCATACAGAAGGATCTGCCATTTATGAGTGTTCATATCTCGTATAGATGTTGGATATATTGTTTATTTTGCAAAAAGTTGTATTTCTATAAAAAATATGAAATTTATCCTATAAAGCACCCTAGAATTATATTTATTAGGTCTTAGTCAAATATTTATACATTTTGAATTGGAATATTTGTCGTTGTATGAAGTATTTAAAAGTTTGACTTTGGTTCCGAATTATAGAGATATTTCTAAAGAAATGATGCATGAAAATGAAGTAGCACTTTCATTGGAATGTATACTCTATATTCTAAATTAGAATTTATTCTCCATAAATAAACGAAGATGAAATATTTCAAGTCATGAAACGTAGAAACCAATTTTTAAAAGTACGTTTCTTAGTATACTTAGTTTCTTTGTAGACAGATGAAATTTGACTTTCTCTGTTCTAAAATAAAGTTAAAACCCCAAAAAGTATAATATATAAAAATATCAAGATTCAATGATTTTAAAAGATTTGATAATTCTAATATCCAGAACAGGTATTGGTAAGGAAAATGGAATTTCCAGAGTAGAACAATATTTAAAAAATTCCGAAAATAATCGATGACTGCTAAAACGAAATTCCAAAAGATTCGACGATAATATAAAAAACAAATTCTAAAAGGTTTGATAATCAGAAAAGAAATAATCCAAAAAGATTCGAATATTATAACTCAGCAAAATCCAGATTCCAATTATACCAGAAAATATTCCAAAAAGATATGTCAATTAAAAAAGATGTGAGAATTATGGAATGAAATAATATTTAATAAAGACGGTTCCAAAGGATAAAATATTTAAAACAAATGTCAGTATCAAAAGATTAATACCACTTTTAATAGATTTAAAATATGTGGATGACTAAGATTTAAAAGATAATTGCAAAAGACCAAAAGTATTTTTTAAATTTTAAACAATACCTCCAGGAAAAAACGTCCAAACCGTTGGTAAAGAATTAATAGTAATTTCCCACTCAACTTAAATAAAGTCTCTATTATAAGAAAACCAGATTTAAAAGACTCGGTAATGATATTAGAAACTGATTTCACTAATTCTAAAAGATTCGACAATTAAAAGTAAAACTAATTCCATAAGATACGACAGTCGTTAAAGAAAATCGTACGTAATTTTAAATTAAAGGCAATGTTTTATAAGAGAAAGTAATTTTAAAAGGAAGACGATTTCAAAAATAGATAAACCTAGAAAAATAACAGGCTGGTACTCTCAAAATGCTATATCTGAAGCGTAATTAAACCCGGCAGGTATTATATACAGGAATAAATCCAGTTTCATTGTGGAATATAAAATGTCGTATAAGATCAGAACATTAAAATACCGACAGGCACTTTAAAATGTCAGTTAAATACTTTTAAATATACCAGCTAAATGTTTTTAAATATCACTTTAGAAGCCGATGTTCAACAATCACAATTAATACTGAAATGTTTCATATCATATATGGAACAAATTCAGTTTCATAGGCATAAAGAATGTATTACAAGACCAGCATATTGAAACACCAACTGACATTAAAATGGCACTTTTAAATGTGTTAAATATTCGTTTAACAGGCTAATATGATTAACTTTTTAATTAAATCTGTAAGGTTTCTTACATACATGAGCAAATTCAGTTTATTGGTAAACCTTAAACTAAAAGAACCATCACTTACATCTTAGTAACAGGTTAAAGACTTCATTCGTTCAAAACGAGTATAAAGCATTTCTAACATTAGAATTGAGTTTAGGCTAGACTATTAGAAAATGGAAGACTAAAAAGACAATTAGAAAAGAAAGGAATAAATATAACAATTATAACAGAAAAAGATATCAGTTACAAACTAATTCAAATAAAATTCGAGAAGTATGATAAAAAAATATTAAATAGTTTAACCTCCAAATAGTTTCGACGAGATATCTCGTCCATCATGATCTGACCAATTTTGCCAATGGATTCAAGATTTTCATTGCCATCAAGATTTTTATTGCCGATTATATTATGACGAGACCAAGACTTGGTAAGCTTTCTTCTAATGACGAGATATCTCGTCCATCAAGATCTGGTAAGTTTTGCTAATGACGATATACCTCATAGAGACAACCAACAAGAGGGTTAATAAAGACAATCTCAAACAAAAAGTCTTAAAAATAGTACTTACCAAAATGTTAATATTTTTATAAGATTCCTAAAGTTAGGATGATTTGCAACGATTAAAGAATTAGTTGAATTATACTTTTACAAGATTTCTCGAGTAATATTTATAAAAGTATAATTCAAGAAATCTTATAAAATAATAATTTCAGAAATCTTATAAAAGCATAAAGAAATCTAATAAAAGTGTTATTCAATAAATCCTATAAAAGTATAATTAAAGAAATCTTATAACATAATAATCCAAGAGATCTTATATAAAAGTATTATTCAAGAAGTATTATAAAATAATAATTCAATAAATGTTATAAATAATAATTCAAGAAATCATAAAGGATAATAATAATTCAAGAAATCATAAAGGATAATAATAATTCAAGAAATCATAAAGGATAATAATAATTTAAGAAATATTATAAAAGTATAATTCAAGACATCTTATAAGATGTCTTGAATAATACTTTTTAAGATGTCCTGAATAATACTTTTATAAGATTTCTTGTATACTTTTATAAGATTTCTTGAATAATCCTTTATGATTTCTTGAATAATCTTTTAAAGATTTCTTGAATAATAATTTTATACGATTTCTTGAATAATACTGTTATCAGATTTTTAACATTAGGAAGATTCCCAACGATTAAAGAATTAGTTGAAACAACCAAAAATAATTTTTAAATACAAAACAATACCAGAACTGTAAAACGTCGTTTTTTTCATTCCCCCAGCTTAGCTAAAGCCGTTTCAATCGTAATGCTATTCGGAGAAGGAGAAACAAAAAGACATTTCCTTGGGACCACATAAGAATAAAAGGTGTAACGTGTTTTTCTTGGAACAAAAGAGCTAGGTAGAAATGCTTTGAGGATATCTCCTCATTCAGTAACCCACTTTACCACTTGTGTACGTCGTGTAGGCTTTTAGCCGGGAAGAGATAAAATAAGAATCTTCCAGCAATAACTGTTTGTCCGAGTCTATAAACCACGCGGTGTCATAACTTGCTTTGGGTGTGGGGAAGATTTATGCGCAGTTTCGGAAACATGGCGTCCATTTGGAGGCCGTTTATGGATCTTGAAAAAAGAAGTGGATTTTTTGGTTGGTTGGGTTTTTTGGTGCAACGTTTAATCCTCTATAGCAGTAGTCACCAAAAAGGTCGATATTGACCCCAGGGGTCAATATTTTTGTAAGGGGTAGATTTATACTAAGGAGTCGATAGGAAAATCTAAGACATCATTGTACGCGTAATATTTAATTCGGTTTACTTGGATTACTTCATCCCGAATGACAACGCAATTAAGATCGAATATAGAATTCCGTGGCGATTAAAGTTTGAAACTTACAATTGTAAACCCAACATTGCTAATCTTGTCAAGAGTCATGAAGCACACCCTTCACATTGACTACGTTAGTAAATTGTATACTAAGTTAATACGTCTTATTTTCATACATACGGGGTGAGTCTAAATTGTTTTTACAAAATAAGAGGGGTGATAATACCCATCCAGACGAGCAATAATTACCGTGGAACATAGGGTCCCATTCCACTCTGAGAGGCAGAAAAGAGTAAAGTCGAAACGCGTCGAGCATGAACAAGTCATCGTCTCTGACGTCGTTTTGTACATGCCTACGAAGCATATCTACTAAGCAAGCTTTTTCTTCTGGGGGCACATGAAATCTTTAGTGTACCAGACGCCTGTAGACTCGGCTGAAGATCTCGTAGCGAGAATCGGTGCTGCCGCAGTCAAAATTAACACAACACCAGGAATCTTCGAGAGCCAGTCATTCCTTCGCCGGTGTGAACTGTGCAATGACGACACGCGCCACTTTGAGCACTTGCTGTGAGTTTTTCTCAGATCAATAAATCAGATTGTGTAACTTTTGGTATCGTTCATTCGCTTTCCCAACACCGTTGTCAGTTCATGTTTAAATTCCAATTTGACTCTTTTCTGCCTCTCAGAGTGGAATGCGACCCTATGTTCCATGGTAATTATTGCCCGTCTGGATGGGTACTATCACACCTCTTATTTTGTAAAAGCAATTTAGACACCCTGTATAAGGAGAAGATTATATATATTACTGTTATCTAAATTAAATTATATATTTTATATATTATGTATCCCTCTTACCCAATATGTAATGTTAAGGAGGATGTTAAAAACAAAAACTTAACCCATTGATGTTAAGCCAATATAATAATATATACTGTATTATATACATACTGTATTATATACATACAATAAACACTTTAACTATAAAATAAACAATCTAAAAACTCATATAACCGTCTTTTTTGCTCGCCCTGTTATAAATACGTATAACAGTAAAATAGAGGGATCGAGAAGCTCTTGAAGGTTCGACGGTCAAAGAAGTTTGGCGACCCCTGCTTTGGAGTGTTCACTCATAATTCTACCTTCCAAACTGTAGTCTTCTAAACAAATTTTGATCTTATTGACCAATAAGATCTTTCCAAAGGATTCTATTCTAGAAAGGACCAATAGGCTATTTATAACGGATTCTATTTTAAGGAATGGAGTCCGATTTTTAAAAAAAAATCTAATCCAAGGAAAGGACTGATAGAATCTTTCCAAAGATTGTATTCCAAGGGAGAACAATAGAATATTCCCAAAATATTCTATTTTACAGAATGAATTACTAGAATCATTCCAAAGGATTCTATTCTAAAGAAAGAAGCAATACAGTCTTTCGAAAGAAATCAATTCGTAGGAAAAGATCAGCAGAATCTTTCTAAAGGATTCGTTTCTAAGTAAAGTACCAATAGAGTATTTCCAAAAATTCTATTCTACAGAATTGACCGATATAATAGTCCCAGTTCCAAAAAAAGATTATATAAGAAAATGATTAATGGAATCTTTCCAAAGGATTCGGTTCCAAGGAAAGAACGAATAGAATCTTTCCAAAAATTATATTCTAAGGAAAGGGGAAATAGAATATTTGTAAATAAGGTTCGAAGGAAAGGTCTGGTAGAATCGTTCCAATGAAAACGAAAGAAATAACTAATAAAATATTTTCAAACATTCTATTCAAATTAAAGGACCAAAATAATCTATCCAAAGGTATCTAAGGAAAGATACATTTATTATTCCACTCTTTTATCTGTCTTTTTCGTAGAATAGAATCCAAAGCTTTTCATTATGCAGAATGAACCAATAAAATAGTTACAAAGAAAGATTATAATATTCTAAGGTAGGTATGCAGTTATTTAATTAACGTCGCAATGGAGCAACGCAACGCGCTATTGGCGACAGTCCGGGTTCAGATCCGAAGATAAAGATCCGAGAACCCCTCGTCATTTTGAATCACGTTCAGATGACGAGGTCACACCTGAGCTGGTACCTCACTCTCCAAACTTCCACACCACGCCAACGTGAGGACATTAAAGGTCCCGATAGATTTAACGTGCACCAGCCCCCTTTTTACACGACGCAACCTTCCGGCTGGTAATCCGTTACTCTCTCAACCGGGCTACCGCGGCCCAATTCTATTCTAAAGGGACCAATAGAATCTTTTATTAGGATGTTACTTAGCATACTTTCAACCAATAGCTGTGGTTATTCACTTGCCAAATGAGATGTAGAGGAAAAGCTCATAATTCTCGTAGCACTCAGAATTGAGACACTGAATGGCACTTCAAAATTGCTCTTAAATTCCCCTTCAAAAGGATCAACACTCCAAATTAATAGCAAATCTACATCCTACACACAGGAACAGATTAAGTTTCATGGGTACCTTAACCTAAAAGTAACAGTACAAAAGACATCACTCTTTCAAAACGACTATCCCATTCAAAGACCATCGAAGACTGAATCCTTGTGAAAGATCCTGCAGCAATCGCATCCCGCATTTAAAGCTTTTCCGTCCTTGGATTTGGATTATTCATTGAAAGAAGCCATGAAAGGAAGGTCGACTGGTGTAGCGGGAGACACCAGCGACACCTTATTAATTTTTCTATTGTTCCTTCTGATGTGGAACCGAGATAATTAAACCCCTGGAACATTAATCTGGCGTTTAATCAAAAATGGGAGAGCCCTGAAGAATGAGTCTTCGATGGCGTATGTGCATTATGTTATGAATATTAAAGGATTTTTGTTTTGGCGTTGGATTTAAGGGAAGGTGTTTTCCAATGGGTATAGTAGAGGATGTAGTGGGAGTTAACCCGGTTTTGATCAGGAAAATAATCTCTTTGGTTCAAGTTGGATAGATTGTGTACCAATGTTTTGAAATTTTGTGTACATGCTTTAAACCTTCAAGTGGTTTTGACGACATATCTCGTCCATCAAGATCTGAATAACTTCGCTAATGACGATATATCTCCTCCATCAAGACATTGCCCATTTGTTTATGATGACGAGATCAAGATCTAGTCAGTTTTCTTATCATGACAAGATGTCTCGTCCATCAAGATCTGGCCAACTTTGCTAATGACGAGATAACCTCGTCATCAAGTTAAACTAATTTTTCTAATGACGAGAAATCTCGTCACCAGGATGTCGATTGTTTAGTGACGTGATCGAGATATGATCAGTTTTCTCCTAATGACGAGATATTTCCAACATCGAGATATTACTGATTTTCTTATGTTTACGCGATAACAATACCTCATCAGTTTTTTCCTAATGACGAGGTATCTCGTCATAAAGATCCGACCAATTTTTCCATTGGCGAGATATTTCGTCACCCAGTTCCGAGGAATAGAATTTTTCGAAAGGATCCTATACTACAAAATGAACCAATAAAATAGTTCCTAAGAAAGATTATATTTTAAGGAAAGGACCAATAGAATCCTTCCAAAACAATAGAATATTTCCTGTACTCTTATCCTGCAAGTGGTTTTGAAGAGATGTCTCGTCCGTCCATCAAGATCTGACTAATTTTGCCGAAGACATAATTCGTCTATCAAGATCTGAATAATTTTGCTGATGAAGAGATATCTCGTCCATCAAGATCTGACTAATTTTGCTGATGAAGACGTATCTTGTCCATCAAGATATTGCCAATTCGTTTACGATGACGAGATCAAGATCTGGTCGGCTTTCTTTTCATGGAAAGATATCTCATCCATCACAATCTAGCCAGTTTTCTTCTAATGAGTTTTCTTCTAATTCTCACCATCAAGATATTGCCGATTTTTTATGACAAGATCAAGATCTGGTCACTTTTCTTCGAATGTCTAGATACCTCGTCAATCCAAATCTGGCCATTTTTTTCTATTGTGTGAAGTCTCGTCACCAAGATCTAACCAATATAATCTTCCCGAAAAAAAGTTTCTAACCAATAGAATATTTCCAAAAATAATCTATCCTACAAAATGGACAAATAAAATAGTTCCAAAGAACTTATTTCCCTATTTGATGGAAAGGACCAATAAAATCCTTCAAAAAGAGTGTAAGGAAAGAACCATTTATTCGTCCACTTTTTTATAGGTTAATTGTGTAGAATAGAATCCAAAGAGTTCTATTCCACAGAATGAACCAATCGAGTAGTTACAAGATTCAAATCTAAGGAAATGACCAATAGAATCGTTCAATAGTATCTTTGCTAGGATTTTTTCAACCAATACATGTGGTTACTGAGTCGCCAAATATCATGTAAGAGAAAAGCAATACAATACTGGTATATCCCGTGGCACTCAGTGTTAAGTCAAGGAATGACACTTTAAAAGGCCAAAGATCAATACTCCGAACTAATAGGTAAAGGCTTCATCTTACACACAGGAACAAATCGTTTCATGGGTACCTTAACCTAAAATTCCTCATCACTAACAGGTCAAAAGATCTCACTCTTCCAAAACGAGCATCCCACATTCATGACCATCGAAGACTGAATCCTCGTAAAAGATCTCCCCACTGTCGCATCCCGCATTTAAAACCGTTATGGCCTTGGATTCGGATTACTCGGTGAAAGAAGCCATGAAAGGGAGGTTGGCTGAGGCTGCGAGGGACACCAGCGACACCTTATTAATTTTTCTATTGTTCCTTCCTGGTAGAGCCGAGATAATTAAAGCACGGGAACATTAATCTGGCGTTTAATCAAAAGTGAGAGAGCTACGAAGAATGGATCTTCGATGGGCAGTGTGAGTCATGAATATTAAAGGATTTTTGTGTTGGCGTTGGATTTAAGGGGAGCCGGTTCCGAATAGGGGTGTTTGGAAGTGTGGGAGTTGACGCGTTAGGAATGTTTTGGCCGAGAAAAATAATCTATTGGTTTAAGTAAGATGGATTGTGTACCGGGAGTTGCAAAGCTTCCTGTACAAACTTTAACACTCCAAGTGGTTTCTACGAGATATCTCCTCCATCAGGATCTGACCAATTTTGCTAATGAAGACATATCTTGTCATCAAGATATTGCCGATTTTTTTATGATGACGATATCAAGATCTGGTCAGCTTCACTCTAATGACGAGATATCTCGTCCATCAAGATCTGACCAATTGTGATAATGACGAGATATCTCTCCATCAATTTATTGCCGATTATTTTATGACGTGATCAAGATCTGGTCAGTTTTCTTCCAATAACGAGATATCTCGTCCATCAAAATCTGATCAGTTTTGCTATTGATGAGATATCTTGTCATCAAGATATGACCAATTTTACCAATGACGAGATACCTCGATCATCAAGTTATTGCCGATTTTTGATGATGACGACATCACGCTCTTTTTCGATTTCTCCTAATAACGATATGTCTAGTCCATCAAAATCTGTCCAGTTTTTATTCCAATGACGCGATATCTCGTCCATCAGTCTGGTCAGTTTTGCTATTGACGAGATATCCTGTTACCAAGATCTGAACAATTTTACCAATGACGAGATACCTCGTTCATCAAGTTATTGATGATTTTTTGATGACGAGATCAAGATCTTGTTAGTTTTCTTCTAATGATGAGATATCTCGTCCATCAAGATCCGACCAATTTTGGTATTGTCGAGATATCTCATCAACAATAAATTTCAGATGTATTTTGATGACGACGAGATCAAGATCTTTTTAGTTTTCTCCTAATAACGATATGTCTAGTCGATCAAAATCTGTCCAGTTTTCTTCCAATAATGATATCACGTCCATCAAGTCTGATCGGTTTTGCTATTTGCGAGATGCCTCGTCATCAAGATCTGACCAATTTTGCCCATGACGATTATCTCGTCATCAAAATCAGACCAAATAGATTTTTTTAATCCATAAATCTTTCGTGTACGTGTTTAACCACCTATTTCAATTCAACAAGTTGTTTCTTAATCCCAGGTTCAGGATAAGCCTAAACCAGGTCAATAAGACCATGTCGCTCTAGAAGATAGGCAACTTTCTCCTGATGCAAGACAAGCTGGCCGATTGAAACACCGATGTAATCGATAAGGTGGACATGAGAATCAACAAGTAATCTTCTTCAATGAAGTGTTGTTTTATCACTGATCCAACTAAATCTGTATTTTTTCGTGCACGTTTTGGATCTTATATGTTTTGTTCCCTGTAACTGGGTATTATTCTGTTGATAAATAACAATAAAATATAAAGACACTTAATTAAATTAAAAAATTTTAATAAAGGTTTAGCTCGTCTGGTCCAAAAATGGCATTTTTTTTCTGTCTTCCTCCTAAATGAAGTGGTGGCCGAGGTAGCCCGGTTGGAAAAGTAGCGGATTATCAACCGGAGGGTTGAAAGTTCGAATCTAACCAAAGACCGTCGTGTACAAAGGGGGCTGGTGCACGTTCAATCGGTCGTGGCCTCGAATGTCCTCACGTTGGCGTGGTGTGGAAGTTTGGAGAGTGAGGTGCCAGCTCAGGTGTGATCTCGTTATCTGACCGTGGTTCAACATTATGTATTCTCGGATCTTTCCCTTTGGGTTTGACCCCGGACCGTCGACAATAACCCGTTGTGTTGCTCCAGTGTGACGTTAATCAAACACCTACCTAAAGGAAACGTCGGCTATCCTACCGAAAGCGGATAGGTAGGTATTTTAATCAACGTCGCACTGAAGCAACACAGCGGGCTTTTGGCGACGTTCCGGGATCAAACCCGAGGGGGGAAAATCCAAGGATAATACCATGTAATTTTGAACAACGGTCAGATGACGAGGTCACACCTTAGCTGGCATTCTCACTCTCCAAACTCCACACCACGCCAACATGAGAACATTTGAGGCTACGACAGATTTAACCTGTCTCAGCCCCCTTTGTACACGACGGTCTATGGTTGGATTTAAACTCGCAACCCTCCGATTACTAATCCGTTACTCATCCAACCGGGCTACCGTGCCTTTCACAGACAGCAACCAAATCGAAATTTCACAATACGAAAACAACAAAACAATGACGTTATTCCACATCTACATGTGATTAAATCATCCATTTTTCTTCTGAATAACTGGTTAGGCTTAACTGGAATAGAAAAATTCAACATTCAGTTGATTAAACTTTTATCCACGTCTCCTTTTTCCAAGTAAGCCGAGTATTTCAATAAATAAATAACCACTTTCTCAATTTATTCCTGACATAATTAATTCCCAAACAACGGTTAAAGATGTTCGTTAATATTCGTTAAGAATTTTGAAACACGAAATAACGAAATATTCGTTAGTACCATATCATTCGAAATAGACATATTTTTTAGGAATGAGGCATACATTATAAGCCTCCTCTTTCGAATGCACTTGCGTTCTAAATACTGTATCATCAATCTTGAATATTAAATTCAATATTTATATTCTATTAATGAAAGAAATAAGTATTATTCGAGAAGTGAGGTATAAAAAGAGAATTCGATTGCTCTTCAACGTCTGCAGATTTTTTCGTTGGTTGTCCCTGGAAGCTACGACGTAATTAAAGTATAATTAGTTGCAATGCTCACTAGTTTTGCTAAACAGTCTTTAAATCTCCTTTGAAATAATTTATTTTTCGCTTTTGATGATTTTACGACTTACCATTTTGTAATTGCGTTTGCATAAAAACGTCAAACAAGTCATATTTTCCATTTTGCAATTTGAAAACATTTATTTTCTCCGAAAATAGTACTGGTTAATGCTTTTCATTGCTTACGGTTTTAGAAACGACTTTTAAATTGTTTCTTTTTATTAACAAAAGAATTTAATTCTTTTATTCCTAGAATTCATTTCATTGCATATTCTATTGGGTTTTAATTTTCGAGTTTATTTCATTAACGTTCGTTAAATATATATGTTTTATTCCAACATTCTATGAAAACATTTTTTTTTCAGGGAATATATTCCTATTTCTCAAAATGGCAAATCGAATTTATTTACATGTATTAGATTACTTGATATATGCCTACTTTTGAGTAGATATTAAAAAAAAGAGCTCTTGGGAACTTCATTTTACTGTTATTCTTAACTATAAACAAGGCAAAAACTAAAAACAGATTAAATATAGTGGGTTTATTACTTAAATTACGAGTTAAACTCGAAAAAGGTAAACAAAGTGAGTTCACAAAACATGAATTTTCAAAAACTACTTTTGATTGTATAAAAGGTTTTATAAAATACACTCAAAAGAGACTGGTTTTGTTTATGAATAAACTATTTGCTTTTATACACATTAATGAAAACTATAACAGATAAAAATTTTAAAGTTATTTAGAAATGCAGTTTTCACATACAAAAATGCATTTTTAATATTGCTATACCCTTGTGACTATGTAATATTAAACAGTTCAATATTACATTAATTACCAGGCTCAACTGTTAAATAATATTAAACTGTTTGCTAGAATTTTAGTTACATTTAGAACAAAACTTTAACCTAAAATTCTAAAAAATGTCTTTTGTATTTATTTCAGCTACTTTAAATGTTTAAAATAAATGGGAGTACGAAAATAAAATCTAGAAACGCTTCATGCACATTTGTTTGATTTATCGTTCTGCGGTCATTCTTAGTCACATGAGAGCGATACTTAAAGTGGATTCAGAACGATAAAAACATTCATACGATGACCTATCGAGAATCATGTAGATAAAATTTAGGTAGTTGACAATAGCATGTTTTCACTAAACCTTTAAAATTAGAGTTAGTTTATATATTACCGTTAAATTTCGAAAGCCGTTAATGTACACATTACCTAGGCAATCTGCAGATTAGCTGATTTTTTCCGTTAAAGTGCGGAATCATCTACAAAATAAGAGTTTTCCGCACATTACCTAGGAAATGTGCACATTAACGGCTTTCGAATCGTTTAAAGTGCAAAAGTTTGTTTTTATTAATTTGCTTTCCCTCCTCCTTCCCTTTCTCAAATTCATTTCCTTAATTGTAATAATATTTTTAAATCATTTATTTGATTCTTTGAACTATACTTTGTTCATTGATTGATTCTATCAACTATTCTTTTGATTGATTGATTCTATCAACTTCATTCTTTAGATATCGAAAAATAAATAACATTGTTTCAACAATTGTCAGTACATTTCATTTACATCTGCTGATTATTATATGAAATTACTTATAACTTTATGGGATAAAAGTATAGCTTGTTTTTGAATTAGTAGTACCTAGTATACTGAGTTGTTTGTCTGGTATTAATTTAAGCGTAGACAAACGTTGCTGTTCGAGCAAAGATCTTATTTTCACTTTAACGAGTGCCTAGTAGGTAATGTGCAGATTATCTAGGTGATCTGCAGATTACATAGGTAATTTGAGAAATGAAACAATTTTTCGTACTTTAACGGATCGGCGTAGTTAATCTGCACATTAAAGAGGTAATCTGCAGAACACCCGATTTCCGTACTCTTTAGCGGTAATATACCATATACTATTTCTTATATTCCTTATCCCTCCTGGTAGTTGTCTTGACGAGGTATGTCGTTATTAGAAAAACTGACTAGATCTTGATGGACGAGATATCTCGTCACTAGAAGAAAACTATTCAGATCTTGATCACATCATAATAAAAAAAATCAGCAATATATTGATGACGTTGTATCTGGTCATTAGCAAATATGACCAGTTCTTGATTCAGAAGATATCTCATCATTAGAAGAAAACCTACCAGATCTTGATAGACAAGATATCTCATCATTAGAAGAAAACTTACCAGATCTTGATAGACAAGATATCTCATCATTAGAAGAAAACTTACCAGATCTTGATAGACAAGATATCTCATCATTAGAAAACTATTCAGATCTTGTTAGCATCATAATGAAAAAGATCGGAAATATCTTGATGACAACGTATATCGTCATTAGCAAATCTGACCAGATCTAGATGGAGAAGATATCTCATCATTAGAAGAAAACTTACCAGATCTTGATGGACAAGATATCTCATCATTAGAAGAAAACTATTCAGATCTTGATCGCATCATAATAAAAAAAATCAGCAATATCTTGATGACGTTGTATCTGGTCATTAGCAAATATGACCAGTTCTTGATTCAGAAGATTCAGATCTCATCATTAGAAGAAAACTTACCAGATCTTGATAGACAAGATATCTCATCATTAGAAGAAAACTTACCAGATCTTGATAGACAAGATATCTCATCATTAGAAGAAAACTGACCAGATCTTGATGGACAAGATATCTCATCATTAGAAGAAAACTATCCAGATCTTGATCGCATCATAATAAAAAAAAATCGGCAATATCTTGATGACGTCGTATTTGGTCATTAGCAAATATGACCAAATCTTGATGGACAAGATATCTCATCATTAGAAGAAAACTTTCCAGATCTATAACTGATAAACTGACCATATCTTAATGGACGAGAGCAACAATAGCGTCAGTAATAGCAAAACTGGCCATATCTTGATGGACGAGATATCTTTTCATTAAAACAACCGACTAGATCTTGAAGGACAAGATATCTCACCATTAAAACAAACTGACCAGATTTTGATCTCGTCATCTTAACAAGGCGTCAGTATCGTGATGACGATGCATCTCGTCAGTGGCCAAATTAAAGCCTTTATTGCCGAGATATCTCGTCGAAGCCACTTGGGTGGTTATTTTATACTCTGGCCGAAATCTATATTGATTTATTATTGGTGAAGTGCTGAAATCGTATTCGAAAAACAAGCCAAGTTACGTCACATTCGGAATAAGTACAGAAAACACGTTTCGTCACGGAAACACTACCACCACTTACATTTAACTTGACAAAAAGTGACACTCATATAATGTAATAACGTAACTAACTTAACTATTCATTAAAGGTATTAATTTAACTATGTGGAATTGGATTTCTAAACTTGTTGGTCAAAATCAGTGAACCACAAGGCGATGTATTTTGCCACACCCTTCAACAAAGTACAGCTATCTGAACAAAGTTGGTTTTTATGGCACAAACGGACATATTTGACCATGCTGTGCCAGAAAAAAGACATACTATATAAAGTAATAGACACACACGGTAAGTTAAACTTTTACTGACACAGAAGATAGAAATATTCTCAAGGGTAGAATCAAACCTGCGCCGACTACAACTCTCAAGTTACTAACGCAGTGGACATGCCCTCTTGAGCCACGACGATCCCTGAAGAACAATGATATGTTCAGTAAAATCGATAACACAAAGTTGGATGGAAACAAATAAACCATGTCCTACAAAAGATATATTAAATCCTCTCATACAACGTAAAAAAATATTAATAAATTATTAATTATTTATGTCACATTAGGCATACGCAATCAGACTCTTGCATCAGCCATGTGGAAAACACAACCAGAGGTATCATTACATTATCTGAATCGAGACCCTAGTAACAATGTAATTCCTGTCAGCAGGCCAGCCATTGAACAAACGTAAACAATCTGGAGCCAGCCATAGATCGCGCCGAAACACGTATGAAGGAGCAGAACAAGAGAAAGATGAGAATTGCGAAATGTAGCTTGTAGGAACTGGAAATTACCTAATTGTTTTCATTTTCATTGGTAAATATATCCATTCATCTGTAAATTGTTCAGTCTCAATTAAAATAGTTTAAAATGATAACTCTCGCCTCCAATCCATCAAAACAAAAGGACGAGAAAACTCGTCCATAGTACATTTATATGAAATTGTTTTTTAACCTGTTGATTAAAAACACTGAACCACAAGGTCGATGCATTTCACCGAACCTTTAGAACAAACTAACTTTCTGAACAAGGTTGGTTCTTGGGGTTTTATGGCGCAAGGCCATGTTGTGCCAGACATAAGCTATACAATATCAATACACACACAATGAAAGTTTTAGTGACACAAGAGAGAAATACGTCTAGGGAGGAATGCACCTGACAGAAATCGTACCTGCTCCACCTACAACTCAAAGATTGCTAGCGCAGTGGACATACCCACTAAGCCAAGTATGAAGGGAAAGAATCGAGTACAACGAGGAAGAATCAAGTACAGCGAATTCGAATATTCTTTGGTATTCGTGTACTTTGAATGAATACTACTGTATTCGAATATAAGAAAGAATCGAGTACAACGAATTTGTTTAATTATCGAATACACGAGTACTTTTGTATTCGAATACTCCCACCTGTACTTTTTATCAGACTGAAGTTGCATATCATTCAACGTGTTGCTGCAAAAACCTTTTTTGCATACTTGTGGTCACGACAGATTAATTTTTGTTGCGATACCTTAATTTTTTCCGAGCATTTTAAACAAATCACTACCAAAGTAAGTACGAAAGTCAGTTTCTAAATTTTAATTCGCCGGTTTTGGGGTTTTATGGCGCAAGGGCTATATTTAGCCATGCTGCGCCAGGTACAATACAATATCAGGTAATTGACCCAAGACATACAATATCAAGTAATTGATACACACACATTGAAAGCTATACTGACACAGAAGAGAGAAATACACCCAGAGAAATGCACCTGGCAAGAATCAAACCTGAGCCACCTCCAACTCGAAAATTGCTAGCACAGTGGGCATACCCAGAGCCACGACAACCCCCTGGAGAGCAAGGATATACCTCACTAAAATCGATAACTCAAAGTTGGATAGAAAGAAACAAAAACTATGTTCCACGGATAAGAGAGAAGGATTACTCACAAATAAATGAGTACAGAAAAAAACTCCCTCATTGGGTAGAAATCTCAGAATTGACATTAATAAAAGCGGAAAAAACCACGCGCTGCGAGCCAAAGTAAAATAAGGCAGCCGAGAGCCGAGTAGATTTTAATCTAGTTACAGATTCAAACTCTTCGTCAGAGTGAAAAGAGGTATTAAAAATAGAACCAAAAGTCCTTGTTCTGGAGCATAAAAAAGTATCCTTTAATAACCCGAGTTCTATCAGCTTAATGTCACTTTCAATCTGAAGAAGTGACGCATAAAAGGGTTCGAAAAATTACGGACAAAAAAAAAGAGGGGAACGGGAAATTTAATCGCGAACTCTTGGTCCGCATGTGAAGCTACGGCGCCGTAAAATTGAAATAAGTTGAGGCCGTGTAAAGTGATGGAGCAGCATTTTTAAAGAGGTCGCATGCAGGAGAATATAAGGATTTTTTTGTGGTGGTGGGGAGAAATAAAAATTCTACATATTGCGTAAGATTGCCGAGGAAGTGGAAGGGTTTTATTTATTTGGTAATTTTGATGCACAATCAGAAGTATATCAAAAAATCTGATGCAACGTATTGAAAAATTTACTTTTTAAATTACCGACGAATCAGGATGTGTATGTACGTGAAGCTGTTTTTGAATCGCGACGTTTTTCGTTTTGATTCGCTTGAAGTGTATTTGATTGGGTCTTGAGCATTTTCCAGATAGGACACATTTAGATATGTTGCCCCATAATAATTATAATGCTTAATAATTATAATTTTTAAAAATCAAAATGTTTATAATAATTAAATGTTAATAATAAATATAATGTTTAATAACTAAATGTTAATAATAAATACATAATATTTAATAATTACAATGGTATTAATAATAAATATAATGTTAATAAATAAATACATAATGTTTAATAATTAGTATGGTATTAATAATAAATATAATGTTATTAATAGTAATTATAATAACATTATATTAATTACGGAATTAGGGTTATTACTAATTATTATACTGTTATTAATAATAATTATAATGTCACTAATAATAATTATTATAATGCTTAATAATTTAATGTGTTAATAATAATTATAATGTTTAATAATTTAATTATAATAATAGTTACATGTTAATACTTTTAATGTTAAATAATTACAATGTTAATAATAATTACAATGTTAATAATAATTACAATGTTAATAATAATTACAATGTTAATAATAATTATGATGTTTGACAATTTAATGTTAATAATAATTATACTGTTTATTACTTTAATGTTAATTGTTTAAATTCTTTGCAAAATATCAGATTAAAACATCGAAAAACCAGTCGATTAATGAGTTGGTTTTGAAATAGGCTTAAAACAATTTTTGAAATGAACTGTATTTCATTTCATAAGAAAGCATTGAATTGTGAAATTAGACATCACTACCAAAAATACCTTTTAGTAGGTAGTTGAATTAACCTTCGCACTGGAGAATCAAACTGACAATCACATCCAACAACTGTCTGAATCTTCGTGATTACAGAAACTACTATCGCGGCTTTACTCTTCGTTGCCCATAAGCCTTTTTTCACAAGGCGTCTTACAATAAATTCTGCTACTAAAACAACATGATAAGCAATGAGTCGCAATCCTTCCATTGCACGATCACGTTACGTGATCTTAATGCAACTCTTACGCAATTGGCAATCAATCAACTAGACGTAACATCTATCAATTCAGCTAATGCTAAATCCTAGAGAAGGAGTATTGAGGTGAACCCAACCCTCCAAGAAATTTCAAAGAGATATCTCGTCCATCAAGATCTGCTCAATTTTGCTAATGACAAGATATCTCGTCCAAACAACTACCGGTTGCTTTGGCATTATTATCCATTATTCGACATTACGATTATCTATCATTTAACATTATCATTACTTATTGTTCGGCTTTATCATCATTACCTATTGTTCGACATTATCATTACCTATT
Organism: Meta bourneti; assembly: GCA_933210815.1. Lineage (NCBI taxonomy): Eukaryota > Metazoa > Arthropoda > Arachnida > Araneae > Tetragnathidae > Meta > Meta bourneti. The sequence goes on from OW119932.1 coordinate 14,820,301, forward strand.
GTTCGACATTATCATTATCTATTGTTCGACATCATTGTTGTATATTGTTCGACATCATTATTTATTATTCGACATTATCATTATCTATTGTTCGACATTATCATTATCTATTGTTCGACATTATTATCTATTGTTCGACATCATTGTTATCTATTGTTCGACAGCATCATCATCTATTATTCGACAACATCATCATCTATTATTCGACAACATCATCATCTATTATTCGACAACATCATCATCTATTATTCGACATCATCATTATCATCTATTATTCTACATTATCATTATCTACTCTTATTCGGCATTATTATCTCTTATTCGACATCATTGTTATCATTATTCGACATCATCATTATCTATTTTTCGGCATTATTATTATCTGTTATTCGACATCATTATTATTTATTATTCCATATTATTATCTGTTATTCGACAGTATTATTATCTTATCATTAATCGACATCTTATTAGCAACCTGAAGTTGTTAATAAGATGTTCTTCCAACTGGGCGACGCTGCCCCAGAGAACTTCTTAAAGGTTTGTCCCAATCTGTAATGACCTTAATGGGACAGGGCAGAAGGATTACCTCCCAAATCCCTATTACTTCCTCACATTTATCCCTACCACAGAAAGAAATCCCCAAATGAATTCCCCACACATATTAACCCGTTTACACTCCCTCCAACCTTTAAACTCACTTTTGACTCGGCACGCCAGAATCAATTAAATCCCAGTTTTCAAGCCTCATTACGAAAGAAACCGGTACAACCGTCCTTGAACCCGCCGCTCTCGTGAGGCGTGAAAAATCCCCACGCTTTTCCCTACTCGCTCCTAATTGGACGAAATGCCTGAGAGCGCGTCCTCTCGTTAGCGCGTTACCGGAGAGGCTTAGGGGAATTAGCACTCCGCGCCGAGGCCTAATTTTTATGAACTTTCGGTGTTTTTAGATGAGATTTAGAGCGGGGGTAGTTTCGCTTCCGGCTAACGAGGAGGGATTTAGCGATTCCGTTTGGAGGGAATCTCGGTGATGGATCTCGTTTGTTACGAGGTATTTCGTTTATGGGGATGTTTGTAGGTAGAGCGGAAAGTAGGGGATTGTGTATTCGGGTTGGTTCGTTGTGGAGGTTTTATTTGGCCATGCTCCGCTAGACGCAAGACATACAATATCAAGTAATAAACAAGCACACACACGTCGCCTAAAATATCTACCAACCGAATTTAAAAAGAGGTTAGTTTGATACTTGAATTTACGTCGCACTGGAGCAAATAACGGGATATTAGCGGCAATCAGAGATCCATCCCGAAGGGAAAGATCCGAGGACACCTCGGTCAGACGGCGAAGTCAATACCTGAACTGGAACCCCACTCTCCAAACCATGCCATGTATAAGGATATTTGAGATCACGACAGATTGAGCGTGCACTTGCCATCACGAAGGTCTGTGTTTGGATCGAGTTTTGAACTCACAACCCTCCGGTTGCTACTCCGTGACTCTTCCAATTGGACGACCTCGTTTCCAATTTAAAAAGGAAGTTATAAAAAATGGGGGAAATCCTTTCTTTATGGTTCGCTATCTATGATAACGCCATTTATAAACAATTTTTCAAAGGAAGACTAAACACTAGTCATGTTTTTTCATCATTCTCCACAACCACATGGAATCATCGAAATTATTCTAATGAAAAGATATGTGATGATTTTAGCCAATAAACAACGTGGAGTAAATGTAAAAAGATTAACTAAGTTGTCCAGTTACTTAAATAAACCACTGAAATTTGTATGCAACGAAAAGTTGTATAGTTTAAAATCGAGTCGCGGACAGGCTCAAAATAACTAAAAGTCTAAATCATACAGATAAGAAAATAACGAAAGAAATAATTAAATTAATAAAATTACTTTATTAATTTAATTTTAATCAATGCCAATCTAAAAAAATATTTTTCATTCTCAATAAGAGAATTCTAATTATCACTTAGTCTACCTATTTTCAATAGAACGTTCCTATATACGAGTATATAGATAAAGTTAAGTCTACCTACTTAACCAGAGCTACATACGATGTAAACACTTTCTTTCAACTAGGTTTTGAAACAAAAAATAATTAACTGCTTAGTTTGTAACTAGGAAATTAATAACCGTAACATATTTTGTATCATTACGTATCGAAGCAAATTAATCTGGATCAAATATTGAAATCGAAAAATAAGTGGTAATAGATACTGATTTTTAGATACATTTTTTATTGTATTACCAAAATGTTAATAAAACTACTGCCCATATTGTACGACCTAATCGCTTTATCCATATATTTTCGTTTTTTAATAAACTAAAATAAATTTGCTTGAATTTATACGTGATTTGATTTCGATTTATCCTATTATCTGTTATTGAGTTGATGCAACAGTTCTCGTTTTTGGCGCTAGATGACATTTCATCGCAAAAAGATTGGATTGGATTAAATGCTGGGGTTTTATGGCGCAAGGTCCAAAAGTGGGCAAGACAGAATATAACCCAATAAAAGTAGAATATATTTAAAAATCAAGTCCAAGACAAAGATAGATTTAAAACATGTAAAATGTGTAGATGAGAATAAAAATATTTAAATAGTCAGATAATAAAAACAAGATCATCATATCTGAGGCATAACTAATGAGACTGAAGAATTTAATTTACATATGTACAAAATAAAAAAATGCATAAAATTTTGAAAGTGAAATTTGATCAGCCGATGATGGGCAATCCGGACAAGTAAGAAGCGCTACACCACCACTAGCATGATTGTTTTCTAAATTATCTCTTCTTGCGATATTATCTTTCAATTTTTTTGCATAAGGCTGGTGTCAAAAGTTTCCTGAAGGCCGACATACAGGATGGCAACAATCAATCAAAGCCTTCATTCTCAACATGGTTACGGTAGCCTTGGCAATTCCAAAATATTTTAATCATTATGATATTCTTTCATAGATTTCTTGCGTTTGTCCTACTCTTTTTATTTTTGTCTATTTCCATTTTCTCACCAGATGAGTCAGATAAAGTATAGGTCTCTCAGTATTTTCCATCGATTCTATTAGATTTTAGCATCTAATTTCATTTGTGATTTTGTTTTAGAAGTGTGTTTAAGATTAGGACTAGATGGTTTGGGAATGTTTGCTTTTGTTGATGTTTTAATGGTTGCATCTTTTACTTTGACGATTGTTTCTTTGTTTTGCACAACTGTATTTTCAATTTTTTCACTGGGAATAGTATCTGTTTGGACAGCAACGGATTTTTCAATTTCTTTATTGGAAATCGTATCTGTTTGAATAGCAACGGATTTCATCGTTTTAATTACATATGCGTACGAAATGTTTGCTCATGGTGTCTGACTTTCTACTAGTTTTTTGCTTCGAGATATGAAATCTTTTGTTTTATCTTTATGCTTTGGATTTCTTTTTCTTTTTTCCATTGAGAACAAGACCTGGAGAAAGTAGGATGACTTCCCTTACAATTAAAACATACAGATTCCCCAGGGCAGTTTTCGACATGTTCGGTTTTTGAGCATTTGGCACAAATTGTAGGTGATAAGCATGAAGCCTGGGAATGTCCAAACCTGACACTTAAAGCATCTTTGGGGGTTTGGAATGAATAGTCTAACGCTGCAATTTAAGTATCCTGATTTAATGGATGTTGGCATGTCTGCTGTGTTGAATGTTAATATTACATGTTTTGTGTTAATATTTCTGTCATCTCGTCTGATGCAGATGCGTTTGGCTCATCGCAAAAAGGAAGTGTTATCTACTTCACACGCGTAAAGTGTCGATGTTGTTTGAAAAAAGGAATTGCAGCGGGTACGTGTGAAAAAAATTGTGGATTGTGTTTTTTACATTTTGTTAAGCATTCCAAATGGCAGAAAATAAAGAGCATTTTCGATATAGTATGCTTTTTATTTCTGAAAAGGCAAGAATGCTTTGCAGACGCAAAAGAAGATATGTATTGTGTAGGGTGAGGATGCATTTAACTATTCCATGTGCTGTAAGTGGTCCAGAAAGTTTCGTCACCTGGATCAGCCAGAAACCTCAGAACTTCTACGAGCGCGGGATTATGCAACTACCGGAGAGATGAAGAAAGGTTATCGAACAGAACGGCACATACTATATTGATTAAACATAATTTTTAGTAAAGAAAATTTTTTTCTATTTTTGTCTAAAAAACGGGACGAACTTTTGCATCAACCCAATAAATTTAATTGAATATTGTTTCATTATTCCTATTTGTGTCCCTAGGTGCAAATTGTAATGTATTTAATAAGTAATTTTGTCATCTTTAATAATTAAAATTCCATAAAAAAAACTAATTTTTAACTGTTGCACTGTATACATTAGAATTTCGAGGTAAGAAAATATTCTTTTTTTTTTGCTGATTCCCTAGAATAAAATAATTCGGAAGTGGTTTAATAAGAGATTCCATAAGTAATCATATTATGAGAAGGATGAGGAGAGAGGAGGGATCGCAGTCAAATTAAGACGCCGGTGGACTCCATAAAAAATTAGCAAATAAAGCTATCGCTCCAAAATACCTTGTACAGGTTACTGAAAGGGAAAACGTTAGAATACGAAAGGCGCCGTAATATTCCAGATGGAAAAAAATAGATAATGAAATCAAACGATAAAAAACAGATCCAAGGCGAAAAAAAATTAGAAAGAAATAAATGCACTTTTAGAGATAACTTACAAAAAAAATCAAGCAAACGAGCAAAATCGAAAAATGATAAAACAAAACAAAAAAAATCGCAAATGAATCGTGTAAAAGTCTAAAAAAATCCGGCATTAGAAGAATAAGCGAAAGTGGTAAAAAAGAAAACAAAATGATATATATATATATATATATATATATGAGGGAAACGAATGAGAAAGGTAATGTATGAGTTGAGTTGAGAAAAAATACTCCTGACAGATCTGAAAAGTAGCTAATGAACAAACGAAACGCATGCAAAGTAACGGAGAAGAAAGAAAAAAGCAAAACGAAAGACAAAAAAGGAACTGAACGGAAGAGATGAAAAAGGGACGAAAATAAAAACCGTCTGTAAAAAGAGATAAAGAAAAGGAGTGGAACATTAACGCCAAAATTCGAAAGGAAGAGGAAAAACAGTCTTTTGAGTCGATTAAATAAATATAATGGCTTGCAGCTTGGTTTCGAAAGATTTTGGAAGGAACGCCTAAATTATTGAAAAGAGCTCTTTTGGAGATGAAAGTTTTTCTTATTTCTCTTCGGAGATTTTGAAAAAAAAATGTCAATAATTGTTTACGTTAAATACCCGTAAAATGGTATTTAAGATTACTGAGAAAAAGTTGAAGCTTTTGAGTTTGAGTACACATCAAACGATTTTTCAATTAGACTTTTTAACTGCAATTTAACCGAGAATACCCGAATCAATAGGAACAATAGGTTATCCAAATAGGCAAAATATTCGAGTAATTATACTGTCATTTATCTCAAGGTAACGATAAGCAGGAGTTTAACATCATCTCCATTGGTTCCAATAATGTAGAGAGTAATAATGTTAAACAATATTGTTAAATGTAATCTCGTATCTTCTGTTCAAAAAAGTATATCTTGTAATACTTTTTTACAGAATCTAATTTTCATAGACCCTACATTTATTTCACCATTATTTCATTACATACTAGATATTTTAACCAGTCATTTTGTTTTCATTCTTTTTTGCTGATATAATTAAAACGTGATACAATTCAGTGTTTTTTATTTTATATAGATACCCATAAAAGTTTTGATTCAAACGCTTATTAGAGTCATAAGATTACTCCATGAGAATGTGTTGTGTTTACTTTTTTAAAGGGTATTTTATGAGGTAAGAAAGTCATTTTTCATAAACTAGTCGTTAAAAGGAATTTAAAAGGCATACTCAAAGTTAGTGATATAATTAAATAAAACGAAATCTCAATCAATTCAGATTTAAACTTGAATTAGAGTCACAAGATTACTTCATAAGAATGTGTGATGTCCACCTTTGATATGGTTATTTAAACGGTACATTATATTAGGTAACAAGTCCCTTTTCATAAGCTAGCCATTTAAAGGACTTTAAAAGGCACCCTTAAAAAGGAAGTGATACAATTAAATAAATTGAAATCAATTTAAATGACTGATTTATTACATAGTAAATATTTAATTTTATTAACCCTCCTGGTGGTTATTCTTCGTGTTGAAAACTGCCCTGTAATGGCCAACCTCTTGTTCAAAATCACTTTCCAAACTTTCACCAGTTCTGGGAAAGGGACAATTTGTTTTTCCTTCTTGGATCTTCATTCCCTAGGACAATTTTCTCTAGACGACATATACGTACGTCCTTAGGAAAATTGACGAGATCTAGGACGAGTTATCTTTTCAAAACATTTGGAGGGTTGAAATTCAATATTTTCAAATACTGCTTTTTAAAGAAACCTCCGAGATTTACATTTTAGAAAAGGGAGATTTTTGGACGCAATTTTTGAGTTCACTACAGGACAACTGTATCAGCAAAGCGAGTTGGAAAAGCCAAATCTGTACAAGTTGCTTTTCCTTTACTAAATCATTACTGCTAGGAAAAAAATATTAGTCTGAATGCTAAAGGCCGAGGTTTCAAACTGGTTAAACCAGTATTATCAACCCTATACTAATTGAGGCTTTTCCATAAAAGTAACCACCAAGATTTACATTTTGGAAAAGAATCTGTTGATCAAAGATGTTTAAAAAAGGATTTCCATATAGAGCTATAGTGTTACTACGAAACGGTATTTGGTATTTGGTATTTTCAATTAACGTCACACTGGAGCAACACAACGGGCTATACTACGAAACGGATAACACAATTCTGTAGAAGTTGATTTTCCTTTATTAAACCATTACTGCAACGAAAACAATATTAGTCTCAATGCTTCACGAAGGGCTGAGGCTTCTAAATTGATTAAACCAGTATTTCAACCTTATACAAATTAAAGCTTCCTTCATAAAAGTAACCAGAGATTTACATTTTGATAAACATGTGGACCAAAAATGTTTGAAAAGGATTGCAGTATACAGCTACGTATAATGTAACGGCGAAACGGGACAGGACAATAAAGCAATTCTGTAGAAGTTGTTTTTCCTTTACTAGACTATTGATACAAGGAAAACAATTTAATCGGAATACTTCCTAAACTCCGTAAACAATTTTTCAACGTTCTTCTAATAAAGGCTTCTACAAACTTATCAATATTTTTCTGTACTTTACCCTATTTTGTTGGATATTGCTCACCAATTTATTCAAGTTAACAAGGATAGTAAGAAGTTAAAAAATGATTTAAATTCGGTATAAAAATAGAACATAATACCACAATAGAACTAACACAGCAAGGGGTTTTATGCAAATAATCAGCGTCATACGAAAAAGCATACAATATAATCACCGAAATTTTAAATTTGGAGCGTCCCCTTTCTTTCAATCGATTTTAATTTTTCTTTAATTTGTTATTGTAATAAGTACACATATCTGACTGATATGAATAGGTAGGTATTTAATTAACGTCGCTCTGGAGCAATACAATGGGCTATTGGCGACAGTCCGGGATCAAACCCTAAAGGAAAGAATCGAGGACAATACCACGAAATCTTGAATCACGGTCAGATGACGAGGTTACACCTGAACTGGCACCTCACTTTCCAAACTTCCACACCACATCAACGTGAGGACATTTGAGGCCACGACAGACTTAACGTGTACCAGCCCCCATGTACACGACGGTCTTTGGTTGGATACGAACTCGCAACACTCCGTTTGCTAATCTGTCACAACCCTTCTACCGCGGCCCCCTGATATGAATAGGAAATCGAAGACTAACAAAAATACTTGTTGCAATATGCGAATGTCCATGTTATAATCAAATCTAGCTATATAATTTTCCATTTGAAGTTATCTCTTTACATACGACCATTCTGGAAAATATTAAAGATCTTTTATCAAAGTGAATTAGAAATTACTCACAGCTAGAGATATTTGCGGGGTCTTGTGTATCCAATTAGGTTGAGGATTAAATTATCCGCAAAAAATTGAGCTTCCTGAAGTCTAATGTCGTCTTAATGGATACAACGTCTTTCACATACAACTTTTATTCCAATAAATTCAACGCTAAGATTTGGTTACAATCATGTTTGAAATCAGCGAAATCTAAGATATTTATATCGTGTTCGTCATAATAAATACTAAGTTTTCTCAACATTTATTATAATAGATACATGTTTTATTACCTTCAGTACCGATATTTAATTGGTGTTAATCAATTGATTGTAAAATGGGGTAAATAAGTTCCTTCTATTTTCAGAAAATGTTTTCCAACTTTAGAGAACTTTTTCTCTACATCCTCAAATTACTAAGCGACATTTACGGATTTCACTCAGTGTCCAACCCTGTGAACCCATCTCATTTTTGTAAATAATCTGTATTTAGCTCAGATTAAATTCATAATTTAAGGTGCTTAATTGGCGTTAATCAATTGATTGTAAAATGGGGTAAATAAGTTCCTTCTATTTTCAGAAAATGTTTTCCAACTTTAGAGAACTTTTTCTCTACATCCTCAAATTACTAAGCGACATTTACGGATTTCACTCAGTGTCCAACCCTGTGAACCCATCTCATTTTTGTAAATAATCTGTATTTAGCTCAGATTAAATTCTTAATTTAAGGTATCTGAACACGTTCGAGACCTTTTTTAAAATGTGGTATAGTAACATTTTAATGATATTTTTATATTTAGTGTTATTAAACAATAGAATTGGGCTATGAATATTTAAAATATATATTAATTTTGTAAACATGATAATTATGTATGGAATTTTAAAGAAATTTGTCAAAAACTTCAAATGTGCTACATGAAATCTATTCAATAAATTTGAAAAATGATACTACTAAAATAAACTACATGCATTTTTCTAGGGAATGAACTAGAATCAAAAGGATATTTAAATAAACAAATATTTGACAAGCGGTCGAAAAATGAATACAAGATTTTTTGATAGTTTTAGTCATATTTCTTAAATAAATGGCCATATTTTAAAAACTTTTCAACTCAGCATAATTGTTTTAGTTCATTCCCTAGACAACATTATAAAGAACAAGTTCTCAAAGTTTTATGTGAATCCATCAATAACATTTTGTGTTATAACATTTGAAGTGAGGAAATAATGCATAAAAATTAATTTAGAGAAAAATGCATTTGAAGTGCTAATTGTTATGTTTTTAATTTAAATAAACAGCCAAGGAGAAACTATTTAAATATTTGAAACCTTTCTAAAATTATAATTGTAAGAAAAGCAAGTTTTAAATTTAAATTTTGACAGGTTTTTGATCTTTTCACTGCCATTTCCGGTGTTTTCCATACCTACTTCCGGTTTTCCCGCCTTGATTAAAATTTTAATATCTCTGCAACTAATTAATTTAGAGACAAAATCAAATATATTTTGGAAAGTCAAATAAATGCTCCATCAAATGAGATCAAAACCTTTTTTTGGGGGATTTTTGGTCAAAAATGACATGTTCAACGTGTTCGGATACCTTAAATACATCTCATTATTTACTGAATTATTTACATTATGTTCACATAGATATGGCTATTTAGTCATTTTGTGTGTTCAGGGATAAAAACGGTAGTAAACAACTAAGAAATCGCATAGCAGCTCAGGGCCGCTGTAGCCCAGTTGGTAGAATAGCGGAGGGTTAACAACGGGTGGGATGCGAGTTTGAAATTCAGTCCAACCAACTACCGTCATATACGTGGGGCTGGTGAAAGATAAATCTGCAGTGGTCTCGAATGTCCTCACGTTTTCGTGGTGTGGAAGTTTGGTGAGTGGGGTACCAGCTTTGGTGTGACTTTGGTCATCCGACCGCGGTTCAAAATTACGAGGTATTGTCATCGGATCTTTCCCTATGGAATGGATCCCGGACCGTCGCCAGTAATCCGTTGTGGTGCTCCAGCGCGATGTAAATTCAACTACCTACCTCATAAGAATTGAGATTTAAATATTTATTATTATCGAACTCTTAATTTACAGTGAGTTTTAAAACATGAGGATTTTATCAGAACAAATAAAGCAAAGTACTGGTGAAATAAAACATTTTGGTTAAAAACTAGTTTAATGCATCATCATTTTGGCGATGTTTAGCGTTAATTTTTAAAACAAGTAACACGCTTCTAGTTCATGATATCTGTACTCCTACAAAAATACTAGTATACTACCATTCGGAAATATTCTATAGATTACATGTATTGTCATGTATATATAATTAATTTATATAAATACTTATAAACGAGCTACCAATTTGCAACAGCTAAAAAACTGTATCACATACTTAATATACCCAAATATGTGTTTAGTTTTCAATTTTATTTTATTCCAGAACTATCGTTGTTAAATTCATGCCTAGTTATACTACATCCGTTAATTGGAACGATATTTGCAATAAAGTCAGTGTGCTTTTATGTATATTCATTTATTTAATGTAAAAGATAGCTGAAAAAATTCAATTTAAGTCATTTAATCATTTATTTTCAATTATAAAATTATTTGATTCGTTTCGTTTTTACTTTTAAAGAATTTTTTTCTTTCGGAATATAATTGCGGAGCTCGCTTTCAGTTAATTTATCTTATTTCGAATATACGCTTTCCCCAAACAGAAACCTTGCATCCAAAACAAAGTGAATTTGCAGACTCTTTTCATAACCAAACTGTGATTGTGCAACATGCACCAAAAATAAATCTCAATTCGATGTAAAAGAACTAATAAAATTAGTTTCCACGCCAGTTTTTACTGTATATGTATATTTCATAAGACTACATCTACTGCCATTGATCACGTTGGAAACAAAAATGGCGATATTTGCAGCGTGCCTTGGGAATTCATGACGCAAAGATCCAATGTGATGCAATATTGCACATTGGAGCTCCACACAGTTGCACTTACAGCGCTTTCCATTTGCAATAGAAATAAAACACATTTTTCTGTATCGAAATGTAGATCGAAGTGTTTCAGAGAACTAATGGAACGCTTTTTATCAATGAATATGAATAGATATATCTGTATGTTGTATGTAACAGCATATATGTACAAAATTTGTCTTATGTGGCTATACCTCTCATTTGTATGCAAAGATAGGTAGTCAAATTAACGTCGCACTGAAGCGACATAATAGGTTTATGGCGGTGGTCCGGAATCAATACCGAAAGGAAAGATCCTAGCATAGACGTGAAATATAAATAGACCGAGCATTGCTTTTGATAGGAGCTTCGAAAAGTGTGATTAACATGTCGACTAGTAGTCACGTGACTGTTCTGTGAAAAATTGTTTTGGTTGACATTTTATCGGCCTGTTTGGTGATATCACCTACTATAACAGGGTAGATGCGTGAACGTACATTTCTATAGTGGCAACAAAAATTATGAAATCGCCAGTCTACTATGCCGTGCGCACCAATCGAATGGTGAATTAATGGATGTTTCTCCCGCTTAGTTGCGGAATCAGATGATGAATGTTTCTTCCTGATAGACGCAATTAGTCTAAGTGTCACGTTACTACTAGTTTTAGTCACATGGTCCTGGACACATAAAAAGGCTACCGTTACTCACTTTTTATATCTTCTCTATCGAAAGAGAACAATCTTAACAATTTTGAACCACGTTCAGATGACGAGGTCAACACCTGAGCTGCAAAATGCAAGAGGAATCTCAATCTATATGTTTAGAATTGGGCGCACAAAACTTTCATTTGTTTCACGCAGTTGTACTTCATTGAATTGGCATAAAAGATTTGTGTGGATGTCTTGAGGGGTGGGACGAGAGAAACATAATATAAGGTTTTGAAAAACATAAGTTTCGTATTAAAAAGCTCTAGCATCAATTCCGTGTTTGTAGTTTCACATAATTTTAACTAAAAATGTGTAATTTGATGCACATTTTGTTCCTGTTGTTTCTGTTTCCAAGACAAGCCAGACCAAATCCGTGAGTTCAAATAATCCAAGACGAGCAGAGGATTAGATCCTGCTTGGTCAGCCTTAGACGAGCAATGAGGTGACCAGGAGAGGCTACCTCCATATTAAATTTCCAACAAGCCTGGAAAATCTTTAAAACATGATCAAATTTATCTCAAATGTCCACTGACCACTTTGAAGATGGATGAACTCTATTATGTTGATAATTTTAACCCTCCAAGTGGTTTCGACGAGATATCTCGTCCACCAAGATCTGACCAATTGTGATAGTGACAAGGTACCTTGTCATCAAGATATTGACGATCTTTTTATGACGACGACATCAAAACCTGGTCAATTTTCTTCTAATGATGAAATATCTCGTTCATCATGATCTGGCGAGCATTTTTCTAATGACGATATACTACCTAGTCGAAGCAACCGCCAGGAGGGTTAAAGCGAAAATTCTTAAAACTCAATTTCACGGACTTGGTTAGCAAATATTTTGAATTTCCATAGTTAATTTTCATTCACTGGGAGGCACACTGGAATTCTTAAAACATTCTTTTACGAGAGTTCATTTTCCTCTAAATATCACTGTGGAATATCTAATATTGGTGGAAAATTCCCAAACTGTTTTCCGAAGTTGACATGTCTCGAAAAGCGACCGAAATTTGACTGAGCAAAAATAATTAACACTTCCATATTCGAGCCTCGAAAAGGATTCTTATCGATTACCCGCAATTTCAAACTCCAATACCCCGCAGCTGCATGTCTGGAATGAAACCCGAGACCACCTGACGTTCGAAGGACTCCAAATAAACCCCTCAGAACAAGTCTGAAAATTCATTTCATTTGGTCTCATAAATGTACTAACTTTGAAGTTTAAAAGGGGAGTGGGTGAATTACAAAGCGACTGGCTAAATAGAAATCGTTAGTCTTGGGAGAAAATCAGCTAAAAGTTAATTAAAAATGGAAATTAGAACTTTCTGTTGAGGGAAGTAGTAGTAGAAGTATTTGCTTTCACCACAGCTGGAGTTCGGGGGGAAGTTCTACATGGCGAATGGCAACGATTATTTTGAATTCATTATGAAAACTCTGATCGTTCGCGAAGCTTTCGATAATTAGAAATTGCATTTTTATTCCGAGTAAGAAATGTAGATTTGAAGTGAAGCGAAGCCACGGCTGGCAAATGGCGGAGATCTTTTAAATAAGGACAGTTTTATTTTGTTCCAAATGTGTTCGTGTATCATTGACGTCAGTAATTAAAACTTTCATTTTAATTATGCGTCGCTAACAGATTCGCTGGGACAGGTGACGATTTAAGTGAATTGGAAGATTCTCAGCCAATAATGTTCGCGTTTATTTCTTTTATGAATAAGAGATGGGAGGTAATTTGGTTTATTTGATGTTGAAAGGTGTTAATTGGAAATGATATAACACGTATTTTTGTGTTAGTAAAGCTCAGTTAAACATCATTTAAAATATTCAAATTTTAGTTGCGTTGTTTTCGAGACTAATGAAATGGTGTTACGTTTATTTTAAATTTTGTGTTCTTTTTTTAAGGTATTTTACACTTTACTTTTAGTATTATGCGTCAGCATTAGTCCATTGTTTCCAATAAAGTTGTTGAGATAAATTGCAGATTATAATTAGTTTCAATTATTTAGGATAGCTGCTGGATACAATTACTTTGAATGCATTCAAAGTAATTGTATCCATTTACTATAACTTTGAATTATACTAGGCTATTACTAATAGTAGGCTATTACTATTACTTTGAATCCATTCAAAGTAATAGCAATAGCCTACTTTATTTTATGTTAAAACTCCGTTTCGTAGAGAGGATTCACATAATTTTAAGTACTTTCGCTTGTATGCCGTACTCAAAACATTTTAAATGTTCGTATTTCGATAATGATTCATAATAGTACCAATGATTCAGCTATCAGAGTTACTCTTTATTTTAATTATTCTTCTTAGTAGAGGGATAGTTTTATTTACAATGTTATCGTTCCAAGAACTCTTTACATTTTGAATATTCTTCTTTTCGGATTGATATATTTTAATTTACATATTCCACTTACAGTGTGCCATTACTTTTAAATTTTCTCCTTTACAACATAATATTTATTCGTTTAAAATATTTCTCTACCAGACTGATTTGAGAGAATTCAATATCAGTTTGCAAAAAGGTTATATTTATTTTAAGTATTTTAGCCTTTCAATGCTTGTAAGAGATTCCGTATTCACTTAAAACGTTTCCTTCAATGTAAGATTCCATTAATCTAAAATGTTTATTTTTACAAAAGATTGCATTTATTTCAAAGGTTATCTTTACAGCATGTTTCCCATTCAAATGTTTTTCGTTTTAAATGTTTATTTGGTCATACAAATTGCCAGAGATTAGCCCTTCTGGCAGTTGATTCGACAAAGTATCTCGTCATTAGCAAAATTCACCAGATCTTGATGGACGAGATATCTCGTCACTAGAAAACAACTGCCCAGATCTTCATCTCGTCACCATAAAAAATGACAATACCTTGATGACGAGATATCATGCCAGTAACAAAGTTCAGTAACAAGTGTATGGACGAGATATCTCGTCTAAACCACTTGGAGGGTTAACCCAATTACATGACAGCGAGAAAATATCAGTAGAAAACATGCAACAGGCAAACACAATACCGATTATACAGCAACATCAACTACGATATATAGACAAACTGCTGTTAACCCTCCAAGTGGTTTCGACGAGATATCTCGTTACACCAATTTTGCTAATTGCAAGATATCTCGTCATTAATAATGCCGGTTGAATTCCAAATGAAGGTACTGCCATTTTTTTATAATGATGAGATCAAGAGCAGGTCAGTTTTTCTAATGACGAGATATCTCGTCCATCAAGATCTGACCAGTTTTACTAATTACGAGATACCACGTCGAGAAAACCACCAGGAGGAATAATTGCGCAGATCGGGAAAGGGAAGAATTTTCCTTCTGAATTCGGATTTTAACCCTATAAGTGGTTGCAACAAAATATCTCGTCAATCAAGGTCTGTCCCAATTTTCCCAATTTTATGACAAGAAATCGCGTCATAAAAATATTGCTAATTTTTTTTATGATGACGCGATCAAGATATGGCCAATTCTCTTCTAATGACGAGATATCTCGTCCATCAGGATCTGGTCAGTTTTCTTCTAATGACGAGATATTTCGTCCAGCAAGATCTGCTAATGGTTTTGATAATGACGAGATACCTCGTCCAGACTACCACTAGGAAAGTTAATTGCATACGTAGTTTGGGAACAGGACATATTTTCTTTCTGACCTTCCAAGTGGTTTCGAATAGATATCTCGTCCATCAAGATTTGACCAATTTTGCCTACTTTATGGTAGGAGACCGCGTCATAAAATTATTGCTAATTTTTTTATGATGACGATATCAAGATCTAGTCATTATTTTTCTAATGACGAGATATCTCGTCATCCAGATCTGGTCAGTTTTCTTAAGAATGATGGTTAATACAATTGTTGAATTGGTTAAAACAAGACAAATCTTTCAGTTCCCAAATAATCTTACAACCCAATGTCTTCTTTTGCCCTCAGCTCGTTTGGATTCTTTCACGGTTCAGAGACACACCGGAACCCAGAATCTCGAAAACAAAACACTTCAACTTTCACGCCAACAAAAGCATCGCCTCCTCCAGCACGCCTTCTACAACACAACTCCCCTCGGAACTTTTTTATCCGCCGCCATTTTCCCACTCCCACCCTGCCCGATTCACTCGAAAAGCTCGAACTTTTCTGCCTTGTTGACTACCTAAAAGGTGTTTCAAAGGCGAAGGGGAATATTCAGCCTCCTTTGTTCGTCGAAATGGAGTTAAGTTAATTTTTCCCGGTGGCAGCAGCTGCTGGCGAGGAGGAAAATAAAACAAGATGAAGAACCAAAAAAAGTTCCGAACGGCCTTGAGATCCAATATGGCGGCGCATTTTAGGCGATGTAGCCGCGGCGCAACAAAAAAAAACATTCTAAAATTGATCTTTTAATGACTCTTGAGACCCGGAGGACTTTTTAAGTCCCTTAAGTGCGAGTTAATCTAATAATTCGTCGGGGAAGAATTCGGCGATCAAAGAAACAGTGAAGCGTTAATTTCGACGTCTTTTTTGTGAAATTTCTATGGAATGTTAAAAGTAGCAGATGAGAAAGCTTTGTTTCGTTCGAAAGATATGTTTTTTAAAATTGGAGTGACATGTGGAAAGAAAAGAATTGCTCGCTGGTTTGAATCACACACAAACACGATTTCTTTATTTAAAGGTAATTTAAATTCGCAGTTTACCCATTCGATTTTAAAATGATCGTGAGTTTACAGATGTACATATGATTTAATACGTTCTGTTTAGTTATTGTTGAGTTCAAGTTTGAACTTTCTTTTGAATTCATCAACAGGCCAAGATAAAAAGACCAAGTTTTATTAAAAGTTCGTTCTGAACAGTAGTTACATTATGAGTCGAGCATAACTAAAGAGATTCAGAAACAAAATGTCAACTTAAATACATAAAATACAGTTACGATAACAGTTAACACAAACTAATTATATGCAAAATAGGATACTCCGCTCCCATTGGTCACAGCTGATGACGTCACTAGTAAAGGGGAGTGGTTATGGTTTCCCGCGAAGTTTGTTTCAACTGGTGTGAAATACAAAGCCATCTTGGCAAAACTGTTTACTAACAGAAAAACGCCTCTCTTGGGCGGACATTTTATTAAAGGAGAAGGACGTGGGAATTCTAGTAAGTACTGACAACTTATTTACATATACTTGTCTAACAGTTATGTACTACATATACACACGTCCAAAAATGAAGGAAAATGTAATTCGAGATGAGACGAATCCTGTTCCAAGTGGGCCGCGCTATCCCAGTTGGAAGAGTAACGGACTAACAACTTGCGGGTTGCTAGTTCGAATCCAACCAAAGACAGTCTTGTACAAAGAGGTCTGGTGCGCTTTAAACCTGTTATGGCCTCAAAAGTCCTCACGTTGGCGTGGTGTGGATGTTTGGAGAGTAAGATACCAGCTCAGGTGTTGACCTAGTCATCTGACCGTGGTCCAAAATTACGTGGTGTTGTTCTCGAATGTTTCCCTTCGGGTTTGATCCCGGACCGTCGCCAATCGCACGCTGTGTTGGTCCAGTGCGACGTTAAATAAAATATCTCCCTACCTTCGAATTTAGAGCTCAGAGGACACTTGTTTCAGTTATTTGAGTTTAACTTACACTGGAGCAACACAACGAGCCATTGTCGATGATCCGGGATCAATCCCGAAGGACACCTTGTGGTTTTGAATCACGGTCAGATGACGAGATCACCTGACTCGAACCCCAATCTCCAAACTTCCACACCGCGCCAACGTTAGGAGGTTTAAGGTCACGACAGATTAAGAGTACACCAGACATAACGTAAACGATGTTCTTTGTTTGGATCGAGTTTCGGCATCATAACCCATCATAATCCGCGACTCTAGCAACTGAGCTACCGCGGCACCGCACTTGTTTCAGGTAGTTGTCTTTAACTTAATTTGAAAAGGTTTGAGTTTCTCGAAAAAGTTAAGAAATTCATCTTCAAAATATTTTAATGTCTACCAATTGAATATAAGACATTTTTATTTTAAGTCATATTCACAAAATGAAATTTAAGTTTTATAAAGACGCAGATCGAATTGATATTTTAAAGAATTCCGTTCAACGTAATGATATTGCTTGGATATGTTCCGTTACGAAGTAAATTTTTAAAAATATTCAAGTGGATCAAAATTATTTTTGATTGTTTGACTGAGTACGTAATACTTCAGAGTTTAAAGTAACACGACTTCTTGAAGAGTGGTAGGTATTTTAATTAACGTCGCACTGCAGGAGAACGGGATTGGCGACTGTCCGGGATCAAACCCGAAGGGAAATATCCGAGGACAAGTAATTTTGAACCACGGTCACATGACGAGGTCACACCTGAGCTGGCACTCCACTCTCCAAACTTCCACACCACGCCAACGTGAGGACATTTGAGGTCATGACAGATTTAAGGTGAATGTATACACTAGAAATCACGAAAATTGACCAAAGTATTAATTTTTTGAAATATTTGTTAATAATTCAAAATATTGTCCAACCCCTTAGCTTTCAAACGATATCAAGATCTTGTAAATATTCGAAATAGTTTTCAAGTTACAAGGGTTTGGGTTAGGTACTGTCACCAGAGACAAACATGTTTCCAAACGTTTAAAGTCGATTTCTGCAGAACTGCGTTTTTGCAGTAGGATGCTTCTTTCGAACAGTGATAATTCAACAATGAATTAATCCATTACAATTACTTTTGTGTCATTAAATCTATATAATACATTGGATGTTTTGACCCTCAGTCGAAGGTATTGGTTAAGAAATGAATTTTCAATTGATTTTTAAATGTTGAAATTCCTGAAAAAATCTTGATTTTTTAGACTTCCTTCGTGACAAAAATTGTAAAAAAAGAATGTATTTTTTCTAGCAGTTTGATGGAGAGTCAAAAAATGAATGACATTTGAATTTGAGATATCACTTTTCAAAAAACATGCTCTAATTTGCTAATTATATCTAAATTAGATAATTAATGAGTAGCTTAATCAGAATTTTTCACACTAAAATGAGTTTAAGCACAAACCAATGACCGATTGTGAAAAAACTGGATTTTTAAAGTCAAAATTAAAAAAAAATTTCTGTGAAAGACAGACTATTTCGTTATATTCTTATACATTCGGACCATCGCCGGTGGATGTCGACAAGCATAGATAAGCTCTGGTGGGGGTCGAAACGAGGAGGCCACAGCCAGAGAGGCCTCTCCGCCTCCTCGTTTCGACCCCCACGAGATTAACGTTATTCAATCTTATTTATTGCAACAACTTAAACTGAAGGCGGAGAGGCCACAGCCAGAGCGGTCTCTCCGCCTTTTGTTTAAGCTGTTGCAATAAATAAGATTAAATAACGTTAATCACATAATTTATGTGTAAGTTTTTTATTGGTATTATTTTCTTTTCTCATTTAGAATGGACTGTTCGGTTTAGGTTCAACAGTTTATTTACATGTGCTGTTACTTAAACTTTCTTCTATTTTGACATATATCATGTTTTAATAATAAAGTATGATTTAAAAAGTTGCATTTTTGTCTTAACGTAACAAAAATATTTTTATTCAACATTCGCCATCAGTGCATGCTGAATGTCGACATTTGCCGGTGTAAGTGAGAAATGATGATATTTAGCAAATATTTCGGACCTACACCAAGCGACTATGTGAATGCTGACATTCACCGGAGAATATCGACATTTGCCAGATATCGGTCTTTCACAGTAACATATACACAGTGCGTCAAATAAGTTTTAAGACTCGTCCCAGAGCGCTCGTTGTAATGGCGCTGTGAGTGTAAATGTGCATGCGTCATAACGTCCATCGTCTACTGGCACATTGCCAACAAGTTGTGCGCATTTCGTTAAATAGCTGAGAGAAGGCGAGCGTTCATTGCAGAAGTGAATTTTTTTCATGTTGATTTTTTTAAGATGGAGTAAAGAGCTGTAATTAAATTTAACGCAAAACTTGGTAAAAGTGCTTCGGAAACATACCAACCCATGAAACAAGTTTACGGTGACTGTTGTTTAAGTAGATCAAATGTTTTTGTGTGGCACAAACGTTTTTTGGACGAAAGAGATACGGTAGAAGATGATCAGCGTAGTGGAAGACCAATTTCATCTAGGACACCTGAAATTATTGAAAAAGTACGAAATTTCGTAACAAACGATCGCTGTGCGTCACTGAGAATGATGGAAGACTCTTTAAACATCGACAAAGAAACAATTCGAACCATCCTGCATGAAGATTTGGGCAAAACAAAAGTGTGTGCTAAATTTGTTCCACACACTTTAATCCCTGAACAAAAAGCAATGAGAAGTGCACATTGCAGACATCATTTCAGCCGCTGAAAACGATCCAAACTTCTTGAAGTCCACCGTATTCACCTGATTTAGCACCCTGTGACTACTCCTTATTCCCAAAACTTAAAATGAAGTTAAAAGAGTGTTATTTTGAGCGTATTTCGACCATACAAGAAGCTTCGACGCGTGCTTTGCAGGCCATTCCACAAAGTGATTTACAACAGGCGTTCGATTCATTAATAAATCGCTGTAAAAAGTGCATTAAAGCCGGAGGGTCCTATTTTGAATAAAAAACCAAAACAGGTATTAATTTCTTGT
This sequence comes from Meta bourneti, assembly GCA_933210815.1. Taxonomy (NCBI): domain Eukaryota; kingdom Metazoa; phylum Arthropoda; class Arachnida; order Araneae; family Tetragnathidae; genus Meta; species Meta bourneti. The sequence continues at coordinate 14,840,556 of OW119932.1, forward strand.
TTCCATTTCTTTTTACAGACCCAGTCTTAAAACTTATTTGACGCACTGTGTATATATACCTTCTTGCACCAGCCTCTAAATATATCACGGTCTTTGGGCTGAGTCTCGAACTGACAACCCTCCGGTTGCTAATCCGTTACTCTACCAACTGGGATACCACGGCCCTAACCATTAGCGGGTCTTGATGAAATAAATATCCCGTCGTTAGAAGTAATTTGACCAAATCTTGATTGTCCTAAAAGAAAATCGGCAATATATTGATGACGAGATATCTGTTCATTAGCAAAATTGACCAGATCTTGATGGACGAGGTATCTCGTCAAAACCTCTTGGAGGGTGAAGATAAGTCTGAAAACACTAGAGTGCCAACGCAGAACTGCAGGATAGATTTAATCCATACTCCAAAGCTTTCTTATTCACTCTAAAACCCCTTCTTTTATGAATCCCCTTCTAAAAGAACCCCCAAATAACTTAAGAACGAGTGACTTTAATTTAACTATGGGGAAAAGAATTTAACGAATTCTTATCCAACTGTCAGGCAAAAAGTTTTGCAACTTTTTCAGCCCTTCCGAAGAAAGAAGCAGAAACAGAAAAACTGCCCCAAAACTAACATTTGGAAAAGAGAAAAAGTACAAAATGTCCGTCTCTTAACGACCTGTGAAATTACGGGATGTTCCCTTGGGGCCACCTGTCAAAACAAAGGAAATCCTCGCTTCAGGTATGTAACCCCGTATAATTCATTCTGAGAGTGTAAGAGTTTGGGGGATTTGAAAGGCCCCCACTAAGATGCGTTTGGAAATTATAATTTGAAAGAGGCGGGCGAATTAAAATTTAGAAACTGACTTTCGTACTTACTTTGGTAGTGATTTGTTTAAAAGGCTTGAAAAATTTAAGGTATTGTTACAAAAAATTAATCTGTCATGACTACGAGTATGCAAAAAAAGGTTTTTGCAGCAACACGTTAAATGACATGCAACTTCAGTCTGATAAAAAGTAAAGGGGGTGTATTCGAATACAAAAATAATCGTGTATTCGATAATTAAAAGAATTCGTTGTACTCGATTCTTTCTTGTATTCGAATACAGTAGAATTCATTCTAAGTACCCAAATACCGAAGCTCAAATACTAAAGTACTTGAATACCAAGGAATATTCGAATTCGCTGAACTCGATTCTTTCTCGTTGTACTCGATTTTTCCCCTTCATACTCAAGGGACGTCGTGGCTGCGCTAGCAATCTTCGAGTTATAGGCGGCGCAGATTCGATTTCTATCCGGTGCATTCCTCCTTAAGTATGTTTCTCTCTTCTGAGTAATTAAAACTTTTATTATTTGTGTGTCTATTATTTGATGTTGTTATCTTGTGTTTGGCGCAGCATGGCCAAATATGGTCCTTAACATAAAATCCGAAAACCAACCAAACCTTCCTACTCGATTCTTTCTCGTACTCGATTCTTTCTCGTACTCGATTCTTTCTCGTACTCGATTCTTTCTCGTTGTACTCGATTCTTTCTTATATACGAATACAGCAGCATTCGTCCAAAGTACTAGAATACCAAAGCACTCGAATACCAAATTACTTATCCTAGGTATTCGTTTGGATGGGTTATATGGCGCAGGGTCATGTTTGTCCATGCTGCACCAGACACAAGACAGATAACGTCAAGTAATGGACACACAAAGTTTCAATGACACAGAAAAAATAAAAATGCTCCCAGGAGGCAACAATAAAATACAAAATTCTACTTCCCTCCTGTGTAGACAACTCTGTAGATTGAAAGGCTATTAGATCTTACCTACGAGCATCTAAGCCTCTTGGTGTTAAGTAGAGGTAAAGGAGTTTAGGTTGAGGCATCTGTGCTCCATCCTTAGCCAATATTTCTGCTTATTCATTACCATATGCATCAGTGACATGAAATCCACTGCAAAGAGAATTTTTTCTTTCCTCGGTGGCTTAGGTTTTCTTTACAATGGTCACACAAGATCATTGATTTTGACTCCTCATTAAGAGTTAGGAAGGTAGGTAGGTATAATTAACGTCACACAGGAGAAACACAACGGGGTAATGGTGACAATCCGGGATCAATCCCTAAAGGAAAAATCCGAGGACAACAACAAGTAACTTTGAACCACGGTCAGATAACGACGTTACACCTGAGCTGACAAACCATTCCATAAACTTCCACACCAGGCTAAAGTGAGGACATTTGAGATCACAGATTAAACGTGCAACACCCCCTTTGTATAAGACGGTCTCTAGTTGGATTATAACAACGAGAGTTAATGTTTTACTCGAGAATGGTTCTTCAGTTTGATTTTAAAGGTCCCATTCCCCAAAGTAGCTTCTCTAAACGTTTAACTTGAGAAACCTCATCTACTTTAACCTTATTTAATACACTACTGAATGATACTAAAACTTCTCCTTGTAGGGCCGCGGTAGCCCTGTTGGAAGAGTAGCGGATTAGCAACCGGATGGTTGCAAGTTCGAAACTCGATGCAATCAAAGATCGTCTTGTACGTGGGGGCTAGTGGACTTTTTACCTGTCGTGGCCGAAAATACTGTCACGCTGGCGTGGTGTGGAAGTTTGGAGAGTGGTTTTCAAGCTCCGTTGTTGACCTCGTCATCTGACCGTGGTTCAAAATTACGAGATGTCCTCGGTTGATTGGTAGTTGAATTATCGTTACACTGGAACAGAACGGACTATTGTCGACGATCCGAGATCAATCCCGAAGGAACGCTCCGAGGACGATATCACGTAATTGTGAACCACGGTCAGATGACGAGGTCACACCTGAACTGGCACCCCACTCTCCAAACCTCATTACGAGTTAACTGATTTTCTTTTTGAACACACTTTTGATGTAAGACAAATTTTCCAACCAAAATGTCCCACAATCTAAGCATAAAAATTTCATAATCTCTTCTCAAACTCCTTTGAAGTACAAAGGTTAATATCTGGTTCATTCTCCCACCGCATCTTTGGTGCAAGCCAATTTTCCATTGTTGCCTCTTCTGTATCAAAACATCCCACAATCCCTTGACCAGTTTCAAAACCTCCTTCGGCACAAAACCGTGAAGTTGCAGATTCCATAAGACTCCTAAAAATTCTTGTTTCCGGGTGAAAAATCAGTTAACTGGTTCGTAAGTCCAAATGAATTAACTGATTCTATTTCCCATCACACATTTGGTGCAAGTCAAAACCCAATGTTTCGTAACCTCCTCTCGCATAAAATTCAACTCGATCCAGCCAAAGACCATCGTGTACATGGGGCTGGTGCACGTTAAATCTGACGTGACCTCAAATGTCCTCACATTGGCCTGGTGTGGAAGTTTGTAGAGTGGGGTGCTTCTAGTCCGCTTTCTAGAACTGTTACAATGGTACATTCTATCACTCCTAAGAATTTTACTTTTTATCCTTTCTAACAATGTTACTCTTTATCACTTCTAATAATTGTATTTCAATACCACAAATCTCAGTCGTGTGCGTGTCAGCTAGTTCATGTTAAATCTATCGTGCCTTCAAATGTTCTCACGTTGGCGTGCTACGGAGTTCGGAGAGTGGAGTGCCAGCTCAGGTGTTCTCGACATCTGATCGTGGTTCAAAATGATTGCGTTGTCCTTGGCTCTTTTCCTTTTTGACTGATTCCAGGCCGTCGGCAATAGCCCAATGCGTTGCTTTAGTGCGACGTTAATTATCTACCTACCCGCATAAAATTCCTTTAAGTCCAAGCGTTAATAACTGGTTCATTTTTAAACACCTCCTCGTGCTACCCGACTTCCCCATTGTTGCCTCCTCGTACCAAAACACCCCACAATTTCATAACCTCCTCCGGCACAGACTCCGTCAAGTCCAAGACCCCATAAGACTCCTATAAATTCTAGTCGCCGGGGTGGAAAATCAATTAACCGCAGCTTAGTTCCAAAGTGTCGCTGCCGTTAAAAATTTAAATGACGCAATCTCGCTCGTACGGGCATCTCAGAACACCGCTCGCTTATTAAGATTAGATCTCGGCTATTATCCAATTAGGGTAGATCGTTTCCACCAAGGGATGTTTAGTCATCCGATGGGGTGGATATGGGGAGTGGGGTCGATCGAACGTTAGCGCTGGACGTTCGATTGGGAGGTTGTTTCGAAGTAAAATGCGGGTGTCTTGGATGTGGGAATTAGTGTCAGAGGAATGGCGTTGTGTCGTTTTTTGGGTTGTCTAGGAATGGTTTATTGAAGGGAGATTCGAGGTTTAATGTCACGTCGTGCTTTCAAAAAATTAACCCTCCAGATCCTTGAGGATGGTATGCATGGTACTTTTAATTAGTGTCACACTGGAGCAACACAAAGGGGTATTGGTAACGGTCCGGGATTATTCCCAAAGGGAAATCCAAGGACAACACAACATAATTCTGAACCATGGTCAGATGACGAGGCAACACCTGAGCTGGCACCCCACTCTCTAAACCTCCACACCAAGCCAACGTGAGGGTATTTGATGTCCCGGCAGATTTAACGTGCACCAGCCCCCTTTGTACACGATGGTCTTTGGTTAGATTCGAACTCCCAACCCTCCATTTACTAGTCTGTTACTCTTCCAACCGGGGTACCCCGGTCCTGTCTTGAGGAGGTAGGTATCTCGTTATTAGCAAAACTGACCAGATCTTGATGGATGATACCTCGTCATTGGAAGCAAACGGACCAGATCTTGATGGATGATACCTCGTCATTGGAAGAAAACGGACCAGATCTTGATGGATGATACCTCGTCATTGGAAGCAAACGGACCAGATCTTGATGGATGATACCTCGTCATTGGAAGAAAACGGACCAGATCTTGATGGATGATACCTCGTCATTGGAAGCAAACGGACCAGATCTTGATGGATGATACCTCGTCATTGGAAGCAAACGGACCAGATCTTGATGGATGATACCTCGTCATTGGAAGCAAACGGACTAGATCTTGATGGATGATACCTCGTCATTGGAAGAAAACGGACCAGATCTTGATGGATGATACCTCGTCATTGGAAGAAAACGGACCAGATCTTGATGGATGATACCTCGTCATTGGAAGCAAACGGACCAGATCTTGATGGATGATACCTCGTCATTGGAAGAAAACGGACCAGGTCAAACATCGGCAATGCTTTTGATGACGAGGTATCTGGACAGAAGGGAAATTGGTCAGACCGTGATGGACGCAATATCTCGCCATCAGTAAAATTGGTCGGATCGTGATGGGTGAAATACCTTGCCGAAACCACGTGGAAGGTTGAAATGTGATGTAACGATGATTCACTGTAGTTAGTTTCCCCTCTATCCATTGTAATTAAATATATTTCATAGTAAAGAACGTTCCTCTCTTCCTTTTAACAACAAATAAGAGTTCTACTTATATGTGAGGTATGACAAGAATTAAAACCGTGGTATACTAATATAAAACTAAGTAGTTCACAATCCTAATCTTATAGTGCCATGGCAACGACTGTTCAATTGTCCGGCCATTGGGTTTATTTTTTCGGATTTTATGGCGCAAGGGCTATATTTGGCCATTCTGGGCCAAGCACAAGACAGACAACACAGTGAGGGAGGAAGAAAAAGCAAAAAAGCAAAAGGGTAATCAAGGGTAAAAATGAAAGGGACGAAAGATCATTCAGTTATCTGTGGGCTGTGTTACCCCGTACACAACTAGAGATAAGCCCCTGAGGGTCCGGTCATTCTGAAAAAGCGGGTAGGCACGGTCCCCACTATACCGTAAGGCTTGGTTCTTGAATACTTTTGGGCGGAATACCTGGTAAGTGTGTAGCTGGTGAAATGAAGACGGCGGGTATTTGACATTTCCCCACTGTATCGTAAGGCTTGGTTCTTGAATACTTTTGGGCGGAATACCTGGTAAGTGGGTCGCTGGTGAAATGAAGACGGCGGGTATTTGACATTTCCCCACTGTATCGTAAGGCTTGGTTCTTGAATACTTTTGGGCGGAATACCTGGTAAGTGGGTCGCTGGTGAAATGAAGACGGCGGGTATTTGACATTTCCCCACTGTATCGTAAGGCTTGGTTCTTGAATACTTTTGGAATGAATACCTGGTAAGTGGGTCGCTGGTGAAATGAAGACGGCGGGTATTTGACATTTCCCCACTGTATCGTAAGGCTTGGTTCTTGAATACTTTTGGAATGAATACCAGGTAAGTGGGTCGCTGGTGAAATGAAGACGGCGAGTATTTGTTTGACGTTTATTTATTTAGCCAGTTTTGGTGGATACCTAGCAGTGGTGTTAAAGTGTGGGCAATGCTTAGTATTCTATGGCGACCTTATGAATGATGGGTCTGTGGTAGCTAAAGTACGAGACAAACGGCATGGTGTCATTGCTGATGTTCATGACAAAGATGAGGTGGATGGTGGTGTTTCCAAGCGTGGTGGCAGCTCGTTAGATGGTCCAGAGACGTCGCCGCTCACGCGCGCTGCTCCTTCGTGCGTCTTCGGTAAGCTCTAGATCTCTCCGCACTTGTCATAGGTTTAGACTTCTTAGTATCAATTTGTTCGTCTTGAACTGCTCTTTCAACCTGTTTACGTTTCCTATGCCGCAATTGAAATTTAGTGGGATATTTTGGCTTCATAGCGAAATCCTTCGACCCATCATCACTTTCCACTGCACACAATTTTCACACAAATGGTTTAAACTGTCAACTAGTCAAATGGAATTATAGAACTCGTAGTTCTCTTCAATTTAAGCACGAACTCGCCACGACCCGTCAATTAGAACTGAAGATACAGCTGTTAAACAAGCCAGAGTATTCCCGAAATATGACTCATTTCCCTCACCACGCGATACAAAGGTCAGGGGGGAGTGGATTAGTGGTCTACAGGGACCACCTTCCTCTACACGATCGTAGGTCATTTATCGCCATAGGCTGATTCTCCTGGCGCCATAGGCTGATTCTCCTGGAGTTATGGGGCTTTGAGATATCAACACTTTTCGTGACGCGCAAGTTTCTACAGATGCCTTCCATACCTATTTTAAAGACGTATTCACGTCAAAAAATCAGTGGAAACATTTTAGAAAATGGACGCATCACACTTATTTGTTGTTGCTAAACTCCACGTCTAGCTCCAGCTTGACCAAATCCATAAATCCATTCATCCTCACAAAGTCATACACCAAAAGAGATCGAGAAAACAGGTCGTCTCGGAACAACTCCGGGCACTCGAGTATGTGTTGGTGAGGCCTGGTCAGATTGGAATTTAAGGAGTAGCTTTGTAGTTTAGATAACACATATGACAGTTATTAATCATCTTAAATAATACATCCACTGATAACTAGAAACTCGTTTTTGAGGTGGATCGATACATTGTAAGTCACAATCAAAAAATGATAAGATACATCATTTAATAATAAAGTTTTTAAAACAATGGACCCTCCTTGATGGATTAATAATGCTTTCAACAGTGAACATCCGGTAAAACGCTAAAATCTTAATCACATTCCAGCAGAAAGTGAAATGCTTTAAACTCCACGAAAATAATTTTCCGGGATATTTTTTGGCTTGCGAAGCATTCCCACTTAGCCTCAACAAAAAACGAAGATAGCTTTGAAAAATGATCCAGCATTGTTGTGTTAATCGTGGTTAGACAATTTAGTTAGTATCATTAATCTAAATTCTACAACAGTACCCTTCAAGTTTGCTCTTTTTTCTGGAAAAAGGGGTATTTTAGAGCATCTCAGTTTAATGCTTCATGCGCATCATCAGCATTCCTTTTATACTGAAATGCTTACAAAAGCTTATATACATTATGGGGCTTATTAATTTAAGGTTTTTCTTTCAAAGAAATTTTGCTGCGGTATTTAGAAGTAATAAATAAATCTTTGCGATGAAAATGGGTTTGGGATAGTGGTTATTATTTTAAAGGATGAAGTTGGGCTCTGTCTGTGGTTCGAAAAGGCCTTTAACCATCCAAGTGGTTTGGACGAGATATCTCGTGCATCAAGATCACACTAACTTTGATAATGACGAGATACCTCGTCATCAAGATGTTGCCGATTATTTGAAGATGGCAAGACGTGTCAACTTCGGAAAACTCGGAATTTTCCACCAATATTAGAGATTCATTGGTGATGTTTAGGGAGAATGAACTGTTTGTTAAAATGTTTTAAGAATTCCATGCCTTCATTTTAATGAGCTTAAACAAAGGAAATTTAAAATATGTATTAACCAAATTCGCCAAATTGATAGTTTAAAAATTTTTCGCTTTAACCTTCCTAGTGGTTGCTACGACGAGGTATATCGTCATTAGAAAAATACTGACCAGATTGTGATGAACGAGATATTTCGTCATTAGAAGAAACTGACCAGGTCTTGATCTCATTCATCAAAAATCTTCAATATCCTGATGACGAGATATCTCGTCACAATTGGTCACATCGTGGTGGGCGAGATATCTCGTCAAAATTACTTGAAGGGTTAAAATTATCGACATAATAGAGGTAATGTAGGAATTCATATCTTTAAATAGACCAAGCAGTAATATATTTGAATTTTATTCTTCACTTTTATCCTCCAAGTGGTTTCGACGAGATATCTCGTCCACTACGATCTGACCAATTTGTTAATGATGAGATATCTGGTCATCAAGAATGCCAATTGAATTCCGAATGGATATATAGCCTTTTAATGGTTGAGAGATCAAAATTTGGTCAATTTTTTCTATTGACAAGATATCTCGTCCATCAAGATCTGGTTAGTTTTTCTAATGACGAGATCTAGATTTGGTCAGTTTTTCTATTGACGAGATATCTCGTCCATCAATATCTGGTTAGTTTTTCTAATGACGAGATCCATATTTGGTCAGTTTTCCTATTGACGAGATACCTCGTCCAGGAAGATCTGGTTAGTTTTTCTAATGACGAGATACCTCGTCGAGACAACCACCAGGAAGGTTCTGACATTTGAACACTTGTGTCCATTTCTTAGTTCGTTGTCGCCGTGTACATTTTCGCAAGTTTAAATATGTCGATTATTTGCTCGCTGTAAAGCTTATTCTGGATGATAAATGATGGATTGAAGAGCAGCTACTATTGTAGGGCAGGTAAATATATGATTAGGTGCGAGTTTAACGCCCAGACAGTCGTTACAATGTGTATACATTCTGGTTCTATCAGTTTTAGGGCAGCGGAAGCCCGGTTGTTAGAGTAACGGATTAGCAAGTTTGGAGAGTGGGGTACCAGCTCAGGTGTTGCCACGTCATCTGACCGTGGTTCAAAATTACTTGTTATCCTCGTAATTTTGGTGGTACCTTGGTATTTGATCCCGGACAGTCGCCAATAGCCCCTTGTGTTGCTCAAGTGCGACGTTAATTAAAATACTTACCTACCTCTATCATTTTTAGTTTTCATGACTAAAATGTTTTGTTATTCTGAATATTGTGGTGGTGGTTTTCCATCGGTGTTAATTTTATAAATTCGTTGTTTTATTTTCGTGTTTGGTGGTATGAGTTTGAATTTTACCAAAGCATTAGCATTAGTAAGTTCTTGGGGTTTGTTCAGCAATTAATTCTGTCAATTGATCTTGCAGCTTGATCTACTTCAATCCACTGAAGAGTTCACCTTTTCTCCAAGCACATGAGTTGGTTCAGGAGTAAATAGACATCTCTGGGCACATTTTGAATTGCTATTTGCTATTGCTTCCAAGGCAGATCTGGAATCACTAAAGACAAGAAAACTCTTAGTGTAGCCTAACGGATGAAGTTATTTTGGTTGGTTTATCACAGTACGATCGCTTTCTGCTTCACGTAGATTAATTAGACCGAGTCGGTTTATTGGGCTAATATATTGTGGCGTAATGTTCATATTTAGCGAAGCTGTACCAAACAGAAGACAAACAACGTTAAGTAATAGACACACACAAGGAAAGTTTAACTGTCAGGCTAGAATCACACTTAGAGAGGAATTGAACATGACACAATTAGACCGGGTCCAACGGCTTACAGAAGATTATAAAAAATGCATCTGCTTTGTGTATGTATGTCCCTTGCTGATTGGCGAAGGCGAAGCTAGGTCAAATATGTTCCTTGCGCCATAAAACCCCAACTCTATGTTCCCAATCATTCTTTTTTCCGTTTTAAGACATTTTTTACTGGATGTTGTCTTGTGTTTGGCGATATATGGCCGTTGGGACGCAAAACTCCAACCAATCATAAGATCCAAACCAACAACAAATCAACCATAAGACCCAACCAATCAACCATCATATTCCTTGGGATTGATCCCGAACCGATGCCAATTGACCGCTGTGTTGCTCCAGTGCGACGTTAATTAAAATATATACCTACCCTAACCAACAACCATAAAGCCAAACCAGCCAAACGTGATTCAAATGCCTTCTCCCCAATATAATACTGATATAAGCTATGTCAGTAAACAACGAACAAAATCCCAATTCATTTCGTTTTAAAATTTCAACATTATGATCGACACTTTCATTGCATTCACCATCAAATCCAGCATAAAAACGCCGAGAAAATCTACGTCCAACACATTCAAATATATTCATATTTATTAAATTCAAACTTTAAGCATCAGACTAATTATATCGATGATTTGATGAACAATCTGGCGAACGAAGTCTTAATTCCTCGTAAATTAGTTTTCCCACGACGCAACGTACACAGGCGCTTGATTGGCCCGAAAAAAATGTGACGTCAACAAGAGGGTGGATCCTCCATCCATCTTCTTCACTTAAAGCTCGGAAAGAACGGAAGTGAAGGGAAGGAAGGGGATCCTTCAAACTAATTCGAAGGGTACGTATAGAAGTGACAGAACACGGAAATAAAACGTAAACTTTTTACACGAATCTTTGGGGAAGGATTGTTGTAGTTTTACCATCAACAAAGCAGTGCACCTCTTTTCTTAAGGTAGGTATTTTATTAACGTCGCACTGGAACAACACAAGGTCTATTGGCGACGGTCCGGGATCAAACCCGAATCAAAAGATCCGAGAAGACCACTACGTAATATTGAACCACGGTCAGATGATGAGGTCACACCTGAGGTTACAACCCACTCTGCAAATTTTAAAACCACGCCAACGTGAGGACATTTGAAGCCATGACAGATTTAACGAGCACCAGCACCTCTATACACGACGGTCTTTGGTTGGATTCGAACTCTCAGCCCTCCGATTGCTAATCCGTATACTCATCCAACCGGGCTACCGCGGCCTAAAGTTCTAAAGGACCACAGTAGCCCAGTTTGAGGAGTAGCGGGTTCGCAACCGAACTGAGAGTTCGAAACTCGATCCAACCATAGCAATTCGCATCTGGATGCTGGTGCACGGTAAAACTGTCGTTGCTTCAAATCTCATCATGTTTGCTTGTTGAAGTTTGGAGAGTGGATTGCCAGATCATGTGCCTCCAAAATGACGAGGTTTTATCGTTTCGGATTGATCCCAGAACATCGGCAATAGCCTGTTATGTTGCTCCAGTATGACATGTGCATGTTCACCGCAGGTGACCACTTATCTCCCAACATGAATCAGGTTTAAGTGGTGTCTAGGTCACCTACGGGAAAGTAGTCTGAATTCACCTATTGGGAGGCGACAGTCACTGCTGTGACCGAAGTCACCACCGTGGCCAGACGCGTCTCGGCTTCATTCCTTAAAGCATAAATGCATAAATTTCAATTCTAGACCAATGTACAAAAATATTTACAAGATAAACCATTAGCAAGTACAGGTATACAAAGGCACAACACAATAATTTATAATTCCAGTATGACGTTAATTGAACTATCCACTACAATTGAGTTTCTAATGACTACTTCTATCAATATGTAACAGCGGTGTTGCTATAGGTCACTGCTGGCCAAAGCTTACCCCTCTTTCTAATATTACTCCTTTATTTTTTCCTTCACAAATTTTTCTATAAATGCATAAACTTCTATTGTGCCATTCTTTAATTGCAATAACGATTACCTGTTGCACCCATTGTGGGTCATAAGAACGAGGTAGTTGAATTTACGTTGCAACGGTGTAATACTATTGGTAATGGTCTGAGTAGGTTTGTTGTTTTGGGGTTTCATGGCGCAAGGGCCACATTTGGCCATGCTACGCCAGACACAAGACATACTGTATGAAGTAATAGACATCACAATGAAAGTTTTACTGACACAGAAGAGAGATATACATCCAGGGAGGAATGCACCTGCCAGAAAACGAACCTGCGCCGCCTACAACTCGAAGGTTGCTAGTGCAGTGGACACACCCACTGAGCCACGACGTTCCGACAATGGTCTGAGATCCATCCTGAAAGTAAAGATATCACGTCGCCATTTTAAACCACGGTTAGGTGATGAGATCTACACCTGAGCTGGCACTGCACTCAGCAAACTTTTACACCAAGCCAAAGTGAGGACATAAGAGATCATTGAGAGATTTAACGTGCATTAGACCCCCTCCTTCCCTGGACATAACGGTCTTTTGTTGGATCGAATCTCGAACGGATCCGTTTCCTAATCCGCGACTCTTCCAACTGAGCTACCGTGATTCATCAGATCATGATGGATTAGATATCTTGTCGAGATGGATAAGATATTTACCTCTTGGAGCGTTGATCAGTATGTGCGTATAGGAATAAAAAAAGCCAATGCTATACTACTCGGAAATCCTAATAAAATAGGTACTGACACTGTTTATGTTGGTAGGTATCTTAATTAACGTTGCACTGGAATAACACAACAGGCTACTGGCGGCGATCCGCGATTAAACAGGAAGGGAAACACCACGTAATTCTGAACCGGTCAGATGACGAGGCAACACCTGAACTGGCCCCCCACTCTCCAAACTTCCACATCACGTCAAAGTGAGGACATTTGAGACCACGACAGATTCAACATGCACCAGCCCCCTTTGTACACGGCGGTCTTTGGTTGGATTCGAACTCGCAAGGATACTGCTTAGAACGAATAGAAATAGAAAAGGATTCAATGGAGGAAATCTTGTGAGTGAAAAAATAAGCATTCAGCGATAAAAAATCGAAAAACAATTTCATAGGAACCATCTGAAATAACTCTAAGTTTTAGATGAGCAATATATTTTGAATACCTTTGACTTTTAGACCCCATTGTATATTCAGCCAAATCTAAAGTCTTCTATTAGACGAGATTGCGTCTTCAGTTTTGAAGAGGCTTATTTCTGGAAATTAAATATACTCAAGACGAACATATATAACTGCCCATATGTATCTTTAAAACCATATCAATTTAACCTTCTTAGAAGGCAAGATATGACTCTTAAATATGATGTTGGTTCCAATAGAGGAAATGGAATCGATTGAATCGAAATCGATACAAATTTTTTCATCCGTAAAGAACTTTTGAGACGTTTGCCAGTGCTTGAGTTTTCGAGTTTTCGTCCTTTTGCATCGTTAGATCTCAAATCTTCCCTCAATTTGTTCTATTTTTTGTTATCAAAGCAGTTTATAAAATGAAATATAACTGAACTTCAGTTTCTTATACCCTTATATATTTGCGGAAAATACTTAAAAGGAATTTATCTCTTTAAATATTTGGAAGGAACTGAATATTTGATTTCGGTCAAAGGTATTTTATCAGATTACTTTTCTATAAACTTCGTTGGGAGATTAAGGTCTTATTTATTGGATGGTGTTCAGTTTTGTTTTGTAATATTTTTACATGAAAATAAATGCATCTTAAATGCTAATTTATGTAAAATGTTTGAGAAACCTTATTTTATATAAAATGTTTCAGGAATGTCACTTTATGTAAAATGTTTGAGAAATGTTATTTGATCTAAAATGATTGAAGAATGTTACTTTATGTGAAACGTTTGAGAAATATTACTTTTCGTAAAATGTTTGAGAAATATTGCTTTATCTAAACTGTTATATAAATGTTATTTGATGTTAAATGTTATATAAATGTTATTTGTTGTTAAATGTTATATAAATGTTATTTGATGTTAAATGTTATATAAATGTTATTGTATCTGAAATGTTTGAGGGATGTTACTTGAAGTAAAATGTTTCAGAACCCTTACCTTATGTAAAATGTCCGAGATATGTTACTTATGTAAAATGTTAGAGAAATGTTACTTTGTCTAAATTTTTGTGAAATGTTAACTTTAAGTATAATGTTTTAGTTATGTATGTTACTTTACATAAAACGTTTGAGAAACGTTACTTTATTTTAAATGTTTCAGAAGTATCAGTTATGTAAAAATGTGATAAATTTCGATAGCTTACCATTAAATATTAATTCCAACATTTCAACATACGCTTATTTAGTGTCATTATATGTTATATACAAAGCAATCGACATAGAATGTGAAATATATCGTATACTTACAGATATGTATATGGAATATGATACATATACAATTCCCAAAAGCTATAGGGTTCAAAACTAAATTAAAACAACTTGTATTTTCAAATTATTGTTTTGTATGAATTCAAAGACCTCGAGAAACAGATAAGTCACAGAATGAAAATTCAGTAATGAAAAAGTTGAAAACAAAATATTCAAGAGGATCAAAAGAAATTCTGATTATTGGAATGATGCATAGTAACCTGAAAATTTAAGATAGCCTGACCTCTTGAATAGTGGATTAACCATTAGTTTTGGAATTTTTAAAAACTTGGATATTGCTAGCCTGATGAATTAGCAAAATGGCTGATCACTATGTTGTCCGGAGATCTTAAATCGTAGAATATTTTAAAACTATGAATAGCAATCTTTATGTATTCTTTTATGAATATCGATTAAGAAACTTTTGCAGGATTGTGTGAAGCTTCATCTCCTTCGTCATAGTAATTTTGTCTATAAATTCAACAATGGCTATTTTGTATTTTTTTGCAAAAATCCGTTATAAATAAAGATAACACGAAGGGAGGAAAAAAGATAAGACAGAGGCGCAAAAAGAAAGGAGGATAGACCAAGGGAGAAAAAAGGAAAATACCGAGATAAAAAAAATAAAACACAAAACACAAAGAGAACACGACCCAGTGAAATTATAATATGACTGAGGGAGATTACAACTGAGAATTAAAAGGAGTTATGGAAAGAGAGAAGACAATAAGCTAGAAAAGAAAAGGTAGACTGAGAAAGAAATCAAAGAAAAAAAGAAGAGGCAAAACCGAGACTGAGAAAGAGACGAAAGAGATTGACGAAGAGACAAAAAGAAACCGAGAAAAACACAGAAAAGGCTGAGAAAGAGACTTTAAACCAAGGAGAAGAACAAAGGCTGATGACTAGACTAAGAAATGAGACAAAAAGATACGTAAGGAGAGAGTGACCAAGGAAAAGCTGTGAAGACTAGGAGACCAAAAGAGAGACCGATGCACAGACCAAAAAAGGTCGAGGAAGAGACCAAAGAAAGGTCGAGGAAGAGACCAAAGAAAGGTCGAGGAAGAGACCAAAGAAAGGTCGAGGAAGAGACCAAAGAAAGGTCGAGGAAGAGACCAAAGAAAGGTCGAGGAAGAGACCAAAGAAAGGTCGAGGAAGAGACCAAAGAAAGGTCGAGGAAGAGACCAAAGAAAGGTCGAGGAAGAGACCAAAGAAAGGTCGAGGAAGAAACCAAAGAAAGGTCGAGGAAGAGACCAAAGAAAGGTCGAGGAAGAAACCAAAGAAAGGTCGAGGAAGAGACCAAAGAAAGGTCGAGGAAGAGACCAAAGAAAGGTCGAGGAAGAGACCAAAGAAAGGTCGAGGAAGAAACCAAAGAAAGGTCGAGGAAGAGACCAAATAAAGGTCGAGGAAGAGACCAAAGAAAGGTCGAGGAAGAGACCAAAGAAAGGTCGAGGAAGAGACCAAAGAAAGGTCGAGGAAGAGACCAAAGAAAGGTCGAGGAAGAGACCAAAGAAAGGTCGAGGAAGAGACCAAAAAAAGGTCGAGGAAGAGACCAAAGAAAGGTCGAGGAAGAGACCAAAGAAAGGTCGAGGAAGAAACCAAAGAAAGGTCGAGGAAGAGACCAAAGAAAGGTAGAGGAAGAGACCAAAGAAAGGTCGAGGAAGACACCAAAGAAAGGTCGAGGAAGACACCAAAGAAAGGTCGAGGAAGAGACCAAAGAAAGGTCGAGGAAGAAACCAAAGAAAGGTCGAGGAAGAAACCAAAGAAAGGTCGAGGAAGAGACCAAAGAAAGGTCGAGGAAGAAACCAAAGAAAGGTCGAGGAAGAGACCAAAGAAAGGTCGAGGAAGAGACCAAAGAAAGGTCGAGGAAGAGACCAAAGAAAGGTCGAGGAAGAGACCAAAGAAAGGTCGAGGAAGAGACCAAAGAAAGGTCGAGGAAGAGACCAAAGAAAGGTCGAGGAAGAGACCAAAGAAAGGTCGAGGAAGAGACCAAAGAAAGGTCGAGGAAGAGACCAAAGAAAGGTCGAGGAAGAGACCAAAGAAAGGTCGAGGAAGAGACCAAAGAAAGGTCGAGGAAGGGACCAAAAAAGAGACTGAGAAGACTGAAAGCGAAAAAAAGGCCGATGAAGAAAGAGATCAAAGAGTCTTAGAAGACAGGAAGAGATCAAAGACAGCTGAGGGAGAGACAAAAAGAGAGAGAAAGACCAAAAAATGAGTGAAAACAGACCTAAAAAGAGACGAACCAAATATCGAAAAGAGGAACCGGGGCACACCGACAGAGGCCAGGAAATTATTTACAAACTATCAGTTCCCGAAATCACATTGCATCAAACTTTCAAAACAATTCAAACCCAACTCAAACAACTCGCAAAAAAAAAAAAAGAAAGGACTTCAACCGTACTTTATAGCCCCCGGAAAGTTCCAGGGAAAACGGTAAGCACGCATTGATGTATGGGCAGGAGAAATATACGGACACAAATCCCCGTCTCGATATTGCATCGAAATCAGAACTTTCACAAACACTGCTTCAATAATTCCACGGTTTTTTCGCGTCGCTCCTTTATCGGCATTGTTTTACCCCGATTCCATTGTTATCGGAAAGGAATAGCGAGTGAAGGAAAAGTTCTCGAATAAAAGCCGGTGATTTGAGATACACGGCATTGGACCAAATGCTCGGAGACATTATCTAGCTAAGTGCTATGTCGATATTTCGTCGTATAGTGCTTTTCTTCCTCCACGACAGGACGAGAAGAAAATCCCTCCCCGCCCGCCATTTTGTTTTCCAAATATTCATTCTTTTTCTGTATTTACTCCTGGTGGCAAAAGAGCCAACTTGCGAAAGAGAACAGCTGCCTAGCATAAAAAGTCTTCAGGTCTTATTAGTTCTTTGCTGTTTTGGAAAATACTCGAAAAAGTAAATATATACACACACGGGGAATAGAATAAAAAACGAATAAACTAAAAGACAATGTAATGCCACCAGTGAAAAGGAACGGTAATAATAACAAATAAAGCGAAAAAAAGAATACCGCTACTTCATCGTTCGCTGTTTACCCCTTCTAAATGGAAAACAGTCGCCATTTTATTGCCATCTGCTTCTAACGAAATGCTGTCTTTTTTTACCCAATTCGTGTTTTGAGGCTAAAGAAGGCGGGTAGGTTTTTGTGCCGGAATTAAGAGTTGTGGTTAAGTCGCTTGCTGCTTTTCTAATGAAAGAAAAATAAGTAGCGTTGAAAGAAAATCGAACGGCGAAAGAATGAAATGGAATAAAAAGTATAATAAGGCTGTGCAAATGTTTCGACAGATGGTTCGTCGGCGGAGAATTCGAACGCTAGGAATATCTTGCGTTCTTTTTTCGATGCCGTCTTTGGAATACGTTTTGTGCTTTTTGTTAGTGTATCAAAAACAATAAAGAAATCGTATTTCTTTACGCGGAATTCTATGACAAATGGTATATATGTCAGCTTTAGTTGAGCAGTGTATTTTTCTCACAGAACTTTGTATCTTGATTATTTTATACATAAAATCTATCCTTTGCATTGTTCTTCTCACTCGGACTGGAATGTAATAGCGTATTTACGAAAATTGATTGTTATTTTTATCGGTGTATCTTTCTAACATTTGGTTCGGTCATTATTTGATGCACATGGACCTACTCCATAAACTTATCAACACGGGTGGTTGAGAAATGGCGCAAGGACCAGATTTTGTTTACCAATATAAATAGGCATGCCCGCACAAGGATTGTCCCTTTCATATAAACGAAAATTGATTGTTAGTTTTGAGTATATCTTCTTTCTAACTTTTGGTTCGGTCATTTTTTCTTGCACAAGGACGTACTCCTTAAACTTTTCAATAAAGATGGTTGAGAAATGGCGGAAGGACCAGACCTGGCCAAGCAATATAAATAGACATGCCCACACAAGGATTGTCCCTTGCTCAGAACTGGTTGGTTTGGGGGTTTTATGGTGCGTGGGCCATATTTGGCCATGCTGCGCCAAACACAAGACATACAATATCAAGTAATAGACATACAAACGCAATGAAAGTTTTACCGACTCAGAAGAGAGAAATGCACGCAGGGAAGAATGCACCTAACAAGAATTGAACCTGTGCCGCCTACAACTCGAAGGTTGCTAGCACAGTGGGCAATATCTTCGCCTCGAAAACTGCACTGCAGTGTCCAGCCTTTGGTGCAATAACCTGTTACAAACTGTCACTAGTTCTGAGCAAGGGACTATTTGTTTTTCCTACTTGGATTTTCATTCCCCTGATGTAAACCCTGTAATTTCTTCCACAGTGGAAACAGTTCAAAATAATAGGAAACTAATTTCTCGCTTTATCTTCTGAGCTTCAAGCATCCCACTTAATTTTATTCTTTTAAGTTATTCTTTTGTTGCTAACGCAGTGGGCATTTCCTGGGGCACTTCACCCCGGCAACCCCTTGGAATTGGCGACAAATTTTCTCCTGGCAACATAACGTACCTTACAATGCATCTTAATCTTAAATTTTGACTGAATTTCTTATATCCTTGTTTTGCAATGAGTGCATATAAAGCTGGGCAAATCTCTAACTAACGATACGGTCTTGAAAGCGGTATTATTTTTGTCACTAAATTGCAAAATGGGTTAAATTTTATCGACTAGATATCTCGTCCTTGGAAAAAACAGTTCCAAGTCATAATTATGTAAAACTTCAGAATTAACCAACATTTACATAACACGAACAATAATATATCTTTACAGTTGTTAACCTTCCGGGTAATTGTTTTCGATGAGGCGTCCCGCCATTAGCAAAACTAACCAGATTTTGATGGACAAAATATCTCGCCATTAGCAAAACTAACCAGATTTTGATGGATGAGATATGTTGTCACTAAAACACTGACCAGATCTTGATATCGTCATTATAAAATACCTGCAATATCCTGTTGACGAGATATCTCGTCATTAGCAAAATTGGTCAGATTTTTATTTACGAGATATCTCGTCAAAACCGCTAGGTAGGTCAAGTTCATTTCATCTCCTAAAAATTAATTTTGGATTTAGTTAAAATCAACGGAAAGTTAGATAAATACATTGTAAGCAAAATTTCTCTAACTGCGATTAAATAAACATAACATCCACGATTTGTTTAACTGAGAGGTTTATTTATGTACCCGAAATTATATACATTCTTCTGAAGCCTTTAGTGACGGAGTATACTCCTTAAGGTTTATCTCAGACTTCTTTCCTTTTTACCAAGAAATAATTAACCTCGTTTTCTTTCAACATCTTTAACGGGTGATGTTAGCGCTATAAGTAACTCTTCTTCTCTTGTTTATGTTTTTCATTTGGCCCACTTAGTCTACATCAGTGACTTAACGTAGTTTGGGTTTTGCTTTTACGCATTCGCCCGCCGCTATTGTCTGTTATGAGGTTGTAGTGGTTTTTTTCGTTGGAGTAAACAGGCAGTAGGGAGTGTTCTCGGAGCCAATTTAGAGTGGCATATCCGTTCCTAAAGTTCTTTAAGCCAATCTCTAATCATGCGAGGAAGGATCACTTGAAACTGCTTTTGAATTCTAGCCTTTTCTTTGAATGTCATTAAAAATTGGGCAGAAGTGGTGGTGTTGAAGTCGCGAGACATTCTTTTCGTCGTTGTTAGAGAGCCAATTAAAACGTGGGGTACTTTTTTCGTGTTTTCGGATTTCCTTTTAGCTCCGAAAATATGACCAGAGTTGTGAATCTAGAGTTGTTGTCATAATTTTAGTTCAATGAATTTTATTTGTACTTGTAACGTCTGTGAAGAACTGTAATGTCTTTTTAAGAAAAAACATTTTAAATAGAAATTATTCTAAGACGAATATACGTTGTATTTATTCGTGTAGTAAGTGGTTCCAGTGGTTAAGAAAATAATTCTACTGAATAATTTTGGTTTTAACAATGCCAATCATAAATCAGAAAATTTAATTTTTATCACTACATTACACAATGTGGTTAAGAAAATAATTGTACTGAATAATTTTGGTTTTAACAATGCCAATCATAAATCAGAAAATTTAATTTTTATCACTACATTACACAATGTTTAGCTGTGAAGCCAAAATTTAATCTTTTAGTATACTAGTAATATTTTGACATTACTGCAAATAGTTGTCCGTAACTAAAAGTTGTCTGCAATGAGAAACATTTTCTTGTAAAACACAGTCTGCGGTAGCCCTGTTGGCAGTCGCAGATAGGCAACCCGAGAGTTGCGAGTTCATAACGTGATCCAACGGAAGATCGTGAATGCGGTTGCTCTTGCAAGTTAAAACTGCTGTGGTAGAATGTCCTCACGTTGGCGTGGTGTGGAAGTTTGGAGAGTGGGATGCCAGCTCAGGTGTTGCCCTCGTCATCTGAGCGTGACTCAAAATAACGAGGCATTGTCTTTGTATCTTTCCCTTAGGTATTGAACCGGGACCGTCAACAATAGCGCGTTGTTGCTCCAGTGCGTCGTAAACTCACCTACCTACCTCTAAAAAGTAATTATAAATGACAGTTGAATTTACGTCGCACTGAATCACTTAAATCCCAACCCGTCAGAGTAGAACTGCGAGTTAAAAAAAAACGAAATAAACAACTGATGATCGTACCCAAATAATTTTGCATATGGCAGCCCTTTACTCTGCTAAGCCCCTAATTTACCTTTCTAAGAATTGACTCACCCAGGATTGGCTCAGACCACTATGCATCGAGTTTGTATGGTCCGTCTTCCGCGATTTGGCATTAGAGTAACGAAGTTCCGAAGGAGTTTACGTGATAAATAAGGGGACGGGTAAAGCGTAAATAATGCGTTCCTATACATAGCATTGCATCATAGCATGGTTTCTTGTTCCAAGTTTCTCTCTAGACCCACCTCCTCCCAGCTCACCGGTAGTTGTAGAGCTTTTCCTGGGAGGAGGGGGCGACCTCCAACCAATGCACGAGAGGAATAGCGGGAAACCCGCACCAACGGACCAACATTTATTATACAAAAAGAAAAATACAAACACATGGCCAACAGGGCCCAACCAAAAACATAACAGACGACACAAGCCAGTTTATAGGGTCGTTAAAATTGTATAAGACATCAAAAATACAAAAATGGGACCACAAAATACAAACAATATTTATAAAATAGTAACAGACAAAACAAAAATAGACAGCAAAAAATGAAGATGATAATTATATTTGTACAGATGACAATGACAAACAAATAACCCTTTATTAAAAAACCGACAAAGGTCAAAAACAGTTTCAAGCTGTTAAAAACATAAAAATTTAAAATGGAAATTTAAAAAGATTTTTTTAATTTTTAAAATGGTTAAAATAAATTTAAAATTGGGTTTAATAAATTTAAAATCCGAGTTTATCGTTGGATAGTAGGAGCGATAGTAGTGATAACGAGATGAAGCAAATATTCCCCTATTGTGATCACACATGACTGCGTACGACAGCTCGTTCTCCTGAAAAGTTTAATTACCTTTCTAGAAATGGACTCCGCCAAGGCCATCTGTCTTCTCACCGGTATGTAGTTAATTAACGTAGCGATAGAGCAACGCAATGGGGTATTAGTGACTGCCCGGGATCCTTATCAAAGGGAAAGGACAACGTCCCCCTCATAATTTTGAACCACGGTCAGATGACGCGAACACCTGAGCTGGCACCCCACTCTCCAATCTTCCGCACCACCCCAACGCTAGGGCATTTGATGTTATGGCCAATTTAACGTGCATCAGCCTCCTCGTACACGGTGGATGGCTGGACTCGCCATCCTCCGGTTGCTAATCTCAGTTGCTCTTTTAACTGGACTACCGCTGCCCGTCTTCTCACCGGAACCATACGGTGAATAAAGGTTTTAACCCTCCTTGTGGTTGTGTCAACGAGGTTTCTTGTCTTCATGAAAACGGACCAGACCTTAATAGACGATATACCTCGTCATTAGAAAAAGCGTCATCATAAAAAAATCGGCAATATCTTTATGACTCGGCATTATCTTTATGATGTCACTAATACCCATTGTGTTGCTCTAGCGCTTCGTCATTAGCAAAATTGGTCAGATTTTGATGGACGAGATATCTCGTGAAAACCACTTGGAGGGTTAAAAGAAAGAACGAATTCTAAGCAATCATTGATGAGCCTAATGCATGGTTGGTTGTTTCGGGGTTTTATAACGAAAGGACCATAGTTGGCCAAGCTGCGACAAACACAAGACGAATATTTTGAAGTCAAAAAAGGTGACCTACAGTTCTGAGATCTTACCCTCCAAGTGTTCCCTTGTACCCTTTACACACATATTTTAGCCATCAAACATTTTTCCAAATTCTTATTGCTTTTTGTAAAACTCACCTAAATAAAAGATGTGAAAATAACATAAATTGTGTCAACTGCGTTGACTCTTATAAAAAAAAACCTAAAACTAACTATGATATAAATCACAACTATCGGACAAAGAGCTGTCTTTAGTATAGAAGACAGATTGCCATATTGGAAGCCAATACTGACTATGGCCATTAATCGGAGAAAATTAAATTATAAATTAATTCTAAATCCTTAAAAACCTCGTACTATATTCATACTAATAAAAATGTATAAATAATCATATCTATACTCACCTAAATACCTGTATATAGACACTTTTTTCTGTTTATATTAATTAATATTTTAACATGTTATAACTTTATACAGGCACTGTTAGCCTGAACCTTTTACCAACAACTGTTGGAATTTTGTTAAAAAAAATTGTATTCTTTTCCGTAAATATGTAAAATTTAAAGATAATAAATGGTTCCCCCTCCTACCATTAAATGCTCTAAACCTCACGGCGAGTAGGTAGGAGGTGGGTCTACTACTACTACCCTCCAAGTGGTTTCGACCAGATATCTCGTCCATCAAGATCTTGAACAATTTTGCTCAGGATTATGTATCTCCTCATCAAGATACTGCCGATTTTCTTATGATCTGGCCAGATCAGGATCTGGTTATAATGGCGAGATTATCGGGTCGAAACCATTTAGAATCGATGCATCCAACACCAAATAAATCCCAACCGACTATGCACCCCAGCAACCCAATCCCAAACGCCGAATCCTCATTATAAAAGCAACAAAAGCAGTTGCCTCTGATACCAAGCCGTCGGCAACGGTTTTAAGCTCCCCGAAAAGCGCCTTTGTTGATTCAGTATTGCAAGACGGACGAAAAAACCACCCCTATCATAATGGATTGAGCAAAATGCAAACAAAATCATTTCTCGAGGCAACGTAATAATGAGAAGGCCAAACAAAGAAGACGTTCCATCGACAGACCGAGCAAATATTTAACAATACTTATAATAACCCGGTCAAAAGGGTCCTTTCTAATTAACCTGTGGATCGCTTTCAGTTTGCATTCGAGGATTAGATCTCGAAAAGGGGGTCGTTCTGTCGGAAATCAGACGTAAGCCGTACCTTTATGGACGTGCAGAAGAAACAGGACGCTTGAGTAAGCCGTAGAGTGAACTAATCCTACTGCTGAGGGGAGTTTGAGTATTCAAATTGGCGCGCCTGTAATTTGTTTTTCCTTTTGAAGCATCGATTGCAAATACGTTAATTAGACGCGTTTTATAATTATGATTTTATGCGATTATGAATTTTGAGGGTGATTTAAGGGTGGGGATGGGCATGAAAGGGTATCGGAGCGTGAATCACTTGAACGCAAATTCGTTTTGGAGGAGTTTTTGAACATCGTTTTGTGTGTTCAAAAATTGAGTTTACACCGTCTGAGAATCAAAAGATTTCCGGGTAGTTCGTTTTGGAGGAGTTTTTGAACATCGTTTTGTGTGTTCAAAAATTGAGTTTTAACCGTCTGAGAATCAAAAGATTTGCGGGTAGTGTACTATTTCTTCAACTCGCATGATTACACAACCTTCAGTATTGGTTGAAAGAAAGATTGGGTTGTTTTCGGGTTTTATGGGCCGAGCTGTGCCAAATACAACAAGACACAACACTGTAATAATACACAAAAGACACAACACTGTAAGGGTAGGTAGATATTTCAATTAACGTCACACTGGAGCAACGCAACGGGCTATTGGTGACGATCAGGGATCGATCTCAAAAGGAAAGATCCGAGGAAAGCACCACGTAATTTTGAACCACGGTCAGATGACGAGGTCCCAACTGAGCTGGCACCCCACTCTCCAAACTTCCACAACACGCCAACGTGAGGACATTTGATTGTTATTGTTATTGTTATTTCAATTAACGTCACACTGGAGCAACACAACGGGCTATTGGTGACGGTCCGGGATCAATCCCAAAGGGAAAGATCCGAGGACAACACCACGTAATTTTGAACCACGGTCAGATGACGAGGCAACACCTGAGCTGGCACCCCACTCTCCAAACTTCCACACCACGCCAACGTGAGGACATTTGAGGCCACGACAGATTTAACGTGCACCAGCCCCCTTTGTACACGACGGTGTTTGGCTGGATTCGAACTCGCAACCCTTCGGTTGCTAGTCCGTTACTCTTCCAACCGGGCCACCGCGGCCCTGAGGACATTTGAGGCCATGATAGATTTAACGTGCACTCCCCTGTACACGACGGTCTTTGGTTGGTTTCGAACTCGCAGCCCTCCGATTGCTAATCCGTTACTCTTCCAACCTGTTTTCGCCAGGAATTAATTTTACATTTTGATTTTGTTTATTTGTTATTTCTCAGTTGCTGCACCTTATACGATCAGGTGGCCTTAAAATAAGTACGAATTCATATCCTTAGGAACACTTTATTTCTCCGACTTTAGTATTAGTACTTTTATTTATTAGTATTACTTTTATTTAATAGTTTAGTATTAGCATTTTTATTTGTTAGTTAGTACTTTTTCTGCTTTCTGAGGTATTTGCGAATTCAATAAAGTTATAATTATTTTACATTCAAATTGTAAAATTCATTACTCTTATCCGAAAGTCGTATGGCCAAATATGGCCCTTGTGCCATAAAACCCCCCAAAACCAAAACCAAAAGTCGTATTCACAAACACGCAACAATGTCCCATAAAGGTCTTTCAGCTCCTACACTCAATAAGAGAAGCTGAAAGATTATGTCCGGTTCACTTTCTTAGGTATTTGCGAATTTAATAAAGTTATTTTACATTCAAATTATAAAATTCATTACTCTTATCCGAAAGTCGTATGGCCAAATATGGTCTTTGCGCCATAAAAAACCCCAAAACCAAAACCGAAAGTCGTATTCACAAACAATCAACAATGTCCCATAAAGGTCTTTCAGCTCCTGCACACAATACGAGAGGCTGAAAGATTCTGCCCGGTTCACTTTCTTACGCATTTGCGAATTTAAGTTATTTTACATTCAAATTATAAAATTCATAACTCTTATCCGAAAGTCGTATGGCCAAATATGGCCCTTGCGCCATAAAACCCCCCAAAACCAAAACCAAAAGTCGTATTCACAACCAACCAACAATGTCCCATAAAGGTCTTTCAGCTCCTACACACAATACGAGAGAAGCTGAAAGATTCTGTCTGGTTCAATTTCGCTTGACTTTATTCTTCCTCAAGCAAATAGGCCACTGAGGAGGGCCTTGGATCGATTGTTTAAATGGAGAAATGAGGGAATTTAAGAATCGATACAGTGTGGGTTTCGATTCTTTAGATGTTTCGCGTGGGATTTGGATCTGCATATATTTCAATTGACAGTGGAGCATGGGATATTTGAGATGGGATTGTGCGAAAAATACGGAACATAAAAGATGCGTGATTATGAAAGCAAAATCTAGAGGGAATGTTTTCGACTTCCATCAATTCAAACTCCTATTTTGAAAATGCAAATAGACGAAGAACTAAAAGCTTCATTTATATTACAAAGCTTTTGAAAGTCCGTTTCAATTGTATTCAATTGCCTTGTTCGAAAGCGATTCGGTAGGAAGGTATTTTAATTGGCGTCTCGCTGGAGCAACGCAACGGGTTATTGGCGACGCTCCGGGATCAAACCAGAAGGGAAAGATCCAAGAACACCTCGTCGTTTTTAATCACAGCCAAATGACGAAATCAACACCGTAGCTGGCACCTCGTTCTCCAGAGTTCTAAATCACGTCAACGTGAGGACATTTGAGGCCACGGCAAATTTAACGTGCGCCAGCCCCCCTTTCTAAACAACGGTCTTTGGTTGAATTCTACTGAGAACCCACTGGTGAAGAAGGATAGCACCAAGTGGTTTACAATTCCGATCTTGCTCAATGGGCCGGACATTGTAAGAATGTTAAAAACGCCAATGTAAATAAAACAGCTATTTATTTACAATTTACATTTACGCAGTCTTACGCATTTCAACATCTGACGTTGCTTTTCTTGTGTTTGGAAAAGTTGGCTGGTTTTGGCGCAAGGGCCATCTCTGGCGCCAGCCACAAGACACAATATCAAGTAATGCAAATACACACAGAATGAAAGTTTTACTGACACAGAAGAGAGAAATACACCCAGGGTTTAATCGGGTCAACTCTCAGGTGGCTAGCGCAGTGGGCATACCTAATGAACCACGACAGCCCGTGTTTGTAATAGCTTCATAACATAATTCCTGCGCCATAAAACCCCCGAAGTAACCATGGTGATTATGAGGTACTCGATATTGGGAGGCTTTGGATGAGGCTAACAATCATTGTTTTTTGACGTTTTCTATATACTGCTTCAGTTGGTTGGGTTTTATGGCGCACGAACCATATCCGTCATCCTGCGCCAAAAGTCAAGAAAATAGACACACACAACGAAAGTTTTGATGTCACAGAATACCCCGAGGGCGGAATCGACCCTGCCCCGCCTACAACTCGCAGTTTTCTAGGGCAGTGGGCGAACCCACTGATACACGGCAACCCCACGAACTATTTCGGTTTGTTCTCTTATTCTATTTTGTTAGCAACCGGAGGGTTGAGAGTTCGAATCCAACCAAAGACCGCCATGCACAAAGGTGGTTGATGCATGTTAAATCCTTCGTGGCCTCATATGTCCTCACGTTATCGTGATGTGGAAGTTTGGAGAGTGGGGGTGACAGTTGAGGTGGGACCTCGTCATTTCACCGTGATTCAAAATTACGTGGTGTTGTCCTCGGATCCCTCCCTTAGGGTTTGATCCCGTACCGCGCCAATAGCCCGTTGGGTTGCTCCAGTGCGACGTTACCTACCTATCTTACAAGACGACCTACTTTACTACAGTACCTACCTACCTTATTCTATTTTTTATCTGTCTGTCGCCATTGAGTGTTTTATTGTCTATCTTTTCCGTGTGTCCTACTAATTCGTAGGTTGGTATTTAATTAGCGTCGCATTGGAGCAACACAACGGGCTATTGGGGACGGTCTGGAGTAAACCACCTAAGGCAGTGGTCTCCAAACTTGAGGGCCAGATTGAAAAATCCTGGAAGTCAGGCGGGCCAACAACACACATATATATATAGAGACCATCACCACAAATCAAAAAGGAGAAACCAAATAAAAACAAAATACAAATAATAACAAGAACAAAAATAAGAACAAAAAATGGAGCAAAGTAACAACAATAATATTGACCCTTTTAATGAACAGCGCTGAAAGCCGCAGAGAACAAAGGAAAATAGTAAGTAAAACTACCCTAAGAATAGATTTCCCCGAAAAAGTAAGCAGGCTCACTTAACATTTACATATTTTATTTCATCTTGTTTCTCGGGGAAATCTATTCTTAGGGTAGTTCTACTTATACATATACACATATATATATATATATATATATATATATGTATATATATATATATGTATATATATATATATATATGTATATATATATATGTATATATATATATATGTATATATATATATATGTATATATATATATATATGTATATATATATATATGTATATATATATATATGTATATATATATATATATATATATGTATATATATGTATATATATATATATATGTATATATATATATGTATATATATATATATATGTATATATATATATGTATATATATATGTATATATATATATGTATATATGTATATATATATATATGTATATATATACATGTATATTGCATGCTGCATCGGCCGAGTTTCCGCGGGCCGGAGAATGACCCTTCGCGTGCCGGGTCTGGTCAGCGGGCCTTAGTTTGGAGACCCCTGACCTAAGTTCTAAGGACAACACCAATTAATTTTGAACCACGGTCAGATGACGATAACCTGATCTTGCACCCCATTCTCCAATTCCACACCAAGCCAACGTAAGGACATACGAGGCCCCGAGAGATTTAACGTGCACCATCCTCTTTGTACACGACGGTCTTTGATCGAAATCAAAATCCTCCGATTGCTAATCCGTCACTCTTCCAACCTAGATGCCGTGGGCCATCAATTGGAAAATTTTGAAAATATTAATTAACATGAAATATAGAAAGAAATATCCTCTAAGAAGGAAAAATCTTTCGGACAATACCAATTTCAACACAAATACAAACCAAGAATCTCAACTTACCACTATCCCTTTAGAAGTCCACGACCGCCTAGCTAAAAATTTAATTTTTACAGCCAAAAGGACTGTAAAGACAGATATACTGCGCTAGATTCCTAACTATATTAACTCAAAGACAACCGTAAAAGCGGAGGGTTTCGGAGCCATTCGTTGAATTTAAAATGTCCCTTGAGACACAGCGCATCCGACGTAAGTAAAGAAACCGAGCCTGCTGCTTGAATTTAGTATTTTGCGTCCTCCGAAATAAAACCTTAACTCCAATTCTTGATTCGGGTGAACTGAAGCTGTTTCGCGTCGGTGTTTAGGAAATGCATTCTAATTCCTCGAGTCATCTGACCGTGGTTCAAAATTAAATGGTGTTCTCGGATCTTTCTTTTCTGGATTCTTACCAGACCGTCATCAATAGCCAGTTGTGTTGCTCCAGTACGACGTTAATTAATAAGTTATCTAATTCCTTGCTGCATCATTTGTTTTTAGCGGTGCTGGTTGGTAGGTATTTTAATTAACGTCGCACTGGAGCAACACAGCGGGCTGTTTGCGACGATCCGGGATCAAACCCGAAGGGAAAGACCGAGGACATCACAACATAATTTTGAACCAGGGTCAGATGACGAGGTCACACTGGGTGCACGGGGTGCTGAGGTGGCACCCCAATCTACAAATTTCCACACAACGTCAGCGTGAGGATATTAAAGGCCACGATAGATTTCACTTGCACCAGCCCCCTTTGTACACGAGTCTTTGGTTGGATTTGAACTCGCAACCCTCTGGTTGCTAATCAGGTACACTTCCAACCGGGTTACAGCGGCACTTTAATAGTGATGTGCTTAGCTTGTACGAAAAGTATTGTGTGGCACGAGTTTTTCTGTTACGTGACAGGAGAGATTCGGAGACACATAAATTAATGTAACGCAAAATTACCTCTAATGTTAAAACAATTTTGATTGGATAGATTTATGGCACAAGGTCATATTAGGTCAAGGTGAAACACAGTCATACACATTCGGTAACATGCATCCTTGACATCATGATTTCAAACCAATTCTGACCTTGACGAACACGCACATGTTAACTAAC
The DNA here is from genome assembly GCA_933210815.1 of Meta bourneti. NCBI lineage: Eukaryota > Metazoa > Arthropoda > Arachnida > Araneae > Tetragnathidae > Meta > Meta bourneti. Next base: position 14,870,474 of record OW119932.1, read on the forward strand.
CTACAAACTTCCTTGAATGACTTTAACCAATTTTCAACTTCTTTGTAAAGACGCACTCGTTCGTTAAGGTAACTGCATCCTTCACTGCATGACTTCTAACCAATTTTGACCTTGACAAACACACATACGCTAGGTAACATGCATCTTTCAGGAATGACTTCTAATCAATTTTGCGGTTTTTTACAAACAAGCATAATCTGCATTCTTTACTAAATATCTTCTAACCAATTTTGATTTTGTCAAATACGTAGACGTTATGTAGGCTGCATTCTACCCTGCCATGACTATAACCAATTTTGACGTTCTTGTGACGAACATACATATGTTCGCTAACATGCATTATACGCGGCATGACTTCTAACTAATTTTGACCTTGACCAACACACATACGCTCGGTAACATGCATCTCATGCAGCATGACTTCTAAGTAATTTTGACCTTGAAAAGCACATACGCTCGGTAACATGCATCCTTCCAGGCATGACTTCTAACCAATTTTACCTTGACCAACACACATACATCTTTCAGGAATACAGCATACTGCATGCAACAACCTTCATTCTACCCTGTCGTGACTATCACCAATTTTGACGTTCTTGACGAACATACATATGTTCGCTAACATGCATTATACGCGGCATGACTTCTAACTAATTTTGACCTTGACCAACACACATACGCTCGGTAACATGCATCTCATGCAGCATGACTTCTAAGTAATTTTGACCTTGACAAACACATACGCTCGGTAACATGCATCCTTCCAGGCATGACTTCTAACCAATTTTACCTTGACCAACACACATACATCTTTCAGGAATACAGCATACTGCATACAACAACCTTCATTCTACCCTGTCGTGACTATCACCAATTTTGACGTTCTTGACGAACATACATATGTTCGCTAACATGCATTATACGCGGCATGACTTCTAACTAATTTTGACCTTGACCAACACACAAACGCTCGATAACATGCATCCATTTCCCTGCATGACTTACAACCAATTTTAACTTTCTTAACCAATAAAAGTTTTCTAGAATCTTTTCAAAGTAATCTCCGAAACGGTTTAGTCACAATGTGATGCAAACTAAGAGAATTGTCGGATATCTCGCGACGACTCAGAGGATTATGTCTGATATAAACTCAATTCACAGTAAAAAATACTGATGTCAGTAAACGAAACCTAAGAGACCTTCAATAACTCCCGACAGATCAATTTAGTAAATGCTGCAGACGGACATCATTTTCAATGAAAAAACAAAGTAAACTATACAATCCAGCAAGCACTCTCAATTACGCCATCGGAGCTCTCCGTCAATCCAAGGATATTTCCAAACTCGAGCACGCATTATCTGATTGCATGCACCAATCCCCCAAAACATCCCCCCTTAATATCAAATCCCCAGGCAATACCCCGCTTTAATTCAAAACATCCCCTATATCCATCCACTCACGCGAAATTCAAAACTGACTCAAGAAACGCGAAGGCGTCCTGAATAAGCTCGGCTTCCTGCATTATCTCCGTATTTCCTTTCCCGTTTTCCTTTTTATCCCGTCTGCGGAGATGATGTCAAACAGAGAGGCCGTCATCATCGTATTCCGCGTCACAAGATAAATGACGCCTTACTCGAGGAAGAACCTGTGACATCCATTGATATAAATGATCACACGCCGCGTTCGGATGGCTGTGGCCTGCAACGCTAATTTCGCGAAATTGGCAAGGATCATTTAGACGACCGATGGTGGCTTTGGGCTTTGATCTGTGTATTGTCTCATCATTTGGTGGAATCACCGCGCTTGTAGTTTCCTCCGCGGTGTATGCGATTCTGAAATAATAGGGAAATAATTTCTCGCTTTATATCCTGAGCAACCCACTTAATATCGGTAGCCCGGATGAAAGAGTAACGGATTTGAAATCGGAAGGTTGCCACTTCGAATCTAACCAGACCATCTTAAATAAAAGGGGGCACGTTAAGGTGTATGTATACACTAGAAATCACGAAAATTGACCAAAATATCGATCTATTTTTTAATAAATCAAAATATTTTCCAACCCCTTAGCTTTGAAACTATACCAAGATCTTGTAAATATTCGAAATAGTTTTCAAGTTACAGGGGTTTGGGTTAGGTACTGTCACCATAGACGAACACGTTTCCAAAACTTGAAATTTCTGAAGAACTGTTTTTTCAATAGGATGCTTCATTCGAACAGTGATAACTCAACAATGAATCGATCTATTATAATTAGTTTTGTGTCATTATAATCTATATAATACAATAGATGTTTTGACCCTCAGTCGAAGTTATTGGTTAAGAAATGAATTTTTAGTTGATTTTTAAAGATGTTGAAATTCCTGAAAAAATCTTGATTTTTTAGACTTCCTTCGTGAAAAAATTGTAAAAAAGAACGTATTCCTTCTGGCAACTTCATGGAAGGTCAAAACATAAAGAAATATATTAGGAATAATTTCCAATAGGAATTGTCTTTCTGAACACATTAGAATTTGAGATATCACTGTTAAAAAAACATGCTAATTATATCTAAATTAGATAATTAATGAGTAGCTTAATGATAATTTTTCATACTAAAATGAGTTTAAGCGCAAAACCAATGACCTATTGTGAAAAACTGGATTTTTAAAGTCAAAATTAAAAACAAATGTGTTTTAGTGTATACATACACCTTAAATCTGTCGTGGCCTCAAATGTCTTCATGTTGGCATGGTGTAGACGTTTGGAGAGTGTAGTGCCTGCTCATGTCAGACCTCGTCATCTGACCGTGGTTCAAAATTACGTGGTGTTGTCCTTGCATCTTTCCTTCGGGTTTGTCCGTTTTGTTGCTCCAATGCGGCGTTAATTCAAGTAACTACCAACATAAACAGTGTCCGTAACGATTTTATTAAGATTTCCCAGTACTGAAGCTTTGGCTTTTACTCCAAAACACACATAATGAATAACCCTCCAAGAGGTAATTATCTCACCCATCTTGACGAGATATATTATCCATCACGATCTGCCGAATCACGTTAGCTCAGTTGGAAGAGTCGAGGATTAGCAACCGGAGGGTTGCGAATTCGAAACTCGGTCCAGCTGAAGACCGTCGTCAACAGGGGGTGGTGAACTTTAAATCTGTTGTGGCAGCAAATGCCCTCACGTTGGCGTGGTGTGGTGTGGAAATTCTGAGAGGGGTGTCAGTCAGGTGCTGAACTCGTCTTACGACGGTGGTTCAAAATGGCGAGGCGTTGTCCATGGATTTTTCCCTTCGGGGTTCAATCCAGACTCCACGAGATTTTTATTAATAGTACTCGCATGTGAACGAGCACAAGCATCGAATTTGAAATTCTGTGTGTCAAAAATGGTATAACATATTTAAAAACGATTCTGTAATTTCTATGGAGCAGTTTTGTAACTTTATGTGAATAGGTTCATTGATGCGGAATTTGATTAACTTGACCACTAGTACGTAATCCCACATAGTAAATACATTCTGAAACCTGAAGTTTTCCCTGCCTGACGTCTAACCATTTTGGACTTGCTTGAGCAATATAATGTTTCAAAGGACTCTTTCAATCAAGAGATTTGGTTACTGGACACTCCTGGTGACTGTCAAAACGCGATATCTCATATTTAGAAAACACTGACAAGATTTTGGTCTGGACCAATAGAATCCTTCCGAGGATTCTTTCAACCAATGACTGGTTATGGTGCCATTGTGCCTGTTTTGAGGTAAAGGCAACACTACACTACTGGAAAATATCGTGAAACTCAGAAGGTAATAAACATGTGTTGGAACATCATCCCATACGGAATATGGATCAGCGAAATTGCACGCTATTTTTCGTGATCTTCTACCTTCTTTGTTTCGTTGGAGGGGTTTCGTTGGACATTTTCCTTTGTTCCCCGTTTCATCTTCCGATTACGAACTTTACTGTCTCTTAGCAACGGTTTTCGAGTTACCAAGGCTATACCAATTTTAAACTCTTCATAGTAACGCGAAGGTATACTGTACACCAACGGAAAATGAAAGTTTTTTACTGGATGAAAACAAGGGAGTAATATTCTTTGAAGGGGATGGTGTAGAGAGAGAACGAATGTGGTGATTGGTTGGTTGGTTTTGGAGTTTTATGGCGCAAGGGCCATACTTGACCATGCTGTGCCAGAAACGACATACAAACATCAAGTAATAGACACACACAATGAAAGTTTTACTGACACAGAAGAGAGAAGTGCACCCAAGGAAAGATGTACACGATAGGAATCGAACCTACGTCGCCTACAACTCGAAGATTGCTAGCGCAGTGGGCATACCTTCTGAGCCACGACTGCCTCAACGATTGTGGTGAAGTGATATCCCAGAACACATGGTTGCTTCCCTACAATGGTTGGTTGGGTTTTACTGCACAAGGGGGCGCGCTAGCCCGGATGGAGGCCGGTAAGTAGGAATTTTAACTAACGTCGCACGGGAGCAACACATCGGGCTATTGGCAACGGTCCAAGATCAATCCCAAAGGAAAAGATCCGAAGACAACACCACGTAATTTCGAACCACGGTCAGATGACGAGGCAACACTTGACCTTACACACTCTCAAAACTTCCACTTCACGCCAAAGTGAGGACATTTGACTCCACGACAGATTTAACATGAACCAGCCGCCTTGGGTTTTGACCTGGTCATCTGACTGTTTCAAAATTACTAGGTGTCCTCGAATCTTTCCTTTCGGGACTGATCTTGGACCGTCGCCAATATCCCGTTGTGTTGCTCAATTGCGACGTCTACTCAACTACCTACCCAATGAAAAGTCGTTTCTCATGCCCACGTGACCCACAGTTCTTAGATCGTAACTCTCCAAGTAGTTTCAACGAGATATTTCGTCCGTCAAGATCTGAACTACTTTTTTAGGACAATACGTCTTATCAAGATACTGCCCATTTTTTGATGATCAAGATCTTGTCAGCTTTTTACCAATGACGAGATATCTAGTCCATCAAGATCAGGTCATTTTTGTTAGTGATAAGGAACCTCGTCGGGGAGCCTCGCCATGATGCAATTGCAGATGCGTGCGATTGAGCTGAAAATCGCTGAGTATCATATTGTTTATGTATCCCGTCTGTAAATTCTTAAATTGTATCTTTGTTATTAGAAAGTAAATTTTTATGATTATTTTTACAGAAAGTGGTCTTTTGTTATCGTCGATATGCTACAGGGGGCTAAAGACAATTCGATATCCTCATAGGAATAACATTGGGTATTTATCTTATCAATGACAGACCAATTCACACTAAATTTGGTACATTCATCCTGTAGAATTCTGCTGGACACATAGGCTATACAGGGTGAGTCTAAATTGTTTTTACAAAATAAGAGGGGTGATAGTACCCATCCAGACGAGCAATAATTACCATGGAACATAGGGTCGCATTCCACTCTGAGAGGCAGAAAAGAGTAAGTCGAAACGCGTCGAGCATGAACAAGTCATCGCCTCTGACGTCGTTTTGTTCCTTCCTACGTAGCATATCTCCTAAGCAAGATGGATCGGACGTGGCGGACCTATGGCTTGGCCTCCTCGCTCACCGGACCTCAACCCACTGGACTTTTTCTTCTGGGGGAACATGCAATCTTTAGTGTACCAGACGCCTGTGGACTCGGCTGAAGATGTCGTAGCGAGAATCGGTGTTGCCGCAGACAAAATTAACACAACACCAGGAATCTTCAAGAGCCAGTCATTCCTTCGCCGGTGTGAACTGTGCAACGACACGCGCCACTTTGATCAGAGAAAAACTCACAGCGTGCTCAATCAATCAGATTGTGCAACTTTTGGTATCGTTCATTCCAACACTGTTGTAAGTTCATGTTGAAATTCTAATTTGACTCTTTTCTGCCTCTCAGAGTGGAATGCGACCCTATGTTCCATGGTCATTATTGCTCGTCTGGATGGGTACTATCACCCCTCTTATTTTGTAAAAACAATTTAGACTTACCTTGTATATTAACTCCATTCGATTTGTCCTGGGTCTGCAGGGGGGCTAAAACCAATTCGAAATCTCTACAGGAATAATATTGAGTAATATTGCGATGAATTATAAACATTCAACCCGAGCAACGCGGAGTAATTCAGCTAGAAAAATATAAAAAAATCAATAAAAATCTAGAAAATAAAGATGAAAAAAGATCTATACCAAAAAATCAGGCTTCAAGCATTACGAATTCCACGAACCATCACACTCATATAACTTGCTTTGGTAATGCTTTCTGAAAGAAGCCCTCGCTATGTGTTGAATTATTTATAGTCGCTAGGTCTAGCTTACAAAAGCGGGCAGCATCATTAAGAACCCACAAGGGCCTCTCAGATTCCCATAAGTATTACGGAGAGAAAATTTTCCGTCCTTTTATATGCTATGACCCTTTCGGTGTAGACGATTTTATTGTGAAATCTCAGCTTTCCATGGTTTTTAGTGTAGTAGTGCACGTTTAAGTTATACTACTGTGTATGTATACACTAGAACAATTTTTTTAAATTTTTACTTTAATATTTCAGATTTTTCAGAATAGGTTATTGGTTTGTGCTTAAACTCATTTTAGTGTGAAAAATTCTGATTAACTACTCATTAATTATCTAATTCAGATATAATTAGCATGTTTTTTGAACAGCGATATCTCAAATTCTAATGTTCAGAAAGACAATTCCGGTTGGAAATTATTCCTATTATTCTTCATGTTTTGACCTTCCATCAAGTTGCTAGAAGGAAGACGTTCTTTTTTACAATTTTTTTCCCGAAGGAAGTCTAAAAAAATCAAGATTCTTTCAGAAATTTCAACATTTTTAAAAATCAACTAAAAATTCATTTCTTAACCAATAATTTCGACTGAGGATCAAAACATCTATTGTATTATATAGATTATAATGACACAAAAGTAATTATAATAGATCAATTCGTTGTTGAGTTATCACTGTTCTAAAGAAGCATCCTATTGAAAAAACAGTTCTTCAGAAATCGAGTTTCAAGTTTTGGAAACGTGTTTGTCCATGGTGACAGAACCTAACCCAATCCCTTGCAACTTGAAAACTATTTCGAATATTTACAAGATCTTGGTATCGTTTGAAAGCTAAGGGGTTTAACAATATTTTGAATTATTAAAAAATAGATCGTTATTTTGGTCAATTTTCATGATCTCTAGTGTATGCATACACCTTAATGTGTGTGTAATAATTTCAGAGTAGTGTAGTTTTGGTTTTATGGACGCATCGGGGCCGTGGTAGTCCAGTTGGAAGAGTATAGAATTAGCAACTGGTAGGTATTTAATTAACGTCACACTCGGAGCAACATAACGGGCTATTGGTGATGCCGCGAGATCTATCCCTAGGGGAAAGATCCGAGGAAAACACCACGAAATTTTGAACCTTGCTCAGATGACGAGGTCATACATGAGCAGGAACCCCACTCTTCAAACTTCCACACCACGCCAACGTGAAGGCATTTAGGGATACGACAGATTTAACGTCTAGTTACGACCCCCTTATACACGACGGTCTTTTGCGTCGAACTTTCATCGAACTCGCAACCAGAGTTTTGCGAGTTTGAAACTGGAACAAACCAAAGACCTTCGAGTACGTGTGAGCGTATGCACGTTAGATCTCTCGTAGTCACTAAATGTTTTCGCGTTGGCGAGGTGTGGAAGTTTGGAGAGTAGCGGGCCACCTCCGATGTATAGACCTCTTCATTTGACCGTGGTTCAAAATGACGAGGTGTTGACCTCGGATCCTTTTATTTGGGATTTATCCTGGATAGTCGCCAATAGCTGGTTGTGTTGCTCCAGTGTGACGTTAATTAAAACACCTATTTCCTTATGTTTGGCGCAGTGAGGTCAAAGATTGTCCTTGAGCCATAAAACTCTTAAACATCCAACCAACTTCTCTCCCAATTTGGCTACAGTGGATCCTGCAACGCTCGGAATTCAGGCGGTTTGGAATTTTTAAGACGAATAATATAATTTATGGAACATTTCTCAATCAGTAATTTAACAAAACAATATAACAAAGAACAAACTGCAACGTCAACATTCTTCGATTAAAGCTGTTCTGCATATCGCATGCATTAGATGTGCCCATTTAGAAATAATTTATTTCCCACATGAAGAGAAATCGCCCACCATTTTTTAAAAACAATTCGTTTCCTTAAAATTCTCATTACATTCTAGATCTGGGTTCGGAGCTACTTAATATTCCTTCTCGTCGGAAGAATCTTAAACAAGTAATTTGTAAAACGAACCCCTTCCCCAAAACAAAACCATCTCAGGCGGAAAGCGAAACCAACTTTATCCATACATGTCACGCATCCATTACTTCCCTACACCCCCACATTGGAAACGATGAGAGCATAGACAAAAATAATGAAATAATCCGAAGAAAATAAGAAAAAGTTTTATACAGAAGCCTTAATTCCGTCGATTCTCCCGTACGCATCAGCGACACGCAGTTCGAGAGTTTAGACACCACGTGACTGATTCCAGCGTATTGGATTCAAATGAAATGTCGCCCGTGTTCACGAAATTAAAATTGTTTGGTTTTTGCGCGTGCCATATTTATAGAAAGGCGGCGATACAACATTTTATACTTCGTACGTTCATTTATTGAATATTTTTCTGAGATTTTGATGATAATACTTCTTTCAAATCGAAGCAGTACTGCAGAGTGGGGCAGTCAAGCATGAAAACTCGAACATTTCAAAAGCGCTTTACAACTGCTTTCCATTATGATTTCAGAATTAAAAGAAACTTCCGCAAGATTAATATAGCGTTATATATACAAAGGTTGTTTGTTTTGTGGTTTTATGGCTCAAAGGACCATATTTGGCCATAATTTGCCGGACACAAGACACAGTATCAATAGACACACTCAAATGAAAGTTTTACTGACGTAGAAGAGAGGGAGGAATCAGCTAAGAATCGAACCTGCGCCTCCTACAACTCGAAGGATGCTAGCGCAGTGGGCAAACCCACTGAGCCACGAGGGCTCTATGTAGACAAAGGATTTCCGTATCTGACAGGGAGTCAATGTAGTCCGGTTAGAAGGATAACGGATTAGCAATCACAGGGTTGCGAGTACGAGAATCAATCCGATCAAAGATCGTCGCGTACACAGGGGCTGGTGCACGTTAAATCTGTCATGCCCTTCAATGTTCTCACGTTGGTATGGTGTGAAACTTTGGAGAGTGGTGTGCCAGCTCAAGTGTCAAGTCAGCGAAAGATCCAAAGAATTGAAACCCATAATATATCAATTTTAAATTCCCTCATTTCTCCATTAAAGAATCGATCTACAACCCTTTTCTCAAGTGCTGACCGTGGTTCAAAATGACGAGGTGTTGTCCTCCAATCTTTCCCTTCGATATTGATCCCAGATCGTCGCCAATAGCCCGATGTGTTTCTCTTGTATGACGTGAATCCTACTCTCTACCTACCTAAACGATAGATCCGAAGAAACTACAATGTATCGACTTTCAATTCCTTCATTTCTCCATTTAAAGAATCGATCCAAAACACTTCTCAACAGGTTATTTGCTTTATGAAGATAAAGGGATACGAAATTGAACCAGCCGGAATATTTCAGCTGCTTCCATTCACCCAAGCAGCTGAAATAACGAATATCGTTGAATAGAAGCAGCTGAAAGATCATCTTGTTAATATAACCATTACACCGTTATATTACTTGTTACCATAACACCTTTAACTGAGAACACAAAGCACTGAAAGCATCCCAGACTACATTGTCAACGATACAAATGCCACACGAAAGATCCAAAGAATCGAAACCCACAATATATCGATTTTAAATTCCCCATTTATCCATTTAAAGAATCGATCCAAAACACTTCTCGACGGGTTATTTGCTTTAGAAAGATAAAGTCAAACGAAATTGAACCAGCCGGAATATTTCAGCTGCTTCTATTACTCCAGCAGCTGAAAAAACGAATACAGTTGAATAGAAGCAGCTGAAAGATCATCTTTCTAATATAACCATTACACCATTATATTACTTGCGTTTTCAGTTAACACCATTAACTAAAAACACAACCCACTGAAAACATCCTAGACTACATTGGCAATTGGAACATTGTCAACAATAGAAATGCCACGCGACAGATCCAAAGAATCGGAACCCACAATGTATCGATTTCAAATTCCCTCATTTCTCCATTAAAGAATCGATCCATAACCTTTCCCAACGGGTTATTTGCTTTAGGAAGATAAAGTCAAACGAAATTGAACCAGCGGGAATATTTCAGCTGCTTCCATTCACCCAAGCAGCTGAAGTAACAAATATCGTTGAATAGAAACAGCTGAAAGGTCATCTTGTTAATATAACCATTACCATTATATTACCTGTGTTTTCAGTTAACACCATTAACTAAAAACACAAACCACTGAAAACATCCCAAACTACATTTCAATAGGAACATTGTCGACAATAGAAATACCACACGAAAGATCCAAAGAACCGAAACCCACAATATATCGATTTTAAATTCCTTCATTTCTCCATTAATGGATCGATCCACAAACTTTCTGAACGGATTATTTGCTTTAGGAAGATAAAGTCAAACGAAATTGAACAAGCCCGAATATTTCAGCTGCTTCCATTCACCAAAGCAGCTGAAGTAACAAATATCGTTGAATAGAAACAGCTGAAAGGTCATCTTGTTAATATAACCATTACCATTATATTACCTGTGTTTTCAGTTAACACCATTAACTAAAAACACAACCCACTAAAAACATCCTAGACTACATTGGCTATTGGAACATTGTCAACAATAAAAATATCACGCGAAAGATTCACAGAATCGAAACCCACAATATATCGATTTTAAATTCCCTCATTTCTCCATTAAAGAATCGATCCACAACCTTCCCCAACGGGTTATTTGCTTTAGGAAGATAAAGTCAAACGAAATTGAACCAGTCGTATTATATCAGCTGCTTCCATTCACCCAAGCATCTGAAAGACCACCTGGTAACGCCATTAACTGAAAACACAAATCGGACAGCGAGTTCCAGATAGCCTCATGCACAGCGGGGAGCTTTCGCGTGATGTTGCCAGCAGCGACGGCTTAATTAATTCATTACGACACTCGTTCTCGTAGCGTGGCAAGCCGTAATCCTTCGCATTATCTTGGGGGACGGAGTCTAAAGTGTGCATGTACGGATGTCAAGATGCTTGGAACACGTGAGGAAGATTGGGATACCTTTTCGGCACATAAAATATCTTTTAAGCGAAGATTTAATCAAGCTGGTCACGACGCGTCTCAGGTCAGCTAATGGATTTGGGTCGTGTGGTTAAACGTGTCGCCTGCACTCGGACATGTATGACGCTTGGATGCTGAGTATTAACCCTCTGAGCCATTTACACGCATATATACGACATGCAGTCTACCCTGCATGACTTATAATCAGTTTTCATTAATAGAATCCAATAGCCCATTGTGTTGCTCCAGTTTGACGTTAATTGAAAATACCAATACCAATTAATAGAATCCATCCTAGGGTTCTCATGGACCGCGGTTTCAACCAAAGACCGTCGTGTAGAAAGGGGGCTGGTGCATCTTAAATCCGTCGTGCCTCAAATGTCCTCACGTTAGCTTAGTGTGGAAGTTTCGAGAGTGGGGTGCCAACTTAGGTGTTGCCTCGTCATCTGACCGTGGTTCAAAATTACGTCGTGTTCTCGGATCTTTCCTTTTGGGATCGATCCCGAACCGTCACCAATAGCCTGATGTGTTGCTCCAGTGTGACGTTAATTAAAATACCTACCTACAGTAGCCCGGTTTGAAGAGTAACTGATTAGCAACAGGAGTTCAAATCCAACTAAAGACCGTCGTGTGCAAAGTGGGCTGTGCATGTTGAATCCGTCGTGGCCTCAGATGTCCTCACGTTGGCGTGGTGTGGAAGTTTGGAGATTTGGGTGTGAGCTCAGGTTTGAAAGTGTGATCTGACCGTGGTTCAAAATCACGTGGTGTTGTCCTCGAATCATTCCCATTGGGTTCGATCCCTGAGCATCGCCAATGGCCCGTTGTGTTGCTCCAGTGCGACGTTAATTAAAATACCTATCTATGGTTCTCGCAATGAATAGGTGTGGCTATTTAGCCATATTGTATTTGTAGGGAAAAAGGAAGTACTGTACTACACGAAAATTCCGTGACGCTCGAAGGGTTGACGGTGGTTGGATTTTAGGGCCATATTTGGCCAAGCTGCGCCAAGCACAAGGTAGACGATGTAAAGTAATGGTAAAAAACGATAGAGAGAAGGAAGGAGAGAAAGATTGCTTGGGCATTCTGGGATTGCGAACCCCATGTTTATAAGAGGTAATAAAACCCATGGGAAAAGTATAGATCACTTGGGTACCTCGAGATCCTTCACAATTCTCGTATATAGCTGTAGGTAAGTATTGAATTAACGTCGCACTGAAGCAACACAATGGGCTATTGTCGACGGTCTGGGATCTATCCCCTAAGGGGGATTCGAGGACAACACCACGTAATTTTGAACCACGGTCAAATTACGCTGACCTGAGCTGACACTCCTTTCTCCAAACTTCCACACCACGCCAACATGAGGACTTTTGAAGTGACGACATATTTAACGTGCACCAACCCCTTTGTACACGACGGTCTTTAGTTGGATTTGAAGTACCTCGGAATCGATTGCGATGGTTGTATACAGCGATGGGTATCAGTCCTCTGAGAAGTTCACATGCATATAACCGTTCTGTAAACTGTAGTCTGTCAAACTGTAGTCTGCAACTGTAGTCTGTCAAACTGTAGTCTGCAACTGTAGTCTGAACGACTTCTAACAAGTTTTGACCAATGGAATCTTCCCTAGGATTCTCACAACGAATTGGTGTTGTTATTTAGCCATTTTGTGTGTTGTGTGAAAAAGGAAATACTCCACTACTCGAAAATCCCGTGAGACAGAGGACAGTAGGTAGGTATTTTAATTAACATCGCATTGGAGCAACATAATTGCCTATTGGTGACGGTCCGGGATCAATCCCCAAGGAAATATCCGAGGACAACACCACGTAATTTTTGAGCCACGGTCAGATGACGAGGTCACACCAGAGTTGCCACCCTACTCGCGAAACTTCCACACCCCGCCAAAGTGAGGACATTTGAGGCTCTCATTGATTTAACGTGAACCAGCCTCCTTCGTACAGGACTGTCTTTGGTTGGATTCGAACTCACAAGGACACTACTTAGAACGAATATAAATAGAAAAGGATTCAAGGAAGGAACTGTTGTGAGTGAAAAAATAAGCATTCAGCGAATAAAATGTACAACTGTTTCTTAGGAACCATTTGAAATAAGCAATATATTTTGAATACCTTTGACTTTCAGACCCCATTGTATATTCAGCCAAATCTAAGTCTTCTATTACACGAGATTGCATCTTCAGTTTTCAAGAGACTTATTTCTGGAAACTAAATATACTCAAGACGAACATTTACAACGGTCCATATGTATCTTTAAAACCATATCAATTTAAATTTCTTAAAAGGTAAGATATGACTCTTAAATATGATGTTGGTTCCAATTGAGGAAATGGAATTTCCGGTAGCTAATTCGTTAATCTTTGAACCGCGCTTTTGCGGGCTCAGAGGATTAAGGTTGGTTGGTACGAGTTTATTGAGCATGGGCCATATTTGGCCAAGCTGTCTCCAACAACGTCAAGTGATCTTCGTGATCAATATAGAATATTTCTTAGGATTCTTTCAGTAGAGATGTGGTTATTAAGTTATGTGGGGTAAAATCAGCACTACATTATCAGCACTATTTCTAAAATCAGCACTATTACTCGTAATTCTCAGATGGTTTAATTGGGCTATAAAGTAATGGGGCTATCAACTTTGGGGCTACAATTTAATGTGCTACTTCCTACCTTTTAGATATAATGACTCCAGCTATATCTACAAGGTATCCTAAGTGACTCATTTCATATACGAAATATGTTTCTTTATAATTGTAAGTACAAAGATTGAACCTATTTCACAAATTTATTATAACGTTTTCCCGTGTCTGTACAAGAAGAAAGGTTGCGATAAATGGCTGTACACACAAAGTTGTCTTGACACAGAGCCCGTCTAAGTTACAGGAAATGAACCTTCGCCAACTACAGCTCAGTGATAGCATGTTTGGTTTTGGGGTTTCATGGTGCAAGGGCCATATTTGGACATGTTACGCCCATTACAGTGTCAGGTAATGGGCATTAACGCACACGGAAAGTTTTACTTACATAGAAGAGAAAAATGTACACAAGGAGAAATCGAAGTTGCGCCCAATACAACTCGCAGGTTGCTAAAGCAGGGGGCATACCCACTATATCACCGTGGCTTCCACAAAGTAGGCTTTTCGTAATACTAGGTACAACCCGAACATTGTTTTCTAATAAATATATAAAATTAAAAAAATGTGATGGTTAGTTCAAAATACCCATACACTGCAATTCTCGGAATCAGTTTTGACACGAATGGAAAGACACATTTCAATAAACTTTCTTCATCTTTTATATTCGGAAACAAATGCCTAACCATCCCTCTTCATTCGAGAATCTTTAACAGTAGAGAAAATTCAAAGATGGTGTTAGAAAAAAGAAATTATATAGAACATTGATCACACAACACTTTCTCCGTTTCGAATTGCTCTCAATTCCAAAATCCTCATTTTATCACATTTTAATTATGGTTACAATTTATAATATTATCGTTTGAGCTCGAATAATAAATATAATAATTCTGGAATCGTTTGCACTTGCGTAATAAATATAATAATTCTCGGATCGTTTGGCACGTGCTGATAAATACGTTAGAAAAAGTGTTCCAATTTGAAATTCGGGTATCTATAGCTACAGTTAATCTCGATCTACGAATAGCGATTTTCAATGTGGAGATGATCCCTGGAATTGACAGCAAATTTAACATTGAATATCTCCGGATAAAGATATAATAAAGTCATGAAATTTCATATTTAGACTAATTTAACGCTGCGGAATCTGATTAAGGTATCAAAACATAGTGTTTCCATTGGAAAGTTTGTTGTTGGTACAAAATTTGATATGAAGACGGCGCCTTATGCAATCTTTTTGTATTTGAATTTGTAGAGTACGTTATTCCCTATTGCATGATATCCTTGCTTTTGCTCTACTATGAATGATGTTCAATATAAAGGGGGTGATACGGTATTTTTTCCGCGACTGTACAACACTCAATTTCCAAGCATACCCCTTGCAAATATTTACAGTAAAGTATCGCCAATTAGAACATCAGCAAGATCAAATTGATAAGATTTCTATAATATCAAGATTAAAGATGCATTGTAGAAGACATTTAATTATAGGAGCTATTTGGGGTCAATCCTGGTAACTCACCCTCATGTTTTAAAGCTTCCAGTGTGCCAATACTTTAGAATTGGCGACAAAGTTTCACTTGGCGACAAACGACTTCTGTGATGCATCCTTAACTAATTAGATAATATATTTGAGAGGTTGAATTACTCAGCGTGCTTAAAATCAAAGTGTGAAAATGTTCTCAACAATGTTGATAAATGGGAGATAGTATCTTTGGATTGGATATTATCTTTGGATTGGATATTATCTTTGGATTGGATATTATCTTTGGATTGGATATTATCTTTGGATTGGATATTATGGCGCATGGACAGTATCTTTAATTTGAACTTATGGGATCTTGTGAAAGGGTATTATGAGTAAAGACCCATTGTACACATTTTGAAAATTGTACCAGTACCGGGATTATTATCCAACCGACACTTTCATTGGAAGATATTTGACATGTGTTCATTCAAAGATACGATAATGTAGGATAAAACGAGCGGATTAACAGATTTAATATCGCTCAAATAAGTAGTCACGGAAAAAATGGAACCATCCCTTTATTTCGAGCTCTATTTATATAAGAGAAAATTCAAAGATGTCATTCAATGGGGAATAACGTCCTCTACAAATTCAAATGCAAAAAAAAATTGCATAAAGGTCCTTCTTCCTATGAAATTTTGCACAAACAACAAAATTCCCAATGGAAACACCATGTTTGATGCCTTCATCCGATTCTGCATCGTTAAATTAATCTAAATATGAAATTTCATGACTTTGCTATCTCTCTATCGGGAGATATTGAATATTGAAGTTGCTGTCAATTTCAGGGATCATCTCCAAATTGAAAATTGCAATTCGTAGATTGATATTAATTGTAGTTACAGCTCCCCGAATTTCAAATTTGAACACTATTTCAAATCTATTTGGCAGCTCGTTCAAATGATCCGAGAATTATTGTATTTATTGTACAAGTGAAAACGATTCGAGAATTACATTATCTATATATTAATACGTGAAGAAAAAACTTTGTACCCCTTTTTAAGCACATTGCGCGCACGGAGGAGTACGAGATTTGGCATAATTAAAGTTCATATGGAGAAGGAGTGCAGAAAGATAAAACTATATATTAATACGTGAAGAAAAAACTTTGTACCCCTTTTTAAGCACATTGCGCGCACGGAGGAGTACGAGATTTGGCATAATTAAAGTTCATATGGAGAAGGAGTGCAGAAAGATAAAATTAATGTATAATATGCGTTACAAATATATTAAATTAAACAAAATAAAACATTCATTGTTTACGTTCATATACTGTAAAAAATTTAGCGGGGTAAATGCGGAGTGGGTGATTTGTAATTGATTTAATCCCCCCGCAGTGAAATCCACTCCAAGAGGGAGTTTATTTAGATTATTTTTTGGATTTATTTTTTTATTTAAATTTTATATAATTTGAAAAAGATAGGCATATTAACTGTGTAGCCTTGGCGAAACCTGTGGCCAGTATAGCAATAAAAAAAAACAAGAAAATGTCAAACAACGCTTTATTGTTTTTTAGATATGGCTTAACCAAGCTATATCGCAATTTTCCTATGACGTATTTGTACATGCTCGCAGCTTACGTAATAGAATAATATTCAAAAAAATTATATGCAATGAATATAGAGGTATACTCTTTGAGAAAAGAACCTTATTAACGTTCAAACTTAAAAAAGTAAATGAATTATGGTCGAATTTCGACCACTTGCACGCACGGAGGAGTATGAGATTTGGCATAATTTGCCACCACATAAGTTAATATTGGAAGTTAATTACATCGTTTTGCTGATCAGAAACTTAAATACAAAGGAAGCATTAGTCAATGGAACAAGAATGCGCATCAAATTTATGCATCGTAATATTATTGATTGCGAAGTTTTAACTGGAACCGCACGCAATAAGAGAATTTTGATTCCACGTATAAATTTAACATATTCCGGAACTATTTTACCATTTAACTTTCAAAGAACTCAATTTCTAATTATACCTGCATTTGCGGTGACAATAAATAAGTCTCAAGGACAAACATTCGAAAAAATTGGAATTTTATTGAGGCAGTCAGTTTTTACACATGGTCAATTGTACGTCGCAGCAAGTAGAGTTCGATCATTCGATGGTTTGAGATTTTATGTTTCAGAATATAACGGTCAAGGGCATTTAGCAAACGATGAAAGAGTTTTTACAAAAAACATCGTCTACACAGAAGTTTTGAATCATTAAATTCATTATCGAACTATTTCAAGTTCAATGGACAACATTAATTTTTTTAACCACCCGGTTTTTTTGTTTCAATAAAAAATATATATAAAAAATACGAAGCACGTATTCCTTATTTCATTTTTCCTTTTTTGGATTTATTTTTTATTTAAATTTTATATAATTTGAAAAAGATAGGCAAATTAACTGTGTAGCCTTGGCGAAACCTGTGGCCAGTATAGCAATAAAAAAAACCCAAGAAAATATCAAACAACGCTTTATTGTTTTCTAGGTATGGCTTAACCAAGCTTAACCGCATTTTTCCTATGACGTATTTGTACATGCTCGCAGTTTACGTAATAGAACAAAATTCAAAAAATTATATGCAATGAATATAGAGGTATACTCTTTGAGAAAAGAACCTTATTAACGTTCAAACTTAAAAATTAAATGAATTATGGTCGAATTTCGACCACTGGGCGACCACTAGTTATAGTTATTATGCAAGTCAAAACGATCCAAGAATTACTATCCGATGTTTGTCAGATGTTATTTAAACTTTTAGTTTCCCCCTAAACTCGCCCAAATGAAGAAAATTTAATGTGACGCAAAAATTACTGGAATGAGCTGAAAATTTGCATGGTCATATTAGAAGCTTTGAATTGATTCCTATCAAAATATAGTAAGGTTCCAATTCATAATTTTTCAAACATTAATTTAATAATTATTATTGCATGATAAAACCTATTTTAAAAATTAAATATTAGGTGGATTTCGTTCGGGTTGTTTAACAGTAACATGACATAAAATATCAGCGCTATAGAAATATTACTTAGGAAGATATCCATAAAAGTCAGAAACTGATTTAACACTAAGAACTCCAATCTTTCTGTACTCATAACTTCAAAACGGTTAGACCCAATGGCATGAAATTTGGTATCTGAAGTTAAATTTTGTTTTAGATTCGAAATTTCTTTCACGAAATAGGGGTTTTCCGTTGGAAATTATGAAGTTGGTGCGTGCTCAATTTAATATGAAAGCAGTTCCTTATGGAAAATATACGCATTCGAATTTATAGAAGACGCTAATTTCTGTCAAACGCCATCTTTGAATATCTTTCACTGTTAAAATTGTTCGAATGAATAGGGGGTGGTTCGTTTTTTCCCCACGACCGTACCTGTAAATCCCTTTCGTATATTGCACTTGCTTGCAAAACATCAATTATTAACTGGTCTCTGTTGAACCGCAATATAACCATGGATCTTCTAATGAAATAGATGGAGCATGAGCGCAGCTTCATGTTATTTCTCCCGATTGCTTGGTCTAAAGATCTACAGGGAACGTCACGTGGTATTAGCAGAAAGAGCGAATCATAATGGAGGACTTATAGACCCCTTGATGAAAAACGTTAGTTTGCGCTACATGAATAACCAATTGACTCTAATCGGTCCCAAGCCCACGTGAACAAGCCACGTGACGAGGGTGACTTCTCTCGCATGGTTCGTCTACTTCATTGGAAGTTAGGTAACAGCACAATGCTCATTTCGGTTTCAGAGTAGACGAGACTGTATAAACATGAAGCATAGTCTGGCTCAAGTGAGTTGGCATTTGAGTCACGTGGTTTTTGGCGAGTTCACTCTTTGGATTGGGGGGGGGGACGGTAAGCGATGGAATTTACCGATGGGCGCTTTAGTGAAGTTCCTGGTCGAGGGTTTCGTTTAGTGCCAACTACAAATGGTGTGAAAGGGAAAAAAGGTTGGCAGTTTTTTAATTAACGTCGGACTAGAGCAACACAAGGGGCTATTGACGATGGTCGGGGATCAACCCCCGAAGATCCCAGGACAACACTACGTAATTTTGAACCACGGGCAGATGACGAGGACAGCACCTGAAAGCTGGCATCCCACTCTCCAAACATCCACACCATGCCAACGTGAGGACATTTGAAGCCACGACGGATTTAACGCGCACCTTTGTACACGACGGTCTTTGGTTGAAATCTAACTTTCAGCCCTCCGGTTGCTAGTCCGTTACTCTTCCAACCGGGCTACCGTGGCCAAGGGAAGAAGGGATTGGGGAACATAGTGAAAAGAAAAGAAAAAATAGGTATCATGTGACAGCATTTTGGTAACAGAAAGTAAATTTCCCGTATTCTGTCTGATTCGCTTACACCGAAAATCTCTCTCATTCATCATTTTGGGTATGACAGCTCTTTCCTCTTCGCGTGCTAAACCTCCTTTGTTTAAATGAACTCCCCCAGGGTCATCTGCCTTCTCTCTGGATCCGCGCTATAAATGGACTCTTCCAAGGTCATCTTCCTTTTCATTGGAGTCGTGTTAAAAATGGATTCTCCAATGGTCATCTGCCTTCTCACCGGAGCCATACTATAAATGAACTCCCCCAAGATTATCATCCTTCTCATTGGAGCCGTGCTATAAATGGACTCCCCCAAGATTATCATTCTTCTCATTGGAGCCGAGCTATAAATGGACTCTTCCAAGATTATCATCCTTCTCATTGGAGCCGAGCTATAAATGGACTCTTCCAAGGTCATCTTCCTTTTCATTGGAGTCGTGTTAAAAATGGATTTCCCAATGGTCATCTGCCTTCTCACCGGAGCCATACTATAAATGGACTCCCCCAAGATTATCATCCTTCTCATTGGAGCCGTGCTATAAATGGACTCCCCCAAGATTATCATCCTTCTCATTGGAGCCGAGCTATAAATGAACTCCCCCAAGATTATCATCCTTCTCATTGGAGCCGAGCTATAAATGGACTCCCCCAAGATTATCATCCTTCTCATTGGAGCCGAGCTATAAATGGACTCTTCCAAGGTCATCTTCCTTTTCATTGGAGTCGTGTTAAAAATGGATTTTCCAATGGTCATCTGCCTTCTCACCGGAGCCATACTATAAATGGACTCCCCCAAGATTATCATCCTTCTCATTGGAGCCGTGCTATAAATGGACTCCCCCAAGATTATCATCCTTCTCATTGGAGCCGAGCTATAAATGGACTCCACCGAGGTCAGCTACATTCTCATTGGGCCGTGCTATAAATGGACTCCCCAAGGTCATCTGCCTTCTCACCGGAGCCACACTATAAATGGACTCCCCCGAGGTTATCTGCCTTCTCATTGGAGCCGAGCTATAAATGGACTCCCCCAAGATCATCATCCTTCTCATTGGAGCCGAGCTATACACATGATTGATTGAAAACATACAACAAAAGCTAATGAAAGAACCTACCGGCACGTGCCGCCATTCTGGCACATCGACTCGGACCCCGGCTTGCACCCGGCACTGTACTGGCACTCCACCCCGTAGAAATCATCGAAGCAGTGGCACACGTACGCGGCGAACTGCGCAGTGGCGTAACACGCCCCGGTGAAGGAACAGTGGTGGTACACGCACGCGTCTCGACGAATACTCTCGTTCCTGCCGACGATCTCATACGTCACATTGAACCCGAACACGTCCAGCAGGTTCTCCCGGACCCTCATGTGGATGTTGCCGGACTCCCGGACCAGGAAGTCCAGCACCAGGACCGGCTTGTTGCTCACCAGGTAGGTCGGGACGCTGTCCGAGCTTATGATCCCGAATTCCTTCTTGCCCATGTAGGGCGTGTCCGAAAAGAAGGCGTACTCAGTGACCCTAAGGCCCTCCCTCATGTAGAACTGCGTAAAATAGACCGCGATGACCTTGTCCTCAGGAGCCTCGATCACCCACCTGCAGTTGATGGGAACGGGGTACGGGTCCGGGAAGTTCGGGGTCGAGATGACCCCCTTGGGGTTCCGGAGCACCCCGCCGCATTCGGAGTACATGACCTCGCGTTCCTTCAGTGCGCTCGCTGATATCAGGTCTTCGGTGGCGTAACAGGTGGTACAAGCGAGGAAGATGTACAGCAGCATGCTGCTGCAACGCATCGTCGAAACGGTTTCTGGAAGCTTCGAGTCTCTGGTGGTACGCATCAACACTTTATGATTATGAGATCCGATTTCGACTTTGGCATCATTTTGCTGTCAATCACAAGTCGATCGTAATAATCCGTCGTAGAGCATGTCCAGTTTAGCGTCGTGTGCCATAAATTGTGGCACACATTAACGTCGAATGGCTCAGAAACTATAGATATGAAGATGAAAAATTGTTCAATCACTTCAATGAGCTGAGGTTTGTACCACAAGGGTCCTTGTGCAGACTGACGTATGTCACAAAATCTTCCTTCCGGAGTTTTGGGCTTTACACTATCAACAAGATTGTGCAGTGTGATTGTAAAATGAGTCGTTCTTGTATAAAGTACAGAGGACACAACTCAGGATACCAAATTTATACGCACGTCTCACTTGAGTATTTGCCTTTTACGTAGCATTGTTCGGACTGTTGCCTGGAAAATAAAAATGAGTTTTAAATAAGTAATAATTATTTATAGTAAAAAATACTTTTAGAATAATTTTACATAATTTATTTATTTATTTACATAATTTATTTATTTATTTACATAATTTATTTATTTATTTACATAATTTATTTACTTGTACTATCAAACAGATTAGTTCAATTACGTGACAAAAAAAGACTAAAAGTACAGAATATGCAACAAACAAACCAGTACAATTACACAGCATAAACTATAATATATAATCTAAAAACAAAATTTACAATGAATACTGACGTATAAACGAAACATTGGTAGGCTGCGTCGAGGACATAAACCCTAGTTTTGACGTGAATACTCGAGCGTGATATTCAATTGTGAAATGAAGCAGACATAGGAAGTTTGAGCGATTGTGTGAATACTAAACAATTAATTTACAGTTTGAAAATACAAGTGAAGTTTGGTATAAATTGTTGTTGAGAGATTGTTGTCCAATATTAATTGTAGCATAGAATAATACTCGTAGTTTTCGAATGACCACCACGTACTCAGCCCTCATTCCAAACAATCCGAAGATGCACTGACCCAAAGTGACCCAGTAGAGAGAAATATACTAGGGTAAGTTACAGGAATAGAAAAAACAGTCCTTGAGACAAACAGATACAAAATACGATTTTTCAGAGTTGTAACGTGATTGCTAGTCGACACTGTTATTCAAAACATTTTGAAATTATGAATAGCAATGCTCAGTATACTTATATTTCACGTCTATGGTGTTTCACCGCCTTCAAATGGCATCTTACTCCGTGGGTTATTAGAAGGAAGAGTGTATAGCAAATACAATCACCTAAGTAATCACCAACATTGTACCATTTAAAACTAGAAAGCATCCCAAAGTTTTTAATTACATCCAAGACAATATAACCCTTTTTAAAATATCGTATTTCCCCCACACCAATGCACGTTGATTGGATGTCACACTGCTAACGAACACACCTCAACCCAAGGAAAGCCCCACAAAGCCCACCGATATGAATAATTGTAAAGCAAGAAAGGACACAAGGACTGTCACACGACAGGAAACCGTCGAGGACTCAGACTATTGTACTTGCATTAGGAACTATCCATCCTACCTCCAGAAAAATCCCAACACATCCCCAGTCCTTCACTTTTAATTATTCACACCGGAAAGATACTTTGCGCTCAAGTCGACATTTTACTTAATTTTATGCAGCTCCGGAATCTTCCTCAAACATAATTTTCCAAAAGGGTGGAGGGAATGTTTTCTTAAAGATTTCTCGAGGCGAAGTTGTCCTCGTTAGCACAGCCCTTGCAGCAGCTTTTATCCTTCAAGGATTGTGCGAAGAATGGGATTTCGTCCTTTAAGGACAGCGGAGATTGGTGTCGCTATGGTGTTGTCAAATTGTGTAATTACGATTTTGGTGGTGGGAGAGAAAGGGAAGTGTAAAACAAGAGATGGTGACAATGGTTTTAAAATTTAATTATTTTGGTGACAATTGTTTTCATATTTTTGCAAAACATTGTTAGCATCTGTTTATAAAGTATTGTTAGCACCTGTTAATAAACCATTGTTACCTTTATCAGCTTAAACAAATAGAATTGTTTAAGTCAAAAGTTTCACGATTGAATCTCCTCATGTTAATTTCAATTTATCGGAGTATCGTGTAGGCACAATGTCTATCGTTGATTATAAATGAAACACACTAAGTAAAAAAACTTAGTTCTGAGAAAACGAAGGGGAAAATTTATACTCACTAAGCGTGACTTTCTAGAAGAAATAGAACTTTCAGTCGACCAATTGGTTTAGTAGTCAAGGGGCTGACTTCTGAATTTCTTCGATAGAATCCGAGGTTAAGGAGTAGTAAGGTAGGTACTTCACACTTTAGGTATAAGGTTGGTTGGCGCTCTTGGCGCACTTTTTATGTCGCCAAGGAAAGAAATCTGACAAAAAAATATTTTTTTTTTTTAAATGGAAAGTAATAAGCTTTAGAGTTATCCGAGGTTGCCATAAAAACGGGAATAACCCTAATAAAGATGGGTTACCTTCACCTGCCATAACTCCCCACTAAAAGTGCGCCAAAAAATACGCCAAGAGCGTTGCCTCCAGATACATCTGTACCTGTTGGTTATTTTTGGGTTTTATGGCGCAAGGGCCATATTTGGCCAAGGTACGCCAAACACAAGACAACGAGGGAAGAAAAAGGAGCAGAATGATAGGCTAGGGTAAAACAGATCCTCGGCTTACAAGTGAAACACACTTAGTAAAAAAAAAAGCACTTATGTATTAAAAAGTGTGATTTCCAAGAAAAACTTTCAGTCGACCAATTCATTTAGTGGTCAGTGTGCTGATTTCTAGATCTCATTAGGTACTGGATTGAATCCGAGGTTAAGCCTAAAAAGTGGTTTCGACGAAATTTCTCGTCCATCAGGATCAGACGAATTTAACTAGTAACAAGATATCTCGTCTTCAAGATACTGTCGATTACTTTATGGTGACTAGATCAAGATTTGGTCAGTTTTCTTCTAACGATGAGGTATCTCATCCACCAAGGTCTGGTCGGTTATGCTAATAAGATACCTCGTCGAAACAACCAGCAAGGGGGTTAAGGAATGGTAGGTAAGGTGGGTAGGCAATTGAATTCACGTCGCATTTCAGAGTTAAGGTTGGTAGGTATTTAATTAACGTCCCATTGAAGCAGCACAACTGGCTTTTGGTGACGGTTTAGGATCAAATCCGAAAGGTTAGATCCGAGGGCAACAAAACGTAATTTTGAATCACGGTCAGGTGACTAGGACAAAACCTGAGCTGGCGCCCCACTCTCCAAACAGCTACACAACCAGATCTAACGTGCACCGGCCCGCTTCGTAGCTGACGGTCTTAGGTTGGGTTCGAATATGTTCTCTTCGAAACGGGCTAATTTGGCCCTGCAGGGGTAAGGAGAGGATACCTATAGCAATGGTAATAATGGTGGTAATGGCGATAAAAATGTTGTCAAATGGTGTTGAATGTGATATCGCTTTAATGATTTATAACAATCGTCCTTTAACCCTCTGAATGTAGCAAAGTTTTGAGTTGTGCAGTTTTGTTGTCACAACACACACTTAAGGACTAAATAACCACATCTTCCTAAAAGTCCATGAATTCTTTCGACCTCTAGAAACATTCTATTGGTATTTTCTTTAGAATATTTCTTTGGAAAGATTGATGCTTTCCTTAAAATATTTCTTTGGAAAAATTGATGCTTTCCTTAGAATATTTCTTTCGAAAGATTGATGCTTTCCTTAGATTATTTCTTTCGAAAGATTGATGCTTTCCTTAGAATATTTCTTTCGAAAGACTGATGCTTTCCTTAGAATATTTCTTTCGAAAGACTGATGCTTTCCTTAGAATATTTCTTTCGAAAGACTGATGCTTTCCTTAGAATATTTCTTTCGAAAGACTGATGCTTTCCTTAGAATATTTCTTTCGAAAGACTGATGCTTTCCTTAGAATATTTCTTTCGAAAGACTGATGCTTTCCTTAGAATATTTCTTTCGAAAGACTGATGCTTTCCTTAGAATATTTCTTTGGAAAGATTGATGCTCTACTTAGAATATTTCTTTCGAAAGATTGACGCTTTCCTTAGAATATTTCTTTCGAAAGACTGATGCTTTCCTTAGAATAGAATCTGATTATATTTGTTGAGACGGAAAGAATTAGAAAGCATCTGGAAAAGACTCCAGGTTGCAGGGCGGAATTATGCGTATGTACCCGTAAGAGAGGTAGGTAGGTATATTAATTAGCGTCACACTGGAGCAACACAACGGGCTAGTGGTGATGGTCCGGGATCAATCCCAATGAGAAAGATCCGAGGACCACGTAATTTCAAACAACGGTCAGATGGTAAAGTCAAACCCTGGGATGGCACCTCACTCTCCAAACTTCCACACCACACCGACGTGAAGACATTTGAGACCACGACGGATTTAACGTGCACCAGTCCCTTTGTACACGACAGTCTTTGGTCGGATTCGAACTCGCAACCCTCCGGTTGCTAATCCGTTACTCTTCCAACAGGGCTACCGATGCCCCCCGTAAGAGATAATATTCAAAACTGAAATTTTAAAAGGAGAATTGAGCAGTTTAACCTCATTGAACTTCTTGGTTACGAAATCAAAAGTACTGAATTTATTGCCAGAGAATGGAAAAGAGAGATATATCGAATGATAAAAGTCATCGACATCAATCAAATACAGAGGCTGTTCGGACATTTTTTGAAAGAATTTAATGGACTGAAGCTCAATTTTTTTACATGAAATTTTTGTGTTTTAAATGTTCCATTTGATAGCCCTTATTGTTAACTATCTTTCTACATCTTAATTTTCATGGTAATAATGACTTTTGTAGTATCGACAGTGGTATTTTGTCCCATTTCTGCTCCACAGTTTTCCAGTCTTTGAATGGTTTTCGGTCGACGTTTCGATAATACCCTTTTTAAAAGTACAAAAGTCCATGGGTGAAACATCTGGAGATTTAGCAGGAATATAAGTAAAAGGTATTGATACCAGTTTCTTGTTCCATTTTGTCCAAGAATTTAATAGTCGATTTAGATGTGTGGCTGCTTGCTTTACCCTGATGCAGTTCTACTGATTGTTGGCATGTGGGTAAAGATATGGTATTTCTTTTTTGAATATTGGGTATAAAATACGGTCTTGATAATATGTGGGAGTTGATTTTTACATTGTTTCCCTCTTTTTACTTTTAATTTTCCGTTATATGCGAAACCGGCAACAATCATGAATCTCTTTCAGAAAGTTCTCACATTCACTTTGCTATAGTCCTTTGACTTAGCGGATTCTTTTAAAATTAAAGATCTTACCTTACAAATATTCTCAGAATTTTTTTTCTTTTGGGGAAGTATTTTTCCACTTTTACGTCTTTTTCTTTCTGATTAATAATATTACTTATCGTACCTTTAGATATCGAAAAACCATGACTTTTACAGCATTTTTGAATAATTGAATAAGCATAATTCTCTTCGGAAAGAGAGGCAACATAGCCCTCCATCCATTGCTTATTTAAAAACGCCATTTTGAAAGTAAACAAAACTCTGAGTTAGCAGACGATAAGTTATACTTTAACTATTTAACTGCTGTGAAAATAAAATTCTTTCGTTGCAGGATTCTATTTTAAGGAAAGAACCAATAGAACCTTTCCAAACGATTCTATTTGAAGAGAAGAACCAAGAGTATTTTCCAGGGGATTATATTCTAAGGAAATATGATCAACAGAATCTTTCCAGAGGATTACATTTTAAGGAAAGAACAAATAGAATCTTTCCAAAGGGTTCTATTCTAAGAAAATAACCAACAAAACATTTCAAAAGGATCCTGTTCTGAGGAAAAATCAATCGAATATTTCCAAAGAATTCTATTTGAACGGAAGGACAAATAGTCTTTCCAGAAGATCCAATTCTAATCTAAGACAATAGACGCTACCAATCAAATATGCATAAATCTAGTAAAGCAATTCCATACCCTCAAAGGGACTTTGCAAATGTCTTATCCACCAAATCGCACATTATCGAATTCATAAATATTTAGAACCCAGACTAACTTAATATCCTATAGATCTGGAGTCAAGAGCACATAAAGCACGACAGCAATCCTCTTCAAGAAGCTGCATTTCTAATTCCTTAACAGACTCAATTCTAGATGTCTCCCAAGTAAAAAAAATTCCAATTAACTACCTACTTGTGGACGCTGACATTGCTTCAAAGGGACACGTCTCCAAAGAAGAATTTCGGAATAAATTTGTGTGGCTTTAGGAGAGCTTTATCCCACTGAAGAGTTCGCACACATAATTCCACCTTGCAATGTGCAGTCTTCCTTGTATGACACCTAATCACTTTTGACCTTCTTGAAGAAAAAAATTATTCCAATGGATTCTATTCTAAGTAAAGGTCCGATAGAATCTTTCCAGAACGTTCTATTGTAAGGTAAGAATCAACAGAAACTTTCCAGAACGTTCTATTTTAAGGAAAGAATCAACAGAAACTTTCCAGAACGTTCTATTCTAAGGAAAGAATCAACAGAAACTTTCCAGATAATCCTATTCTAAGGATATTATCAACAGAATATTGCCAGAGCGTTCGATTCCAAAGAAATTAGCAATGGAATCTTTCCTGAGGATTCTATTATAAGAAAAAGATCATCAGAATCTTTCCAGAGGGTTCTTTTTTAAGGAAAGAAGGAATATAATGTTTCCAAAGGGTTCTATCCCAAGAAAAGAAGAATAAAATCTTTCCAAAGGAATTGCATTCTAAGGAAAAATCAATTGAATGCTTTCAAAGGATTCGATTCGAAGTGAAGGACACACACAAATAGAATATTTCCAAAGGATTCTATTCTGAGGAATGCTAATTCCGAGGGTTCTATGCTAAGAAAATAACTAATAGAATCTTTCCAGTGGATTCTATTCAATGAAAATAATGAACACAAT
The DNA here is from genome assembly GCA_933210815.1 of Meta bourneti. Taxonomy (NCBI): domain Eukaryota; kingdom Metazoa; phylum Arthropoda; class Arachnida; order Araneae; family Tetragnathidae; genus Meta; species Meta bourneti. The sequence goes on from OW119932.1 coordinate 14,898,972, forward strand.
TTTTGCAGGATTCTATTTTAAGGAAAGAACCAATAGAACCTTTCCAAACGATTCTACACTGCTGGCCACCGTAAATGCAACACCCTGAAGGAAGCATGCAAATAATATGAAATTTACAACATGCATTAGCGGAGGTGAGATATGCAAATGATTAGAATTTCAGCGCAGACGCACATCACGCGCGCCTGTGGCGCCACTTCAAAGCGCTATTTAAGGCTTGGAGATTTCGACGATTTCAAGTACGGCAATTGTGTTTTTCTTGTGGTTTTTTCAAAAAAACGATCAATTATGCCTCGTAGAAAACAGCGATCATCTTTTGATCAAGTATCCGAGTTCGACAGAGGAAGGATAGTGGCCTACCGAGATTGTGGATTATCTTTCAGGGAAATCGGTAGTCGTGTTGGACGAAACCAAACAACTGTAATGCGGATATGTGATCGTTGGATGCAGGAGGGTACGACGGACCGACGTGTTCGATCGCATCCACCTCAGTGCACCACTTCACGTGATGACAGGCATATTGTGCGTATGGCAGTGACGGATCGCTCAGCCACATCACGAACCATAGCACAGCACATTCAGTCTGTACCGCATCATCCAGTGTCTGCGCGTACCATTCGACGCCGTTTACAGCAGAGTGGTCTGTCCGCAAGACGTCCATTGCTTCGTCTACCCTTGACGCAGAACCACAGACGTTTCCGCCGCCAATGGTGCGATGAAAGAAGGATGTGGACGGCAGAATGGAATGAAATTGTCTTTACTGACGAGTCACGCTTCTGTCTGCAACACCACGATGGTCGGATTCGAGTCTGGAGACACCGTGGAGAGAGGATGCTGAACAGCTGCGTTATGCACCGCCACACTGGTCCTGCACCGGGTATTATGGTATGGGGCGGTATTGGATATCACTCTCGCACTCCTCTAGTACGCATTGCCGGTACTTTAAACAGCCAGCGCTACATCTCCGAGGTGTTGGAGCCAGTTGTCCTTCCTTACCTTCAGGGCTTGCCCACAGCCATATTTCAACAGGATAATGCGCGACCACACGTGGCACGCATTGTCCAAGGGTTCTTCGTCAATCGCCAGATTGAATTGCTTCCCTGGCCAGCTCGCTCTCCGGATCTTTCGCCGATAGAAAACATGTGGTCCATGGTTGCTCAACGATTGACCCAGAATACATCCCCAGCTGCCACACCAGATCAACTTTGGCAACGTGTGGAAGCTGCTTGGTCTGCTGTACCCCAAGAACACATCCAAAGTCTCTTTGAATCAATGCCGAGGCGTGTGGCAGCGGTGATCTCCAACAATGGTGGCTACTCTGGCTACTGATTTTGGCAGGAACCACACTTCACAGAAGTCTATAAATTTAATCATTTGATACTTGGTCAACATGTTATCTACAAAATAAATTTTGTTGTGATATCTCTTGCCTTTTTTGGTGTTGCAATTTGGGTGGCCAGCAGTGTATTTGAAGAGAAGAACCAAGAGTATTTTCCAGGGGATTATATTCTAAGGAAATATGATAAACAGAATCTTTCCAGAGGATTCTATTCTAAGGAAATATGATCAACAGAATCTTTCCAGAGGATTCTATTTTAAGAAAAGAACCAATGGAATCTTTCCAAAGGGTTCTATCCCTAGAAAATAACCAACAGAATCTTTCAAAAGGATTCTGTTCTGAGGAAAAGTCAATAGAATATATCCAAAGAATTCTATTTGAACGGAAGGACAAATAGTCTTTCCAGAGGATTCAATTCTAATCTAAGACAATAGACGCTACCAATCAAATATGCATAAATCTAGTAAAGCAATTCCATAACCTCAAAGGGACTTTGCAAATGTCTTATCCACCAAATCACACATTATCGAATTCATAAATATTTAGAACCCAGACGAACTTAATATCCTATAGATCTGGAGTCAAGAGCACATAACGCACGACAGCAATCCTCTTCAAGAAGCTGCATTTCTAATTCCTTAACAGACTCAATTCTAGATGTCTCCCAATTAAAACAAATTCCAATTAACTACCTACTTGTGGACGTGTACATTGCTTCAAGGGGACACATCTCCAAGGAAGAATTTTCGAATAAATTTATGTGTGGCGTTAGAAGAGCTTTAACCCATTGAAAAGATAGCACGCATAAATCCACCTTGCAATGAGCAGTCTTCCTTGCATGAATCCAATCAGTTTTGGTCTTCTTGAAGAAAAAATCATTCCAATGGATTCTATTCTAAGTAAAGGCCCGATAGAATCTTTCCAGAACATTCTATCCTAAGGAAAGAAGCAACAGAAACTTTCCAGATAATTCTATTCTAAGGATATTATCAACAGAATTTTGCCAGAGGATTCGATTTCAAGGAAATGAGCAATGGAATCTTTCCTCTGAGGATTTTATTCTAAGAAAAAGATCTTCAGAATCTTTCCAGAGGGTTCTATTTTAAGGAAAAAACAAATATAATATTTTCAAAGGAATCTATCCCAAGAAAGGAAGCAAGAGAATCTTTCCAAACGGTTCTATGCTAAGAAAATAACCAATAGAATCTTTCAAAAGTATTCTGTTCTGAAGAAAGAATCAATAGAATACTTTCAAAGGATTCTCTTCGAAGTGAAGGACACACACAAATAGAATAGTTCCAAAAGATTCTATTCTGGGGAAAGGTCCAATAGAATCTTTCCAGTGAATCCTATTCTAAGAAAATAATGAACAGAATTTTTGCCGGATTCCATTTTAAGGAAAGAACCAATGGAACCTTTCCAAACGATTCTATTCGAAGGGAAGTACCAATAGTATTTTCCAGGGGATTACATTCTAAGGAAATATAATCAACATAATCTTTTCAGAGGATTCTATTTTAATAAAAGAACCAATGGAATCTTTCCAAAGGGTTCTATCCTAAGAAAATAACCAACAGAATCTTTCAAAAGGATTCTGTTCTGATGAAAAGTCAATAGAATATTTCCAAAGATTTCTATTTGAACGGAACGACAAATAGTCTTTCCAGAGGATTCAATTCTAATCTAAGACAATAGACGCTACCAATCAAATACGCATAAATTTAGTAAAGCAATTCCATAACCTCAAATGGACTTTGCAAATGTCTTATCCACCAAATCACACATTATCGAATTCATAAATATTTAGAACCCAGACGAACTTAATATCCTATAGATCTGGAGTCAAGAGCACATAACGCACGATAGCAATCCTCTTCAAGAAGCTGCATTTCTAATTCCTTAACAGACTCAATTCTAGATGTCTCCCAAGTAAAAAAAATTCCAATTAACTACCTACTTGTGGACGCTGACATTGCTTCAAAGGGACACGTCTCCAAAGAAGAATTTCGGAATAAATTTGTGTGGCTTTAGGAGAGCTTTAACCCACTGAAGAGTTCGCACACATAATTCCACATTGCAATGTGCAGTCTTCCTTGCATGACACCTAATCACTTTTGACCTTCTTGAAGAAAAAATTATTCCAATGGATTCTACTCTAAGTAAAGGTCCGATAGAATATTTCCAGAACGTTCTATTCTAAGGAAAGAATCAACAGAAACTTTACAGAACGTTTTATTCTAAGGAAAGAATCAACAGAATATTGCCAGAGCGTTCGATTCCAAAGAAATTAGCAATGGAATCTTTCCTGAGGATTCTATTATAAGAAAAAGATCATCAGAATCTTTCCAGAGGGTTCTTTTTAAGGAAAGAACGAATATAATGTTTCCAAAGGGTTCTATCCCAAGAAAAGAATAATAAAATCTTTCCAAAGGATTGAATTCTCAGGAAAAATCAATAGAATGCTTTCAAAGGATTCGATTCGAAGTGAAGGACACACACAAATAGAATATTTCCAAAGGATTCTATTCTGAGGAATGCTAATTCTGAGGGTTCTATGCTAAGAAAATAACCAATAGTATCTTTCCAGTCGATTCTATTCAATGAAAATAATGAACACAATTTTTGCAGGATTCTATTTTAAGGAAAGAACCAATAGAACCTTTCCAAACGATTCTATTTGAAGAGAAGAACCAAGAGTATTTTCCAGGGGATTATATTCTAAGGAAATATGATAAACAGAATCTTTCCAGAGGATTCTATTCTAAGGAAATATGATCAACAGAATCTTTCCAGAGGATACTATTTTAAGAAAAGAACCAATGGAATCTTTCCAAAGGGTTCTATCCCTAGAAAATAACCAACAGAATCTTTCAAAAGGATTCTGTTCTGAGGAAAAGTCAATAGAATATATCCAAAGAATTCTATTTGAACGGAAGGACAAATAGTCTTACCAGAGGATCCAATTCCAATCTAAGACAATAGACGCTACCAATCAAATACGCATAAATCTAGTGAAGCAATTCCATAACCTCAAAGGGACTTTGCAAATATCTTATCCACCAAATCACACATTATCGAATTCATAAATATTTAGAACCCAGACAAACTTAATATCCTATAGATCTGGAGTCAAGTGCACATAACGCACGACAGCAATCCTCTTCAAGAAGTTGCATTTCTAATTCCTTAACAGACTCAATTCTAGATGTCTCCCAAGTAAAACAAATTCCAATTAACTACCTACTTGTGGACGGTGACATTGCTTCAAGGGGACACATCTCCAAGGAAGAATTCCGGAATTAATTTATGTGTGGCGTTATAGGGGAAGCTTTGAGCGTAGTAGAAATTATGGATGGGTCCATGTTAATGGTACAGATGTTCCGCCGGTGGCCGAAAGTGTCCGGTATTATGTTACGCAGGGCGATTAAATGGCGGAGAGTCTACTGCCTTTTATGGTAATGATTTGCATGGTCGAGAGGGGAGGAGGGTATTTGAGATTTGATTTAGGGTGAGAGGGGATTTGGTAGCCGGTGATGAACACTTGTAAGAGTTATCGTGTAGTTTCGGGGCTTTGAGGAAGGTAGGTTGTCGGTGGGTGTTTCTGAAGGGTCTTTTCTTGAATGTTTTGAGTGGTATTTTATTCGAATCTTTGTTCCCACTTTTCTTTTAACCCTATGAGGGATTCATAGGAATAACTCAAACTTTCAAGCTGCAGTCTGCGCTTACATGATTTTTAACCAGGTTTGGCCTTCTTGAAGAATAGAATCTTTCCAATGGATTCTATTCTAAGTAAAGGACCAATGGAACCTTTACAGCGGAATTTATTTTAAGGAAAGCATTAGTATAATTTTTCACGGGATTCAATTGGTTGGTTGTCTTGGAGTTTTATGGCGCACGGGCCATATTTGACCATGCTTTGCTAGAAACAATACATACAATATAAGTAATAAACATACACACAATGGAGGCTTTACTGACAGAGAAGACATTTAGAGAGGAGTGCACCTGACAGGAATCGAACCTGCCACCAACTTGAAGGTTGCTAGCGCAGGCGACATACCCTGGGCAACGACGGTCCCAATTCAATTCTAGGAAAAAGAACAATAGAATGTTTCCAAAGGATTCTACTCAACGGAATGAATCGATGAATCGAATCGTTCCAGGGGATTCATTGGATCGGGACTTATTGCGTACCATCTTCATAGCCCGTTGTATTGCTCCAGTGCGACGTTAATTAACTTACGTTAACCGAAGATAATTAACGGATATTAGTTAACCTACCTCAAGGGGATTCAATTCTAGGGAAAGGACCAATGGAATCTTTGCATAGTATTCTACTCTAGGTAAAGGACACACCGATAGAATCTTTCCAAAGGATTCTATTATAAGGAAATGATCAATAGAAAATTTCCAAAGGATTGTATTATAATAAGGAAATGATCAATAGAAAATTTCCTAAAGGTCAATAGAATTCTCCAACAAATAGATGTTTTTTAGTCATTATATGTGTTAAGGGTATAGGCAATAAATACTACAGCATTCTGAATTCTACAACATACTAAACATTCTTCATGCGTGAAATTAGAGATTTCGTAAAATTTTCTTATGTTTTTTAAAATCCCATCCAAGACATTTCAATGTAAAATATCGTTTTTTGATACGTGTTTATTTCCGAGATAAAACGGGAGAAAATGCAGTAATCCGATTTCCTTCCACTTCTTTTAGGCATTTCTTTCTGTGTCGCCAAACCCGAATGCTTGGCGATCTCTAGGGATCGCCAATTTGTCCCGAAACCACTTGCATACGCCTGGGATAAGAGATACGTGTGAATGGTTTCAGGATGTACCACGATTATTAGTAAGAATTTCTTTCTAACAAAGTAATGATTGATTTAGGGAGTGTCTTATTCAATGCCACTAGAGTGATTTCTAAGCATATATATTATATAAATATTAGGAGATCCCAAACGGGTTAATGCAGTAATTGCTTGTCTAGCACTGCTTTTATCGATTCAATATTAAATTATAGTTAGATTAGATGGTTTATTCCTAATTGAAAGTGATTATTGAAAGTGATTTCAACGAGATATCTCGTCCATAATATATATATCTCGATATCTCAACGATATATCTCGTCCAACCAGATCTGTTCAATTTTCATTTGATGACGAGATATCTCGTCCATAAAGATCCGGCCAGTTTTACCAATGATGAGATGCCTCGTCGAGACAGCCACCAGAAGGGTGTAGCCAAAGAAAATCTAGCCATATGATGGAAGTATGGCTTCCAATATTTGGTTTCTGACTTATGTTTTCAATAAGTTTACATTTTATTTTTTTAAATTATGATTAAAGGTATTTTATTTTTCGATTAGGTAGGTATTTTAATTAACGTCACACTGGAACACAACGGACTATTGGTGATGGTCCGGGATCAATCCCAAAGCGAAAAATCCGATGACAACACCACGTAATTTTGAACCACGGTCTGATGCCGAGGCAACACCTGAGCTGGCACCTCACTCTCCAAATTTCCACACCCACACCAACGATAGATTTAAAGTGCACCAGCCCGCCTTGTACTTTGATGGGATTTTCGAACTCGCAACCCTCCGGCTGTTAATACTTTACTCTTCCAACCGGGCTACCGCGACCTCAATGTTTCCTGAGATATCCCATACTTTACGGCTTGAAATAACCTCTTCTATATAGAAAAACGACAGATTTTGTTAAGCTTAAAATCAGACAGATTTGCGATAAACCTGTTTAAAGGGAAGATAGTGCAAGTTCAAAATGACGATTAAATGAAGATTGACTTATCCATATTCATAACTAAAATTTATGTGATTGTCTCATAACAACAGAGCTATAGGGTCATGCTTAACAGAATGACACTATAGCGATGCAATCACGATGTCATTTCTTCTAATACAATTATCAATATAAGCTGCTTTTTCGATTTTATCGTTATTAAAGTATCATTCCAACGTTATGACGGGTATTAAAAACAAAGTCCAAATACCCGATTAATAAAGACGATCATTAGTTTAGAAGAGAATACGAATACACGATTGCATATTTCCTTTCGTGAATTTAATTGAACGAAACTTCGAGCAAGAAAGCAACTAGAGATCTCAAAAATAACAAAAAGCCAGGGTTCCTGATTCTTATTAACAAAAGCCTCAGGGAGACAAGAAATCTCAATAATTAAATAGAAAAACTAACCGTACCAGATGAATCAACAAAGAGAACGTTCGCTTTCTTATCACAATGCCTATGGGTGTTTTTTCCCTGCATGGATTTTCCCTCTGGGGATTTTTCGATTGCGTAGGGAAAGGGCTTTTTAGGCGGATGGCGTGCATTAATTGTTATTTAAATGGGAAAAAAATATCAACAATTGGATACTTTTAAAAAGCGCTGACTTAGGATTGGTCTTTTGTTTCTTGGGAAAACTAGGTGAATAATTTCCTGAATCGAAGTTGCGTGAAAGGTTTTGTTTGAGTTGTTTGTTAAAGGGCAAAGCATTCAGAAATGGAGGCGAATTTAGTAATTTTGCGGGATTGAATCTTTTGTTACAATACGTATTTTGTGTTTGATTGTTTTTTTTAAAGCTGGGGAACACACGTACACCATCTGCGCTAAAATTTCTTAATTGCTTTTTATCTTTTAATGGTTGAGCCGTTACTTACACTTGATTCCTCATTTAAATTTATTTATAATGAATATTATATCATTCATATGCACATTTCCTACCTCATTTAAATTCATTCATTATTTATATTATCATTTATATGCACATTTCCTACCTCATTTAAATTCATTTTTAATTAATATTATCCATACGCACATTTCCTACCTCATTTAAATTCATTTATAATGAATATTATCATCTATATTCACATTTCATACCCTCCAAATGAAATAAAATTATTTAAAAATACGTTAGTAAATATTTCATTTGGCATAAATAAATTACACTAAATCTGTTCGCCCGTGAGTCTTGAGCCCTCAAGAACAAGCTCAGAATGATGAATAAGCTGACCATTTAACCCTCCAAGTGGTTTCAACGAGATATATAATCCATCCAGAAATGACCAATTTTGCTAATGACGAGGCATTGATAACCTAGATATTGCCAATTTTTGTATGCTGACAAGATCAAGATATGGTCGGTTCTTTTCTAATGACGGGATGTATCGTACATCAAAGTCTGATCAGTTTTGCTAATAAGATATCTCGTCGAGGAAATCACTAGGTGGTTGGTAGGTATTATAATTATCGTTATACTGGAGCAACACAACGGGCTATTGGTGATGGTCCGGGATCAATCGCAGAGGGAAAGACCCGAGGACAACACCACTTAATTTTGAACCACTGTCAGATGAAGAGGCAACATCTGAACTGGAATCCCACACTCCACGTGAGGACATTTGAGGCCAATACAGATTTAATCTGCACCAGCCCCCTTTGTTCACGACGGTTTTTTGTTGGATTCGAACGCGCAACGCTCCGGTTGCTAATCCGCTACTCCTCCAACCGGGCTACCGTGGCCTCAAAATCACCAGGATAATATAGAACAGCATTTCATGTATATCTTACTGGTGTTGATTCTCATTTCGGATAAAATATATGGTAAAAAATTCACCTCAGTCTTGCTAAATTAGTTAGTTTACAAGCGTACACGTCAATTATATCCCATCCGTTCAACCGTGGTAGCCCGGTTGGAAGAGTAACGAATTAGCAACCGTCGGGTTGCGAGTTCGAAACCATCCAAAGACCGTCGTGTACAAAGGGGGTTAGTGCATGTTAAATTCGTTGTGGCATCAAATGTCCTCACGTTGGTGTGGTGTGGAAATTTGGAGTGGTGTGCCAGCTCAGGTGTGACCTCGTCATCTGACCGTGGTTCAAAATTACGAGGTGTTGTCCTCGGTTCTTTCAATTCGGGGTTCATCCCGGACCGTCGCCAATAGCCCGTTGAGTTGCTTCAGTGTGACGTTCATTAAAATGCCTACCTACCCATTCGTTCAAAGGCGATTCAGTATTTTTCGACGTCTTTTTACGTTAGCTCACATTTCCTGACGTAAATACTTCTCTAAATTCGGAGCAGTACTGGGGCATACATTATACGTCTAGCGATACTATTATTTTGTATTATGATTTCAGAAGAGTTATCCAGGAGATAAATATAACGTCATGTAGATAAAGGATGATACCGACATGACTTCGAACCGGACATGACCTTCGGACCGTGTGCGCAGGCGCACTGAGCCTCTGAGGGGTTCATACGAATGGAATTATGCGTATGGATCCCTTAGATGGTGGTTGTCCGACGATCGATGTATCTCGTCATTAGATTGTGCACTGACCAGATCTTGATGCACAACATATCTCGTCGTTAGAAGAAAACTGACCAGATCTTGATCTCGACATCATCGAAAAATCGGCGGTATCTTGATGACGAAATATCTCGTCATTATCTAAATTGATCAAATCTTGATGAATGAGATATCACGTCCAAACCACTGGGAGTGTCAATTCTCCGGGTGGTTTTTCAAGGAGGTATCTCGTCCAACTGACAAAACTGAACAGATCTTGATGGACGAGATATCGTCGTTGGAAGGAATCTGACCGGATCTTCATCTCGTCATCAAAAAATCGGCAGTATCTTGATGACGAGATACCTCTTCACTAGCTAAACTGGTCAAATCTTGATGACGAGATATCTCGTCATTAGCAAAACTGGTCAAATCTTGATGACAAATATCTCGTCGTTAGAAAAATTGGTAATATCTTGATGACGACATATCTCGACGAAACAACTCAGAGGGTCAATTCTCGTGGTTTCGGAATATCTCGTTAAACTGACAAGATCTTGATGGACAACATATCTCGTAGTTAGAAGAAAAGTGACCAAATCTTGATCTTGTCATAAAAAGATCCGCACTGTTTTGATGACGAGATTTCTCGTCATACTTAAAATTGGTCAGATCTTGATCAACGAGATATCCATATGAACGAGATATCTCGTGGAAACCACTTGGAGGGGTAAGCCAGTTGATTTAGAGGGGTAAGTTAGTTGATTCAGTTCAAACTCCCTGCAAAATATGTAATTCGTATCTTTTCAGCTGCAGTGTGCTGGTTAACGATTCAAGTGGTTTCGACGTGATATCTCGTTCACATGGATCTAACAAAGTGGTTTTGATGAGATACCTCATCAAGATATTGCCGATTTAGGGATGAAGATGAAATCAAGAGAACTGCTCAGTTTTCTTCTAATGACGAAAAATCTCGCCCAACAAGATCTGATCAGTTTTGCTAATGACGAGATACCTCGTCGAGACAACAACCACCTGGCGATGTGGAGTTGAAATGCACAACACAAAACTCCATCCCTTTTTGAATCCCATGAACCTAGCAATTATCCACCCTGATAAATCCAGATTCGATTCACCCCCAACACGTGCTCCCATCTCAAAAGTCCCTAATTCACCTTCCCCCGAATAGCCAGGTACGTGGCCCCCAGTAACCATGGCAACCGAGCCATCATTTAAATTAGTTTGTGCAACAACTAACTATCCGGACGGCTTACGTACGAACTGCACCCCCGCGTAAATCAACCACGTAGTCTGCACCTGCCCCCTCGCTCTGCACCCCCGTGTACGATTCGGTAATTTAAGAGACACAAGGAAGGGCTCGGCTATTCCTCGCGCTCGGCTGTCACTCGGCTAATCTGCTCGACTCGAGACATTCGGATTTGGGGAGATCTGGAAAATGAGCCATTTTGCTCTCGTTTATGTGTTGGGATTTAATGAACGGATCGATTGGTAGTGTGTTGGGATGCTTCATCCTTCAAGTGGTTTCGACGATATATCGCTCATCGAGATCTGGTAAGGTTTGTTGATGAGATATCTCGTCATGATATTGCCGATTTTTTATGATCAAGATTTGGTCTGTTTTTTTCTAATGACGAGATATTTCGTTCATCAAGTTCAGGTCAGTTCTTCTATTATGGCAATATACCTTGTAGAGTGATACCAGGAGAGTTAATGGTGATGCTAAATGGGCAGACAGATGATATTTGCATATTATCTTTTTCGTGTTTAGATCCAAGTGAACTATTGTAGCAAAAAACAGCCATAGAGAGACCAGAAAATCAATAAACTTGTCCACCACTACAAAAATTAAATTACAATGCAGTAGTATTAAATTATAATGCAGTAGTAATAAATTATAATGCAGAGTGTAACCTACTACACAATGAAATACAATTCAGGACGAAAACGTTGCACTCTCCTTTCTCATCTTAACTCTCCTGGTGGTTGTCTCCAGACGAGGTATCTCGTCATTAGCAAAACTGACCAGATATCGATGGATGAGATATCCAATTATTAGTAGAAAGCTGACTAGATCTTGATCTCGCCATCATCAAATAATTGGCAATAACTTGGTGACGAGATATCTCGTCGAAACTACTTGGAGGGTTAAGTACGTGGGGCCACAGACTGGGCAACGGTGTTGGTATATACATTTCTATTAGTCTCTTTGTATCACAATTGCATAGCGAGTTGAAATTTGGAGGACTGCTCATAAAAGAAATAACCATTAACAAATAGAACGACTTATGTCATCGAGGACATACGAAATAGGGAGGAGTCAGCAGATAGTGATTGAATATGACATGATGTCTTTGGGTAAGCTGAATTTTCTGGGGTATAGCAACCGGCAAAGGACAGAAACTTGACCTTGAGAGATCTTGTAGATGCTGAGAGTCCATGGGGGAACGGCGAAGAGCAAGCACCTTCATGACCCCAAAAGGTATACTGCCCAAAGGTATCCCGTGCCCCTTAGAATCATCGTCCCCGGAATCAGCAACACATCAGCACCCAATACCACAGCCCAGTCTGTGAGCACCACTCTCTTCAACTTCCCATCTATTCCTATTTGGCCCCTCACCACATCTATTAATCTCCATGGTGCTCCCACGGTACCAATGCCACATATAATATTAACAGTTAAGGAACTTGGTGCTTTTATGATCAGGGTGGAACTCAATCAAACTAGATTTGCGTGCGGTACCTTTTGTTCAATGTGACACTAATTTTGCTGTTACATGTATACGTAATTTGCAAAGGAATGATATTTAACTTTTAACAAAGCATTGTACGCCTGTCACACAGGATAGCCCTGCTAACCAAATCGCGCGTGACGATCAACCACCCGCAGATTGCCAAGTCGCGCCACATCGTCACATTGCTGCTTCTTTTAACGCTCCCAAGTGGTTTCAACAAGAAATCTCATCCATGAAAATCTGACTAATTTTGCAAATGACGAGATATCTCATCATCAAGATACTGTCATTTTTTTATGATGACGAGATCAGGATCTGGTCAGTTTCCTTTTGATGACGAGATCAGGATCAGGTCAATTTCCGTTTGATGACGAGGTATCTAGTCCATAAAGATCTGGTCAGTTTCCTTTTGATGACGAGATATCTAGTCCATCAAGATCTGGTCAGGTTCCTTCTGATGACGAGATATCTAGTCCATCAAGATCTGGTCAGTTTCCTTTTGATGACGAGATATCTAGTCCATCAAGATCTGGTTAGTTTTGCTAATGACGAGATAATTTCGTGGAGACAGCTACCAGGAGAATAAGAGATTAGATTGGTGGGATGACCTGGGCTGCGAGACCAGGGTTCATTTTTTCTTAACCAGATAGAATTGGCTGAATGAGTCAGATCGGTCAGCGGTGTCAAAGTTATGGTTAGTCACCTAACACCAACTAGTTATTGGAACTAGTTCTTTATTCAGAATAAACAAAAACGATTAAGCTCATCGCCTTAAGGATCTAATCGTAGGAATTCGTTTGCTAACCCTCTAATCACGTGTATAATTCCACCTTGCAACCTGCAGTCTCCTCTGTATAACTTCTATCCAGTTCTGACCTTCTGGATAAATAGAATCTTTCTAAAATATTATATTCTAAAAAAAGAATATCGATAGAACCTTTTCAAAGGATGCTATTCAAAAGAGTTGAGCAATAGAATTTTCCAAATGATTCTACAATAAGGGAGAGACTAAACAAATCACTCTAAAAAAAGGACCGATATAATCTAAAAAATTAGTCTATTCTTAAGAAAGGACAAATATAATATTTCCAATGGATTGTATTCTTCATAATGGGCCAAAAGATTAGTTCCAAAGGATCCTATTCTAAAGAAAGGACTATTATAATATTTCTAAATGATTATATATTATTCTAAATAAGATCCAATAGAAAATTCCAAAATGATTCTTTCTAATCTAAAGAAAAGACCAATAGAAAATATTTCCAAATAATTATATTCTAAAGAAAAGGACAAGTAGAATCTTTCAAAAATTTCTACAGAATTACTATTCTACAAAGACTATTTCTACAAAGACTTTTCTACAGAATGGTCCAATAGAATCTTTCCAAAGGATTCTATTATGAAGAAAGAGACAGTAGTACTTTCAAAGGATTCTATTCTAAAGAGAGGAACAAGAGTTTCCAAGTTGTTCTATTCTACAGAATAAGCCAATAGAATCGTTCCAAATTATTCTATTCCAAGGAAGGGGACAATAGGATCGTTCCAAGGAAAGTATTCTATTCTAAGGAAAGCACCAATAGAATATTTCTAAAAGTTGAAAAAAATCCATGTATTCTTCAGAAAAGAACAGCACTACTCAGTACTCTCGCAGTGCTCAGAGTGAGCTTTAGTAAGAAATGTCTGTATATAAAAACAAACGCAAACGCTTTCCAATACTTTCCAAAAAAGAATCGAACCAGAACCTCACTTTTCGAACAAAATCTCCGAATAACTGACTGCACTTGAGCGAAAACTAACCATGAAAAACATCCCCGAACACAAAGACAATCCCCAAAGACAAAAACCATAAAAGAACATCAAATTCCACGCATACGTGAAATTGAATCGACTTTAAAAAAAGAATCCACACCCAAACCTACCCCGACTTATCCCACTCACAAACACCCTTCACATATCCATGTCATATTTCAACACAGGCGTACATTCTTATATAACGTAATAAAATTCTGACAACCCCGACTCGGGCACCAATACCAGAAATCCCCCGCCCCGAAAAATTCCAACCTTGTTCGAAATCCGGACTGTCAGAATTCCAACTGTTTTTTCACCCCCTTTCAAAAAACATCCACTGCGGATCATTTGCGATATTTTCTCTTCATATTGATAGAGGGAAAATATATCCCTATGAATTGATAGAGTCGTTTATTTTTCCCTATCCTACAGGGAATTCGTTAACAAAGAGCGTCGCATCATTCAACGCTTGGATAGGAAGCTTTTTCATTCAGGCCCATGCTCGCAGACGCGCTTTATGTCAAATCTATCCCCCAGGGGGTGCTGCAAAGTGTCTCTCGACCCCTGCCCTCGTCTCGCGCGCCCCCTGTAGGGCGGACGCGCACGTAGGAAGCCCGGTTGAAGGTTTTATTGGAGTCGTTTAACTTTATATATTTGCTGCGGAGCGACTAGTGTTGGGATGATATCAGTAAACCGTAAACGTAATATTTGAAAAAGTGTTTAGGGTTGAAATAGAGTTTGGATGTGAGATATTTGAATGTTTTTTTATGGTGGGGCATGGAGTAAAATCCGTTTTAGGTTTTGTGTAGACAAAAAGGACGGAGTTCTTGGGATACATGACGACTGGTCTTAAACAGTTTTTCATCAAAATTTTGCAATACAGTTTTAGGTAGGTAGGTATTTAATTAACGTCGCACTGGAAAAACTCAACGGGCTATTAGCGACGGTACGGGATTAAACCCAAAAGGAAAGATCCTAGGAAAACTCCACGTAATTTTGAATCACTGTCAGATGACGAGGTCCCACCTCAGCTGGCATCCCACTCTCCAAACTTCCACACCACGCCAACGTGAGGACTTTGAGACTACGATAGACTTAACGTGCACCAGCCCACCTTTGTACACGACGGTCTGGTTGGATTCAAACTCGCAACCGTCCGTTTGCTAATTCGTTACTCTTCCAGGGCCCTCTAAATAAACAGGAAAATATCACATGAACAGAAAGTTTTAAAAAGTGCTTTCTAAGATAAACTCAACGTAATGAATTTCCTCCCTAAAAACTGTTCCAAAATTAAACAAAACTAAAAAAATCATCTGGAAACACGATCCCAATTTTCTTTCTCGAAATTATAGTCGTCCATCTCAGGCTTTTATTTAATTTTAAGCCCAGCTTTGAAAAGTTAATCCAGGAAGCGTCATTGCATCTCGTTTAGTGATCCTCATTTCATTAACTCTCCATTTTTTCCCTTCTCAGGGATAAAAAAGGGGAAAACTCACTTTTATATCGTACTTAATTTGCCTCGGCGCAGGAGTGAATGAAAAAGTCATCCCAACTTTCAATGAATTCGCTAATAAAGCATTAATTTCGTATTTATATTCAGGCGGATCTTTTTTTCTTGAATCGTTAGTTCGTGGAAATGCATGAAAAGAAAATTATCTTCGTGATTAACGCTGATCTGTGAGATTTCATTTTGTGTTCAGTAGAGTTTTATGGCAATGTTGGAAGTTAGTTACTAATTCATTTTATGAACATTTTGAACAACGTTCCTCCTCTAAATGAATTAAGTAAAATGTTATGAAATATTCAAAGGAGAATTAGGAGTTATAAGTTTTTTTAGCTACTAAGGTGTTTCAAGAGGGATTCTTCTTCGAAATTCAGTTCTTGGAGATGAGCTATCTTGTCGTTGGGAAATTAACCAAATCTTGGACGAGATATGTCATCAAAACCACCTGAAGTTTAATAGACTTAATCAGTCTAAAAATCATAATGATCTAGAAAAACTAGTCATGATCTGGAAATTTTTCAGTGTTTCTCTTATAATAACATAATCTACATATAATCTACATATAATCGGATTACATGTATCTCAATTATAAATTAATTAAATTACACTGTTCCACCAATTTATTCTATTTGAAGTTATTTCTTTAACAATCCCGATGTGCCATAAAACCCAAACATCCAATCAAATCCTACGAAATAGCAACCGGAGGGTGGCGAGTTCGAATCCAAGACCGTCGCGTGCAAAAGGGGCTGGTGCACGTTAAATTCGTCGTGGCCTCAAATGTCCTCACATTGGCGTGGTATGGAAGTTTGGAGAGTGGGGCGCCAGCTCAGGTGTTGCCTCGTCATCTGACCGTGGTTCAAAATTACGTTGTGTTGCCCTCGAATCTTTCCCTTTGGGAATGATCCCGGACCGTTACCAATACCCCATTTAGTTGCTCCAGTGTGACGTTAATTAAAATGCCAACCTACCAACCAATTCAATCCTAACCCTCAAGGGGGTTGTCTTGATGAGTTATCTCGTCATCAGCAAATCTGACCAGATCTATATGGACGAGATATCTCGTCATTAGAGAGAAATTGACCAGATCTTCATCTCGTCACCCTAAAAAATCGGATATATATTGATAACGAGATATCTCGTCATAGCAAATCTGAGCAAATATGGACCAGATGTCTGGCTGTATTTTAATTAACGTCGCTCTGAAGCAACACAACGGGCTATTGGCGATTGTCAGGGATCAAACCCGAAAGGAAAGATTCGAGGACCGCTCCACGTAATTTTGAACCACGGTCAGATGACGAGGTCACACCTGGGCCAGCGCCCCACTCTCCAAACTTCCACACCACGCCAACGTGAGGACATTTGAGATTTACAGACAGATTTACCGTGTATCAGGGCACATGAACAAAATACAGACAAACATTTAATCAGAACTGATAAGCAATACGATTTTTTATAGCAGTCATGTGACTACTAGTCGATAGGGGAGACCGCTGCACCTTAGGACAGTTATACGTACGGACATTTCGTTTTAAAATTCGAAAACAGGTGGGAATGTAAGGTGGCGGTTACTAGCGGATGTAAACTAGTGATAGTGACGGGGATGCGGTACGTGGAAGACTCAAGGTAAGTAAATATGACATTTTTACTCTTTTTTGAAGGTCAAAGTAAAAAAATGCATCTCATCTTTATTTTTTTTTCGTTCCAATTTTTATGATTTGTCGTAGTTTATTATCGAGGTTTTGATGATTTATTTTTGATTTTAAAGTCATCGAAATCTTAACCTATCTGTTGTTACCACCCTTAAGAAAACAAAATGGTTTACATTGCACCTTCGGACATTCTAAGGTGATGTATCTTCGGACACAATCGTTTGCTTCCGCAGGTGGATCGGCTATTTTTTAAATTTATTTTTATTATTAATTCACTTCCCTACAAAATAGTGTTTATTTTTGGTTTTCTGTAAAAACTATATAATAACATAGTTGTAAAGTTATAAAGATACAGGTCCTACAAGAGTTTTTAAATTGATTTTTAGATACGAAATCACTGAAATTGGCTAATGTCTCGGAGTAAGGAGGGAAAAACTTTTTATGCTATGTCCGCAGGTAAATCCGGTGTGTCCATAGGTATATCAGGTTGTTGTACGAAAAGTACATCTCCAAATTTTGAATTTTTAAAAATTCAATATTCAAAATTTTTTATTTGAAAAATATGACTTTATTCACAATGGCTTAGAGCATAACCTGAACATTTTACTAGGTGAAAGTATGTTTCCCAGCGACTGAGAAAAATTAAAATGTGAATTTTGACAAAAATTATAATTTGTTTTTATGTATCGTTAGACCGAATTTCCACACCACATCAACCCAGGTAAATTAGATAGGTAGGTTTCTTAATTAACGTCACACTGGAGCAATAAAACGGACTATTTCAGGTAAATTATAAACCCACTCGAATCACCACGCGATATCTCCTTCGCTCGCAACCAGTCATCTTCGAGTTGTAGGTGGTGCATGTTCGATTCCTGTCAGGTGCATAAATCTCTGGGTGTATTTCTCTCTTCTGTGTCAGTATAACTTTCATTGTATGTGTTTGTCTATTATTTGATGGTGTATGTCTTGTCTCTGGCGCAGCATTGACAAATATAGCTCTTGCGAAATAAAACCTCAACCAGTCTCGCATTGGCGTGGTGTGGAAGTTTGGAGAGAGGGGTGCCAGCCCAGGTGTGAACTCGTCATTTGACCGTGGTTCAAAATTACGTGGTGTTGTTCTCGGAACTTTTCCTTCGGCTTTGATCAGGGACCGTCTCCAATAGCCCGTTTTGTTGCTTCAGTGCGACGTTAATTAAAGTACCTCCCCACAACCAGTCATAAAAGCATCCCTCTCGTCTAGAAAAGCCAAAAAACTCATCTCTGAAAATGTTCCCCTTGTATTCGTACGAAGTGCAGAATAGACGAACATGTTAAAAGATATCGGCATTTCGATTATAAAGTAGTTATTTATCAGGATATAGTGTCCAGACATTTCGTTCTACTCCAAGTTGCTAGTTCCTTAACCTCTTACTTGAATAGAGATTGGAATTTGTGTTTATATATCGTTGTTATACTAAAGCCTTCATAAAACCAAGCATAAAACTTTACTGCTCCAAAGGGTCTACTTCTGAGCTGTAAAGTATAGTTTCGCTGAGTGGGGTATGCGAAAACGGAAACCGCTTTTAAAATAAGTCCTTTGCTCCTTCTATACTAGACCGTATGTCAGTGTTAGTGTCAAGAATAGCTATATTATACCGTCATAGTAAAGAGACGTATCTGTAATGCTACATTCTTAGTGTTGGCTTGGAATAGTTTATTTAATACCAAAGGACTTATTTTTGTAAAGGGAGGAAATATGGATGGTTTTGGAGGTATAAGGCTAGGTACCATTTGTACTCATATGATTCAAAACGAAATTCTGGGTTTGAATCTGGGTAACCAGTTGGAAGAATAGCGGATTAGCAACCGAAGGTTTGCGAGTTCGAAACTCGATCCAACAAAAACCATCAAGTATGTGGGGGCTGATGCACATTAAATCAGCAGTGGCCTCAAATGTACTCACGTTGGCGTGGTGAGGATGTTTGGAGAGTGATGTACCAACTTGGGTGTTGACCTCGTCATCAGACGGTGGTTAAAAATGACGAGATGTTTTCCTCCTGACCGTCGACGGCGCAGATTGTCCACTTTTGGACCTTGCGCCGTTAACACCCTAACATCCAATCCCGGACCGTCGCCAATAGCCCGTTGTGTTACTCCATGGTGAGTTAATTATCTACATACCTCTCTAAGGAAACGCCATTTAAGGATTGAGTCTTCTTCGAGGTTGGTTGGTTGTTTTGGGTTTTTATGGCGCAAGGGCCATACTTGGCCATGCTGTGCGAGACACGACATAGAATATTAAGTAATAGACACACACAATGAAGGATTTACGTTAAATCTGCCTTTGCTTCAAATTTCAACGCGTTGACGTGGTGTAGAAGTTTGGGGAGTGGGATGCCCACACACACACACACACAACTCAGGTATTTACCTCGCCATCTGACCGTGGTTTAAAATTGCGTGATAATCCTCGGAACTTTCTCTTCAGGATGGATCCGGACCGCCGAATAGCCCGATGTGTTGCTCCAGTGCGATATCATTTAGCTACATACCTGGGTTTGAATCTCCGGAATAATTTAAAAATTGTCTCAATTTGCACTGCTGTTCATTGTAAGTGCAACTGCAGGAAAGAGTTGTTGGGTTGACCGGGAAATTTTGCAGATGGGGAATTTATAAAGCAAATGTAAATGATTAAAATCTTTGCAGCCTGAAATCTATACATATAAAGGAGAGTTGGCGTCTGTCTGTATGTTCTCTATACAAATTTACACCGTTTGACCAACCCATATCCAATTTGGTACATTTATAATTTGGAAACCTGCGAGTAAAGTAAGCTACATATTAACCCCGTTCTCTTTATCGTAGGTGTGCAGAGGGTGCTAAATCAATTCGAAATTGCCTTAGGAAAAACATTGAGCACAAAACGCTATCGTTTTATTCTCAATGTTTCTCAACTCTGATACGCAACTCAGTTTGTTTTACTAGTATTGATCGAAAATCAAATTTTCTAATAAAATTGTTTTACCAGTGTTGCTCGAAAAACAATTTTTTTAAAACGTTATATTTAAACAATTTAAAATTCTAACTATGTTTGAACTGATTTTTTATTTCGTTCTACAATATTAATAATTTAGGAATATTTGAATTACGAAAAATGGACATTCAAAATACTTAATTTTACACGACTTACATTTTGTAATGGAACACAAAAGCCGAAACAAAAACTCATTCATGATAAGAGCGCAATTTTGCAATGAGCACAAAAATATCTAATTCTGTAAAACGAAAGATCTGAGCAAGCGCCGGAATTAATGTTTTATTTTATAAATTAGATTTAGAATTCCGTGTTTGTGTATTTGAGTTAAGACAGAAATGTTGCGGTTATATTTGAGTATTTCTAAGTTTCGTAAATTTGCGTTCTTTTTGTAAATAATTCATTATTGCGTATCAATATTTTTCAAGCGTCTTTTTCGAATTTCTCTATATCAGAATATTCTCATGACGTCGAAATTCGACACGCTTGCTCAGATCTTTCGTTTTTCAGAATTCGACATTTTTCAATGACCAGAATTTCGTTTATGTGTGTTCCATTCATTTCCATATTACAGATATATTATTTAGGAGTTAAATTTCAATGAATAATGAATTATTTTTATTTTCTGCCAAATACACTAGACATGAGTAATTTCGTGGTTGTATATGTATATTTCGACGAACTTTACTTAAGTCTTTAGTTCAATACGTTATAGTTTGTAGAATTCTGCTTCATAAAAAAATAATGGAAAACTTTTTATGTAAGGTGTATAACGTCTTATTTTAAAATAACTGGTAAAGTTAAAATAAAGTTATTTTAAAATAAGATATTTTACGTTACATCAAAACTGGTAGTCATATGTTGTAGTTCAAAGGTATTTTTAAATTTTGACATATTTTCAATACAAAACAATTAAAATCAAATTAATTTACATTTGTTTTTCTTGTTTCATGGGTATTATTGAAAGCTGTACTCCATAGTCTAGTAACTATATCTATCATTCTAAATAGGTACGTGGTTTCCATATAGAAACTGAGTCTCTCAATTGAAAAAAGCACCTTAAGGATTCGATTTAAAACTACATTTTTCTGTGGGAGGAAAGCGAATTTTAAATAAGACATTGCTGATCTTGAAATAATATCATAGTAAGGAAGTATGTAAACTAGGACTGTTGAAAAATATAAATTTTTTGTCTTAAGTGGCAGAAGGTCGTGGTTGCTTACTTGAAGTTGAAACTGTTCGTATACAACTTAAGTACCTGTGAAACATTCATTGAAAGCAGTGATTTTGTAAAAAGTGTAATCGATTAAGTTTGCTTTGTCTACACTGATGACATTTATTTTAAAAACAAGCTCCGTTATTCCACGTGTGGCTGAATATAATTTTCAAGAAAAATATGTGCTTCAAAATAAATTAACCACGAATGCCATAACCGTTTAATTTGCCATCCTCTCACAAGGATAATGTAATTTGAAAACATTAAATCCATGGTTTAAGGGTACCACAAATAATAAATATTGATTGGAAAACTGATTGCCAAAACTATACGCTGAAAGTTACTCATTTTTACTGAAAACGAACTTAATTTGGCATTTGTAATCACTCCAAAACTCAAGATCGACTTCTGAAGAAGTCATCCCAGTATAAGCTTCTGTAGTTTGTCTTACAGTAAGAGTGTGATAGATATGAAATGGATTATATGGATGGATATATTATGTATACATATTTGCGTCCGAAGTAAATTGTAGAAGCTATGAAAAAGTTAAAACGATATTAAAAATATTTTCTGTTCACTTAAATGATATTTGCATTTTTCTATGAAGTAGAATCAACATTCAACAAATTCAACCCGAGCAACGCAAAGTAAATTCGGCTACTAATCTATAGACCTCAAAAAGAGCTTATATCAAGCATTGTAATTGTGAATGCTATTGTTCTGCTTGTATGTAAATGTGCCTCATCGCAAAATGTGACATGACCAGTGGTCCGAGTTGGAGTGAGGAAGACGCCATCACAACAATGAAGTATGGTGACTCATTAATCAATGTCTGCCAGCACTATTCGCCGACTAATTCTGCAGCCATGCGTCCATTACTGCGATTTCCTTTAACCACCTAAGTGGTTCCGACGAGATATCTCGTCCATCAAGATCTGACAAATTTTGCTAATGATGAGGTATCTCGTCAGTAAAATTTTGTCGACTCTTTGGTGATTGCAAGACTAAGAAAGGGCCGCGGTACCAGGTTGGAAGAGTAACGGATTAGCAACAGGAGGTCTGCAAGGAATTTCTGATTAGTGCAGTTTTTCCTTTCCTCACAACACACAAAATGGCTAAATAGCCACACCTATTGGCTGCAAGAATCATAGGTAGGTATTTTAATTAACGTCGCACTGGAGCAACAGAACGGGTGATTGGGGACGGTCCGGGATCAAACCCAAGGGAAATATCCGAGGACAACACCACGTAATTTTGAACCACCGTCAGATGACGAGTCCCACCTGAGCTGCCACCCCACTCTCCAAACTTCCACACCAACGTAAGGAATTTGTGGCCACGACTGATTTAACGTGCACCATCCACCTTTGTGCACGACGGTGTTTGGCTGGATTCTAACTCGCAACCCTCCGGTTGCTAATCCGTTACTCTTCCAAACGGGCCACCGCGGCTCATAACAACGTACGGGAAAAAAAAATAAAATGCAGAAGAGTAGGTGAGGGTAAAACTGAAAGGAGGCGAGATCTCTGGGGTACCTCGGGGTTGCGATGCCCGTACACAACCAAAAGATGTGCTCCTGGGGTGGTTGGGAAGTTCGTAGAGTAGGGTGCGTCAGCTCTGGTGTTGATCTCGTCATTTGATCCTGGTTCAAAATTTCGAGGTGTTGTCCTCGGATTTTCCTCTTCCCCTCGGGGTTGTGATGCCCGTACACAACCAAAAGATGTGCTCCTGGGGCCTGGGGTGGTTGGGAAGTTCGTAGCTGTGTATTGCTCTGCGTCAGCTCTGGTGGTCAGCTCTGGTGGTCAGCTCTGGTATTGACCTCGTCATTTGATCCTGGTTCAAAATTTCGAGGTGTTGTCCTCGGATTTTCCTCTTCGGGATCGATCCCTAACAGTTGCTAATTTCCCCTTGTGTTTTTCCAGTGGGACGTTAATTATAATATCCCGCATATATGGTCTGGATGATCCAGACAGATGTAGGCATTTTAATTAACGTCGCACTGGAGAAAAACAAAGGGTTATTGGTGACGGTCCGGGATCAGACCCGATAGGAAATATCCGAAGACAACACCCCGTAATTTTGAACCACGGTCAGATGACGAGGTCACACCTGAGCTGGTACCCCACTCTCCAAACTTCCACGCCAAAGTTAGGTCCTTTGAAGCCACGACAAATTTATGCACTAGCCACCTTTCTACACGACGGCCTTTGGTTGGATTCAAACTCGCAATCCTCCGGTTGGATTCAAACTCGCAATCCTCCGGTTGGATTCAAACTCGCAATCCTCCGGTTGGATTCAAACTCGCAATCCTCCGGTTGGATTCAAACTCGCAATCCTCCGGTTGGATTCAAACTCGCAATCCTCCGGTTGGATTCAAACTCGCAATCCTCCGGTTGCTAATAATCCATTGAGTCTTCTCCATTCACTCTTCCAAGTGGCCTACCACGGACCCTGAGCCAAGCAGACGTTGTGAAGTTCAAAATATCGTGAAAGCAGTAAAAACCTTTTGGCGAGCAGATTAATTTTACTGATACAGAAGATAAAGATACACCCAGGGTAGTTGCAAGAATCGAACCTACGTCTTTTACAGCCCACAGACTGATTGCGCAGTTGGGTGGTTTTGTTTTCTTGAGGTTTTATGGCGCCTGGGCGATACTTGGCCATGCTGCATTAGACAGAAGACAAACATATCAAGTAATAGATAGACACGCAATGAACGTTTTACAGACACAAAAGAGAGAAATACACCCTGGGAGGAATGGAACCTTCGCCGCCTTCAACTGGAAGGTAGCTAGTGCAGTGGGCATACCCACTGAGCCACTGCGGCCCCTTGTGCAGTTTGGAAAGAGAGTTACAACCCGAAAATTAAAAATGAATAATTCTAACTTATCATTAAAATCACGTACATTTTTTAAGACAGAATTATTTTTGAATTTATTGCATAAAACTTTAAAAGTAGGATTATTCGTCGACTTTCACATTATTCAACAAATAAGTCTCTAAGAATGATATGGAATTGGGGAACCAAAGTTGTTTCTTTCCATTTCATAAATTTTTTTGTTTCATAGCTCTTGCCAAATAACCCTCACGTATAATTTATTGCGTAAATTAACAAATCAACGGAATTTCGATTCTAATTTTTTCTAAACCATGCATTTGTGTGCAAATAAATGTACTTAGAATAACAAATTATGCAACTTGTTTGACGTTCTTTGAGTACTTATTTGCAGAAAGTAATTTGAATTATAGTTATATTCTTAACCACCAAAAACAAATACGCATTTATTTGCCATAAAGCCGGATAGGTCTAACATACAAAGTAATTCAAATCTACCATTACCCTGAATTCATTTATTTCTTAGTTTCCATAAATTTCGCCTCCTTTGTACAGTCATGAAGGGTCGAGATTTTTTCACAATTTCGAACGTTTTTGTTTCATTAAGAACCCATATTAAATCATTTTTATAACTCGCAGTTAAAGTTACGATCTCTTTATTATTCCCCCTCTTCAATAACTCATTTTTGATTGTTTTAATTACAATAACGTGTGAAAAACAGATTTTCTTTACGGCTTCTACGAAGTCCAGCACCATAAATACTGTTTCTTAAGTACGTACAGTGCTTTGCGGTATCTTTCCAAAATAATGTTATCTGCTAGGAAATAAAACTTAATCACATTCAAGACTCAAATGTTAATGATGTTTCATTCTTAGTGTGGTTAACATGACGTTTTTATGCGAGCAGCCGTAACTGTTTTTGCTCTGGTGCTATAATACTGCAAATGTTTGTAGACTTTGAGAATATATGACTAACGATTTAATTATGGCTTGCATTTATGTTGTGTGGTCTTAAACATCTATTATAAAGATTGAAATTTACTATAGCAATTTTCTCAAAGTAGGCTCTACAAGACAATATTAATTTTATTTAAAAATGAAAAAGAAATGAATTTATGATGTGCAGAAATGGTAGATATTTGGTTTTTTCATTAATGTCGCACTAGTGGAACACGACGGGCTATTGGCGATTGTCCGGGATCAAACACGAAGGGAAATATCCGAGAACACAACCACTTAATTTTGAACACGGTCTGATGACGAAGTCAGACCTGAGCTGGCACCCCACTCATAAAACTTCCGCACCATGCCAATGTGAGGGCGTTTGAGGCGACGATACCAGCCCCGTGTACACAACGGTCTTTGGCTGGACTGAGTCTCGAATTCGCAACCCTCCGGTTGCTAATCCGATGCTCTTCCAACTGGACTATCGCGGCACCGTTCATAAATCAATTAGTACCTTTGCTGTTTTTATTCGTAGAGGTTTTAAAATTTATTAAGGTATATGTGTTACCGCGAAAGACCGAAATTAGAGAATGTCAATATTCATGAATGTCATCGAAATACGTCGGTGAAAGACCGAATATTTGGTTATATATATTCTTATACATTCGGACCATCGCCGGTGTATGTGAGTAGCACAGATAAGCTCTGGTGGAGGTCGAAACGAAGAAGGCGGAGAGGCCACAGCCAGAGAGGCCTCTCCGTCTTCAGTTTAAGTTGTTGCAATAAATAAGATTGTATAAGGTTAATCACATAATTTATGTGTAAGTTTATTATTGGTATTATTTTCTTTTCTCATTTAGAATGGACTGTTCGTTTTAGGGTCAACAGTTTATTTACATGTGCTTAAGCTTTCTCTTATTTTGACATATATCATGTTTTAATAATAAAGTATGGTTTAAAAAGGTGTATTTTTGTCTTAACGTAACGAAAATATTTTTTATTCAACATTCACCATCAGTGCATGTTGTATGTCGACATTTGCCAATGTAAGTGTGAAATAATGATATTTAGCAAATATTTCGGACATACACCAAGCGACTATGTGAACACTGACATTCACCGGAGAATATCGACATTTGCCAGATATAGGTCTTTCACAGTAACGTGTACACACTAGAAATCACGAAAATCGACAGAATATCGATGCTTTTTGATTAAATCAAATTATTGTCCAACTTTTTAGCTTTCAAACGATATCAAGATCTTATAAATATTCGAAAGTCTTCTGGTTACAAGGGATTTTGTCAGGTACTATCAAATGCACAAACATGTTTCCTTCTGATGATCTGAGGTTTTGCAATGGATGCTTTGTTCGAACGGTGATAACTCAGCAATGAATTGATGAACTACAAATATCTTTGTATCATTATAAATATATATCCTAAAGTGGATGTTTTGACCCTCAATCAGAGTCATTACTTACGGAATGAATTTTTAATTGTTTTTTAAATGTTAAAATTCCTGAAAGTCTTGATTTTTTTAGACTTCCTTGGGTGGAAAAAATGTCAAAAAACCTATTCTCTCTAGCAACTTGATGGAGGATCAAAACACGAAGAATAATATTAGGAATAATTTCCAACAGGAATCTGAGACGTCACTGTTCAAAGAACATGCTAATTAGGCAATTATATCTAAATGAGATAATTAATGATTAGCTTAATCCGAATTTTTCACACTGAAATGAGTTTAAGGACAAACCAATGACCTATTGTAGAAAAATTGGATTTTTAAAGTCAATATTTAAAAGAAATTGTCTAGTGTATACGTACACCTCAAAGGGCATAACTAAACTGACCCATACCTGAAAACCTGAAATACATGTAGGTGGTTAGGTAGTTGAATTAATGTCGCAATGGTGCAACACAACGGGTTATAGGCTACTAGAATACATGTAATTCGAGCATCAAAATGTCTCATCTTAATTGCTGGCAAATAAAATTAACTGTTTAGCGTACACCTTCATTCTTTACCTTATTCAACTGTCCTGGTGATTTGTCTTGGCGTTGAAAATTGTCTTGTGGCCCCCCAGCTGGGGCAAAAACCTACCAAACTCGCACCAGTTCTGGGCTTCCATTCCTCTTGGAGTATGTTACGACGGCCCCTGTCTCAACGAGGTATTTCGTCAATAGAAGAAAACTGACCAGATTTTGATGGACGAGATATCTCGTCAGTGGAAAAAATGATCAAATCGTAATCTCGTCATCATAAACAAATCGGCAATGTCTTGATGAGGACCTATCTCGCTATTAGCAAAATTGATCAGATCTCGTTGGACGAGATATCTCGTCGAAACCACTTGGAGGGTTGATCCGTATAGAAGACGAAAAATCATGACGAAAACAGAAGGCTTACTGTTTCTCGCACACTAACTTTATCGTGACTCTCAATCGAAAACTGCCCGAGAAATCTAAACCGGCTTGTTATACGAAGCTCTTTTATCATCTCTACGTTTTAGTTAATTGACGTTGCGGCTCATCAATCAGGAATATTATGTCGTATATTGGGTTCCACACTTAAACGCAGGAACCAGGACTCGTGGAGCGGCAGAACTCGTACCCGCTGAACTCATTTATGGATCCATCAAATATGGTAACACTATATGCCTCTGTCAAGCGAACTGCTGACTCCAACTGTCCATGACCAAGGCAACTCAAACAAAACGCATCGGATGGAGCAATAAATCGCCAACCCGGACATTCGAAACCGGGCGTCCATCTTGGAAAATTGTAATAGCCGGCCATCCAATCAGGATTCGTCTAATTCCAGATACGTCGATCCGAAAGATATGGCTTGGGTGACAGATATTAGATTTACTTAGCAAAAAGACAAAGAAGCGAATACGAGACGCCAAGGTCATTTAACCGTGGCTCGCAACATGGCGGAGAGATAGAGAAAAAATGGAAGCGAAAATAAAATGGCCCGAGGATTTTCTGGAATGGTAGAGAAAAAGCAACAGAAAATCAATCAGAACTCAAAGGAAACTGAGGCGATGTTCCATATATTTGTATAGATATATTGCTGTTTTCTCCATTGTCCAAAGTCTGTTTGTATTTTGTTTCCCCTGGAGATGTAAGCTAACGTACTAAGCGTAGATATGTCTTCTGTTTTGGAGGTAATATTTCTTTCTTTGGCTTCACTTTTTGTTGCTTTCGCAGCTTCGGCTTTTGTTGGCTGATTGAGATATCTGGTTTTGATGAACAAACAGCGAGGATATTGACATACTTCTAGTCGTTAGATATATCGGGGAAGGAATCTGGTCGCTCTTACAGTTATGGATAATGTGGAAAAATTGGCAGGATCTTGCCAGAAGTAGATAAATGCAGTCGATGGTACTTCTACGATTGGGTATTTAGTTTTAGCTTATTTAGTTTTAAATGGGTAATACTGGTCGTGGTAGCCCGGTTGGAAGAATAACGGATAATCGAATCCAGCCAAAGACCGTCGTATACAAAGGGGCTGCTTCACGTTAAATATGTCGTGGCCTCAAATGTCCTCACATTGGCGTGGTGTGGAAGTTTGGAGAGTGGGATGCCAACTCAGGTGTTGCCTCCCCATCTGATCGTTGTTCAAAATTACGTGGTATTGTCCTCAGATCCCTTTATGATTGATCCCGGACCGTCTTCAATAGTCCGTTGTGCTCCTCCAGTGTGACGTTAATTAAAATATCTACCTACCTTAAAGGGGTAAATTTTGTTGATTGCGCGAATGATCTGCTAAGCGTTAGTGGAATATTTTATATATGTAAATAGAACCTGGCAACGCGTTCGAGAAGAACCGGAAGCATGCGCTTGCTCTGTAAAATTTTCTCCCGAATGTCAGACTCTTCTAAACCTCTAATAAACCGTGCGCTTAACATTAGATTTATGACTGATTTAGAACAATCGGCTGAATTGCACATTGATTTAAATTCAGTCTCAACTTTTGAGAAATAGTATAATTTAAAATTGGCTTCCCCTGGTTTTGGGTTCTTGATAAGAATCGATGCTGCTTCGTCAACACTTCGGGTTTGCGGCACAAGTTTTCTTTTAATAGGTGCATCATACGCTTTTAAAAACAGGTAGGTCCGGTGCCGTAAGAGCTCTGATGAGGTTGTTGTTTGGCCCTAGACAGTTGATCAAGATTTAAAGTTTCGCTTCTTTTACCTCAGCACTATTTCCAATAATACCTTTGAGGTTGAGGAAATTTTCCAGTCTCAGGGATTAGATTTCAAATGATTCAGTTTCCCCATCGTAACATCACCAATGCCCTGTTGTGTTGCTCCAGTGTGTTGTTAATTAAAATACCTACCGCTACTCTTACCACTGTACTACCGCAACCTTTCTTTAGAGAGATAATTCATAACTACTTTTCATTGCGTTCAGCACCCTCAATTTCGTTACAAACCCCTCCATTGTAAAACTCATCCCCTCAAATATCTAACAGTCCCATCTCGTCTAGTTACTGAAGGGTGGTTGTCAGGAGCATCCCCCAGTTGACAAACGACCTTCCTTCCCGGCAATCCCGCAGTTAGGACTGGATTAATGGCAACCGATATGGATTGTTGGCGCCCGCCCTGGAATTATGATCCTGCCATGGCTGTATTTTCGTATGGCCTTTATCATATTTATTCCTCCTTAGGAAGACGTGTTTTTCCCTTTTTTCCTGGATTTTCCCTTTGCACCGTCCTCGGTGTAATGCGATTTCCCAGCAATAAACATCATTCCTTGGGATGGGTGATGTTTAAAGTTGCGATTGCGACGGCCCATTAGTTCTCGCGAGGGGCTCTGTACTCGCTACGGTTCTAATTCAAAATCTAGTTAGTTTTCGGTTGGTCGATTTTGGGGTTCTATTGCGCAATGGCCATATTTTTCCAAGCTGCGCCAAACCAGAGACAACGGCAAGTTAAAAGTGTCGTGAAAGGTTAAAAAAAAGAGGGTGTTGGGTTTTATCGATTGAAGACAGAGTTTTATACATTAAAATAAATTTTATTACGTAGCCAAGTCTTATGGTTTAAAAACATACATTTTAAGAACAACAAGAAGTCTGATCAGATCATGATCCCCAAATACACTTCACATTATCTCCTCTCTTTTATACATTCAATTTACACAATTTTCCATATTGATGTGCCCCACACGGCACTATAATTGGAGGTTTGAGACCGATTCCAACATGCGGCCCCATCGGTTGTAAAACCTCAGCAGATGTATTACAATTCAATATATATATATATATAAATCTAACAAAATATTTTTCTAATAATATTTTTAAATTTATTTAACAATAAAGGCTTTGTTAAAAAGTCAGCCAAATTATTTTCCGATGAAATATAATTTACGTTAAATAGTTCATCTTTTATTAATTTACGAATAAATTTGTACTTGATATCAATATGTTTAGTTTTCTGATTTTCCTGACTATTTTTTGAAAAATAGATAGCAGATTGATTATCACAATATACTTGGGGTCTTATGTAATCACACAAACTTAATTCATTTATAATTCTACTAAACCAAATAACTTCTTTAGTGCAATCGGTTAGTGCAATAAATTCAGATTCCATTGAGCTAAGAGCTATGCACTTTTGTTTAGAAGATTTCCATGATATTGGGATGTTACCAAAATAAATTAAATAGCCACTGCTTGAATGTCTGTTTGTGAGACCACATCCCCAATTTGCATCAGAAAAAGCAATCAAATTTGAACTTTTTACATTGGAAAGATTAATTTTAAAATCCTTTGTAAGAAAAACATAGTTCATAATATCAACAACGTAAGACCAGTGTTTGTAAGTATAACCATTACAAAACTGAGACATTATATTAACAGCAAATGCAATATCTGGTCTGGATCTATCTGACAAAAACGATAAACATCCTATTAAGGAACGATAGGGAAATTTCCTCATTAAATCATTTTCAATTATTTCTTCCTCTTTAACCTTATCAGGTAAATTACAACCAATTTTAAAAGGTAAATTCACAAAACTTTTAGGAAGATCTTTGAATTGTGACATTAATTTTTCAATGTAGGTAATTTGATGTAAATAAATCGAATTTTCAATTTCTTGAAAGTTTACGCCTAACAAATATTTAGTTTTACCTAGGACTGTAAGATCCAATTTTTTGTCCAATAATTCGATTACTTCATTTATCAAATGTTCCCTTTTTGAAAACAAAACCATATCATCTACATAAACAATTAAAATTACATCTTTAAATTTGTAGACACAATTACACCAATTTAACTGAGAAAATCCTAATTTAGTTAAAATACCGTCTAATTCCAAATTCCATTCTCTACCACTTTGATGCAGACCATATATAGCCTTTTCCAATAGACATACTTTGTTTTCGGATCCTTTCAGCACAAATCCTTTTGGCTGTCTCATGTATATAGTATCCTTAAGGTGTCCATATAAATATGCACTTTTCACGTCAACTTGACAGTGATACCAACCCAACATAGAAATCAATAGTACAAACAATAATTTAACAATAGAAAAATTCACAACTGGTGAAAAAATATCTTTAAAATCAATGCCGGGTTTTTGCTTAAAACCTTGAGCAACAAGACGAGCTTTATACCTTTTAGGTATATTGTTTTCGTCCATTTTTATGCTGTACACCCACTTACTTCCAATTATGGTTGTATTTGGGGGTGTGTCCACTAATTTCCATACTTGCCTATCCTTCATTATCTGAATTTCTTCATTCATGGCAGTATTCCATTTAATTTTATCCTTACTTGCCTGCGTTTCTTCATAACTTTTGGGGATTTCGACATTGTAACACTGATCATACATGTCGTACAGCTGTTGGTCTAAAAAATTAGATTCATCACTAGAAGTAGATGGCACATTAGAAATATCCACATTAGGATGTTCAGTTTCTGGCTTAAAATTGAAATTTACAGGATCAAAGCTAATCTTATTTTTAGTACAGTACTTTTTAATATCATTTAAAGATCTCATTCTCAAATTTTCAGGAGAATAATAGTATACAT
Source organism: Meta bourneti (assembly GCA_933210815.1). Classification (NCBI taxonomy): domain Eukaryota; kingdom Metazoa; phylum Arthropoda; class Arachnida; order Araneae; family Tetragnathidae; genus Meta; species Meta bourneti. The sequence goes on from OW119932.1 coordinate 14,931,385, forward strand.
CTATCCTATTGCTTTTATTTCTAGGTTTTTCGATTCTTCGCCAATTTGAAATGTTAAGACTTTTTAAGTCCTCAGTTTTAACTAAATCTTTAGAATCTAAAACTTGAGTTTCACTTTCCGATTTTACTTTTATATTTTCATTTGATTGATAAATAGGAATATTAGAATTAAGATCGAAAGAAACGTACTCAAAGTTTTTACCAAATAGTACATCAACAGCTTTCTTACTTTCGTCGATATGAACATGGACTGTTTCAACTATTCTCTTCTCGTTTGGTACATATATTCTGTAACCTTTAGTTTTCAAACCATATCCTGTCAAAATACCAAGTTTAGCTCTGGGTTGTAATTTATTTCTCTGTATTTTAGGAATATGAACATATGCCAAAGAGCCAAAAATTCTAAAATGTTTTACTGATGGTTTGAAACCAGTCCATATTTCGTTAGGAGATATACCCTCAGTTAATTTGTGTTCGCATCTATTTTTAGTATGAATAAATGCTAAAAGTGCTTCTGACCAAAATTGTGGTTGTAAACCACTGTCTTGAAGCATAGCTCTGACACAATCCATGGCTGTTCTATTGAACCTTTCTGCAATGCCATTTTGTTCAGGGGTATAAGTTGAAGTTCTTTCGATTTTTATTCCTAGATCATTTAAAAACTTTTTAAATTCTTTGTGACAAAATTCTAAACCATTGTCAGTTCGGACACATTTTAACTTAACATTTAGCTGTCTTTCAGCTCTAACCAAGTATTTTTTAAAGTAATCAAAAACTTCATTCTTATTTCGAATAATATAAACAGTTACTTTACGTGAAAAATCATCAATAATAGATAAAAAGTATTTGTTTCCACCTAGAGAGTTAACTGGAGCAGGACCCCACAAATCCATATGGATCCTTTCCAAAACATTTTTAGTTTTCCTTTCGTACATATAGTTTCTTTTTAAGGATATTCTAGTGGATTTAGCAATAGCACAAATCTTACAATTTTTATCTATATTTTTACAATTAAGTTTTTCAATTCCTTTTACACAATTAATTTTACTCATATTTTCAATTAAGGGCATGTTAACATGACAAAACCTACGGTGGGCTTTTTCTAGATCTAAACCAGTTACATATGTATAATTTTTAATCTTGGGATAACCTTTCAAGATATACAATTTTCCAATTCTGGGAACAGTAAACAAATATTTATTATAACTATTATAAATAATCATTTTGTTATTTCCCCATTTAATTTGGTTTCCCACAAGGTCAATACGAGCACCACTAATTAAATTTTTTCTCATATTAGGCGAGTATAACACATCTTTTAAAGTTATATCAAAATTTCGGTTTCTATCTAAAACTGTAAATTGAATATCACCCATACCTAATACTTCCGAGGTGCTGTCCTTGTCTCCGACTAGGATCTTCTGTGGTGGTAGTTTTCTGAATGTCGTAAACATATCACGTTCTTTGCAGAAGTGAGCAGTTGCAGCAGAATCAATGAGAAATTCCCTCGGTCTTTCATTTGGAAAATTTGAAACTGCATAGGCACGTTGAAGATCAGTTTTTGGATTGTCCTCCATATAAAATAATTCACCACCAGGTTTCTGCCGATTGCATTTCTTGAAGCACTTCGATTCGTAATGTCCCGACTTTTTGCAGTAGTTGCAGAATGGTCGCGGCCCCATACGACAAACTGTCGACTTTCTTGGGCTTGAAGGAATTAATTCAGGGTCCAGTACGCATCTGCTGTGATCAGGAGTAGACGCCCGTGTCTCCTTGTATCTAGATGACTTGTTTCTTGTAGCATAAGCATCGGCCACGATACTTAATTTTGTGTCTTCGTCCTTCCGCTTCAGGTCGATCCGGCTGGATTCTGTTATTAAATGTTTAGACAAATTGTCTAGCGTGAACTCGTTGTCATCCATCCTGTATAGCAATTGTACCAGATTATCGTATTCGTGAGGCAAATGTCTTATTAGTTGAAAGCAAACTAAGAGGTCTGGGATTTCGAATCCACCTTCTTTTATCTGTAACAGCTTCTCATGCACTCGTTTGCAGAAGAGTCCAATGGATTCGTCCTCCGGCTGGTAGCGGATTGAAAAGAACTCGTCCACAAGGCCTGCCAATCGTGCTCTAGATGCTGGTTCAAAGTTGGTCTTTAATATATCCCAGGCTTCCTTACCGTCCTCAGTAGATGAAATTAAGACTTGATATTTTCTGTCTATGCCCTGGTAGATAGTTGTGTATGTCCTCTGCTTCCTATAACGATAGTCTCTTTTTTCTTGGTCTGGAGCATCTTCCAATAATAGAGGTTCCGTTTTAGTGATAAATTCCCAGCAGTTCCGGTCCATTAGCAATACCTTCATGTCCGTCTTCCACGTGGCATAGTTGAAATCCGATAACTTCGGGAAGGAAAACATGGACATTTCTTGAATACCCATCATACTGGAAACCGGTAGTGGCAGAATTCAGGTTCAGCTTAAGGTCTGGGCCCATAACCAATTGTTGGGTTTTATCGATTGAAGACAGAGTTTTATACATTAAAATAAATTTTATTACGTAGCCAAGTCTTATGGTTTAAAAACATACATTTTAAGAACAACAAGAAGTCTGATCAGATCATGATCCCCAAATACACTTCACATTATCTCCTCTCTTTTATACATTCAATTTACACAATTTTCCATATTGATGTGCCCCACACGGCACTATAATTGGAGGTTTGAGACCGATTCCAACAGAGGGTCATTTTTTTGAGTTCTATTGCGCAAGGGCCCTATTTGGCCAAGCTGCGCCAAACGACAACGTCAAGTAAAAAGTATCATGAAAGGTTAAAAAAAAGAAGGTCGGTTTTGGAGTATTATTGCGCAAGGGCCTTATTTGGGCAAGCTGCGCCAAACCCGAGCCAACGTCAAGTAAAAAGTATCATGAAAGGTTAAAAAAAGAGGGTCGTTTTTGGAGTATTATTGCGTAAGGGCCCTATTTGGCCATGCTGCGCCAAACCAGAGAGAACGTCAAGTAAAAAGTATCATGAAAGGTTAAAAAAAGAAGGTCGTTTTTGGAGTATTATTGCGCAAGGGCCTTATTTGGGCAAGCTGCGCCAAACCCGAGCCAACGTCAAGTAAAAAGTGTCGTGAAAGGTTAAAGGAAAGAGGGTCGTTTTTGGTGTATTATTGCGCAAGGGTCATATTTGGGCAAGCTGCGTCAAACCCGAGACAACGTCAAGTAAAAAAGTGTCGTGAAAGGGAAAAAAGAGGGATTGAAGAACATAGTGGGATAAAAATATCGCTTGGGTACCCCTGGATAGCGGCCCCCGTGTTCATTATAGCCAGTTTACCCTATGGGAAAAGAAAAGATCACTCGGTTTGGTGAAGTCCGTACATACGTAAAGGAGATGCCCCTGAGGGTAGTTAGTTTTCGGTTAAATACTTGAAAGGTTTCTGGATTATCTGGATGGTTTGGTTTGGTTTGGTTTGTTGGGGCTTTATGGCTCGATGGCCATATTTGGTCATGCTGCGCCAGACACAAGACATAAAATATCAAGTAATAGACGAACACACAATGAAAGTTTTACTGACACAGAAGAGAGAAATACACCCAGGAAGGAATGAAATTAGGGTGGTTGATTTGAATCAGTTTAATCAATTAACCCTCCTGGGTGGTTGTCTTGACACGGTACCTAGTCGTTAGCGAAACTAACCAGATCTTGATGGATGAGATATCCAGTGTCTTGATGACGAGATATCTCATCATTAGCAAAATTGATTAGATCTAGATGAACGAGATGTCGAGTCAAAACCGGCGAAGGGTTAAGCACAGAAAAATAAAGTTTTGTGCTCGATTGGCTGATAGACGCTTCTACTGTCGATTTCCTAGGAGAATAATTTATTGACCACTTGAAATGCGAATAGGTTTTGGCTTAGCGACCAAATCATGATTGATAGACTTGATTTGGCTGTATGAAGATACAGTTTTGTGCTTTTATTGGTTGATAAACGCTTTTACATTGTACATAACCGATTAACGTAATACTATAGTGACTACTTGAAAATGAAAAGAATAGGTTTAGATTTTGTGACCAAACAATTGAGATTTGTTTTGAAATATAAAAAGATGCGTCCTATTTTAAAGACGCTTCTACGACATTATCCACAACCGTGATGGTATCAGCTACTTGAAATGGGAACAAAGAATTTTGTTTTAACTAAATCATTGTTGATATATTTTATTTGGCTGCATTGTGTGTGAATACTTAATAAATTGAATACTTAAAATTAGAAATATATTTTTGTTGCGATTAGATTGGTTAGTAATTGAATTAATGTTACACTGGAACATAACTGGCTATTGGTGACAGTCCATCACGAAAGGAGAGATCCGAGGACAAACCTCGTCCTTTTGTACCCTGGTCAAATATGTCCACTGCATTAATTATTCGCACCCCCGCATTACACTCTTAACGGGATAGGTAGAGAGCTGAATTCACGTCGCACTGGAGTAACACGACGGTCTATTGGCGACGATCCGAGATCCATCCCGGAGGTGAAGATCCAAGGACACCTCGCAATTTTAAACCACGGTCATATGACGAGGTCAACACCTCAGATAGCATCTCACTCTCCAAACATTTACACCCCACCAACGTGATCTTTCTACTCGAGTCCTAACTGCCCTATTCTTGAGTATCAATTACCTTATTCTGGATTCTCACCTGCCCTCTATTAGAGTCTCACCTGCCCTCTATTAGAGTCTCACCTGCCCTCTATTAGAGTCTCACCTGCCCTCTATTAGAGTCTCACCTGCCCTCTATTAGAGTCTCACCTGCCCTGTATTAGAGTACCATCTGCCCTGTATTAGAGTACCATCTGCCCTGTATTAGAGTACCATCTGCCCTGTATTAGAGTACCATCTGCCCTGTATTAGAGTACCATCTGCCCTGTATTAGAGTACCATCTGCCCTGTATTAGAGTACCATCTGCCCTGTATTAGAGTACCATCTGCCCTGTATTAGAGTACCATCTGCCCTGTATTAGAGTACCATCTGCCCTGTATTAGAGTACCATCTGCCCTGTATTAGAGTACCATCTGCCCTGTATTAGAGTACCATCTGCTCTGTATTAGAGTACCATCTGCGCTCTGCTATAGTATGATCTGCCCTCTATTAGAGTATCATCTGTCCTCTACTGAAAGCAAAACTCATTGGTCTAAAAGTAGATACGTAGGTAGTTCAATTAACGTCGCACTAAAGCAACACAACTGGATATTGGCGACGATCCGGTATTATATAAAAAAATCTCGAAGCAAAATACAAAATTAAATCACCCATTACAATCATTCCATGCACCGTCTCAACGCAGCAACTCAAAAACGTTTCAGCAGGACGCAACCAAAACCTAATCAAGGCAGACATCGGAACAAGATCACGCACTCACAAAACCATTAAAATCCTCCCCAGCAATTAATAACCACCCCACGCCAAACCGACCCCACGCCACAAAACTCCATCCCATTCGACACATGACAAATGCAAAAGAGACATCTGACATTTATAGAACTCGGAATTAATGCTCTGCCCGTCCAAGCAGGGATCTTGGCCTGCACGGAATAAAAACGTAACATATGACCGTCACATTGACTTAGCAAAAATTCGTCCTCTGCTAAATTGATCAGAATGTCGTTCATCCAGGGAACTTCCGACGGAAGTGACACTAAATCCAATAAATTAGTCCTCTTTTATGAGTTCTTTTTTAGCATTCGCCCTTATTAGATCTGACAGGAGGAAGTATTTCTTGGAGAGGCATCGGAATTATATTCATTTATGTCTGTCCGGGTGAAACGTCTTATCCAATTACTACGACGCTAAGTTGTCGTTGAGAGAGACGTCTGTTCCTTCGTTGGGCGGAGATTGGTGTGAATAGTTATGTTTGGTGTCCGGTAGTGGGATTTTTCGGGGTTATTCAGATGGCGAGTTTTAGGTTTTATTAAGCAAATCTCGTATTTGACCAAACTGTGCCAAACACAAGACAACGTAAAGTGAAAAATATCATGGAAGAGAAAAAGAATTGGAGAATATAGTGGGCGACTTTTTGTAAATAGGTTGCGTATTACTACATCCTGAATTTTGTGTCATTCAATCATAAATTAGTGTTGCTTTACACCTAAGTATCTCTGTTTTCTGCATCCCTATGGGCTGCGCTAGCCCGGTTGGAAAAGTAACGGATTATCAACCGGAGGATTACGAAAACGAATTTCTTTTATTATAACCGGTCATTTTAAAATAAATTGAACATCTTATTAAAAAGGTTTTGTTCTGTATATTTTATTCGTTTTTATGAAACACAATTTTACATAATTACGTATCCAACCAGACTTAAGGAATAAATATACTGCCAAGAAATTACCCACGTTTAGTGATATTTTGCAGAAAATAAAAAAAAATCATTAAAATTTAACTCAAAAATATATCTGTAAGATGTAAAATACAGGAACACATAAATACAAACAGAAACGAAATTATGGTCATTGAAAAATGTCGAATTCTGAAAAACGAAAGATCTGAGCAAGCATGTCGAATTTCGTCGTCATGAGAAAATTCAGAAATAGAGAAATCCGAAAAAGGCGCTTGAAAAATATTGATAGACACTAATGAATTATTTACAAAAAGAACACAAATTTACGAAATTTAAAAATGCTCAAATACGACCTCAACATTTCGCAGTCTTAAATCAAATACACAAACACGGAATTCTAAATCTAATTTATAAAGTAAAACATTAATTATGGAGTTGCCAGATAGAGAATTGCAAAATTACGCTTTTATGATCAATGGGTTTTTCGTTTGGGCTTTTCGTGTTCCATTACAAAATCTAAGTTGTGTAAAATTAAGTATCCATTTTTCATCAAATATTCATAAATTATTTATATGCGTATAAGAGAATAAAACATCAGTTCAAATATAATTTTTGGAAAAAATTGTTTTTCGAGCAGTACTGGTAAAACAATTCTATTGGAAAAATGGTTTTTCAAGCAATACTGGTAAAACAATTCTATTGGAAAAATGGTTTTTCGAGATATACTGGCAAGATAATTTTACTGGAAAAGTTCTTTTTCTATCAATACGGGTAAAACAAACTGAGCTGCGTGCAGCAATCATTTTATACTTAATATTATTCCTATGTTGATTTGAAATTATTTTTAGCCCTTTCTGCACACCTAGGTTAAAGAGAACGAGGTAATATGTAGCCTACGTAACCCGTAAGGTTCCAGAGTACAAATATACCAAATTTGGTGTTGATTGGTCAAACGGTGTTATTTTGTATAGAGAACAGACAGAAAGACAGACGCCAACTCTGCTTTATATGTATAGATTAACAGTGAAGGATTTATTTAACGTAATAACGGACACATGTACGTATAAATAATATAATACAATGAGGGTTAAACGGGGGTATAATGAGGTTGTAATATAATGAGGTTAATATATAGCCTATGTGTCCCGCAGAATTCTACAGGATGAATGTACCAAATTTAGTGTGAATTGGACCGACATTTATCGTACAAATACGCAATGTTATTTCTATGGGGATTTCGAATTGTCTTTAGTCCCTTGTACGATACCGACGAGATAAAGAACCACTTTCTATGAAAATCTTATTATAAAAATTTACATTCCAATAATAAAGCTGTAGTTTGAGAATTTACAGACGGGATACATAAACGATGATACTGAGCAATTTTCAGCGCAATCGCACCCATCTGCCGATTGCATCATACTCTAAGATTCTAAATAAACCTCTAAGGTCATCTTGAGAGGCGACTCCTGTAGATGTTCTGACGTCATCTGCACAGCCAGACCGGGATATAGCGCCCCTTAGGAAGTGCTCCAGACAGGATGACGGGACGTTACACCCCTCTGCACACCCAAGACAAATAGAACGGAGGTTAATATGTAGCCTACGTTATCCGCAGGGTTTCAAAGAATAAGTGTACCAAATTTGGTGTAGATCGGTCAAACGGTGTAGATTTGTATAGAGAACAGACATACAGACACCAATTCTGCATGATATGCATAGATATTAATGTAATTTACTTTTTGTAATGGTAACTAAGTTCTTTAAAATATAAATAAAATAATTCAATGTCTTAAAGAATTCGCAAAGAAAATGTACATAAGAGTTTCATTTAACTTATATTCATGTGTGCATGAACTGTACAGTATTATAATGGTATCTTAGGTCGATTCTTGTAATGACATTCATCATTCTAAAAGATTCATACTTAGGAGTTCATTCATCAGTCCATTACCACAACTTTATGCTCCACCCTGACACTAAATATCTGCTGATTACCGTTCCAGAAAAACGATGCCTGGTGCCCCCTCCAAAGAAAGGACCCAAAACAAAATAAATTCATATATACACTCAACCAACAAGAATACACTGATAATAAATCAATAGCTCCTCTTCACTTGGAATCACTCCAGTGGCTATAAATAGATCTGCTCCTCTTCTGAGCGGGCCTCGCATGCCTTTTGGCTCTTATCTGCTAGAACGAGGACTTTAATTTTCCTCCGCTGTATATGAATGCTCGGGATGATGAATGCGAAGGCGCTGGTTGGCTCCACAGCGTGGGGATCCGTGCGCGGATTATGCACTCGATGATGCTGGGCAGATTGTATCAGAAACTCTTGTTTTCCGGATAGGGAAAATTGGATGTTAAAGTTAGGGATTTTTTGTTGGGGATTTTTACCGTGAGGCATGGGACGATTATTATAATTTGTTTTTCGTTTGGGTTAGGTTTTTAGGGGTGGTGTATCGTTTGGAATTAACTGGGGCTGGCTTTTTTTGCTTATTGATGGTTCGGAATTTCCGTGCTGTTCCTTTTAATGGGGTGGAAAATATTGGAATTCTGACAGGTTGATTTATAGGGAGATTGGGGTTTGGGAATTTATGAGGTAGATGTAATGGTGCTTCGTCTTCGATATTAATAAAATTAGTGAAGCTGTTGGAGCTATAAATTTAATTCCTTTTTGCAAGAAGTATAGGGTGTCCAATAATTTACAAACATTTTTAAATATCTGTTGTTATCTGAAAGCTATGTACTTTTACATCAAGGTAGGTAGTGGAACTTACTTTGCACTGGGGCAACACGATGGGCTATTAACTTCTAAATCAAGTGTTAACTCTCTTTTAAATGAAAGGCAAGCATTTTCTGTTTGAGGTAAATATTGGTGGTGGTAGTTTTTTGCGACGATACTTGTTTCCACTACATATTCTGAAACGTGATATCAACTGGTTCGTTTTTCCAATACGATTTCAGCACTTTCCCAATAAAAATTCCAATAGCCCATTGTGTTTCTCCAGTGCGACTTTAATTAATTACCATTACCACCATTACACAATAAAATTCCAAAGAATAAAGGGGTCACGGTCGCCCGGTTGATAGAGTATCGGATTATCTACTGGAAGGTTCGCGAGTTCGAACCTCGATTCACCACAAGACCGTCATATACACCGTAAGTTGGTGCACGTTAAATCTGTCGTGGTCTGAAATGTCCTCCCATTGGCGTGGTGTTGAAGTTTGAAGAGTGGTGTACCAGTTCAGATGTTGACCTCGTCTTCTGACCGTGGTTCACAATTACGAGGCGTTGTCCTTGGATCTTTCGCTTCGGGATTGATCCCGGACCTTCGTCAATAGCTTGTTGTGTTGCTCCAGTGGGACGTTAATTCAACTACCAACCAATACAAATAAATTTCTACTGATATATGATACTATATTAAACTCAAAATGGTGATTTAAGGTAATTCCAATATGATATGAGAGAGCATTTGGATAGCAGAAGTTAAATCTTCGCAGACTAACTGGTTGGTTTACACTGAAAATCTCTCATATAGCTAAAAAGGTATTATTCTGATAAACGAAATATGCGAGAGAACGTGAAAATAAGCAAACATGTTGGATATCGTAGACTGATTGTACTGTTTAGTAAAAATTCAAAATCAATTTCCAGGTTGGTTGGTTGGAGTGAGTTTTATGGCCCAAGGAACATATTTGGCCATGCTGTGCCAAACACAAGACAGACAACATCAAGTAATGGACATACACAATGAAAGTTTTATTGACAGGAAGAGAGAAATACACCCAGGGAGGATTCGAACCTGTACCGCTTACAACTGCCAGGTCAGTCTTTCCCATAGAGGAAATTTAGCTTGGTGCTGAAGTTTGGAGAGTGGGATGCCAGCTCAGGTGTTATCTCGTCATCTGACCGTGGTTTAGAATTACATGGTGTCCCCTGACCTTTCCATTGGGGATTCATCCTGGACCGTCACCAATAACCCTATGTATTGCTTCATTGTGACGTTAATTGAATACCTACCCACCCCCATAGAGGAAATATGAAAGTAGAGTGAGCAATGATAACCTTTTTAGGTGCCCAAGATCATGTGACAGAAACTAGTAGTAACGTGACCCTTAGACTACTCTTGTCTACCGGCTGAAACCTAACATTCATCATCCGATTGGTCACCGGAACGTTAGAATACGCCCATCCATTTATTCATCATCTCATTGGTCCATTGATAGATCATCTGATAGTAAAAGACTTTGGGAATTTCACCAATTTCTTCTCCACTGTGGACCGACAGCATGAAGTAATCTACATACACTCATAAGGGGGGGGGAAATTTCAATTAACGTCACACTGGAGCAACACAATGGGCTATTGGTGACGGTCCGGGATCAATCCCAAAGGGAAAGATCCGAGGACAACACCACGTAATTTTGAACCACGGTCAGATGACGAGGCAACACCTGAGCCCCACTCTCCAAACTTCCACACCACGCCAACGTGAGGACATTTGAGGCCACGACAGATTTAACGTGCACCAGCCCCCTTTGTACACGGCGGTGTTTGGCTGGATTTGAATTCGCAACCCTTCGGTTGCTAGTCCGTTGCTCTTCCAACCGGGCCACCGCGGCCCTTACACTCATAAGGAAAGTTTTACTAACGCAGAAGAGAGGTAGGTAGGTAATTAACGTCGCAATGAAGCAAAACAACGAGCTATTCGCGACGTTCCGGGATCAATCCCCAAGTGAAAGATCCAAGGCCAACGCCTCGTTATTTTGAATTAGGGTCAGATGCCGAGGTCAACATCTGAGCTCACACCCTACTCTCCAAACTTCCATACCACGACAATTTGAGGATATTTGAGACCTCGACAGTTTAACGTACACCAGCTCCCGTGTACACGACGGTCATTGGCTGGACCTAGGTTCGAACTCGCAACCCTGCGGTTCCTTCCTAATCCGTTGCTGTTCCAACTGGACTACCGCGGCCCCATCAAGTAGTGGACATACACTGCGTACATCAAGTAATAGAGTTGCAGCAAAAAGTTCCGTTTTCGAATTCATTTCCAAAATTTTATCAGCCATAGCTGATTGATTGTCAAGGCTTTCCACGCTCATTATCAAGATGTTCTGAATGGATTCTGGTAATTTTTCAAGCCATAACGTGCGTAAAGCCTTGTCAGAAATGTTCATTCCGCCAAGCGATTTCATTTTACGTAGCAATTGACTGGGTTCTAAATCACTTAATGAAATTCTAGTAATAATCGCTTGATACTTTTTCTTCACTTTCCTGAAACGTATTTAAAAGTCTTTCTTTTGCTGCAGAATGCTTGTCACTTCTGCCACTTTGGATTATGTCCCAAATGTTTTCAACCACTTTCGGTTCCATCTGTGTAACCAGGTAATTGAATTTCGTTTCCACAATTTCTGCGATAGAAAACCGGCCCTCGACTTGATAAAACCAAATTTCAGGCTTTTCATCCCAAAATGGAGGGATTTTGATGCCCACTCGGTTTGTTTCCAGTTTCAGGTCAGTTTTATCCAATTTCGTTTCCATGTTTGCTTTCACCGCGGCATGAGTCTCTTACATTATCACTCGTTGTGCTGCTTCATTACATCTATTATTACAGATCACCAATATGTAACTCTTTGGAGTTACCAAAGCAGTAAAAAAATCAAACTCCTTTACAAAAGAATTAGTTTTATTTTCATTTTTCGTCTTCAGCATGCAACAACAAAAAAACAAACGACTGCTTGGTCGCGTTCTTTTTTAGAATAATAATACGTGAATATTCTCGTTGTCACACGACAACAACCAAATAGTATTTCTTTACCAAACAGAAAGATATTATACATAGAAGCGCTACACACTAAAGGAAAGTTTAACGAACACAGAAGATAGAAACACACCTAGGGAGAAATTGAATCTGCGCCTTCTACAACTTACACGTTGCTAACGAAATGGCATCAGCGCGTGAGCCTGATCTATTGAGCCACGAAGACTCCTAAGAATAAAAAAAAATGGCGCATGTAATGAAAAGGGAAAAAAATTGAGATTAGAAATCATTTTGAAGAATAAAAGCGAATTTAAGATCAAATTCCCTTCATTCCTCTTTCATTCAAAATCCTCCAAATCTTCGGAGTATAAATTTCAAATCTATTCCGAGAAGTGATGAGATTAAGATTGAAGGATTAGAACAGGGAACGCTTAACCTCCTACATCTATCACCGAATCCTTTTGTTTTATCGCCTGCACGCGCTGATGCCAAATCGGAAATAGATAATTTGACACGATTCCAGGGTGGAAATCACATTACGCAGGATTAAATTTTAGTGAAGGCGAAGTTCGGAAGAACGGAATCTGGCATCACGAACTTAGAAATCCCTGATGGCGTCTGAGCCTTTAAGTGGCAATTCTTGGAAAAATTGCATTGAGAGATAAAACTCTCCGTGCACGCGTTGAAGTATGAAACAGCGCAAGTTAAGACTTTTAGTCTATGAGAATCAGTCTTTAGTTGTGTACGTGCATTTAAATATTTTTTTCATTTTTATTTCTTCACCAAGGGACTGAAAATCCTACATAACATAATCTTAAGTTAAAATTGTCTTTTTAAATAATTCTGGTCTCTAAAATTTTACGTTTAACCTTGGTAGGATTTTAATTAACGTCGCACTGGAGTAACGCAAAGGGCTATTGTTGACTGTCTGGGATGAAACCCTAAGGGAAAGATCCAAAGATAACACGTAATTTTGAACCACGGTCATAGGTCACACCTGAGCTACCAACCGGTCCAACCGCGTTATCGCGGCAACATTTAAACCTGAAAAGCCTTGTAACCTTTGGTACCAATGAAAATGGATTCAGGAATTTAAGATTTCCTCCAATGAATATAATTTTTTCAAGTTTGATAGCTGATGTGGTTTTATAAGAGAGTGAAGGAAGACCTCCAGGTATATTCACAACAAAAATTTGGCTTTTACTACATTAATAACGTAAAAACAATATACTAAAGGGAAATTGAAATTAAAAAAAATAATTTCGAATTTCCCGGGTTAAGGCACAGTATATCTTCGGCTTAAAGCAGAAACTTAACTGATAAAAAATAAAAGTTCGGACGTTTAAAGACTAATTAGGGTTTAGATCAAAATTAAAAATTCTAAGTATTTTGGTATTGTGATATTTTGTTCAAATGGATTGCAATGTGGCAATGTGTTTATTTACCTTCATCACGAAAACAAACATTTAGTGTCAGGATTGGATTTTATGTTATGGTTCTACGACACAAGGTCCAAAAGCGGACCAGCTGTGTCAAACATTTAGTGTCAGAAAATGTATTTCCGTAAAAGGAGTTTCTGCATAAGTCGACGATATATTTCTTCAAAGTGGTAGAATTTGAATAACTAGCCAATTATGAGAGAATCAATATAAAAAACTCTGGAATAGTCTTAAATAAATTCTTAAAAATTATATTCGTAATTGTAAAACAAAAAGAATTTTATGTATGCTTTTCTAGATACTTTATACATAATTAAGCTATTTGAATCCATTTGGCTATTTGAAGAAAAGTGAAGTTAGTTGGCTGGTTTGGGGTTTTATAGAGCAAAGGCCATACATGGCCAAGCTGCGCCAAACACAAGGTAGATAATTTTAAGTTATTGTGAAAAGAAAGGTAGGCAGGTATTTAACGTCACACTGGAGCAACACAACGGGCTATTGGCGACGGTCCAGCATCAAACCCTTAAGGGAAAGATTCGAGAACCCCACGTAATTTGGACCACGGTCAGATGACGAGGTCACACCTGAGCTGGCACTCCTTTCTCCAAACTTTCCCGCCTCGCCAACGTGAGGACATTTGAGGCCACAACATATTTAACGTGCACCAGCCCCCTTTGTACACGACGGTCCTCGGTTGGATTCGAATTCGTAACCCTCCGGTCGCCAGTCTGTTACTCTTCCAACTGGACTACCACAGCCCCGAGAGAAGAAAGAGAAAGATCCATTGAGCATCACATTTTCACGACCCTCATACCTCGATGTTCTCCCCTATTGAAGATATGCCCCTGAATGGGTCGTAAAAGGGGGGAAAGATGGATTTTGGAACAGAGTAGTGGGATGAAAGCAGAAGATCGTTTGGTTATTCCGGGAGTACAATTCCCCTGTTTACAAAAAACAGTAACCCCCCCCAAAAAATGATTACTGGAGAAAAGTAAAGAAAACTATTCATATAGGAATGAAAGCTGGATAAAATTTCACTTCCAATGTTATTTTTAAGACCCCTAGATTCAAAAAGGAGCATAGAAACGAGATTAAAAGTTGAACCATTATAAAGTATATTCACTTGAAATATATCTTTGTGATTGGGTAAGCCACGTATATATGCACAATTAGTAATCAAACTTTAAATCTGAAATACAAATAATGTATTTGAACCATGCGCGTGGTTCAGAAAATATTTTAACCCTCGAAGTGGTTTCGACGAGATATCTCGTCCACAAGAACTTGCTATTTTTGCTAATGACGATATACCACCGATTCTTCAGGATATTACCGATTCTTTTTATGATGACGAGATAAAGATATAGTCAATTTTTTCGAATGACGAGATATCTTATTCATCAAGATTGATCAGGTTTACTAGTAACGAGATACTTCGTAGAACCGTAATTTAAAATTATGTGTTCTCGGATCTTTCCCATTGATAGAGCGTCGCCAATCGCCCCTTGTGTCGCTCTAGTGTGAGTTATTTCAACTACCTATCACTATTTCAGCCCCTGGACGATATGTTTAACTAATAAGTTGTACATAAACCTGCATATTTAAGTAATACATTTTAGTTGACGTCTAGAAATCTAGTATCAACTTAACCTGGAATTAACAATTTCTAGCCTTTTGATTTAATAAAAGTCTACTCCACAATTCGGGTGGTGGCTCAGTGGGTATTACCACTGCGCTATCAACTTGCAAGTTGTAGTCGGCGCAGCTTCGATTCCAGCCTTCTATTCCATCCAGTATTTCTCTTCTGTGTCAGTAAAACTTTCCTGTTGTGCTTATGTTTATTATTTGATGTTGCAAATATTATGTGTGACCCAAACTACCACAATTCAGCACCGAATAATTTAAACAATTATCTCAGAAGTTGCATTACTCTCGATCCAAGACAAAATAGAGGTAACTCGTTTTCAAACGCAAATTCTCTCCTCTTGTTCGAAAACCATAACCACCCCGAAGCCCAGTCGACGGTTACTTAACCCGCATGCCGACTGACGCACCACTGCAGTCAACTAAATCATTAGCATACAAGAGGGACATAACTTAACACAGAACAATGGCCAACATCCATAACACCTGCAGTCCCCGAACATCCCTAATTTTCTATCCGCATCAAAACGCGACCACTCACGAATGTGTCCCAATCGCCAATAACGCCCCATCCATTAATTCCGAATTTCTTCGTCGCAGAATTAAGACGGACTCCAGTTCCTCGAAGCGATGTCAAAGCCTTACGTCAACAAGTGCGTCTTGATAATTTTACTGCAAATTACGGCCCGCAGATGGAAATCAAACCGTTTTCGGAATTAGAGATACGACTGTTGGGTCTGCAGGAGAGGACGCTGTAATCGAAATCGCTCGAAAGTTGTGGGGATTTATTCGGATATTAAGTCAGTTTCGGGCTACTCTAAATATTTATGAATCGGGTATAATTTCCGTAAAGGCGATTTTGAAGATTGAGATTGAATGTTGTTGCAGGGCTTAGACTTGTATCTGCTGCGTTTATGAATGTTTGGCAAATAATTTGTGTATGTTGGAGGCGAAACTCGGCGTATATTTGCGTTTGGAAGATTATTGGGGAATTAATTTATTAAGTTGCATTTGTTTCATGGGGTAGGTAGTTGAATTAACTTCGCACTGAAGCAACGCGATGGGGTATTTGTTACACGTTCGAATGATTCTATTTTGTCAAATGATTTAACTTCATTATAACTAACATTTGAAACATTTCATTCTTATACTTGGGTTGCGATATCGAAATAGAAATGTAATACTACATATAATAGTGCGAAATTTAACCCTCCTAGTGGTTATCTTGACGAGATTTCTCGTCAGTAGAACAAAGTGACTTGATCTTGATCTCGTCATCATAAAAATCGACACTATTTTCATCATTCGCAATTCATTTGACATTCTTATATATCACCAGTAAAATTGGTCAGATCTTGATAGACTAGAATACTTGGAGATTTAAAGGATCCAAAGATATAGTTCAGACAACAACAAAGAACAAGCATACAACCCAATAAGAAAAAGTCTAAAAAAATAAAGTCACCATTTTTCTGCTGTCTATTTGAAATGGTTGTCACAGACAAGTTAAGTCACATGCATGCGGTTAACTAGTAATATACAATACTAATATTTAGTTTATATTTCTTATTTTGATGGAGATGTCGAATCCGGGGCACTATAAATTTATCTCCAAACATGGTAACATTGGCGTTTTGATCCAGCTTTATGGCAACCCTATGAAAAACATTGTTTTTTACGGAGGGAAGTCCGTTTTTTTTAACGAAATTGCGATGTATTGCGTTCTATAATTTGTTAGCGTATCGAAATTTGGAATTTTTTGCGTTCTGATTGCTTACCGCTTAAGAATGGTTTTCATTGGTTACCGCTTAACCGGCTATTTTGTGCTTGCAACGGATTCTTTCAGTGTTTCTTTAGATTTCTTGCATGCCGTTGGATTTCCAAAATTTTGATTACTATCTTTTCAAGTGGCCCATTTCTATTTATATTCATTGTTTTTTTAATTTTTTAATTAGAAATTAAATTAATTAATTATCGGAACCTGATTAAAATTGGACCATAAGTTTTATTTTTTTTACTTTTTATTGTTTATTTGTGCATTCCTCATTTTCACTTCCGGATATATCAAATCGAATTGCCAAGATGGCCGCCATACTGGCTTTGGACGCCATCTTGATTTGGCGACAAACATGCCCCGGATTCGACATCTTTACCCTTATTTCTAATGTAGACTTGAGGTAAGCGCACACTAGTCCGCATCGTATGGACGGCACGCATTGAACGGATCGGATTTTAGAATTACTTACATTGTTTCAGATGAGACTGCATCCACCCAATCTTCATGTACGTATCTGAAATTCCGACAATGATTCCCAAGAGAGAATGAAATCCATTCCGTCCGTAAAATGCGGATGACTCATCCGAAATTTCCGAGAAGTATGGACATCGGATGTTGACGCTAAACATTATAATTGTGTTTTCTATTCCCCTAATCCAAGTTTCTATCTTTGCGATGATCAAGATAGAGTGAAAATTTCAACGGATTTCAAACCTGCATACAATTATACGTCAGATCGATACATAAACCGTGATTTTCTTTTTTTCAATAGTCGTAACTAATTTTTTGGCAGATATTTCTTATATACTAAACGAAAACGGAAGTATTGCCTCCAAGGGAATGTCAACGTGGCCGGCATTTCCCCGTCAGTTTCTGAAATGCCGATGCTCCGAATGCAGTGAGCGCAAAACACTAAATTAATCCGATCCGTACGATTCGTGCTGTCCGTCCGATGCGGAATAGTGTGCGCTTACCTTTATTCAGCCTTCGGCACTATAAGGAACGAGATTATCATTATTTGTGAAGGAACCTCCAATGTGTAAGCTTCCGTTGTTGTAGGGACAATCGGCAATATCCATTCGCTTACCGGGATTCGAACCCGGGACCTACAGAGTGGCATGCGAACTCTGAGCGCTATACCAGTCAAGCCGCAGTTTGTATTTCAATTCCCCATCTTTTTTAGTTCTTCCTTCAAATTTTTTTTTAAAATTACTATTTTTTTTATTACTTTGGTTTGTCACTCAAATCAAACCACAAACTTTGAACTAGAGGTTACTATCAAGTCTTTGTTCTCTCAGCTATCGAACGACACTATGTTGGTTCGATTCGCGTAGATAACATCACGTAGATAACATCACGTAGATAACATCACGTAGATAATAGTTAGACCGAACTCGATACTCATTTTTTGTAACGCTCAACTTTCCGTACAGGCCACCTAGTACTGATCTGATTTTTACCCTTCAAAGTGGTTTCGATAAGCTATCTCGTCCATCAAAATCTGGCCTATTTTGCTGATGACGAGATATCTTTTCCATCAAGATCTGGTCAGTTTTCTTCTCTTAACGATATATCTTTTCCATCAAGATCTGGTCAGTTTTCTTCTAATGACGACATATTTTTTCCATCAAGATCTGATCAATTTTTTTCTAATGACGATATATATTTTCCATCAAGATCTGGTTAGTTTTCTTCTAATAACGATATATCTTTTCCATCAAGATCTGGTCAGTTTTCTTCTGGCGAGATATCGTGTCCATCAAGATCTGGTCAGTTTTCTTCTGGCGAGATATCGTGTCCATCAAGATCTGGTAAGTTTTCTTCTAATGACGACATATTTTTTCCATCAAGATCTGGTTAGTTTTCTTCTAATGACGACATATTTTTTCCATCAAGATCTGGTTAGTTTTCTTCTAATGACGACATATTTTTTCCATCAAGATCTGGTTAGTTTTCTTCTAATGACGACATATCTTGTCCATCAAGATTTGGTCAGTTTTGCTTATTACGAACTACCTCCTCAAGACAACCACCAAGATGTTTTAAGACGTAAAATCTTGATATTACATCCGCAATCCCTTACATATATATCCCATAGAGAACTCCATCCATAACCTTTAGAGAACTCAACAAATCCCAATTTTAAGCAACATTTCCAAACATCAGCAACAACGAATGCCTTCCAAGCAATAGACCCAAAAGGGCGTAAGACAAAGGATATCACCCGTGCTTCACCAAACGCTAACACAACTTGCGAATTAATCTTAACTTCTCCGAGCCTGCCTACAAATGTAGGGCACTAAGCGACGGATTTAAGTTAGAGCGCTCCAGGACTTAAGGGCTTACGTTTAATTCTACTTATTCGGATGTATGATTGCGTATGAATACGTAAAATGACAGGGGCCCTTTCCGGCTTGTTCGGATCCACTTCGCGAAACTGCGGTAATGGGTTTAAGAAATTTTAAGAGGGAGTATGATGTGAAGTTGTAGGGTTTGGATTTATTGGGAAAGTTAATGGCTTATGAATTTGGTTTCGTCGATATCCCCTTAACCCTATGGCCAATCAATTATTAATTATCCAGTATAAAGGGACTTTATAGGTAACGATTTAATCTGATACATTGATATGCGCTGGTTGGTAGCTATAGTTTTAGTATAATTGTTAATTGATGGATAATTATATTGAATAATGTACCTACACAGTATTGAAGATCGTAGGGTAGCTTATTTTGTTCATAAGGTGATTTGGTAGAGTTATATACCAGTGTTTTAACACCATGAGCTTTATGACATTTCATAGTGTAGTATTGTTTTTACTGCACAGCGTACTTAAAGAATAAATAACCACATCTATTAGGTGACAGAATTCACGGATTCTTTCAAACTTTAGAAATGTATTGGTCTCTTCCTTAGACTATAATAATTTGGAATGATTATTTTTCTTATTTCTTTAAAATAGAATCCTTTTGAATTATTCTATTTTTACTTCTGAAGAATATAATCATTTTGAAAATTCCAACGCCCGTTCTCTTGGAATAGAATCCTATGCAAAAAATTTTATTGATCCTATTATAAATTTTATTACAATAAAATTCTTTTGAAATTTCCTATTTCTCCTTTCATTAACCTCCTAAGTGGTTTTGACGAGATATCTTGTCCTTCAAAATCTGGACAATTTTGCGAATAACGATATATCTCGCCGATAGTTTGTTGATAAGATTACGGACTGGTCAGTTTTCTTCTAATGACGAGATAACTTATCAAGTCAACTACTCCAGGAGGGTTGAAATTAATCCTTTGGAAAGATTCTATTGCTCATTTCCTCACAATATAATTTATTAGAAGTTTTCAGTTGTTCCTTTAATTACAATAAAATTCCTTAAAAAGATGTTATTGGTCAATAAGGTCAAAATTGGTTGGATGTCATATAGGTAAGACTGCTGGTTGCAAGATAGAATTATGCGTTTGAACCCTTAGGAGGTTTAAGAAAGCAGTCAAGTGATGAATTCGCCACTCAAGATTATTCTGTAGAAGTTGCTTTTCCTTCACTAGACTGATATTGCAAGGAAAACAATTAATTTTTTTTGCGTGTAAAATTTCTTTATACTTGGTTCGGTTATAACCCTTTTAGTTTTAATGATTTTAATCTAAAGAATGAAATTCTCTTTGTCTATATTTTGCAGCGACAACTATTCTGGCAAACTTGGAAAAACTTCAGAAGTGATGGTTTCGTCAGAATTGTATTTAATATAAACTCTGGATTTAACGATTTAACTACATAAGATTTATTCATCAAAAATTAATAAAACACATTAAATTCTTGGATGCAATGAAAAAGTATCCAAACCAATTGAATGATTATTTTAAAACTAAAACCAACTTTTTTCATATAAATACCACAATCAGGCTTTTTGTGTCACTAAATGCGGTTGGAGGCAGTGTTTTTATGATTTAACATGTTTCTAGGGCTTTCTTTTTCAAATACAATTTCAGCACATCGCCAAAAAATTTCGAAGTAATGAATTCCGAATTGATATATGGCAATTAATTAAGGCCAATTAGAAAAACCCTAATATGTATCAAACAATAGTATTTGCGTAATTGGAAGTAAATTCCTAATCTTTTGTCAGGATTATTTGTTTACCTCCAAAATCCTTCTCATACTGAATAAATTTTATTTGGCATTAATTCTAATTGCTTAATTCGTAGATAATCTCGCAACCTCCGTTACCTGTATTCAAATATAAAAAATATCACTGCAAAAGTTTCAATTAAATATGATTTGCCAGTTTCAATTAAATATGATTTGCTATACATAAAAAATAATGAAAATAGGGGAAGCATTCGATTTTTGTAGATATTGCTTTGTAATTCTAGTTCTTTCATACGATTTAATTTGTTTGGAACGTTTTGTTGTTACCTGTGTTTATGTTAACCTCTGTATTTGCATTTGGTGGCCAAACATCGATTTAACTTGACTTTGCATTCCGCGAGGTTGGCTACTATTTTCGAAAAAGAAGCCAATTAATACAAAGTTACGACTTAAAATTATTCCAAACGTGGTAAACCTCTAAATTTTATTTCAATGGATGCCATTGAAAGAGATAAGAGGAAATATTCTTCGAAATAAACGGAAGCCCGGTCGGAAGCGTAACGAAGGGTTGCGAGTTCGAATCCAACCAAAGACTGTCGTGTACAAAGGGTTCTGGTATACGTTAAATCTATCAGCCTCAAATGTCCTCACGTTGACGTGGTATGGAAGTTTGGAGAGTGGGGTGCCACTATGTCAGGTGACCTCGTCATCTGACCGTGATTCAAAATTACTTGGTGTTGTCGGATTAATCCCGGACTGTCGCCAATACCCAGATGTGTTGCTCCAGTGCGATTTTAATTAAAATACCTACCTACAGAAATATATGAAATATTTCCATTAAGTGATCAGTACTACTTAACCCTTAACACTACATAGTTATCATCACGCTAAACGCAAGAATCTACCTTTTTGACCATTTTCACTTAACTACATTTTTCGATTCACAATTTGATGCTTTATACTATGCCAAAGTCACAAACCTTGATTCTAATTGGAAATGGCGATTTTCAGAATGCCTCTTTCGCCTATCTACATAAATTGGTTTTCTCGCAAAGCGGAAACACGAATCTGGTAGATTCGTTATTTCGGCATTGTGTTTCACGAATCTTCCAATCATCAGTCGAATTCCTTTGTTCCCTTCTTGTATGTTGAATTATTTAAGGAACAGGTGTATAACAAACGTTTCTCTCGTCAACATGATGTCGGACACCTTAGGAAAGGTCAGTACAGAAATTTATTAGTGATGTCAATGTGAATTCATGTCAAAAATAACGGCCGATTCTTTGCAAGTTCGAATCCAATCCAAAACTTCGTGTACAAAGGAGATGGTGCACGTTCTATCTGTCGTGACCTCAATTGGTGGTGTGGAAGTTTGGAGAAGGGTGTGTGCCACCTCAGGTGTAACCTCGTCATCTGACCGTGGTTCAAAATTACGAGGTGGTGTTGGATCTTTCCCTTCAGGATATGATCCCGGATGGTCATCAATTGTCTGTTTTGTTGTTGCAGTGTTACGTTAATTAAAATACCTACCTGTTGCACTAGTGTCGCGGTAGCCCGGTTGGAACTCAAGGATTAGCAACCGTTATTTAAGTAACGTCACACTGGAGCAACACAACGGGCTATTGGTGACGGTCCGGGATCAAACCCAAAGGGAAAGATCGAGGAACGTAATTTGGTACCAGATTAATAAGATCATGTTCGTGAGGGCTGGTGCACATTAAATTTGTTGTGGCCTCAAATGTCCTCACTTTAGTGTGGTGTGCAAGTTTGGAGTTGGGTACAAACTCAGGTGTTGACCTCATTAAGGGGCACAGTACCTTTAAGCATACAAATCAACAGGTAAAATAGATTAATTTCGGTAAACTGTATCACCAAACGTTTTATGTGTATCAATGAAATTTTTGCAGGGTTTATTTACACTTTATACTACACAATGCAGAAAAATAGGTTTGATTTTTAAAAATTAAATATTTTTTACTAGAATTTACATAAGGTCATTTTTAACATACTTCTTTACAAGCATAACTTGTGCGCAACATTCTAAGTCATCCTGTGCATTTTCTATAAAACTAACGGCTGATATGAGTAACTGCTTAAATTAAAACCAGAAAATAATAGTTAAGTAACACATAAATATAACAATCAATTCCAAAAATTAATAGCATAATTCCAAACCAAAACTAAGAAACGTAAACAAACGAACAGCTGAAAATAAAAAAAGGTGTGTTCGAAAAATCCTCATTACGAACGAACGAATGCGAATTTTTTCATGCGGTTTTTTTTTTACCAGAATCAGAACATTTCAAGCTATCTAAATAGATCAAAATTGAAAAATCGATTTTTTTTAAGGTTTTAAAGGTACTGTGCCCCCTTAATTGATCATGTTTTAAAATGAGGGGTCCTCGGGTTTTTCCCTTCGAGATTGATCCCTGTCTGTCACCAATAGCTCCAGTTTGATATTAATTCAATTATTAATCCTTGAAGTTTAGCGACTGTAAAAGATATCAATGATATTAGTGCTACAAGTCAAAAACGTGGAAAACCTAATTTTTATTTTGATGGCCGCCATTGCCGGAGAAAATATTTTCCGAAATATACTCTATATGTTCATTAAATATTATTTAGGCAGTGATAATTAGCTTTTAATATATTTTCGAATTATATTTTATATTTTAAGTTAAA
The DNA here is from genome assembly GCA_933210815.1 of Meta bourneti. Classification (NCBI taxonomy): domain Eukaryota; kingdom Metazoa; phylum Arthropoda; class Arachnida; order Araneae; family Tetragnathidae; genus Meta; species Meta bourneti. The sequence continues at coordinate 14,955,138 of OW119932.1, forward strand.
ATTTCACATAGAATATGGAGACAAAATTGTGGATTTATTTACACTACAGATACTTACCAATTCCGCAAAACTGCATTTGAAACACATCACATTTGATTTGAGGTAGTTTTGAGTTCTTTATGCAAATAACTAAACCCTCCAATTGGGTTTGACCCGAGATATCTCGTCCATCAAAATCTAACCAATTTTGCTAATGGCAAAATACTCGTCTATCAAGATACTGTAGATCTTTTTATGAGATAAAGATCTGGTCGGATATTTTCTTATGACGATATTCCGTCCACCAAGATCTGGCAGATTTCATACTGATGAGTTACCTCGTCTAGACAACCACGAGAATTAAATAAAGATTTTTGATTACTAATAGCCTTAACGATATAAGTAGTGTAAAAGATAAAAACCTTTCATGTGGTATACGCAAGTGCTGTTTCAATCACAAACCAAACTTGCATCGTACATTTTACACTGCATTCAACACCACCTCAAAGCCAACATCATTCTATTTCAATTAACTCGATCAGATTCCGAGACCGCAGAATCAGCTTCGCTTAAGCGTTTTTTAATACGCAACACCAATTATAATGAACTAATCGCCAAACGAGAGCGCGCCAACTGCGCCAAGCGGGCATTCCTCGGTTTGCTTAATTATAAACGCATTTGACAGGAACTTGGCGATCATTATTCCGCCATCAGTGTCCCGAAGTTCGTCCTCTGTCGATACGTCACTGCTCCACAGGTGCCGAAAGAAACTACTTGCAGTCACGTGATCAATAGCGAGGAATGAGTCCCTTTAGGGATTGAATATTCTGTTCCAGTTAACTGAGCGATTAGAGCAAGAACTACGGATACTTGTTGCGAGTTTGAAACTAGGTCCAACCAAAGACTTTTGTGCACGCAGAGGCGTTAAACCTGCAGAGTCCTCAAATGTCCTCACTTTGGCGTGGTGAGGAAATTTGGAGAGGGGAGTGGCCAGCTCAGGTGTTGACCTCGTCATCTGACCGTGGTTCAAAATTATGCGGCATTGCGCTTGTATCTTTCCCTTCGGGATTGATCCCAAACCAATACCAATAGCCAGCTGTTGCTCTCATTAATTAACTAACAAACAAAAACAGAAGTACTTTGTTATTGTAGTGCTATGCGCTTGAAATAAAATAATAATCCAGATAGGTAATTAAATAGCGTAGCACTGGAGCAACAGAACAGGCTTTTGGCGACAGTCAAGGATCAATTCCCAAGGAAAAGATCCGAGATGTATTTTTGGGTTTTTTAATTTAACTTGACACTGGAACAACACAACGGGCTATTGGTGACGGTCCGGGATCGATCCCAAAGTCAAAGATCCTACAACAGCTCGGGCCGCGGTGGCCCGGTTGGAAGAGTAACGGACTAGCAACCGAAGGGTTGCGAGTTCGAATCCAGCCAAACACCGTCGTGTACAAAGGGGGCTGGTGCACGTTAAATCTGTCGTGGCCTCAAATGTCCTCACGTTGGCGTGGTGTGGAAGTTTGGAGAGTGGGGTGCCAGCTCAGGTGTTGCCTCGTCATCTGACCGCGGTTCAAAATTACGTGGTGTTGTCCTCGGACTTTCCCTCTGGGATTGATCCCGGACCGTCACCAATAGCCCGTTGTGTTGCTCCAGTGTGACGTTAATTGAAAATACCAAATACCTAAATACCTACAACAGCTCGTAATTTTTAATCACCGTCGGTTGACGAGGTCAACACCCGAGCTGGCATCCCACATCAAACTTCTATATCACGCCAACTTGAGAATATTCGAGGCCACGACAGGCTATTGGTGACGGTCCGGGATCAATCCCAAAGGAAAAGATCGTGCAACAGCTCGTAATTTTGAACCACCGTCGGATGACGAGGTCAACATTTAACATGCACCAGTCTTCTTTTTACACGTTGGCGTGGTGTGAAAGCTTGGAGAGTTGGTTGCCAGCTCATGTGTTGCCTCGTCATCTGACCGTGGTTCAAAATTACGTGGTGTTGTCCTCGGATCTTTCCCTTTGGGATTGATCCCGGACCGTCACCAATAGCCCGTTATGTTACTCCGATGTGACGTTAATTGAAATGCCCCCCTTTTTACACGACCGTCTTTGGCTGGATTCGAACTCCAACCGTGTTACCACTTTAACCATTAAAGTTATTGTAATGATTCGTGATAAATGAGTATGATTGAACGAAACATAATCGAATACATTGTGTCAACTTGCGCAATTAGTCTCGAAGCAACGTCCAACTAAAACTTCGTGCGACTAAGATTCAGTTGCATTGTTTTCTCAAATCCCAATATCAATTATCCGCTATCATAAATCGGTCAACACTACTACACCAAGCACTTAATCTTCATGATAAATCACCCGGCTAGACCTTTTTTCCACAACCGGTCCCAAACTCTAATACCCCGTGACCTAGCAGTGTCGGTTTGAGAAAGAGTCCATGGCGAATCCAGTCCAACATGGCCAGGACGGCTAATCGTTCCGCTCTACTTGATAGATGGATCCCGATCCCGTCCAACTTCCAAACACTTACCGCTTTACCGAATCAATTTTAAGTGGCGCAGTCGTACGTCCGATCCATCACTCAAGGGGAGAGGCGTTGTTTCTCAACTTGGGGCAGTTTATTTGGGGTGCGATTTCGTGGGGCTACGGTTCAGCGATTGGGTTTCAGTCGGAGAGTTTGCTGATTTGTTTCTCGTGATGGGTGAGTTTGTTTGATGGTTATTTGATGATTGGGGGTTGGTTGATTTGGGTTTAATGGCGCAAGGTCCAAAAGTGGACAAGCTGCGCCAAACACAAGACAGAATATAGCCTAATAAAAGCGCAGAACATTTAAAAATGAAGACAAAGATAAAAGATAAATTTAATACATGTGAAATGTGTAGATGAGAATAAAAATATTTAAATAGTCAGACAATAAACATAAGATCATCATCTGAGGCATAACTAATGAGACTGGAGAATTTAATTATCATATGTACAAAATAAAATGCATAAATTTCTGAAAGTATGAAATTTAAACAGCAGATGATGGACAATCCAGACAAGTCAGAAGCGCTACACCACTAGCTTGATTGTTTTTTAAATTATCGCTTCTTGCGATATATCTTCCCATTTTTGCGCATACTGCTGGTATCAAAAACAGTTTCCTGCAGACCCAGACATACTGGATGGCAACAATCAGTCCCCACATTCTCAACATGGTTACGGAAGCCTTTGCAATTTCAAAATATTTTAACCATTATATTTATTCTTTCAGATTTTTTGCTTTTGCGCCTACTCTTTTTATTTTTGTCTATTTCCATTTTCTCACCAGATGAGTCAGATGAAGAAAGAACTCCCATTATTTTTCATCGATTCTATTAGATTTTTTAGCATCTAATTTCATTTGTGATTTTGTTTTAGAAGTGTGTTTAAGATCAAGATCAGATGGTTTGTGAATGTTTGTTTTTGTTGATTTTTTTAATGGTTGCATCTTTTTCTTGGACGATTGTTTCTTTGTTTTGTACAATTGTATTTTTAATTTCTTCATTGGGAATGGTATCTGTTTGGACAGCAACGGATTTTTTAATTTCTTTATTGGGAATGGTATTTGTTTGGATAGCATCGGATTTCATCGTTTTAATTATAGATGCGGTATGAAATATTTGCTCTTCGGGTCTGACTTTCTACTAGTTTTTTTTGCTTCGAGATATGAAATCTTTCGTTTTATTTTCATACTTTGAATTTCTTTTCCTTTTTTCCATTGGGGACAAGACCTCTCTGGAGTAAGTAGGATGATTTCCCTTACAATTGAATCATGCAAGTTCATCAGTGCAGTTTTCGCCATGTTCGGGCTTTGAGCATCTGGCACAAATTGCAGGTGATCGGCATGAAGCCTGGGAATGTCCAAACCTCTGACACTTAAAGCATCTTTGGGTGTTAGAAATGAACGGTCTAACGCTGCAATTTAAGTATCCTTCTTTAATAGATGTCGGCATGTCTGGTGTGTTGAATGTTAATATTACATGTTTTGTATTAATATTTTTATCATCCCGTCTGATGCAGATGCGTTTGGCCGAACAAAAATGCTGAGATTTCAATTCTTCGATAAACTGTTCAGATACATTAAAAAGATCAGATTCAGATATAACTCCACAACTAGAATTTAGAGTTCTGCGTGGAGTTACATTAACTTTTAGTTCTCCAATTTGGTTTAATTTCATGAGTTGCTCAGATATAGTTCTATGAAAAGATCACCAGACCACAATTTCTTTATTGCTTTTGTTTCGCCAGCAGCAGACTGAATATATTTTTTCACAGCAAATGGTGAAAAGGTTGTAAGTTTCTCGTCAGGGTTACTGATAATTAAAAGTTTAGGTATTAAGAAATTGACATTATTAGAGGGATTTAGGCCTCCTCTAGGGCACAAAGAATTTTTTGGATCCATTGATTGAATATTTAACTTCATGGTGGACCCATACCCACCACGGTGTCCAACAAGGGGAAGTGGTTGCTGGCTCTGGAACATTCCAGCCTCAGCACACACTTCAAGATACTACCATGATATAGTGCTACAGTATCGGGATGTGGATCCGCCGGTTCACCCAGAGCATCCCTAGCTGCAGCACTAACCCAAAAAACTTAAGACCAGTGAAGTCCAGCGCGACAGAGGGGCTAACACTCTAAAGAAAACCCGGAGAACTCAAGTGAGCCGATTGACCAGAGCGGGCTCATTCGGGTCACCCGACTACGTTGAAGCATGGGTCAAAGGGATCCCAGGTACCCCAGGATTCCATTTCCCCCCGATACGGGATGCCTCACAGGGCAAACATGTGGGTCAGAAAAAGTACTGACATTTCATAAAGTAAAAATGAAATAACTCAGTGATCGAAATTTTTTTTAAAAAGCAAATCAAATTGGAAAACTCAAAATGGAATCTTGATATGATGGATATGATTGATGACAATACATGATAATTGGATTTCAAAGCAAAATTGTTCATAATTATAATGCTGTTCACAAGATATGTGAAAGGGAAAAACAAGAGGTGGGAGACAGAACAGTAGGAGGAAAAGAGAAAATATCGCTTGGGTACCTCGTGTTTACCGAAGACAGTAAACCCCATGGGAGAAGAGCAGTTCACTCGGGTACCTCGGGTTCGTGAAGCCAATACACACCTAAAGATGTGCCCCAAGGGGGATTGGGGGTAGGTAAGCTGAATTTACGTCGCACTGTAGCAACTCAGCGGGCTATCGGCAACAGTCAATCCTCAAGGGAAAGATGCCCTCACGTTGGCGTGGAGTGGAATTTTGGAGAGTGGTGTACCAGTTCAGATATTGACCTTGATTCAAAATTCCAAGGTGTTGTCCTCTGTAGGCAGGTTGAATTCACGTTGCACTGCAGCATCTCAACGGGCTGTCAGCAAGGGTTCAGGATCAATCCTGAAGAGAAAGACCCGTGGACAATACTCTCACGTTGCTGCGGTGTGGAAGTTGGAAGATTGGCGCAATCATTCGGCCTATCCATCATTCAGGGTGCGAGATGTTGTTTCTCAACTTGGGGCAGTTCATTTGGGGTGAGATCTCCTGGGGCTATGGTTCAGCGATTGGGTTTCAGTCGGAGAGCGTTGGTGATTCGTTTCTAGTGATGAGTGAGTTAGTTTGATGGTGGTAATGGTAATTGATTAACGTCGTACTAGAGCAACACAACGGGCAATTGACGGTCCGGCATCAATCTCGTAGGGAAAGATCGAGGACAAAACCACGTAATTTTGAATCACGGTCAGATGAAGAGACAACACATTAGCTGTTGGGTGATTTGATGATTGGGTGTAGGTAGGCTGAACTTACTTCAGACTCAACGGGCTATCGGCAACAGTCTGGGATCAATCCTGAAGGGAAAGATCCGAGGACCTAATTCGGCTCACGTTGGCGTGGTGTGGAAGTTTGGAGAGTGGGGTGCCTGCCCATGTTGCAAGAAGTTAAAAATATTGATATGAAAACTAAGCGCAAAACTATACGCCAGATGTTCGTAATGTTTACTGAAAATAATCTTACTGGGCATTCGCAATCTCTCCAAAACTCAAATCCGACTTCTGTAGTAGTCACCTTATTAAGAAATTTTGCAAGTTGCCTTGCAGAAGGAGTACGATGAAAGTGAAATTGATTATATGAATGAATGTATCATATATACATATTTGCGTCCGAAGTGAATTGTAGAAGCTATGAAAAAGTTAAATAATTAATTATTTAACGTTGATAAAAATTATTTTCAGCGCACTTAATAGACACTTGCATTTTTCTGTGAAATAAAAGTGATTAGTCTGATCACTTTCCAATCAACATTTGACCAATTCAACACGATCAACACCGAATAATTCAACTTGTATATATTAGGTAGGTAGGTATTTTAATTAACGTCACACAATAACATAATAGGCTATTGGAAACGGTCAGGGGTTAATCCCAAAAGGGAAAGAAACGAGGACAACACGTAATTTTGGATCACTGTAAGATGATGAGGCAACACCTCAGCTGGCACCCCACTCTCCAAACATCCACACCGCGCCAACGTGAGGACTTTGAGGCCACAGCGTATTTAGCGTGCATCAGACCCCTTTGTACACAATGGTCTTTGGTTGGATTCGAACTCGCCACCCTCCGGTTGCCAATCCGTTACTCTTCCAACAGGGCTACCGCTGCCCAGTAGTATACAGGGTGAGTCTAAATTGTTTTTACATAATAAGAGGGGTGATAGTACCCATCCAGACGAGCAATGATTACCATGGAACATAGGGTCGCATTCCACTCTGAGAGGCAGAAAAGAGTAAAGTCGCTCTCCATCCAGAGAGGCATGTGGTTAATGATGGAGCCCCAGCACAGTCCGGCACTTCTTGAATGCCACATATCGCACGATGGATCGGACGTGGCGGACCTGTCGCTTGGCCTCCTCGCTCACCGGACCTCAAACCACTGGACTTTTTTTTCTGGGGCACATGAAATCTTTAGTGTACCAGACGCCTGTGGACTCGGCTGAAGATCTCGTAGCGAGAATCGGTGTTGCCGCAGACAAAATTAACACAACACCAGAAATCTTCGAGAGCCAGTCATTCCTTCGCAGGTGTGAACTGTGCAACGACACGCGCCACTTTGAGCACTTGCTGTGAGTTTTCTCTGATCAATCAATCAGATTGTGCAACTTTTGGTATCGTTCATTCGCTTTCCCAACACTTAAGTTCATATTGAAATTCTAATTTGACTCTTTTCTGCCTCTCAGAGTGGAATGCGACCCTATGTTCCGTGGTAATTATTGCTCGTCTGGATGGGTACTATCACCCCTCTTATTTTGAAAAACAATTTAGACTTACCCTGTATATTACGTGTAAAAATACAAATCAACCTCACGAAATATACCTCTGATGCATTTCAATAAACCTCTCCGTGAATTACAACCACTTACACTAACACCCCACAAGATTATTGAAACTAAATTAATTTCCATTAATTCTCAATCAAAGCAAAATTCTAATCTCTTCCAACTTAAGTCAGATCTCCACCCAAAAAAAACCACCACTGACCTTCCAATCTGCATTCCATCCAAGTTGTGAACATCTGGCACCCCTAATTAACCTGCAAGACAATGCAGTTAAGGGAAGGAGGAACACAGCAATTACCCACCAGACACATTTACGGAGTAACTACGGGAATTCCCGTGTGGTTAACCCGGATGGGGAGGTTAATGCGCCGTTTGATGATGTATATCGGTTGCAGTTGCAATTCCAAAGCGGGGTGATCGAAGATTGGGTGGGGGGGGTATTTCAATTAACGTCACACTAGAGCAACACAACGGGCTATTGGTGACGGTCCGGGATCAATCCCAAAGGGAAAGATCCGAGGACAACACCACGTAATTTTGAACCACGGTCAGATGACGAGGCAACACCTGAGCTGGCATCCCCCTCTCTCCAAACTTCCACACCACGCCAACGTGAGGACATTTGAGGCCACGACAGATTTAACGTGCACCAGCCCCCTTTGTACACGACGGTGTTTGGCTGGATTCGAACTCGCAACCCTTCGGTTACTAGTCCGTTACTCTTCCAACCGGGCCCCCGCGGCCCCCGAAGATTGGGTGGAAGAATCAGGCTGTGTTCTATGGGTTACTGTCTGTTGAATTGAGTGCTGGTGTTGAAAAGAATGGAGGTTGCTATGGTAATGGGGGTTATGGATTACCTCATATTAGTGAAAGTTGGATTAATCACAATTCGTATTTAGCTCTCTGAGCATCGCGAGTGGCCGCCCAGTTGGCAGTCATGGATTTGCAATCGGAGGAGTGCAGGTTTGAAACTCGATCCAACCAAAGACAGTCGTGTAGGTGGGGGAGGGTACGCATTAAATCAGTTATAGTTTGAAATGTCCTCCCTTTAGCGTGGGGTGCCAGCTCAGGTGTTTACCTCGTCACCTGACCGTGGTTCAAAATAAAGAGGTGTTGTCCTCGGTCTCTTTCTCTTCGGGATGGATCCAGGAACGTCGTCAATAATCCGTCGTGTTGCTATAGTGCGACGTTAGCTCAACTACCTACACAATTGTGTAATTTCAAGCGTACATCCAAGTATGTATCATTCCTCTCATTCGATAAGCGGGCCGCGGTGGCCCGGTTGGAAGAGCAACGGACTAGCAACCGAAGGGTTGCGAGTTCAAATCCAGCCAAACACCGCCGTGTACAAAGGGGGCTGGTGCACGTTAAATCTGTCGTGGCCTCAAATGTCCTCACGTTGGCGTGGTGTGGAAGTTTGGAGAGTGGGGTGCCAGCTCAGGTGTCGCCTCGTCATCTGACCGTGGTTCAAAATTACGTGGTGTTGTCCTCGGATCTTTCCCTTTGGGATTGATCCCGGACCGTCACCAATAGCCCATTGTGTTGCTCCAGTGTGACGTTAATTGAAATTCCCCCCCTCCCCATTCGATAAGCATACCGAAATAGTAATTCGAAAAGCATACTCATTCTGATGCAAATTACTATTTTAAAACTTTTATGATTCACAAGAGACTGGAAAAGAAATCAGGTAGGTATATAGATATGTAATTTAATTACCGTCACTAGAGCACTACACAACAGGCTATTGACGATGGTTCGAGATCAATCCCGAAGGGAAAGACCAAGGACAACACCACGTAATATTGAACCACGGTCAGATGACGAGGTCATATCTGAGCTGGTTCCTCATTCCAAACTTACACACCACGCCAACGAGAGGACATTTAAGGACACGACAGATATAACATGCACCATCACCCTTCGTACATGATGTTTGGTTGGATTGGAACTCTCAGCCCTCCGGTTGGTATCCGTTACACTTCCAACCGGGGTACGTTAGCGTGGTGTGGAAGTTTGGAGAGCGGAGTGCCAGCTCAGGTGTTGCCTCGTCGTCTGACCGTGGTACAAAATTACGCGGTGTTGTCCTCGATCTGTCCCTTTGGGATTGTGTGATCCTGGACTACGGGAACACACTACTTAACAACTACTCACTGGAGCAACCAATAGCCCATTGTGTTGCTCCAGTGTGACGTTAATTAAAATACTTACCAACCTATCCAACCGGGCTACAACGGTCCTAAAAAAATCTGGATAATAAACTGGTTCGTTGATCCAAACGAAGTTTTGTCTAAGATATAATATCTGTCATGTGTAATCCACCCTGGGTGTATTTCTCTGTCAGTAAAACTTTCGGGGCAGTCGTGGCTCAGTGGGTATGGCCACTGCGCTAGCAACCTTCGAGTTGTAGGCGGCGCAGGTTCGATTCTTCTAAGATGCATTCCTCCCTGGGTGTATTTCTATCAGCAAAACTTTCATTGTGTGTGTCTATTACTTGATATTGAATGTCTTGTGTCTGGCACAGCATGGTCAAATATAGCCCTTGCGCCATAAAACCCCTAAACCAACCAGTAAAACTTTAATTGTGTGCGTCTATTACTAGATATTGCACATCGTGTTTGGCGCAGCATGGCCAAATATGGCGTTTGCTCCATAAAACCCTTAAACCAACCAGTAAAACTTTCATTGTGTGTGTCTATTACTAGATATTGCACATCGTGTTTGGCGCAGCATGGCCAAATATGGCGTTTGCTCCATAAAACCCTTAAACCAACCAGTAAAACTTTCATTGTGTGTGTCTATTACTAGATATTGTACATCGTGTTTGGCGCAGCATGGCCAAATATGGCGTTTGCTCCATAAAACCCTTAAACCAACCAGTAAAACTTTCATTGTGTGTGTCTATTACTAGATATTGTACATCGTGTTTGGCGCAGCATGGCCAAATATGGTGTTTGCTCCATAAAACCCTTAAACCAACCAGTAAAACTTTTTTTGTGTGTGTCTATTACTAGATATTGTACATCGTGTTTGGCGCAGCATGGCCAAATATGGCGTTTGCTCCATAAAACCCTTAAACCAACCAGTAAAACTTTCATTGTGTGTGTCTATTACTAGATATTGTACATCGTGTTTGTCGCAGCATGGCCAAATATGGCGTTTGCTCCATAAAACCCTTAAACCAACCAGTAAAACTTTCATTGTGTGTGTCTATTACTAGATATTGTACATCGTGTTTGGCGCAGCATGGCCAAATATGGTGTTTGCTCCATAAAACCCTTAAACCAACCAGTAAAACTTTCATTGTGTGTGTCTATTACTAGATATTGTACATCGTGTTTGGCGCAGCATGGCCAAATATGACGTTTGCTCCATAAAACCCTTAAACCAACCAGTAAAACTTTCATTGTGTGTGTCTATTACTAGATATTGTACATCGTGTTTGGCGCAGCATGGACAAATATGGCGTTTGCTCCATAAAATTCTTAAACCAACCAGTAAAACTTTCATTGTGTGTGTCTATTACTAGATATTGTACATCGTGTTTGGCGCAGCATGGCCAAATATGGCGTTTGCTCCATAAAACCCTTAAACCAACCAGTAAAACTTTCATTGTGTGTGTCTATTACTAGATATTGTACATCGTGTTTGGCGCAGCATGGCCAAATATTGCGTTTACGCCATAAAACCCCTAAACCAACCAGTAAACCTTTCATTGTATGCATCTATTACTAGATATTGTACATCGTGTTTGGCGCAGCATGGCCAAATATGGCGTTTGCTCCATAAAACCCTTAAACCAACCAGTAAAACTTTCATTGTGTGGGTCTATTACTATATATTGTACATCGTGTTTGGCGTAGCGTGGCCAAATATGACATTAGCGCCATAAAACCCCATAACCAATCAACTCTGATATAATCCCATCTCCGCACTTCTGGAAGCATTCTAAAAACTTAAAAGCAGTGTATACGGAATTCGGAAATCCTCCAAAAGGCTTCACACACACAAATGGATCACGGACCGTGAAGCTGAGAAAAACGACATCAATAAAAGCACTTCGCATTACAAGGCTCCGCTGCTAGAACAATTCAATTTAACTCGGAACACTTATAGATTACAGCGCCAAGTCCAGACTAGCCTTAAAATCCACCGTACAGCACACGAATCTCTCCTCGTAGAAACGGATGCGGTACAGAAGGAAAAATAGCTATTTTAAGCCTTAGATCAAACCTTTCCTTTTCAGAAAAAGAAGTTTCCCAGCAGAAAAGGATCGGGAGAAAACTGATTCCTTAAGCCGTTAAAACTCCGTATGCTAGAGGCAGGATTGGTTCTCCAACAGAGAAACCAATCACAGTCCAGCTAACGCCCCCAAATTGGATTCCAAGTGGCGCTCTAAGGACACAGTTTGAAATAATCCGGTCAATTCGATACGATTCATTGATCACGATTGGATCCAATTGTAAATCGATTGGTGCTTTCTAAAAAGCGTTCCTTGTTGTTGTCCTTTCCCGTGTGGATGAGAACGGGATATTTATTCCACTGGCGTTGAAATTCTCAGATGAGTTCGCCTTGTCCTGTATTGCTTGAAAGTTTCAATAGCGTCAAGTTGTTTCGTTGTAGCAGTATGTTTTCAAATTCATTGATTTGTTTACTTAGCATTTGTATCAAACTCCGTAGAGACCCGGTTTGGGGGGGGGTATTTCCATTAACGTCACACTAGAGCTACACAATGGGCTATTGGTGACGGTCCGGGATCAATCCCAAAGTGAAAGATCCGAGGATAACACCACGTAATTTTGAACCACGGTCAGATGACGAGGCAACACCTGAGCTGGCACCCCACTCTCCAAACTTCCACACCACGCCAAGAGACCCGGTTGGAAAAGCGACAGATTAGAAACCGCTGGGTAACGAATTCGGATCCAACACAGCAGTCATGTACAAAGGCGACTATTGCACGTTAAATATGTTGTGGCTTCAAATGTCCTCACGTTGGCGTGGTTTTGAAGTGTGGAGAGTGCGGTGCCAGATCATGTGTTGCCTCGTCATCTGACCTTGGTTCGAAATTACGTGGTGTTGTCCTCAATCTTTGCCTTTGAAATTGATCCCGAACCCTCACTAATAGCCCGTTGTATTGCCTCCAAAGTGTCACATCAATTAAAATACCTATCTACCTACTGTAGACTTTTCTCACGTTGGCGTTGTGTGGAAGTTTGGAGAGTGGGGTGCCAGCTCAGGTGTGACCTCGCCATTTGACTGAGATTCAAAATTACATGGTGTTGTTCTCGGATCTATCCTTTCGGGATCGATCCGGGTCGGTCGCCAATAGCCCGTTGTATTGCGCCAGTGTGACGTTAATTAAAATACCTACCTACCATCCATAATATTTTAAGTTCTTGCATAGGTAAATTTTTTCGACAAAACTTTTTAAAACTTCATTACCTATTTAATCAGACCTGTTGGGTCAACCTCCTCATCCATTACATTTTAGATTTCATCACTCAGGACTTTTACCCATTATAATTAAGCCCGTTGTGTTACTCTAGTGTGACGTTAATTGAAAATACCAATACCAATACCAAATACCAACCCATTATAATTAATAAATTTGAAATTCAATTCCATAAAGTTTTATCAACTAAGATGGGTATACCTCATCTTAGCTCCTTTTTTTAGTACGTTTCTACATTTCTTGAGTCTGTTTTACATCTTACCTTCATATTTGATTTTTATGCATTACACTTGGTTTTATTCATTGCCTTTCTGTTCTGCTGTAAAGTTCGTTTAGTTATCACGAACCATAATCTAACCTAGATCAGGTTCTCCTCGACTTACGGCCTATGCGACTTACGACCCCCAAAAATAAATAAAAATAGTAAATAAAGACAACTACATTGGTAGAGTCAAAAGATGCAATAGAGTACATATTATGTATTTTCCCCATTATGTACAGTAATTATAGATTAAAATTTTGTGTTTTATGTACAATTTTTATAACCCGTTTGAATGAAAATAAGGTTGAAAAGTATAAATCCGACTTACGACCTGTCAGTCGGAATGGATCTCGGTCGTTAGTCGAGGATACCCTGTACAAGGATCGACCGTCTATCCTAGTACAGGCGCCCTCCCGTCTAATCTAGTTCCAGAGCCCCTGGTCTAATTTGCTGCTCGGGGAGATGTCAGAACATGAGATTGTACCAACCGCCTCCCATGTAGGATGCAGTATCTAATTAATCCAAGCTCCTATAAATAGTATTAGTGTGGAATAATCCAGGGCAGTGTTTCATACACAGCGCGTGCTGTCATGTAGATTGCGTTGGGTCCCACAATGCAGCGCAGTTTCTAATATGCGTGCATAAAATGCATTATCTAGGACTGCTGTTACAGGATTTCTCGAAGTGTGATGTTTTGAGTCGAAGCGTATTTTATGAGCTGCGTCTCCTTTATGTAATAAGGTATGTCATTAAGTTGAACGCATGAGTACTCATATACAGGGTGAGTGTAAATTGTTTTTACAAAATAAGAGGGGTGATAGTACCCATCCAGACGAGCAATAATTGCCATGGAACATAGGGTCGCATTCCACTCTGAGAGGCAGAAAAGAGTCAAATTAGAATTTCAATATGAACTTATAACAGTGTTGGGAAAGCGAATGAACGATACCAAAAGTTGCACAATCTGATTGATTGATCAGAGAAAAACTCACAGCAAGTGCTCAAAGTAGCGCGTGTCGTTGCACAGTTCACACCGGCGAAGGAATAACTGACTCTCGAAGATTCCTGGTGCTGTGTTAATTTTGTCTGCGGCAACACCGATTCTCGCTACGAGATCTTCAGCCGAGTCCACAGGCGTCTGGTACACTAAAGATTGCATGTTCCCCCAGAAGAAAAAGTCCAGTGGGTTGAGGTCTGGTGAGCGAGGAGGCCAAGCCACATGTCCGCCACGTCCGATCAATCGTGCTTAGGAGATATGCTACGTAGGCCGGTACAAAACGACGTCAGAGGCGATGACTTGTTCATGCTCGACGCGTTTCGACTTTACTCGTTTTTGCCTCTCAGAATGGAATGCGACCCTATGTTCCATGGTAATTGTTGCTCGTCTGGATGGGTACTATCACCCCTCTTATTTTGTAAAAACAATTTAGACTCACGCTGTATATCGTTGGCTTACAAGTGAGACACTAAGTAAATAAACTAAGTTCTGAGAAGACGAAGGGGGGGGGGGTTTCAATTAACGTCACACTGGAGCAACACAATGGGCTATTGGTGACGGTCCGGGATCAATCCCAAAGGGAAAGATCCGAGGACAACACCACGTAATTTTGAACCATGGTCAGATGACGAGGCAACACCTGAGCTGGCACCCCACTCTCCAAACTTCCACACCACGCCAACGTGAGGACATTTGGTATTTGGTATTTTCAATTAACGTCACACTGGAGCAACACAACGGGCTATTGGTGACGGTCCGGGATCAATCCCAGAGGGAAAGTCCGAGGACAACACCACGTAATTTTGAACCGCGGTCAGATGACGAGGCAACACCTGAGCTGGCACCCCACTCTCCAAACTTCCACACCACGCCAACGTGAGGACATTTGAGGCCACGACAGATTTAACGTGCACCAGCCCCCTTTGTACACGACGGTGTTTGGCTGGATTCGAACTCGCAACCCTTCGGTTGCTAGTCCGTTACTCTTCCAACCGGGCCACCGCGGCCCGTGAGGACATTTGAGGCCACGACAGATTTAACGTGCACCAGCCCCCTTTGTACACGACGGTGTTTGGCTGGATTCGAACTCGCAACCCTTCGGTTGCTAGTTCGTTACTCTTCCAACCGGGCCACCGCGGCCCCCGAGAAGACGAAGGGATAAACTCCTTAAGATTTACGTGGGCCAGGGAATCCTGGTTGCAAGAGTAACGGATTAGCAACCGGAGGGTTTCCAGTTCGAATCCAATCAAAGACCGTCGTGTACAAAGGGGCTGATGCAACGTTAAATCTGCCGTGGCCTCAAATGTCATCACGTTGGCGTTGTGTAGAAGTTTTGAAAATGGGGTGCCAGCTCAGGTGTGACCTCGTCATCTGACCGTGGTTCAATGACGATGTGTTGTCCTCGGATCTTCCTTTGGGGATGGACTCCGCACCGCTGCCAATAGCTCGTTGTGTTGCTCCAGTGTGATGTAAATTCAACTACTTACCTATCTGTCTACTGTAGCTTCAAGCTGATTCGTTGTAGCGGTATGTTTTCAAATTTGATTTGTTTACTTATCCATTTGTATAAAACTCTATTATCTTTTCTACTAATACCTACAATACTGAAAAATTGACTGTTCGATCAAACCAAAGACCATCGTGTATGGGGGGGGTGCACGGAATATCTGTCGTGACCTCACATGTCCTCACGTTGGCGCGGTGTGAAAGTTTGGAGAATGTGGCGAAATCTCAGGGGTTGACCTCGTAATATGACTGCTTCAAAATGACAAAGTATTGTCCTAACAAAGGATGCCTGTGAGTAAAGCTTGTGTGTCCAATGTATAGATGAGTCAAAATTGCAATTTATTGTCGAGAAGAATGTAAAGGGCATACTAATATGTCTCCAAGCATCACATGAAGTGCTGCAATTGGTTTTACCACTCGTTGCGATAGCTCAAGGTATGTAGGTTGTTGAATTGACGTCGCACCAAAGTAATACAACGGGCTGATGACAACGTTTCTGGATCTATCCCGAAGGGCAGGATCCGAGGATAACACCGTCATTTTGAATCCAGATGACGATGTCAACATCCTGAGCTGGCATCCCAATCTCCAAGCTTCCACACCACAACTTTAAGACGTTTTGGGGCACGACAGATTTAACGTACACTATCTGTACAGTCCGGTCCTAAGGAACTTTAAGACATCGACTATGGACAATTTGTGAGATTTCTCGGAGGGGTGCCGAAGAACTAAAGAAGGAATTCGTTTCCGATTGTTCTACTAGTCCAATAATAACGTCAGTCAAAGAATTATTGATACGAGCAGTTCTGAATAAGTACCAATCCTAAAAAACCAAAAATAGCCCGTTGTGTTGCTCCAGTGTGACGTTAATTGAAAAATACCAATACCAATACCTAAAAATCCAAAACGTTTTTTTAAAAGTTAGTCTAATAGATAACCAACCTGTAAATAAAACATTATTTTAAAGTTCATTAATCAGTTTCTGTTTAACTGACAACTTAATTAACGAATCTTTCAAAAAAAAAACTACAAAATGGTAATTGGTAATTAATTAACGTCGCACTAGAGCAACACGCGGACTATTAACAACCTTCGGGATTGATCCCGAACGACGGTCCGGAATCGATCCCGAAGGGAAAGATCGAGGACAACACCACGTAGTTTTGAACCACGGTCAGATTACGAGGCAACATCTGAGCTGGCACTCCACTCTCCAAACTTTTGCACCACGCCAACGCGAAGACATCTGATGCCGCGACATATTTAACATGCACCAGCCCCTTTTGTACACGACGGTTTTTTGTTTGGATTCGAACTCGCATCCCTCCGGTTTCTATTCCGTTACTCTTCCAACAGGGCCACTGCGGTCCCGAAACTGCAAAACGGCGTACTCATCCGAGCACGTTTGAAGGCGCCGACGGGGGGGGGGAGTATTTCAATTAACGTCACACTGGAGCAACACAATGGGCTATTGGGGACGGTCCGGGATCAATCCCAAAGGGAAAGATCCGAGGACAACACCACGTAATTTTGAACCACAAGGCGCCGACGGGAGAAAGTTGATTCCAGTTCCCACATACAACAACGGTCTTTGGTTGGATCGAATTTCTTCTCTAAGTGGGTTATAGCGGCAATGCGAAATAACTCAAGAAAATATACAGGGTGAGTCTAAATTGCTTTTACAAAATAAGAGGGGTGATAGTACCCATCCAGACGAGCAATAATTACCATGGAACATAGGATCGCATTCCACTCTGAGATGCAGAAAAGAGTAAAGTCGAAACGCGTGGAGCATGAACAAGTCATCGCCTCTGACGTCGTTTTGTACCTGCCTACGTAGCATATCTCCTAAGCACGATGGATCGGACGTGGTGGACCTGTGGCTTGGCCTCACCGGACCTCAACCCACTGGACTTTTTCTTCTGGGGCCACATGAAATCTTTAGTGTACCAGACGCCTGTGGACTCGGCTGAAGATCTCGTAGCGAGAATCGGTGTTGCCGCAGACAAAATGAACACCAGGAATCTTCGAGAGCCAGTCATTCCTTCGCCGGTGTGAACTGTGCAACGACATGCGCCACTTTGAGCACTTGCTGTGAGTTTTTCTCTGATCAATCAATCAGATTGTGCAACTTTTGGTATCGTTCATTCGCTTTCCCAACACTGTTGTAAGTTCATGTTGAAATTCTAATTTGACTCTTTTCTGCCTCTCAGAGTGGAATGCGACCCTATGTTCCATGGTAATTATTGCTCGTCTGGATGGGTACTATCACCCCTCTTATTTTGTAAAAGCAATTTAGACTCACCCTGTAGATCTAATTTTATCAAATGAAACACATGAAGCTCAAAACTTCTGTTCGTTACACCAAAGCAAAAAAGCAGACTGCCGAAATCATAATAAAAATAACGACTTCATTATACCAGTTACAACGCAAAACCCAAATGACAGCACATAATGCCCCTCGAAAGCATCCCCTCTACTCTCTTCTTCATCTAGGCAGATGAAGTCATCAAACACCAATAAGACGAGGCGATAATAGCCCGAATGATCCAATTACAGACAGCGGAGAAAAGGACGGCTCCTGATTGGACGATCGCATCCTTGCTCGTTACGTCAGGAAGCGAAACCTCGGAGCAGGTGGTGTAATTGCTGCGCTTTTCGAGCTGCAAACTATAACACAAAAAAGATCTGAAACGAATATGAAAAAGACGCGAAATGTCAGTGGGTTGAAATCGCACGTGAAATTTGAGTTTCTCAAGGCGATGGCAACGGTGACAACCTGAGATGTAAATTTACTCTTCATTTATTCTTCGAAGAAAGTTGGATCTTAGAAGAATTTGAAGCGAAAGGGTTTCTTTGTGATGTGATTCAATTTCTTCAATTAAAGTATTATTTAATAGTAGTTCAAGAGAGAGATCACGAGGAGCCTGCGTAGCTCAGGGATCATGCCCACTGCTCTAGCAACCTACGAGTTGTAGGCCGCCCAGGTCGATTCCACCCTGGGTATAATTCTTCCTTCTGTCTCAGAAAAATATTCCTTGTGTGTATATCCGTTACTTGATGCCGTATGTTTTCTGTCTATTTTTGCGTAGCAGCCAAATATGGCCCCTGCGCCATAAAGCCCCAAAAGTTCGTGAGAACCGTGGTAGCCCGGTTAGAAGAGTAACGGATTAGCAACCGGAGGGTCGGATGTTCGAAATTTAATCCACCCAAAGACCGTCGCGTATATCGATGGCAGGTGCACGTTGAATTTCTCGCGTCCTCACTTGCTCTCACGTTGACATGGAAGCGGAGACTTGGAGAGTGTTCCAGCTCGGGTGTTGACCTCATTATCTGACAGTGGTTCAAAATGACCAGGTGTTGTCCTTGATCGTTCCCTTCAGGATTGATACCGGACTCATCATCAATAGCCCGTTGTGTTGTTCCAATATGATTAATTCAACAATCTTCCTTCCAATTTCTTGAACTATAGTTCGTTTCAACGCCAGTTAGAAGCGGTTAGAATTGAAGAAGCAGTTTTTGCAACTATGAGATCCGTGCAGAGCATTTGGTATATATTTTTGCTAGCTTATATCTATTGACGAGTGTCCTGTCCGACATTTGATTCATATTGGCGTGGTGTGGAAGTTTGAGAGTGGAGTGTTAGCTCAGGTGTTGTCCTTGATCGTTCCCTTCGGGATTGATACCGGACTCGTCATCAGTAGCCAGTTGTGTTGCTCCAGTGTGACGTTAATTCAACAACTTCCTTAAACTGTAGTTCGTTTCAACGTCAGTTAGAAGCGGTTAGAATTGAAGAAGCAGTTTTTGCAACTATAAGATCCGTGCAGAGCATTTTTTATATACTTTTGCTAGCTTATATCCATTGACGAGTGTCGTTTCAGGCATTTGATTCATGTTGGAGTAGTGTGGAAGTTTGACAGTGGGGTGTCATCTTAGGTGTGACCTCGTCATCTGACCGTGGTTCCAAATTACGTGGTACCGCTCCAGAGCGAAGTTAATTCAAATACCTACCTACCCACATTTGATACCTAATTTATAATGAATTTAAGAATCGATATGAACATTTCGTACCTCCAAGTTCGTGAAATGATCTTCAGTGCAAACAAACCAGATGGTCTACGAATATTATACTTTTGTACCTCAAATGCTATCGCATGATACATATCTGAGTTACCTTAAAATGCTGTTTAGTCTTTTTGTCGATGTTTGTCGTTTAATCTCTTTGACGTTGATAAATATATTAATCCGGAATTCATGTATTGATTCAGAATATCATAATTTTTATTGGTAGGTAGTCGGAACAACTTCGCACTGGAGCAACACAACGGACTATTGGCTACGGTCCAAAATGAATCCATAAGGGGAAGATCTACGGACAATGCTTCATCATTTTGTACCACGGCCAGATGACGAGGTCAACATCTAAGCTGGCATCCCATTTTCCAAACTTAAACACCACACCAACGGGAGGATATTTGAGACCACTACACCTTTAACGTACACCAATCTCCGTGCATGACGGTTTTTTAGGGTGGATCGATATTCCAAGGCTCGAAACCCACCGGTTGCTAATTCGCTACTTCTTCATCCGGGATACCGCGACTCATTTATGCAGTATTTTTATTGTAGAAGTACTGAAATCTTCGAAAAGAAAGGTCAACTGATGTGACTTTCGGAATAAGTACAAGAAATCCTACCACCCCTATATTCAGTTCTTCAAAAAATGATAGGTAGGTATTTCAATTAACGTCACACTGGAGCAACACAATGGGCTATTGGTGACGGTCCGGGATGAATCCCCAATTGAAAGATCCATGGACAACACCACGTAATTTTGGGTCACTGTCAGATGACGAGGTCAACACCTGAGCTGGCACCCCACTCTCCAAACTTCCACACCATGCCAACCTGAAGACATTTGAGACCACAACAGATTTGACGTGCACCAGCCCCCTTTGTACACGACGGTCTTTGGAACTCGGTTGCTAATCCGTTAATCTTCCAACCTAAACTTGTCCTCACGTTGGCGTGGTGTGGAAGTTTGGAGAGTGGGGTGCCAGCTCAGGTGTTGCCTCGTCATCTGACCGTGGTTCAAAATTACGTGGTGTTGTCCTCGGATCTTTCCCTTTGGGATTGATCCCGGACCGTCACCAATAGCCCGTTGTGTTGCTCCAGTGTGACGTTAATTGAAATAACAATAACAATAACAATAACAATAACCAACCTAAACTCATTGACAAAAAAGCCTTTTACAGAAACTATGTTGATTTATGATAACAGTAATCGCTTATGCTACATAATTTGAATGAAGAATTGATTGTACATTGTTTTTGTAAATTATATTAGACTATAAATTTCCCCCTTTCCTTTTCTATAGAAACTTTTGCATTAAAATGTATTCTTATTTAAAAATGTGTTCAGCTAAAATTAAGCTTGAGAACGTAAAAATGAAATTTAATAAAAACTTTTCGTCTGTTTTCAATACCCTGAAGAAATATTTTGATGCTGTCGTAATATAAAATTTAGTTAAATAGTTTAAATATATATAATAATGAAAGAGGGGGGGGGGTATTTCAATTAACGTCACACTGGAGCAACACAACGGGCTATTGGTGACGGTCCGGGATCAATCCCAAGGGGAAAGATCCGAGGACAACACCACGTAATTTTGAACCACGGTCAGATGACGATAATGAAAGAGGAATCTGAAGATATTTTCTTAGCATACGAAAGATTTCAAACTAACTTATTCGCGAAAGCATGGTAAAATTGATCCGTACAAATTGAACAAAAGGTAACTAAAAATTTTAGTGGAAAGTTTTGCGATTACTTTGAAGCAGGAGACAAATTTATTATATTCATGCAGACGCTTGAAATTTAAATTAGGTGGAATAAATGAAAAGACGTTGAAATTACATTACAATGAAGACATTTTCTATGGCCAGAGAAAAGGCCCGAAATGTAAATACTCGTGAGACAGTAATTCCATTCTGTTGGTAGGTCGTTAATTAAAGTCGCACTGGAGAAACACAACGGACTATTGGTGACTCCATTCATTTGGATAACTTGAATGAAAATAAATCTATGTAAATAAGAATGGAGTGTTTGTATATTGAGCATTTTCGACCCATTTTAAGTTATTTTTTATCCGTTTTGAATCCTTCTAATTCAAAATCGATATTTTTCACGTTTGGAGTCTGCCTGTATGTTTGTACCTATACAACGGGGCCGCGGTGGCCCGGTTGGAAGAGTAACGAACTAGCAACCGAAGGGTTGCGAGTTCGAATCCAGCCAAACACCGTCGTGTACAAAGGGGGCTGGTGCACGTTAAATCTGTCGTGGCCTCAAATGTCCTCACGTTGGCGTGGTGTGGAAGTTTGGAGAGTGGGGTGCCAGCTCAGGTGTTGCCTCGTCATCTGACCGTGGTTCAAAATTACGTGGTGTTGTCCTCGGATCTTTCCCTTTGGGATTGATCCCGGACCGTCACCAATAGCCCATTGTGTTGCTCCAGTGTGACGTTAATTTAAATACACAACCCAACCCAACCCCCCCCCTATACAACGTCCAAACGCCTAAGTGTATTTTCATGAAACTTTGTTAACTGTGAATACTTACACTAATTTGGTGACTGAATTTAGTTTGCCTGCCCATGTCCCTTTTTAAGTCGAGAAGTTTTTGTGTGTTCACGTATTACGTATAATTTATTCAATATATTTTAATAGTGTCCCATATTTTATAAAAATATATTATTTTAGTGAATGCATTATTTGAATTTCCTTTGCCTCACATATTTAACCAAATTTCATGCTAAAACGTGAGTAAATATTTAATCAATCAGAATTGGGAGTTTAGTAAAAGCTGGGAAGGCAGAGCATTGCGCTTACTAGGCTGATTTTACCAGTACTGCTGAAAAAGCAATTTATTTTGAAAATATTATTTTTACGGAATTTAAACTTTGATACTTTATCTTTATTTGGGGCCTTAGATTTTCTTTGCGAGATATGAATAATGTCCGAAAATTTGGGACAGGTGACATTTTGCAATGAACGGAAACGAAACGGAAACTCTTGTCCATTGATCACGTACAGTGATATTATTTTCTGTTTTATTCGCCCGGAGTTTATTTCGCTATATTAAATTTGTCCAATTTTTAGTTGTAAGTTCAACAACCATGCGAGATCACGAGATAAAAAAAGAATCACGAATTAATAGAGCATTCGCAGGTGACGTCATGATCAGTTATTTTTCTTAACTGTTAACTGCTGTAGGACAAACAAATTGTTATGCATTGGGAAGTTTTATGTAGTGGGAAGTTTTGAAAACTAAATAATGTCCAATATACACCATAAATTGATCTTTGGAAAATCTTCAGGATTCGAAGAGGCGTTTGGATTGTCCAAATCATACGGATCCATTCCGTTAATGATAGATATTTTTTGATCGTAGCGATTTCGCACTGAAACATCCATGCTTACTAATGGAACAGAAGCCATTGCTTGTCCTACAGCAACGGTTGCTAGGGACGTCATTCCGGCGTTGCTATGGTCAGACCACGTGGTTGCGAGTGCTCTATATCTTCACATAACTTTTTTCCCGGCAACTTTAGTTTTAATTCGCTATTTTCTATTGTAAATTTAATAAATATTTCTTTTCTAATACATTTTAATTCTTATTCTTAAATAAAACAATACCACAAAGTATTCGATTTAAAGTGACATGCAAGTCAGACTAAATCAAATTTTGAATGGAATTCTGTCGTTATTGAAAGAATGTTAATGTTATAAAATCCGAACTAGGATTTTTGAAATCTTGAAAATATTTTGTCATAGTGACAGTGGGTCTAAGTTGCTTATTTTAAGAGTTGAAGCTATATTTAAGCAACTTATTGTATGTGCTAAAAGTTTGTTTGAAACAGTGATTTTCTTTCAAACGTAACCAAATCGATTTACCATTTCTTTTAAATAGTACGATTACTTTTGCTTTTTCTGTCCTAGGTCACGGTAGCCCGGTTCGAAGAGTAACAGACTATCAATCAGAGGGCTGCGAATTCGAGTCCAAAAACAATCCACCGTTTTCAAAGGGGGCTGGTGGACGTTAAATCTGTCGTAGCCTCAAATGTGCTCATGTTGGCGTGGTGTTGAATTTAGAGAATGGGGTGCCAGCTGAAGTGTTGATCTCGTCATCTGACTGCGGTTCAAAATTACGTGGTGTTTTCCTCGGTTCTTTCAATTCGGGGTTGATCCCGGACCGTAGCCAATAGCCCATTGTTTTGCTCTAGTGCGACGTTAATTAAATACCTACCTACCTTTTCCCGTACTCAAGACATTAAATTTAAAAACAAATTCTTTCATAACTGCGAGTGCCAAGAGATGGAATTTTCAAGAACAAATATATTTGCTTTAAAATACTTAATGATGAATATCGCATCAAATTAATTTGCCATCCTTTCCTTAAAGATAGCGAAATTTGAATGTATCCTCATGCAAGAGTGCCACAAGCCAAGGAATGATACGTTAATTTTACGAATTGAATTATGGCAATTTTACAGGAAACGGATTTAAGAAAGGACATTCGTAATCCCCTCAAAATCGTCTTTTGTAGTAATACTGTAGTGTCATCTTTCGTTATTTTGTAGTTTTGTCAAACTACAGGGGTATGTGATATGTCTGACATGGATATGCATGTACACGATTTGTATTCAAAGTTGTAGAAATAATAAGTGTTTAACCCTCTCGGCTGCGCATCCCGCGATTTCCGCGGGCAACGTAGAAGTAGCAAAATTTGCGCATCCCGCGATTTCCGTGGGGATGCATTTCTGCCGTCTATTTAACTGTGCAACCCGCTCTTTCCCCATTCATGGTTTCATTTTGGCTTTTCTGTGATGTTTAATTGTTTATTCATATCTGGGTTAACATATGGCTTTAGATGTCCACATTTCTGCGAAATATACAAGCATTTTTTGCAGCATTTTGCGCGCTCTTTTCAAAGCTCAAAGATGTCTGGAAGGAAGCGTTTCGCGAGTGATAGAACCTACATTCCTGACAATATTTCCGACACTGATAGCAGTGCTGACTCTGATATCAAGTATATTGAAGATAGTTATAGCGAAACTGATGAGGATTTCTCGGATTCCTCTGCGGATAGTGATTTCTAATAATTCTTCATTTCTAATAAATGTTTTGTAAGTATTTTGCATATTTTCATTAGTATATACGTTTTACCTTTGCATTTCATAAAATAAATCATAATTTAACCAAGATTAATTTTCAAAATTTTGCTTTTATATGATTATTCTTCAATTTCAATATTCCGACAATCTTTTTTTATGATCTAATTCTATATTGAAAAAAAAAACTCTTTTACAAAAATTTTTTGTGTATTTTAACTCTAAAATATATGTAGATTTGAAATATGTAATAAAAAAATACGCAATTTTTGAACCTATTTTGATAAAAAAAAATTACGCAGCGAGAAGGTTAAAAGATGTTAACAAATTATTTCCTCACACTTAAATGATTTGGCATTTTTCTACGAAAGACAAAAGTGATTAATCTGGTTATTTTTTCAATCTATAATTAACCAATTCAACTCGAGTATAAGGTCGGATAATTCTGCTGGCTTCCAATAAAAGTCGGCTTCTAGCAAGGTAGGTAGTTAAATACCTTTGCAGTGGAACAGCAAAACGGGCTATTGGCGACGGTCAGGGATCAATCCCGAAGGGAAAGATCCGAGGAGAACACAAAGTAATTTTGAACCAAGGTAAGGTGACGAGATCAACAGCTGAGCTGGCACCCCACTCTCCAAACTTCCATATCACGACAATGTGACTGCCTTTAGCCAGAGGAAAATAGGTACGTAGTTGAACCATCACTACGCTACTACCAATGGTGATGTTGACTAAAACTTTCTATTCCTGACTTGCAAAAACGGCCGTGGTAGCCCGGTTGGAAGAGTAACGAACTAGCAAACCGAGGGTGGGGAGTTCGAATCCAACCAAAGATCATCGTGTACAAAGGGGGCTGGTGAACATAAAATCTATCGTGGCCTCAAATGTCCTTACATTGGCGTGATGTGGAAATTTGGAAAATCGGGTGCCATCCCAAGTGTTACCTCGTTATTTGACCGTGGCTCAAAATTACGTGGTGTTGTCCTCGGAACATTCCATTGATCCCGGACCGCCGCCAAAAGCCCGCTGTGTCGCTCTAGTGCGACGCTAATTAAAATATCTACCTACCTGACTTGCAAAAAATATTGATTTGATATTTCCGAATCACATTCGCTTGCATTGCTCGCGAACTTGAACGGCAGAAACATCGAAAGGGGGTTAGAATATACGCGGCAAATTAATGTTATCGATTCAATTTAAAATCCAGCTCACACATTGTAAAGTATTCAGTTAAAAGCAAACAAAAATTAAATATTGTACAGCTAATGAATTAACTGAAAAGTATATCATCAGAACCAGGGTCTTGCTAATGTTCCTCCAATGTAAACAAGCAGAGCTCAGAAGGGATTTCCCCTTTTGATTGCTTTTCCTGCAACTCAGCAATCAAACAATTAAAAATCCATTACCATCAGTGTAAGCATTTCCCACAAGACCATAAAAAGTACATAGAATCCAATTAATAATGTCTACAGCAGCAAGTTCCCTTGGCTTAAAAGCAAAGCTGCAAGCCTCTTTTTCTGCTCGGGAAATTGCCTTCCTTATTATTTAAATCCAAGAAGCCAGAAAACGCTCTCAATCTATCTATTTTTAATACTCTCAACGGATAAAAAACGCGCAGGGCGATATAAAAAGCCCCTCTTCCTGAAAAGCCCTGGCATTAAACTTGTTTGAGATTCTCCCTTTTGGGGAAGATGGCTTCAAAATGTTAAGTACCGCGCTGTTAAAAGAACGTGAAAGTATTCGCCACTTAAAAATTTCGTAAAAAAAAACGTTTTGTATTTACTGGAAAGAGCCATTTTTTCACCGAATCTATCACGCAAAAGTGCAATTTTTGAGGAACTCCGGCTAACAGAAGAGAAGCTATGGTTTTAGAAGTTAAAAACCATCAAACAGCAAACAATGACCGTCGATGTTTAATGTGTGCTGAGCAATTAGCGAGTAGCATTTCTCCTCCCCTCTTTTTCCCGCTATCGCCTCGGTTCACTTCAGTTCGAGAAAGTCGTTTCTTTTTCCGGTGCTTGAAAAGACGAAGATATCGGAGTAATTTCTTCAATAATTAAGCAAATTAAGTGCTTCGGAGTTGGCAATTGCTGATGCTGATTCTTCTAGGCTCCAATGAAGGGTGGTGGTTGTTTGGATCATTTCCTGGATCGAGGTTTTTTTTGGTTGTTTGGGGGTGTAGTGTTTAATCCATTGTCCTAAGTAGGCGTTCTGCAACAAAGAGTTGAAATTAGGATCTTCCCAATAAAAAGTGCGATCATTTGGAACGCTTCGCAAGTTTTAAATGCAAACTTTATGGGCATGGGCGGCATGATAATCTGTAATTTCCTAATGGTAATTGCGTTGCTTGAACAAAAGAACGTATTAATCCATTGTTGAGTTTCATCCAAGTAAAAAGTCCAGAAGATTCGGACGTTTTTGAAGTTCAATTGTCCGAAGTTCTATACCGTTTATGAGCGCATGGAAGCGATCCGAGAATTTAATTTTTATTGCGCCTGTTCAAGAGAACCGGAATTGTTATATTATTCTTGCACGCGCAAACGATGATATACCGGATGTATTTTTTAATTATGCACTCCCAAACAATGATATTGTGAACGTAATTTTAATTATTCACGCGCAAACCATGATATTGTGAGTACTTTTTTAATTATTCACGCCCAAACGGTGATATTGTGAATGTATTTTTTAATTATGCACGCGCAAACGATGATATTGTGAGTGTATTTTTTAATTATTCACGCCCAAATGGTGATATTTTGTATGTATTTTTTAATTATGCATGCTCAAAAGATGATCTTGTGAACGTATTTTTAATTCACGCGTGCAAACGATGATATTGTGAATGTATATTTTAATTATGCACGCCCAAACGATGATATTGTGAGTGTATGTTTTAATTATTCACGCCCAAAAGGTGATATTGTGAGTGTATTTTTTAATTATTCACGCCCAAATGGTGATATTTTGCATGTATTTTTAATTATGCATGCGCAAAAGATGATATTGTGAACGTATTTTTAAATTATGCACGCCCAAACGATGATATTGTGAATGTATTTTTTTTAATTATTCCCAACACTCCAATTCCCAAACACTCCAACCGTGATACGGAATGTGATAAAAAATTAATTTGGAATTTAGACAATTTGGAGATGGAGTCAAAAGGAGTTGATCGTTGTTCTTTGAAATTTTCTATCGTCTTTAGTTTCCATAATAAATGTTCATTTTTTAATAAGCGTTCGTCTCCATGTATGAAACCAAAATACCTTTTTTACTGCTATTCAATGGAATCGAACTGATATTCTGATAATTCAAAAAGTGAATATTGTGTTTTCATCTCCAAAGTAAATTCGAATGGAATCGAATCGCTTTGCTATACATCCTGACAATTAAACTCCGAGATTGTGTTAACTAATTACGAATTGTATGTCGTAAAAACTAAAATCAGCTAATTCGTTTCGTATGCATAAGACGATAAAGAAATAATCCCTTCCTCAATTTCATCACTGTACAGCTAAGTTATATTCGCTATACTTAATATGTAGGTTTTGAGTTGGAACGAAGCCATTGCAATTTATAACGATTTTGAGAATGGAAAATATTTATTTTCAATAAATTTATCTGAATATTTTCATCGCATTGGAAAGAAACATTACGCTAAGCTCTTGATGCTCAATATTTAACCTTTTTAGGAAATTAATATTATCTCAAGGTGAATGGGATAGTGGACTTTCAAAATCAACAAACTCGATCTAAAAATTAATTTCTTAAATTTAGAGTTAATAATTAATTGAAATCACACAATGAATGAGTACGTAATACTTGAAAATTTAAATCACGCGACCTCTCAACCCGCCTGATGGTTGTCTGCAAAGGTTTCGTCATTAGCAAAACTGATCAGATCGTAATGTACGAGATATATCATTATTAGGAAAGTTTCAGATCTTGTTGACGAGATATTTCGTCATCAGCAAATTGGTCATCATATCTTGATGGACGAAATCCACGTCTTTAGCAAATTGGTCATCATATCTTGGTGGACGAGATCCACGTCTTTAGCAAATTGGTCATCATATCTTGGTGGACGAGATCCACGTCTTTAGCAAATTGGTCATCATATCTTGGTGGACGAGATATCTCGTCGAAATAACTAGAAGGGTTAATGACGAGATACGTAATCGAGACAACCACCAGAATGGCTAAAGAAATCTCTTCATAATGTAAACTACATTTTAGGAGTAATGTATCTATCTATACATATAAAGCAGAGTTGGCGTCTGTCTCTCTGTATGTTCTCTATACAAATCCACACCGTTTGACCAATCCACACCAAATATGGTACACTTATACTTTGGAACCCTGCGAATAACGCAAGCTACATATTGACCCCATCCTCTTTAACCTAGGTGTGCAGAGGGGGCTAAATCAATTCAAAATTGCCATAGGAAAAACATTGAGCATAAAACGATTGCGGTACGCAGCAGTTTGTTTTACCAGTATTGATCGAAAATCAAATTTTCTAATAAAATTGTTTTACCAGTATTGCTCGAAAAACAATTTTTCCGAAACGTTATATTTAAACAATTTAAAATTCTAATTATGTTTCTGCTGATTTTTTATTTCTTTCCACAATATAAATAATTTAGAAATATCTGAATGATGAAAATGGATATTTAAAATATTTAATTTTACATAACTTGTATTTTATAATGGAACAAGAAAAGCCAAAGCAAAAAAACTCATTAATCGTAAAAACGTAATTTTGCAATTCGGTACCTGGCTACGTCAGAATTAATGTTTTATTTTATAAATTACATTTAGAATTCCGTGTTTGTGTATTTGAGTAAAGACAGAAATGGTGCGGTCATATTTGAGCATTTCTAAATATTGTAAATTTGTATTGTTTTTGTAAATAATTCATTATTGTCTATCAATATTTTTCAAGCGTCTTTTTCGAGTTTCTCTATTTGAGAATATTCCCATGATATTGAAATTCGACTCGCTTGCTCAGATCTTTCGTTTTTCAGAATTATACATTTTTCAATGACCAGAATTTCGTTTCTGTTTGTATTTATATATTCCATTACTTTTCACATTACAGATATATTATTTTGGAGTTTAATTGTAATGGATTATTTTTACTTTCTGCCAAATACCACTAGACATGGGTAATTTCTTTATTGAATATGCATATTTCGACTAGCATTCCTTAAGTCTTTGGTTATATATATTATAGTTTGTAGATTTCTGTTTCATAAAAATAAATGGAAACCTTTTAAAGTAAAGTGTATAACTTCCTATTTTAAAATGACTGGTAAATTAAAAATAAATTTATTCTAATATAATTTTTGTTACGTTAATTCAAAACGGGTAGCCATACGTTGTAGTTCAAATATATTTCTAAATTTTGACAAATTTTCACTACAAGACGTTTAAAATCAATTTAATTTACATTTGTTTTTCATGTTCCATGGGTATTATTGAAAGCTGTACTCCATAGTCAACTAACTACATCTATCATTCTAAATAGGTACGTGGTTTCCTATATAGAAAGTGAGTCTCTCAATTGAAAAAAGTACCTTAAGGATTCGATTTAAAACTAAATTTTTTGGTGGGAGGAAAGCGAATTTTAAATAAGACTGCTGATCTTGGAATAATATCATATTTAGGAAGTATTTCAACTAGGACTGTTGAAAAATAGAAATGTTTTGTCTTAAGTGGCAGAAGGTCGTGGTTGCTTACTTGAAGTTGAAACTGTTTGTATACAACTCAAGTACCTGTGAAACATTCATTGAAAGCAGTAATTTTGTAAAAAGTGTAATCGATTAAGTTTGCTTTGTCTAAACTTATGACATTTGTTTTAGATACAAGCTCCGTTATTCCACGTGTGGCTGAATAGAATTTTAAAGAAAAATATATGTGCTTCAAAATAAATTAACCACGAATGCTGTAACTGTTTAATTTGCCATCCTCTCACAAGGATAATGTAATTCGAAAGCATCAAATCCATGGTTTAAGGGTACCACAAATACTAAATATTGATTGGAAGACTGATTGCCAAGACTATACGCTGAAAGTTACACAATTGGCATTTGTAATCACTCCAAAACTCAAGATCGACATCTGAAGAAGTCATCTCAGAATAAGCTTCTGTAGTTTGTCTTACAGTAAGAGTGTGATGAATATGAAATGGATTATATTATGGATATGTTACCGTGAAAGACCGAAATTGGAGAATGTCGACGTTCACCGGTGAATGTCGACACATACCAAATACGTCGGTGAAAGATCGAATATTTCATTACATTCTTGTACATTCGGACCTTCACCGGTGTATGTCGACAATCACAGATATGCTCTGGTGGAGGTCGAAAAGAGAGGAGCCGAGGTTTTTTTCCGATACCCTAATTTATACTGAATGGATACTTCAGTGAATCGTGATCTTTTTCTTGAAAAGTTAAATGCATTAATTGCGGGTAAACGAGAAGACAATTGTTTTTATTTTTCTCAAGAAAAGTACTCTAAAATACTTTCTGAAATGTTACGAACCTCACAAAAACAATTTCCTCCTGCTCAAATTGGTGATACTGTACGAATACAAGTCCCTGATGTCGACCGTGGTCGTACAGATAGCCGAAATGTGTTAGCGGTTGTTGTTGGAATAGAAGACTCCGACTTCTATAAACTGGCAAATAAAAATGGTACCCTCAAGCAGCTTTACACACGTAATCAGTTCGTAATTTGTAAAGAAAAGTTACTTTCCATAGATGAGATTTCTTTTCAAGAAATGTCGCTGAGAGAAGCAGCTGCAGCTAATTCGAGAATCGGGGGGCAAGGCTATACACGCTGTCATTGCAAAAGGAAGTGTTCCACAAATAAATGCAGTTGTAAAAGCAAGGGACTTGTGCAATTTAAAGTGTCATAATAGTTTAAGTTGTTGCAATAAATAAGATTTGAATCATATAATTAAGTAAGTTTTTTATTACTATTATTTTCTTTTCTCATTTAGAATGTACTGTATAATTAAGTAAGTTTTTAATTTCTATTATTTTCTTTTCTCATTAAGAATGTACTGTTTGTTTTAAGTTCTTGGTCACTCCTCTCAGAAAGAGAGGCGAAAAAGTTACGTCACCCTTGTGGCGTTTTATCGCGACTGAAATATGGAGAAGAAAATATAAATCTCCGACATGTTCAACATTCACCATTAATGCATGGTGAATGGCGACATTTGCCGGTGTAAGTCAGAAATAAGGGTATTTAGCAAATATTTCGGACATACACCAAGCGACTATGTGAATGTTGACATTCACCGGTGAAAGTCGACATTCTCCAGATTTCGGTCTTTCACTGTAACAGATATATTATGTATACATATCTGCGTCCGAAGTAAATTGTAGAAGCTATGAAAAAGTTTAACGATGTTAAAAGATATTTTCTGTACACTTAAATGATGATTGCATTTTTCTATGGAATAGAATCAATATTTTACCAATTCAACTCGAGCAACGCAAAGTAAATTCAGCTAGTAATCTATAGACCTCAAAAAGAGCTTATATCAAGCATTGTAATTGTGAATGCTATTGTTCTGCTTGTATGTAAATGTGCCTCATCGCAAAATGTGACATGACCAGTGGTTCGAGTTGAGTGAGTTGGAGGGGTGTAACTTCCCGTCATCCTGGACAGAACACTTGCAAGGGGGCGTTCTCTCCTGGTCTTGCTGTGCAGATGACGTAAGATCTTGACGCCTCTCAAGAAGACCTGGGAATTCTTTTAGAATCTTAGAGTCAGTGCAATCGCAGATGGGTTCATTTGAGCTGCAAATCTCTCAGTATCATATCGTTTATATATACCGTCTGTAAATTCTTAAAGTGCAGCTTTATTATTGGAATGTAAATTTTTATGATAATATAAGATTATTTTGATGGAAAGTGGTCTTTTATCGCCGATAAAGTACAGGGAGCTAAAGACAATTCTAAATCCTCATAGGAATAACAATCCGTATTTATACGATCAATGTCAGATCAATTCTTATTAAATTTGGTACATTCATCCGATAGAATTCTGCGGGACACATAGGCTATATATTAACCCCGTTCAATTTATCCTGCATCTGCAGGGGCTAAAAACAATTCGAAATCTCCATAGGAATAATATTGATTAATATTACGATAAATAATAAACAATTCAACCCGAGCAACTCCGGGTAATTCAGCTAGTATCTTTAGATCTCATACTTTCTAAATTATACAACTAGAATCCTATACCATAAAACCCCCATACTTCAGCTCCTTCGATACTTTATCCCTCGTGTCAAAATAAACTACTTTTTGAATGTCCTGTCAACGGTATAGGTGGCCTAAATAATTAATCCGAACTAATCTGGCTTTTTCCTATTCCGCGTGTCACCAATAGCCCGTTATGTTGCTTCAGTGTGACGTTAATTAAAATATCTACCTATTTATTCCGCGTACTGCTACAAGCAAAGCAGGAACGAAGCTTAAACACCAATACAGCTCTAGCACGGCTCAAGCAGTATCTCGTTTTATGCGTTATTTACTTCCCCGGCAAGGGGGAAAACGATCCTTTCAAGTCCAGTCTACCATTTTTAAGTAGACTTTCGTACTCACAACCCCTCAGTTGCTAATCCGTTACCCTTCCAATTGGGCTGGTTCGATTCCTGTCAGGTGCATTCCTCTCTTATGTGTCAGTAAAACTTTCATTGTGTGTCTATTACTTAATATTTAATTTCTTGTGTCTGGCGCAGTATAGCCAAATACGGCCATTGCGCCATAAATCCACAAAACCAACCAACAATTCAACTGGGCACAACCGAGGTCCAAAATTCCTATAAAAATTGAGTTCAAATTATAATTTTAGTGATTTTAAAGAACCTTTATGGTTCATAATCTATTTTAGGAGCCACTGTATATCTTTATATAGTGCTTTTGTATCTATAATGCTTACGTTATACTCCACGTTACACAACAAGAATCGGATTCCACAAGGCCACCATTTTTCAGCTCCTTCCGCCACTTTGACTTTCGATTCAACAAAAACTACTCCTTGAACGTCCTGTTATCGATATGTTGCCTGAATAATTATTCCAACCTAATCTGGCTTTAACCTATTCCCCGACCTTGAGTCATAAATCCCAACAATCTATCAATCAAACCTATTCCCCGAATTGCAACAACTGGATAAGCCAGAACACAGTTCATCCAGTTTCTTGCGTTATTTACTTCAGTAGGTAGGTAGTTAAGTAATATCGCACTAGAGCTACACAACAAGGTATTGGTGATCGTCCGGGATGACTGCCGAAGGGAAAGATCTGAGGACGACGACTCGGCATTTTGAAGCATGGTCAGATGGCAAGGTCACACCTGATCTGGCAACCTACTCTCCAAACTTACATACAACACCAACGCGAGAACATTGGAGTCCACGACAGATTTAACCCTCTGCATACGTCATGGCAGAATATCGTTTCCTTCTTTGGCTACGGCAACGGCTTTACAGGCAACTTACTAAAATCGGCCGAAAAGGCCTGTACAGTGCTTTCCCCAGCAGGAGAGAGAATATGTGTCTTCCCATTATAACCTAATGTGCCGGTTTCTATTGGGTCGTGGCCTAGAAGGGACAGATTCTTCCCGGGTAAACTGAAAGGGCGGCGGTGACTTTATAAGGGTATCTCTCCATTTTCTCAACCTCTTAGACTAGATGCTCGAGGATAAACAATTTGTGAGGCTCCCCGTCGATAACCCTGACATCTTTGTCAACGGGGAGATAAGGCTATTCACACGTGGGTCTCATTGTAGCACAGAAAAAAGGGGCTGGAAATCGTAATGGGCTTCGGCGATTCTTCAGGAGTTTGAGGTCTGAAAGAATCCGAGTCTTTCGTAACGAGGGGACTGGAAACTTTCGGTCCCCGTATCCAGAAGGTTAGTGTGTATCAGCCCCCGTGTAAACGACGGTCCTTGGTGGGACCGAGATTCGAATTCGCAACCGGTTGCTAATCCGTTACTGTTCCAAATGGGCTACCGTGGTCCCCTTAGCCCCGACGGCTTCTACACAAGTAGAATTAAGCTCCATAATGCGGCCATAATTCGGTGCCAGCTCCTTCCAGTACTTTGGTAGGTATTAATTAACGTTGCACTGAAGAAATATAATGGGATATTGGTGACTGTCCGGGATCATCCACCGAAGGGAAAGATACGAGGACAACACCACTTAATCTTAAATCACGGTCAGATGATGAGGTGACACCTGAGATGGCACCACGCTCTCCAAACTTCCACACCACGCCAATGTGAGGACATTTGAGGCCACGACATATTTAAGGTGCACCAGCCCCCTTTGTACACAACGGTCTTTGGTTGGATTCGAACTCGCAACCCTCCGGTTCGATTCCGCTACTCTTCCAAACGTGCTACCCCGGCCGTTCGGTACTTTGAACTGACTCAATAGAAACTACTTTTTGGATGTCCTGTCAACGATATATGTTGCCTGAATCCTACCTAATCAGGTTTTTTCCTATTCCGCGAATCGCAACAAGCAAAGCAGGAACGAAACTTATACACCGATTAAGCTCCATCACAGTTCACGCAGTTTCTCGTTTTTTGCGTTATTTACCCCGGCATGGGGGAAACGCTCCTTCTAATTCCAGTCCGCCATTTTTAAAGAGACATTCGAAATATTTCGCAATTACTTTCTGCCTCTTTTCCGTAAGGAGTGGGGGGAGGATGTTTGCCGTCCTTCCAAATTGACTCAAACTTTCTAAGTGCGTGTTGGAACGGAAAGGAAGAATGAGGGTGGAATGGGAACGGGGAAAAAACCGGCATCTTGAACTCGCAGTTTTCGTTCGGAGATTCGGAGTTTCATTTTCGTTTCGTGATGTAAGGAAGATTATAAATGTTCTTTCTCTGTTCCCGATTCTGCGAAGTCGGCAGTTTTAATTGTCGTTTTTCTGGAGATGGGATGAACTGGCGAATGTTCTCTTTTAACGATGCATAAATTCAGAAATGTTTAAATCGGTGGAACTCTCTTTGTTGATGTAGAACAAAATATCAGAGCTTCAGTATATCTGATGCTTGAAAACATCATTGTCAAGCAATGAAATTCCTTCCTGTTGGTTTGTTTTGGGGTTCTATGACGCAAGGACCATATTTGGCCATACTGCGGCAGACACAAGACACACAATGTAACATTTGCTGACTCATAATGAGATGAATACGCCCTGTTAGGAAAGCACCTGACAGGAATCAAAATTTACTCGTGTATTTGATACTTAAAAATATTCGTTTTGCTTGATTCTTTCTCATTGTATTCAAATACAAAAATACATGTCTACTCGATACTTAAAAGAATTCGTTTTACTCACTTATTTCGCATTTTATTCGAATACAAAAATATTCATGTACTCGATACTTAAAAATATTCGCTGTACTCAATTCTTTCTCATTGTATTCGAATACAAAAATACATGTGTACTCGATACTTAAAAGTATTCGTTGTACTCGATTCTTTCTCGTTGTATTCGAATACAAAAATACATGTCTACTCGATACTTAAAAGAATTCGTTTTACTCACTTATTTCGCATTTTATTCGAATACAAAAATATTCATGTACTCGATACTTAAAAATATTCGCTGTACTCAATTCTTTCTCATTGTATTCGAATACAAAAATACATGTGTACTCGATACTTAAAAATATTCGCTGTACTCAATTCTTTCTCATTGTATTCAAATACAAAAATACATGTCTACTCGATACTTAAAAGAATTCGTTTTACTCACTTATTTCGCATTTTATTCGAATACAAAAATATTCATGTACTCGATACTTAAAAGTATTCGCTGTACTCGATTATTTTTCATATTATAATACAAAAATACTCGTACACTCGACATTTAAAAGTATTCGTTGTGCTGGATTACTTCTCATTGTATTCGAATACAAGGATATTTATATATTAGATACTTAAAAGTATCTGTTGTACTCATTCTTTCTCATTGTATTCGAATACTAGGATATTTATGTATTCGATACGTAAAAGTATTCGCTGTACTCGATTCTTACTCGTTATATTATAATACAAAAATATTCGTGTACTCGATATTTAAAAGTATTCGTTGTGCTGGATTATTTCTCATTGTACTCGAATACAGTAGCTTTCATCCGAAGTGTTCGAATACCAACTGTGCTTTATAAATGCTTTCTGTTCCCGATCCTGCGAACTCGTTAGTTTTAATTGTCAGTTTTCTGGAAGTGGAATGAGCTACCGAATGTACTCTATTAACGATGCATTAGAAGAGCAGGGGATAAGAAACCGGATGGTTGCGAGTTCGAATCCAACCAAAGATCGTCGCGTACAAAGGGTCTGGTGCTCGATAAATCTGTCTTGCCTCAAATGTCCTCACGTTGGTGTGGTGTGGAAGTTTGGAGAATGCCAGCTCAGTTGTGACCTCGTCATCTGACAGTGGTTCAAAATTGCGTGGTGTTGTCCTCGGATCATTTCGTTCGGGAATTTTAGAATCGAACTTTTAGGAATTTTAGATACAAAACGGAACATAAAAACGTGATTAGTACGCGAAGGTTGAACCCTTTTAAAGTATTCACTTGAAAAACATCGGAAAAACCACGTATATTCAATTAGTATTCAAAATTTAAATCCATTTGAATATCCATTTAATAAAATATTAAAACATCAGAAATGCAAAAAAAATGAAGTTTCAGAAATTTCAAAAATTAAGAAAAAAAAGCATTGCAACCAATTTTAGACGTAGGTATAGATAATTAGTATACTTTATATATTTCAATTACTCATTTTTATAATAGCAACATTCTCGAATAAAGCTAAAAATCATACTTGAAAAATTTTGGCTTAGACCTTTTCAGTTGTAACCCGACGATGTTTTAATCCTTAAAGCTTAACGTTACTGAAAAAGAAATTACACCATATTCCATCAAAAGTGTAGTTATGAAATTAAAACGATGTTTTAGAAACTTCCAATTATAATACTAAAGGCCCATGATAATATATTCAAAAGTAGCTGGCTATATATTCAAAACGATAAAGATATAAAAGCAGTTTAAAAATATAATTTATCTAAGTGTTTGAATATCCTGCCGCTGGGGCCCCCCAAGGCACAAAGGCAGCCGTAACACCACCCTATGAGTGTACTAACCACTTTCTCCGTGGGTGACCTAG
Organism: Meta bourneti; assembly: GCA_933210815.1. Lineage (NCBI taxonomy): Eukaryota > Metazoa > Arthropoda > Arachnida > Araneae > Tetragnathidae > Meta > Meta bourneti. The sequence goes on from OW119932.1 coordinate 14,993,098, forward strand.
ACACCACTTTAATCTGACACACGCCGGGTGGTAAGGGGACACCTACGGCTCCAGGGACACCCAAGTGTTTGAATATTCATTTAATACAATATTAAAATATCAGAAATACGAAAAAGTATATGAAACGTCGAAAATTTGAAAAAATGAGAAATAAAGCATTAAAACTAATTTTTTAGTAGTAGAAATAGAGAAATAGTATATTTTATATTTGAATTACTCATTTTTAAGAGAGTAACATTGGAATAAAGCTACAGAAATCATATTTGAAAAAATTGACTAAGTGCGTTTGACTTGTAAGCTGACGTTATGTTTTAATTCTTAAAACATTGATACTCAAAATATTCCATCAAAAATGTAATTATGGAATTGAAACGATGCATTAGTTAACATCGAATTATACTAAAATACCCATGATAAAAATATTATATTAAAAAGTAGCTGGCTACATACTTAAAGCTGTAAAGTTAAAGCAATTTGGAAAATGTAATTTATATAACTGAATATTTATTCAATAAGATATTAAAATATCATAAAGCGATGCGTTTACGAACATATGAAGCTTCGGAAACTATAAACATTAAGAGAAAAACATTACAACCAATTTTTTGAAAGTAGAAATAGAGAAAAAGTGTACTTTATATTTGAATTACTCTTTTTTTGATAGTAACATTCGAATAAAGTTAAAAAAATCTTATTTGGAAATTGAAAATTTTGACTTAGTCTGTTTCACTTGTTTTAATTCTTAAAGTGTTACGATACTAAAAAAATTCCATCATGTTCCATTAAAAGTGTAGTTATGAAATTGAAACGATGTATTAGAAGCATCGAATTATAAACATAAAGTCCCATGGTAAAAATAGTATATTCAAAAGCATCTGGCTACGTATTTAAAACAATAAATAAAAAATAAGTTTTAAAATGTAGTTTATATAGCTGTTTGCATATTCGTTTGATCAAATATTAGTACCAGAAATACAAAAAATGTGTGCACGAAAGAAAGAACTGATGAAGCTTCGGAATTTTTTAAAATTAATAAATAAAGTATTACGATTAACTTTTTAGTAGTAGATATAGGGAAATAGTAAACTTTGTAGTTGAGTTTCTCAATTTTATGATAGTAACATCCTAGGCACTTTTAAAATTCCTCAAAAGCCAAAGCCTTGCGTACTCTCTATAAACCGTAAATTGAATATTTAAATTCATCTTCGTTTCACATCAATAATAAAATTCATTCATTTAAACATAACATTACTCTCATAAATGTTATTACATTATAGATGTCGTAAACGTTACTACATTAAGCGTTACACAAATGCCTTAAAAGCCACTGCATTAGTGACATCGGATGGGAGTTTACAAAAACCGTATACGACATAATTTAAAAATGTCATTACTCCAGTTTTATCCCAAGGCAATA